>FR989873.1:1312500-2612500 GCA_905404145.2 Biston betularia | reverse complement strand
ACCACCATGCTTTGGTTTCCTCACGATGTTTTCCTTCACCGGCAGCTCAAGCTCATTGTTGGGGTTTGAACCCACGCCCTTCGGCATGCGAACCTACCGCGCTAACCACTGAGCTATCATCGCTACAAATCTCAATTCGCGTTTATGTTTTTTTTTTTATGTATGTTACGCGATCATTCCGCCAATTATGACTCGATTTTTTCTTTTCTTGGTACATTGTCTTCTAGGTCTTTTGCTTTAGAGATGGTCCCATATAAATTTTATCAAATTCGATGGAGCGGTTTTAAAAAAATCAACAAAAATCTAATTGTTTGCGTCGATGATATTTTCGTTTATTCCGAAACCTCGCTGTTTTTTTGGAGCAGTACGTTTAGTTGGCTTAAGGGTCGTGGAGTCGGTTTTTTTAAATTGTAAATTTACATATTATTTAGTAATCGGCTGGCTAGCTACCACCAACCATCGAAAGTCTCAAAGTAATGAGCGCCAAAGCAGTGATGTTCTGGACTTTGTTTTGTTACTCAGAGTTCTGTGTATCACTGTAATGGACAGGTGTTATCTCTTACCATCAGGAGAGCGTCTCGTTCGTCTCATTACTTTTTTACATTAAAAAAAAAACCCTCAAGTTGCAAATCTGCCACTGCGACGGACGCCTCGCTTGAGAGCCAGTTCTGTTCCAGGCTAGGTGTGCTTTACCATCTTTGACCACACCGTCACTTAACATTAGGTGAGCTGTAGTCAAACAATCAAGCCTGTCAAGTATAAAAAATAAAATTGAAAAAATATTCAGTTGTACAAGGGCGATCTTAAGTGGCTATAGGAAAATGGCGTAAGTAAGGCTGAGCGATTAATTTTTTTTTGCGATTTGAAAATGTGTTTTTTTTCAAATATTTTATCATTTTACTTTAAATAACATAAGTTACATAAACAAAAAATAATACTCATGACCCGAGCTTACCTTATACGTTTATAAGAAAGAAAAAAACTAAACAAACTCAAAAACTTTTACTAGTTTTGAATGTAACAAAATTTGCGAGTTACGTTTGCGTAGGTACTTCCGAACAACAATACGGTCAAGCGGTAGATTCTATTTTCATTCTTATTGTTATATAATTAGGTAAATGGTGTATAATTAGGGAGCCAAAGTGGTATCTTCTATGAGGGAACCTAGTTTTAACGGTTGAAAAGAACGCGGGAATAGTTAGAAACGATACATACATTTCTTAAATCCGATTTGCAAAACCATCACAGCTGTCATAAATAAACAATAATCGGTATTAATAAACTGATCGAGCTTGCTTAAAACGATCTTGAATATAGTCTCATCATGATTGATATTGTTGAAAAGCACACATCCACCGCCTCTCCTGTTCATAACCAACGTATACTTACCTAAAAACCTTCTTTTCTATCATTGTAAATCATCCTTATTCCAACGGCGTAAAAGTTAAAATTATCGAGTATTTATATTAGCAAGTGTTGTTATAATTTGGCGTTATTAATGATTATGTTAAGCGACCAATTCAAAGTATAACATTAATAATGATAATTAATTATGCATTAGTACCATCCGTGTGGCCGCGTAGATTCTAATAAGAGATTTGTCAACGAAATAATCGTACGTTTCCATTGTACGAACGGTATATACGGTGGACCAAACTATCAATAAAAAAAAAAAAATTGTGATTGATTACGAACCTTCACAATGTTTCCGCTGGTCATGTTAATTTTACGGAATTAACTAGGAGTTTATGGTATTCTTAAAAAATATGGATAGAACTATATTTGATTATATTTTTCGTTTGCTCTCACGTTGTTTAACATCATCATCGTGATGATGATGTAAAATATGTATGAAATAATTGTACCTTTTTTATGCCCATACAAATCCATTCCCTCCAAATCCCCCAATCCATTTCAGTCTTCACATATTTACTTTATTATGAGCAATGGAAGAAGCCAGTCAATTAAAAAAAACCGGCCAAGTACGAGTCGGACTCGCGCACGCAGAGTTCCGTGCCATTATCTATAAAAAAATCAAGTTTGTTTATGTAAGGGAAATATTAATTTTATGTTATTTTTAGTATTTGTTGTCATTGCGGCAATAGAAATACATCATCTGTGAAAATTTCAACTGTCTAGCTATCACCGTTCTTGAGATACAGCCTGGTGATAAACGGACGGACGGACAGACAGCGAAGTCTCAGTAATAGGGTCCCGTTTTTACCCTTTGGGTACGGAACCCTAATACTGTAACTTGTCTAACAAACCTTTACCAATTAGAGTAATGTGTACGCTCCATCATCAGACCTACTCTATGGTTTTGGTTTCAGTCGTTTTATCCGGATGAAGATTTAACTAAACCCGAAACAGTTGTCACTACCTGTAACAATGTATAATTATGTATCAAAACTAAATAAACTTTTAAATGTGATACAACAAGAAAATATATTCGTAATAATATGTCAATTAATATGAAAGCACTATATTATCCTTATTGTTCTATTTGGAAGCAATGCGACTGATTCCTAGCACAGAGGCGAAACAAGTGTATGAGAGAAAATCCAAGATGGCAGTTGACAGTTCAAATCAATTAATTTGTACAAAATTATTCTTAAAAGTAATTTTTGTACAAATTAACTATTAAATTACTCTTATCTCTTCTTTATCTCTTACCATCAGGTGAGCGTCTCGTTTGTCTCATACATTTTACAAAAAAAAACTATCTCATCGGGTACGAAGTACCAGACATTTAGCTAGTAATGTAATAATAAGCTTGTTTAAAAGTTCAAGTGTCACTCGGTGTTGTTTCAAAAATATAGAACAATCATCTGACTCACGGCAGCGCTGACCGTGTATGATAAACGTGTTCAAAATCGTGTCGCATGTGTTAACGGAGCCAAACCGCCAGCGGAAGCGTCCCCATGTGGTTCGCAGCATGTGACAACATCACAGGTGGCTGCCACACGTCTGATATAACCTACCATCGACCAGTGGGTCTGGCCAGAATAGTACTTCACGGATAACCTACTTTTGGTAAGCTTCATTGAGATTTTACTCGATTAACTATTATTTGTGGATTCAGGCGGGGGAGGCAAAATTCATTCAACAATAATGTATTTACTGCGATGAGTTAAATTTAATTTAAATCGAGAGTAGGGGCAAAATGTAAATGAGCGCTGTAAGAACTTAATTCTTGCAGCATAAAGCTGATTTTGTCCTTTTGACAATACATATGTATGTATTCTAAATAGGTATTTACAACAAAAGTATTCTATCAGTTATCTGACTTACATAGTACAAGCTTTGCTTAGTTTGGGGTCAGATGGGGCTGTGTGTAATTTCCTGTGATATTTATTTATAATAATACAAAAAAAAAATTGTCGGTTGAGTTACTTTATTATTTATAGTATTTAATCATTCATTAATAATAAAAAAAATATCGTAGGACATTACACATTACTTAAATTAAACTAATTTGACACAGTTTTTTTAATTAAAAACCTAATCTTACTTAAAATCTAGAACTAATTTGACATAAACCTAAAAATGTGTCAAATTAGTTTAAGCCCTCATCACTGTTGGAACTGGAACAACTGTTAAGCGGAAATAAACTAGATATATACCTTCAACATTCAAAATGAACTTCCGCAAAGTAACGCCTGAATCAATCAATTATATAATACCAATGATAATTATTTATATTATTTTTAAGACATGTGTATTTTTTCTTCGTCTTTGTTTGTCAATAAAGGTATTCTTATTCTTAAATTTCTTGACTAAAAGAAAAAAGTCAGAAGATACATATGGCATATGCTGACTGCATCGATTAATGTAGGTACAGTCCAGCCTCACTGCAAGAGCATGCAGCGTGCTGTTGCGACTCCCCCGTACAAGCTATGGAAATCAGACGTCACCATCGTTTAAACTCCAATTTGGACCCAAATTGAGTTATATCACCATTATATCACCGATTCAAATGATCGGTTCCGCCGACGCCTCGAGGTCACGGCAGGGCCTTTGGCGGTGCGACGGGACTAATACGACATGGTAACAATTAATCGTTTCCCTATAAACTATGGATCTATGAGAGTGGAATAGTTTAAGAGCGACTGACTTATTTACTTACGGCAATTTACCCAATACCTAATGTCCATTTTGTGAGACAAACGAAATGTTTTCTTGGTAAGTGATAACGATTGCATCGTTACCCAGAACTTTGATTAACAAAACAAAGTCCAGGGCATCACTGCTTTGGCGCTCATTACTTTGAGACTTTCGATGGTTAGTCTTAACAGCCCAGTAATTTCGCTAGCTGCAGTATCCTTCGAACCGGAACACAGTAATGTTTACACACTACTGCTTAGCGGCAGAATAACTGGTACTGCGGTGGTAACTACCTAGACGACCTCCTGCTAAGGAGTTCTAGACGACCTCCTGCTAAGGAGTTCTACCACCAAGTAAATCCCGCACACGTAAAACAAAAATAGATCAAGTTCAGTTTCTACTATAGACAAGAATAGAAAAGAATAGAATATTTTATTGGCCTTATAACTACATATGTTACACTAGGCACGTCAAAATTACAATTATTAATAACAAAATTATATAAAATTAAAGAACAATTAAACAAAATGTCACTGCTTTCAACGACAATCCAACTTATTACCCAGTCTTTTACATGACAAGTGATGCCAGTAACCAGAGTCTCCCTACCTATAGTGGTATAGATTGTTATGTCTTCACGGTGTTTACCGATAAAGGCGCGAGCCGTAAAGTGCGGAACCAATCGCACTGGCGTTTATTTCATAAATATATTACACCATAAGTTATCATAGCAACAGCATCATTTGGAGCATCATCTCCATTTACTGGTATCATGGGAGCAATATTCACGCCAGTTCCAGCGCAGATAAGAATTCAAAGGTCTTCTGACATGGTCCGAGAAGATGCAAACAGAAGTGCTCAGTGTCCACTACAAAGGTCATTGTTCTGTGCACTCGCGTAAAAAAATGACGATGATTAATTACATGACGTGTTGACAGAAGGAAATAGATCGAACACACGCGTTGCCTAAAAATGTGCTCCTTCTCAGAGGAATGAGCGCTGAGGTGACTAAACTGTTACCTAACGACAATAACAGCGCGTGTTATTTGTTTACTGTTATATTATATGTATAATGTTTTATGAATCTTTTTTAAAATATTGCAATTGTCAATTTTAGGTAAGTTACAGCATATTGAGTAACCGTCTGAATTTTTTTCAGAATTTTACAAATAGATATGGCATTTTAGAATGAGGTACAGTATATTTTATCTGTGTTAGATAAATTTCTTAATTTTAACACTTGAGGTTAATGACATAATATTATTTTGATTTTAAGAAAAAAGAAATCTAGTCACTTCTACAATCTCTAAATGAGTGTTTGAGTGATTTATATAAGTACCTATATAATCATGGTAGTAGTACTTCCTATGTTATCATAATCATGAAGGGAGATAAGAAAAAAGGAGAAATAAAAAAGCAGTTGCAATTTGAATTTAATGATAAATAATAATAATAATAATAATAAATATCGCAGGACATTACACACAGCGCCATCTGACCAAACTAAGCAAAGCTTGTACTATGGGAGTCAGATAACTGATAGAATACTTAAATATTATTTTTTTTTTGTAAATACATACTTATAATACATACAGTACACCCAGACACAGAACAAACATTTGGTTTTATATCACAAAATGCTTGTCCTAGGTGGGAATCGAACCCACGCCCCACAGCTCTTGAAGCAGACATGCTACCAATGAGCCAACAGGGCTGACAAGAGAATATTTATGTATTTTCTTTCATAAAAACGTCAAAATTCTCAAACAATGGATTCCAGTGTTGTCATAGAAAATATTTTATTTAAATCGATTTTCCAATATAAATAAATAAATAAGAAACCGCTTGTTAGATGTCGCTGTTTAAAATAACATTAGAAGCATAGTATTTGTCTAAATGACATTAGGAAAGAAAAAAAAATGCTTTTTAAAAATAATAATATATCTCGCGTCATCTATACGCTAAATACTCTTTGGTCAGAGGTCCTTTCACTTTAACCCGCATGCAGTGTTCAATTTCAATTACCCCTGCACCTTGGAATACAACTGCGACAGAAGGAGACAGCGATGCTAATTAACATTAAGAGTGAAGGAGACCGCGATACAAACAAATCGTAGGGCCGTAAAAGTTGCCATATGTCTTGGTATGACAGATGGCCAACCGCGAAGGCAGGTTGATTTACTTTAAAGTTGACTTTTTTTTCGTTGATAGTTTCTATCCAGACAAAGAACTTTTTACTCCACTATGCAGCGGAAGAGATGCATATTTTTGCTGTAACCTATACCTAATAACACTTTTGGCGCTAAATAGGAGTTTAAAACTTTATTGAACGATTTGAAAGCGAAGTACACGTAAAGGCTAGTTATTTTTTCTGAACCTCGGATAGACAACTGGTAATTAATAAGTGCTTATGGTAAACAATATGATGTCAAAAGAAAGAGATAAAGATATAAGTCTTGTAGCGATGATAGCTCAGTGGTTAGCGCGGTAGGTTCGCATGCCGAAGGGCGTGGGTTCAAACCCCAACAATGAGCTTGAGCTGCCGGTGAAGGAAAACATCGTGAGGAAACCATAGCATGGTGGTAGGGTACTTTAGTACTCGGCTGGCTAGCTACCACCCTCAAGTTGAAAAATCTGCCACCAAGCATCTAACGGTGTGTTCCGGCAGCCTCACTTGAGAGCCAGTTGCGTTCCAGGCTTGGTGTGCTTTACCATCTTCGACCACACCTTCACTTGACATCAAGTGAGCTGTGTCGAACACCTAGCGTGTCAACCATAAAAAAATGAAAAAATAAAAACATAGTTAATTTAATATTCAACGAGACAGGATATAAATTGGTAAACGCCGAATGTTTTGAATGCTACCAAATTTTCCTCTATCATTAAAAATTATATTTTTATTGAATATTCTATGAGCACGAAAAATAGTCAAAGAACTGTATCGTTATGTTTTGGCTTTTCTATTAGCGTTATCGCTAATCGAATGTTACTTTGTGTAGGCCCTCTGGTCGCCTCTAATCGTTATAGAGGATATATCGTCTGATGTTGTTCATCGAAATTCTTCTATTGTTGCTATCCGATTGTTATTTTCAATCATATGAATTGGGGGCTTTTTAATCGAATCAAAAAAGGAGGAGGTTCTTAATTCGACTGTATGTGTTTTTTGTCTGTATGTTATGCGATCAATCCGTCAATTATGAATCGATTTTGATGATTGTTTTTTGCTTGGTAGATCATACTTCATAGGCGGTCCCATATAAATTTTATCGAAATCGAACGAGCGGTATTTAAAAAATCAAAAAATTGTATACATCGATGATATTTTCGTTTACTCCGAAACATCGCTGTTTCATTGGAGCAGTGCGTTTAGTTGACTTAAGGGTAATGGAGTCGGTTTTTTTAATTGCAAATAAATATAATATTTTTATAAAAAAATAAGCTTGAGACACGTTTCCACATACGATCTTCGTGCATTTGAAATTAAAATGCTTGTTTCGTTGCAGAACGTCTGCACAGACCTTTAGAACCAGCTATCACTATAAACGGAGAGTACCTCTCTACTCTCATAAATATAAACATGGTTATCTCATTACACTTAGCAAGTTTTATGGCATCCATTTGTAGTAATACCAAGAGAAAAGATTTTTACGTTCATATTTCACAGAGATAATGTTCGACCGAAATTGGATAGGTATTGAATGGATAACTTATAGATGCTCATGTAAATAATGCTTTGGTTCAATGAAATTGTGTGTCACGGTGATGAGAGAAATTATAGGCAAATGTTTTTTTTTGTCGGAATTTGAGCCGAATCCAAATTAGCTCTACATAAGCTGTCCCATAACTGGGTGCAGGCTTATTCTCACCGCGAGCAGGGTAAGGTCGTAGTCCACCATGCGGGCCAAGTGCAGAGTGGCACACTTCACACGTCCTCTAGAATTTTTTTCTTTATAAACTTAGAAAAAATAGAGCTCCCAAAAAGGTTGACGAAATTTGTGGAATTTGAGCGGTTATACAAATAACTTTTTTGATTTTATATATTTCATGAATAAGCTAGTGAGTGTACTGGACCTATAAAATAGAATATATTAGAATACAACTTTATTACACACCAAACATACATACACTATAACATACAAATATGAAACATAAAAAAGTGATAAAAAGTATAATAACAAATCAAAACAAAACAATAAATATTTGGCATAAGTTTTGGACTCATTAAAATGAACCCATTGGCTCTGAACTGGTGATTCTTCTCCCGATATCTTGATCAATCACAAAATGCCAAAAGCAGACTAAAAAACTAAACAATTACATGAAGATTAACCTACAATACCTCAAAATATCTCTATTTCTCTCTTTCTGTGTGTGTGTTTTTTTATGGTTTATGTTAAGTGACAGTGTGGTCGAAGATGGTAAAGCACACGTAGCCTGGAAGGGAACTGGCTCTCAAGTGAGGCTGCCGGAAAACACCGTTAGATGCTTGGCAGCAGATTTTCAACTTTTACTAGAAAGTACTCTACCACCATGCTATGGTTTCCGTACGATGTTTTCCTTCACCGGCAGCTCAAGCTCAATGTTGGGGTTTGGACCCACGCCCTTCGGCATGCGAACCTACCGCGCTAACCACAGAGCTATCATCGCTACAATCGTGTATATGTAAATATATGGCATGTAACGTTTATATATTTTACAATTATTATATGTATGATAGGTAATAATAGTGGCAGACGTTATTATAAAGTGTGAAACTTGAATTCGGATATAAATCACTACTATGTCAGAATCAGTGAATTAGGTATTCTAATTTCTTATTGCTGTAGTGGTTTTTTTTACCATAGGTCGACGAACGATGTACAATTCAGTGCACAATACAAGCTTCAATATTATGTATATACCGTAATGTATATGATACAAATTCAAATAACTTAATTGCTTCAAGGTGAAATAGATCTCTCTGTATGTAACGCCTGAATCAATCAATTATCTCTCTGTATGTGATCGTGCCCGCCACAAAAAAACGCGGCAATTTCAATAGCAAGCCTAGCCGCGATTTTACCCCAAGCTGTCTTTTTTCTTATTACAAATTGGCTTGCGTTTGAATTTGTCCGCCATTTGTTCGATGTTAAACGAAGATGCGGTCTACGGTGGAGCACACTTCCTTGAAGAAACCGATTCAATTGCGACTTGAAGGCATCCATCAGGGAACGCCCACTCGGGCAGCAAATTCCATTGTTTAGCAAATTCGAACAATGAAGTAGATGGTGTATAGCTGGGACAGGCATAATTCTTGTATCAAGCTCATTTTGAATTTTTTTATTCACAAGCGAAGAGAAAAATAGAGATTTCTAAATGTGTCGCTGAGTGTACTTACGTCAAATAAAAAAAAAACACATAAAATTTTATTTACGCGTAAGGATATGACGCCCTCAGATACTTATCACTGTTTATTTAACTGAGAGTATAGTAATAAAACGCAGTAAGTGAATCAATATAGCCGCCGTTTTAATGCTTTGAAACTGGTTTACTTATGGTGCTAATTGGGCATAGTTTTTATCTAAATTGAAACTCATAAGCAACGATTCGCTTGTTCAGAAAAGGCTTCACGGCCTTGAACATATACGCAAAGTTGCTTGCCTGTTGGATTTCTCTACAAGCTTTGCTTAGTATGGGACTAGATGAAGCTACGTGGGATTCCTGCCATATTTATTTATTAAATTGTTTATATGATTTCCATAGTAAAAATCTAAAACTAAAGCAAGATAACACTGTGAAATGTCAACCGACATCATTTTTAATTAATAATTCATAATATGATCGTGAGGTGATACGGAACCCCAGATGTTCGCGCATAATAAAACACTTTGCCAGTTGTCATTTTTTTCCTGTCATTTTTACGTAGGTACCTAGTAACGGCACTGAGGATAAGTTTTGGCGGGAACGCGGAAAGAGTTGTGACGCCCCGTTGTATTTTTTTCCAAAACTAGTGTTTTGTCGAGTGTTTATGCATCAAAATGGTGGTGTTTTATTCATAAAGTGCCGAATTACAAGCGCGAGTGTGGGACAATGATATAATGTGGTGAAACATGTCTTTTCGTGTTGCTTCCAAAACTCCATCGAAGCTTTATAGTAAAGTCGCCACTACTTTACTAAAGCATGACTGGACGTGACTGACATGGACTGGACTATGACTATAACTGTAGCAGCTTATGAAACTTGATGATGTAAAACACTTGACACTGGCAAATGCTCAAAATGCGACGCCAAAACTAAAGAAACAAAAAAAAAACAACACTGAGTTAAATTCGCGAAGCCCCCATGCTCGGCTCGTTTACATAAACTACCGCCTAATTAAACGGAAATAAATGCAAATAATGCATTTCACTTGTGTATTGTTACTGGTGCATTATTCAGTTCTAAAGCTGTAGGGTAACCAGAATACCGTTAAAAAGTAGAGCGGTATAATGTGTTCTTAATTTTTGTAACGGTAATAAATATTTCAGTATGGAAACTGACGTGGTTTTGACACATTTTGTTTTACTCACGCTACACGTGAAAAGTGACGTTTCAACGTGAGTTCAACGCTACACGTGAAAAGTTACGTTCAAGTAAAAGTAAGGAAAATATTTTTTTATTATTTGATAAATAATGAGACGAACGAGATGCTCTCCTGATGGTAAGAGATAACGCCTGCCCATGACCATTGCAGCGATACACAGAACTTTGAGTAACAAAACAAAATCCAGGGTACTAATGCTTAGCGGCAGAGTATCTAGTACTGCGGTGGTACCTACCTAGACGACCTCCTGCTAAGGAGATCTACCCCCAAGTATACAGTAGTATACCATCTAGTAGTATTAAATTTATTTATTGATATTTTGAAGTATCTCTAGCTGCTCCCGTCCTATTTTCAACAGCAAGTCAAGACGTTTTGACATCCCTGTTTGTTCATTGGTAGTATGTTTGCTTCAAGAGCTCAAGGGCGTGGATTTGATTCCCAACCAGGATAAACATTTTGTGGTATAAACAAATGTTTATTCTGTGTTTGAGTGTTCTCTGTTTATTATAAAAATGAATTTACAACAAAAAAAAAGTATTTAAGTATTCTATCAGTCATCTGACTTCCATAGCACAAGCTTTGCTTAGTTTGGGGTCAGATGGCGCTGTGTGTAATGTCCTACGATATATGTTTAATACTGGCTCGCTAAAATCTGTTGCAACGATCTAACCGAGAGTCCCGAAGGCCTCACTTCAAAACGAGTTCTAATTCCTGATATCATGATGATGAGTTTTCGTTTTTAAGAACATCTTTGTAACCGGAGGCCGCCTAAGTAGGTACCACCGCAATACCAGATATTCTGCCGCAATGCAGTGGTGTGTAAACATTACTGTGTTCCGGTTCGAAGGGTACTGCAGCTAGCGCAATTACAGGGCTGTTGAGACTAACCATCTAATGTCTCAGAGTTATGAGCGCCAAAGCAAACGATGCTCTAGACTTTGATTAGTTACTAAAAGTTCTGGGTACTGCTGTAATGGTTTTTCTAATGTTTGACCACAGCTCACCCAATAAAGAAAGAAAGAAAGAAAGAAAAAAATATATATTTTGTAACAGAACAAAAAAAAACAAAAATAACAACAAATAGAGACAAACAGTTACAAAGTAGGGGCTCACCTCAGCAAAATACTGGTCATACTAATTAGTATGACCAGCGCTGGTCTTCCGGTGAGCCCTTGTCGGTCAAACAAAACAAACAAGCGACGTGTTAAGCGACGGTGTGGTCGAAGATGGTAAAGCACATCTAGCCTGGAATGGAACTTACAAGTGAGGCTGCCGGAACACACTGTTAGGTGCTTGGCGGCAATTTTTTTTTTCAACTTGAGAGTGGTAACTAAGTGCCCTACTAACACCATGGTATGTTTAGGTTTGAACTCACGTCCTTCGGCGTTTGAACCGACCAAACTAACCACTGAGCTATCATCGATACAAAATGGTTTGGACAGGCTCTCGTACCTTCAGATGCGTGGAAGTCTCGTACCGCTCGGTTTAATCTACTGTTTCTTCCGCGCACCTGTCATATGGGGAATTGCTTACCACCTTCGGGGTTTCCGCCGAGTTTTAATCTACAGAGCTTCAAACGAAGGGTGAATAGGGTCCTTAAAGGTAGGCAATGCCCCGGGTATTGTAGGTGTCCATAGGCGGCGGTGACCACTTACCATCAGGTGGTCCGTCGCTTGTTTGTCACTTTTTTCACATAAAAAAGAAAAAAAAGGAGAGATGTGTCGACAGATATGAAAACTTGAAACATATGACATTAGCATGTCAAATGTTTTAAGTTTTCCATAAGTTTCGACCCTCCCCAAAAATCGATCTACACGGCTAAAAAAGGTGTCATTTCAAAAATAAAATAAAAACGTACTGGTACTTTTTCCATAGATCTAAGAAAGCTGGCAACCCTAGCTCAGTAATGCGCTGATAACGACGTTGTTTATGTCTGTCGCGGTAGATGTAGTCTGATAACAAACACCCCGCACTCGAAGCAGGAAAGGTCGCAGCTTATGATTAATCGACCACGTAACGCCATCTGTTATCCCGTTTTGCAACTATGAAAGGTTTCATTTGGATTTTGCAATTTACATTTGTTTTAAGGGCCTCTTTCACCATCTACAAGTAAAGTGTTGATTAGGTGCTTACCGGTTAGTGCTAATTAGCGAGTAAAAAAAGTCTTGCGTAACTTTATTCAATTTCATAAACGAAAACCAAGTTCCGAGTAATAATTGATCGGTTATTGTAAATTAATATAAGAAATCATTCAATGTTTATTCGAATTTCACTGTCACAATTGCCTCTGTTATAAAGTTTTTTACACTTTTTAATACTGGGGTATCGACGTGTGATTTAACTAAAGTAAAATGTCTTATTCTTCAAGATCGGCCAAACATCAAAAAATCAAAAAAAAAAAAAAATTTATTGGAACTCTTTATGTTGAAAAATTCATTTCATTTCGAATTTTTTTTTTTAATTTAAACAAATCGATTTTCTCAGGTTAGATAACTTGTAAATAAAACACAGACGCAAATTTGTGACTAATATGAGATTTTATAGACCTTATTCGTTGATTTCGTATCGCACAATAAGCGTTTTGATTCCACGTTTTTCATTCGCACAGCGAGGTTGTGGAACTCTCTGCCGGAGTCTGTGTTCCCTGTTAGGTACAATATTGGCGTCTTCAAATCTAGACTGAATAGGTTCCTTTTAGGTAAGCGTGCTCCATCTTAGACCACACGACTTGCGCACTGCTTATCATCACGTAGAGTGTGGTCAAACGTGAACCTATTTTGAACAAAAAAATAATTAAACTAGTCAGCAGATCAAGCGACGTTAATTTATTTAAGAGGCGGTTTCAGTTACTCGGACGTCATGAAAGTAGTACCTACAGTTACTTGTCACTTTAACCAGCGAATAGCGTACTTGGGGCTTTACTTGGAGACGATGAAAGAGGCCCTTAGACTCGCCCTTAGGCTAATCCAGGCTACTTTTTATCCCGAAATCATGTAGCGAGCAACACCGTGGGGCGCAGCTAGTTGGTGTATATTTGGACATACGAAATAAAACTTGGAAATGATGGCACCGGTTGTGGTTTAGGGGTTCAGCGAAGCGAACCGCGAAATCCTTTTTGCACCTCAAGTGTTGTAGGCAGTAATATTAGTTTTCATTTCTAATGAGCATGCTTAGGTAAACACGTACGACCACGTTTGAGCTATGCTATGAAAATAAAAAATGCTTTATTTCTGTTACCAGTTTTCTTAACAAATAGATATAGATAGAGATAACTCGTGCATATCATAAGAAGAAAAAAGTACAGAGAACAGAAGAACCTTATGAACTAGTGTCTCAATTGGCGGCCTTATCGCTGTTAGCGATAAGGTCGCCACTACTCTTTCAGGTAATAGGTTCTAGGACCAGGTAAGTATTAAAAATACTCGTGACAGAAGATCCCGCTCTTCTATTCTATTCTTTTCTGTAATATGTATAATCAATAAATTATATAAGCATCTAAGGTGTGTGTGTGTGTGCGTGCGCGCGTGTGTGTTTCGGTGTGTGTGTGTGTGGGTAGGTGTGTGATTGTATGTTTTTTATGTTAATGTAATGAGACGAACGATGCGCTCTCCTGATGGTAAGAGATAACGCATGTCCGATCCATGACCATCGCAGCAATACAGAACTTTGAATAGTAAAACAAAGTCCGGGGCATCGCTGCTTTGGCGCTCATTACTTTGAGACTTACGATGGTTAGTCTCAACAGCCCAGTAATTTCGCTAGCTGCAGTACCCTTCAAACCGGAACACAGTAATGTTTACACACTACTGCTTGGCGGCAGAATAACTGGTACTGCGGTGGTACCTACCTAGACGTATGTAAGAGAGAGGGTGTGTATTTGGAGGTGTATTGCTGTTACTTAAATCTTTGTTAAGGCAAGAGTTGTGGTCAAACAAATAGCCAGTCGTAAATCATTAAAAATAACTTTATAAATAAAACACCACTATTTTTACACAAAAAACACTAGTTCTGAAAACAAATACAATGGAGCGACATGAAACTTTCCGCGTTCCCGCAAAAAAAACAACTAGGAACGATCTAGCGGTGATGTCCAGCACCGGTTCAAGCTTTGCTAAGTTTGAGGTTAGATCTAAAAAAGTAAAAAAAAGTTGCTGCGTTTACAAGCAAATGTATCTTATCTCCTAGCTGGCAGTATTTTGTCGTCCATAGTTCTATGCTGCTGCCGGACAGTACAGGGGCTTCATAATCCTTTGTGGTAAATTAAGCGCTCCCCGCTTATACTGTTTTAACGCTGTAATGCCATTGGCATTCTTGGATAGCACCTTCAATTTTAGTTTATTTTCGAACGTTGAATGTTCGGCAGCAAAACAAATACCAATATAAAAGAAATAAAAAAAAAACTTGGTGGTAGATCTCCTTAGAAAGAAAGAAAGAAAGAAAATAAATGATTCTTTTTACCATAAAATCTATAAATTATGTGACATACGATCCAAATCTGCAAGAGAATGCAAAATAATTGTATTCAAATATTTGCAAACACTAACCTATTTAGAAAATTTACTTAAAATAATTTAAAATCTGCTCTGAACGCACACACACTCACTCACACACATGCATGCACACGCACACGCATATACGTATACACACCGTCCGCACTGCACCAACCGCACCACGTCCTCGAGTATCGTAGGTGTCTCACCAGTCATACTGTATATCTTCACGTTGCCCACTTTGTAGTAGCGAAATGACAAATCAATTGCTCCATTTTGAGTGAACGTTCATTTCTTCGCGATGCGAGCGCGCGCCAACATAAAATGAAACCAATCTCAAATTCTTGACACAAAACTTTTTCTATGCCAATTTGAAGAAATCAATACTCTTAACAAAAGGACAGTTACCTACGTGTACAATAGACCAGTTACAAGTGGAATAAGTAATATTACACTCTGGTCGGCAAACATTAGGCGTATCTCTTACACTGGCCGTTAGTATCGTTTGTCTGTATTAGACTTTTCCCACGGGTCTCTTCGCACCTGTATGGTGTATTAGATCTTAACTATAACTCTAAGAAATACGCTATTTTTAGTTTTTTTTTTGTTGACAATCTAGGTGTTTTCCACAGCTCACCTGATGTTAAGTGACGGTGTAGTGACCATCTGGTGCGAGGCGGTAGATTTTCAACAGGGTGCTACTACGTGATGCTTTCCTTCACAGGCAGTTTAAAATCAGTGTTAGGGTTTGAACCCTCGCCCTCCGGCCTATGAACCGACCGCGTTAACCACTGAGCTATCATCAGCTATTAGAGCCATGCTATGGTTTCCTCAAAATGTTTTCCTTCACCAGCAGCTTATAACATTCTTCTTAAAATAAAAAGAAATACCATAAATAAATCATTTGGTCAGTCCGAATTGTGACTTCGCGATTGTTGAAATAACTATTTACTTTGAAATTTACGATGAAATTTAGTATGAAGTTTAGGTAGCACCGCAGTACCAGATATTCTGCCGCCAAGCAGTAGTGTGTAAACATTACTGTGTTCTACTTTAAGCACCGATACCATGAACTTTGTTTTGTTATTAACTTCTTGTACGATCCCTAACCAAATTTTTTCTGTTTCTGTCAGCACCATACGGGAATCACGGATTTCCGAAACACAAGCTACTCTGAGTTCGTAAATCCGAAGCACAACTGATTATTTTTTAAGTATACATGTATTGTAAACACTGTTTTGGCAAAAATGATAGAACTAATTTAATTAGAATATATTGTGTTTAGTTAACAAGAAATAAATGATTTGATTCGATTTGATATGTATCGCTACAATGGTCAATAGACAAGAATAATTTCTTACCGTCAGGAGAGCGTCTCGTTCACCTCATTCCTTCGTTTTAGGTTCTTTGTTCTCTGTACTCTTTTCTATTTATGATGTGCACAATAAAGAGTTATATCTATCTATCTATTACTTTGTAGATTTATGGAGCATTTTTATCTTCTATGAAGAAAGAAAGAAGTTGATATTTTTGTGACAACTTTTAAACGTCATAGCAAAAGTTTGTTGTTACACATACACATAAGTTGATCTCAAAAGATTGCTAGCCATTTGCCAACATACTTATTATTCAGAACAAAAGTTGTAAGAACGTAAAATGTTAATTTGATATTTACAATTGAATTAAATTGCTCATATTATTACTTTACTATTATCATATTGGCACTCTTAACAAAACGACATTTTAATGAAACTTCCTGTTGTTTTGTGACGCAAATGTACAGGAAAAGAACTGGAAGGAAAAAGTTTAATATACACATATTAACATAAACCTACACTTGTTGAATTGTGTAATTGATACTACAGGAGGAAGGAAAACCTACTAATCTTATCATAACGAATATAACCTTTGCTAGGTTACAAGTACTTAGGTTACTAGCACTTATATTGCAAGCACATGAATTGCTAAGCTTGTAGCGATAATAGCTCAGTGGTTAGCGCGGCCGATTCGTCCGCCAAAGGGTGTAGGTACAAACCCCTGAAATGAGCTGCCGATGAAGAAAAACATAGTGTGGAAGCCATAGCATGGTTGTAGTACATGGCTGGCTAGCTACAAATTTCAAATTCAAATTGAAAATCTGCCACTAAGCATCTAACGGATTGTTCTATAAGTCACACTTGAGACTCAGTTTCCTTCCTGGTTAGGTAGGAAACCATCGTGGTACGTTACCATCTTCGACCACACTATCACTTAACATCAATTGAGCTGTGGTTAATCACTCAGTCAAAGCTCCGTAGAAAGTGATTCTTGTGTATTTTTAACATGTAAACAGAGGTCAAGCTAGCAAACTTCATCTTTTAAGGTGGTTCGATTTCCATACAATTTTTTTTTTCCTTTTATAGACAAATGGAGCATAATTTTACAGTGAAATCACAGCTACTGGAATTTATTTTGATCTTTGTATGCGGTAAAACACAATTGCTTGAGTAAAATAGTAGATTATTAGCATAATCTACTGTTTTATTCACAAATCGTAAACTCATAAATCATTCATAAATTTTCTACGATATTTATTATTATTATTTTTACTTATTTAATCAAACTTAAGATAACAATGAAGCCGTAGAAAAAAAACGTCTAATTTAAAAATAACTGGTAGAAACGTTTAAAAACTTATAGTGCAACTTTTCACTGTTAAGGTGGAGTTTAACCATTAACCATAAGGTAATATATACATTAATTAATTTACTATAAAAAAAATTGATCGGAAAATGTAAAGTGCGTAGACTGAAAACAAAGTTTTTAAAAATATTCTATTAAAAAAAATTGAAATACTTAACCATAAATAAATAATTATCGTGGGAACTTTCATACAGCGCCATCTGACCCCAAACTAAGCAAAGCTTGTACTATGGGAACCAAATAGCTGATAGAATAGTTATGTAGTTTTTTGTACAAATACAAATATTTTATTGATATCACCAATTTTACAAGTCAAATTCCGTAATATTACATAAATAGCTATATAATTAAAAGGGTTTAAAACACTGATATAGGAGCAGTATGCCAGGTCCCTTATCGCTGTTCGTGCAGGGAAATAGCGGATCGCCTCGGCCACCACGCGCTTTCATGCAGCAGGAGTGCTGGGCGTATATCGCGGCACGCCAGCTTAAACGACGTCATCCGTCGGGCTTTTGTCAGTGCCGGCGTCCCATCAGTTTTAGAACCAAACGGACTGATGCGTGACGACGGCAAGAGACCCGACGGGATGACCCTTATCCCTTGGAAGATGGGACGGCCTCTTGTGTGGGACGCCACTTGTGTCGACACCTTGGCGCCGTCTCATCTTCCTGTGACTTCGGGACAAGCTGGTGCTGCCGCATCTAAAGCTGAAAACCTCAAACGGCACAAATATAGTTATTTGGATAGAATGTATCTTTTTGTGCCGTTTGGGGTTGAAACTTTAGGTCCGTGGGGGCCGGCCGCTCTCGAACTGTATCGGGACCTGGCCAAACGTCTAGAGGAGGCTTCAGGTGACCAGAATGCTGGTATCTACTTTGGTCAAAAGCTAAGCATTGCCATCCAGCGTGGCAATGTTGCCAGCATTCTGGCCACATATCCCTCCTCTGACGGTTTTTTAGACTAAGTTTTTTGTATACATTTTGTAAATAGTATAATTTAAGGTATTTTTTATTTTGTTTAATAAACACTGATTACATGACATACAATTTCTTTAAATATTATAAACATACACAAACATCGGTTTAAGGCCGAGTTTCAATTCGCTCGGTCGACAAGAAGCCAGGACAAAAAAATACCTAAATTAAATGTCATGTGTCACGGAGTCACGATGGAATTGCAGCAATAAACTCTCACAAAAACCGAAAACACATAATCAGAACCTACCTTAAAGAAAGCATCTGAAATAGCTGTCTACGAGGAAAAACCATGAAAAAACAAAGCTGTAACATTTGACCTAGATTGCAACAGTTTTTAAATTTAGACAAATGCAGCGGAAAAATACGAAAACTTCGTGACCAGACTGTATTTCGTAACAGCCTCTTCATCATTAAAGTGGAAAGCGAAGACGACGACGAACAAAAGAAGAATTATTATGATCATAACTTTTCAGCGAGTTTTTTTTTGAGAGCGTGAGAACGGAGACACCGAATACAAGTAAACAATTACTTACGCAAATTTTAAGAAAGTTTATGTTCATTGTTACGATTTCATGTAGGCATTTGTAAATATAGCTGCACTAGGCGGGTTCCATCGTCGTAATTTGTCTCGCATTTTTTGCCGTCTGCCCAAGAATGAGGGCGAACAAAACGCTCTCTTGATGGTAAGAGTCAAAAAGTTAAAAATTTGCCATGAATATGGCAGCGGTGATTGTATCATTTTTTAAAAATAAAAAGGTGTTAAAACAAGCCTTGTTGGTTCATTGGTAGTATGTCTGCTCCAAGAGCTGAAGGGCGTGGGTTCGATTCCCACCCAGGATAAACATTTCGTGGCTTATAAAATGTTTGTTCTATGTCTGGATGTCCTGTATTTATTATAAGTATGTATTTACAAAAAAAAACTATTTAAGTATTCTATCAGTTATCTGTCTTCCATAGTACAAGCTTTGCTTAGTTTGGGGTCAGATAGCGCTGTGTGTAACGTCCTACGATATTTATTTTTATTTATTGGGACGCTCTCCTGATGGTAAGAGATATCGTCTGCCCATGACTATTGCAGCGATAAACAAAACTTTGAGTAGCAAAACAAAGTCCAGGGCGTCGCTGTTGTAGCGCTCATTACTTTGAGACCTTCGATAGTTAGTCTGAAAAGCCCTGTAATAAACTCATTGCTCTGAGACTCGAGCTCGATTTTGAAATGTTAGGTTGGACTAGATACGTTAAGTACTTAAAACATCAGAGATCAAGATTTCTGTCATTTGCCCTCTGTGTATTTTGCCTAAACTGGCGGATGAGCGGTGACCTTTCTGTCTACCAATAATACTGAGATATCGTGAATGTCGCGGCACAGATTAAAGGAGCTTATTCATGGCCAGTTTGTGTCAATAAATCATAGTTCCAGTCACTCGGACTACCCCCGGGAGAAATATGGCTGGGACTAGTGCCTTATCTATAGACCAGCCCTCAATCGTCCGTTTGGAAAGTGGAGCTATTTATTAATTAGTGGTCTGGTCAGACAGCTGATAGAAACCCGGTGAGTGCATTCATTTTTTTTTGACATTTAATCATATTGATTGATTTATTGTTGTGTTATGATGTTGACATTTTAAATATTAATTGTCATAGTAAGTTTATATAAAGGTTGGTGTTATCCTTAAAATTATATTTTCATCCCCCATCTCGGAAAGAGTATTTTTGCTCTTCGATATCTGAGTGCAAAAGTCGTTTTTATCCGCTAGAGGATAAAGTAAATTTGAATTTAGAACACCGTGTGCACTAAGTTTATGAATTCAAAACATCATTAAAACTATTTACTTCACCTCTATGGTGCCGAATATATCATACAACTTTTTTTAATTTCTTAAAAACTCAAACTCGGAACCTCCTTGGTCTACGTTTTTTTGCATTTAGTAATTTCCTCGCTGAGGTGAGATGAAAAGTTACGTGTTACACTCGAGTGCAAAGATTCTTTACCTCGTGCTCTTTTGATTCCCTCGCTAACGCTCAGGATTCTAATTTTTGAATCACTCGCTGCGATCGTGATTCAATTTTAAAATCCTTCGGTTGCTCGGTCATGAAAATTGTGCACGCGGTTAAAAAGCAACTTTGCACTCTTGTATAACAAATAACTATTGTATTTGTATGATACGCATAGAAATTAAAATTGTACGATTTGACGGATTAACATTTACATATAAATCAGCTACTCTTTAGTAAGAATACGTTAACCCTAGACCGAATGTTTAGAACAACTGATTTATTACGATTTCGGTGGTACCATAAAATACATTATAGTACAGGTATCAAAACTAAAAGTTGTTAATTATAATTACAAAAATAATTATAAATACGAGGTCTCACTTTTGTTTTAGTATACACCAGTTTTATTTTTTATATTTATATAAAATTTAAAATGTATAGATTTTTTTTTGTTTTAATATTGTTTTGACTAATCAAAGTACATTGATTACACCTACATATACATTAACAGTATTTATATGCCGAGTCAGCCCCGTTTTTTTTAAACTGTCCCACTGCTGGGCGCGCCCCTTCTCTCAATGAGAAGTATTTACATAAATAGTATCAAGTACAACTTAAAGCTATAAATTACTTTACACAAAAAACGCACAAAATACTATGAAATTAATTTTCTTCATTTACCTCGACGTTTCGGTCATTATGCAATATCCGAAGTAGCGTCTTAAAATGTCGAAAGTGGCAAAAAAAAAAAAATTACAATCATCAACATAAAAAATGCTCCTTCCATTTTTCTATATTCCTTATTCTTTAGCTGATCTGAGACCCGGGTGTAGGCAGTTCGTAATCTGTGCTAGCCCTAAGTCTCGAGGATGAAAGGGCGTGTGGGATCATTCGGTGCGAGCGTACCAACCGAGACGGCGCGCAAAGAATATAGCCACAGATATGATATCGTAAATAGCATATGATGAACACTGTCACATTGACAGCCCTGTTGGTTCATTGGTAGTACGTCTGCTTCCAGAGCTGAAGGGCGTGGGTTCGACTCCCACCCAGGACAAACTTTGTGGTTTAAACTAAAATAATAAAAAATAAAAAATCAATGTTATGTGTCTGTGCCACCACCATGCTATAGTTTCTTTCACCGGCAGCTCAAGCTCCTTCTATGGTTGTCTGATATCGCTGTCTATCGGCTACTTGGTAAATAAACACGGCAATGGATCACAAAATTTCCTTTGTCAAATGGCCCATCTACGACATGCGGCGGTTGATCTCTGCCAAAAGGCAAAGGGCGCGCAGGGCAGACGGGAGACGTCTGCGGACGTTTCGTTTACTATTCTAATCTATCGACACTGCGTAGAAGGAAGGGAATTAAGGGTGTCTTGAGGAGGATCGGAACGCCTCGGGGGCGAGCGGGTAGAGGGGAGGGGCAAAGGGGGCAGCGTACAAATTGTGAGAAATACGTACTCGTATTAAGTAAACAATATAAAGATCCTTAATAGAAATAGGCTATCAATACTGTCTCACTATCCAGGTCACGTTACTAGACGAAATGATGAAGAATGAGATTGCAACAGAGTGATTGATTGATAACTCTTTATTGTACACACTAAAATACAGAAAACAGAAGAAATAAACTCAAATATAGGTATAACAACTGGCGACCTTATCGCTAAAAGCGATCTCTTTCAGACAACCTTAGGACGGATAGGATCAGAGGAAGAAAAGACGGGGTGTGTCAATAACGAGCATTCCAGGCTAGGTGTCCTTTACCATCTTCGGCCACACCTTCACTTGACATCAGGTGAGCTGTGGTCAAACACCTAGCCTGCCAACCATTAAAAAAAAAAAAAAATAATAACGAGGATATGCACATAGGAAAATAGTGAGAGTGGTGGCAAGGTAAGAGGAGCGTTAGTCGTCCAGCCGCAAGATGGTTCGACGATATCGTCACCGTCAGGGGTCGAACCTGGACCAGTGGCACAGGGTCGAGGTAGATGGCCTTACGAGAGAAGCCTGTGTATAGTGGGATAAAGAAGGCTGTGGATGATTATCATGAATTCCAATGCTGCTGGATAGACGGATCGATCCTAAAAGGAGAATGCTATTTTCAGTCAAAAAAAAACTATTACACCTCGTCTATTATTAAATGACAGTGTGGTAGAAGATGGTAAGCACACCTAGCCTGGAATGGAAACTGGCTGCCATCCCACTGTTGGATCTGGGATTCGAATGATGATTGGGCATAATTCTTTCCGCATAAACTTAAAAAGTTTTTTTTGGCATTGAATTATATTGACATATTTTTATATTGTCAATATTTTATATAATATTAATATATACTTTATATTGATAGTTCTTGTTATTTATTACATTGATATGTAATCAGTGTTTTTGACATATTTGAAATGTTGTTACGGAAATTGACTTGTAACTTTGGGGTTATGAATCAAATATTTGTATTTAATTTCCTCATGATATTTCCCTTCACCCCAAAGCCAACGGTATTTCATTTGTCGATTTATTTATTAAAACTACTAGAGTAACATGTAAAATTCCATAATTCACCTGGCCACAACATGCATCAGATGATAAATTTTGTAGCGATGATAGCTCAGTGGTTAGCGCGGTCGGTTAGCACGCTGAAGGGCGTGGGTTTAAACCCCAACAATGAGCTTGAGCTGCCGGTAAAAGAAAACCTCGTGAGGAAACCATAGCATGGTGGTAGGGTATTTTCTAGTAATACTAGCTAGCTACCACCCTCAAGTTGCAAATCTGCCGCCAAGCACCTAACGGTGTGTTCCGGCAGCCTCACTTGAGAGCCAGTTCTATTCCTGGCTAGGTGCGCTTTACCATCTTCGACCACACCGCCACTTAACATTGGGTGAGCTGTAGTCAAACACCTAGCTTGTCAATCGTGAAAAAAAATTGCTGATTGTCGATAGATAGTCACTCAAACGCTTTCTTCTGAAACTGTTAAAAAAGTTAAAGTTGCTTACCATAGCCGCTACACAAAGACCTTCAGCTGCGCGTGCACTTAAGTAGACAACAAAGAAGAGCAGCAAGGGGAACGAAGCAGGTGAGGTCAATGCTCGTCTGCATTTTATCTCCGCTTTAGGGCTGAGATCTCTAATGAATAGTGAATATTTTTGTTCCGACCAAACTTTTATTTTTTTATCTCCTATATGTTCTACATTACACACAACGCCATCTGACCCCAAACTAAGCAAAACTTGTGCTATGGAAGTCAAACGTAGTATTCTTTATCGTTATATTTTTAAGTTTGCACTTTATTCCCGTATTATTAACATTATGAACCACTTTTACTATGGGTACAGCTCGGAATTCTGAAATAGCAAAAAATATATCAAGAGTCGACAAACTTTTTCTGTTACATTTGGGTTTTTTACACGATTTCCGAGTTGTTTCCCGAGCCGAAAGTTACTTTAGTCAATTGTACAATGAAACAGAGATACAAATAATTTATTAACAACACTCCAGTTAAAAGTCCATAATAATTTAGTTATTTAAAACTAATCCTACTTTCTACTAATACAATCATAATAAAATTTCTGAGTATGTTTGTTACTCTTTCACGTAAAAACTACTGAACGGATTGGGATGAAATTTGGTATGAAAGTAGCTGAGATCCTAGATTAACACATAGACTACTTTTTATCCCGAAAGCATGTAGCGGGTAACATTGCGGGGTGCATCTTGTATTATAAATGCGAAAGTTTGCGAGTACGTTTGTTACTCTTTCACGCAAAAACTACTGAACGGATATAAATGAAATTTGGTATGGAGGTAGCTGAGAACCTGGATTAACACATAGGCTACTTTTTATCCCGAAAACATGTAGCTGTTAACACCGCGGGGCGCAG
Organism: Biston betularia; assembly: GCA_905404145.2. Classification (NCBI taxonomy): domain Eukaryota; kingdom Metazoa; phylum Arthropoda; class Insecta; order Lepidoptera; family Geometridae; genus Biston; species Biston betularia. The sequence continues at coordinate 2,587,806 of FR989873.1, read as the reverse complement.
CTAATCATTTATATTCTTTACGAATAAAATAGTACCCTTTGTATTAGTAAGTTAGTACCCTTAGTATATCCTAAGCTTAGAGGCCCTGTGTAGCTATTTCTGTGGTAGGTAAATACAATTTTCCACGACGAATGTTTTCCTCTATTAGCAATCATGTCGCTGTTACAAAAAAACATCTGGAACCGAGAATTTAAAGGAAATTAAGTGGCATCCCCGAACTACCGTTTCTATCTTCAGATGTCATAAATCATAAATTAAGACGTATAAAAACGTTGTTCCCGACGGATCTACGTTATAATCCGCAATAAATACGAGTTGTAATGTTATTCGCGTCGTGTCTTCAAGGGCCGTCGATTTATGGGCAGATCGATTCCGTGTTCGGGAGCGGCCAGAACCCTAGCGAGTTGCCACGGGAGCGAGTTGTAGAAGACCCTTGAAACAAACGGTCTCATTACCAAAGAAATACATGCGTGCTTTATTCAACGTCTAAAGTTAATCAAGGGTCAAATTGCCCTGTCAAATTTATCTGACGTTAAACTTCTTGAGTGAAAATATGACAGACCGCTTCAAGCACAAATAATGTATTATTGAGCAACGTTTTTACGTTAGGTCCTCTATTTTAGCCGTGTTAAATTTCATAGTAAATAAATAAATGTTTCTTTATTGTTAGTGAGACTAGAAGAACTGGGTAATTTTAACTGCACTTTATCATCTAAATCAGGGCTGTCCAAACTACATACCTTGACGGGCAAATTAAATTTACTACAAAAGCTGGAGAGCCGCAAAAAAAATCCAATTTTCAAGTAAAAAAAATACAGGCTAATAAAATTTCTTTGTACGTTTTTGGTTCTCCGTTAATTTAACTTGATACCAATTGTCGCTATGTCCAGTATGGACACAAATATTGATTTACTCTATTATTTAAACTATTTATTTCCAAAACTACATTCGGTTTTTTTTTATTATATAAGACTTCACATAGACAACTACATCAATACATGTGTTATAAAACTTACAATCTAATACAACTAAATGTGTTATCTTTTAAGAAAGTACCGCATGCTTAATTACAATTAATTTTTTGATTAAAACATGCGCCTCGGGCCGCATGAAAAGAAACCGCGGGCCGTGGCCTGGACAGCGTTGGGTACTGCGTATTATCAACGGAATGCCCTAAAACACGCTAGTTTCGTGGCCTGGGTCGCGTGAATAACTCCACGGCGCGCGGATTAGGGCCCGCAAGCACGTGGGTGTCACTAAAAACCGCGGGCCGCGGGGTGTCGCCGCATACAGCTATTGCTGCCTGTGTGACGGGCATTTTAAACAGGGTCGGTTGAACGCGAATTTAGGGTATTTTCCACGACAACAACGAATGCCAAAGAAAAGTATTGAATGTCTGAACTGTAATTATGTTGGGCGCTGTGCTAAATGCTGTGGTAGTATGAAAAACATAAATTATGTGGGCCCATTTAATTGACAGCCCTGTTGGTACATTTGTATTATGTCTGCCCCTAGAGCTGAAAGACGTGGGTTCGATTCCCATCCAGGACAAGCATTTTGTGATATATACAAATGTTTGTTCTGTATCTGGGTGTACTGTATGTATTATAAGTATGTATTTACAAAAAAAAACTTTTTATGTATTCTATCAGTTATCTGTCTTCTATAGCACAAAAACAGAAAAAACTACAGAGAACAAAAGAATCTCAAATAACAAATAAACCAAATCAAAAAAACCAAATACTAAATAACAAACCAAATTACCAAGCCAAGACCAAATTACCAATTTATTGTACTGATTACCAAATTTTGAATGAATCTGACTGGTTAGGTTAGGTTAGGTTAGAATATGCTTAGGACCATAACCACCACCACCATTACTAAAGACCATTAGAAATGAGCAGATATAATCTTCAAAAAGCTTTTTTTATTTTTTATAATGGATAGGCTTGCGTTTAACCGCCATCCCGCCTGATGTTAAGCGAAGATGCGGTCTACGGAGGAGCACGCTCGCCAAGAAGAAACCGATTCACTCGCGACTTGAAGGTACCCAGACTATATTCATTGGGGAACACCCACTCGGGCAGCAGATTTCAATGTCTAGCGGTACGTATGAAGAAGGTGGAGTCAAACCGCTTAGTTCACTAAACAGATTTTTTTAATAATTGCTAAGAATACTCTCAATAATCACTTAAGCCGTTTGGGAGCTACAATGCATATAAACATACGCGTTAAACTTATAAGCCCCTCTCTTTGCTTCGGAAATTAAAAATATAATAAAACTAAAATTTCATGATAGTAAAATAAATATTCAACATTCTACTCCAGTTTGGGCGGTTCGCTATTTCAATTAGTCACAAAACCACTCCGAAACATTTAAAACGACATTTCGACTTGAACGAGAGATTTATTTCACGGCTACAAATGACAACCTGCGCAAAATGGCATTTCAAACGCCAAATATAGACATTGTACGATAGATCTACTATTTTTATTGATCCACTATTCCGCTTAATTCACAAAAGTAACGGGTTTCCGTAGAAATACAACAATATACAAATAGTTGTTCGTTCAAATAACATTTCATTTCAACCATTCGATTGAAATACAATATTATTCGAATAACATAAAAGAAATCGTTCCAAATGAAAACGCTCGGCATTAAATTTCGAATGGAAATATAACACAAATAAAATTGCTTTACTAAAATATTCTGAAACCCAGAAAAAGAAGTCGGTGATACTGAAACAAAACAAACATTTATCCCAAACTAGTGATTCTAACAAAATCAAACTGAAACCCTGTCAAAATGATAGCTTCATAAATAATGATTGTTTCTTAATGCGGCGTGAAAATATGACTCGAATAAATCGAACTAAAAAAATAATCGAATACATAATTTAGAAAAATAATCGAATATTGGTACTCTAGTTTCCGAATGTGAGAAGTTACCGATGCAACAAGTGAGGTGAGACGACTCCTATGCCATATCGTAGCCAGACACAAAGCCGGATGCCCATTTAAGTGATCTGACAAAGTGAGTGCGTAGTACCTCATGTAGAGACATTCCAAATGATTATTTTATGGGTGATGACGTGTGAAAATGTATCTCTTTGGATGTCTTCATTCCTAAGCCCCGATGTCCACTTATGTGATGAGATTGCCCCACTTAGGTTACCTTTTATAGCTAAGTGTTTGAGCACAACTCATCTGATCTTAAGTGATGGTGAGAGCGAGGATGTTAAACAACCTTAGTCCAGGCTCCTGTTATTCCCTTTTTAGGGTTCCGTACGCGAAGGGTAAAACGGGACCCTATTATTAAGACCGTCGCTGTCCGTCCGTCTGTCACCAGGCTGTATCTCATGAACTGTGATAGTTAGACAGTTGAAATATTCACAGATAATGTATTTCTGTTGCCGCTATAACAAATACTAATAAAAACAGGATAAAATAAATGTTTAAGGAGGTTCCCCTACAACAAACGTGATTTTTTTTGCCGTTTTTTAACATCATGCCGTCATTTAACATCAGATGAGCTGTGGTCAATCACCTAGTCTATCAACCATAAAAAAAAGAATCGTTAAACTTCTTGTAGCAATATACGCGTTTAAATATATCTAATCACATTTAATGCTACATCGCCCAGCTGGGCATCGCGTCTAAAATTTACAATGTGACAATTTATTTTACGGCTATATCATGCTAATATCTTCCTGCTATACTGACATTTTGGCGCGTATTTCTCGACCCGTTCTTTAGGTACTACGCCCCCGATGACGCGTCACAGTTATCTGTGTTGCGAAATAGGTAGGTCACCTGTCTATGGATAAATTAGATTATTATTGTCATGGTCATTTTTGTGCCGTCATGTATTTGATTAGTTTATTACTCATTAGCTGCGCCCCGCGGTGTTACCCACTACATACAAAGTAGCCTATGTGTTAATCTAAGGTCTCAGCTACCTCCATACCAAATTTCATCCATTTCCGGTCAGTAGTTTTTGGGCGAAAGAGTAACAAACATACATCCATACACAGATACTGTCGCTTTTATAATACTAGGTGCGCTCCGCGGTGTACATGTATTTGGGATAAAATGAAACCTATGTATTAATCCAGGATGTTAGCTACCTCTATACCAAATTTTATCCAAATCCGTTCAGTAGTTTTCGCGTGAAAGAGTAACAAACATACATATAAACTTTCGCATTTATAATACTAGCTGCGCCCCGCTGTATTACCCACTACATGTTTTCGGGATAAAAAATAGCTAATGTGTTAATCCAGGGTCTCAGCTACCTCCATACCAAATTTCATCCAAATCCCTTTAGTAGTTATTGCGTGAAAGAGTAATAAACATCCATCCATCCATCCAAACTTTCACATTTATAATATTAGTGGGATTATAGTAGGATCTTTCGTAGCGTGGGTAATATGGTTTTTTAGGTAATTCATGCGCAGAAGTGGAAGATTCCCGTTTGATCGGTGTTAATGAGGATATGAACTAATTAGGAAAGAAAATCGTTCCAAGAATTGACCAAAGAGAATACATAAAACGTGACCAAACCAAAAAGTATTTTCGTGAAATCATACATATACATTGGCCAAATTCTGTCTTATGTGTTATTTTACGTAATACTCTAGCTAGTTATCTTTTTCGCCGGGTGTTTATCGCGCACAAAATACTGTGAAAATAGTTTTGTTTATTTAGCTCGATATTTGAAAACATAGTGTGTCAGCTAAAAAACACAAAGTTTATAAAAAAAAATAATACAAATTTTGGTATTGGTTTATTTTTGGTACAATTTTTAATTTGATACTTAAATAAAATCAAGCGAACGCCTCGCGGTTTCACCCGCGTAGTTCCCGTTCCCGTGGGAATACAGGGATAAAAAGTAGCCTAGTCCACATTATGCCGAGTCGAGGCCGGTTAAAGACATAAAATATATTTCTCGCTTTTGTTTTTTCTTTAAGTTTGTTTTTTTGTTTTTGTTAGAATCGTCAATTAGTCAATTGTTTCAATCATCAATTTGTTTTATGTTTATTGTTTATTTTTTTGTCTGTATGTATTGTTAATTATGTTGAAATATATTTTATGTCCCAAATAAAGTGTTGTCTATTGTCTATTGTCCTATGTCACCCGGAGATAGTGTAGCTTCCCAACGGTGAAAGAATTTTTGAAATCGGTCCAGTAGTTTCGGATCCTAGTCAATACAAACAAACAAATCTTTCCCTGTTTACAATAGTATAGATCGAAAACCCCAGGGCGTCAGTCGTGCACTAACTTGAAGAGTATTATCTTAATTCCCCTCCAATCAACAATCCAAAACATTTGAATATATTGAACGAACAATTCAATAGAATGTAGAATTGTGGGCCGTCCGCAGCGTATTGAGGCATTAGCCTAGATTATCCGGCTAGCAACAGCGGCGAGCCGAACAAAATTGATATTCTTGACTAGCAACTGAGGATATTCTCGATTGCCAACTGAGAAGCGAAAGTTAGCCTTCGCCTATATTTAAAAGAATAATTTATAAAGTTATAAAATATCCTAAATAGTGGTTTGCATGAGCGTTTTTATCGTTGACGAAATTATAGAATTAGAAGTTATTTTAGTTAATTAATGTATTTTACTGCGAAGATCTTTCTGCTGGGTTAGAATATAAACAGTTTTAAAAGGGACGTCTATGAACAACTCGCTGGGTTGGCAACGTATCGAACACATCCCTAATGTTGCAGGTTCGTAGCGATGATAGATGAGTGGTTAACTCGGTCGGTTCACACGCCGAAGGGCGTGGGTTCTAACCACAACAATGAGCTTGAGCTGAAAAATTTGTGTGAAAACTAAAGCATGGTGGTAAGATATTTTCTAGTACTCGTACTCGGCAAAAGTTGAAAAGTTGAAAATCTGCCACCAAGCACATAAATATGTGTTCCGGCAGCCTTACTTGAGAGCCAGTTCCATTCCAGATTAAGTGTGTATTGTCTTCACTTAACATCAAGTGAGCTGTGGTCAAATATCTAGCTTCTCAACAGTAAAGAGAAACTACACCACACTTTTACTGTGGGCACAACTCCGAATTCACGAAAAAAACAGCTGTTTCATACATTTTGTCATAGATTAACACTTAATCTATCGACCAGATGGTTTTATTCTAAATTTGGAAGCACGTTGTACTAAAAGTTATTTTTATTTAGTGTCTGTCTAGTATACCCCAAGCTAATAACCCTGTACATCATCCAAATAAAAAATAAAAAATCTATAACTTCAAAAAGCAAAGTAACTATAAAGTAATTTATCCAAAGGCAAAACGGGATGTATGAAAAGATTGTGTTAGCAACAAGTTGCAAAAATAAACAGGAACGCGTTGAATGAAAAATCTTCCCTGAACTCAGTAAAAAGAGGCAAAATATTCACGTTCAACGGATGCCGAGTCGTAGGGTCAGCCAACTCACATGTCCGAAACAACTTTACAATTCAACAGGTGACAGTTATTGTCAAACAAACTTCACTAGTGCCAAAAAACCAACAATATTACGGGCGATTAACCCATATCCACGGACCACGTTCCATGTTCTTGACGTTTAGGAGGAATAGCCGTTCATGCCGCTCATACGTCGCCACAAGTATGAGCGAATACTCATACATACTCAACTTAAACGCGCTTCAATTATCATATCCTTTCGCTGACTGCTAAGGAGTCTAAAACGTATTTCTGGAAAAGTTTCTAAATGTAGGAAGTCACTTTTATTAGATAGAAACTCTTTACTGTGTACACTACTAGTAGAAAGCCTAGTAACATTCTGAGTGACATGACATATGTCACGTGGACAGCTAATGTCAATCCCTGACATTTTTGGTTTTTCTGTTAGCGTTATCGCTAATCGAATGATAATTTGTTTAAGCCGTCAGAAATAAAAAAAAAGCATTAAAACACAAGTTACGACACTGAAGCATGCCCGATGCCTATGAGACGTTAGCTAGTTAAAAATGTTCTGCAATAAATCGGTTTCACTTGCTATCTTGCAGGAAATGTATAAGTATGTATTCAAGGTATAAGTTACACTGAAGTCATACACCAATAACATTTTAGGGTGGTTCGATTTCCATACAAATATTTTTTTGCCATTCATGGACAAACGGAGCATAATTTTACAGTGAAATCACAGCTACTGACATTTATTTTGGTCTTTATTTGCGTTAACTCACAACAACTTGAATAAAACAGTAGATTATTAGCATAAATCTACTGTTTCATTCAAAAATCATAAATTCATAAATACTTCATAAATTTGATTTTATGTTATTAATCTACTGTTTTATTCAAGAAAATGTGATTTACCGCAAATAAAGACCAAAATGAATGCCAGTAGCTGTGATTTCACTGTAAAATTATACTCCCTTTGTCCATAAATGGCAAAACATTACTTGTATGTGAATCGAACCACCCTAATCATTATCTTTCTGTCTAGTTTTAAGCGTTTAGGATCATAAACGGCTAATGTATATTTAGGTTAGGGTTTTCTAGATTATAAGGCGATGCTCCGCGGTCTATCCCATAGAAACCGGGAGCTCACACGTTGCGATTTATACCCACGTCTGTATGAAGTTATTTCAGACACGTATCCACGCTGTCGTAATCCATTCAACGGGTCAGGTGCCGGGGACGGACCAAGGACGGGCCGAGTGGAGCATTTCCTTCCAATCAAAAGGACACCGTAAAATAAATAAATAACTTGCGAAACAAAGAAAAGCTGGTCGTGCCATAGACTAGGTTAGGTAAAGTTGAAAAGCAGGGCCGTCACGCCAAAATATTAATGTATAAGAAATTACCAAAATATATTACAGAATTAAATCATACCGAATTAAAAAAAAACAAACATTAAATTTTTTTTGGAAAGCAATCCTTTTTACAAATTAAGTGAATATATGTCAATGAGGTTCTCGGAATCCTCATCTATGTGCAGCACATAAACGGAGCCTCCGCTGTGGTATGTTCGTTGTTGTTGTTAGATTGGGTTAAGTACTCGTATATAGCTTGATTCATTAAAATGTAAATGTAAGGGTTTTTGTACAAGTGACTTGCCTTTAACATTAATGTTATTTATGACCAATAAATATTGTTGATTTAAATATCGTAGGATATTACACACAGCGCCATGTGACCCCAAACTAAGCAAAGCTTGTACTATGGAAGTCAGATAACTGATAGAATACTTAAATACTTTTTTTTTTTGTAAATACATACTTATAATACATACAGTACACCCAGACACAGAACAAACATCGATATTAGTCACACAAATATTAGTCCCGAGTGGGAATGGAACCCACGCCCAGCTCTCGAAGCAGACATACTACCAAAACAGGGCTGTCGACCTTAAAAAAACCTTATAAAGTTGTCTGTGAAAAAGTGATAACTGGTCAACGAAAATGTGTAGTACGATTGTCAGGTGTTTGACCACAGCTCACCTGATGTTACGTGACGGTGTGGGCGAAGCTGGTAAAGCACACCTAGCCTGGAATCATGTGAGGCTGCCGGAACACACCGTTAAGTGCTTGGCGGCAGATTTTTAACTTGAGGATAGTAGCTAGCCAGCCGAGTACTAAAGTACCCTACCACCATGCTATGGTTTCCTCACGATGCTTACCTTCTCCGGCAGCTCACGCTCATTGTTGGAGTTTCAACCCACGCTCCGCTTGCGAACCGACCGCGCTAAGCTATCATCGCTGCTCATGTTGCCCACTGACCTCCAAACTTCAGTATGAAGATGGCATATGATGATGATGATGGATCATACCAAGCTTTCTATTCTATTTTAACTTATTGTTTACATTTTAATGTTACAGAACATTCTGAGTTCGTCCTCTCAGTCCGCGCAGACGGAATTTCCCAAACCATTGACAAGCTACTGAAATAGACAAGGAAGGCGGGGCTGCACAAGAATAGACGTGAGCTTAGGCTCGGTTAGCAGACTACAACCACGTACTCACACGATTGACTTGTTGTACCCTTCATCGCGGACATTGCATACTGTAGTTTGCAGTAGGGTTGAATGTATGAGACGAACATGAGAGAACAGAGTTATTTACATAGTAGTTTGTTTGTTTGAATTTTTTATTTCGTGTTGTTATATTTGTTGTTGGTAATTTGTTATGTTTGTTTTTATGTAAAAAGTAATGAGACGAACGAAACACTCTCCTGATGGTAAGAGATAACGTCTGTCCATGACCATTGCAGCGATACACTGAACTTTGAGTAGCAAAACAAAGTCCAGCATCACTGCTTTGGCGCTCATTACTTTGAGACATTAGATGGTTCCCTCAACGGCACAGTATTTCGCCAGCTGTAGTACCCTTCAAACAGGAACACAGTAAAGTTTACACACTACTGCTTGGCGGTAGAATATCTGGTACTGCGATGGTACCTACTTAGACGACCTCCTGCTAAGGAGATCCAAGTAACTAAATTTACTAATAAGTTAGTTTTTATATACTGTTTTATACGCAGTGTTATACTATTATTATGGCAAATTAGATATCATCATGAAACGTGCGTAGATTTTTATTAAGTTAATAAAAAAACCCTGTGACATTCAAAATGCTATAACTCAACCTTTTAATCACCACTGGCGCCTCTGCCTAAACAATGTACAATGTACATAGGTACTTGTATTAGCTACTTTGAATCTAAATTCCTGGTACGGACAAAGCTCTGTTAGCTTCTATTTTTACCGACTCAAAAAAAGGAGAAGGTTAATTCAACTGTATTTTTTTTAAATGTTTGTTACGCGACAATTCTGGCAATTTTATGAATCGATTTTGATGATTATTTTTTTGCTTGGTAGATCATACTTCAGAGGTCCTATGTAATATTTTATCGAAATAGATAGAGCGGATTTAAAAAAAATCAACAAACGACATTGTACTCGTATATATCGATGATATTTTTGTTTACTCCGAAACCTCGCTGTTTCATTGGAGCAGTGCGTTTAGTTGGCCTAAGGGTCATGGAGTTGGTATTTTTTAATTGTAAATTTTGTATTATTCCCGATGAATACTTTGTGACTAAGGTAAATGCAAAAGTTCTAGGTCTGTTCTTTCAACAGCATTGTCGTTTATCATTGCTACCATGACCTTTTTAGCGATATAAAATAAATAAATATCGTAGGAAATTACACACAGCGCCACCTGCCCCCAAACTAAGCAAAGCTTGTACTATGGAAATCAGATTACTGATAGAATACTTAAATACTTTTTTTTTGTAAATACATACTTATAATACTACAAAACAAACATTCTAATTGGTTTGTCTGTTGTATATGCGTCCGTTTCCCAGCTCAAAGCGTTTTAATGTACCAACGAACATTCTATTAAGACTAAACAGGTCAAACGTAGGAGTGGACGGAAATAAACTTTAAAATGCGAAAATGTAAGATAGCGTTTACACAGGTGTCTTTAAACTGGCTCCTATATATACAGGATTAAAAGTGTAGTTTCGGCTTAGTGTACTAAGCCGTAGCCATTCAACTATTATGAACAAGTTTCATTATAGGCATAACGCAAATCATAAAAAATCAAGTTTTATTATTAAACAGGTATATTTTTAGTGTATTTCCGCTTAAAAGTTCTTTTGGTTGCAACAATGGCAATCTGTGTGAAATAAATTAAAAGTAAAAAAATAGTCTTTTATCTGAGGCAGTAAACTAAACATTTAAAATATATATTCTAGTAAGTGTATGGAAAGAAAGAAAGAAAGAAAATAATTTTTATTTTGTAACAGACCAAAAAAACAGTTACAAAATAGAGGCTCACCTCAGCATAATTCTGGTCATAATAAGTGATATGATCAGCGCTGGTGTTCCGGTGAGCCCTTGTCGGTCAAACAAAACAAATCACCAACAACAAATATATGTATAAAAAAACGAAATAAAAAAATTCAATCAAACTACTATGCAAATAACTCTGCTCAAAATATCAACATACAAATAACAAAACAAAAAAAACAGGCTCACGTTTGACCACCATCACGCCTGTTACCAAAAGACAAGATACGATCTAGGATATAATACGCTTGCAAAGGGGAAACCGATTCATGAAACTAGCGATAACATTATATAGCACTAATTTCATGAATCAGAGCTTCCTGGGACTTCTGATGAGCAATCAGGAATTTTTTAAGGTTGTTACGGAAACCCTTAACGTAATTCTGGTTTCTGATAGGGGGAGGCGTATAGGTACTTACTTTTATTCTCAAAAACTTGAGACACAAGTATAGTAAGTTATAAGTTGAATATTTTAGAGATTACTCTTCAAGACGAATCAAACGAGCCCAAGCTCGGTGGGTGTATCTTGTCATCTTCCATCTCCATCATCAGACCAGCTTCATGGTACCATATATATATAATATTGTATTGTCACAGAAGATACATAAGTACACCAAATTTCAATACAATCGGACATCGGAGAGTGGGTCAAATTTAACTTACAAGATTTGAGCCGCACATTCATACATTTTATATTATGTATGTATGCAAGTTAAAAATAAGTAAAAAAAAATAATTAACTTTTATTCAAAATAATGTATTGCCATCAGAACTAAAGGTGTGTACCTAATATCAGATAAATCTGTCAACAGGAAGAGGGTAAAGTTTCAGTTACTAAATTTAACCCAAAAACATCAACAACAACAAACAGGGCAAGCTACATAAAAAAAAAAATTAAAAATAAATGCTTCTAAAAAAGACGCGAATAAATATGGACCAAATAATTCTTATTCAATACAAGCAAACACAAAAATTCTCAAATTCCATCGCAGTTATCGAACAATACCTTCTAATGATACATTTTTCATTAATTAATAGAATATTTGAGTCGCAAGTGGTAAAATTAAATTTAGATTACATTAGGCCCATTGTTTAAAGACGTCATTGTGCCCTACATTACTGTTACGTGGCCACATTATTGTACCGAGCTAGGGATGCCAAAGTTCTCAGTGTAAGGTAAAAAGTTTAGAAAATATCATCTTTATCAACAGCTCTTTAATGCCCACTACTGAACGTAGTTCTGTATCCTGGTTGAGGGTGTCCTACACTACGCTTGCCTACACATGGTCTCCATTCTAGAACTCGTTTACCCCACCGGTTATTGGTTCATCGAGAAATGTGGCCACTTCAGCTTACTAATTCTTTGCGCTATGTCGGATGACTTAATTTCGAATTTTGCCACGCAAAGAAGTTCCGAGCATAGCTCTCTCTATAGCTCACTGAGCGACATTCAATTTGTGGATTAGGTTCACCGTAAGCGTCCACGTTTCGGTACCGTATGTTACCGTAAGACACACTGATTGTAGACTTTTGTCTTGAACCATATTTAAAGTCAACTCTAACATAGTACATATACATATTTTAACATTATAACGACCTCTTAAGATCAGTTTCTGTACAAAATAAGAAACAACTCCTGATTTATGAATTTACAAAAAAAGATAGAAAGACAAAAAATATTTAAGTATCACTTCACACTACAACGGACAAATCTACATACACACACACACTAGTAAGAGAATTAAACTATAGAACTATACTTATGTAAACTACACGTAGATTTACTTACAATTCGGTATGTAAAAAAACTGTACTGATTCCAAAACCATTTCAAAAAGAAAAAAAGTAATTAAATGTAACTTACTACTTATAATTTCAAACACATCGTTTGTGCTTACCTGGAAATAAAAAGAGGTTTTAAACATAATGAAACATATGGAAAAATGAAGATTGTTTTAATGTTTTTGTCTCCCAAAATGAATCATGGTTTACTTTTTATAAATAATTAGCAGACGCCTCGCGGTTTCCGTTCCCGTGGGAATACAGGGATAAAAAAACATTAACATAAAAATAGTAAAATAATAGGACTAATCGTAAGTTTGCTAATTTTGTTACCTTTTTGAAAGATATTGAAGACTTTTTATTTTATACATAGAGACTGCTAGAGTCATAACCTTCAGTTTCGGTAAAAGGTAACAATATCAGTGTAAAATACATTTTTTCAAGCGTTTGGCAACCCTAAAGATAACAGATACTCGCGTATCATTTCACCAGCCAGTCACGTGGGCGTACATACAAGCTTGTCACGTGACAGATTTCACTATAAAGGATTACGCGAAACGATAGAACAAAGCTGAAAAGAGTTTTGTAGTCATAATAAATGGAATAACTTTTATTATGACCAACCTTAAAATAAAAATAAAAATTGGACAAACTTTCAACGAAATGTGAAATGAAACAGTGAATTTTTAATTTTAACGTTCATAACTCCCTTTTGTTTAGTTTGGTTTAACCTTTACGTGTAACCTCGCATTCAGAGATTGCACTGAAATGAAACTACGCCCGATTCACTGCGCTTTTGCAACTTTGTAAGCGAGTGCTACGAGATAAGCTACGTAAACCGCTACGTAACTGCAGGCCTACGACTTTGATCTCTACGTCTAGGCCTACACTTGCAATGATTTTATAAGAAATATTTTTGCAAGAATATTTTTTTTCTACCAAGAAAGGATTAGCTACAAGAGTATGTTAGGTTTCTGGGATAACTTAACAGATTTTGCGAAATTTTATACCACTCTATAATATTAGTTTAGTAATAATTTTAAGCAAAATTTGCAACTTTAAAGTTTTACCATCTCTCTGAAAGTGAATAAAATATTTAGATTTAATTTTCGCAAGAAGCTCGTTGTATAGTTGAAACCACTGTTTTGTTTGAAGTTTGTGGTATTACACCACAAGCTTCAAACATAAAGATGCGGAGGTACATACAAGCGTACAAACTGAAATGTGATGTTTACTTACACGATATAATTTAAAAAGTAAAAAAAAACTCTCCTTGAAAACAAATTCGTCGTACAATTGCGGAAACTGTTTTTTTTTTAATTTATTGGCAATTCAAAATGCGTAAAAAAGTGACGATAAGAATTTTAAAGAATTTCGTGTTGTCTGTAACGCACATACATAAATTTTCATTGTAAAATTGCAGTCTTTTTAACGGATTTCTTTTTAAACGAAATTCTTAATTTATTTAATTCTTAATTCGATTGTTTTTTTTTTTTTGTTTGTTACCTTAGAACTCCGTCAATTATAAACCGATTTCATTTTGTTTTATTTGAATGGATATACTTTCAGATTGGTCCCATATAAATTTCATGAAATTCGGTTTAGTAGTTTGGTTTCTGCATTAAAATACCTAAAACAAAGCCGTGTTTGGGCTTATGGTCATGGAGGCATGTTCTTTTTTAAATTGTTAATTTATCCATTTTGTGTTAATAAGTACGAGCTGTATTACTCGAAGGTGTAACGCCAGAAGCATGGAACAGAGGCGTGGTGGTGCTGTTCTTCAAGAAAGGTGACAACACTTTATTGAAGAATTACAGACCCATCTCGCTTCGGAGCCATGTTTATAAGCTGTTTTCGAGGGTCATTACGAACCGTCTCAGTCGCAGGTTCGATGACTTCCAGCCTTCCGAACAAGCCGGTTTCCGAAAAGGTTACAGTACCATAGACCACATCCACACGCTAAGGCAAATTATACAGAAGACCGAAGAGTATAATTTGCCTCTATGTTTAGCGTTTGTGGACTATGAGAAAGCCTTTGATTCGATCGAGACATGGGCGGTGGTTGAGTCTCTCCAGCGATGCCATATTGACTATCGGTATATCGAAGTGTTGAAGTGTTTGTATAATAACGCCACTATGTCGGTCCAAGTACAGGAGCAGACTTCGAAGGCGATTCCATTAAAAAGAGGCGTAAGACAGGGAGACGTTATATCTCCGAAACTGTTTACTGCCACAGTGGAAGACGCCTTCAAGCTCCTGGAATGGAAAGGATTCGGCATCAATATTAATGGCGAATACATCACTCACCTTCGGTTTGCCGACGATATAGTGGTCATGGCAGAATCGTTGGAAGATCTCAGCACAATGCTCGAAGACCTCAATCGAGTTTCCCAACGGGTGGGTCTTAAAATGAACATGGACAAGACGAAGGTAATGTTGAATGCCCGTGTTGTGCCCACCCCAGTATCAGTTGGGAACTCGGTTCTCGAAGTTGTTGACACATACATTTACCTAGGACAAGCAGTCCAATTAGGTAGGTCCAACTTTGAGAAAGAGGTCAGTCGTCGAATCCAACTCGGCTGGGCAGCGTTCGGAAAACTGCGCGACGTCTTCTCGTCCGAATTACCTCAGTGCCTCAAGTCGAAAGTCTTCGACCAGTGTGTGTTACCTGACCATGCTTCTGGCGTTACACCTTCGAGTAATACGGAATTGAAGAGCTTCTGAAGGATTTTAAGTACCGGTGTACCACCCGCTTTCAGAAGCTCCGATGTGATTCCGTCATCACCCGGCGCCTTGTTGTTCTTAAGCTGTTTCAGGGCCATTCTAATCTCGTACAGGCTGATGTCCGGGATATCTTCGGTATAGTGCCGGGTCAGCTTGGCTCTTGGGTCTTTGGCCGCGCTGCTAACAGGCTCGGCAACCGAGGCGTATAACCGTCCATAGAACCTTTCGACCTCCTCTAAAACCTCTGCTTTGGTCGACGCTATACTACCATCTTCTCTCTTCAGCTTCGTCAGCCGGCTTTGCCCAATAGACATGTCTCTTGCGAACACTTTGGAGCCTTTGTTCCGCTCTATCGTCTCTTTAATATGATTAGTATTAAAGATACGTATGTCGTGCCGCAAGGATTTCGAAATCTGTCTATTGAGCAGCCCATATGACTTTGCATCATAGGAAGACTGTAGTCGTAGAGAACGTCGTTCAGCCATGAGGTCTAAAGTATGGTCGGACAGTTTTTGAGGTCTATTTGTACGGCGGGGTCTAAAAAACTTAGAGCCTACCGTATGGACAGTTTCTACAAGCCTGTTATTGATCTCGTCCACTGTAGCAAGATTCTCTAGGCAATCGAAGCGATTGGAGAGTTCGAGTTGAAAGCTTTCGGGGTTTTGTA
Organism: Biston betularia; assembly: GCA_905404145.2. Lineage (NCBI taxonomy): Eukaryota > Metazoa > Arthropoda > Insecta > Lepidoptera > Geometridae > Biston > Biston betularia. Next base: position 2,571,807 of record FR989873.1, on the reverse strand, counting down.
AATGGGCACGAGTAGGTCGGAGTGTGGACTTCATCAGGCGTGACCTTTCAAGTTTGACATTAATATTCAATGACCCTCTTAACAGTCGATGATCACTACCGGTTTTCACCCTGTGGATCACGGAGACGTCATTGAATATTCGTCTCTTGTTGGTCATGATGAAGTCTATCTCATTTCTCGTAGAACCATCGGGACTCATCCAGGTCCATTTCCTGTGAGGCGGCTTCTGAAAGAAAGAGTTCATCATAAAGAGGCCCTCTTTCTCCAGGAAGTCAGCCAGCCTCTGTCCTCGAGGGTTCCGTTGCCCATATCCAAATTGCCCCACTCTCAGCTCGTCATCGCTCTTCATGCCCAGCTTTGCATTGAAGTCCCCCATAACAACAGTGAAGTGGGTCTCGGAGGTATGTATGGCCCTACTTACGTCCTCATACATACTCTCCACTTCATCATCTGGGTGTGACGAGGTAGGTGCATACACCTGAATGACCTTCAGCGAATATGTTGTGTTACAAGTGTTACCAGTGATGACTTATGGCGCTGAAACGTGGTCTCTGACTGTGTGCCTTCTTGGTAAGCTCAAAGTAGCACAACGCGCTATGGAGAGGGCTATGCTCGGAGTTTCCCTACGAGATCGAATCAGGAATGAGGAGATCCGTAGACGAACCAAAGTTACCGACATAGCCCAACGGATTAGCAAGTTGAAGTGGCAGTGGGCAGGGCACATAGCACGCAGAACTGATGGCCGATGGGGCTGCAAAGTTCTGGAGTGGAGACCACGGACCGGCAAGCGCAGCGTAGGACGTCCACCCACAAGGTGGACAGACGACCTAGTAAAGACCGCAGGAACGCGCTGGATGCGAGCCGCTTCCAACCGGTCTTTATGGAAGTCAATGGGGGAGGCCTATGTCCAGCAGTGGACGTCCTACGGCTGAAATGATGATGATGATGATGAAGTACGAGCACTACAAAATAGATCACATTTCAAGTTTAAAATAAAAGTTTAATATTATAACAGAAACATCAAGTAATGTTCTAGATTTAGTGATCAGTAATGCTTTTATTCATTTACAAAAAAAATTATTACATATTTCAATATACAGTGAAATGTATCAAAAATGTAGGAAGTGTTTTCAAGGTAAATGTGAAATCGTACGTATTTAATTTTCAAAATATATTAAACTAAATTCATCTTTATTCGTGGTACGTTACGGTTCATAACTAAATATGTAATCAAGACAACATTAACTGCGTGACATAAGATGTAACATTTTTTAGTTGAAAAGTACTTCGTACAGTGTGCATTATCGTTCGCCCTTCGGTTTCGCTACTTTGCACCCAGTGAGGTAGCGCCCGGTCTTCATCATTGCTTTTTGTTATATACCTTATATAAATCATCACGAACACTTAAAAAAAGAATCATCCAAATCGGTGCAGCCGTTCTCAAGTTATACGCTAACCAACGAATATAGTCTGGGTACCTTCAAGTCGCGAGTGAATCGGTTTCTTCTAGGCGAGCGTGCTCCACCATTGACCGCATCTTTGCTTAACATCAGGCGGGATGGCGGTCAAACGCAAGCCTATCTACTATAAAAAAAAAAAAAAAAAATTCGTTTTCATTTTTATAAATTATACTAAAATAGAAAATTTATATTGTATATGCATATATTCATGTCTGTAAGGATTTTGATATCTCCCGTCATATATATATATATATATTTGTTTCATTCTATTCTATGGCTGTCTGGAAGATATTTAATGATTTTTTTTTACTTTAACGATAAGGCCGCCATTTTGATAGCACTAGTATTTTGTCTGTGTTATATTTTTTTTCTGATTTTAAGACTTTTGGTGTTTACAATAAAGAGTTTATTATTATAGATGAAGTCGCTCAGCGAGCTATGGAAAGAGCTATGCTTGGAATTTCTCTGAGACATCGTATCCGAAACGAAGTAATTCCCCAGAGAACTAAAGTCACAGACAAAGTTCAGCGTATTAGCAAGCTGAAGTGGCAATGGGCTGGACATATCGCAGAACCGATAACCGCTGGGGTAGACGTGTTCTAGAGTAGAGACCACGTATTGGCAAACGTAGCGTAGGACGCCCTGAGACTCGATGGAGTGACGAGTATACGTAGGACAGCTGGCGGTGGATGGAAGCGAAAAGCCGAAGATCTGGCTGAGTGGCGTGTCTTGGGAGAGGCCTATGTCCAGCAGTGGACTTCTATAGGCTGATGATGATGATTATAGACGACAGATTTCTTATAAGAAAAACTAGTTAACTACGTCGTTCGCACGATGGTAAGCGCGCCCATGAAGGCTGGTTGACTTAAGCGTCATCTCATAAATACATGTAAGTTGACTGACATAATAAGTATGTATATTGTGAAGTATAATATCTCAGTAGTACAAGTCCTTTGTCTTTGAAATGCATTTTAAAATAAAAAGAACCTACATGGAAATGCAATGAGCTCATCTTAAATATCAGCCGTCTAAATCTCGTTATGCCCAGTAATTTCACGTATTTATTAATTAAAAAAAACAACAGTTAGGTGGAACGTAATGTAAATAACAGTACAGAAGATGCAACATGTTCAAATCACACTCATCATCATCATCAGCCTTTTGTAGTCCACTGCTGGACATAGGCCTCTTCCAAGACACGCCACTCCACCCGATCTTCGTAGCGATGATAGCCCAGTGGTTAGCGCGGTCGGTTCGCATGCCGAAGGGCGTGGGTTCAAACCCTTACAATGAGCTTGAGCTGCCGGTGAAGGAAAACATCATGAGGAAACCATAGCATGGTGGTATGGTACTTTCTAGTACTGGGCTGGCTAGCTACCACCCTCACGTTGAAAATCTGTCGCCAAGCATCTAACGGTGTGATAAATACAGAACACCCAGACAAAAAACAAACATTTGTTTGTACCATAAAATGTTTGTATGGTCTTAAAGGAGATATACTACCAATGACCCAACAGGGCTGTAGAGATATATTTAACAACTAGCTGCGCCCCGCGGTGTTACCCGCTACATGTTTTCGGGATAAAAAGTAGCCTATGTGTTAATCCAAAGTCTCAGCTACCTCCATACCAAATTTCATCCAAAACCGTTCTGTAGTTTTTGCGTAAAAGAGTAACAAACATCCATCCCATCCAAACTTTCACATTTACAATATTAGTGGGATTTTGTACAAATAGGTAATGCAATGGATTTAACACTCCCACTCCAATTTGGGACACTTCGCTCCTCTAGCTAGACTGGTACGTCAACACAACAATTTTAATAATATTAATAATATCGATATATTTTCCAATGGTTTGCTATTTTTATTTTAATAGACTATATATTTTTCAAATATTGTAATAAGTCATAGGTGTCTAAATATTTCAAATAGGTATTAATAATAAATATTTTAATTAAATATTAATTAATTTGACTTACAAATAAATTTGACATATTTATTAACTAACTCGACTACGTTAACTAAGTAACTGACATTTCCTAATTTAAAAAAATAATTGTTGTCGTTGTCACCTATAATTGCTGTAACATCTAGTTTTTTTTTTTGTGTTGATGACCGCTATGGTTATTGTGATGGATAGAGTGTATCCAAATAAATAAATAAACACACGAGCAAGTTACTCTGAAACATATTCAACATCATAGAGGAATTTTTTTTTTTTTTTTTTTTTATGGTTGACAGGCTAGTTGTTTTGACCACACCTCACCTGATGTTAAGTGAAGGTGTGGTCGAAGATGGTAAAGCACACCTAGCCTGGAATGGAACTGGCTCTCAAATGAGGCTGCCGGAACACACCGTTAGATGCTTGGCGGCAGATTTTCAACTTGAGGGTGGTAGCTAGCCAGCCGAGTACTAGAAAGTAGGTACCCTACCACCATGCTATGGTTTCCTCACGATGTTTTCCTTCACCGGCAGCTCAAGCTCATTGTTGGGGTTTGAACCCACGCCCTTCGGCATGCGAACCTACCGCGCTAACCACTGAGCTATCATCGCTACAAAAGTATATGTATATAGTATAGTATATGTTAATCTTGTAATGTCCTCAAAGCTAATGACCATTAAACTGTTGTCATCGAGCCAATAAGTCTTCATAACAGACTAGGAACGGGACTTCACAATTTAAAGGGCCCTTTTACACGATTTATGAACGATTAAAGGCACGATAAATACGCATATTTGTCACATTTACAAGTAGAAAGACGTCTACATTCGGGTCAATGTGAAAACTCTTTTACTGGGCGTGATTAATTTTTATTGCACGAACTATATTTAATTTCACGAAGGTCTCTGGGAAAGCGTTACTTATGTCCCATGACTTTACTCACTCCTCATTCATTCTCACATCGATCTGTAAATTTATTATAGCTCTATTATTATGTCCTATGACTTCACTCAAACTTCGTTCATTCGCTCACCGATCTGTAAAGTTTATATAATTCTATTATTATGTCTCATGACTTCACTCACTCTTCATTAATTCACTCACCGCTCTGTAAAGTTAATATAGCTCAATTTTTATATCCTATGACTTCACTCACTCTTCATTCAGTCACTCACCGATCTGTAAAGTTTATATAGCTCTATTATTATGTCCCATGACTTCACTTACCGCTCTGTAAAGTTAATATAGCTCAATTTTTATATCCTATGACTTCACTCACTCTTCATTCATTCACTCACCGATCTGTAAAGTTTATATAGCTCTATTATTATGTCCCATGACTTCACTTACCAATCTGTAAAGTTAATAAAGCTCTATTATTTAGACACCTATGCGAAAATAAATATCGATGTAGTTCAAAAGCGAGAGATAAATGCTTTCCAAGGTTACCTAGTAACCGATAATCGTCAGATTTAGCCTCAAGGCCGCAGCACATTCATATTACGCAGATTAGTACAATAAAACACCTAAATAACCTGACACATTCATAGACAAAGATTTGTTTAAGTAGGTGGCGAAATCTTTTTAAAATAGATATATGTTTCCTGTGTAAATGCAAAGAAACATTGTTTCGCGGCACGCCACATTTATTGTGCACGCTATAAAAATATTTGCGTATAACGTAGTTTTCACGTGGATTTTAAAAAGAGTATCGCGTCAAGATTAATAGAGTTCCGCGTGAAAATAAATAAAGGAACCTCCAGTTTCCCGCTAAATTAATTCGTATTACATAATTAATTGACTGCACTGTTAGCTCATTTCGTAGAATATCTGCTTCAAGAGCTGTGAATGAGCCGATAAATGTTTGTTCTGTGTCTGAGTATACTGTATGTATTATAAGTACGTATTTACAACAAAAAAAAGTATTTAAGTATTCTATCAGTTACCTGGTTTCCATAGTACAAGATTTGCTTAGTTTGGGGCAAAAAAATATGTTAAACCGATTTATTAGCAGTGAATATGAGCGTTGATGCGTTTCGAAAGGGGCTCCACAAACTTGCATCTGGATCGCGCGTCCTAGGACTATAGGATATGTATGTATTGTAAATAACTAATATTATAAATGCGAAAGTTTGAATGGATGTTCTGTTACTCTTTCACGCAAAGACTACTGAATAGATTTGGATGAAATTTGGTATGGAGGTAGCTGACACCCTAATTTAACACACAGGCTTTTTATCCCGAAAACATGTAGCGGATAAATAATTACTTCTTACGTTTAGTCATGCGATAGTCTACACGACGTTGGTGTTCATAAAATAAAGAAATATGGGGCACATATTTTTAAATAGTTGACAACTTAAAGAGTTTGAAGTTTGAACACAGCTCACCAGAAAAAGAATGAGAAAATACGTAATTTGCAAGTAATTTGGTTTGTGTCACTTTGTAATATATGTTTTCTTTTATCTCTAATCGCGGAGTTCTCACCTGTTCTCGGTGTAATAACGTGGACACTGAAAACTGCTATTTCGCCATTAAAACACGAGGTCTTTGGACACCCACGGTCCACGCACCAGGAAGCTTTTTATTAACATGATATATTTTAGACACATAGACAGAGTTATGGGAAAACTTTATTATATTTAGTAATGCGAATTTGTCAGCTGTTGGAGCAAGGTTAGTTTATATTTAAAATTCTTTTATTTCTTTTTTTTTGAACACGCTTCTTTTAGCTTCGCCTGTACCTACGTATGTAATATTTCAACTCAATTTTCAACATTATTGACGTTCAATTAACTTGAGAATTTTCACACGTTTTAAATACCGATAACAATGCAGTAATTTACTAAAATCTGTCCTGATTCTATGAACAGTATTATCAGGATAAAAATAACTGACTTTATAGGTTACTAGCAGCTCGTCCCGGCTTCGCACGGGAAATTAAAACTCGATTAACAACATAAATATAGCCTATGTCACTCAGTGATAATGTAGCATTCTAATGATTTTTTTAAATTGTTTTTCCTTCCAATGACGTATCTGATTGTTGTTAGATACCTCATTGTTATTACAATCTAGCCTAGTTGAGACTAATAAGTAATTTTAATATAACTTAAATTGCTAAGTAGAGTATAAACGAAGAATGCGTCCATCGACACCTTTCTTACTGTATCTATTAAGGGGAAGACACTTTGTTCATGTGTTCTATATTATGTAGTACTCACTGCACTGACATTACTAACTTAATACACTAACTCAAACGGTTTTGTCCTTTTTAGTCTTCTTACTATATCCGTGTTGTCGAGGAGCTGGATAGATTTCTAATTCTAATGATGAAATAATTATTTAGATCGGTCCAGTAGTTTCGGAGCCTATTCAATACAAATAAACAAACAAAATATCAAATCTTTCCTCTTTATAATAGTGTACATATACCGTCCACATAATGACGGTAAAATTTTATTCTTCTACATCAAAATAAATTCCTATTCTTTAGTGCGGTTTGTTATTACAGCGTGTTTTTTAAACTAAACATTTATTATTATTTTGCACCAGGAGCAGAGAAAAGAGTAATTATTTTATTATAATTTATCTTATTGGCAGCGTAGAAAAATATATGATAAACAATAACACATCTATACGTATATAAACTTGTGGCACAAGCTTTTAAGTTTCTTGTTTGTGTTATATTTTTATATTTTCTGGTTTTACGAGTTATGTTGTACACAATAGTATTTATGTATCTATTTATAAATAAAAATCATTACATTTTTATCGGAGCATCACTTAAAATTGGCACAACTGATTTAGATGATTTCTTTTACATTGTGTTCGTAATAGTCAGGACAAGGTTTGTATGGAAGTTTTTTTTTTTTAAATCTATGGAGTCATAAATTTGAATGTTATTTTTAAATACCGCGGGATGATTTAAATGCGCAAGTTTTTCTTCATATGTGTGTGTATGTGTATTTTTCTTTTTTGTGTGCGTTTAACTTTATCACGCTAAAGCTGCTAGTTAGATAAAATGCAGGCAGTATATACTTATTTATTTATTTAAGCAAAATTATCCCGGAATTTTGTATTTATATCGTGAATATTCACACCGTTTTCTATTTATTATTGAATCCTTTCCATACTAAGGTCGTCTGGAAGTGATCGCTTTTAGGAATAAGGCCGCCAATTGTTACACCAGTTTAAATTTATATTTCTCTATTGAATTATATATACAGTCTTTGGTGTAAACAAATATTAATAATATAATATACTAATTTGTTTCATATTCTAAAACTGTTAAGAACTACAATGTATAAGCTAGATTGTACAATATTCATAAAAGTTGTTTAAATCAACAAACCACGAAAAAAAAACATTGTCAATCACAACTCCATACATTTAGCCAAAAATCAACGTACTTATTTTTCTAGAACAGCGTCTATTGTAAAAGTTATTCATAATCATGACCCTTTCGGCTTAGATATACACCAAACTTGTAACCTTGTATATATAAAACTGAATACTATTAAAAGCCATGTTCTAGATGAGATAAGAACAAATTATTATCTACTACCACAAGCAAAGAGGGCAGATAAGTCAGTGGCCAAGTAATTTTTTTGACGGAAGTTGTTTTTTTTTTCTACGTAAGTGTCTGTCCTTCAGGTAGCAACAAGACGCGCATTAGTAACCAGAGTGGCAGTCGTCCGGTTAAACTTGGCAACTTTATTTGCATACTGGCTTTGTTACGCTTTTCGGCATGGTAACTTTCCGCCGGCGAGTTTACTTGCGATTAGCTTACAGAAAAAAAAGATAGAGTTGATCAATACATTTTTGACGTTGAGTTAACAATAAAGTGTGCTAAAAATCGATAGCGATGTTTTTTTGTAATTTTTTTTTAAAGTAAAAAGTAATGAGACGAATAAAACGCTCTCCTGATGGTAAGAGATAACGCATGTCCATGACCATTGCAGCGATACACAGAACTTTGAGTAACAGAACAAAGTCCAGGGCATCACTTCTTTGGTGCTCATTACTTTGAGACGTTCGACATTCGATCTACAGTATATGCCAACTGCATTCCGAATTTCTTCATAAGTCGTTGATCCGTTGGGCAGCGCGAAAATATAACAAACACATACACAGAATTTATAACATTTACGAGTGAGATGAAATAACTATAATGAAATGATTTGTAGCAATGATAGCTCAGTGGTTAGCGCAGTCAGTTCACATGCTGAAAGGAACAATGAACACACAATGAACAACAAACAACACAACAACAACAAACTTGACAATGAACTTGAGCTGCTGATCATTCTAAGTTTTTTTGGTGACAATCGTACAAACAAACCTCCGTCAGTCACTATGCAACGTACAGTTAAAAGATAAACCAGCTATTATTAACTATAACATAATATATTCTATCTTGGTCTGCATAAGGTCAATACAGTTAATATGCTCAAAGAGGCCATCACACAATGGTTCGATGAATAATTACATATACATTCATGGTCCTGAATAAAAAAACCTTTGAAACTTGCAAGGTGCTTTGAGATACGCTAATAAAAAAATGTCCGCATGACTGTGTGACTTACAGCCTACACGAGGGAAAAGTTATGCTTCAAAAGGATATATGTACAGATACATTTTGCTATTAACGGTACTGTAAACGTCTAGCAGAGAATAGAGTATGTATTAAGTCATACAGTCTGGAAAAGTAGTTGTGTGAACGAAATCGCTCTAGGCGATAAGACCGCCGTTATACGCCTTACATTTATTATTTTGTTTTGTTTTGTTATTTTCTTTCTCTTTTTTATGTTTCATATTTGTATATTATAATGTACTAGCTGCGCCCCGCGGTGTTACCCGCTACATGTTTTCGGGATAAAAAGTAACTCCTTACCAAATTTCATCCAAATCCGTTCAGTAGTTTTTGCGTGAAAGAGTAACAAACATCCCCGTTGGCTCATTGGTAGTATATCTGTCTTGAGAGCTGTAGGGTGTGGGTTCGATTCCCACTCAGGGCAAAGATTTTGTGAATAAACGAATGTTTGTTCTGTGTCTGGGTGTTATGTATGTATTTACAAAAAAAAAAGTATTTATGTATTCTATCAGTTATCTGACTTCCATCACACAAGCTCTGCTTAGCTTGGGGTCAGATGGCGCTGTGTGTATAGTCCTACGAAATTTATTTATTTATTTTATCATTATACGTTTTATTAAACAAAATAAAAAATACCTTAAATTATACTACCTATTTACAAAATGTATACAAAAACCTTAGTCTAAAAACCCGTTATTTTATCCATCCATCCAAACTTTCACATTTATAATATTAGTGAGATATCAATACAGTTTATTATAGAAAATACACAAAATTCAACAAACCAAAAAATTGCAAGTAAATCCATAGTCGAAGGTAGTATACACACAATACAAACGTAGAAATGTCTCACACAAGTATGAATTCTAAGTCGGAAATCTACTTCGTATTATAAAATAGGTCACGTATTTGTACCAGATGGGGACACGAGTGTTACCAACTGAGGGTTAGGAAACCTTTGAAAGTCATAACCAAATAAAATTATAATAATACATGCTAACAACATGTGGGCGCTTTTTGAGACAGCCAAAAGTTTTGTTGCTAAGAAGTCTCCGCATTGCAGATGACTGGATTTTTTTCGTACAGATTTTTAATAATAGAATTTACCGTTGTCTCTTAGGTCGTGGTCTACTTGGTGGTAAATCTCCTTAGCCAGTTTTAGGTAGGTACCACCGCAGTACCAGATATTCTGCCGCCAAGCATGGGTGTTTTCCGGTTTGAAGGGTACTGAAGCTAGCGAAAGGCTAGGCTGTTGTGACTAACCATCGAATGTCTCAAAGTGATAAGCACCAAAGCAGCCATGAGGACTTTGTTTTGTTACTCAATGTTCTAAGCTCCGCTACAGTGGTCGTGGACAAGCATTATCACTCACCATCAGGATAGCGTATTACTATCACAGAAACGTATGTTTTTAATTCAAAAAGTAAGAAGGTTCTCCATTGAAATCGTACTTTTCTGTACGTACCTTTTTTTTTAATGGTAGACAGGCTAGGTTTGACCATAGCTCACCTGATGTTAAATGAAGGGATTGGTCGAAGATGGTAAAACACACTTAGCCAGGAATGGAACTGGCTCTCAAGTGAGGCTGCCGGAATACACCGTTAGGTGCTTGTCGGCAGATTTTTAACTTGAGGGTGGTAACCCTCAAGTTGCTAGCCAGCCGAGTACTAGAAAGTACCCTACCACCATGCTATGATTTCCTCACGATGTATTCCTTCATCGGCAGCTCAAGCTCATTGTTGGCGTTTGAACCCTCGCCTTTCAGCATGCAAACCTACCGCGCTAACCACTGAGCTATCATCGCTACATTGATTATGCCGCTATTCATGAGCTGATTGCCATGATTCTTTTTGTACTGTATTAGTGTCATCAGTACTGTATTATGTATACACTGTATTATGTATCATTTTATTTAAAAAAAAAAAAAAAAAATTACAGTACGCTTCAATTCTGTGTATTTTTATTCCTATGTAGAGATCTATTTACGGCATAAAGTCGCTCCATGACGAATACAATACAAAGTTTAGCTTCGCTCACAAATTTATTGGTAGTTTTCGTGAAACGGTTTCAAAATAGAAATAAATTTAAATCGGCCCAGTCATCACGTGACACCTGAATTAATCTGAAATTCAACGCTTCACGGAATATTTTAACAGACAAAATACAAATAAGTAAGCAATAAAATTAATTTGCCCAATAAATATTCCTTACAAAATCGCCAGTCAAGGTGTTACACAAGTTTTGACTTTATTACCAACCCTGAAAGCGTAGCCATGTGAAATCCAAATTAACAGCATACATATGTATAGATACATAGTTAAAATTCAATGTATGGCTTAAGGCCATGGATGAGCGGCAAACAGATCGGTAGCATCAATGGAACTGTAGTAGACACGTAGAAGTTGCCTGTAAAGGTTGAACTCCAAAGATTGCGATAGCTTTTTTTTTATAATAGATAGGCTTGCGTTTGACCACATGCTCGCCTAGAAGAAACCGATTCACTCGCGACTTGAAAGTACCCAGACTATATTCTTTTTTTTTTTATGGTTGGTAGGCTAGGTGTTTGACCACAGCTCACCTGATGTTAAGTGACGGTGCGGTCGCAGATGGTAAAGCACACCTAGCCTGGAATGGAACTGGCTCTCAAGTGAGGCTGCCGGAACACACCGTTAGATGCTTGGCGGCAGATTTTCAACTTGAGGGTGGTAGCTAGCCAGCCGAGTACTAGAAAGTACCCTACCACCATGCTATGGTTTCCTCACGATGTTTTCCTTCACCGGCAGCTCAAGCTGATTGTTGGGGTTTGAACCGACGCCTTTCGGCATGCGAATCGACCGCGCTAACCACTCAGCTATCATCGCTACAGCATATTCATTGGGGAACATCCACTCGGGCAGCAGACTCCAATGTCTAGCGGTACGTATGAAGAAGGTGGAATCAAACCGCTTAGTTTGAGCTTTTGGAACATCAACCATAAAGCGGTGACGCTTTTTAAAGCTCCTGGCTGTCCGATAGTAGAATGGGCAAGGTGGAATTAGGTCATGCAGATCTGAAGCGCACTCCCCAAAATGTATCCGGTAGAAAACCGACAGACAAGCAACTTTCCGTCGATGTTCATTGGTAGTAATTTATATTAGCTGCTACAACATAGTTCAAAACCACGTAGCTTTGGGTTTATCTTCATGCCCTCAATTTTTGTCCCGTATGAGAGAAAGCAGAAATTTGTTTCTTTACGGTTTCACTTTCGTGGCAATCGCGTAGCTTTCTATGAACACTCACCCTTATTTAAAGCAATAAAATTTCTAACACCAACCCATTTAGTATACTCCTGAATATATCTCTACATCCTTTATAGATTAACGATAGTGATAATACTGTAATGTAATTCTTTACAGGATTGGGGTAGAATACTAATTCTTAAGGAAAAGCGACACGACCGAATTACCCGTAAAAGATAGATGATAAATAATAATAAATAAATATTTTTACACACAGCGCCATCTGACTCCAAACTAAGCAAAATTTGTGCTATGGAAGTCAGATAACTGATAGTTTTTTTTAAATTCATACTTATAATAAATACAGACACCTAACCACAGAGCAAACATTTACTTAAGTAACTTTAATAGTAATAAAGTTAATTGTTAATATTGTTAATTGTTAATAAGGATGGTAAGTGTTATACTATCAAGTTCAAGAAATCAATTTTATGCTAAGTCATATCATTACCTACACTAATAATAATATTATAAAGAGAAAAGATTTGCATTTTTGGATGTTTGTATGTTTGTAACGAATAAACTCAAAAACTACTGAACCGATTTCAAAGATTCTTTCAACGTTGGAAAGATGCACTATCGCCGGGTGACATAGGATAGTTTTTATCCCTGTATTCCCACGGAAACGGGAACAACGCGGGTTAAACTACCGCGAGGCGTCTGCTTGTTTTATATAATATTACTTTTTTTATTTACATAAAAAAAGTAATATTTATTCACTTAAGCCGAAGTAAATTTACTGTCTCAATGTTATCAATATTTTTTTTGACATTCATAATTTATGTCCATGTTGATATATTTTTTCATAATATTATCGTTGTTAAAATAGGGACTTCGGTATACACACAATCTAGTACCTACTTTAACCTTAGATTAAGATCCTACTAACCTCTCCTCTTTTTGTAATGTAAAATTGTAAAAAAAAAAAAAAATATATGTTAGTTACATTTTTTTTTTTGTTTACAATTTGACAAAGGTCACGGACCCCAGTGTCTGTGGAGCGTATAATTATAAATAAAATAAAAAAACAAAAAAAATAGGGATTTCTTGTAAAATTGTGTTATCAACTCCAGCATTAGGACAAAATTATAACCCAGACATAATGCGCTTCTCACAATAATAAATTGAGCTACGAATATTAACAAATTAAGCAAATCAGACAACCGACAACACAGCCGACCGAGTTGTACGACTCAATTTGTTCGAACATTTACCCGGATCGAGTAAATTAATTAAAATCCATTATCTAATTATTTCGATAGCAAGTTACGTTTGTATTATCAGTCGTAACGTGAAACAGGCGGTCGTGAAAATTCAGCGAGGCCTTGAACTAGTGCTGCGAATGTTTATCGACATATATAGAGGTTATCGATAGACCGGCCGAGCGATAAATCGAATACGCCCTAAATATTTCCAGATCAAAGTAGACTAATAACACCTTTAGTAAGCAGTAAGGGGAGAGACTCAAAATTCGATTAGTAATTATATATATCGACAATGGCCGTGATTAATATTTTAGTCACACGTATACGTAAACAACAGTAAGCCAAAAAATATATCACTGTATACCTAAAAGTAATGGATAAGGTAATATTATTTTTAAAGACTTAGCTTAAATCTGTAAAAATAAATTCGCCATATACCTCTTTTTTATTTTAGATCAAACGTGTAACGTGATAAATATCATCCATTTTGAAGTCGGTTAAAAAGCGTACAAAATAGAAGTTACTATATATTATGTTTGTTATTACATATTCTCAAATTTTATTATCTATACCTAGTGCCACTTAACTGACTGATAAGAAAAGCTTAGCTAGAAGCTAAATGGCGCTGTTTGAAATTTTGTCTAGAATTTTTATTTTTTGTAATAATTATGTTACACAACTTTATAAACGAAGTAACATGACTTAAATTTACGATATGCGGCAATTCGGTATGTAAAGTTTTTTTTTTGTATTTATTTTATATTTTTTACTGATAGTAAACTTTATTTTATGAAACTAATTTGAATATTTTGGCTTTCTATGCGGTTGTTTAATTCTAATACATTTTCATACTTTTTATAGTTATGACGTCATAACATTGGCTGAATATGTAAAATATGTACCTTTTTTAGGCACTGAAAGAATCCTTATGCAGCCAAGGACATGACGTCATTAGAAGTTAATTGAAAGTCAAATTTATTTTATTAAAATAAACCCCGTCTCATAGTTTAAAGAGTTTTAAACGGAAAAATCATGTACAGGAATGTAATATTTCGAAATGGTTTTGGAATCAGCAAAGTATTTTTTTTCTTTACATACCGAATTATCAACGAGTTCACTAAAATTTTCCGATGTAGGTACTAGAATGTCGTCTAAGAAGACGTACTGATATATTGTAATTCGAGTGTTGGTGTGTTTTTTAATGGCAAGAACCTACTTAAAACACAAAATAGATTTTCTTAAACGAAAAAATAACCGCCTTAAAAAAACTATCGAAGTGAAAAATAAATTTAGTATTATTTTCGTTTAACAATTTCTTTTCCCAAATCGTTACCAAATTGAGCTTTAAGTTTGGTAAGTCCTTTTCTCTTGTTTAGCTTAGGAGTCAGCGAGTACAAAAATAGTTATTATATTACAGTTTTTGAATTAGATGCAGTTGCCGATTGACACATTTCCTTAGTAGGCATATGATGTTAAATTTTTGCCGCCCCCCGTGAATTTCTACATTATTTTCACAATCCAACAATTTAGTTAAAATTACACAGCACATAGTTTTCCTAAAGTTAATAAATGTTCAACAAACAATGTCAGCATATAAAATTTAAAATCGATAAAATTATTCGATTATCAAAAATAATATTTTTATCTATTTGAACCGTTCAAACCGAGGATCATTTGAAAACATTTTCTCTTTGCAATATTTTTAAATTACCTAACTAATACTAAATACCAATAGACACGCAAACCACTTTGCAACCCCCAACGAATAGCCAGCCTTCACCTTTCTTTGCAACCCCCAACGAATAGCCAGCCTTCACCTTTCTTTGCAACCCCCAACGAATAGCCAGCCTTCACCTTTCTTTGCAACCCCCAACGAATAGCCAGCCTTCACCTTTCTTTGCAACCCCCAACGAATAGCCAGCCTTCACCTTTCTTTGCAACCCCCAACGAATAGCCAGCCTTCACCTTTATGAGTGGGTCACTACACATTCATTTGAGTGAAGATCCAGTGTGAAATATAGAACGTTTGCCGCCCCTAAAATCTGCCCCCCCAAAAATCTGCCGCCTTAGAGTCAAGCCTACTCAGACTGCTGGTAAATTTGCCGCCACTGATTAGTTGTTTTAGGTACAAATTATAAAACCAAACTAGCGCATAAAATTAATATAGCATAACGATTGTAGGATTGCGGTAATTATACTGCATATAGAAAGATAGATGTGAACAACTTGCAGAGCAATAAAAGTTGTTAAACTGGTCACGGGGCGCCTAAAACTGCATAGTTTGGGAGCCGCTTTTTATTACAGTATGTCATTTAAAGTACTTAAGCAACACTTCCTTGTATCAAGTTTCTTGTATTTCAGTCTTTGTAATTTTTTTGGGAAACGAAACGTTTTAGGGTTGTTAAAGACTTGCAATCGGGACCCTTCTAGTAACGCATCAACGCTTACTTTCACTGCTTGCGTTACCATACCTGCCTAACCAAATTTAATATGATTCTATCAACTTTGGAGTGTTTAGAGTACCAGCAATGATCTAATTACTTGGCCAGTAGAAAACTGAGAGATTTTGTTTCCTTACACTCCCATTCCTGCTGTTTATAAAGCAGAAAATCTTTTCTGATTAATTATAATAAATGATTAAATCTATCAAGGTTCAACCCCTACAATGAACTTGAGCTGCCGGTAAGGAAAATAATTGTGAGGAAACCATAGCATGGATGTAGGGTACTCTCTAGTACGGGCTAACTAGCACACTTAATTTTAAAAAAATCAGTCTCCAAAACAGTGTTTATCGACAACCACACTTAAGAGCCAGTTCCATTCCAAGCTAGGTGTGTTGATCATCTTCGACCACACCGTCACTTAACATCAAGTGAGATGTGTTCAAACACATATCAACCATAAAAAAAAGTACAAAAAATACACATATTAAAATAAAATATGTATTGAGTTCTAGTGCCCATACTGCTCAAGGAATGCGAGCGATGGGGCTTTATTAGTTTCGTCTACAGCTGAACCATGATCAAAATTTAAACGTTCTATTTCGATTCAACAGCGTCTAGTCGCTTTAATGACCGTTCGCAGTACCTTGTTATATTTTAAAATAGGTTATCATAAATTAGTTTTACGGAACATCATAAAACAATGACGAAAATTATCAAGTTTCATATTTTATTACTGGCGTTGATACTGGCTAACGTGCTCACTAAAATGGTAGTCGCTTCCCTGATTCTGTTTTACATTTTAAAATATCTCTAGTAGATCTAAATAGCTCAATCTGAATAGCTAAAACTAAATATATCACTAGAAAATGTAGCTATGTTTTGATATAAATTACACCAAAATTAATTGTTTTTTTAATGTAAAAAGTAATGAGACGAACGAGACGCTCTCCTGATGGTAAGAGATAAGGCCTGTCCATGACCATTGCAGCGATACACAGAACTTTGAGTCACAAAACAAAGTCAAGTCATCACTGTTTTGGCGCTCATTACTTTGAGACTTTCGATAGTTAGTCTCAACAGCCCAGTAATTTCGCTAGCAGCAGTACCCTTCAAACCGGAACACAGTAATGTTTACACACTACTGCTTAGCGGCAGAATAACTGGTACTGCGGTGGTACCTACGTAGACGACCTCCTGCTAAGGAGATCTACCACCAAGTGAATTATAAACGTTCAAATTTTTGGACGAAACTAGTTCACGTTTAGTACATTTGAAGGATTTTACACAGAAATGTAGTGTAACTATACGTGTTTCATTGCAGTAGAACGGATGGCTATAAAATGTTGAAAATAGGAACGTGAGTGGGCAGGTATGTGTCTTTTTTGATTTGAGACTCGTCTGAATAAATGACAAGGTTAAATAAATTATACGTGAACCGGTGTTGTAAGGATTCGAGTTTTTCCCAAATTTTAGGGAAATTTTAACAAATCTAGATCGAAATAAACCAATTGTTTTATGCAACGATGCTTTGTAATAATGTTTTTTTTTTAAAGCGACGAACGAGACGCTTTCCTTATGGTAAGAGATAATGCCTGTCCATGACAATTGCAGCGATACACAGAACTTTGAGTAACAAAACAAAGTCCAGGGCATCACTGCTTTGGCGCTCATTACTTTGAGACTTTCGATGGTTAGTCTTAATAGCCCAGCGCTATCTGTAGTACCCTTCAAACCGGAACACAGTAATGTTTACACACTACTGCTTAGCGGCAGAATAATTGGTACTGCGGTGGTGCCTACCTAGACGACCTCCTGCTAAGGAGATCTACCACCAAGTATCCGAGTAATAGTTGACATGTCCAATCATTTTGACAACTTTTTATTAGGTGGTAGATCTCCTTTGCAGAAGGTCGTTTAAGTAGTTACCATCACAGTATTAAATATTCTGCGGCAAAGCAGTAGTGTGTAAATATTACTAGGTTCTGGTTTGAAGCACACTGTAGCTAGCGAAATTACAGGGCTATTGTTTTTTACCATCGCTGCCTTTGGGTGTCTTAAAGTGATGCTCTGTACTTTGATTTTCTACTCAAAGTTTTGGATACAACTACAATGGTCATGGACAAGCGTTATTTCCTTTTTATCAGAAGTATTGTACACCAGAAGAGCATTTCGTTTATTTCGTTAGCTGTCCTGTTAGTTCATTTGATAGTATATTTGCTAAATGAGCTGTAGGGCTCGGATTCGATTCCCATTAGGATAAACATTTATGAGAATATAATTGTATGTTACAAAAATGGATGTAAGTATTCTTTGTAAATATAAGTTATTTGGTTCCCATAGAATTCCTTGTCCGTAGTCCGACAGATTGCATGTATAATTTATTTTCATTGTTGTTTTCACAAATAAAAATTGAATTGAGTTTTATCTATATTATATTAAACAAAAATACTAAGTCTGACTTTTTTCCTAACTTTTCGTCTAAGTTTTTGTGTCGTGACAATTATAATTCAAATTGGGGTAATTTCGTCAGGGGAGCTAGCAACAATGAGTCAGAATGTACGAGTAGCTGTAAAACATACAGCCTTGACCCTCCAGATTCGGACTACCAGACCGACTCGATTCAATAAATTATTGATAGATCTGACATTATACATTGACTTGTTATAAATTATGCTATTTATTATATAAACGAGTGCGCCGATAACTATGTGTTTGTATTAATTTGACACGGTAATTGCAAACCATTGACACGCTGTCAGAAATGTTTGTGTTATTATAGTGTTAATTCATAATTCGTGAAGCGAGACATCAACTCGACTCAAAGACATCATCTTTTAAAAGCACTGACTTGTAAATACATATTTTTTCTCATTATTTGACTTCACCGTGGTTCACACACACACACACACACACACACCATACCCACTTTGATTTTCAACTACAGGAGCTCACCGGAAGACCAGCAGTATTATGCTGAGGTGAGCCCTTATTTTGTGACTATTTGTCTCTGTTTGTTCATTTTTGTTTTTTGTGTCTTTCAGTTACAAAATAAAATAATTTTCTTTTCTTTCTTTCTTTCTTTCAACACCTAGCTTGTCAACCATAAAAAACATACTAATAATACACACCCACTCACACACCCTCAACTTTTAAAGTAGATCTACAACCAAATAAATAAATATTGGAGGACATTTAACACAGCGCCATCTAGCCCGAAACTAAGCAAAGCTTGTACTATGGGAACCAGACAGCTGACAGAATACTTAAACACTTTTTTTTTGTACATACATACTTATAATACCTACATACAGTACATCTAGACACAAAACAAACATCGATCTTAGTCACACAAATGTTAGTCCTGACTGGGAATCGAACCCACGCCCTTCAGCTCTTGAAGCAGACATCCTACCAATGAACCAACAGGGCTGTATTCCCTATGTTTATAGTAGTTCACTTCGTATATCCCCACTAATATTATAAATGTAAAAGTTTAGATGGATGGATGGATGTTTGTTACTCTTTCACGCAAAAACTACCGAACGGGTTTGGATGAAAAAACGACATGTAGCGGGTAACACCGCGTGGCCCAGCTAGATTTTCATAAAAAAAGTGCAATTGAAATCAATCGAAGACAAAGTCGATCGGCGATGTTTTGTACGTTACGTGGTGAGCTGGGTACAAGTCCACGTAGACACAAGATCATTGGACCCGAGCCTCTGACGTGTTCAGTCGGTTTTTACAGGCGTGACGTAAATATCGATTGTTCCACAATCAACCAGTTAACTCACTTGTAATTGGTTATGCAAAAGAAATAATTACTTAGTACTTTTTTCCGTGGACATATCGTCAAAAACTACGAAATGATTGGTAATAAAATTATTTTAATCATATTTGGCAGTTTTCATTAACTCGTTTTTTTATGTATTTGTAATTGCTCTATATTATTTATTTATAAAGTAATTCTAACTTGTGAACTTCATGCATAAATGCAAGTGTTGATGCAACCTTTACTGCAGCTAGCGAAATTACTGGGCTGTTGAGACTAACCATGAAAGTCTCAAAGTAATGAGCGCCAAAACAGTGATGCCCTGGACTTTGTTTTGTTACTCAAAGTTCTGTGTATCGCTGCAATGGTCATAGAGAGGCGTTATCTCTTACCATCAGAAGAGCGTCTCGTTCGTATCATTGCATTTACATAAATAATATACAAATTTACAGTTTGAAAAAACCGACTTCATGACCCTTAGGCCAACTAAACTGCGCCAATGAAACAGCCAGGTTTCGGAGTAAACGAAAATATCATCGATGTGTACAGTTTTTAAATTGTTGTTGATTTTATTTATAAAACCGCTCGATCGATTTCGATAAAATGTATTATAATATTAATATTCCCTCTGAAGTATGATCTACCAAGCAAAAAAAGAATCATCAAAATCGATTCATAATTTAAATTTATTAATTAAATTAAATACCACCTACTTATAAGTTTTTTCTTTGTTATATGTTTATTGTTTATTTTTGTACATATATGTTTTGTTAATAATATTTTATGTCTCAAATAAAGTGTTGTCTATTGTCTAATTGTCAGAATTACCGCGTAACAAAAAAAAACAGGCGATTTTCGTAATTAAGAATCTCCGCCTGTTTTGAGTCGGTTAAAAAAAACTTGTACTATGGGAACCAGATAATGGATAGAATACTTATATACCTCTTTGTAATTAACTTGTAACACCAACAAATCATCCGGACAAAGAAAAAAAAAATCGTCGCATTAATATTTGTCTCTGTGGGAATAGACACACGCCCTACAGCTCTTGAAGCAGACATTCTACCGAATGAGCTAATAGTACAGCAATTGCATACACTTTATTTTTAATTACACGTGCTGTGAAACAAACTCGTCTAATGATAAATCAAAATAAAGTCGTCGTAGATCAGTCGGCGACGCTCGTTTCACAATAGTTTGTAATTGTAATGAGATTTCTGTGAATTCGGTGTGTAAAGAAAAAAAATACTTTACTGGTTCTAAAACCATTTCGAAATATTGCATTCCTGTAACTCTTTAAACCAGCTACCACCCTCAAATTGAAAATCTGCCGCCAAGCACCTAACGGTGTGTTCCGGCAGCCTCACTGAACAGCCATTCTAGGCTAGGTGTGCTTTACCAGCTTCGACCACACCTTCACTCAACATCAGCTGAGCTGTCAAATACCTAGCCTGTCAACCATAAAAAAAATACTAGCAGACGCCTCGCGGTTACACCCGCGTAGTGCCCGTTCCCGCGGGAATACAGGGATAAAAAGTAGCCCATGTCACCCGGGGATAGTGTAGCTTCCCAGCGGTGAGAGAATTTTTGAAATTGGTTTTTAAGTTTATTCGTTACAAACATACAAAAATCGAAAAATACAAATCTTTCCTCTTTATAATATTAGTGTAGAAGTATTTAAAAAAAAATCCGTTACACTTACACGTCGACTCGGTTGTATCAGAACCATGACGCAACTTATCAAACCACTATGCCGCGTAAGTCTCCATTAATCGAGCTGTCCTCAACCAACGAACGCGCTCACTGGGCCATACAAACTCCTATTCACACGTTAATTAAATAAATAAAAATAATAATTAAACAAATAATATTAACTATACAAATATTAAACAAATCATAATTTTGTTGGCTCGTGGAGCCAGCCAGCGTGACGAGACACATTCGTTTAGGAAATACCTAGGGGTTGTAGGGGTCTGGTATGGCTGGTCACGATAAGAGTTGTGACTTCCTCAAAGATGAATCGGGCTTCTTATGGTGTTGTGAGCTTATAGTAGGGTGACAACACTGTCTGAACGATTTATATATACAGAAATAATGATCCATAATTTGTTCTTTTACTTATTCCAACTTTTACCTGAAAATTATTAAATTATAATCCTATCACAAACATAAACAAACTATAAACAACTACCAGCGTATTGGGAACTATTCCCATTGATAGCGGTCTTTTAGAGTAGTTATTATTTTAAGTTATTTTATTTTAGGTCAATTCTTGTGTGTTTGTTATATGCGTTTCTTTGTTACTATTATGAATTCTAAATGTTATACATAGACTTTTAATATTAATAACAAACTTAGTTTAGAAAATTAAAAAAACATTAACTTATTAATATTTTTAGGGTTCCGTACCCAAAGGGTAAAACGGGACCCTATTACTAAGACTCCGCTGTCTGTCCGTCACCAGGCTGTGTGTATCTCATGAACCGTGATAGTTAGACAGTTGAAATTTTCACAGACTATGTATTTCTGTTGCCGCTGTAACAACAAATACTAAAAAACAGAATAAAATAAATGTTTAAGGGGGCTCCCATACTACCAACGTGATTTTTTTTTGCCGTTTTTATAGATAATGTTACGGAATCCTTCGTGTGGGGTCCGACTCGCACTTGGCCGGTTTTAGTAAAAAAAAATTTGAGTTAATTTTTTTTTAAATTAAAAACAATTAAGGCTTGGGATGATGTAATGATAACCTCATATACATTATTTGTTGTTATTTTTGTGATGTTCTATGTGACAAAATAAAATTATTTTCTTTCTTTCAAATCTTCAAACTTTTGAAATCAAATATTTGAAAGTTAATAAATAAACTCACTAACATACATGAATTCTGACACTTGAAATACGTAATAATGTTACCTCCATTTGACTTTTATTCGTTGGATCTCCATACTTTACTTTCTTTTTATTTATTTTTTTGATGTACAAGACTTAACAAATCGAAGATAAAGTCCCACATTGCAGACAGTAGATGGTCACTTCCCCACCTGCCTGTTCCGAGCACTTGTCTGTTACTTAGTGCGGAACTTTTGAAAGGTAGCTTCCACCTCGCGCATTATTGGAGAAACCGTACATAAATATGTTGTGCTCGTATACATATAAATATAAAAACCGGCCAAGCGCGAGTCGGACTCACGCAGGAAGGGCTCCGTACCATTATCTGTTGACAGCCCTGTTGGTTCGTTGGTAGTATGTCTGATCCAAGAGCTGAAGGGCGTCGGTTCGATTCCCATTCAGCATAAACATTTTGAGGTATAAACAAAATGTTCGTTCTATGCCTGGGTGTTCTGTATTTATTATAAGTATGTATATACTTATAATAAATACATTTTTTATATATATTTTGTAGCGATGATAGCTCAGTGGTTAGCGCGGTAGGTTCGCATGCCGAAGGGCGTGGGTTCAAACCCCAACAATGAGCTTGAGCTGCCGGTGAAGGAAAACATCGTGAGGAAACCAAAGCATGGTGGTAGGGTACTGTCTAGTACTCGGCTGGCTAGCTACCACCCTCAAGTTGAAAATCTGCCGCCAAGCATCTAACGGTGTGTTCCGGCAGCCTCACTTGAGAGCCAGTTCCATTCCAGGCTAGGTGTGCTTTACCATCTTCGACCACACCTTCACTTAACATCAGGTGAGCTGTGGTCAAACACCAAGCCTGTCAAACATTAAAAAAAAAAAAAACCAAAACAAAAGTATTTAAGTATTCTATTAGTCATCTGACTGCCATAGTACAAGCTTTGCTTAGTTTGGGGTCAGATGGCGCTGTGTGCAATGTCCTACGACATTTATTTATCATAGTAATTTATCTATAAAAACGGCAAAAAATCACATTTGTTGTATGGGAGCCCCCTTAAATATTTATTCTACTCTGTTTTTTAGTATTTGTTGCTATAACGGCAACAGAAATACATCATCTGTGAAAAGTTCAAATGTCTAACTATCACGGTTCATGAGATACAGCCTGGTGACAGACAGACAGACAGGCGGACGAACAGCGCAGTCTTAGTAGTATGGTCCCGTTTTACCCTTTGGGTACGGAACCCTAAAAACTACGTGTTTTACGTCATGTTAGGTTCAGCGGTTAGTGACTTTAAACAAAAAATGTTTTTGTTCTATATTTTTTGCCAATAAAACAAAACTTCTTGCTTAGTTTGGTACTAGATGGCGCTGTATGAAATGTCCAGCTATATAATTATAAAAAACATGTTTTGCTTTGTTTAATGCTAAATAGAGCTGGACGAAGTGTCCACCAATACATAAAATATTTTTTATTAATTTATTTATTACAGTATCCTAAACTACATCATTGCCTAACATCAGGCAGGATGTGGTCAAACGTGAAACAATTAAGCATAAAAAAATCGGACTACCGGACCCGACTTAGACTTCAAACCGGAACATCATCGACTCTACCGCAAATCCTAGTCAGTAACCATCACATACACTTCCATAAAACCAACAAGCCACATAAATAGAATTACAACATAATAATGCACGGCCCGCTAAATACAAGGGAATTAGGGGTGTAGAAATAGGGGTGAAATAGCCGAGGGAAGCTTTGAAGTATGCGGATTTCATATAAGCCCAGATTTTATACACCGCACGCTCACATACACTTGAAGGGACCTGAATGTTTGCACAAAAATAATTATAACTAGATGCGAGTTAATTTACCTGTTGTACCCAAGCATCTTGTATGATTTCGTTACTTTTCAACCGACTCAAAAAAGCAGGTGGTTCTCAATTCGACTGTTCATTTTTTTTTAAATGTCTACTACGCGACAATTCTGCCAATTAAATAAATAAAATAAATAACATAGGACATTACACACAGCGCCATCTGACCCCAAACTAAGCAGAGCTTGTGCTATGGAAGACAGATAACTGATAGAATACTTAAACACTTTTTTTTTCTTTTTTTTTTTGTAAATACATACTTATAATACATACAGTACACCCAGACACAGAACAAACATCGATGTTAGTCACACAAATGTTAGTCCTGAGTGGGAATTATGAATAGATTGTAATGATTCTTTTTTTTGCTTGATAGATCATAGGATTCAGAGATCATTCAGGATCATTTAGAGGTCCCATATAAATATCGAAATCAATCGAGCGGTTTTTAAAATATCAACAAAAATTTAAAAATTGTGAAGGTACATTGATAATATTTTCGTTTACTCCGAAACATCGCTGTTTCATTATAAATTTGTATATTATTTTGCCACTTACCACTCTTAGCTTAGTTCGAAAATTCGAAGCTCAATCGATTCTTTGTCGTGGTAGCGTCCTCGATGACAGCAATGACATTGACTTATTCGGAATTAGTCTATTCGGGTTTCGTAACGATGTTAAGAGGAATCACTAGAGCCGTTTTTCCATACAAACGCTGTCCCCTGTTTCCTCCCTGGATAATGCCGGTAGAGTTATACTTTTTTTCCTGAATATCTATGGCCACTATTATGATGTCCCTATGTTTTCCTTTTTTTTATAAATAAATTATTATAAGAGATATGAACGTTCAAAAACCTAAAAAAATGGCCAGATTTTCCGCTGTGTTCAAACATCCAGAAAAAAAATTGGCTACATTATATAAAAAAAATAAAACATAGAAACACAGCTCAAGCCTTTCTTTAATTTTGAATGAAAACTATTTAAAAATCGGTTAAGTTTTGGAGAAGAAATCAGGGGACAACGAATCGTTGATTTTCTGTTCTTTACATAGGTATTTTCAGTCCAATCTGCAGTTGTCTCTATCGCGCTCTGCGGGGGGAGGCTTGAAGTTCGGGAGACGCGGACTAATACGTATACACTTGTGACGTGCATGTAGTCGATCATTTTATCGATAACCTAGTGTTGTTTATCGATATCGATATTTTTAGTTGAATATTTTGCGAGAAGTGTTTTTAGCTGATTGTCAGGTTCGATTGTTGAAAGGTAATAAACTAATAAACAAAAGTAATAACCATTTTCTCTACAGTTTCTTTATTAAAATGTTAAAATCACACTAATATTCATAATTTTGTAGATAAATTATTACGTCACTATTCCGTGGCCAATCCTTTTCTCTCTCTTACTGCTAAATGTCGTGGTATACGACCGTCGATTATTTCTGGTAATAGGCACTCGAAGTAAAAGGTTTCTAATATATGTTCCATTTTCTGCCAAAATACATCGTCTCTCTTAATTTTTTCGTAAAGTAAGCCTTTAGGGCTCCACAAAATAAAATAACAGAAATTTCGACCGGTTATGTGTAGTTGCCCCTGCACTTGAAAGTAGTAATTATGATTCCTCTTTAATTGTAGGGTGTCATTTTTAAATACGCAGAAGTCTATTTTCTTTTGTTCTATTCCTTCTTTAGGTGTTAAATCAACAATTTTGTAAGGACATTTAACTTCCACTACCGAATCTTCTTCAACAAGACCATCAGGACTTGCTGCCAAAAACGGTTTATGCTTGTCGACGAATAATCCACATTTTGACACCTGTAGTCCGGTTTCTTCAATGAATTGTTGTATTGCTTCATCTTCTTTTTCTCTACCATAATTTGTGGCAAGAGTGCCTTTAAATTGAGAATACAGCAAAGATTTTAATAGTCCTGCAACTGATGTTGTTTTTCGTAGTTTACAAATTTGACCGAAGTTGGATGCTGTTAGGCGTTTACGCCTTTCAACTGCCCACAACTTATTCTCGCTCTGACCAACAGTGTTTTGTTGAAGCTCATCAAATTTGGTGTTATTTAACTGTAATATAAATTCACTTTTCTTTTGCTCATATATCTCAGGTGGGATATCTGGTTCTAAATCTAACCGACCATAATTCTCATCGGGTCCAGTAACTTTTCTTCTTTTGTTCGGTACATCTTCACCGAAATCAATTTTTTTCTTTCGACTCCTTTCTCTATTTATTTTGGAGCGCCGTTTCTTATCTATGAATTGTTTGGTGTATTTGCCAGGGCTACAATCTTGAATTTTTTTTGATAGACGTGCGTGGATAGCCGTTTCACTATTCCATGATGTTACTGCACCAAAACACCGTGCCTGATATGAACCTCTAGCAGTATAGTTCACCCTTTTGCCGCCAATAAATTTGGCAATAACATTATTAAATTGCTCCACGGTGTTATTGGTAATGTCTAAAATAAGGCTTTCTGCATTAGACAACAACATCAACAGGTACTGCTGAATATCCGTCCATATTCCACAAGCTTGGAGATCTGGTACCAAATTTGTGTCATTCGTATATTTTTCCGGCTTACAATAATAAGACGCGCAATTTTTATGGTCTCCGAATACATGGTTGGCGGCATTTTTTATGTCAATTTTAAGGTTTCTTATTTTATCGCCGTGATTAACATTATCTTGATCTTTTCTATAGTTTATAGCTCCAACCACTGCTTTCCTCATGCGCAATACGTTGGATTCAACTTTTTTTCTTAGAAGGACTGGAACAAAGCCTTTGTGGTTATTAGTTTTTTTCCCTAATGCTTTTATTTTATTACAAAAGTTGCGGAGCAAATGGTTTTTACACTCAATTTTAGTTATAGTGAAGTCGTGCCCATATGGCTTATTCAATAGCAATTTTTTCATTACACTGGAGTCGCCATCTCCGATTAGTTTATTATACTTAACTCCATGCATCTCCATACTTTTTGCAAACCCTTCTGCTATTATATCCGCTTCCATGGCGTTGGCGCTGTCATTCCAGTTTTTAAAGCATCTGTGTTCAGGGACATCTATATTCAATTTTGCACTTCTAGCACATATACAGCAGTATGAGTTTCGAACTCCAAGAAATAGTACCTTTTTGGTCTTCAGTCCAACTATGCACGCAGCACCAGACGCCGAGCTAAATCCGCTTTTGTATGACCTTTTTGCCCAAGATCCATCTGCAACTACTGATATTAGGGGGCAACCATCGTTGTCTACATCGCCATTCAAGACAGCTAGCCTTTTTTCTTCTTGGCCGGCTGCGATCATCTCGTCGAGGGCACATTCTTCAATTTTTGGTGTTAGACGTTGTTCGATCTTCGTGTATGTTGAATTACTCATGTTAGGCATATTTAACACACTACATATTTCGTTCAATTGTCCATACCCATTTCCAGAACAGACTATTCCTTCTACAACAGCGTCATTTACAGATAGTTTCAATTTTGGATCTTCGCTGTACACCATTTCTTTCGTTTTACACATTTTGCATTCAAATGTATATTTGCTAACAAATCCAGTTCGCAGTTCTCCTAAGAACTTTAAATCAGCAAACGTGCAGTCTGTGTGTTCGTGCTTGATTTTTGAAAGCTCGGAAAATAAATATTTGATATCTACGATTCTACGTCCTTCTAATTCTTCATCCTGAACAGTTTCATCTAAATTGTTATCATCAGCATCAAGATTCAAATCAGAAAGTGTAGACTCTGAGGAAGAGCTTGCATTTCCTTCAAATACGTCACGATTCTCCTTGAAAGTTTCACGTATTTGCGATGAAGTACCTGAGTTTTCCTTATTTTCATCACTGTAAAAAATATAAAAACAGAATTCATTATTTTAACTAAACATTGGGCCTAGCGTAAATAGTAGGTAAGAGGTGGTCTTATTACTTTGCAAACATAAAAAAATATTCAGCAGCAGACTGCCAGACAGACAGATCATAAAGTGATCTTATAAGGGTAGGTAGTAGGGAACTCAAAAAAAAATACCAACCTGGTGATTGTACGCGGTGCGAAATGTATCTGACGCTTTATACTAAAGTGATGTTTTTTTCTTTTAGCTGATAAATATAAACGCTTTTTATTCCCTTTTCTTTTGCCCATTTTAAACAAAGTGAGGGTTTATCTGTAACAAAAATATTGAGTACTTATTAGATTAGATTAGATTTAGACTATGTGGTGATAATAATTTCAATTAAACACATCTGACATCGTCATTACAGGTTTGATCCCAATCCGACGATCCCATTACATGTTACAATATTACCTACATGTAATAATAATAACACCTTCTCTGTAACCTATTTTCACAAAATAAATGACCGATTGTGTACGCGGTATGTGTGGCTTAAGCGAAGTGGACTGTATAAACTATGATGATGGCCACGTGCGTACCGATTGCTGGATTGGTCAGTGCTTCTGACAATAAAACACCAGAAACTTCTTAGAGAGAACACTATAACGCCAGAGGTGGAGGAGTACTTCTTCTATTTTCCCTTGTATTCGCAATGTTCACTGTTCGATAGTTAGTAGATAACTGACTCGGTCGGCGGGTCTGACCCTATTTATATCCCGAGCGAGATAATCTATAATTTTCTGGAATATTCTCCATCCACCTATAACGAATGTTCTATCTGCGATCTTTATTTATTGCATTCTCTAACTTTTCCAGAGTGTTCGAACTGCCGTACTATAATACAATGAGTTTTCCAGAAAGTTCTACTTAACTTTCTAGAATGTTCTACATCTTTCTGGCAGTTTCTAGTTTTTTCGGTTGACTATACTATTATTCTAGAACTTTCCCGAAAGTTCTATATTGTTCTAGAATATTCCATACTATTCTATATCTATCGAAAAGTTAGTTCTATACAATTCTATGTGTTGTATTACAACTGGAACTATGCTATATGACTATGTAACTATTATATATCGCTATCCCTATGTCTAGCTATAGTCGTCCTGAACAGATTGATTGATTGCAAGTATCTTTTTAGCCTACGTGAAGTTTTATTCATCTCAATAAAGTAAAAGTGGATACGTAAACAATAGCGTAGGTATGTAAACACAGAAAGCTAGCTACCAAATTATATAATTCAAAAATTCCTTACCTACGGTTTATCTCCGTTCGATCTCTCAAAATTCAATACACAAGCCGAGTCAAAACAGTCAAGTAAAGAAACAAGCAAGTCCAGTAAACAAGCCTGAGTCAAATAAAGTGCAGGTAGGTAATATAATAATAACACGAACAAATGTTCCGCAAACGCCGAAATCAACTTGCCGACTGCATCTGCAAGCAATCTGGGAGCGTGGACGGTGGGGCGGGGCGGCGGCGGCGCAGCGCGGTATGCCACGCAAACATTGACAGTCACACTCACACATTGATAGCTGCTTGGTCGGGCACCGCGCGACAGCAATAGATTTTACAAATACCTATTTTTCATTTCTCTAGCCCTTGGTGTATTCTCTTAACAAGAAATTGTAAAATGTCACTGACAAGACAGCTAAATATTTCTCTAATATATTTTATTTATTGTGACGATTTTAAAATTATTTATATATGTATAAGTTTAATTGAATGTAAATTTCAAGATAACCCTCTAAAGTAGCGAAATCCACTATTAGTAATACAAAAACCTGTTTGCCTACCGTCTGGGACTTACAATCAGTCAAAACTATTGTCATATTATATTATAGGTAATTTCTATTACCTATTGTAAGTGCTAAATAAACGTTATAAGGGATCAGTTAGTATGAAAATTGTTCAAAGTAGCAAAGTAAACATCAGTCATCTCTTTCTACCGTACGTCTACACAATGCACAAGAAAGAAACGTAATGCATTTATAACAACAAAGAAATAAATAAGCGATTGAACAAACAGATAAACGTTGTCGTAAATGTAAGATGTTTCACGTATGATTAATCCATAAATTTCGATGCGCCTCTCAAGAGGCGCCGTGGCTTAGTTGGTTAAAGCGCCTGTCTAGTAAACAGGAGATCACGAGTTCGAATCTCGTCGGGGCCTATAAGTTGGTATTTATTTTGAGATTGTAATTGGCGTTTTATCAAAGACTCTAAATTATTATCATGAAAATGTGCGATTAGGTGCGATTAGTTAGTATTTGAAAGAGTTACAACATAATTATTTCATCCATATATCGTGGCTTAAGTTTCAATAAAACGTAAGTAAAAAATCGCAAATTTACAGGAGAGTGAAAAAACTGCAAAATTTTATATAAATACCAGTACAATACCATCCTGTGCTGTTCTAATGAGTTTCTATTTGATGTTACTTGTTCTGATTGGCTGAAACAACGCATCTATCGTTTCTCTAGCAAATAACATAAAAAACTCAAATATGCTAAAAATGTAGTTCTTTATGTGTTATTTAGAAAATACATATATATTTACTTAGTGATTATTAATTATTAACAAATAATTTAAATATTCAAACAAAATCGTAAATAAACAAAACAAACTTTACTACTATAATATGAACACGCCGTCGAGATCGCTGCCGCGCGGTAGGGTGGGGTGTGTTATTTTAAAAGATTCGCAATATGCCACTAAAAAGTCTAATTTGCAGAAAATCCATACTAAATAAAAAAGGAAACTGCTATGTGCATACAAGATGATCTCATTCTAATTGCAATTTTTTTTCACATATTCGCAAATATTCTTAATATTCTAAAACGCTTCGTTATCTAATTGAATAATCATGGTTGCCTGGAAGAGAGTCGCAGGTTGTTATATCGCTATAAATTAAGTTTATTTTATTTTTCTTCTCTACCTACTATGTAATTTTTGGTGTGGGCAATAACGAGTTACTCAATCAATTAATCATTTAAGTGTCAAGAAA
The DNA here is from genome assembly GCA_905404145.2 of Biston betularia. Lineage (NCBI taxonomy): Eukaryota > Metazoa > Arthropoda > Insecta > Lepidoptera > Geometridae > Biston > Biston betularia. The sequence continues at coordinate 2,540,487 of FR989873.1, read as the reverse complement.
TTTCAAAGTAATTATTATCTTTAATGAGAGAAACCTCGACCAATTTACGAGGAGTTTAAAAATACATATTAACAAACGAGTAACTGTTTTATTTATTAAGGTCGTAGTGCCTACCGTAATATTTTTTTTCTTTACATTAATTTAATAAATTCTTTGTTTAAAAAATTCACAAACATGCCCAAGGCCGAATCCCACCAATGCAACAAGAAAAAAATACAAAAGAAGTCTACCACCCAACGCTTTTAAGAAAACATAACAGAATTTACAAAACATTTCATAACATTGTTCTCGTCAGTTCTGGGAAGCAAATAATTTGCGAACCATGGCATTGGCGCTGAAATAGTGACCTATTACAGTTACCTACATACCTATTCAGTGAGATAAAATTAAATATTTACGCAACATGCAGTCAGGGACTACAGTTTCCTCTAAACTAGCTACATTTTGATGCTTTGGCTTGATTCTATTATATATTACTAGCGACCCACCGCGGCTTCGCATAGAACACTGATCTACGAGCGTTTTAAACTTCAAGAATGAGCTGGAGGTGCTGGTGAAGGAAAACATCGCGAGGAAACCATAGCATGGTGTTATTATATTGGACAGCCCCGTTGGCTCATTGGTAGTATATCTGCCTTGAGAGCTGTAGGGCGTGGGTTCGACTCCCACTCAGGGCAAACATTTTGTAAATAAATAAATGTTTGTTCTGTGTCTGGGTGTTCTGTATGTATATAAGTAGATATGTATTTACAAAAAGGAAACAATAAATACTTTTTTTTTGTAAATACATACATACTTATAATAAATACAGAACACCCAGACACAGAACAAACATTTGTCTTTTGTTTTTTTTATTATTGACACAGTTTAAGGCTAAGTGTTTGACCACAGCTCACCTGATTTTAAATGACGGTGTGATCAAAGATGGTAAAACACACCTAGCCTGGAATGGAACTGGCTCTCAAGTGAGGCTGCCGGAACACACCGTTAGATGCTTGGCGACAGATTTTCAACTTGAGGGCGGTAGCTAGCCAGTCGAGTACTAGAATGTACCCTACCACCATGCTATGATTTCCTCACGATGTTTTCCTTCATCGGCAGCTCAAGCTGATTGTTGGGGTTTCAACCTACGCCCTTCGGCATGCTAATTGACCGCGCTAACCACTCAGCTATCATCGCTACAAGATCGCTACAAGTCTCGCTTATACCACAAAGTTTGTCCTGGGTGGGAATCAAACCACGCCCTTCAGCCCTTGAGGTATACATTCTACCAATGAACCAACAGGGCTGTCAAATATCAGGTGAGCTGTGGTCAAACACCTAGTCAGTCATCCATAAAGAAATAACATCTCCAAGTAATTATCCGCGAAATGTATCACATCACTATCAGTTAGCAACAGCGATTAAGGCTAAATAAATGCTGTACGACATATGTTGGTCCTTCGTAACGAGTCACGATAGGAAGTGTTGAAGGTCACATGCCGTCAAACAGGGTCGCGACTATATTCAATGAGGCCATTGATACCCGGGCGTTGACAAGAAATTACTTGTTAATGGGGTCGTTAATTGGCTTACTTTTAAAATTGTCAATTTAAAGAACTATAAGATGAGAGTTATAATCCAAGAAGTAATTGTAGTAGTTCTATTCTAAATACTGATGTTAAATGTAAAGATTCAATTTATTTATTTTATAACACACAAAACATGATGTAATTACAGCCCTGTTGGTTCATTGGTAGTATGTCTGCTTCAAGAGCTGTAAGGGCGTGGGTTCGATTCCCACACAGAACAAACATTGTGTTGTAAAAACAAATGTTTGTTCGGTGTCTGTCTGTGTATAAGTATGTATTCACAAAAAAGTATTTCATCAGTTACTGTTTGTTATCTGACTTCCATAGTACAAGCGTTGCTTAGGTTGGGGTCAGATGGCGCTGTGTGTAATGTCCTGCGATATTTATTTATTTTTAATAATATTATATACACATTAATCAGATCTGTATCACGTTCCAAAACTATGTACCTATGTATGTTTAGGAGCATTATAATTACATTTTTTAAAAGTCACCAGAGAATTGTTTTGAAAGTTAATTAAAGCATTGATTAACTAGGATTATTATTAAAAATAAATCAAATCATAATTGGTAAGTTGCTAATTTTAAATAATTGGTAAGTTGTTAAGTTAATTCCAGAAATAAAAAAATAATAATTTATTCCGGTACCGGTGTATTGTTATGAGCACATTCATATAAAATGAATGAAAATTAAATGTTAAATCAGGTCAAGTACGTCATAAAAAATATTATACAAAAGTTTTAACAAAAAGAAAACAAACGAGTATTTTCATTTATGAACTAACAAAAATGAAATGGGTGTTGAAAAACGCTTTTGGAACCATCTTAATTTATATTAAACTATTTAAATAGCTTAACAAGAAAAATATATCATATTGACAGCCCCGTTGGCTCATTGGTAGTATATCTATCTTGCCTTCGATTCCCACTCAGGTCAAACATTTTGTGAATAAAGAAATGTTTGTACTGTGTCTGGGTGTTCTATATGTATTTACAAAAAAAAAGTATTTATGTATTCTATCAGTTATCTGACTTCCATCACACAAGCTCTGCTTAGTTTGGGGCCAGATGGCGCTGTGTGTATAGTCCTACGATATTTATTTATTATATTTACTATATTTAAAACTATAGAAATGGTCAAAACAATTCTTTATTAAATCTTGGTTGGTGCTTTATTATGCTGGGGAATTAAGCGCGATTCATAGTAAACGGCATAATATACGCTTAAAATCATGCGAGATGGCGGTCAAGCACAAGCCTATTTGTTATAACTACTAAAAATAGTATAAAAGAATTTATCTTATAACAAAAATCTAATAAAGAATAAACTGGGATGAAAATGAAATCTAGTTTCTTCTCCGCGGCTGGCATACTCCACACCGAACGTAAACTTATTACCGTAAAAACATTTTTCAAAATTAGATTTACGATATTGTATGTTGAAATGATATTGTAAGCAGAACCATCAAATCACTCATCATCATCAGCTTATCGAAGTCCACTGGTGGGCATATGCCTCTTCCAAGACACGCCACTCACCCGAACTGTGGCTTTCCGCTTCCATCCACCGCCAGCTGAGCTACGTATATCGGCACTCCATCGAATCTCAGGGCGTTTTTGCCAATTCGCGATCGCTCCACTCTAGAATTTCTGTGACAGATAAGTTCAGTCCACTATCATTTCGGCTTACAAATACACTGAGCCATGTCTGTGACTTTAGTTCCCTAGCGAATTAATTCGTACTGGATACGATCCCTCAGAGAAATGCCACGCATAGCTCGGTCCATAGTTCGCTGAGCGACTTTGAACTTGTGGACGAATCCCGCTGTCAGTGTCCACATTTCGGCTCCGTAGATCATGACATGTATTTGTATAATGCACTGGTTAAACACTTTTGCTTTGAGACTTCGCGGGATAGGTAACGAGAACACTTGACGGAGTTTCAATTCACTATAAGTATAAAAAATTACATTAGATTACGGAGATTTATGTTCCCAATTAGATATTTCTTAAAAGTTATTTATTAGGTAATTTGGGCTGTCATTTTTTACCATCCTGCCCTTCGAACCGGAACGATTCAAAAGCACGTAGTGTTTGCATAGGTATCATTAAAAATAATTCCTTAGATATATGTACACTCTTCATGATTTTTAGAAGCTTTAACCTCGAGCACCAATGAAAAGTGTCTTTACATAAGTCCCCTTCTTTTTAGGGTTCCGTACCCAAAGGGTAAAACGAGACTTAGCTGTCCGTCCGTCTGTCAGTCAGTTAGACAGTTAAAATTTTCATAGATGATGCATAACAACAAATACTAAAACAGAATAAAATCAATATTTAAGGGAGCTCCGATACAACAAACGTCATTTTTTTTTGCCGTTTTTATAGATAATGGTACGGAATGGCCAGTTAAAAAAAATTAAATATCTATAGTTAGATAGATCTTTGATAAATTAATAGTTGATTGATTCAGGCGTTACCTGGCGGAAGTTTATTTTGTGTCTTTAAGGTAAATATTTAGTTTATTTCCGCTTAACAGTCGTTTAGGTCATAATAGTGATGAGGATTAAAATTAAAATTTGACTATTTGACGACAATTTGAAAAACTTATCCGAATCATTACTTAATATCTAAAATTTGATATAAACATAAATATAAAACTATTTAAAATAACCACAAGTCTTTATATCCTCTTCTACGACGGCGTGGTAGAAGATGGTTAACGCACTTAGCCTAGAATGGAATTGAATATTCAAGGTATATATTTAGTTTATTTCCGCTTAACAATCGTTTCAATGGAATGGAATTGAATTTGATTTTCAACTGGAGGGTGGCATTTAACCAACCGAGTAAAGTATCCTACCACAATGCTATGGTTTCGTCACGAAGATTTTCTTCATCGGAAGCTCAAGGAAGTGAATACATGAATACATACTATACATGAATTCATGGTTTCCAGACCGCGCTAGCCACTGAGCTATAATCGCTACTAAACTTAACATGTACTTACTGTATTTTGTTAATGGTTACACTAATCTTTGTACTGTTATTTTTTTTATTTATAATTATACGCTCCACAGACACTGGGGTCCGTGACCTTTGTCAACTTTAATTACATTTTTTTTTTTTTTTCAATTTTACATTACAAAAAGAGGAGAGGTTAGTAGGATCTTAATCTAAGGTTAAAGTAGGTACTAGATTGTGTGTATACCGCGAGCAGACCAGCGACCCGCAAGCAGCACCCGATCACGAGTATGACGCATGTGCCAGCCATCGCCCTCCTCAACCATATCTGAGGGAAGAGAGCGACTCGACACACGACGCCGCCGCAAGAAGGAGCCTTCGATGGTGAGCATGAATGCTAGAGGCATACACACAATCCTTATTTCTATTTACATCATGAGCTTTCGTTTGAAATCGCCTCCTCCCGACTCAAGGCCTCCATCACCGCCGCAGGTTATTAACCGCAGGTTATTCTACTAGGTACAAGTACAATCTTTGTACTTGTACCTAGTAGAAGAAGTTGTCTTTATCCGCACTAATAAAAGTCTCACGATCCTCGGCGGAAACATAAAAATGATACTTAGTATAAGTACATTAGTACAGAGTACGGGCAAACCATTGTCAAATACTTGAGTCCAAGGGCACATGATGTCGTCAAGGGCCTAGTATCATGTCACACTTCTCACTGAAGCATGTGCTGCACGGCTAAACAAGGTTACGCGAAAAGTACTTAGCCGGAAGGAGGATCATATACCTACTCATCATTTTGTTTAACTTTTTACAAACTAGATCCAATCTTGAAATTGAGAAAAAAACGGCTATTTCATTCATTTTAATATCATTTTGGTAAATAACGGCAGATAGTTTTGGAAATACAAGGTTTGTTCCAAAAAGAAAATCGTAAATATGAGTGTAATCGGCTCATTTTGTCTTAAAACTATCATTACACGTAGCGCACAACCCCGTCAATAACAAAACATGTACCACGTTGACTTTAATATTTTTTAAGTCGTACAAACCGGTAAAAACTCGGACATGTATCAAAATGGCTTTGGTAGTTTCTTGCCGGCATATAAGCCGGCAAGATTTCAAATATCTACCAAGGCGGCTTTGGTGGTTTCTTGTCATTTAAACCGGCGAGATTTCAAATATCTACCAAGGCGGCTTTGGTGGTTTCTTGTCATTTAAACCGGCGAGATTTCAACATCGTTCAAAGTGGATTTGGCAGTTTCTTGTCATATAGACCGACGAGATTTCGAATATCTTCCAAAATGACTTTAGTAGTTACTTCTAGTATATACCTATCGTTAATATTCAGAATTTCTAAATTGACGGCTTTGGTACTTTTTTTATCATACAAATCGGGATATTTCTATGGGGATATTTTATCTACCAAGGTAGCTTTGGTAATTTCTCGTCATATAATTAACCGACCAAAGTCGGTTGTTTTTAAGTTCAGTTAATTGTTAAATAGTGTTCAAAGTTAATTGTTAAATAAACCGATAACATTCCGAACCAAAAATGTTTTGTAATTCTTACCGTGTAGTATCGTCAAGCGAGCAAATTTACTTTTGCCAAAAATGAAGATTGAGGACGTTTACAAAGAGTCAGGTACTTTATAACCAAGAAAACGTTAGTGAAACCGAAAAACGTAACTAGTAAATCCTATAGCAGTCAGCCTTTTGCTTTCTATTTGCAAGTAGACAAAATTGTCCTTGAAACAGCCTAACTCAAATATTAAAATTCAACACGTTAATTTTTCCATGTATTTACCAAATACAAGTATAATACTTAATTTATTTAAATAGCTTACTTAAATTAGTAATAGTTTTTCGCATTCCACATTAAATATTAAACGACGTAAGCCAAAATATTAAAAAAAAAACTAGTTCTACTACAAGATTAAACTTACCACAAAATGCCTATAAAATTAAATGTAGTCATGTTTTTTGTACCCATTTAGCATACGTTTAAGAGAATTCTTTATATCATATCTATCTGAGTTTATACTGTTACAAGCTCATGATTATGATCTCTAATGTGTAATACTTTTAAAGTTTCAAATTGTGTGTTAATCCGAATGTGTAGTGTGTAGGAACTTTATGAATGAGCGTCTCGGCGTGAATGAATGGCGGATGTGACGTCACCCGACGGCGCCACAGACTGTATAGCAGTGCTATTGAGTAAGGTTGACTACCATCTGTTGAGAACGACTGTGAACAATTATTTGCAATTTGTATTTTAAATTATTGCTGTCATATACTCGTTAAAGCAGTTATGAAAGCTCAACCGTTGACTGTTAATGATAGACCATTTTAAGTTTACTTAAGAACTCGATGTTCCACTAGTGTATTTTGAGGGTTATCATTAAAATACCTGTACAACTTTGGTGTTTGTGTTTACTGTTTCGTTTTTTGGCACAAATTTTACGTTTCACTATATTTAACTATTATCATCATCATCCACAGCCTTCTTTATCCCACTGCTGGGTATAGGCCTCTCTCTTGTCATCTGCCTCAATCCTGTGCCAATCTGGTCCAAGTTCGACCCGCGATGGTGACAATAACGTCGACCCATCTTGCGGCTGGACGACTAACGCTCCGCTTCCCTTGGCTAGGCCACCACTCTGTAGCAACCTTACTCCACCTGTCATCACTCCGCCTAGAAACGTATCCTGCCCATTTAACTATATACATATACAATCAATGTGTATGTACATTTATGTTTAAAGTCGGTTTAAATGCGTGAAAAATGGCAGCCATTTCACATCCAGCCACAGCCGCTAATATATTTTTATACATTTTGGTATCGAAAACATGACAAAAGTTTCTTTTGGAATTTTCAGATATTTAGGTTTTTAGATTTATCAACAGTCCTGGAAATCACCGCTGCTTATAGATATTCTACAATACCTATAAGTGAGGCTGCCGGCATACACCGATAAGTTCTTGGCGGCAGATCGAGGGCGGTAGCTAGCCAGATAAGTACATACTAGAAAGTACCAACATGGTATGGTTTCCTCACGATGTTTTCTTTCAACGACAGCAAGCTCATTGTTGCGGTTTGAACCCACGCTCTTCGGCTTGCGAACCAACCACTTTACCATTGGGCGTTTGTACTGTTTAATTAGGTAATTTTTTTTGAAGTAATTATGTTCTGCATTTTTTAATGATAATAAGAGGTAACGCCTGTCCATGACCATTGCAGCGATACACAGAACTTTGAGTAGCAAAACAAATAAAACAAACAACTCATCACTTGTCTTCGATAGTAAGTCTTAACAGCCCTGTAATTTCGCAAGTTGTACCCTTCAAATCGAAACACAGTAATGTTTAAACACAACTGCTTGGCGGCAGAATATCTGGTACTGCGGTGGTACCTACCATACCTAATTATATAGGCATTAATTTATGACTATACTTTGACTTTGAACTACGATAGGCACTAAAAAACAAATAAAATAGAAAATCTTTCTTTTTCGAATTCGTTTAGAAATGAAACACCCCTACCAAATATGGTAAGTGAATGTCACTATCAATATTTGACGCACAAACCCTCAATGATTCGCATTGTTGTAACATTTTTATAGCGAAATTCTCACGCGCCTTGAATCAATACAAGAATTTTTATTGCATTGTTGATTCATGCACACACACATGTGCATTCATTCAAGTCTACATCACGTGTTTATTCATGTGTGACATGTTTTCATGTGTCATGTTTTTATGTGGGGTCAACTAGTGTCATGAAATAAAAATACGTGATCTGTGACACTGATGGTATCGAGTGTAACTTTAGTAACTTATCTTGTTTGATCATCGTGCATCGTGATTTCTACTCGTTTTTGAATATTTTCTACCCTAAGGTCGCCTGGAAGAGATCGCTTTAAGCGATAAGGCCGCCAATCGTTACATTAGTTTTTAGGTTTCCGTATCCAATGGGTAAAACGGGACCCTATTACTAAGACTCCGCTGTCCGTCTGTCACCAGGCTGTATCTCATGAACCGTGACAGTTAGACAGTTGAAATTTTCACAGATGATGTATTTCTGTTGCTGCTATAACAACATATACTAAAAAACGGAATAAAATAAATATTTAAGGGGGCTCCCATACAACAAACGTGATTTTTTCCCCGTTTTTATAGATTTTATTATTTTGCCAAAATGAATTTGAAATTTTTGTTTTTTTTATTCATCGACATGCAATCGGCCAAAAATCTTTGGTGTTATCCAAAAAACATTTGTAATTGAAAGTAAGGTCCACATTTATTGGTAAATCTTCTTTGCAGGAGGCCGTCCAGGTAGGTGTAGTACGTAACAGTCATTCTTCAGCCTAGTTACTACTCGGTTCCTGCTTATGTTAACATTTCAGCTTGAAGTGTGCTACTAGCGACATTACAGGGCTGTTGAAACTAACAATCGAAAGTCTTCAAGTAGTCTAGTAGTAGTCTTTCTAGTACTCGGCTGGCTAGCTAAATCTGCCGCCAAGCATCTAACGGTGTGTTTACCATCTTCGACCACACCGTCACTTAACATCAGCTGAGCTGTAGTCAAACAACTACTACTAGTCAACCATAAGAAAAAAAAAAAAATAGTTCGGGGCGATTGACTAGTTTTTTTAAGTCCTGTAGTACGGCGGCGTATCGTTAGCGCGCGCCCGGCGGGTGACGCAAGAATTACAATAAGGAAGTGTGTTCAATTGTCCATGCGTGCGCCGGCGCCGGCCTATTCTGTTAGTTCTACGTCTGATACGTTCTGATCACGTGATCGTCACGGTTTTATCAAACTTTACAAGAGCGTTTACGTTATGCTTACGCATGATTACTCACGTTTAAATTGAATTGAATTTGTAAGTAATTATTAAGATTAAACACGGTCAAGCCAATTACATAATAATCTTACATATAACAATTCAATTTCAATCAAATTTCAGTCAGGGGAGTATTTTTCGTCTGAATGTCGCTTAACTTTTTGACATTTTTCTATTTTAATTTTTATTAATCATATCTAACAATTTGTATTAAATTAAGTCTAATTTATTAATTTACCAAATAAAAGAGTGTGTTGACATAAGATTAAAAATAAACGATACAATTAAATTAAAAATTAAAAATGATAGTATTTAATATTATTTTGCTATGGAAAATGACGTGGTCTTGACACGTACTTTTTTGCGCATTGTCAACTCTGCACACTGCCCGCTACTGGCCGCGAACGCGTTTTACTCTGTCTCTATGAAAGGTCTGAAATTAATTAATAGCAAAAACAATTACAAATGTCAGAAAAACAAATACGCTAACTGTCCAAATTATCATCAGAGCTTACATTAGTGTCACTGGATCGATTCCATTAGTCAATTAAAAACGTTTGATCAGGTCGTTTTATAGTGTCGGTCACAACCGGTAACCTCTTTCAAGGAGTCAAAGTAACGCGCGCACGTTCTCATCTCGCGGTTGGTGTGCGGGCGCGGGGGTGGGAGCGGATAATAATAATAATTAATATATGTACATATATATTGATATTAATATATCAATATATATGTAATGTAAAAAAAATTAAAAATTAAGAAAAGAAATAAATATCTGGAATAATAATAATAATAATATCTCTTTATTGTGCACATCATATAAAGTAAAAAGTACAGAGAACAAAAAACCTTATTAACTAGTGACACAAGTGGCGGCCTTAAAGTGTCGTGCTGAGCCGGCGCACTCTGAACCTCTTTCTTACCAGAGTCTTCCTGTACGGTGTCAAGAACAGTAGCCTATGAATATGTTTTTTGGCATCCTAGACAGACCGCATAAAATTCAACAAGGAAAAAATCGTATTTACAAAAATAAATGACTTGTATGTATAAAACTTTTAATTTTAAAATCTTTTTTGTAGCGATGATAGCTCAGTGGTTAGCGCGGTAGGTTCGCATGCCGAAGGGCGTGGGTTCAAACCCCAACAATGAGCTTGAGCTGCCGGTGAAGGAAAACATCATGAGGAAACCATAGCATGGTGGTAGGGTACTTTCTAGTACTCGGCTGGCTAGCTACCACCCTCAAGTTGAAAATCTGCCGCCAAGCATCTAACGGTGTGTTCCGGCTGCCTCACTTGAGAGCCAGTTCCATTCCAGGCTAGGTGTGCTTTACCATCTTCGACCACACCTTCACTTAACATCAGGTGAGCTGTGGTCAAACAACTAGCCTGTCAACCCTTAAAAAAAAAAAAAAAAAAATAATATTAATCCAACTTTACTTTGCGTTTGAGCTCGCGCATGACTCAATTTCCATTATTTGTTGTTAAACCAAGTTCAGAATCAGGATTAAAATCACAACAGATAATACTTTCATGTACATAATACAGATTTCACGATGTAAAAATTTAGGTGATTTTATTTAGCGAGGCACTTTACATAAAAGCGTCATCTATGACAGTTCAACATTTACACGAAGCTATCACAGATGGCGTTTTCTAAAGCTCCTGTAAAAGAGCTGCAGAAGGCTCTACATATTGACATTGACAGAAAAGTGATGCTAAAAACGAATTTAACTCATGGATTAGACATTTCACGCGGTTGTAGTCTAATGTCCATCCTTAAAGTAACCTGTCTTCCTTTCACTAGTGACTTTTCAGCAAAAAGTTGACACCAAGCATTGCTCGACTTTAAGTAACGTTTAACGCAAGTAAAGGCCAGAACGTGTAACAATAGTGACGACCTATCCTCACAGAATAACCCGCCAGTTTAGGAATGTATTGGCTGATTTATAGTAATGTACACCGACACACTGCCGCACCGCCGTCACGAGTACTGTACACCAGACGACTTGGTTATATTTGATATAGGGTTACCAGATAGTAGTAGTGTGTAAACAGCAAATCAAAATCAAATCAAATGAAAATGTGTTTATTTGCTGAGTACAGGGAAAATGTTGGTACATAATAAAACGTCGCTTAAACCATACTCAACCCAGTATTGGGTGTGCAAAAATTGAATAAAATTGTTATTATTAGAATGTCAAATGGTATAAAATAATAATGTCAAGTTTATATAATTAAAAATATGTCATGAGGTTTATTACAAAAATGTCAGTCAGTGCAATTTAATAGCACTGTGTTTTGAATTTATTTATTTAATACTTTATCGCACCCTTATAAAATAACTAGCTGCCCGCAACATGTTTTCGGGATAAAAAGTAGCCTATGTTCTTTTTTTTTTTTTTAACGGTTGACAGGCTAGTTGTTTGACCACAGCTCACCTGATGTCAAGTGAAGGTGTGGCCGAAGATGGTAAAGCACACCTAGCCTGGAATGCAACTGGCTCTCAAGTGAGGCTGCCGGAACACACCGTTAGATGCTTGGCGGCAGATTTTCAACTTGAGGGTGGTAGCTAGTCAGCCGAGTACTAAAGTACCCTACCACCATGCTTTGGTTTCCTCACGATGTTTTCCTTCACCGGCAGTTCAAGCTCATTGTTGGGGTTTGAACCCACGCCCTTCGGCATGCGAACCTACCGCGCTAACCACTGAGCTATCATCGCTACAAACAATACAATGTTCTAATACAGGGTCTCAGCTACCTCCATTCCAAATTTCATCCAAAACCGTTTAGTAGTTTTTGCGTGAAAGAGTAAAAAACATCCATCCAAACCTTCGCATTTATGATATTAGTGGGATGTGTACAAAAGAGGAACTTAAGAGCGCGCTTACTGCCAGAAATAAATCGGACTCCAGCCGCTCTTGGGCGAAGAAACAAGATTGAGAATTGCATGATTTGAACTCCAAGGTATATTTTTGACAGAATTTTATTTAATTACTCAAAACTTTTCATCATCATCATCATCATTTCAGCCGTAGGACGTCCACTGCTGGGCATAGGCCTCCCCCATTGACTTCCATAAAGACCGGTTGGAAGCGGCTCACATCCAGCGCGTTCCTGCGGTCTTTACTAGGTCGTCTATCCACCTTGTGGGTGGACGTCCTACGCTGCGCTTGCCGTGGTCTCCACTCCAGAACTTTGCAGCCCCATCGGCCATCAGTTCTGCGTGCTATGTGCCCTGCCCACTGCCATTTCAACTTGCTAATCCGTTGGGCTATGTCGGTAACTTTGGTTCGTCTACGGATCTCCTCATTCCTGATTCGATCTCGTAGGGAAACTCCGAGCATAGCCCTCTCCATAGCGCGTTGTGCTACTTTGAGCTTACCAAGAAGGCACACAGTCAGAGACCACAAAACTTTTACATCAGATTAAAAATGTAATTGTTGACTTTACTAAAACACTAAAACACTAAAGTGTAGCTATTTTATTTATAACACACATTATTGTTATGAATAAAATAGCTACACTTGTCATCGCTGACAATTTCGAGTATTTGAATCAAAATAGATTTGCTGCGGCATTTGTAGTTTTTTTTTGTGATAAACTCCGGCACAGCGGAGTCTTAGTAATAGGGTCCCGTTTTAACCTTGGGGTACGGAACCTTAAAACGAAGAGACAATTACAAATCACAAGATTTTCCGGCCAATACCCGGAAACAAAAAAGCAAAAAAAAACCTCGAATCAGACAAACTACGAAGTTGTGAATTAACAGACTGTACAAACACGTCTGCTGCGTACCAAATCAAATAATATTTGATCAATAATAAAGGCAAAACGCCATTAAAATAAGTAATGTACACGACGTAGCTAACGAATTTTACTTCGCATCAATTCACACGATGGTCTGTGAGCAAACAATAATCCTCAGCTGAGACTGAGACTGATTTTGACATAGATATTTGACATAAAACAGAAAGCAAAATTAAAAACTTTAAAAAATCCCAGGACGTAAAAATTATACGTTCAAAAACCTCCGATTTAAAACTACCTATAAACTTGATAAAAAACCCACGAACATCAGTCTGGAGGCTGCCATTAAATGAACTAGTTTTGCAGTTTTATAGTAACGTGAATAGTTTGAGATTTTTTTAGCGCTATACTTACACCGTTAATGGGTAGGCCATGCAGTGGGGACCTTTAGAAGTTGATGATGATAATTGTTTTTATTTACGATGAAATGAAAATATTTATTTAATTTAATTTCTTTATTGACTTTACTTTTCTTTGAGCTTAGTTCAATGGGTTCGAAACCACGCCCTTCGGCGTAAGATCCGACCGCGCTAACCTCTAAGCTATCATCGCTACGAACCACAGAACAATAAAACTAACTAATTCTTTAGTTCAAAATTAAAGTACCTTTTGTTTTATTCCAGGAATCTAATTCCTAAGAAAAATTCAACTTAAAATTAAAGACAAACTGACGAACAAAGAAAACCCCCATTAGTAGACCCAGAAGTAATTTCAGTCACAAACTTATTCGTACATAAAATTTTAATAGCAGGCTCTTCAAGAATTATTATTAATCATTTTCAAGTTTTTCCTCGTAGAAAAAGAAACGTATTATTACATAACTTTTTTATTCAAGGCACGTATATGGCACGCGTTGTCTGCTAACAGCGTTCTTTAGATCTACGGTTTACACATCGCAGTATCTACGGTTCCGCCCAGATGGTGTAGATTACGCTGTAGTTAGTATGGGGCTAGAAAACTTACTGCAGTAAGGACATTTCTCATAAAATTATTTAGTCCGTGAGGGCCGGTCGCTCCAGAGCTACATGCCAAACGTTTAGAGGCGTCCGGTGACCAGAATGCTTTTTTTTTAATGTAAAAAATAACGAGACTAACGAGACGCTCTCCTGATGGTAAGAGATAACGCCTGTCCATGACCATTGCAGCGATACACAGAACTTTGAGTAACAAAACTAAGTCCAGGACATCGCTGCTTTGGCGCTCATCACTTTGGAGACTTTCGATGGTTAGTCTCAACAGCCCAGTAATTTCGCTAGCTGCAGTACCCTTCAAACCGGAACACAGTAATGTTTACACACTACTGCTTAGCGGCAGAATAACTGGTACTGCGGTGGTACCTACCTAGACGATCTCCTGCTAAGGAGATCTACCACCAAGTAAAGCTGGCATCTGTTTTGGTCAAAAGCTTTACATTATCATTTAGCGTCGCAATGCTGCCACTCTGGCATTCTGGCCACATTCCTCTCCTCTGATGGGTTCTTAGATTTGGTTGTTTTTAAAATTTTGAATATAGGTAGTATTCATTCTAAGATATTTTTTGAGTTGCTATCTCTATAATAATCTACTGTTTTATTCAAGCAATTGTGATTTACCACAAATAAGGACCAAAATAAATGTCAGTAGCTGTGATTTCACTGTAAAATTATGCTCCACTTGTCCATGAATGGCAAACATTTCTTTGTATGGAAATCGAACCACCTTAACAAACCCCCTTACTGAAAGTACGTGAGCAATGCGTGAGCCAGTGTCGCGCTTAGCAACAATGACGTCAGCCAGTAATATAATTCCGCTAGCGGAGTTTTCGTCCGTTCCCATTCTTACGCAGCTATACAGACTGATGGAGCCCTCCGAACTGACCCAGATAACAAGTTCCACGTAACGACACCAGAAGTTAGTTACAAGTTTAGTTTAGGGCCCCATGGCCAGCTCTAAGATCTTATTCATAGGCCAATAAATCATTGTCGGATCATTTTATGTTCCAATGTTTGAAACCAGACCTATATTCTAGGAAATCCTATATACATTATAGGAATGGCTTATCGAACAGACATTTTAGGATTTCAAAGATTTGACCACAATCAAGATGACATAAAGGAAATGTTTTGTTCATTTATGACAATTAAAAGCCCCGTTGGCTCATTGGTAGTATATCTGCCTGGAGAGCTGTAGGGCGTGGGTTCGACTCCCACTCAGGGCAAACAACAGACGAACAAATGTTTGTTCTGTGTCTGGGTGTACTGTATGTATTATAAGTATGTATTTACAACAAAAAAAAGTATTTATGTATTCTATCAGTTATCTGACTTCCATCACACAAGCTCTGCTTAGTTTGAGGCCAGATGGCGCTGTGTGTATAGTCCTACACTATTCATTTATTTTGTGGCGATGATAGCTCAGTTGTTACCGCGGTCGGTTTACACGCCGAAGGGCGTGGGATAAAATCCCAGCAATTAAATTGAGCTGCCAGTGAACGAAACCATCGCGAAGAAACCATAGATTTATGGCGGCTGTTTAGCAACTACCCTCAATAAGAAATTCTACCGCCAAGCGAGCCAGTTCCATTCCAGGCTAGGCGTGTTAAACATCTTTGACCACACCACCATATGAATAATATTCGACTTGTATTTTTTAATAATTATTAATAAATAAAACAACGTGCCGTGTCTGACGCGTGTCCAGTGGGATCCATTTTATTAGGCTTAGGCCCTTTGTGTGTTTGTGTTCTGGCTTTGATGTTGCTGACCTTTTGAACCGTAATAGTTAACTAGCTTAAATTTAAAATAAGCCTGTAATTTTTAATTTTTACGATTCGTACACATAATTATACACACAAGCACACACTACATTTGTGCGCGATTGGGTGGAGATAAACATGATTGCCTTATTGCGACTTATATCTGTTCAAAAACGAAGACAATGTTTTTTTTGTTTATATTTATTTTTTTATTCTGTATTCGAACTGTATCGGGACCTGGCCAAACGTTTAGAGGAGGCTTCAGGTGACCAGAATGCTGGTATCTACTTTGGTCAAAAGCTAAGCATTGCCATCAGCGGGGCAATGACTGGCTCTGACGGATTTTTAGACTAAGTTTTTTGTATACATTTTATAAATAGTATAATTTAAGGTCTTTTTTATTTCGTTTAATAAATGTTTATAACATAAGTATATGTAAAAAAAGAAGTAAATATTATATGGCGGATTTTTAACCTTCTGTAGTATAAACAGTATTACTTGCTGATATACATGTTCGTAATACCGATATCCGGCGACGAACGAAACTTCGACGCAATTATGAACCTCAAGTGGAGCTGGGCAGGACACGTTGCTAGGCGAAGTGATGGCAGGTGGAGTAAAGTTACAACAGAGTGGTGGCCTAGGCAAGGTAAGCGGAGCGTTGGTCGTCCAGCCGCAAGATGGGTCGACGATATTGTCACGGTCGCGGGTTGACCCTGGATCAGATTGGCACAGGACCGAGGCAGATGGCATGAAAAGAGAGAGGCATATACCCAGCAGTGGGATAAAGAAGGCTGTGGATGATGATGATGATGATACATGTACTTATGTATATCAGCAAGTAATTGAAGATCTCCGAGAGCAAATCGCACCAAAGGTTCCGAACTGAAGACACAAAACTTCAAGTGCACTTCACATAATGGCTAACATATACAAATACAAAAGTATCATAGCAAGAATTTATGATGTATTTTTTTTGGCAAGAAAGAAACACGCGAAACGCATCATCGTAAACGAAACGCAAACCGAGAACTCAAAACGCGAACACGTGTTTCCGGCGGAAGTACCCACATCTTGGAGCATTTTTACGGCATTATGTTCGTAAATTCCGCCGCCAGAGGGCGCCCTTGAAAGCGGGAATACTGAAATATTACCGGCGCACTGTTATTGCAAAAGTCACGTTTCGTGTCTTTCTGCCCCCCTTTAAAGTCTGCCATCCACTGCAAGAGAAGTGTTAATACAGTAAATCAAATCTCTACCCATGCTAATATTATAGCATTACACGAATATTATTCCTGCGAAGTTTTTTCATTAATATTTCCCGTAAACCGTGGTTCCTGTAACTTTGGTTCGTCTACGGATTGCCTCATTTCTGATTCGATCTCGTAGCGAAACTCCGAGCATAGCCCTCTCCATAGCTCGTTGTGCTACTTTGAGCTTTCCAAGAAGGCACATGGTCAGATACCACGTTGCGTCACGCGCTGGATGCGGGCCGCTTCCAACCGGTCTTTATGGAAGTCAATGGGGGAGGCCTAAGTCAGCAGTGGACGTCCTACGATGATGATGATGTGGTTCCTGTAAGATAGCTGAAGAAATTCAAAGGTGCTGTTAGTCATTAAATAAATTTACTAACATTTACCGCCAACATTTCACCGCCATCTCGCCTAATGTGTAACGAAAATGCGTTCCACGATAGAGCACGCTTGCCTAGAAGAAAACAATTTATTCAGGACTTTTTTTAATGTAAAAGTGATGTGACGAACGAGACGCTCTCCCGACAGTTACTAGAGGATTGACGGTATTGTTGAGGTTGACATAAGCTGCCGTGAAATATCGACAAAAAAAAAGTATTTAAGTATTCTATCAGCTATCTGACTGCCATAGTACAAGCTTTGCTTAGTTTGGGGTCAGATGGCGCTGTGTGTAATGTCCTACGATATTTATTTATGTCAATCCCGTACATTGTTTACGTTTCTATTATCGCTATTATTGTTTTTCCATTTTGGTTCGGCTCTCACACCTGGAATGGAATTAGCTTTCAAGTGAGGCTGCCGGAACACACCGTCAATGATGCTTGGCGGCAAACTAGAAGTTGTAAAATTTATGGATTCGCTTAAGGTGGATCGCAAGCGTAACTCCTATTTCGTACTTTCTTATAGAGAAAAGAAGAGCAATCTCCGCTGAAAATATGTCACGGATAGGAAATAATTTTGCACTATGTATCATTTAATGGTACAAATTGATGTCGCATTTTAGGCTTTTTTAAACTACACAACGGATCTCGATATAGTTTCAACAATAATTTGGAAAATTTACTCATTTCCGTGGGATAACGGGACGGGTCGCTAGTAATTTATATGTTGTTGTTATTTTTTGTTGTCTGAAGTATGAAAAATCCATATTAAAGATATTCTTATTTCGTAGCGATAATAGCCGAGTGGTTAGCGCGGTCGGTTCGTATGCCAAAGGGCGTGGGTTTAAACCCCAACAAAAAGCTTGAGCTGCCGGTGAAGGAAAACATCGTGAGGAAACCATAGCATGGTGTTAGGGTGCTTTCTAGTACTCGGCTGGCTAGCTACCACCCTCAAGTCGAAAAATCTGCCGCCAAGTACCTAACGGTGTGTTCGGGCAGCCTCACTCAAGAGTCAGTCCATTTCCTTTTTTGTTCTTGTTTTTGTCATGCACCTATCATGTTGTTTTGTTAGTAATTTAGCAATACCTATAAGGGATTACTGGATGACCAGCGCTGGTCATAACACATGACACACGACTTTCTGAAGGAAACATTTAAATAAAATTATTTGACATTTATGATATTGACATCCATTCAAATTATTATTTATTAATACTGTTATTACTTTGACGTTGATTAAACTTGCTATTATTATTTTGACATTAAATTGAAACATAAGCTTATCGTGTAATTTATTGTTATTATTATTTAGTTTTGTATATGCCCTGACAAGAGTAGATATATAATTGTTTTCCTTTGTTTCTTAGATTTAAAAAAATACTTGCATGCTTTTCAAAGCAAAAATAGAGTGCTAACTATCTAGACTTAAGACCACAATTTTTTCTTTACCTATTTTGCAAGGAACAAATGAATTATGAATTATGAAATTATGTAATTAGAATTGTATTGCAAAAAAGCTGTGACAACATTTGTCAACGCCCTTTGAGGCAAGAACGTGATGAGACTTAAAATACTACTACTATGCACTCACGTTTATGCAAATAAATATCTCTTTACCTAGTCCTATGACCAGTATTATGTTGAGATAAGCCCCTATTTTGTAACTGCCCCTAATTTGTTTTTCTGTTTTTGTTTTTCGTTTCTTTTGTTACAAATTGAAACATTTCTGTTTTTTTCTCTCTTATTAAATGGCGGCAGTATGTTAAAATATTTGTTTTCACGGTATCTAGGGAGCCCTGAGGTTTAAGTTGTACCACGAGAAAGATAGGCGACACGCGAACCAGTCACGCCCACCTTGAATATCTGACCTTCACACACACACGCAGAAGCAGCGCCATCTAGTCATAAACTAAGCAAAGCTTGTACAATGGGAATCAGATAACTGATACTTTTTTTGTTACAAATAATTACATATTAATATAGATCACCCAGACACGCAACAAACATCTATCATAAAATGAATGTTTGTCCTGGAAGGAATCATCATAATCATCATCATTATCAGCAACCTTGCATAGTCCACTGCTGGAAATAGGTCTTTTTCAGGACACGCCACTCAGCCCGATCTTCGACTTTTCACTTCTAGGCACTGCCAGGTGCCTTAAGTTTATCGTCACTCTATCTTATCTCATGGCGTTTTAGACTATTTTTGCCGAATCGAAAATTGTACATACAATACGGTGGAAATCGAACCCACTAAAAAAAAGCCTTGAGTGTAGTGTGTATGCAATAGGTAAAGTTTAATAAAATATAAATAGACAAAAGTATCTTTTGAAAATAGAAAAGCCACATTAAACCTAAAATGTGTTCCTAAGTCGTCACATGAAATATTCCGACATAGAGACCAAAGTTTCTATGATAATTTGCGTATATATATATACGAATATATAGGAATAACATTCGTCTGGTTTGCCAAATGTATAGAAATCACATGATAAATAAATTCGGGGTTATCAGGGGGCCGCGTTTGTGATATAAAGTACAGTGGCCATGAAATACTGAAAATACGAGACATATCCTGAATGAAATAATTCTGGAATTTTCCATGTTACATTGCAATACAAATATCAAAAGTTTAATTGATGGTGAATAGTTTTATTTACATATAATCATGTATATGCAAGTGTTTGTGACATACAAATAATGATGGAAAGTAATGACAATTTATGAATTCCTATTTACCTATTTACAAACTTAGGTACCTATATATAGTCTGACGGTTTTTTAGACTAAGTTTTTTTGTATACATTTTGTAAATAGGTAGTATAATTTAAGGCATTTTTTATTTTGTTTAATAAACGATATAACATGGTATATATAGTTATTTATAAAGAATGTACTTGTTTGTGCCGTTTGGGCAAGTTCATAAATTTTTTAGGCGACCATTTAATAATATAAGACGAAAATTATTATGAGTGGATTTTCAAGGACGCGTAAGGTATAGGCACAGAAGAAAAAAGAGAGATTTAAAAACAAAAAAAATGATAATTTATTACGAAAAAAGTTTAACACTGAAATTTGATACATATTTATAATAATAAAAAGGATTTAATACTTAGTCCTTTATTAAAATTGCGCAAATTGATAATTTTGAGTTAATTAAAAAATACCTTAAATTATACTATTTACAAAATGTATACATAATACATACATAATGTATGTATAATAAATATGTATCAGATTTCAGGTAATTAATCAATTTAATTATTTTTATAATAATAATTTATTTATTTCAGCAAAAAATGGAATATTGCAGCGAAGTTAGTTGTTACTTAAACTATTACGTTTTTTTATGATTAAATGTACATACTGCCAAACTTACTTGTTCTCTCTGTGGACCCTGATACTCACACTAGTGCCGTGTCGTGGGGTTCAGCGATTCCCATTTTTATTAATTAAGTTATAAATAGGCTTGCGTTTGACTGCTATATCACCTGATTATGTTTAAATATATTACGGTTAAATTAGGTGAATATATTATTGGTTTATCTAATCCTTTTTTTGATCTACATATAGACCGCATCTTCGCTTAACATCAGCAAGCCTAAAAAAAAAAAAAAAAAAATTAAAAAATGAAAATGCTACAGATACTAAACATTTTTGGTAATCATTCATAGTTGATAGTTGACCAAGTGTACTAGTTACACAATTCAATTTTCAATGTCATTGTTAGTTATTTAACCTATTTACACTTATTAACAAGATTAAGAATATTTTACAAGCTTTAATTGATTGAAGTTAACAATAACCTTGAATGTAGGTGTAATATATTTATGGCTTTACCAATCACCGCAAATTAATCACTTATAATTAAGTGAACGCCATAAGCGAGACACTTTTATGATTGTCAATCAAGTAAGTACATTTAATTCCATACTTCACTCCTCCACCAACCAACCAATATGTAAAATCGTTGAAAATTAAAATTGGTAAGTTACTAGTTGTGTTCGGTAAATACTATGGAATTGCCATATACGTTAAAACAAATTTAACATATAAACACAAGGATCCCACATTCGACCCACATCCGCCATCTTGTCCGCCATTTTCCACGCTTTATGGCGAATATACCCGTAGTAGAGCCAAGGTCATGTATCGCGCACGCGGTCTAACCGAAATCCTTGAGCGCGGTCATAGCCCGCGGAAGTCGTGCCGCCCAGCGTAAAATGAGATCCCGACTTCAACATACTTCCTACTTGCTACAGTACACTACTACGCATTTTTTACACGATACAAGCAGCTCATTCCTTGATAGTTAGCGCTACGCCTGTTTGCACAACTATAAGTTTTTTTACACTTGACTGCCCCGTTGGCTCATTGCCTGCCTTAAGAGCTGTAGGGCGTGGGTTCGATTCCCACTCAGGGCAAACATTTTGTGAATAAACAAATGTTTGTTCTGTGTCTGGGTGTTCTGTATGTATTTACAAAAAAAAAGTATGTATATATTCTATCAGTTATCTGACTTCCATCACACAAGATCTGCTTAGTTTGGGGCCAGATGGCGCTGTGTGTATAGTCCTACGATATTTATTTATTTATTTACTTTCTCGATTAAGCGATGATGGCTCAGTGGTCAGCGCGGTCGGTTTACACGCCGAAGGGCGTCGGTTCAAACACCAACAATAAGTTTGAGCTGCAGATGAAGGAAACCAAAGCATGGTGGTAGAGTACTTTCTAGTAATCGGCAGTGTCGAAAATCTGTCAACAAATCCCTAACAATGTGTTCCGACAGCCTTACTTCAAAGCTATGCATGTTTACCACCTTCTACCACACGGTCGCTTAACATCAGGTGAGCTGTGGTCAAACACCTAGCCTGTCAACAGTAAAAAAACAAAGGTAAGCTGTGTTGACCTAAATTATTGTTTTTAATGTATTTAGTCATATTTTACTAGTAATGATCTTAACGCTCTCCTGATGGTAAGAGATAACGCCTGTCCATGACCATTGCAGCGATACACAGAACTTTGAGTAACAAAACAAAAGTCGAGGGTATCACTGCTTTGGCGCTCATTACTTGGAGACTTTCGATGGTTAGTCTCAACAGCCCAGTAATTTCGCTAGCTGCAGTACCCTTCAAACCGGAACACAGTGATGTTTACACACTACTGCTTAGCGGCAGAACAACTGGTACTACGGTGGTACCTACCTAGACGACCTCCTGCTAAGGAAATCTACCACCAAGTATTTGACATTTTTGCATATATATTTTTTTTAATTTTTAATACTTACACTGACAATTCTTATTTATGTTTATGATTATTATTGAAAATTGACCTGTAACATCTCGTTATCAATAAATATGATTATGATTATTTTATATTTTTTTATCGAGTTAGTTAGTAGTTTTAAGTAAACACTTATTACGTTCCCGGGAAAACCCGAACCCAATTATTAGCATAGATAATACCGAAATCGGCGGTGCACTGAATCTGGTGTCAGCTTACTTGGTTGTATTGCTTTATGTCATCACGTTGTACGACCTTCGTGTTACATGTTTATGTAACGAGTCCTGTTACTGGGGAGACTCGCCGGCTGTCGTTGTGGAATTTTTGGAATGTGCGTACAATCTATAGATGACGTATTTTAATTAGCGACGGACGCTGTGTTCGCGAGTTTTGCCTGGAACGTGACCATTTGGCCGCATTCAGTTTATTTACCCGCGGTGTTACCCGCAACATGTTTTCAAAATAAAATGTAGCCTATGTGTTAATCCAGGGTATCAGCTACCTCCATACCAAATTTCATCCAAATCTGTTCAGTAGATTTTGCGTGAAAGAGTAACAAACATCCATCCATCCAAACTTTCACATTTATAATACTAGCTGCGCCCCGCGGTGTTACCGGCTACATGTTTTCAAAATAAAATGTAGCCTATGTGTTAATCCAGGATATCAGCTACCTCCATACCAAATTTCATCCAAATCCGTTTAGTAGTTTTTGCGTGAAAGAGTAACAATCAACCATCCATCCAAACTTTCACATTTATGATATCCATGAAGTGACTAGGAAAGTAGACAGCCTTCTTTAAGCATAGATTAAATTTAACCATCGTTTTTATGTAAGGCCATTCAAGTTAATATACCTTTGTTGTAATCAAATGTATCGTTTGGGAATTATGAGCCATCAAGGTTATTGGAAAACTAACTTAATTTATAATTTATTTTACATTATACCTTAATAAGGGATAGATAAACAGTTAAACTCTTTATTGTATACCTAGACTAATGATTGCATACCTTATCGCTAAATGCGATCTCTAAAGATATGAAAGGTTTTTTATGGTCGACAAATTAGGTGTAAGTCAAGTGGTCAAAGAAGTGGTAAACACACCTGGAATGGAACAATGGAACTGGCTCTCGAGTGAGGCTGTCTTTAGGTGATTGGTTGTAGATTTTCAACTTGAGGGTGTTAGATAGCCAGCCGAGTACTGTAACTTACCCTACCACCGTGCTATGGTTTCTTCATATTAGCTACATTCTGGACTTTTTTGTTACAAGTTATGAGTACCACTGCAATGGTCATAGGCAGGCCATATCTCTTACTATCACGAGAAAGACTCGTTCGTTTGTTATTTTACTTCAAATTAGGTTCGCGTTTGACATCACCCTGATGATGTTAAGCAGTGGTGCGGTCTAAGATGGAGCACGCTTACCTAGAAGAAACCTATTTACTCTATACTTGAAGACACCCATACAAATACAAATACAAATACTTTATAGATAACACCAATGTTACAAGTCACTTCAAAATTTTAAAGATGTTATTAAATGGGTTTTAAAACACAAACACATATTTTACCTAACAGGGAACACAGACTCCGGCAGAGATCCACAACCTCGTTATGCGAGTAAAAAATGTGGAATCAAAACGCTAACGCTTAACGTTTGTCTTTCATATAAATCATTCAAACAAACACAAAATACCATTATCAAATCAAAACACATTACTTTAAGAAAAACTAGATTAAGCTTGAAACTGATGAAAAAACGAAAGATTTCACAATACTTATGAATAATGATACATTTATACAACAGGAAGTAAAGTTAAAGGTTGAACGATATCGTGACAAATTAAACATAGGACACGTCTATCAGAAGTTATAAAAAGAAGTATTTAGATAAGAGTTAGCCATTTATGTGTTTGTTAAAAATATATCCTTTTCCTCCATGTATAAGGACGTATTTTAACAACAAAACATATTACATTTTTCAAATGTTTCCTCCACCCGCAAAACACATGCAAATTATATAGTGATAAAGTTAATAGGTAAGCAAAAAAGTGTAAGTGTATTAAAACACATTTACTAAATGCATGTAAACAATAAAAAAGTGTGAACACTGTTGATATTTCAGATGCTACTACAAAAAACATTGTTACCGTGGCAACTAAACCAGACATGAATGAATTGAATGAGCCAAGTGTTAAAAGCAATTGTATAACGAACAAAAGAACAAACCGTGAAATATATGCAATTGACCTGTACTGGTATTCGAAGCTAACTTAGACTTTAATAATGCAATTAGTTCGATTATTCACGCCAGAATGGCTATTTATGTCTCTGTCTTCCTCAAAGAATGTGAGCAAGACGGCAAGAGTCACGTGAGAAACAATACACTCAAAACAGGCATAAAACCTGCTAAATAAAAATAGCTTTTATAATCTCTACAGAGGGTCGGAACAATATTTGAAAGTTGAATGATCAAACTAATACAATAAATGAAAAATACGCTAGTATTATGTATAGTTATCGAACTTTGACATTCATAGATAAAAGAATGAGATTCGATGATTGAATACAAAATACGTTTGTATTACGAAGCAATAAAAGTGAAGATTGAATACCCGAGACGACTGTTTAATTAACTACCTAGTTGTTTTTGACAACAAAACAAATATCAGTTCCATTCATAAAAGAGGTCTATCGATTTGTTTTCGTCACTTTCGTTTATTATTGAATGAATATCATTTACTTTTAGACTTAAATTCACGTAAATATACAAAATGACGAAACAAAAACGGAATCTTGATGGAAAATTCTGCGGACACGGTGTTCGTATCGAATTACGAGCATACGGTATTGAAATTGCAAATTGTTTAAGTTTTCAAGGTTTTATACATAAGTTGGCGACGGATTGTTTAACATTGTAAAACTAAATACTTGTTTCGTCATTTTGTAGGTAAGTACAACTAAACTAATTCATAGGTCAATAGCATTATTAGTAAAGTTACTTCGTCACTTGTCGTGTAACCTATTTAAACTTTCCTAATTACTTTTTTGGAAAGAGCTATGCGTGGCATTTCTCTGAGGTATCGTTTTCGAAACGATGTAATTCGCCAGAGAACTAAAGTCATAGGCATAGCTCAGCGTATTAGGAAGCTGAAGTGGCAATGGGCTGGACATATCTGTCGCAGAACCGATAACCGCTGGCGTAGACGTGTTCTATAGTGGAGACCGCGTATTGCTAAACTTCCTTCTTCCGTATTCCCGCGGAGTTACAACATTGGCAGCCCGTACACGTAGCGCGCGATCCGCGATCCGCGATCCGCGATCAATGATCGCGATCCAGACTGATCGTGTACGAAGCGGATTGACGGACTGATGCTCCGGATCGCATAATATCTAGAAATTTTGAAATCATGATCGCGGATCGCGGATCGCGGATCGTGATCATGATTGAACGTGTAAGGCGGCCCATAGGGTTCTTCAAAAGGCATGTAAATAGAAACTTATAAGGTCAGCAATGTATATGTATAGGCGACAGTGATTGCTGAACATCAGGCAACCCGTCAACTTGATTGCCACCTGTGGCATAAAAAAAATGTAGCATAGGACGTCCTGAGACTCGATGGAGTGATGATATACATAGGGCAGCTGGCGATTGATGGAAGTGAAAAGCCGAAGATCGGGCTGAGTTGCGTGTCTTGGGAGAGACCTATGTCCAGCAGTGGACTTCGATAGGCTGATCATGATGATGATGAATAACTTTATAACTGAATCAGAAAAAATAGTTGTGAACATAACAATGTCAATGTTTATGTATTTACTCTAACAAACGTATTTTCGTATTGACAGCAGTATTTAATCACGCTAACATTATAAAGTCGAAAGTTTGTCAGTGAGTTTGTATGTTTGTTACTTCTTGACATTCAAACGGCTGGACCGATTTTGATTTGATGACACCTTCGTTTAATATACAGCTATCGTCGCCACAATCATTTACCTCCGTGAATTGACTTACCTTAAAATTTTCCTCCTGTTATTTGGATGAAGACGAGCCGCCATTTCTGGATCTACTGCTTTCAGTTCTGCGTGTACCTCT
This sequence comes from Biston betularia, assembly GCA_905404145.2. Lineage (NCBI taxonomy): Eukaryota > Metazoa > Arthropoda > Insecta > Lepidoptera > Geometridae > Biston > Biston betularia. The sequence goes on along the minus strand of FR989873.1, from coordinate 2,513,555 downwards.
TCATTAGTGTAGTTCTTTTCACAATCTACAAAAACTTTTAATTTTTGTCTTATATCTTCACTATGGTCTTCTACTTCTTCAACTGCATCTGTATTTTCTTTTTTATCTTGCTCTCTTTCTCGGGAATCAATATTTTCTCTTTTATTATCTGCTATACGCTCAAGTGTATCTGTTATTAATTCTTTTGAAGTCGCAGGATGTGGTTCGTTTAAACCTTGTTTGTCTCCAGTTGCTATTCTTTTTATATCCCTTTCTTCATCATAGTCATCTAAATCCCTCTTCCTTCTACTTTTCTCCCAAAGCAAGGCGCTTTCATCATCCATATCTTCGACCAATATTTTGTATACTATTGATTCAATGTAATAATTTGTTCCGCCGACTACTATCGGCATCTTCTCTTGCTCTATGAGGTTATCGATCTGTTATCAAAGTGAAGCAAATTAACTGATTTGAATTGTGAGGACAAGTACCTATAAGGATATGAGTAAGTCAATGTCTGATTAAGTTTCGAGTTTTGGCAAAGTAGTGATTACAGGGTTATTTTTATGTAACTGGCTACCGCTTGCTGGCTTATACTTAACAATTTCTGTGCTTTGACTGTGCTGACTTTGCATAATTCGACCTTTTGTTACCCAAAGCAAAAGAAACATTAAAAAATACAATACAATAGTAAAAAATACTCTAGTTTTAAATGTATAAATGCTTTTACAAAATACAATATTTTTAAATCGACTGAAAATAAATTTCCCAAGTTGTATCGGTGGCGTATTAATTATAAAATATCTAGTATACTAATAGATGCGTTACTTAAAGTAACCATTCACCAAGAACCGAACAGTGATCAAATAACAAAAAGTAAATAAAGCAAGGGTTTTATAAAACATTCACATAATTAAGAAATCATCGCCCATCAAATTCCCATACCAATCATTCAAATGTTCTAGAAATCACGGTAATTATAATATACATTTAAGTACCTATGTTAACATTTTTTGCAATGCCTCAGTAAGCTCTCGCTCAGTAAGGACCGCTATGGGCAGTCTATGATTAGCTACTTTAACTAGATAATCAATTACTAACGGTTGATTTAGAAAACCTTTGTAAATGACCGTAATGCTGTAGAGTAAAGAATATTTACAGAGATACAGCTTGATACTGATAATAAGCGTTTTGATTCCACGTTTTTCATTTGCACAGCGAGGTTATGGAACTCTCTGCCGGAGTCTGTGTTCCATGTTAGGTACAATATCGGCGTCTTCAAATCTAGAGTGAATAGGTTTCTTCTAGGTAAGCGTGGCCCATCTTAGACCTCACTACTGCTTAACATCACGCAGAGTGTGGTCAAAGGCGAAACTGATTTGAAAATAAAAAAAAATAAAAATATATCGATGTTAACAGCTCTGTTGGCTTTCTGTTAGAATATCTGCTTTAAGAGCTAAATGACAAAGCTATTTTAAAAGCTATTTTACAAAAAAAAAGTATTCATGTATTCTATTAGCTTTTTTTATAACTGACAGGCTAGGTGTTTGACCACAGCTCACCTGATGTTAAGTGACGGTATGGTCGATGATGATAAAGCACACCTAGCCTGGAATAGAACTGGCGGGCTGTCGGAATACACCGTTAGGAGCTTGCCGACAGATTTCCAACTTGATTGTGGTAGCTAGCTAGTCGAGTACTAGTAAGTATCCTACCACCACGCTTTGTTTCCCTAGCGATGTTTTCCTTCACTGGCAGCTTGAGCTCATTGTTGTAGTTTGAACCCACGTCTTTCAGCGTGTGAACCGCCCGCGCTAACCTGTGAGCTATCATCGCTACATTGCAGTTATATCTGTCTGTAGCGTGTAATAATTTTTTGATATATAAAATTATAAATTGCTACAGGGATTATTAATAATGCAATTGTTTCAGGTTAGAGCCCCAAACTAAGCAAAGCTTGTACTATGGGAACCAGACAGATTTAATATTTTGTTAACTATCTATAGCTACTAACTAAGTAGTTGATTTTTTTGGTAACTGACATGTTCAAGTGTTTTCAATGTTCTAATGAAATGTAAACAAAATACAATACAACATTTAAATACTTTGCAAACACACACACTTGACTTCACTTGTCAAACACAGTTTCGCAAAGTAATCCCTAAATCACTCGATTAGTTTTGACTTCGCATTGGAGTTGTCTTTCTGTACATAATATACTCTGCGGTTATACTAATTGAAATCAATGTATTGACGTACGTCAGTGGTAAGAGGATTAAGTGGTGAATGAACTTGTGGCAAAAAAGGAGGCTTCGGGCGTCCACTGACAGATAGGAAATCAACCAGTCGTACAATGTTTTAGGGATTCGAAGTAAATTAGGAAAGTAAAGCTCCCAAGGTGACCTTATCTTTTTCCGACACTTCCAACAATTATCATCATATTACAACCAATTCACAAAAAAACTTTGACAAATTATAAACTTAAACTTTCCTCACGAATCACTCTATCTATTAGTGAAACTCCCATGACAATCCGTTCAGTAGTCAGTTTAAATTTATCGAGAACAGACAGAAACGCGGCGGACGGCTTTGTTTTATAATATGCAGTGATTTGTCTAGCTAGTCGCTGGATCACATCTCACCTAAGGCTTATTTACTCTATTAGCAAAGAACCCCGCATTTCGTATATCATCTCCACCAAATAATATGTTATCTGTAAGCAGTAGAGGGAGATGCAAGTGATATCAGTCTAAGTGGCAGGAATGCCGACTTTATACACGAAAACCCACTCAGCGTCCCACGAGTAGGTATATGAGCGATATTTGCAGACGATGGCGCCTTTCTTTTCAGCGACTGTTTACTTACTAGTGATGCGACACAATAGGTAGTTGTGTTGTTCGATTAGTTGAAATTACTAAATCAATATCAACACTCGCATCAAAGAATGTTGTCACACGAATTGACTTTTTCGAGAGATAAATAAAAAGAAAAAATCTTTTGTAACAGAAAATGGTTTCTGATTAGGGTCCCAATCCAGGTCAAGCGTAGGTAAACATTTATCATCTTTGACCTACATGAATGTGCTATTTTTAAACGAAACTTTTCCTTTTCCATGACGTTGTCAGCTACATTTTAAATGAAATACATACACACAATATTTTGGCTTGCTACGCTCCTGGTTCCTGCTCAAAAATCTGCCAAGCTAACGTGAGATTGGGCTAGACACGTCTGCCGAATGCCAGCGGAGCTATGGGGGAAAACCATCACTGAATGGGTCCTGGAGATAAAACGGGCACCGGCCTCGAAGACGGTGGAAAGATGAGCTAGATGCTCATGAAAAGTATTGGTCCTCAATAGAAGCAAACAGAGAGCATGGAAAAGAGAAATCAGTATTTGCTCAGCAGTGGAAAGATGAGCTAAAATAACAACAATAACGATCTTAGTAGTAATCTCGCTTCTTTTACTTCAGTTAGCTATATATGAATAAAAAGTCAATTTAGTCTTTCTATTTCTTTAGCGATCCAGCGAGGAAATGCCGCCAGTTTGATGGGTACGTTTGCGGCGGGCTCGACTGGTGGACCTAGTTTTAATTAATTAATTGACATGTATTACCTATATTAAATACTTAATATAATATATAATTTTAAAATACTATTTACTACTACTACTATTTATTACGACTATTTTTTTATTTTTTTTGTAATGCACCTAGACATGCATAGTTTTGGAATGCAACACAGATCAAAAAATTGTGTAGGTATTTGTATTGTTGTGAATATTATTGCATTCTGTTTTGTGTGTTATGAAATAAATAAATAAATAAATAATAAAAAACCTGGTGATCCTTGTTCCGGGTCGTACTTGGTGCAAAGGCTGGCTATTGCTATCCAGGGTGGTAATGCTGCCAGCCTCATGGGTTCCTTTGCACCATGTTCAGTCAGGGGCGGGGTATTTTTTGACTAAATGTTTATTTTAATTTTGATTTTTATTATAATTATTGTATAAAATCGTTTTATTTTTGACTTCTGACTAAAAAAAAAAAATTACATTAGTAATAAATTAATTTTATATATTAAAAAAAATGTAATTTAAATCTAGTCTTTCTATTTAATTCATCGATTGAAGCTATGATTGAAACGCAAACCCCCACTAATTCGTTTTTATCCTTTTTTTGACCACTAACTCGCCTCCGGCGCTCAGTAAGTGGAACTTGTATATCGATTAAGTAATACGGGACAAATATAATTCGAGTAAACTTTTGCGACATCCCTATTCAAACAATTTCAAAACGCCTCGCATTATATTTGTATAATGTGTTACAATATATCTTTTCGAGACATAATTAACAGGGCATTGTTCGTTGCCGAATGTATGCATTATATATGTAAGTTGTATGTAAAATTTATGTATGTATGGTTATGATTAAGGTCATGGAAACATGTTTCGTGTTTATTCAGCCGTTTGAATGTAGAAAAGTGTCGACCAGCTGACAAATTGTACAAAATTACGGATTTTCTTTTGTTTTATTTTAGTGAAGTTTGTACAAATATATATATAAGATTTTGTGTATACTGAGATAATGAATGTTCATTGCCCGTGCGTCAATATTCTGCACTAGTGAAATATATGCTTCGTAAACGTCGCAAAATACATATATGTATTTTTAAACATATGTTTGATTTTTTTTTAATTTATTTTTTTATGTAAAAAAGTAATGAGACGAACGAGACGCTCTCCTGATGGTAAGAGATAACACCTGTCCATGACCATTACAGCGATACACAGAACTTTGAGTAACAAAACAAAGTCCAGGGCATCACTGCTTTGGCGCTTTTTACTTTGAGATTTTCGATGGTTAGTCTCAACAGCCCAGTAATTTCGCTAGCTGCAGTACCCTTCAAACCGGAACACAGTAATGTTTAAACACTACTGCTTAGCGGCAGAATAACTGGTACTGCGGTAGTACCTACCTAGATAACTTCCTGCTAAGATCTACCATCAAGTAAGAGAGTGATAAACTAAATGTTTCATTAAGTCGGTTTAGCGACGATGTGATCGTGGATGGTAACCATACTTAAACTGGAATGTAGTTTCCATTCCCACAGATTAGAAAAAAAACCGGCCAAGTGCGAGTCGGACTCGCGCACGAAGGGTTCCGTACCATTATCTATAAAAACGGCAAAAAATTATGTCTGTTGTATGGGAGCCCCCCTTAAATATTTATTTTCTTCTGTTTTTTAGTATTTGTTGTTATAGCGGTAACAGAAATACATCACTTGTGAAAATTTCAACTTAGGAACCATTAGTGCGCGAGTCCGACTCGCACTTGGCCAGTTTTTATATTCTAGAAAAATAGCTGTACTGATTTGATTGCGCATGACATCGTTAGAATAAAAGTATGATATTATGATGACTGAAGAAAAGGATACAATTTTGAGCGCCCTGTTACGGAAGTCGACTACGGTGAACATCTGATGTGGCTCCAGGATGTCCAGTAGGTGGTGTCGCGCCATCTCTCGCTCCGCAGCCGATGCCTTTGCAGTTACCACATCCAGCCCTTTGTAAATCTGAAACAATAAAATAATAAATAAATAAGTATCGTAGGACATTACATATAATGTTTATAGTATTCTACTCGTCAAGCCCTTTCATTTGATACTCATATTGAGGGAGTTGTGAAAAAAATATGTAATCCGCCATTTTGTGGGGGCAGCCATCTTGGAGTGATTTTCATCAAACATCAAACTACGAATACTCCCGACTAATTCACCTTTCAAACAAAAAACAAAATTAAAATCGGTTCATCCGTTCGAGAGCTACGATGCCACAGACTGACAAACACACACAGATACGTCAAACTTATAACACACCCTTGTTTTTGCGTCGAGGGTTAAAAACACTAACAACCTTTCAATTTGAATTCCGGCGGGAACGCCGAATAATTTATATTGAGTCTAAATGTTTAGAAGATGGCATTTTTTTTTAAGTGCCGATTTCCGCGCCCTAGTTTGGGCAAGTCACATTTATACATATATGCACATATATGTACCACGTATTAGAGCAGAATAAAATATTACTTTTTGTACACCAACTCATATAAAAAAAAACAGAAACAATAAGGATTAGCGGTAAGCTACCTTATACTACCAACCCCTTTTAACTACAGGGCAAGTAGAAAGACGACCCACAATCCCCCATAGTGGAATTACAAATACAAATACAAATCTTTTATTAATAACACCAAAATTACAGGTAATTTTTCCACTCATATTTAAAAAATATCAAAATCATAACATATGTCAAAACAATGAAATAATATGTCACATATAAAATAATTATGCCAATATAATTAAATGTCAATAAAAACAAAAATATTATAATTACTTACTAGTAATTCGATAATCTCTCCTTACCTTCTTACCTTGGGTACGTACCAAACGTTTTGATCATTGGTGGCCATGGAAAATCATTTTAACATTAAAACAATCGTACAAATTATACACTAGATCGGACCCACATAAGGCTGATCTATAAAAATAATTATCATTTTAATTGATTATTATTTTTCTCAAAAAAATAAACCGTACAGAATCAATCTTCCGAACGACCTTGATTTTTGATTGATCTATTTACGGCAAACCATGAATATTTAACAACATAATAATATCAAATGGCGTAAAACCGTGACTTTTTGATTGAAGTCAGATGATAAACATTGACATATATTTATGTTACTGCGTAAGGACAGGGCAGGTGAACAAACTCCTCACGATGTGTCTGGTGTTCGGACACATCGTCATCGTTGCGCGGTGAGCTTGGGCTCCCCGAGACGGGTCCGCGAGGACAAGCGCTGTCGAGGCCGCGGTAGAGTGCGAAAGCGTGCCCGCAGCCTCGACACGAAGCGCCGAGGTGGAACACTCCAGGGTTTTTAGTGGGTGGACTGTCATTAGGACGGAGAGTCCCACATAGCCACCGTGCCCGCCCCAGGGTCAGTGCACAAACTCGATGGTGTACAATAACATAAGTTACAGACCAACTCCCTCTATGACACAAGAATATATTTTCCATTTAAGTCGTTGTCGTAATTAAGAACGAAGAGACGTACTACGAAACTCATCTGCAATGACTCGCTTGTTCGGAAAATAATGTAATATACATACATTTTTGGACGGAATAAACTTATCCATATATTGGCTCCAACATAATTGTTAGCGATTCGTTCGTAGCGATGATAGCCCAGTGGTTAGCGTGGTCGGTTCGCATGCCGAAGGGCGTGGGTTCAAACCCCAACAATGAGCTTGAGCTGCCGTTGAAGGAAAACATCGTGAGGAAACCATAGCATGGTGGTAGGATACTTTCTAGTACTCGGCTGGCTAGCTACTACCCTCAAGTAGAAAATCTGCCGCCAAGCATCTAACGGTGTGTTCCGGCAGCCTCACTTGAGAGCCAGTTCCATTCCAGACTAGGTGTGATTTACCATCTTCGACCACACCTCACTTAACATCAGGTGAGCTGTGGTCAAACACCCAGCCTGTCAATCATTAAAAAAAAAAAAGATTGGTGCAAAGTTAGCAAATGTAGCCAGATTTTCCAAGCGCAAATATTCAGAGGAGCATATCCTTGCATTACAAGTCTTTGACGGTAGCCCAGTTTTAGTTCATAATTTGTTATTATAAACTAGCTGTTTTATAATAATACAGTAGCCTACCTATATTGCTTCCGCATCTTCCGAGATTAAAATGATATATGTATCTTCTTCATCAACACAAATTATATAAGCTATTTAATTTAACAGGAAACATTAAATAAACCGGGGAAACAATTCAAGCGATCAACTTTAATACTGCACTTTTTTTTCTAAGTTCTCCAGCGCATCGGTAAGAGAGAAATGGCAAGAGAAAGAAAGTTTCATACCTTGGCCATGTACTGAGGCATGTTATCATGGTAACATCTTCAATTCATAATGACGGGCTGAAGTCGATCGGAAAAGTTTCAATGGAAAAATCGCACAAATATGCCTTTTTTTAGATGACAGGCTAGGTGTTACAGCTCACCTGATGTTAAGTGATCATATGGTCGAAGATGGTTAGCACACCTGGAAAAGCTCTGGCTTTCAAGGGAGGCTGTTGAAACGCACCGACAGCCTAGATGCTTGGCGGTATTATGTAAAATTTGTGGGTATGTATGGTAATGTGTGGTAGCTAGCCAGCCGAGTACCAGAAAGTATCGATATTTTTCTTCACGAGCAGCGCAAGAATATTATTGGAGTAAGAACCCACGCTCTTTGCGAGTGATACAACCGCACTAACCACTGAGCTAGACTCAAAGAATGAGCTCCAATCAAGTGACTTTTCAGCTTTTTTGGGGATTTCTCGTTTAAAATAATCACAACATTATTAAGATCGCCAACTATCAGATGATTGCAGTAATACAAGTTGAAATGGTTAAACGCTCAAACATGTTGCTTGTTTGAATTTATTATTGGAGTATGAACCCACACTCTCCGCGAGTGATCCAACCGCACTTACCACTGAGCTATCATCGCTAAAAGTGGTATATGGGAGCAGTTTCAGATCTTTAAATCTTTCAACTCGACGCAGAAACTTGACAGACGTGCCCTCTCTACTCCATCATTTGGAATGAATTATTTAAAAACCAACCAATTATTTATCAACTGGGCGAGATTGTTTCTTCAAACATACGAATATGTCGCCCTCTGACTTTGCCACCTGCGACAAACTCCCGGTTCTTAGATCCGCCGTATTGGGGGTATGATTAAGGTCGTTAAAAATCTTAAAAATTAAGGTTTTGGGTGTCTTCAAATCTAGAGTAAACAGGTTTTTTTCTAGGTAAGCGTGCTTCATCTTGGACTGCATCCTGCTTAACATCAGGCAGGGTGTAGTCAAACGCGAACCTATTATGTATAAAAAAAAAAAAAAAAAAAAAAAAAAAAAAAAGGTTTTTTTTATATAAAAAGTAATGAGACGAACGAGACGCTCTCCTGATGGTGAGAGATAACGCCTGTCCATGACCATCGCAGCGACACACAGAACTTTAAGTAACAAAACAAAGTCCAGGGCATCACTGCTTTGGCGCTCATTACTTTGAGACTTTTGACAGAGTTAGTCACAACAGCCCAGTAATTTCGCTAGCTGCAGTACCCTTCAAACCGGAACACAGTAATGCTTACACGCTACCGCTTAGCGGCAGAATAACTGGTACTGCGGTGGTACCTACCTAGACGACCTCCTGCTAAGGAGATCTACTACCAAGTGAAAACGTAAATATGAAAATACACTATGAGTGTAACCTTTAATCTACACCGACCCGATTCCATAGCCTTCTTCTGCTTATTAATATTCTGAACTGCCAGCATCACTACGGCATGTGCTTTTCAGTTGTCGTCCTTCTTACATACATTTCATACCTTTTGCTTGGCATTACCATAATCGTGATTATTTAAGAAAATAATGGCGTTTAACTTATTTGTCGGTTATTAATAAATATTCATGGTTTGCTCCTACGACGGATAGCAAATAAACGGTTTATAATTATAAGCTTTATTATTCTTGTATCGTAACTGCGCCAGTGTTTATTTGGCGGTAGTTTTTTTTTTTTAATGTAAAAATTAATGAAACGTTCGAGACGCGCTCCTGATGGTAAGAGATAGCGCCTGTCCATGACCATTGCAGCGATATACAGAACTTTGAGTAACAAAACGAAGTACAGGGCATCACTGCTTTGCGTAAGAGATAACGCTTGTCCATGACTATTGCAGCGATACACAGAACTTTGCGTAGCAAAAGTCCAAGACATCGCTGCTTTGGCGCTGACTACTTTGAGACTTTTGATGGTTAGTCTCAACAGCCCTGTAATTTCGCTAGCTGCACTACGCTTCAAACCGGAACACAGTAACGTTTACACAGTATTACTTGGCGGCAGAATAACTGGTACTGCGGTGGTAGGTACTTAGTTACTTACCTAGACGACCTCCTGCTAAGGAGACCTACCACCAAGTAAGCTGTCCCGATTTCATTGCGGATAATGGTGGAAGTGGCCCGAAACTATATTTGGAGTATCCCACTAATATTACAAATATGAAAGTTTGGATGGATGGATGTTTGTTAATCATTCACGCAAAAACTACTGAACGGATTTGGATGATATTTGGTGTAGAGCTGAGACCCTGGATTTACACCTAGGCCAATTTTTATCCCGAAAAACATGTAGCGGGTAACACCGCGTGGCGCAGCTAGTCTACAATAGCTAAAGCTAGCCAACTAGCTAGCCAACTTGAGGCATTGGAGTCGATCGAGAGACGTGTCAGGAGGCTAATTGGCAACGAGAGTACATTTCGGAGAGTGTGCACTTGAGCTGCACAATTTGGTTCCCCCTGCACCTTTCTTTTACCGGACGGCCAGACAAACGAGACCAAAACGTCATCCGTACATGGTGGATGTTCCCCATGTACGCACAAAGCGTTTTGATTCCACATTTTTCATTCGCACAGCGAGGTTGTGGAACTCTCTGCCGAAGTCTGTGTTCCCTGTTAGATACAATATGGGTGTCTTCAAATCTAGAGTAAATAGGTTTCTTCTAGGTAAGCGTGCTCGCGAACCTATTTTGAATAAAAAAAAAATGTACTATGTGCGTCATACAACCCTCAAAACGGAACTACTACCTACTACTATCTACTGGCAAAGTTCTACTTCTAGTAACCGCGAGGCGTTAAGAGTATCAGAATAATTATCACATTTTTTTTGTCGAAAATGTTCGATTACATCACATCATGTTAAACCCACTTACATACGTCAATCCCTTATCATTTTTTACATAGGCTTATCAATTCGTTTAAAGTTTTAGGCAACTAGAAAGGTGACTTTGAAGCGTCGACCGGAAGGGCCGTGTGTGAAGACACCACAATGATCACGATAACCTCCCCGGATAATTGTGATAACAGCAGTTAAGATAAAATTTGAATTTAAATTCTGTGCGTGACGCACAACTCATTCTGATGATAAATAATGGTAATGATGACGTTATGGTAATACATACATGGATAGAAAATCTTTATTGTTTTACAAACAAATACAAATACAAAATATTTTATTGATAACACCAATGTTACAAGTCACTTCAAAGTATTTAATATGTCATTCAATGAATTTTAAATACACTGATTACAAACATGTCAACACAAAAATGTCAAAATAAGGTATGTCAATATACAAACATGTCAATAAAAAAATTAATAATCATGTAATGTGTAAAGAACGAATATAGAAAGTCTTAATTTTGACACTACTAGCCGCGCCCCGCGGTGTTACCCGCTACATGTTTTCAGGATAAAAAGTAGCCTATGTGTTAATCCAGGGTCTCAGCTACCTCAATACCAAATTTCATTGAAATCATTGCTGTAGTTTTTGCGTGAAAGAGTAACAAACATCCATCCAAACTTTCACATTTATAATATCAGTGGGATAGGCTTGCGTTTGACCACTATCTCGCCTGATGCGGTCTATGATGGATCACGCTTGCCTAGAAGAAACCGATTCACTCGCGACTTGAAGGCACCCAGATTGTGTCTATAAGGGAACACCCACTCGGGCAGCAAATTCCATTGTTTAGCGGTTCGTACAATAAAAGTAGATTCGTTTAGTTCGAGTTTTTGGAATATCTACCATGAAGCGGTGCCGCTTTTTAAAGCTGGCTGTCCAATAAAAGAATGGGAAAAGTGTAATTAGACCACCCATTTGGCCATTTGGGTGGTGGGTGTATGTACTGTCAGAGTGTTTTGTATGTATTTACAAAAAAAAAGTATTTTGATTCAACGTCCCTGTTGGCTCATTGGTAGTATTCATGCTTTGAGCGTTGTAGGGCGTGGGTTCGATTCTCGCTCAGGACACACATTTTATGATAAAAACAAATGTTTGTTCTGTGTCTGGGTGTTCTGTATGTATTATAAGTAAGTACTTACAAAAAAAAAGTATTTATGTATTCTATCAGCTATCAGACTTCCATTACACAAGCTCTGCTTAGTTTGGGGCCAGATGGCGCTGTGTGTATAGTCCTAGGATATTTATTTTATTTATTAGAACCCCCCCCACCATTTCTAGTACTCGGCTGACTAGCTACCACCCTCAAGTTAAAAATCTGCCGCCAAACATCTAACGGTGTGTTCTGGCTGCCTCACTTGAGACAACACACCATTCCAGGCTACGCGTGTTTACCATCTTCGACCACACCGTCACTCAACATCAAGTGAGCTGTGGTCAATACCAAACCTATCAACGATAAAAAATTGAAACGAGCGTCCAATTTAAAATGAGGATGATGTAAAATTATACAAAACTTATGAAATCCGAGAAAAATATCTGCGTAGGAACGAATTATGGATGAACGTAATAAATATTAGCATAATGTATATATTCGTTTTACCTACTATATATAATTATATCTGTCACCTTATTAGAAGATTCTGTGACCTATTGTGGTAGGACTAATAAATGCAAATTATTTATGAATAATCAGTTTGAAGCTCTTACTGATATACTCTTAAAAGAATTTGCAGAATTAATCTCTCAAACAGTCTGTAGTTCTACGAATTTCCCGTACATTCCACGGACTATTGAGCGTTCTATCGTTACTAACAAAATATATCTATAAATATCCAAACACTAAAATAAATTTGAAATGCTAGCCGAACTTTTTTTTTAACATTTGGCATCGCACTTTGTTCATTTAGTTAATAGTTGTGTTGTGATTCATATTTTCAAACATGTCTGCCTTAAGAGCTGAAGGGCGTGGGTTCGATTCCCGCTCAAGACGAACATTTTATGTATCAACAACGGTTGTTCTGTGTCTGGGTGTACTGTATGTATTTACAAAAAAAAAGTATATGTGTATTCTATCAGTTATCTGACTTCCATCACACAAGCTCTGCTTAGTTTGGGGCCAGATGGCGCTGTGTGTGGCGCTACGATATTTATTTATTTTATTTATTTAGATCTTTTTTTTCATATTTAACCACCAACTCGCATGACGGTAAGCGATAATGTGGTCGAAGATGAAGCACGCAGACTTAGAAGATATTCTTCAATATGACCTTGAAAAGGTACATTACAGTCACGGTAAATCACGATCCATGCTTCAATAAAGGTGTGGTGACCTTAAGACACACGAAATACATATTTCGCATTATATAGTTCGGTCATATTACAGTACAATTTTTTTTTTAAACACAAACATTTAATAAACAATTTTTTTTATGGCATGTTTTTGCCGCATTCTTGCCAAAACTCGACACAGAATGTGTGCATGCACAAACAGCACTGTTCTCAGAAATTGCAGAACGCGACTTCCTTTATTGAACAAGCTATATTTATACAACTAAAATGCCTATTTTTATCAAAATCATATTCGAGTACGCTTATTTATCTTAAAACAAACATGGTAACTTATTTCAGTATTCCAGCGGGAGACAGTCGCTGCGTTCGTTCAATCAATGACGCCATTATATTTTTTTTTCTCATGGTAGCAAACTCCATTCCGTTGACCTTCTGATCCTCATAACTGCTGAACTGGTTTCCGTAAAACTCCGAATATTAAGCGAACGCGAAGGCGACAGATATCACTATCAAATTACAATGTTAAATATTTAATAATATGAGACGTGCGAAAATTGTGTTGCCATGGTACCGTTACGTGGTCCAAATTGGAAGCGCCAGCGTTTTTTTAAATTGTTCACAAGCTAGGTGTTTAAACACGGCACAGCTCACCTGATATTAAGTGACGGCGTGGTAAACACATCTAGCTTGAAACGAAACTGGCTCTCAAAGTGAGACTGCCGGAAAATATCGTTAGATGTTTGGCGGCAGATTTTCAATTTGGTAGCTAGCCAGCCGAGTACTAGAAAGTACCCTACCACCATGCTATTGATTCCTCACGATGTTTTCCTTCACCGGCAGCTTTGAACCCACGCCCTTCGACAAGCGAATCGACCGCGCTAACCACACAGCTATCATCGCTACAAAAGTCATTTAAAGGTTTCGTCAAAGCGCTTTCGCTTGAATCGCGCTAAATAAATTTTCTGTATTATTCTGTAATGTACTTAACGAGCGTGATTATCATGATAATAAATAATAATAAAGTTAATTGTTATAATTTTTTTTTAATTTATAATTATACGCTCCACAGACACCGGGATCCGTGACTTTTGTCAACTTTTATTACATTGTAATAGATTTTCATAAGATTTCATTTAATGGAGCAAGGATATTGCTGTCACACAAATACGTGCGTGCAAAAACACATATTCGTTTGTTATTGTTTAAAGCTTTACTCACATTAATAGAAAAGTCAGAAAACTTAACGCAATTCTATTTTATAGAGATCTAAAACAGAGTTGCATACCGTGCCGATATGAACCCAGGACCTCCACATTGAAAGCCAGACAGATCTCTTAACTAGGCTGGCGTAGTTACATAACGATTTCGAATAAGACGTAACAACAGAGAAATAATAACAATTGCCTTTTCTGAATTTGCTCCGCTCGTTCTTGTGTATTATGGCACAGTTACAAAATCCTCGCTCTCACTGCGACCGGGGCCTAAATGCGTTAAAATTCGCACAGATAAGAGAAATCAGCCAAGGCCGCGTTATCGGGCGCACTATTATATCTAATAGTTGTATTAAATGCTAGTTACAATGTATTTATTATTGACTCTATACGAGATTCTGCATCATTCATTTTTTTTAAATAAAATAAGATTTAAAAAAATTGGGTTAATTTTTCACAGTGCAGCCTTCCGTATCGGTGGTTTAGATGTTGACATGGATTTCCTTTATTAAGGTGGTTCGATTTCCATACTAATATTTTTTCCCATTTATGGACAAATGTAGCATAATTTTACAGTGAAATCGCAGCTACTGGCATTTATTTTGGTCTTTATTTGCGATAAATTACAATTGCTTGAATAAAACAGTACATTATTAGCATAAAATCAAATTTATGAATGATTTGTTAATTTATGATTTTTTAATAAAGGATCAAAATAAATGCTAGCAGCTGTGATTTCACTGTCAAATTATGCTCCATTTGTCCATAAATGGAAAAATCTATTTGCAATCACAATTGCTTGAATAAAACAGTAGATTATGCTAATAGTCTACTGTTTTACTCAAGCAACTGTAATTTACCGCATATAAAGACCAAAATAAATGCTAGCAGCTGTGATTTCACTGCCAAATTATGCTCCAGTTGTCCATAAATGGCAAAAAATTATTTGTATGGAAATCGAACCACCTTAAAAGAAACAAATGCAAAAATAAAAATATTTTATTGATAACACCAATGTTACAAGTCAATTCAAAATTTATGTATGTCATTATATGAGTTTTAAAACACTAACTACATGTCAATGTATAAAAAAATATTGTCAATGTAAAAATACTCTCGTAATAAAAACTCTCGTATTTACCTACTTTCGTGAAGTAGGTAGAAGGTACTTTGTTACATAATCAAAACTTCTACAAGTAATTATCGACATTCTACGAATGTTTGTAGATAGCTAAGATGAAACATGAAATACTACAGACGTTCTGAATGTTAATGTCAAACGTGAGTACAGATATCGGCTTTTGTTGCTGAATGAATTAAAGTTCATGTGTTCAAATAAAAGTATCTATTTAATTATATATTTCTCTTCTTATTTTTATTTTAATATCCAGGTGGTGCCGTAATGCCTTTTCTTTTGTTATTAACTATTTGATATTACAGTTGCTATGTCTATAATGTAATAAATAGTTTATTTATAAGTTCTAGATTAATAAGATGGTCAGTGCTTACTACTGATGAAGTAGACGTTAATGATGTTGGTTTTTATTTTACTTTTGTTGCTATCTTAATGTGTATAAATATATATATATATATATATATATATTTATTGTTAAGTGAAGGAGTGGTCGAAGATGGTAAATCACACCTACCCTGAAGTGGAACCGGTTCTCAAGTGAGGCTACCGGAACACATAGTTAGATGCTTGGCGGCAGATTTTCAACGTGAGGGGTGGTAGCTAGCCAATAAATAAATATAGATATAGAATCCTAATCTGAAGTAATGTAAATTAAACCGATATTAGTACCTAATGTAAGCAATTACATATATTTTTGTATACGGTATATGTCCATAACTTTTCCAACTTTTCAACAGTTCCAGTTACTTTTTTAGTCGAAGATTTTTCGGTGTTCTCGCTACTTTATGTATTAATGTACATAGGTAAATTAGTGTCGCAGGAAGTGACCAGAATGCTGGTATCTACTTAGGTCAAAAACTTAGCATTGCCATCCAGCGTGGCAATGCTGCCAGCATTCTGGCCACATGTTCCTCCTCTGACGGACTTTTAGGTTAAGTTTTTGTATAAATTTGTAAATAGTATTAATTTAAGATATTTTATTTTGTTTAATAAATCACCAATATCTTTTTTTTTTGTAAATACATAGATACTTATAATATATACAGTTATCATTTATTTTCTAGCATATAGATACGGGTAAATGCTATTTCGAAGTATCTAGGTGTCACTATATTCGGCCTTTACGAGGAATGTTGAAAGATAAACTCAAACTTAGATAGGTCACTATAATATAGATAGGTATGCAGAGATTATTCCATTCACCAGACTTCGACAGACAGTCGATTACGTAATCAACCCACACGCGGTGTCCAACGCTAAATCAGTAAAATACTAAAACAGATGGCTGTTAGAACTATATTAGGAGATCGGCGGCCAACTCGGCGCGCAGTGGGATGGGTCGCGAAATCTACCACTGACCTCATTTTGAGATACATACCTAGCTGATAATGCTTATACACTTTCAATATCTCTGAGTGATCAGTTCAAATGACATTTCTTTTTCACGTAAAGCAATGAGACGAACGAGACGCCCTCCTGATAATAAGATATAACGCCCTTCGACTTGCAGCGATACACGGAACTTTGAGTTAAAACAATGTTCAGGGCATCACTGCTTTGGCGTTCATTACTTTGGGACTTTTTTTTAATGGTTGACAGGCTAGGTGTTTAATGTTATGTGACGGTGTGATCGAAGATGGTTAAGCACACCTAGTCTGGAATGGAACTGGCTCTCAAGCGAGGCTGCCGGAACACACCGTTAGATGATTTGATGACCGTTAGGCGGCAGATTTCCAACTTGAAGGTGGTAGCTAGCCAGCCGAGTATTAGAAAGTACCCTGCCACCATGCTATGGTTTCCTCACGATGTTTTCCTTCACCGGCAGTTCGAGCTCATTGTTGGGGTTTCTTTCTTGCTTACTTTCGATGGGTAGTCTCAACAGCCCTGTATTTTCGCTAGCTGCAGTACCCCACAAACCGGAACACAGTAACGTTTACTCACTACTGCTTACTGGTGGCAGAATATCTAGTATGCTAAGGACATCTACCTATCAAACGAACAAAACGCTTTAAAATGTGCCAATGCCGGAACTCCCTTCCGCCGCCCATACGAGAACTTCAGAATAAGTTTAGTTCAGTTGTAGGTTGAAGATCAAAAACCATTTGCTGGAGTTGCAAAAGTCAGGGTAGGTAACAACCAGCCTCACTTCAGTACGTTCTTCTTGGTTTTCTAATTATTTCTATAGTATAATTATTTTTATTACCGCACAAAATACATACCTACCTACCATGAAATGAAGTTTTGTTTATTTACCTCTACGTTTCGGCCATGTTGCAATAGCCGTGATCACGAGTTGACTGGAGAGTGAGGGGCGTCTTGAGGAATGAGGTTGTTGCGATGTCCTACCCACATTTTGGTCTTATCAGTAATCAGGCTTATATTTGTTGGCCATAAATAACAATAGAAATTTTGTCGGGAACGCGGAAAGAGTCGTGTCACCCGTTGTATTTTTTCCAAAACTATTGTTTTGTCCAGTGTTTATGCATAAAAATGGTGGTGTTTTATTCATAAAGTATGAATCACAAGCGCGAGTGTGGGAAAACGATATAATGTGGTAAAACATGACTTTTCGTGTTGCTTCTAAAATTCTATGGAAGCTTAACAGTGAAGTTGCCACTACTTTACTAAAGCATGACTGGACTTGATTGACATAGACTGGACTTTGACTAAACTATAGCTCTGAGGCAAATTTTACTTAACTTTTGAAACTTGAAAATATGAAACACTTGACACTGGCAAATGCTCAAGATGCGACGCCAAAACCAAAGAAAAAAAACCTTTAAACGATCGATTATATCCCTCAGGTAACAGGAATCTTGTCATTCCGTACAAATAGGGAACATAGAGCCTAAGCGTTCCTAGAACCAACTTACGACTTACCTCAATAGATATACAACGTCCGACTAGCTTTTCTTTACGATCAAAATTTGAACTCTTGAAGCCTTTGAAAGGTTTAGTCGGCCTACCCTATTTACCTATGGCCACCTACTACCTAACTCCATCAATATCTGACGTTCGCTGACGTCACCTGTCCGCTTTATGAATGGGCAGCCACAGTTTCTATAACAGTAACCCGCCTACATGCGCGCCCTCGCCTATTTCGATAAAGCGTGTCAGTTTCCCGCCATTCACTTTCTAAACAAATATAGTCCTTATTTCGTTGCTAATAACGTTTGGTTTTGTGTGGAATTTGGAGGGGAAAATGTGCCTGAAAGTTATGTTTTTGATGTCAGATTTGTGTCACTGCAGGTGGAAAATAAAACCGGGACTTTAATGTAACGATTCGTGTCGTGGTTTATTTTTGCAAACGTCATAGTGGTTGCGTAAAGTCGCCCTCATTTTGTCATTTTGCAATCAACTTTTCTGTACGTAAAACCATAGAAAATGTATAAAAGGTGTTGCTGTTCCAGTTGCCATATACAGGGTTATAACTTTGGGGTACGCTAAGCCGAAAGGGGGTCCTTGTACTTATTATTATTATGAACAACTTTTTTCTACTGGGTACCTTAAAGTCGCGAGTCGGTTTCTTCTAGGCAAGCGTGCTCCATCGTAGACCGCATCTTTGCTTAATATCAGGCGGGATATCAGTCAAACGCAAGCCTATTTATTAAAAATATATATATATATATTATGGAATCAACTTTGAACGCCTATGCTTAACTCTCGAAAACTTATGATAGCCTTACTGCTCTAGCTGTGACAATGTATTCATAACTTTTGTTACTTTTGTTACGCTATCAACGTTACCAAAAGATAGGACTGTCATCATGGATCAGTGAAAAGCTGTAATTCTGTTCCAGGCTAAGTGTGATTTATCACCTTCGACCACACCTTCACTTAACATCAGGTGAGCTGTGGTCAAATATCTAGCCTGTAAAAAATTAAAAAAAAAATAATTCAAACCAGACTCAACCATGCTCATATTGTTGATTCTGGTGTTTTACAATTACCCGGAGAGAACCTGCGTAGTTTTCCCCAGACACATTTAGCCTGGGGTAGCGCAGAAATACGGCCAGCCTGAAGTTGCCGCATTTTGTGAAGGCGGGCGGCAAAACACAATGCAGTCTACTCCATAGGCTGCCAATGCCGAGTTAGCGGCGGCAGTGCAAACAGGATCCAGTAATTTGACGACTTTAGTGGCTAACAATATACGCCTATACGTCTAGCAGTGGATAATAAAAGGCTGCTGACGATGATGATGATGATATTATCAATGTCTCCTACAATGACAGGTAATCTCGCTCGACTTTGAGACCACCTACAAATTTTCGGGGGGTTATCTGTAACCGATAACTTATTGCTAACTTCACACAAGTAGGTAAATTATGAGGACATTGCATCGAACTGATAAATAACTTACTTCTTGTACTTTATACTTTACATTGTATTTAATAGTACTTCCATAACTAAAATAGAGTCGAAATATAGTTACAATCTGGGTGCCTTCATCTCGCAAGTAGTAGGAGTTTTGGCGGGAACGCAGAAAGAGTCGTGTCGCCCCATCGTATTTTTTTTTAAACTAGTGTTTTTTCATGTGTTTATGTATAGAAATAGTGGTGTTTTATTCATAAAGTACCGAATTACAAGCGCTAGTGTGGGAAAATGATATAATTTGGTGTAACATGACTTTTTGTGTTGCTTCCAAAACTCCATCGAAGTTTATAGTAAAGTCGCCACTACTTTACTAAATCATGATTGCGCTTGACCAAGAGTTAACTTTGGACTACTTTTTCACTTATGAAACTTGATAATTTTAAAACACTTGACACTGGCAAATGCACAAAATGCGACGCCAATATAAAAAAAGAAAAAGAACTCGCAAGTAAATCCGTTTCTACTAGGCGAGAACTATTTCACATGTGCAGTACAGCGTGCAAATCCACGAGCCAGCCTATTAGCCCTAACTGACAGCGCCCTGCGCTCCCTTACCATGTCAACGTCATTCACGAGCGAGTCGGTCACCCAATGACCCAGATACTTGAACTGCGATATACTTTTCAGGATACTGCTATTTAGTCTGACTGGTCGGACATAATTTTTCGAGCCCGCTTTAAACACCATTAGTTCGCTTTTGGAAATAGTTAAGGTAGTTTTTTTTATATACACCACTATTTTGTAATTACAAGATAAAAAAAAATGGCGTTACCTACTGCTATAACTGAACATATTTATAAAAAAAAAACTTAAAAAAATCGATGTCGAAAAATTATCCACAAAAAAGGTGATTCCTGGTTATTATTCTACCAGCTGGTCCGGTGATAGTATTTTTTTGTAGTAAATGAGTGCTATGTCCATGATTTTAGGCAGGATTTCCGAAAATTTTTCCTAGTAATAACTTTGGCATTATGAAGTAAACGAAAATTTTGATTGCACATTTACGATTTCTTAATCGGTCTGTACTACCCATAAAAAAAATTCTAGTAATTAATAAATAGTGGTGTATTTACAAGTGATAAGACGAATGAGACGCTCTCGTAATGGTAAGAGATAACACCTATCTATGACCATTACAGCGATACACAGAACTTTGTTGTCGATACTAATAAAGAGGAAAGATTTGATTTTTTGTTTGTTTGTATTGAATAGGCCCCGAAACTACTGGACCGATCTGAATAATTCTTTCATCATTAGAATGCTACATTATCATCAAGTGGCATAGGCTATATTTATATTGTTAATCGAGTTTTGTTTTCTCGTGCGAAGCTGAGGTGTGCTGCTAGTAGCTAAATAAAGTCCAGGGCTTTGCTGCTTTGGCGTTCGTTACATTGAGACTTTCGATGGTTAGTCTCAACAGCCCTGTAATATCGCTAATGTCTACTCACAACTGCTTGGCGGTGGAATATCAGGTACTGCGCTGGTAACTACCCAGACGACATTCTGCTAAGAAAATCTACCACCAATAATTTTTTTTTTTTTTTTTAATGGTTGACAGGCTAGGTGTTTGACCACAGCTCACCTGATGTCAAGTGAAGGTGTGGCCGAAGATGGTAAAGCACACCTAGCCTGGAATGCAACTGGCTCTCAAGTGAGGCTGCCGGAACACACCGTTAGATGCTTGGCGGCAGATTTTCAACTTGAGGGTGGTAGCTGGCCAGCCGAGTACTAGAAAGTACCCTACCACCATGCTATGGTTTCCTCACGATGTTTTCCTTCACCGGCAGCTCAAGCTCATTGTTGGGGTTCGAACCCACGCCCTTCGGCATGCGAACCTACCGCGCTAACCACTGAGCTATCATCGCTAATAATTATTTTATTGCATACGATTATTCATTTTATTTTATAATAATAAAATATTATGAACTTGATATGGGTTTCCTTATCTGACTGAGATAAAACAATTTTATTTAGGAAGCGTGCTCTACATATCACATCTTCGCTTAGCGTTAAGGTGAGGTGGCGGTCAAACGCAAGCCAGTTATTTATTAATAGGCTTTAAAAAGTTAGCGTAGGGTTCTCGTTATAACTGTTAGCTATAAGTAGATATAGGTGCGCGCGCGGCTGCGACCGTGCTGTGACGGCCAGTCGAATACTTATAGCTAACAATAACATAACAATATGACGTCACCCAACTAGACGACACTTCCGTAGACTTTTATAGCTTTGTCTCAGCAAAGCTATTAAAAGATATCTATATATACGTTTTATCTAAGAACTAACGCCTAGTCCCGCCTTCGCACGGGTGGACATTTAATTTTTTAATTGAATTCTAGTAATAAGATTTTTTGAAATCGGCCCAGTAGTTTTTGCGTTAATTCGTTACAAACATACCAAAGTCTAAAAATCCAAATCTTTCCTCTTTATAATACTTTTTATTTTATTTATTTATAATTATAATTTAAAATAAACAAGGCTTTAAGTTTCTACCGTACTAAGTCGGAAGGGGCTCATAATTATGTACATCTTTTGTGGGCACAACTCTGAAAGAAATCAGCTGTGATGCAACTAAAATAACCTCCTTGCGGCTTAATACGCCCAAACTTGTAATCGTGCATGAACCTTTTCGAAGTAATAATGAGAATATAGAAACTGACGTAGCGTTTACACATTTTTGTTTTACTTAAACAGGATTACTTACATTTAACTACAGATATAATTAAACGTGAATAATTCCGTACAAGTAAAACAAAAACAATGAAAACTTTGACCAAATCCATTCTGTAGAACGAAATTAAACGAAAACACAAACAATGATATGCGTAATTTTTTACTCTCTAGTGATTTTATTTATTGGTAGTTTAGATATAAAGAAACTGAACATTCATACATACATGTATACATTGTTAAAATCATAACCTTCCTTTTTTCGAACAAAAAGTAGTCTTTTCGCTAAGAGAGATTTCTTCTTAACAACATTCGGTGGAATAGAATATGAGAGATGAGTGTAATCTAGTGTGGTCTAAGATGAAAAACGCTAACCTAGAAAAAAACCTATTTACTCTAGATTTGAAGACTTTGTACCTAACAGGGAACACAGACTCCGGCAAAGAGTTCCACAACCTCGGAACAACTAACAACACAACCTCCACGTCTAACTGCTATTAAAATCTTTTGTTTTGCATTTCTAGTTTTTAAAATAAATAATAAATTAGTCTCTTTGTTAGTATTAATTAGTCGGTATTAATGATGGTCCAGAACCCCAGGGATCAATAACCCCATTAAGAGAACTCGAAAATCAGCAATGCAAAAAGCATACAAAAAGTAAAAAAATAAAGTACGGGACCCCATTCCGCCAAGTAGTGAATCCAACTGGTACCTTACCTAAACGAAGTATCGCTTATGTACAGTTAAGCTAAATGGTAATGTTTGTCTGTCTTCTATTTTTGATGTGATGTTTGTTTTAATCCACAAATTGTAAACAAGCTTTTTTAAGGTTAGAAATACATTGATATACCGAGTGAATACAAGTAGGTCTAGGTACTATACGATGCAAGAGCGTCACTTAGTGGTCTTTAGTTAATTGGACCTACTCCCATTGCATTTGCATGGTGGCAGGGTACTTTCTAGTACACGACTAGCTAGCTACCACTTTCAAGTTGAAAATCTGCCGCCAAGCATCCAACGGTGTGTTCCGGCAGCAATGAGAGTTAGTTACATAAATAAATAGAATAAATAAATATCGTAGGACTATACACACAGCGCCATCTAGCCCCAAACTAAGCAGAGCTTGTGTGATGGAAGTCAGATAACACATATGATAGAATACATAAATACTTTTTTTTTTGTAAATAGATATTTATAATACATACAGAACACCCAGACACAGAACAAACATTTGTTTATTCACAAAATGTTTGCCCTGAGTGGGAATCGAACCCACGCCCCACAGCTCTTGAAGCAGACATGCTACCAATGAACCAACAGGGCTAGCACTAGGTATTCTCTAAGAAGCAGATGTTACTATTACATATAGTAAGACAAAATAAATTATTCGGGACAGCGAACGTATCCGCGCCACATTAGTACCCCATATCCCGACGTCACTAACGTCCATAAATCACAAAGGTAGGTCAGGATACGGCAAAAACAGAACAAAAGGGACGGGACCGGTCTTCTTGACCTCCAGACAGACGCCATATTGGACTGCGTATTAAGCAGTCTGTCGTACTAGTATCACAAAACGGATTTAGAATTAAGTTTATTCGAATGAGCTTTTTTTAAATCAATATTAGATTCATGATCATTATAGAGCATTGTCGGGGATAGGTATCTCCCAGGACGCGCAGCTCAGCCCGATCTTCAGTTTTTCGCTTCCATTCACCGCCAGCTGTCTTACGTATATCGACACTCCGTCTAGTCTTAGGGCGTCCTACATTATTAATTTTAGATAAGGTGTTAACATTTAATAAGCGCCGAAGCAGCGATACCATGTACTTTTCTTGTTTATTACTCCAATTTCTTATTTCTTTTTTAATAAAAGTAATAAGACGAACGAGACGCTCTCCTCACGGTAAGAGATAACGCATGTCCATGACCATTGCAGCGCTACACAGAACTTTGAGTAGCAAAACAAAGCCCAGAGCGTCGCTGCTTTGGCGCTCATTAATTTGAGACTTTTGATGTTTAGTCTTGACAGCCCTGCCCTCGAACCGGAACACACATTACTACTTGGCGGCAGAATATCTGGTACTGCGATGGTACCTACCTAGTAGACCTCTTGTTAAATAGTAAATCCGCTAGTAAACTGATTATATTATTACCGCGGCAATGGTCATGGATAGGCGTTCACTTACCATTAGGATTGTGTTTTGTTCGTCTCGTTACTATTAAGAAAAAAAGAAAAAGATTTTATTTTGTACCTAATACAAACACAAAAGCAAACAGATACAAACAGTTACAAAATAAGGGCTCACCTTAGCATAATACTGGTCATACTAAGCGGTCTTCCGGTGAGCCCTTGTAGTTGAAAATCAAAGTAAAATAAATCGTTCACGTTGCTTACATTCCAATAAATGACTTGCAACGTTGTCTAGGTATGTTTCCATTTGTAGAGTCGTTGAAAAATTTGCTAAAACAGTATAATAATAACAACTGCATCGCGGCTGGTATCGCGCAAGCCCGAATACAGGGTGATGCCAAGTTTAAAGTGAAGGTTTTTCTTCAGCTTTTACAATATGGCCACGATGACACTTGTCGTAAACTGTTTGCAGCATCTACTCGTATGTTTACACATTTTATGTGGCTAATCTTAACCGGGACGAAACTAGTGGGATCTGTTTCATCAAATTCATTTAGTGCGGTAGATTCCACTGTAAAATAGACCCTGTGCTAAAGAGAACTACCACCAAGTAATATAACCAGTTTCTATATACGTCCTAATTAAACATTTGTTTTTAATAAAATTACAATGTTTTGTCATAAAAACACAAAATTAATTGCAAACGTGCGAAGCCGAGGCGGGTCCTTAGTGTATCTATAATCATGGCGCATGGTGTTTTATCTTAAATAAGGCAAATGACAAAAATTGCAGATGATTTCATTAACCATGCATGTGGATATGACTGCAAATGAGAGCAAATGAGTAAAAATGTTATACTTTTTTTTTTAATGGTTGACAGGCCAGGTGTTTGACCACAGCTCACCTGATGTTAAGTGAAGGTGTGGTCGAAGATGGTAAAGCACACCTAGCCTGGAATGGAACTGGCTCTCAAGTGAGGCTGCCGGAACACACGTACTCTCCTTATCCTAAAGTAATGACACCTACGAAACGCTCTCCTGAGGGTAAGAGATAATGTATGTCCATGACCATTGCAGCGATACACGAAACTTTGAGTACTAAACAAAGTTTGACATCCCTGTTGGCTCATTGGCAGTAGGTATATCTGCTTAAACAAATGTTTGTTCTATGTCTGGGTGTTTTGTATGCATTACAAACACACATAAAAAAGTATTTTATTAGTTATCGTACTTCTTACTTCCATACAAGTACAAGGTTTGTTTAGTTTCGGGTCAGATGGCACTGTGTGTAATGTTTGGCGATTTTTATTTTATTTAAAGTCTAGGACATCGCTGCTTTCGCGCTCAATAACAAATACAAATCTTATATTGATAAGTTACAGTTAATTTTTCCATTCATATTTCAAAATCATAATATATGTCAATACAACGAAAACGTCAATGAAATAATATGTCAAATATAAAACAATTATGACCACCAACTCATAATGTTAACCGAAGATACGGTGTACGATGAGGCATTATTACTTGTAAAAAAACCGGCTAATTGCGAGTCGGACTCGCGTACAAAGGGTCAAACAATTATGTCAATATGATTAAATGTCAACAAAAATATTATAATTAATTATTAGTGATTCAATAATTAATTTGAAATTGAATTTGAATCTCCTATTTTTAAATAATCGTCAAAGTCATAAAACACTTGAAATAAAACAATTGAAGTCAAGATCTCAGTTTGCTTCTGAAGCACGCTATGTAACTTTATGGAAGGTGCATCCCGGATGGAAGCGGGTACGCGGTTGTAGACCGCGGGCCTCAGAATGTATACCAACCTCTCCGATTTGACGAGCCGATGCGACGGCGTTACTATGAGACTGAGTTTTTCACTTTGACATTACTTTGAGACTAGATGGTTAGTCTCAACAGCCCTATAATTTCTTTTGAGATAGCGCCTGTCCATGACTATTGCAGCGATACACAGAACTTTGAGTAACAAAACAAAGTCCAGGGCATCACTGCTTGGGCGCTCATTACTTTGAGACTTTCGATGGTTTGTCTCAACAGCCCTGTAATTTCTTTTGCTGCAGTACCTACCCTTCAAATCAGAACACAGTAATGTTTACACGCTATTTCTCGTTGGACAGATCACGCTCGGTCTACCATGGTAGGATCGGGCAACATCGGTAGCTCTCATATATATCACTACAAAACATCATCATGTATAGAAATTTTATAAAAGTGCGGAATGTTGCCCATTGTGATAGACGATATTTTATAAAATTCTACGTAAACTATAAATGCAAGATATACATATTTTAATATACAAGAATGAACATGCTTAAAACGTGTTGAATATTTAACCATTCATATGCAATATTGTGTTATTTTGCACCGACTTTGATTCAGTTTTATGACTTTCTTATTCTTATTCGAAGTGGGGGCGATGAGTCCTGCACTGACGTCCCGCTTGGGGTGTATTGTGCATTTCCCCCTGCCAGCGTCTACCCGAGCCAACCCAGCTCCTTGAAGTACCGGAGCGAGGCTCTGGGCCGCTGACATAGCTCCAGTGAGTTGGGTGGAAAGTTCAACGACGATGACATGAATGATGGCGAAGCAGCTTCATGCAGCCTAGTAGCAGTTCCAGTGCCTTCTGTGGCTTTGCAATGCAAAAGCACATGCTCTACAGTTTCATTCTCTTGCAAGCAGCCACGACATAGCGGACTATCCGTGGCTCCTAGTTTAAAGAGGTGACTATTCAAGTTGCAATGACCGGTTATGAGGCCTACTATGAGACGAAGGTCCTGTCGTTGCAGCTTCAACAGATTGTTAATGATTATGACTTTAAGTCAAATAAAAATTATTAATACTGTTAGTTTTGGTTTTTTTGAATTAAATGAATGCTCCCTCCTCTCTTCTCCTCGTCACAGCGCAATCTGACCCCAAACTAAGCAAAGCTTGTACAACGGAAGTGAGTTAACTGATAGATTACTTAAAATAAATAATTTTATTTTTTGTTAATCAAATACATATATACTTATAATACATACAGAACACCCAGACACAGAACAAACATTTGTTTATACCACAAAATATTTGTCCTAGATGGCTATCCAACCCACGCCCTATAGTTCTTAAGGCAGATATATTACCAATGAGCCAACAGGGCTGTACACAAGCCACATGTGGCGGCCTTATCGCTAGAGCAGATGAGAGATGTTGCAACACTATTGAGTTAAAAAAAAAAAAACTAATACAAATCCCACAAATATTTTAAATGTGAAAGTTTGGATGGATGGATGTTTGTTACTATTTTATGCAAAAACTATTAAAAGGATTTGGATGAAATTTGGAATGGAGATAGCTGAGACCCTGGATTAACACATACGCTACTTTTTATCCCGAAAACATGTAGGGGGTAACACCGCGGGGCGCAGCTAGCAACACATATAGGTAGTAAGTAATCAGTGGTCTGATTCCCATAGTACAAGCTTTGCTTAGTTTGGAGCGAGATGGCGCTGCGTGAAATGTCCGATGACAGTTATTTAGTTTCATCATCATCATCATCATTATCAGCCTATATTAGCCCACTGCTGGGCATAGGCCTCTCCCAAGACACGCCACTCAGCCCGATCTTCGGCTTTTCGCTACCATCAAAGAGTTAATCAATCAATCAATCATCCACCGCCAGCTGTCCTACGTATATCGTCACTCCATCGAGTCTCAGGGCGTCCTACGCTACGTTTGCCAATACGCGGTCTCCACTCTAGAACACGACTACCGCAGCGGTTATCGGTTCTGCGACAGATATGTCCAACCCATTGCCAATTCAGCTTGCTAATACGCTGAGCTATGTCTATGACTAGTTATTTAGTTTAGTTACAAATATTCATGCACCATTAAATACTAAGGTTATTCTTGAACCATGTACCTAAAGGAAAAAATATTTTGTGATAAAGCTCGTTAACTTTTAATTGAGTGTTTTTGTTCAAATAACAAGGAATTGAGGTTCGAGTTTCCCTATTATAAGGTCATGGGACTTGTTGGATTTTATTAAAAATGATAGGTAATTGCAATACTTGCTATTAAAATCTAAAAAGAGTAGTAGTGGAATGTGTAATATGATAGCGCGACATTTCAGCCAGGGGCCATAGTCAACAATTCAACACTGACTCAACTGACAATAAAAAATACGTTTTTTTTATGTGAAAAATAATGAGACGGACGAGAAGCTCTTCTAATGGTAAACATTAACTCAACTGACAATAAAAAATACACTTTTTTTTTTGAAGAATAATTAGACTCTTCTAATGGTAAGAGATAACGCCTGTCCATGACCATTGCAGCGATACACAGAACTTTGAGCAACAAAACAAAGTCCAGGGCATCGCTGCTTTGTGCTCATTACTTTGAGACTTTCGAAACAGTACATAAAACAGTTTTTGATTACTTTAGGGCTCCGTCAAATATTTCACATTTAGGACAGGCTCCGTAGCCAAAAAAAATTGGAGAACTTAAGAATTCGTATGATGAAAGTGTAATCGAATTATTTAGTACCAGTTTTTGGAAAATCCACAATGAAACTGTGACGTTTATTGGAGCTCCCGACTACCTAATAGCTACATACAGTACTATCCAAACCGGATTACGGATATTCATTGTTCATAATATATAGTTCAGTAGTTCGATATGAAACCGCAACCTTCCGGTTTCGACCGTGGGTAAAAACTTGGGAGTTATATTTGATAAAAATATACTCATGGTAAACAGTTAAAATTACTGTAAGCGAATAACAAATGTCGTATCTAACCCAATATGACGTAGGATTTTATAAAAAAAAAACGTTTAATGTTAGTTTAAGTTCGTCTGTACAATTGTAGTTATACATATGTAGATACGCACACATGTGTCTAGATAGATATAGATTGATACATATAGGTAGATAGATAGACCTTCCACCATGCACCTTCCACCACGTGCTTCAGAACCAAGTTAACATCTCGGCTGCTAGAGACCTTGTTTTATGACATTGACGAGTATTTCAAACTTAAAGATTATTGAATTACTAGTAAGTAATTATGATTTTTTTGTCATGTCATTTTAATATATTGACAATATTTTTTTGGTATTGACATATTTTTTTATTTAATGGTTGACAGGTGAAGGTTGACAAGTGAAGGTATGGTCGAAGATGGTAAAGCTCACCTAGTCTGGAATGGAACTGGCTCTCAAGTGAGGCTACCGGAACACACCGTTAGATGCTTAGCGGCAGATTTTCAACTTGAGGGTGGTAGCTAGCCAGCAGAGTACTAGAAAGTACCCTACCACCATGCTATGGTTTCCTCACGATGTTTTCCTTCACCGGCAGCTCAAGCTCAAGCATTGTTGGGGTTTGAACCCACACCCTTCGGCGTGCGAACCTACCGTGCTAACCACTGAGCTATCATCGCTACAGACAGTATTCTTATATTGACAATATTTTTTTACATTGACATGTTTGTATATTGACATACCTTATTTTGACATGTTTTAAACCCCATTTAATGACATGTTTAAAATTTTGAAGTGCCTTGTAACATTGGTGTTATCAATAAAATATTTATATTTGTATTTGTAGAAACTGTACTGTGCAGTGTGCACACCAAAAATGCACACAATTAAAGTAAAAAAAAACTATTAAAATAAATAAATATCTTATAAGACATTACACAGCGCCATCTGACCCCAAACTAAGCAAATCTTGTGCTAAGGAAGACAGATAACTGATAGAATACTTAAATAGTTTTTTTGTAAATAGGAACATACTTATAAAACCTACATACAGTACACCCAGACACAAAATATTACGTACAATGTAATACTTCAGTTTTCTTTTGTACCCACGACGGAACGGAGACGTTATTGGGTTTTTTATTATGTTTATAGGTAGTTTTAAGTCGGGGGTTTTTAAATTATTTTATCAGTTTTCAAATACTTTTTAACCGTTGCGGGGTTTTTTCAAATTTTTTAACTTGGCTTTTTATTTTTACAGCTCGCTTCGTGTTCTCCATTTTATGTAATTTGTTACAGCTGTTTTTTTAAAAAATATTTTATGTTATGACATATTTACTAGAATATTAAAGAGTTATGGAAACTGACGTGATTTTGACACATTTTTAGTGATATTATGTTACAGAATAAAATCTATTTCTTTCTTTGAAAAGTCAGACTGACGCAGCTGTACGCAGTCTTAGTAATATACTTGGAGAACCTTCGCGTACGGAACACTAAAAATAAAACATGAGTCATTAAAACAACAGAACGAAGTCAGCAAAACAAGTGAACAAATTCAAATTCGAAAATGGTAACAACAAACAATTCGCCATACGCAAAATGTCGTCGACCTTTAGGTATTGAGCAACATACCTACCAAAATACCTGCCAGGTACAACGCACTCAGAAACTGGGCAAATCCGCAACGCTGACCGAATTTTTAGAATACCTTGCATTCTTGTATATACAAGGTGTAATTGAATAGTTATTTTTTACACGACACAGCGTAGCTAACGCTGCTATTTTTTACTTTAGTTCGAAAGTAAAGCGACAAAATGTAAACCAGCAACAATTATAATCCAGCATAAAGCTGATTTTGTCACTATTGGGAAACAGCTCTTCCCACTAATATTATAAATGGGAAAGTTTAGATGTTTGTTACTATTTCACGCAAAAAGTACAGAACGGATTTAGATGAAATTTGGTATGGAGGTAGCTGAGACCCTGGATTAACACATAGACTACTTTTTATCCAGAAAACATGTAGCGGGTAACACCGCGGGGCGCAGCTAGTAATGTTATAAATGCGAAAGTTTGTGAGTATTGATGGATGTATGATGTGTGTCTGCTACCTACATACCAAATTTCATCATAATTGGTCCAGACGTTTGTGCGTGAAGAAGTAACAAAGGAGGTCGTCTAGGTAGGTACCACCGCAGTACCAGTTATTCTGCCGCTAAGCAGTAGTGTGTAAACATTACTGTGTTCCCGTTTGAAGGGTACTGCAGCTAGCGAAATTACTGGGCTGTTGAGATTAACTCTATCAATAGTCTCAAAGTAATGAGCGCCAAAGCAGTGATGCCCTGGACTTTGTTTTGTTACTTAAAGTTCTGTGTATAGCTGCGATTGTCATGGACAGGCGTTATCTCTTACCATTAGGAGAGCGTCTCGTTCGTCACATTACTTTTTACATAAAA
Source organism: Biston betularia (assembly GCA_905404145.2). NCBI lineage: Eukaryota > Metazoa > Arthropoda > Insecta > Lepidoptera > Geometridae > Biston > Biston betularia. The sequence continues at coordinate 2,481,703 of FR989873.1, read as the reverse complement.
ATAAATAAATAAAAAAACAAATTTTCGTCTTCGGAATTTGACTTGTAACCTGTAACTTTGGTGTTATTAGTAAAATATCTATTGTATTACCTTAAATGTATTGTATTTTATAAATAAAATAAAATTAACAACGGTAGAACTACTAGTCTTAAGTAGCTCATTTCTCACTATTCAGACCTATTATCCGACAATAGTAAACAACTACGCCGATACAAAAAGCAGTTTTCCCACATAGTCGACGAATTTCCGACCATTAACTATGACAATGGCACAAATCGGACAGTTTATATCGGTAAATAGAGCATGCATTATCACATAAACGTTTGGTCTGACTGTTTGTTATTCCAACACACGTTTTTTGACAGCTGCCAATTCTTTGAAATTTATATCTTTTTTATGAGATGAGCAAATCGCTCGCCGGATGGTAAGCGTTACGCAATGTCATCAAGGTGATGAATATATTTTTACCGTCTCGTAAAAACTCACTCTTTACAGCATCTAACGGTGTGTTCCGGTAGCCTCACTTGAGAGCCAGTTCCATTCCAGACTAGGTGTGCTTTACCATCTTCGACCACACCTTCACTTAACATCAGGTGAGCTGTGGTCAAACACCTAGCCTGTCAAACATTAAAAAAAAAATGAAAAAAAAAAGGTATTTATGTTTAACTAGCTGCGCCGCGCAGTGTTACCCGCTACATGTTTTCGGGATAAAAAGTAGCCTATGTGTTAATCCAGAGTCTCAGCTACCTCCATGCCAAATTTCATCCAAATAAGTTCAGTAGTTTTTGCGTGAAAGAGTAACAAACATCCATCCAAACTTTCACATTTATAATATTAGTGAGATAACAAATAAAAATTTGCATTGAAATTTTAGTTGACAAATTTGAACAAAACTAGTTACAAATGCTGTTGTCTTTTACATTGTAGTCCGTTCAACAAGGACTGTAATTTTTTTTAATGGTTTTTTTTATACAGAATAGGTTCGCGTTTGACCACACCCTGCCTGATGTGAAGCAGGATGCAGTCCAAGATGAAGCACGCTAGAAGAAAACCTGTTTATGTCCGGTCATGCGTTATCTCTTACCATCAGGAGAGGTCCTGTTTGTCTCATTACTTTTAAATCAACAAATATCTCGGCTGCCGCCATTAGCAGAACATACATTATTACTTCAAAATGATATGCATATTTTATAGTTTTAGTGTCCCAAATACCGTTTTTTATGATTATCCTTTAAATATCTGGCTTTAGAGAAGACTAGCGGGCCGGCCCGGCTTCGCACGGATAAACAAAACTCGATTAACAATATAGCCTATGTTACTCAGTGTTCATGTAGCATTCTAATGATGAAAGAATCATTCAGATCGGTCCAGTAGTTTTGGAGCCCATTCAATACAGACAAACAAACAATCAAATCTTTCCTCTTTATAATAGTATAGATAGATAATGGTACGGAAGACTTCGTGCGCCAGTCCGTCTCGCACTTATAGATATTCTGCCGCTAAGCAGTAGTGTGTAAACAATACTGTGTTCCAGTTTGAAGGGTACTGCAGCTAGCGAAATTACTGGGCTGTCGAGACTAACCATCGAAAATCTCAAAGTAAAGAGCGCCAAAGCAATGATGCCCTGGAATTTGTTTTGTTACTCAAAGTTCCGTGTATCGCTGCAATGGTCATGGACAGGCGTTATCTCTTTCCATCAGGAGAGCGTCTCGTTCGTCTTATCACTTTTTACTTTAAAAAAAACTTTGTTTTTGATACAATATTATAGTACCTACAGAGTAGTTTTGAACAAGTAAATATATAATATATGTACTTCAAACTACACTTGAATTACTATGAAGTAAGTATTACCCAAGCAGCTTGTCTTCAAAGTATTCCAATAAACAATAAATAAACATTACTACCTTTGGAACGCAACCACGAGCGTTCAAAATAGGATTCGTTGACTCACCAGACGTTTTCCCGCGCAAACTTCTTTCAAAACAAACACTAACGATTGATTAGCGCCGGCTATCTGTTTGTCGTCCTTATTTGACAATACGTAAGGACTAAAATCAATAATTATATGTTTCATTCAATATTACGATGGTAAACAGTATTGTTGTTGTATATTTATAGTGCAACGGTTCCTCGAAGTTGGCTTTTGATTTTCCTCTTGCGTGGAATGCTTGACGTCATTTAGGAACGCGACTAGCCTGTGAGTGTTTATTCACTGTTGAAGTATTTGAACTCACCTTTCGCCTGATTGTTTAAAAGGTATCGATGTTTTGTGTTCGCAATATGTGTAACGGTAAATCATGGCGCATTCTTATAACGTCTACTTTTCAAAGTGTTTTACGTTCGTAGATTATCAACTTCTGTTTGGATCTTACTTCTCAAAATATTGACCATTCGTAAAATGTGCGTGCCGTAGGATACAAATCAACGACTTTCAGATTGCAAGGCAGACGTTCTTCCAACAAGGCTACCGAAAAACTTGTAAATGAAATTGAAAATGTTATAAATTTCAGTAATTTCAAATTCCTTCCAAATCTATTCTGCCGTTTCAGCGTAATAATGTAACAAATATATTACCATAGCTAGCGTTACCAGGCGTCCGGATAAAGCCGGACATAGTGAGGCTTTTTGATTGCGTGTCCGGCCAAAAGAAACGGTGTCCGGCTTTTGCTAGTTAGACTTTTTACATTTAGCAAACGAGCGAGCGCCGAGCGTGGCCGAGCGTTATTGTCGTACCTAGACACGAAATCCTCAATAATTTAGGGTGTCCGTCCGGCCTTTTTACCCAAATGTCCGGCCAAACTGACTGGTCTGCCCGGTTTCTTTTTTTTTTTAATTAAAAAATTAATGAGACGATCGAGACACTCCTGATGGTAAGAGATAACGCCTGTCCAGTACCATTGCAGCGATACACAGAACTTTGAGCAACAAAACAAAGTCCAGGGCATCACTGCTTTGGCGCTCATTACTTAGGTTATAAAAAATAATTAGGCTTTTAGGTTTTGCGACCTGGCAACCCTAACCATAGCCATCCTAATTAGCCCAATATTCATCCTCACACAATATTATAAACTTCACTCATATCAAATTCCATCCAGATCTTTCCAGCCGCTTCAGCGTAACAAAGTAGCAAACACAAATGTTTGTCTACGTCAACTTTACAGTGACATTTACTAAAACAGAAATTAAAAAGTGTCGACAAGCCAAACAAGGTAGGTACCATACCTATTTTATGTCTCTTGACAGCAAAATAGCATGTATTGACGTCGTTTATTTTTTCTAAATACGTTATAATCACCGTAGTTTGCGAATTAGTTCCACGCGCCCTATTGCTGAGGGTCGGACACTTTACTGCCTTTTTGCATGACCATGACCACTGATCACTGGGGTAAAAGGCGATAACTTAAATGTAAATTAATTATTTGAAAGTAGGTTTTACTAGCACGATTGACAAATTAATGATTAGTTTGCGTAGCAACTGACTAGCAGCACAGTGTCATACGATTTTACGCGCTATCTCAAGGGTTTTGAAAAAATCGTATAAGTATTTATTTGTTTATTATAATCAATGTTTTACTGCAATGCTGGAAGATTACCTGTAGGTTTTATTAATAATACATTTAGTAGGTATTCCCGAACATAGCAACAGTGTGGACCGATGTGAATCATTCAATATTATACAAATGTTTTTCTTTAGCTTTGTTTTATTGTACACTAGCGGAATATGCCGCCAGGGGATAGTGTACCTTCCCAATGGTGAAATGAATTTAATTTGAGAGTGATTTTTTAAAATCGGCCAGTAGTTGTTGAGTACAAATCTTTCTTCCTTATAATATTAGATATTAATTTTTGAAAATGTTGTAAAAGCTATCAAAGATGTGAGGATTAAGTTTTTACAATTTTATTAACATTTTCTCTTTTTTAAAAGACTTGGCATATTAAATAATACAAGTTAATTGCTACAAATTCTAAGTAGCATAGGATCCTATAAAATTTGGTTTGGCCGGGATGGGATAAAGCGAATTTATATTTTTACTATTATAAAGAGGAAAGATTGTTTGTTTGTATTGAATAGACTCCTAAACTACTGAACCGATTTCAAAAATTCTTTCACCGTTGGGAAGCTACACTATTCCCGGGTGACATAGGCTACTTTTTATCCTTGTATTCCCACGGGAACGAAAACTACGCGGGTGAAACCGCGAGGCGTCCGCTAATATTACATATATTACCATCAGTTTTAATCAAATCAAATAAAACACACAACAAGAGTAAATCTAAGAATAAAAATACGCTTTAAAATTTGAAAGAAAGAAAGAAAATTATTTTATTTTGTAACACACAGAACAGAACACAACAAACAGAGACAAACAGTTACAAAATTTATATTTCTGGCAAATTATTCTGTGTGAACACGAACTTTCCTGTATCAGCTCCCAATTTACCATCATGTATGTTTAATATCTAATCCCATTTCGTAATGGGACGTATCAGTTGAATCTAGTATTTAGTATTATAGCACGCCTTAGTGCTAAAGGTCACTGGTCAGGTCGACAGGAAGAAAGCCGGAGGCGGGGCGCCGGAACTCGACCCTGAAAGGTCACTCCTGCGGCGAATTTATCGACACAAGTTTTGCAGCTGTCCAAAGATAATCATTCTTTATTTCTGGACTTAGTTTGACGCTCTACCGTATAACTAGGACATTGTTAACAAGTAATAAGTTGGAAAGCTAATAATACCTACAACTTGCTTCCTTATACATAGTTTAACGCCTGGATTGACATATAAGATACTATTTATCCTGCAAACTGAACTTTTCGTTAAACTCCACACGGACGCAGTCGCGGATAACAGCAAGTCCCTAATAGTTTGGCATCGGAAAGACTGCTAAAACATAAATATCATTATTTGTTGTAGGGTCAATTCCCATTGACGCCGATTTTACTAGATGGTAGATCTCCTTAGCAGGAAGTTAACTGGGTAAGTACCCCCGCAGTACCAAAAATTCTGCTGCAGTTTCGTGTAAACACTTTACATCACTGTTCTGGTTTGAAAGCAGCTATTGAGACTAACCATTGAAAGTCTCAAACTAATGAGCGCCAAAGCAACGATGCCCTGGACTTTGTTTTGCCACCGTAATGCTCTCGGAGAGCTGTATCTTTTACCTTTAGGAGGGCAGTTTCGTTCGTCCCATTACTTTTATACAAATAAAATTCAGGGAATATACCTACGTACTTTACTAGGACATGACCAGACTTGACTTTTGACGTTGACTTATTTTGTTTGACTTAGACTTACTTTTTCTTATATTACTTTACTTTATGTTTCATTTCTTGGCCGTACGGATGACAAACGTAGTTAAAACGTTTGGTACGTAGTCAAGGAAACTTAACTTGATTTATCATACAATGTACCTACCTATATTTAAGTTTTTGTATATTTTATAAAAGTTCATTATTTATTTATATTAAGTTGTATTACATTATTTGTTTGCTTTATATATTTATACATAATTACGTATACGGAAGCTTTTTTTATGGAAAAAGTAATGAGACGAACGCAACGCTCTCCTGATGGTAAGAGATAACGCCTGTCCATGACCATAGCAGCGATACACAGAACTTTGAGTAACAGAATAAAGTCCAGGGCATTACTGCTTTGGCGCTCATTACTTTTGAGACTTTCGATGGTTAGTCTCAACAGCCCAGTAATTTCACACTTTCAGCTACACTATCTCCTGGTGACCCTATCTACTTTTTATCCCTGTATTCCCACGGGAACGGGAACTACGCGGGTGAAACCGCGAGGCATCCGCTAGTAATTTATAAATTTATGTAGAGCACCCAATTATTTTAATGAGGCGATTATTTTGACTGTATTTCAATGATCTTATATAGTCTCAGTCAACTGGACTTCCCTTGCCTTAAGATTGATACAAAACCCCCTAATTAGCATGAGCATTCCTGTATCAATATCCGGCCTCTATTGACGTATGAGCTATCGAAAAGGACTTTTGATAAAGTAGGAGCCAATTAAAACATGTGAACCTTGAAATATTGCCATATAATAACGAGGAAAGAGATTACGATGTTTTTTGTGTTGTGGGAATTTTTAATTAAGATATTAAATTTCGATATGTATGCGCTGTATGTAATTTTTATCAAATTATTTTTATCCTGTAAGAAATTTTGCTACGATGGATGGAATTAACCAGTTTTTTTTAATTGTAAATCATGAGTAAGTACTTTTATATACAACTTATTTATAAAACTAAAAAAGTTAAAGAAAACAGATCATAGACAAAACTTTATTTGTGTCATAAAACAAACAATTCATCAGTCTCAAAGTAATGAGCGCCAAAGCAGTGATGCCCTGGACTTTGTTTTGTTACTCAAAGTTCTGTGTATCGCTGTAATGGTCATGGATAAGCGTTATCTCTTACCATCAGGAGAGCGTCTCGTTCGTCGCATTACTTCTTACATAAAAAAAGCCATCCATCACCATATACCATCTTCGACCACACCTTCACTTAGCATCAGGTGAGTTGTGGTCAAAAAAATGCATATAAATAAAAGAAAAAATAAATAAAGCTTACCTACTTAATATTAAATATAGATTGCTACTAGATATTTACATTTTTGTAAATTAATTTTTTTAGCGATTATTGCTGCGTGGTTAGCGTGGTCGGTTTACAAGCCGACGGGCGTGAGTTCAAACCTCAACAATGAGCTTGAGCTGCCTATGAAGGAAAACAACGTAAGGAAACCATAGCATGGTGGTAGGGTACATTCTAGTACTCGGCTGGCTAGCTACCACCCTCTATTCTCCATTCCAGGGTAGGTGTGCATTACCATCTTCGACTAAACACCATCACTTTACATCAGGCGAGCTGTGGCCAAACACCTAGGTTGCCAATCATATAAAATAATAACAATAATAATTAATATAGGTTTATTAACAGTGCGAATACGGCCCCGCGGGTAAACCAAAAGAGAAACAGAAATATTTTTTGTCTTTCTCCTCGATGTTTTCTATCGTTTCACTGCTATACCTCAAGTTAACGAGAGTAGTGGACATGATGTCCCATGCATCACTTCCAGTCAGATATGACGATTTTTTAAATTCATTTACCACACTTTAACTTGCAATACCCGAAAAACAATAGTAGTTCGACTAGTCGCTAATCAAACATTTAGTTAATTATGTAAGCGCTTAAAACCAGTACCGTCTTTACCATTAGGGCACATGGGGCCCGTGCGCCGGGCCCTTATTCTCACGAGGGCCCCGATAATTTGATGATCCTTTTTTGGCTTGGTAGATCATACTTCCGAGGTAGTCCCATATACATTTTATCGAAATCGAACGAGCGGATTTTACAAAACAAATCTAAAAATTACGTTAAGTTAAAAAATTAATTAAATAAAAATTAAAAATTTAAATACATTGATGATACTTTCGTTTACTCCGGAACCTCGCTGTTTGTATTGGAGCAGTGCGTTTAGATGGCCTAAGGGTACGGAGTTGGTTTTCTTAAATTGTAAATTTATATATTAGATATAGCCTGACAAAGTTTTGATTAACCATACATTAATACCTATAAAAAATGTTTCAATCAAACGTTGTCTGTATTTTCTAAAAGGGCCCCAAATTATTGTGTGCCCAATGTTCCCAGCATAGCCTAAGACGGCCCTGCTTAAAACAATGAATTAATATTACCTAATATAGAGCTCGCTTCTACGCAAGAGATGATGAATTACACATGTTGTAGATGTTTACGTTCGCTTGTACAATAGTAAAGCTTTCTATTGACTGCGTTACCTACATACAGCTCAGTCGATAGTAGTGAGTGTGACTTGTAAATTCGGTATGTAAAAAAAAAATAACTTTACTGATTCCAAAACCATTTCGAAATAGTACACTGCTGTACAATATTTTTACGTTTAAAACTCTGTAAACTATGAGGTTTATTTTCATAAAAAACATTAATCAAACTTGACTTTCAATTGATGTCTCCTGACGTCACCTCGTCGGGCAACTTTCATGGACTAAAGAAGCAATGGCAAACCAAAACAAAATTTGTCAACAATATATAAGTATTATGTATAGGTTACTTTACTATTTCGTTCTTTTTTTTTGTAATTTGTAAACATATTTTTGTTTTAAATAAATAGTTTTTTTTTGTTATGGTTGACAGAATAGGTGTTTGACCACAGCTCACCTGATCTTAAGTGACGGTGTGATCGAAGATGGTAAAGCACACCTAGCCTGGAATGACACTGGCGCTCAAGTGAGGCTGCTGAAACACACCGCTAGATGTTTGGCGGCAGAAATAGCTAGCCAGCCGACTACTAGAAAGTACCCTACCACCATGCCATGGTTTCCTCACGATGTTTTCCTTCACCGGCAGCTCAAGCTCATTGTTAGGGTTTGAAACCACGCCCTTCGGCATGTGAACCGACCGCGCTAACCACGCTACTGTAACTTACATACCATAAAAGTAAATAATCAGATTTCATAAATTACAATAAATAGTACCCCACTTATTAGACAGGCGGCGACAAAACACCACTATTTAAAATGCCATATGAAATATGAAAATGGTAAAGTAAAAGGTATTTTGGTCGGCGCATTGTTCAGTCACATGCAGCCCGCATGCGTTCCCGAATGCATAAGTTATGCAAAAATCGCGTACAGTTATCACGAAACGGCGTTTACCGTTCACTGAAATAGGTTTAGAACCTATTAACATCAGTATAATCTCCGCGAATGTGTCAACTTTACGTACGACAGTATGGGGTGTTGAACTGGCCACGCAAAACGTTATAACATGCAACTCAGTTAGCAGCGATCCGAAATGAGGAGATCCGTAGACGAACTAAAGTAACCGACATAGCCCAGAGAATCAGCAAGTTGAAGTGGCAATGGGCACTTGGGCAGGGCACATAGCACGCAGACCTGATGACCGATGGGGCTGCAAAGTTCTGGAGTGGAGACCACGGACCGGCAAGCGCAGCGTAGGACGTCCACCCACAAGGTGGACGGACGACCTAGTAAAGACCGCAAATACCATACCACCATGCAACCACAGCATGGTGGTATGGTATTTTCCAGTACTCGGCTGGCTAGCTACCACCCTCAAGTTGAAAATCTGCCGCCAAGCATCTAACGGTGTGTTCCGGCAGCCTCACTTGCGAGCCAGTTCCATTCCAGGCTAGGTGTGCTTTACCATCTTCAACCACACGTCACTTAATATCAGGTGAGCTGTAGTCAAACACCTTGACAATAGCTTGGCAAACATAAGAAAAAAAGAAAAAAGTCTAATGCCTACTATAATTTTTAGTCATAGAACCCATACTGTTTGACAAGTCTTTACTGTAAACACCAATGCGGTTTTCCCCAATCAACACCATAGCATGCAAATGCAAAATGATCGTGTAATCGAATATGGTTAAGCATTACTAATTATCTATAAATGACGTTAATAAATAATTACCTAATCAATTTTGAACTAAAAATATTTTTTACGATGATATTGATACCTAGTATAACAGGTAAATAAACAATTTTAATGATACGATTAAACTTTATGAGAGACAGTTAATGAAATAAAAAAGTATATATATCTATATATATATATATATAAATCATTGATGAAAAAGAGTGCATTTTTTTAATTTACTTCATTTGTTTTTAATGATTAATTACGTCGCATACTCCTGATTACAGTTTCGGCTACATCCGGTGGCAGCTTGAAATAAAACTATAAGTTGAACAAAACTGTGTCAAAACCACGTCAGTTTTAATAGTAAAGTTAGTTTTTAGGGTTCCGTACCCAAAGGGTCCGTCTGTCTGGCTGCCTGTCCGTCTGTCACCAGTCAAATTTTCACAGATGATGTATTTCTGTTGCCGTTCTGTTGTTGTTATACTAAAAAGCAGAATGAAATAAATATTTACGGGGGCTCCCCGGTCAAACGTGTTTTTATACATAATGGTACGGAACCCTTCGTGCGTGATTCCGATTAGCACTTAACCGGTTTTTAAATTTTGAACACAATTGCAATTAACAAATGACACCTTTTGATTTGTTCATCGATATAGGAAAAATTTTCTTTGGTAAACTTAAAATGCTACGTGTGGCGCCACAGATAAAAAGCCTCGAGTGGAAAAAATGTAAATTCTTTCCATTTTCCTCATAGTTAACGGAAACTAATTTCCTGCAAGCATTATACTAATCATATTTGCAAATTTTGTTAGTACACGCCACATTCCACAGACATGAGTGATTACCTGCGTCCCGTGGTTTTACCTGTGTTTTTCAGTTTTATCGCATTCTACAATTCTTCAAGAACGGTTTAGCGCTTTAGTCATGAATACGTAACAAATTTACTTGATGGTAGATCTTCTTAACGTCCAGGTAGGTACTACCGCAGTGCCAGATATTCTGCCGCTATGTACCTAGTAGTGTGTAGTTGAATGGTACGAACTGTAGTTAGCAAAATTACATTACTATTAGTTTTTTTTTTATAACAAATAGGCTTACGTTTGACCGCCATCTCACTTGATGTTAAGTGATGATTAGTCTTTTTTTTTAATATGAAAAATAATGAGACGAGCGAGACGCTCTCCTGATGATAAGAGATAACGCCTGTCCATGACTATTGCAGCGATACACAGAACTTTGAGTAACAAAACAAAGTCCAGGGTATCACTGCTTGGGCGCTCATTACTTTGAGACTTTCGATGGTTTCTCTCAACAGCCCAGTAATTTCGCTAGCTGCAGTACCCTTCAAACCGAAACACAGTAATGTTTACACACTAATGCTTAGCGGCAGAATAACTGGTACTGCGGTGGTACCTACCTAGACGACCTCCTGCTAAGAAGATCTACCACCAAGTAAAAGCTACCACCCTCAAGTTGAAAATCTGCCGCCAAGCATCTAACGGTATGTTCCGGCAGCCTCACTTGATAGCCGGTTCCATTGTAGGCTAGGTGTGCTTTACCACCTTCGACCACACCGTCACTTAACATCAGGTGAGCTGTTGTCAAACATCTAGCCTGTAAATCATTAAAAAAACAAATCAGATTCCACCGTAGTGACGTCGAAACACACCTACAGCCTACACACGCGTTCGATGGAAACCACCCACACATACATTCGGGGACCGCATCACGTCACAAGATAACAGGCCGACTGATAACAGAGATTTATCGTCGAGAAGCCTACTTTTCGACTAAGTACAATGGCAGATAAGGCGTGACGTAAGCGTAACAATTTTGGCGCATTTTGTTATCAAATTCGCAGCCACACGTTCCATTTGTTAGCAAAGTAAAACAACGCACGGCCATCGGGCCGTTCTAAGATGTCACCATAATTAGACGATTAGTATAAACAGTGTTCATTTTCAAAGGGTAAAAAACCGACTCTATGACCCTTAGGCTAACTAAACGCACTGCTCCAATGAAACAGCGAGGTTTCGGACAAAACAAAAATAAATTAATATAATAAATAAATATCGTAGGACATTACACATAGAGCTATCTGACCCCAAACTAAGCAGAGCTTGTACTATGGGGGACAGACAACTGATAGAATACTTCAATATTTTTTTTTTACATACATACTTATAATGCATACAGTACACCCAGACACAGAACAAACATTTGTTTATACCACAAAATGTTTATCCTGGGTGAGAGTCGAACCCACGCCCTTCAGTTCTTGGAGCAGACATACTACCAATGAACCAACAGGGCTGTCTAATAATAAAATGTCATCGATGTATGCAATTCTTTTAGATTTTTTAAAAACCGCTCGGACGATTTCCAGCCCCTCTGAAGGATGTCTGATCTGCCAAGCAAAAAAAAGAATCATCAAAATCGATTTATAATTAGGGGAAACATCGCGTAACAAACATTAAAAAAGAATGCAGTCGAATTGAGAACCTCCCCGTTTTTTGAGTCGGTTAAAAACAGGCTAATTGATTACAACTAACGGTTCATTAGAATTTTTACTTCACGGAAAAACCAATGTGCATAGTACCTACCTACATTTACATATATTTATAAAGGGCGCGATAAGATATACCCACGCCCATGCGAGAATAGCAGGAAAATATTAAATAAGTGGGTATACTTAGTTTGCCTATTACGCGGTTTCAAAGAACTGAATACATTAAGCTTGCAAAATGATATCATTGCTAAAAAAAACTTATTTTGACATGACAACGTTTCGTAATATGGCATCAATCTGAGATGTGTTCAACAATCTTTGAAATATAAACTTCTTCTTCTTAGCGGTTCGCACAATTAAAGTGGAATCAAAATGTTTCGTTCCACTTTTTGGAACGCCAACCATGAAACGATGTCGCATTTTCGAGTTTTTAGCCGTCCGAAATTCGATATTTATCACGAGAATTTATCAGTCAAATTAAATAATTTATTCAGAAGAATACATAGATATGTATATGAGAGGTCTTATTTAAATTTAAATTCATAGTTACAAAGTTTTCACTCTACAAATTACATGTTGGCAAATTCACTAAATTTATTCCGAAATTATTAATACCTAGCTGCGTCCCGTGGTGTTACCCGCTACGAAATAATATGTCACGTATAAAATAATTATGTTAATATGATTAAATGTCAATAAAAACAAAAATGTTATAATTACTTACCAGTAATTCAATAATCTCTTATTTTTAAATAATCGTCAAAGTCATAAAACAAGGTCTCTTGAAGCCAAGATCTTAGTTCGCTTATACAACATACAGAATGAATTAAATATTACCAATATGCAATAAAACATTCCCCACCAACAAATCGGGATAAAGCTGGTTTATGATACACTCCAAACACTTCACGAAAACGTTATCACCAAATCGATATAGTTATCGCTTCACAAACACCACAACTGCAAACAATGCACTTTACTGCATCACACATAACACCGGATGTTACAATTGTGACGCAATAGGACATATTGGTGTTTATGGTGGTCCGATTGCCATACAAATCAATTTTTGCCATTTATGGACAAATGGAGCATAATTTTACAGTGAAATCACAGCTACTGGAATTTACTTTGGTCTTTATTTGCGGTAAATCATAATAAATTATTTATGAGTTTTGAATAAAACAGTAGATTATGCTTATAATCTACGGTTTCATTCAAGAAATCGTACCACCTTATGGTCTGCAACGCGGTGGAAATAGGACATTATAGAAATATGCAGAGTTAAACTTTTTACATTTTTAAATTGCCAATCGTAGTGGAAAAAAAGTATTTAAGTATTCTATCAGTTATCTGTCTCCCATAGTACAAGCTTTACTTAGTTTGGGGTCAGATGGCGCTGCGTGTATCCTACGATATTTTTTTATTTTTTATTTTAAGTACTTCGCATCAAACTGCGTCTATCCGCCGTCGTACAACATCGCGTTCTTAACTTCTTTAGACACGTTTCAAGGCGCGACAGTGAGTCCATAGAGCGATTAGTCGTCCAGACTAAAGTGAAAGGCACTAGACCGCGTGGAAAGTCTACTGTGCGATGGATTCTGCGGTGGGCGGTCCCATGCATGAGTGCGCCCGTACGACCTCTAACCCTAAAAATGGCGAGACATTGTGAGGTGCATTACATCTGCTGATAACAGTAACACAATTTTTTGCTCTTTGTTTCACACAGCGCTATCTGACCTCAACCCCTTCACTTGATGGTAGATCTCCTTAGCAGGAGGTCATCTAGGTAGGTATCACCGCAGTACCAGATATTCTGCCGCCAAGCAGTAGTGTGTAAACATTACTGTGTTCTGGTTTGAAGGGTACTGCAGCTAGCGAAATTACTGGGCTGTTGAGACTAACCATCGAAAGTCTCAAAGTAATGAGCACCAAAGCAGTGACGCCCTGGACTTTGTTTTGTTACTCAAAGTTCTGTGTATCGCTGCAATGGCATGACCATGACAGGCGTTATCTCTTACCATCAGGGGAGCGTCTCGTTAGTATCATTATTTTTCACATAAAAAAAACCTAAGCAGGGCTTGTGTGATGGAAGTCAGATAACTGATAGAATACGTATTTTTTTTTGTAAATACATACTTATAATCTCTTATTGCTATAATGACGTATCGCCCCCACTTTGAAAAAAAACAAGAACCCGACTCTCCGACATTTTTTTTTCTTCATAATTATTTTTCTTGAAGCATCTCAAGTTTACACGATTGCCAATACTGAGTTTAATTTTGTTCTCCCTGCCGCTTTAGTTGTATTTCCCCTGTAAATAAATTAGAATCAGGGAGATATTATAATCTCCCCGGTCCTATAAGAATTCATTTCATTTGGCCACGTTCGCGATATAAATTATTTAATATGATGTGTAACGCAATATCCTGGTATCCTGCGCAACACGTGCAAGTTCCTACATCAATTTTGCAGGGTTACGCGGAACGATGGTACTAATCCGCGGATGGTCTTTCGACAGCCCCGTTGGCGCATTGGTGGTAGTATATATGCCTTGAGAGCTGTAGGGCGTGGGTTCGATTCCCACTCAGGGCAAACATTTTATATATAAACAAATGTTTGTTCTGTGTCTGGGTGTTCTGTATGTATTATAAGTATGTATTTACAATAACAAAAAAAAGTATTTATGTATTCTATCAGTTATCTGACTTCCATCACACGAGCTCTGCTTAGTTTGGGGCCAGATGGCGCTGTGTGTATAGTCCTACGATATTTATTTATTTTTCTTTATTTTAATCCGAAAGCTCATTTATACTCAAATTATTATTTACTAGGTGGTAGATCACTATCAATGAACCAACAGGGCTGTCGAAACTTGAAGGACGTTTGATCGGAACTCTGTCCATGACACTCCAAGCATTCTTCTTCTGCATCACATTTCTAAAGTATCTAAGCGTCATCATCATCAGCTCTTCGCTGTCCACAGCTTGTACTATGGAAGACTGATAACTGATAGAATACATAAATACTTTTTTTTCCTAAATACATAGGTACTTATGATAAATACAGAACAAACATTGGCTTATATCACAAAGTTTTGTCCTGAGTGGGAATCGAACCCACGCCCTTCGGCTCTTGAAGCAAACATTGTACCAATGAACCAACAGGGCTGTCAGGGCAGGGCAGGGCAGGGCGGCATTATCAAGAGGAAAGATTTGATTGTTTGTTTGTTTGTTTGTATTGAATAGGCTCCGAAACTACTGGACCGATCTGAATAATTCTTTCATCATTAGAATGCTACATTATCACTGAGTGACAGTGTTTTTCCGTGCGAAGCCGGGACGGCCCGATAGTTAATTATAAAGTCATGTATATGCTCTAAATTATCCTGCACGCTGTATAAACTTTTTAATATGAGAGTTTTTACAAATACAAGTAAGTGTCTAAGAGTAACCGAGCAAATAGCCCAAGAGAAAAAAAGTAAAAATGTGTCCTGGAATCATATAATTCGATTTCACTTGCCCTTTCCTATAACCGGGAAGATAAACATAACGTTATTTTTCTAACTATACCAAACAAATATACATTACAGTGAACAGTGTACCTACCTGCCTACGCTGCGCCATTCCCAGCTATCGGCCGTATCATTCATTTCAAACTGGGGCAAAATGTCACGACGTTTTTTATAGATCGTTTCATCAACTTCTGTTATCGCGCACTAATTTAGAACAGTTGTATGAAAAAAACCACGTATACGTTTGCATGTAAGTTCGAGAAATATGTATATAATAATAATATATCGTAAAAAAAATCCTCAAACTAAGTAAGCTTGTATGGGAACCAGGTAAATCACAACACCGTTACAAGCTTGGTGGTAGCTAGCCAGCGGAGTACTAGAAAGTGCCCTACCACCACGCTATGGTTTCCTCACGATGTTTTCCTATACCGGCAGCTTAAGCTCACTGTTGGGATTTGCACCCCTCTGGCGACTGAGGCTGAGAGTCGCTACAATTTGAGGGTTGTCGCTAGCCAACCGAGTATTAAAGTGTCCCTATCACTTGCTATGATTTTCCTTTCCGGCAGCTCAAGCTCATTGTTGAGATCGGCATCGAATCGTAATACGTAATAGGTAATCGTCATCGAAAGTCCAAGAAAGTTTAACAGCCAGCTTCCCGCCCACCTACATCGATAAACTACCGTTTATTTTGTTTATTCTACACTAACCGTAGGTTAACGATACACATTCGAGACAGTTAAATCGGTCGTTTATTGCCTATAGGTTTGATGTCTACACTGGAAGAACAAACAAACGTTATGGTCGTTTTGTGTGATTCGACAATGGCTTTCTTTTCTTTGGGTCTCAGTTCTAGAGCTATATCGATATTTTTCTTTTTAGGGTTCCGTGTATGAATATATTTTTTTTATAATAGATAGTCTTGCGTTTGACCGCCGTCCCGCCTGATGTTAAGCGAAGATGCGGTCTACGGTGGGTCACGCTCGCTTAGAAGAAACCGATTCACTCGCGACTTGAAGGTACCCAGACTATATTCATCGGGGAACGCCCACTCGGCCAGCAGATTCTAATGTCTAGCGGTACGTATGAAGAAGGTAGAATCAAACCGCTTAGTTCGAACTTTTGGAACATCAACCATAAAGCGGTGTCACTTTTTAAAGCTCCTGGCTGTCCGATAGTAGAATGGGCCGGGGGGAATTAGGTCATGCAGATCTGAAGCGCACTGCCCAAAATGTATCCAATATATTAATAGAATACCGACAGACAAGCAACTTTGCGTCGATGTTCAAGGCTTTGAAGCCTTTTCTGAACAAGCGAATCGTTGCTTATGAGCTTCTCAGTACGTTTCTCAATGAACTCCAACGCCTCAAACTAGTATTTGGCCGACTTTTGGGACGCCAAACGTGAGAGCAGTAGAAGCGAAGCGAGGATCCTTTCGAATACTATCATTAGTTACTATCTCTTGCTTGTCTGCCTGTCTATTTATATCATTGTTAGTCTAGGTGTCACTGATCGTGAGCACCTAGTCCGAAATGGGAATTAATTTTCCAGTGAGGCTGCCAAAACATACCGTATGCATGCTTGGCGGCTGATTTTGAACTTTAGCTGGTAGCTTGCCAGTCGCGTATCAGAAAATGGGTGCCAGCTTTACGTAGGTGGTTGGTTTCCTTTGATGTATTTCTTCACCGGCAGCTCATACACATTTTTGGAATTTGAAAAAATAAAGATATGCATACATACAATTTGCGAAATAAATAAAATCTTTTTAAACCCAGAACTAGGCTGGTTAAAGTGAAAAAATTGATGAATTTACGAATCTTCTTTCTCGTATGACTTTACTTATTGTAATTTGTGTGTATTTAAATTTAAACTGACATAATTGATATCTATATAAATTTATTTATTTTTGGAATTTATTATTATTGAATTATTTCATCTATTACATTGACATGTTATTTTGTAGTATACTTTTTTGCAATTATATAGTTGTGACTTGCGTAGTGTGACTGAATATGTATTATAAGGCCAATAAAAAAAAACCAACGCCTTCCGGTGTGAGATCCAGCCTCCCTGACCACTAATCTAACATCGCTACAAACGATGCCCTCACTTATTTCGACCTGAATTTCCGTACCGTAATAGATAAGTTTCTTCAACTTTTTCACAGAACAAGCGTTACTACGATTGACAAAAAAACAATAATAAGGGAAGTCCCCTAACATGAAACGAGTATTTCTATTTTTTGTTCTATCGCAAAAACGGTAATCCACAGAAGCGTTAAACTCAGTATGAGTATCGAGTATTGTGTACACTCTGACTTGCGACAACAAATATTGAAAACTGTCCAAGTACGAATCGGTTGACTTTTTATTTTCTATAGTTGAATCATCGACTTAAATAAATATACATATTAATATATACTTGGATGATTGGTCTCATCAAATTAGTAAGGTAAAAATATGACAAGACTGTCCAAAATTTATAATATTGTAATTTAATTTGACATTTAGTCATTTATATTTTAATTATTTTTTTTGTGCTCGGACGAAATTGTATTTAATTTAATTGTATTTTTAGCGTGACATTTTATATCATTGACATTTTTGTTTTATTTTTTTTTAATTTTGATTTGACGAATCACTGACTGTAGTTTTTTTTTGTGTAATGTTTAATCTTGTTAACGTTAATTTTAAGTTTTGCTAGCCGCAAGGCAGAATATGGCGCTCGTAATCTTTTTTAAATATCTATTATACCCATATACGCAATAAATGAATTATGAATAACTTTACTTGACTGAATTAATTCGCTTTTTGCGGGATACCGCGTCAACAACTATGCTATCGTATCTACAAAACTTACGCGATTAAAACTCACGAAAACGTTTCAGTCGAAAATGAAACAAGTGTAATTTATACTTTCAAGATTTTTAAGCGTTTGAAAAATCTGACACTAAGGCCAGTGAATCAGCCTACATGACATTGAACGAGATGACTGGCGACTCATTCAAACGTATAACTGAATAAGCAGATGCAAATATTTCCGGATTCCCCGCCATATGACGGACACAGTTTGATTCTATTTTGGCAGGTCGCTGGAGCTTTGTTACAACTTACATAAAACCGTGACTGACAAGTTAGCTACCTAGCTATTCAATTCAATTTAATCACATATTTGTGACACTGACTATAATTGTCTCAATTCAAAGCTATTTGTACAGGGTCGTAAGTGTAGGGTGCGCTAAGCTGAAAGGAGGTTATCATAAAAAATAATTCGTGGTCGACAGTCTAGGTGACCACAGCTCACCTGATGTTACGTGACGGTGTGATCGAAGATAGTAAACCTAGCCTGGAATAAAGAAATATCACAGGACCATTACACCCAGCGCCATTTGACTCCAAACTAAGCAAAGCTTTTAGGTACTATGGAAGTCAGATAACTGAATACTTTTTTTTTGTAAATACATACTTGGAATGGAACGTTAAACACTTCTTCGTTCTTCGACCACACCGTCACTTAACATCAGATGAGCTGTGGTAAAACAACTAGCTTGTCAACGATAAAAAAAACAATCTTAGAAAGAAAGAAAGAAAGAAAAACGTTTAATTTTGTAACAAGCACAAAAACAAAAACAAACAAACAGACAGACAAAAGTTACGAAATAAGGGCTCACCTCAGTATAATGCTGGTCATACTAAGTGGTATGACTAGCGCGGGTCTTCCGGTGAGCCCTTGTAGTTGTCATAAATTATGATGCATGTACAATCCTAAGCCGGCGCAATATTTCTCCCTCTTATTCGTGATTCTCCTTGTTTTATATATCTATACATTTAAAGAAGAGTTTCAAGAGTTCAAAGTCGCTCAGCGAGCTATGGAAAGAGCTATGCTTGGCATTTCTCTGAGGGATCGGATCCGAAACGAAGTAATTCGCCAGAGAACTAAAGTCATTGACATAGCTCAGCGTATTAGCAAGCTGAAGTGGCAATGGGCTGGACATATCTGTCGCAGAACCGATAACCGCTGGGGTAGACGTGTTCTAGAGTGGAGACCGCGTATTGGCAAGCGTAGCGTAGGACGCCCTGAGACTCGATGGAGTGGCAATATACGTAGGACAGCTGGCGGTGGATGGAAGCGAAAAGCCGAAGATCGGGCTGAGTGGAGTGTCTTGAGAGAGGCCTATGTCCAGCAGTGGACTAATATAGGCTGATGATGATGATGATGATGATGAAAGAAGAGTTTAAAAAGAGCACATTTTTCAACCGAGTTTGGTTTTTTATACCTCCACTGAACCCTAATATCCAAATTCATGACAACATCCGGATTCCCCGACGTATGACTATTACGCTGTCACTTAAGATGTAGAAGCTAAACACTTTCAATAATTCATGGTTTTGATTGACGGTAAATAAACTCATTGAAATACAAGGTTAATTTGTTACAAAAAAACCTCTAAAGTCAACTTCTGCCCACCTAGCAAGTCTCTTTCCACTTGCAAAAACGAGACAGACGTAGGTATACATATACTAGCTTTGTCACTTTTTCGCGCCGAGAGAAACCTAAGGTCAATTTTAAGTCACGAGATTTGTTTAAACTTTAGTAATGTTTGTTGCATTAAAAAAAAATACATTTGGTATTCTATTTGGCTTCGGTTTTCCATCGAGTTACAATCTACATAGCTTCAAACGAAGGGTGAATAGGGTCCTTAAGGTGATTCGATTTCCATACAAACAAATTTTTCCATTTATGGACAAATGGAGCATAATTTTACAGTGAAATCATAACTACTGGAATTAATTTTGGTCTTTATTTGCGGTAAATCACAGTTGCTTGAATAAAATAATAGATTATTAGCATAAAACTGTATTGTACTGTATTCCCACGGGTACGGGAACTACGCGGGTGGAACCGTGAGGCGTCAGCTAGTATCATAATAAAGCACAAAATGCCATAAGCAGACTTAAAAACTGAACAATTTTTTAATGAACTAGGTGCACGAATACACTTTAGTTTTTGTCGTTGTTTCTTTGTTGTGTTGTTATTTTGTTTGTTAAACATTTGTTTGTGTGTGTGTTACTTCATTTATTCATTAATTCACAACAGATCCTTAAATCGTAAAAAAAAATAATTTTCCGTAGATTTTATTTTTCACAAACATTTTTACTAATTCAACACATTTTTATAACTGTAAAGAAAATATTCAAATTAAATGGCAACAAATGTATATATTATAATTTAAAACGAAAAGGAACGCTTGGCTCGAGCCAAATATAAAAAAAACAGCTTCTGCATAAAACATTAACGTAATTTAAAATACATACAAACTTAAAAAATCCTTACGAATGTTGTGGCAAGAATTACAAAAGATTGTTAGGTAATCATCCTGTAGTATGTCTGGCAAGCTCTCGACGCGCTCTTTTCCTTGTTATTGAATGAATTAAGCTGTTTGTTGCCTACCGTTTCGGCAATTAATGAATTGTGTTTAAAATAAATAAAGTGATTCATCCAGTGCTGCAGTACCGAAAATTCCGCAAAACATGACTGTGTGATAAATATTGGGAAATAATGTTGTATTTTGTTTTACTTGGTAGGTAGGTAGGTACCACCGCAGTATCAGATATTCTGCCGGCAAGCAGTAGTGTGTAAACATTACTGTGTTGAAGGGTACTGCAGCTAGCGAAATTACTGGGCGGTTGAGACTAACCATCGAAAGTCTCAAAGTAATGAGCGCCAAAGCAGCGATGCCCCGGACTTTGTTTTGCTAATCAAAATTTTGTGTATCGCTACAATGGGCATGGACAGGCGTTATCTCTTACCATCAGGAGAGTGCATCGCTCGTCTCATTACTTTAACATAAAAAAAACTTTGTAGCGATTCTAGCTTAGTGGTCAGCGCGGTCGGCTTATACGCAGAAGAGTGTGTTAAAATTCCAATAATGAACTTAAACTGCCGCTGACTGCTTCAGGCGGGGTGAGGTCAAACGCTAGCCTATTAAAAAAATAATAGCCACTCAACCTGAACTGAACTTTTAAGTCACTTGTTAGTCATTATAGACAATTACAAAAGCAACAAACCTCTTTCTTTTGAAGAGTGCCGACTTATCGCAAAGCAATTAGCCCCCGACATTTGCAGATCGTATCTACAGAGAACCGTACGCGAGTCTATAATATATCCAACGCTGACTGTTGGTACATTCTGAGTGGCAGACACATGTGCTATTATAAGATAAAGGTAAACGGACACTCGGTCGTTCAGACCACTCGATGCAATGCATACAGGTCTTTGATTTTGGCGTTGCATTTTGAGCATTGGCCACTGTCAAACGTTTTATATTTTCAAGTTTCATAAGTTGCCTTAGCTACTTAAAATAGTTTGTTGCACGCGTAACCCAAAGTCGAATGATGTATGATGCGATCATCGCACGATTTCTTAGCAGAATAACCCGTCCCAGAATGCAGTTCCACCGTGCAAAGAATAACGGTCGGGATCAAAACGCGATACATATCTAGACGGAACAATGAGCAATGGGGTGTCATGTCCAATGGTAGAGTAGGGATGAACAGAGACTAGCGAATAGAGTGATGCGAATATTCGTATTCGCGAAGTGAAATGACAAAAAATCATACAAACTTGAGTCTAAACGTTTTGAAACAAGGTACTTATTTCCTTTTACTTTCTACAGCGCTACAACTCTTTGTGAGCCTTAGCCTTCTTTACAATTTTTTAAACAGCAGCCCTGTTGGTTCATTGGTAGTATGTCTGCTCCAAGAGCTAGTGCTCGTGGGTTCGATTCCCACCCAGGACAAGCATTTTGTGATAAAAACAAATGCTTGTTCTATGTCTGGGTGTACTGTATGTATTATAAGTGTGTATTTACAAAAAAAATATTTTTTTTCCAATTCTGTCAGTTATCTGTCTTCCATAGCACAAGCTTAGCTTAATTTGGGGTCAGATGGCGCTGTGTGCAATGTCCTATGATATTTATTTATATATTTCCGGCCCGAACTTCTCGACCTTCCTAGACACAGTCTTTCCACCGCTTTCTGGGTACTCCGGAGATACTCCCGGAAACTGCTGAACCTTCAACGAGACAAACTCAGTCGAATAGTCGGAATGGCTACTGGACATTACTCTCTTAACAAACACCTTTACATTATTTGGGAAACAGACAGCTCTATGCCGAGGTTGCATGGAAGTAGATGAAACGGCCACACATTTGCTGCTGGAGCGCAGCAGCGTGGCGTACCAACGTATGAACATCCTTGGGTCACCAAGGACGCGCTGGACCCACGCACCGGCGCATCGGCGGCCTAGAGTGTGGAGAAAGCCCGCTCACCAGGTACCCAGCAAGATGAGTGGCTAGCCCTAACCCAGTGTCAATAAGTCGCCCTTAGGTCAGTTATTATTATAAAAATACAGAATATACAACCGCGCGTTATTTAAAATAAATGTCACGGTCACCCATCCTAAGATTGACTGGGTCGTCCGTTGCTTAACAGCGGTGATTTTTAGATAACATTTACATAAGCTACACCACGAGTGCATCTTAATCTATATTGATATAGGTTTTATGAGATACAAGACAAGGTGGCTTCGTATCACTAGAAATTAATTTAAAACGAAGAAACTTTTTTATATGTAAAAGATTTTACACAATCATACTAATAACAGTTCTGCATGACGCAGCTGTCGGTACGAGCGGCAACCTAACCCAGTATTCAGGAGAACAGAACAAAATGGGCAGTCATGGGTACTGCCGAGAGAAGTGGAAACATAAAACACGACAGATTAGCATGTCGGTGACGCGAGCCCATAAGTTTTACCCCTACAAAATCGCTCAACGTGGCAAAAAATAAGTTGTCACTTCAAAAAATAATTTAAACTGACATACGCCAATTGATTTTTGTATATACATAGATAGTTGTAGATAATGTCAGAGTTCAAGGAAATATTCGCACAAAAAGAAGAGTTCGATAAATATTTTACATTGTGGTAATTACAAAACAATAAAAAACAATGTAGGTGCTTAACGCTGTTTTTATCAGATTCACGAAAATGAATAAAATACGTCGTAGCTACTTAATTAGGCTATCTTGTAACAGCAAACAATATGCAGTAGGCGTAGGTACGATACTCCTCGTAGCGACAGAACTACGTCAAATTAAAAAAAAAAAGTAGATAAAGCATCCTTGTACTCGTACATCGTATAAATAATAAGACTAGGTCAGTTACAAACTTATCTAGAGTTGCAAATTCACACTTATCTTAAGCGCATAATAAACTAAAATCGGTCATCGCGTAATTAACCTTTTTAAGTTTTTTTATCTAATTAATTCTCAGAAACGATATGCAGAATCAATCGGCGTATTTTTTAAAGTCAAGAATGTCTGTATGTTCGTATTTTTTCTATCTTGTATTAAGATTTTTTTTTTTTACATCGGACTTTATAACTTCGCCTTTAGCCACGATTTTACCTGATGAATATCCATATTTCCCGTATTTGACAGCCCCGTTGGCTCATTGGTAGTATATCTGCCTTAAGAGCTGTAGAGCGTGGCTTCGATCCCCACTCAGGGCAAACATTTTGTGAATAAACAAATGTTTGTTCTGTGTCTGGGTGTACTGTATATATTATAAGTATGTATTTACAAAAAAAAAGTATTTATGTATTCTATCAGTTATCTGACTTCCATCGCACAAGCTCCGCTTAGTTTGGGGCCAGATGGCGCTGTGCGTATAGACCTACGATATTTATTTATTTTACGTTTCTCTTGAAGAACCCGGATTATACTTAGTTGGAAACACAGACGTTGGCAACGAGTTCCACACATCAGCAGTTCTTACAAGGAAGGTGGTCTGAAAACTGCGTTTAAATAGAATCTCAACTGTAAGAGGGCGTCTTTTGATCGAGCGTCTGGTCGTGTTGTTTACAACAGCGATGACAAGATTAGGCCATCTAGTTCTAGGATACACTCAACGTAGTGTATATGTCGCAGCCAACTAGCTTAATTAGCCTTTCAATGAACAGCCCAGCCTCTTTACTAGACAGCGCCGTTCAACTAGCGGCCTGAATGATATTCAGCCGTAGCGTTTGTTACAACATTGCGGCGTTCGTTCGTCTGTATTTGAGTACTTGAAATGAACAGGCTAGGCAAGTAATGAAACGTCATCGATCCAAATCATTTGCCTAGCTGTTTGATCAAATGGCTTAATATCATTCAGGCCGCTAGTTGAACGGCGCTGTTTAGTAAAGAGTCTAGGCTGTTGATTGAACGGCTAATTAAGCTAGTTGGCTGTGACATATACAATAAAAAGCTGATAGACTATCCACTTAACGCCGGTGCGCTAGGCTCTGAAGCGTCATATTTACCATCGAAATATACATTTTTGTTGATTCAAAATACTTAGGTAATATATTTTTGACACGATGGGCAGTTGGGCCTTTGAGACCAAGAGTTTAGTCGCTGAGATAGGGGCAGAAATGGTGCCTCTCGCTCCAGCTTGTACCTGGTGAAAGGGACATTGTCACCCTGCGTGGCCATGCAGCCAGCGTTTTGGGCACCTTCACATCCGGGGTGAGTTATTTGGATGAGTTCTGACATTGCTTTTTTTAAAAATTAATTATTGTTCGCTGTATTTTTTATTAACTTTATTAGTATGATTATCATTTGCATATATATTAACTGTTACATAATTATATTGATATTAAAAAATACGTTACAATAACAGCAGAATGGTAATTTAATATTTCCAATGTAAATATTATATGTCCGCAAGGACAAAACCGTTTTAGAGAACATATTGTGCAAAATCTGACATTTATACACAATTTTTGATAAGACATAAAAAAACTTACCTACGTTAAGATTTTAATAATCTTATGGCACATTTCTGCATAAAATCCTGACGATTAGTTGCAATGATTTTTGATACGATCTACAAATAAACGTAAAATCACAACTTCAATATTTAACATACAAACAATTTTCTACGTTAGTATAGTAGATAGAATCAACGTAAGTACTTTTAAGTATTACTAAGATTTGTGTAAGGATCGTAATAAGTGGTAGAACTTACTGCTTAACCCTAAGTGATTGTATGTATACAATTATACATGTTTTATTAAGTACTAGCTGCGCCCCGCGGTTTTACCCGCGTAAAATGTCACCCAGATCCGTTGAGTAGTTTACGCCTGAAAGCGTAACAAACATACACACTCATATTTGCATTTATAATATTAGTAAAGATAGTTAGGATTTTTTACAAACATTAGTCAAAAAACAAAAATCGGGTTCAGTGGAGTGTGTGTGTTTTTTATATCCAGGAGTGGACTAAAGTAAGCTGATGATTAGATGAAAATGTAATAAAAATTGAAGAACTTTTGAGACAACGCCATCTAGCGCCACATTAAACAAAACTTATTTTGAATTATGGGAATCGGATAACTAACAGAATACTAAACAGAATTATGTACGTAGCTTTGTAAATTTATACCTACTTATAAAATAAATAAATTTGATAAAGTATGTTTATACATAAAATAAATAAATATCGTAGGACATTACACATAGCGCCATCTGACCCCAAACTAAGCAAAGCTTGTACTATGGAAGTCAGATAACTGATAGAATACTTAAATACATTTTTCTTTTTTTTTAAGTACATATTTAAGTAATTAATAAATATAACATTTGGCCATAAGCTAAAATAATTTACTCAATTTAAAAAAAAAATACGGTACGAAAACCCGCAAGTCAAAAGCAGCAAGGAAAAGGTCAGACCCCAGTCAAGTAATCTCTGTTCTTACACTGACCTATACTATCATCAAGTAATGGGTCCGGTTCGCAACTATTTCGCATACATTGTTGCTTTTAGGGTACCGCAGCCCTGTAGGGTTAAACGGTATGAACGGTACATGGCATGGACGTAACCAGGGGCAAATAGGATGGGCCACTCACTTCTTACTGAATCATGAAGTTTATAGATCTTTAAAATTATTTACTATACTACGCACCCGCCCCAATAAAAGTACCTAATGAATTTTAGTTTGAAACATCTCTAGTCATGTAGCAGAATATTTATTTATTAGTTGTGGTAATAAATATAAATTGGTGGTAGATTTCCTTAGCAGGAGGTCAAGGTAGGTACCACCGCAGTACCAGATATTCTGCCGCCAAGCAGTAGTGTGCAAACATTACTGTGTTCCGGTTTGAAGGGTTACTGTAGCTAGCGAAGTTACAGGGCTGTTGAGACTAACCATCGAAAGTCTCAAAGTAATGAGCGCCAAAGCAGCGATGCCCCGGACTTTGTTTTGCTAATCAAAATTTTGTGTATCGCTACAATGGGCATGGACAGGCGTTATCTCTTACCATCAGGAGAGCGCCTCGATCGACTCATTAACTTAACATTAAAAGAATTAAAAGGTACGCCAACAGCACACATATTGGAAATTTAAAAACACATAATAATGTATAATAAGTATGTATTTATATTTGACAGCCCTGTTGGCTCATTGGTAGCATGTCTGCTTCAAGAGCTGTGGGGCGTGGGTTCGATCCCCACCCAGGACAAGCATTTTGTGATATAAAACAAATGTTTGTTCCATGTCTGGGTGCACCGTATATATTAAGAGTATGTATTTACAAAAAAAAAGTATTTAAGTATTCTATCAGTTATCTGGTTCCCATAGTACAAGCTTTGCTTAGTTTGGGGCTAGATGGCGCTGTGTGAAATGTCCTACAACATTTATTTATTTATTTACATTACAAAGAGTTATGTTCTGATACATACGCCAGTTATAGGTATACACAGCTTGTTAAACATATTGCTTGTAGTTTTAAGGAAATAAAATTATAGTTTTAAAGAATTTAGAATTAAGGAAAAACTATTTTTATGTTTGTCAGTATAAGACACGTGTAGATAAAAGAATTAGAGTAAAAGGAAAACCTTGGATCTTTATTTGCCTGCTGGAATGTGAACGATAGAATTTTATGGTTTGCCAAGACTGATATATAAAATCGACAAAAGTATTTCTATGATCGTCGACGAGCTTTATCAAATGTTTGCAAAAACAGTATAGAAAGTAGTTTCTAAAGCCTGTTTGGGCAATAAGAGTATTAAATTCTTTATTTTGAAACTAATAAACAATCTAGAAACAAAGTAACCGATGACTTCAAGTGCGGGGCGCGCAGCGGCCCGCAGTGCGAAGCGAGACGAGGCCGCGCGCGCGTTGCTCTCATCATTGTCTCCATGAAGAAGGCCACCGCATGTGGCTGAAACTATAGTCGGAGTATTCAATATAATTAAACGTGTTTCAAAACCACGACAGTTTTCATAGTAAAACAAAGTACTAAATGAAATTGTTGGCCTGAATCTATTATATTATATTTCCCCCCATCATGCAAATCCTGAGTACGTCCCATGTTTCAAGCGGTACGTTTGAGCACCAACCTTGGTATAAATTTAACTGTTGTCCCTGATAATGATATTCAATTCGAAACAAAGCTCGGAGGTACAATGAAAAGATTAATACTGGCAGAATATAAGAAATGAAATAGGTAGCAATACACGTGGATTGTATGTCAGTACTTTTAAGTACATTCCTATTTTTGGATTTAAATAAATTATTATAATTTTATTAATGTACCAATAATCATAATTTTACATTAATATGTCATAGAAAGACATTAAATCAGCAACCAAGATAAAATAATAAATAAATTAAAGTAGCAAGACGATAGGGTTTTAAATACAGCGTGGTGCATGCAAAATTAAAAAAAAACGCGTTTTCTCAGAGACTAGATTAAGCTAGATGGGCCGGTGTATAACAAATTTCATCAAAATCGTAAGCGCCGTTTTTCAAATCTTTTTAAAAAAAAAGACATATACATATGTACAAATCTCACATATACATTATACATATTTGTATTTTTGACCAGATAAGTTCTTCAAATGTTATCGTTGTAGTCATAGTAAAACATGTTCATGATGAAGTATCAGAGAAAATTGAGTGAAAGACATGATTTTTTTTTAAATCTTATACACTTGAAAAATTCAGTTGTTTATATGCTATATGCAATGCATAAAGGATTTGGACCACAAAATGTCTCAAAATAAATGCAATAACCATGCTTAGCAGTTACCTTATATTTACATAAATGAATATCTACCAGCTAAGCAAGTTTTATTATAAACTTAACTATAGTTACAAAGTAATCAGTCTGAGAACATAGCAATTCATACCCAATTAAGTATGACTTAACTATGTCATACTTAATTGGGCATGACTTAACATCTTCACAGAAAGAGTATGACAAAAATGTTTTGTTTTTAATTTAAATAGTTTATTTTATTGTCTACTTCATTTTTTTGTGACGGGATGAAATTTCATTATTTTGACAACGCATTCGGACAATAGGATTGCAAATCATTTACGACTTATTATATATTATTTTAATATAAAAAATGCATGCACCGAAACAAAACCTATTTTTGTACAGAACTCTCGCCCCAATTCCAGGTTTCTGTTTTCCATATCGATATTTCGCGCTTGACCGTCGGACACAGCAGTGCGCGGTGTAAGGCTATTTTTTGCTTGGCAACACGCATTTAATCTGTAACACCGAATATTAATTATTACGCGTGATTGCGATCGGCAGATAGATAGGTCAAAAACCTGGGGAAGTAGTTGCAGTGTAATCTGAATCTAGACAAATAAGAGAAAGGCCACACTAGATACAGAGAGAGAGAGAGAGAGAAAGACAAAGACTGTGTTATGTACGTTTAGCGATCTCTTCTAGACAAACATCGGATTAATAAGCGAAACAGTAAGACTTAGAGAGACTCATAGAGACATATTTCTTCGTCACTGTTACAACTCATAACCCATTTGTATAACAAAGTATAACAAAGGTGAAACCAAAAGAAACTTAAAGAAGTCATACATTTTACGGCTTAAAAAAATCAGCAATATTTGAAATTTACAAATTTATAAAAAAGTACGAAACATTACAGAACTGTTGGTTCATCTCAATCTGCTACAAAAGCTGAAGGGCGTGGGTTCGATTCCTACCCAGGACAAATTATATGGTACAAACAAATGTTTGTTCTGTCTGGGTGTACTGTATGTATTTACAAAAAATAAAGTATTTTAGTATTCTATCAGTTATCTGACTTCCATAGTATAAGCTTTGCTTAGTTTGGGGTCAGATGGCGCTGTGTATAATGTCCTGTGATATTCATATTTATTATTAAAATATCATCTATTACATTCATATCTATTCATGGTCATACTTGTTCGAAGAGTAAATTCGTTATTAAAAAATAAGCTTTTAACATTTAACATTGCAACCCTCGTCGTACTGCTAAATCGGTATGGAATCAGCAGTGTCCAACGTTCACGCCGCAAAATAAGTTTCAATTTCGCATGCATGCATGTGACGGTATATTTTTGTACCTAAAGTCGACTTTTGACTCATCTGTAGTGACTTTTTAGACCAAATTTGTTTACTACTTGAAAGCTAGAACGCCCCGTAACCTCACCGACTACTTGCGTGAAGTAGGTTCGTACGGGACGAAAGTAGTTTCTTGTCTCACGGCTCTGCATTGTGACAAAGACTTAATGTTCTCGTCCGACTAAAACTTAATAATAATTACAAGTTGTAAAAGATGTTTCTGTGTTGTTACGTAGAGATAAAGGAAATTGTTATCTCTGCGAACAGTTAAATTTGGCAGTTGTTATAGACAGTTTTAATACTAGTGTTTTCTTCGTGGGACTGACACCAATAACTGTTGGAAGTTGTACGTGTATTTAGAAGTAATAGTAGCCTAGTTGAATGTTCAATGTTTATATTTAGTTTATTTCCGCTTAACCAAACACAAACAAAACAACAAAAACATTAACATAAACAATTAACAATTAATTTAAAATCAAACCAATACAAACCAATTTCAATTAATTTTTTTTATTTATTATTTAATATAAACATTGAACATTCAAAATGAACTTCCGCAAAGTAACGCCTGAATCAATCAATTAGCCTAGTTGAGACTTAACATCCGGACGGCTGAGTTTAAATCTCACGGCATCTTTATCTTGTACTAGCGGACGCCTCGCGGTTTCACCCACGTAGGCCCCGTTCCCGTGGAAAAATGGTAATAAAAAGTAGCCTATGTCACCCGGGGATAGAGCAGCTTCCCAACGTAAAAGAATTTTTGAAATTGGTCCAGTAGTTTCGGAGCCTATTCAATACAAACAAACAAACAAATCTTTCCTCTTTATAATAGTATAGATCATTTACGAGTAAGTAAAATAAATATCGTAGGACATTTTACACATCTAGCCCTAAACAAAGCAAAGCTTGTACTATGAAAACCAGATAACTGATTCAATATACAATATATTATAATACCTACAGAGCACCCAGACACAGAACAAGCATTTATCACAGGGTTGCCAACCCCAAATTTAAAAAAACTAGGGCTTTAAGTTGGAAAACCCAGGACAATTCAGTTTAAAAACAGGACGCTGCTTAAAAACTATCCAGGATATCCCAGGACATTACAAAAGCTAGAACATGTCCTGGGAAAACAGGACGGTTGGCAAATAATTTATCATCACACACTTAAACGTTTTTCCGCAAACCTATAGTCTGAGTACCTACCTTGAATATAGTCTGGGTACCTTCCAGTCGCGAGTGAATCGGTTTCTTCAGACAATCGTGCTCCACCGTAGACCGCATCTTCGCTTAACATCAGGCGGGATGGCAGTCAAACGCAAGCCTATCTATTATAAAAAAAAAAGTTACAGCTCTTGAAGCAGTTATTCTATCAAATAGATATGTAGGTACGTATTGTTAAACCTTCAAACGTGAAGAATAACATCGTACAAAACCCTACATATTTGAGTTAATAATGCTCGCGAAGATGTATGAAGCCAACCAACCCGCATTTGGCCAGTATGACGAACAATAAAATCTTACTCTTCTACACACAACCAGCAGTGGTTTATAAATCCGATACGTTAGAAACGAATTTCTAAAGCCTATACCAATCTCAATTAGAGACCAGACTCACAATTGCCTACTAAAACTAAACAATTTCTCCTAGCATTCTTACATACATAAATGTCAACTTAAATCACGAGAATTATGAAACATCTACACTGAATACTGTATCCATGTTCGACTAAGCATTGTCTAATAAGCAAAAACACAAGAAATATTTTCATAAGAATTTATATAGTCGTTTACATGATTATTGTAAATAGGTAGGAATGTGCTTACCTCAGACTGTGAAATATAACAATGTACTAAATAAGGTAACCATTATTTATGAATTTTGAAGTACATCACAAATCGAAATATTGTAAGTTTAAGTACCTATCTTTTTACGTGTAACATAGGAAATTAAACAAGAAACAGGTATTCACAAAAGTGATTAGCGACACAATACCTGTATGTTATGCTTGTATTACCGCTAGCTTTAAAGGGTAAAGGAGGAGTTTTGGCGGGAACGCGGAAAGAGTCGTGTCGCCCCATTGTTTTTTTTTTTAAACTAGTGTTTTTTTTAAGGTATAAAAATAGTGGTGTTTTATTCATAAAGTGCCGAATTACTAACGCGAGTGTGGGAAAGTGATACAATGTGGTGAAACATGACTTTTCGTGTTGCTTCCAAAACTCCATCGAAGCTTATAGTAAAGTCGCCGCTACTTTACTAAGACATGACTGGACTTGACTAGACTGGACTTTGACTGTAACTTTAAAGATAAAAAAACTGACACAAAAAATACAGAAACATTGAAACTGGCAGAATGCACAGAGTGCGATATCAAGAGAGAGAAAAAAAGGGTTAAGGAAAACATCGTCAGGAAATGTCTACGTCAGAATTCTTGATGATCTCGAAAATAAGTGTAGTCTCCAACCCGCATTTGACCAGAGATTGTTACCTTACAATTCTCATAGTTTGAAGCACGTAAGTAGATAGACGGCGTTAATCAATTAGTCTATTTTGTTTTTAATTTATGCGAGTACAATCTTATGTTTAACTCTTCTAAATTTACTCTTCGTCTGTGTTCCGGTAGCTTCACTTAGAACTAGGTTCTACTCGAGGTTACGTGTGTTTGCGATAAATAAAACCAATGCATAAATACCTAATGAATTATAAATAGAATTAGAATAAATAGAACCAGAATTGCTGCTCGGATCAGACATGTTTTGTACTCTGCTGCTGATATTGGTTTATGTTTATATTTTGATTATTTTTATTTTTATGTACATATATGTATATAACTATTTCACCTACTTACTCTTTGTACAATCTTTATAAATTTAAATTGTTAGAACTAACAAAGTAATGAGCGCCAAAGCAGTGATGCCCTGGACTTTGTTTTGTTACTCAAAGTTCTGTGTATCGCTGCAATGGTCATGGTATTATTGCTTACCACCAGGAGAACGTCTCGTTCGTCTTATTACTTTTTAAATTTAAAAAAAACTGAGTAGTGTACATCTGCCGTCTATTATTAATCAGTAAATTGTTTTCTATTCTTGGTTGCCTGAAAGAAATCGCTTTAAGAAATAAGGCTGCCAGTGTGGCACTCACCAGCTCCGTGCCAGAAGCCAGTCGGCAAGCCAGGTTAGTGCTCACTCTCTTGTCTCTTCTTCTTGGTGTGTAACAGAGAATCTCTTCCCGCATACCGCAAACCGCATCGCATCCGCAAAACCAACTACCTTGTAAGATGCTTTTGTTTTCAGTACATTTTTCTATTTCTGATGTGCATTAAAAAGAGTTTCTTTATATCTATCTATCTAATGTCCAACGAAATAAATACCTTCACAAGAATAACATTATCACAAAAAAAGTATTTGTGAAGAATTGAGCTATAGTAGATTACGGACTCTTAATTCAAAATGAGAATGTCCACAATATTGAGTATTTATGGTCGCTTCCGTAGTTTACCTAAATGAGCAATATCAAGTAGCCTACTCTGCAGATATTTGAGTTCATTTGGGTCCTGTTTTACAAATTTCGACAAGTTATATTGACAAGTTCACAGGTAAACTTATTGACAAGTCTACAAGTTGTACGTTAATTTTGAATTTCGAAACGAGCTTTACACTAGAGAATTTCCACAACCGAAAGCGCTCCTACGCGACATTTGCCTTTTGCAGTTTCGCGTCACGAGTAGCACAAAACAATATGCTTAGAGCAAAGTTTATTGACTTCACAGTGTAAACTAACACGGGTTTGACCCATTTTTCTTTTATTTATCATCATCATCATGCTCCACCACAAGCATACGATATGTATAAGATCTCGCAAGATACGCCAGCCGTCCTCTATCGAGTTTCAGGGCGTCCTACAATACGTTGGCTGCGGCAGATCTCCTCATCAGAAGGTCGTCTAGGTAGGCACCACCGCCGCCAAGCAGACGAGTGTAAACATTACTGTGTTTCGGTTTGATGGATACTGCAGCTAGTGAAATTACTGGGAGGCCAACCATCAAATATTTCAAAGTAATGAGCGCCAAATCAGCGTTGCCCTGGACATTGTTTTGCTTCTCAAAGTTCTGTGTATCGCTGCAATGGTCATGACCAGCAGGAGAGCGTCTCAATCGTCCGATTACTTTTTACATTAAAAAAACTAATTTGTCACTCTTCGTAAAACAGGGCTTGCATTCTTGCAATGAGTTTAGCACGTGTCGACTTATGCATACTCACGAAAATAAAATGCAGCGACTTTACCTGAAAAACAAAATGTAATTAGATCTTAATAATTACTTTGTAATAGTTATACATAGTTAGTTCGTAAAAGGCTCCAAAGCGTTGAACGTCATCGCAATGTCACTTGTCTGTCTGTTTTCTACTAATTTACCCTGCCCATTCTGCTATTGGACAACCAGGAGCTTTAAAAAGGGACCCCGTTTCGTGGTCTATACTCCAAAAACTCATAATAAACGGTTCGATTCTACATTTATTTCTATGAATATGAATTTGTACGATCCGCTAAACAATAGCTATAATAATAGTCGCAAATGAATCGGTTTCTTCTAGACAAGCGTGCCCCATAGAGACCGCATCTTCGTTTAACATCAGGCGAGTTGGCGGTCACACGCAATCCTATTTGTAATAAAAACAAATAAAGAAATCTAAAAAGCATTTTTGTTTTTGTTTTTATGGAGTTTATTTTAACAGTGTGGTCAAATATGGTAAACACACCTAGCCTAGAATGGGAACTGGCTGGCAAGTGAGGTTACCGAAACACACCGTCAAAACTGCGGCAAATTTTAAACTTTACGGTGGTAGCCAACCGAGTACTTGTATGTGCGCCCTACCACCATGCTATGGATTCTTCACGATGTTTTCCTTCATAGGCAGCCAAGCTCATAGTTGGGGGGTTTGAAACCAATCTGCTTGTGATTCAGCTGCTTACCACTAAGCTATCATCACTACAAATCAATCAACAACAATCACGTATAACTTTTGATAAACGATGTACCTAATTGCCAAATAAATTTCATTTCAATCTTAAAATTATCAAATCATTGTGCAAAAGCTTATTTCGCTACAAAAAGATTTTAAGAGATTCTTATCTACGGGATACCGTACCAAAATAAAACACGATATATTGAGACTTAAAACAATACCTACACCTGAAATTGAAAAATACTCATAAATAATACTAGTTCTTATAGTTATGCCTATAGCCTATACACACCTCCCGAAATAGCATTATAAAACAAGTTTAATGACCGCTTGATCAATTTAGTATTATGACACGGGATATTTCAACGTTTACTTTTATAATTCGGTAGACAGCAAAAAAACCAATCACGTGGGAACTAGACAAACTCGTATTTTTAATCTCTACGTATTTGCCTAACACTAACTGCGGCACACGATGTGGATTACGACTTACTTTCAAGATGCGATTGAAGCTAGTTATCACGCAAACTTTGCGATCGCGCCAATCGACAAGCTTGAGCTGCCGATGAAAAAATAACATCGTGAGGACACCACAGCTTGGTAGTAGGGTACTTTCTATGTATATGGCTGGCTAGCTACCACCCTCAAATCTGCCGCCAAGCACCTAACGGTGTGTTAGGACTACTTAGGACACTAAAAAGTATACAAAAGAAATTAACTTAATTAACAAGTGTAACGACTGGCGACCTTATCGCTTGTGTTCCGACAGCCTAACTGGAGAGCCAGTTCCATTCCTGGTTAGGTGTGTTTTACCATCTTCGACGACACCGTCACTTAACATTCTCTATGAGTGATATTTTTGAACAACACTTATGTTTAACTTCTTGATAAACGATATACGAATATATACGAAACGGTAATTGCCAAAAAATTTCATTTCATTTCAACATCAGGTCAAACACCTATCTTGTTATTGTCAACCAGGGTTGGCACTAGAAGATGGACTCTTTAACGGTCAACAGTAAAAACAAGATATAAGTTGTGCGAGCGGTTATATTACAAACTTGTTGGTATCATCAACGAATGCCTTAGTTGAGAAAAAACAGGATACGAAACAAAGAAAATGTTTTTTTTTTTTCAAAATAAAATGTTAACAGCGGGAATTTAAAAAAGTAGCTTTCCCTTTCACACGTCACGTAAGATGTCACGAGATCACTTTTATAATCAGACTTCGTAGTAATTTTTTTAATTTACAAACATTCCAACTTACGCATTTGCTGTATTATAGTGCCGTTAAAAAAAAGGTATAATAATATTACTTATGTAAATTCTTGTAGTAGTTTAACCACTTCGGTAGGTAGTTTCATTTCAAGGACGTTCGAAAAAGGCAATAGAGTCAACGTAGTATTTTTTTTCTATTTTGATTAATTTAAGGTAATGATAGAACAAACTCGAATATCCATAGTTTTCGAAATTGATTTTTGTGGTAATGACACGTAGTTAATGAAGATTTTGAAGTGTTTTTTTTTTCCTTCTAATGATGTATCTGTTTGTTGTTAGATACCTCATTGTTATTACAATCTAGCCTAGTTGAGACTAATAAGCAATTTTAATATAACTTAAATTGCTAAGTAGAGTATAAACGAAGAATGCGTCCATCGACACTTTTCTTACTGTCTCTATTAAGGGAAAGACACTTTGTTCATGTGTTCTATTTCGAAATGTGACGCAATTTTTCAAATAAGCTCCGAGTGTTGGATACTATGTGTATGAAGTGGATACGAGCAAGAGAGAGACAAAATAGATGCATTCGATTTTTTTATGGTTGAAAAGTGTCTGTGTCTGTGCGTGTGTGTGTGTTTGACTACAGCTCAACTGATGTTAACTGACGGTGTGATAAAAGACGGTAAAGCACCTCTAGCCTATAATGAAACTGTCCGAGTGGTATGTAGTTAGTATATTTCCGCTTAACAGTCGTTTCGGTTAAAACAGCGATGAGAATTTTAAATAAAATTTAGCTAAACTGGTCGACGCAATAACCACTTTCCCAGCGACTGCAGCGAGAAGAGGATTTAAATACTTGTGGTTATTGTAATTAGTTTTTTTTATTTTAAGTTGTTTAAATTTATGTAAAATCTATAATTTTAGTACGAGTAATAAAGTAAAGTTTCGCATAAGTTAACTTCACAAACTAAATTATCGACCAGGTAGTAAAATTTTAATTTAAATCCTCATCACTGTTGTAACCGAAACGACTGTTAAGCGGAAAATAAACTAAATATACAGGCTGTTCCGAAACTCAACGGCAAGCGGGCACGGGGTGAGAGGGGGAGACATACCAGTTCCGGGAAAAATAAAAAGTTCCATTTAATTTGACAAATTTATAAAAATGAAGCAAATCGGCAATCAATCATAATAATCTTCGGGTAATGTGATGTAAAATTTCACTATTTTACAGTGATTTTTTACTGACGTGGCCTTTAATAAGCGTGCTATTGATTGCAATCACAAATATATCAAGCAAATCAGGTTGCTAAATTTATTAAAATTAACCCAGCTTCTTTGAGGCGTAGTGGATAAAGTAATCACATAACTTCAACTCATCATTATAAAAAAAAACTGTACTACCCTAGGCAAGTTACTTCAAAACACGACCCATTTAGTCAAGATTCCAAAATGGTTACGACACTAGCTACTTTTCTATGCATAAAAATTACTACAATTTTTTTTTGCAAACCTTCCTAATTTTATAAATCTAATAAATAAATAAATATCGTAGAACATTACACACAGCGCCATCTGATCCCAAACTAAGCAAAGCTTGTACTACGGCAGTCAGATGACTGATAGAATACTTAAATACTTTTTTTGCTAAATGCACAATACACCCCAAGAGGGACGTCAGTGCAGGACTCATCGCCCCCATTCCGAATAAGAATAAGACTGATAATACTTTTTGTAGATACGAACTTATAATAAATATACAGAACACCCAGACAAAGAACAAGCATTTTGTTTAAATCTCAACAAACAAAATGTTTACCCTGGGTGAGTATCGAACCCACGCCCTTCAGCTCTTGGAGCAGACATACTACCAATGAACCAACAGGGCTGTCAATATATCCCATACTCGTAACAATACTTGTTTGCGCTTAAAATTTCGAAGAATTTGAACAACAAACAAATGAGTGGGGCACTTCGCAATCGAGGGCTGTGACAGAGCGAGATATATGCGACATGAGTAAGCGAGACAGATAGTGACGCCGATGCTTGGCGATTCTTACTATGTACTTATTATTTATAGTTAAATCTTTTTTGTTGCAAGGAAGGACTCAGAGTAGCGATGATAGCTCAGTAGCTAGCGCGGTCGGTTCACACGCCGAGGGGCGTGGGTTCAAATCCCAACAATGGGCTTGAGTTGCCGGTAAAGGAAAACATTGTGAGGAAACCATATCATGGTGGTAAGGTATTTTCTAGTAGATGGCTGGCCAGCTACCACCAAACGATCTGTAATCAAATTACTGCCCTCAGCTAACTTCCTGATATTTTGTTATGGTTGACAAGCTAGGTGTTTTGACCACAGCTCACCTGGTCTTAAGTGACGGTGTGGTACTACCAATGAGCCAACAGCTGTAAAAGAAATATTATAATCATCATCATCAGCCTTCAAACCGGAACACAGTAAAGTTTACACACTACTACATCGCGGTAAAATATCTGGTACTGCGGTGGTACCTACCTAGACGACTTCCCGTTAAGAAAATCTACGACCAAGTACTAGAACCTAGTACTATTTTTTTTCTTTATTTTTAGCATCGCATCTTGAGCCAGTGTCATGTGTTTCATATTTTCAAGTTTTAAAAGTTAAATAAGTTGCCTTGTAGATTTAGTAATAGTCAAATTCCAGTCTTGGTAAAGTACAGTCCGTGTCAGTCAAGTCCAGTCATGCTTTAGTAAAGTAGTGGCGACTTTACTATAAGCTTCAACGGAGATTTGGAAGCAACACGAAAATACATGTATCACCACATTATATCATTTTCCCACACTCGCGCTTGTAATTCGGCACTTAATGAATAAAACTCCATTTTTATGCATAAACACTCGACAAAACACTAGTTTTGAAAAAAACTACAACGGAGCGACACAACTCTTTCCGCGTTCCCGCCAAAACTCCTAGCACTATTATTCATTCTGTGTCCATATAGCGTCGTATAAAGCCAATTTGTGACAAAAAAAAAGTATTCGTGTCGTAAGTCTAGACACAAACAAAAACTATGAATAAAATTTTACAACTTCATTGTACGAGTAAAAAACTATTTGGTGACGCCCATCCTGCGCCCAAGTCACACGGTAATAAATCGGGAGTATTAAACCATTAACTATAATAACATAATGGTTACTGAAAAACGTGCAGATAAAATACTTAATAGCAATAGAAAAAGCGCAGACAAACGGATTATCCGAACTTTGGCTTATTACAAAGATATTCATGTTATTTTCTTTTTACCCACGACGGAACGGAGACGGTATATGCGTTTCGGGTGAGAGGACGTTTGTTTGTGCAAATACATGTTGCCGTTTTTCTCCAAAACTGCTAGCCCGATTTTGATGCAGTTTTCAGTTATGGGTTCGGGTTTGATTGGTGCATGTTCTTAGGTAAGTGTTATGGTGACAACTCACCAGGGGGTGCTGCAGCAAACGTTTTTTGTGCAAATCCATGTTGCCATTTTTCTCCAAATCTTCTAGTCCGATTTTGGTGCAGTTTTCAGTTATGGGTTCGGGTTTGATTGGTGCATGTTCTTAGGTAATGATTATAGTAACAACTCACCAGGGGGCGCTGCAGCAAACGTTTTTTGTGCAAATCCATGTTGCCATTTTTCTCCAAATCTTCTAGTCCGATTTTGGTGCAGTTTTCAGTTATGGGTTCGGGTTATCTTAGATAGGTGACAATTACATTTTAACTGTTGCGGGTTTTTTCAAAATTTTTAATTTTGCTTTTTATTAATTTCAGCTCTACAGACACCGGGTCCGTGACCTTTGTCAACTTAACACTTTTACACATTCATAATTATGTTGAATCCATACACGAAAGTGTGCGAGATTTGTACAGTAACTGAAATTATTTGTGTGTAAGAGAGAGATAAATAGAGAGGGAGAAGATGTGTGCTTGCGTGAGGACAGATCACTGAGAGCTACCTCCATTTCAGGCTAGGTGTGTTTACCATCTTCGACCATACCTGACGTCACTTAAAATTAGGTGAGCTATGTTCAAACAAAAAAATGGAACAAGCTGCCGCCTTCCTTGTTTCCTGATAGATATTTTCAAGGTCAGAGTGAATAGCTATCTTCTAGGTGCTTCATCTTCGACCACATCGTCGCTTACCATCAGGCGAGTTCGGGGTCAACCGCGGACTTATCCGTATTATTAAAAAACACTTAGCCTGCCAACAATAAAAAGGATAGATCGATAAATTCTTTATTGTTCACAACAAACAAACGCATATAACAATGTTGCTGTTGTTGTTGTTCACATTGTTCACTGTGCATACCTAATTCAATAGAAAAATATAAACTTAAAATGTTGTGCAACAATTGGCTAAAAGCGATCTCTTCCATAGCTCGTTGTGCTACTTTGAGCTTACCAAGAAGGCACATAGAAGCCACGTTTCAGCGCCATAAGTCATCACTGGTCGTCAACAACTGGAGTTACTGTGTAGGACGTCCATCCACAAGGTGGGCAAAACCTAATAAAAACCGCAGGAACGCGCTGGATGCGAGCCGCTTCCAACCGGTCTTTGTGGAAGTCTATGGGGGAGGCCTATGTCCAGCAGTGGACGTCCTACGGCTGAAATAATGATGATGATCTCTTCCAAGTAAACTTATGATGATCTCAAGAAAAAGTATAAAATAAGTAGATGCTGTGTAACATCAACTTCGAGCGAGTTTAGTTCGCGTAAAGTTTGCTTTTCCATAATTTCAAAAGGAATCAAACATAAATTCTATACAAAAAAAGAAAAAAATATTGTGCTTAACATTTGTAGCATATGGCATACAATTTTGTTTCTGTAATATTTCCGTTAAAAAACACGGTTAGCCTTCCAAGTAATGGCCCGCCATTTCGCAGTAGTTCTATCGTGTTCCCGAGAAAAAAGTCTCTCGTATCACTCACGATATTGTATAATGTTTTAACAAATCGCATGTCTACTTAATACAAATATCTGGATTTTTTCACTTTACACGTTACTCGGGCTCTCAGATCGCCTTTACGAGGTTATGATATAAGATTTGTTTACTTCATGTCAATTATTATCAAAGTCAATCGAATGTGTCAAAATAGCTATGTATACTTTTTTGTTTCACATGGCAAGGGCATACAAATATTCAGCCAACTTTAAAAGTTTGGAAACGTATTAAAAATCAATTACTTCATAAAAATCCAAAACATTCAAATTAGTATCATAAAATAAAGTTTACTATCAGTAATAAATACAAAAAAAAACATTACATACCGAATTATTGAAATGCACCGAAAATGGTCAATGTTAGGCATCGGCAAGCGATGATGTAAGTAACTTCATTGCCAAGGTTTGCAGTCGTTGACCGCTTGCAGTGTGGCCACGTTGTATTTTGCATTTAGGACTTTCGTTTTTTTTTGTAAAAGTAATGAGACAGACGATACGCTCTCCTGATGGTAAGAGATAACGCCTGTCCAAGACCATTGCAACGATACACAGAACTTTGTGTAGTAAAACAAAGTTCAGGGCATCACTGTTTTGGCGTGCATTACTTTGAGACTTTCGATGGTTGGTCAAGTGTGTGTGGGTGATTACGGGCGGCAGATAATGATGATGGTGAGGGTTTCTTACTCCGGCTGATTGAGTTCAAATTTTCATTACTTTTTTCCTTCTAAATCGAAACCGCACAGTCGCCCTACATTTAATCTGTCTTAATCAGTCACTGGTAACGACTCAGAATCACTCAGTAATGCCAGTACTGCAATCTACAATACACTTTATGTCTTCTGACACAAGATTTAGTGTTGTCTGCAAATGTTTAGAATAAGGTGTGATAGGTATGTTGTACGGTTTTCATTGTTTATTTTCATAATGAAATGTACTTATTACCTACTATACAAACGAGTACATTTTATATTACACATCTGAAAATTTACTATGTACAATTTGCCATAAGTTTTTCTTATAATATATTATAGTATACTAGCGGATACGTCGCGGTTTCACCAGCGTAGTTCCCGTTCCCGTGGGAATACAGGGATAAAAAGTTGCCTATGTCACCCGGGGATAGTGTAGCTTCCCAACGGTGAAAGAATTTTTAAAATCGGTCCAGTAGTTTCAGAGCCTATTCAATACAAACAAACAATCAAATCTTTCCTCTTTATAATAGTACAGATATAGATTAGTAGTGATGATAGCTTAGTGGTTAGTGCGGTCGGATCACACACTAGATAGCGTGGTGTCAAATCCCAACAGTAAGCCCAAGCTATCGAGCATTTAGCTGGCTAGCTATCCTTGAGTTGAAAATTTGCCGGGAATCATTTAAAGGTGTGTTTCGACAGCCTCAATTGGGAGCCAGTCCTTATTCCAGGCTTAGTATGTTTACCATCTTCGACCACACCGTCACTTAACATCAGGTGAGCTGTGGTCAAACATCAAGTCTGCCATTCATAAAAAAAAACATGTTTTTAATATAAGTAACTCAAAACCAATGCCAGGCATATTACCTTGACCTACGTGACTGTGTTTAATAAAACGTTATTATTAGTAATAAATACAATAGAAAAGATTTTCAAGAAGGCAATAATAATTAATCGAATATTAAAATTAATTCATAAATAATTAAAGAATGGTTATTTTGAAACAAACACTTACAAACGGCTTTGATAAAAGATATTTACATAACAAGTCATTGTAAATCTTAGCGCCAGGTTAAATTACGATTATTTATGAATAATGATAATTATGTTATAAATTAAATAAATTATATTTAGTAATATTGCATGTGTACAGTATTTTATATATTTATGAGTTTTCATAAAAATTATAATTTGTAGTGAAATAATTAATTGAAAAATCAAGTAAAAAATACTACAATAGAAACTTTTTTAGAGGTTAATTATATTTAACTGTAAATCAAGTTTAGTCTTTTACATTTACGTAGTTATTTTTAAACTAAATGAACAACTTGTGTCGTTTAATAAAGATATCGTGATAGGAACCAATGAAACGGAGAAATCGTTTAAATTAATACAAAAACAAGACCACTGTATAAGCCTGTTAGATAAGTTTAAGTGTAAATAAGATGTAGCTTTCTTTAATTTAGTTAATAAATGTATCGTTTATTCAAGATTTTGTGTACATCAAACAATAAAACGGTAGAAATCGATAACATCAATACAATATTAAAACCACTGTATAAGTAAGTAAGTTTAAGAGTAAATAAAATTTAGCTTTGTTTCATTTAGTTAATAAATTTATCGTTTATTAAATATATTTGATTAGCAAATTTGTATTTGTATAGTATTAACAGTTGTTTGTAGGTATGTTTATTAACAATTTTGTTTATTATATCCGTTTTTGTTGCTGGTAATTATGTTTGTCCGACAAGGATTCACAGAAAGACCAGCGCTGGTCATACCACTTAGTATGACGCTGAGGTGAGCCCCTATTTTGTAACTGTTTGTCTGTTTGTTGTTTTTGTATGTTCTGTGGTGCAACAAAATTGAAAAAAAAAAATTCTTTCTTCCAAATAATAGAACAGTACAGATCGTTGACATCAATATAATATCAGAACCACTGTATAAGCATGTAATGTAAATAAATTTTAGATTTTCATTCATTTAGTTAATAAATGTAAAGTTAAACAACAATATTTCTATAGCAACCTATAAAACAGTAGGAATCGTTAACATCAATACAATATCAGAAACAGAAATCAAGAGGGAAGATTTATCAACCGAGCCACATCGTAAAATGCCGAAAGCTTGTCCCGAAAACAATCATAGGCAAACCAATGAGCACTCAAAATCGAATCAAAAACCAAGATACGATAAATAGGACTGTTCAACACAATCGTAAAGTTAACGATAAAAGTTGACTCGATAAAAGTAGAATCGATATGTGTTGAATCGATTGTATCGTCGAGATGACGCAAGATAAGGTTACTGTTACATTTGGGCAGAAAACGGAAAATGGATAGAGATTAGCGGCCGTGACCTTTACTTATCATTGGATTGGTTATTTGAAACGTAGACTATTCATCAGTAGTATAATTATCCGCATATATCTACCAGGTGACTGCTAAATATGGAGATCATGTTATTATAGAATTTATAGGTGATGTTAAAGTCATTTT
Organism: Biston betularia; assembly: GCA_905404145.2. NCBI lineage: Eukaryota > Metazoa > Arthropoda > Insecta > Lepidoptera > Geometridae > Biston > Biston betularia. The sequence goes on along the minus strand of FR989873.1, from coordinate 2,437,454 downwards.
TCTACCTAATAATTATTGTAATGAAATCTAATAAAAATACTTACGAAGGATGTGAAAACTATTTGTCTATTAGGTTCATCTTAATTGTGCGTGTTCTGTGTCTGTGTGTTCTGTATTTATTTTATGTATGTGTTTACAAAAAACATTGTATTTATTTGAGTATTCTATCAGTTATCTAACTTCCATAGCACAAGCTTTGCTTAGTTTGGGGTCAGCTGTGTGTAATCATCATCATCATCATCCACAGCCTTCTTTATCCCACTGCTGGGTATAGGCCTCTCTCTTTACATGCCATCTGCCTCGGTCCTGTGCCAATCTGGTCCAGGTTCGACCCGCGACGATGACAATCCTATGATATTTATTAAGATCGAAAATTTTATCACGTAGGTATCTAAAAAATTTAAAAACAAATGTGTTTACTATAATCATCAGCCTGTCTGCCGGACATAGGCTTCTCCAAGAAACGCTACTCCACACGATCTTCGGGTTTTTGTTCCCATCCACCGCCAGCTATCCTATGTACATCGTCACTTCATCGAGTCTCAGGGCGTTCTACGCTACGTTGGCCAATTCGCGGTCTCGGTTCTATAACACGTCTACCCTAGCGGATAATGTACCTACTAGTCCGAAATGTTTTTTAGTAGGATCAAAAAACCCTCCGAACTTTCATAGTAGCTCCGTATTTAGGAAGTATATCCGTATTTAGGATGTACAAAATCTAGAGCTGTGACGTCATACATATGAATCACAATAGATTGTTTTGATGAGTATCAAACTAGATGCATCAATGTCACGGACCTCTGGCCATTTCGGGATGACAGGTGAGATAATGACACTTTTTAAAGAGCAGTGTCATTAACACGAACTACTGAATGACGGACTAAGTACTTTTAAAAAGTTACCCTCTCGGACAGTCAAATAATAAAATAAAATCAACAAAAGTCACACAAAAAATAAATGTTATACAAAAAAACTATTACACACTATATTGATATTGTTATATTCAAATTTATACCATACTCAGATTTCATCAACATTATCGTTTTTATTAATAATTACGAAACGAAACCTATAACCTATAATATCGCAAAATTAATCCAAACTCCGGCCGGCATGCTGATTACAATTTATTTCAAAAATTGACAATAAACAACATTTTGTCAGCTCATGATGCGGTGATTATAAATACTGTATGAATAAATACAAAAGTATGTTTTGTGGACACGTTAAACCTGTATTTAATTAGGAATCATAAAATTTTATTGTGACCGTTATGCCAACGATTCCGCAGGTAAACATTTTAATGTGGGCGCTTTAAGGTTTTGGGCGTCAGGGGGAGCAATCGTCAGAACTCAGCTTGATAGCGCCGTACATAATTTACCCATAATTAAAATGTATTTTTTTAATTTTAGTATGTCAACTAGTTGTTACGTCATCAATTTTACGGATTATTGTCTGGTTATATAATTATGTAAATAAAAAAGGCATTCATCATCATCATCATTTTTCCCCCTTTTTTAGGGTTCCGTACCCAAAGGGTAATAACGGGACCTTATTACTGAGACTTCGCTGTCCGTCCGTCCGTCCGTCTGTCACCAGGCTGTATCTCAAGAACGGTGATAGCTAGACAGTTGAAATTTTCACAGATGATGTATTTCTATTGCCGCTATAACAACTAATATTAAAAAATAGAATAAAAGAAATATTTGAGATCCCACAAACGGGATTTTTCCCCCGTTTTTATAGATAATGGTACGGAACCCTCCGTGTGCGAGTCCAACTCACACTTGGCCGGTTTTTTTATTTTCGGTGTTGTCCGGCAACCTCACTTAAGAGCCATTTCCATTCCATTCTAGGTGTGCTTTACCATCTTCGACCACACCGTCACTTAATATCCGGTAAGCTGTGGTCAAATATAGCCTGTCAACCATAAAAAAAAAATTATTAAGAAACATATAATAGCTCTAGTTAATAAACTTGCGTACGGTAGGTACTTTTTCTGTACCGGAATTATGTGTTTCAGAAGTCATGTCGTTTCTTCTAGGAAAGCGTGTTCCATCGTAGACCGCATTTTTGCTTCGCTTCGCAACATCAGGCTAGATGCCAGAATTAAGAAGAATTCTGTCCTTCCTAAAAGAAATCCATTTTAGAAATTTTATTTAAACATATAGAGTTTAAATAAAATGTCCGAATTCATTTCTAAAATGGATTTCTTTTAGGAAGGACAGAATTCTTTAAAGATTTCCGTTGTAAGTCTATCATTTTATTTTACAAGCCCCATACGCCCCCTTGCTCCGCAAAAACATTTTAATATTTTTGAAAGGGGGACGTCTAAAAACAACTTTTGATTTCAGCGGGTTCCCTGTGGCACGCGTTATGCTAATGTTATAACCGTTTCCGGTTTTCATAGCGCAGGGAATCCTATTTGGGCTCAGCAATGTTTTGTTTGCGTTATATCTTGTTGCTATAGGCTTGTTGTGGTTCAACATTGAGCTTTTTGAGGATATTCATACTAAAACTCCTTGAAACAAAAGTAAGGAAAATGTGTTTTTTTAAAACAAAATTCTAGATTAACACTTAAACTATTTTAAACCAAGAGGAACTACCGCTCATCGCTCATGTCTCGAGAAGAGTAGGTACTGAAACAAGTTTACGCGTTACAACCTCTAAAATATGTTAAAACTAGCTGCGTCCTGCGGTGTTACCCGCTACATGTTTTCGGGATAAAAAGTAGCCTATGCCTTAATCCAGGGTCTCCGCTGCCTCCATACCAAATTTCATACAAATCAGTTCAGTAGTTTTCGCGTGAAAGAGTAAAAAACATCCATTAATCCAAACTTTAACATAATATTAGTGGGATGAATAAAAGGGGGTAGAAACAGGTAAGAAATACTAAATATAGGCTTGCGAGATATGACCCAAAAAATAAATATCGTATGACATTTCATACAGTGCCATCTGCCCTAAGCTAAATAAAGCTTTTTTTTGTTTACAAACTAGGTATTTGATAGCTAACCTGATGTTAAGTAATGGTGTGGTCGAAGATGGCAAAGCACACCTAGTTTGGAATGGAATTGGTTCTCAAGTGAAACTACCGAAAAACACCGTAAGACGCTTGGCGGCAGATTTTCAACTTGAGAATGGCTAACCAAGTACTACAAAATACTCTACCACCATGCTATGGTTTCCTCACGATGATTTTCTTCACCGGCAGTTCAAGCTCATTGTTGGATTTCAAACCCACGCCCTTCGGTGTATACACTATTAGAACCAGATAACTGATAGAATACTTATAATATTATACATATAATTTATTTTTCTTTAATTCGTACTTATAATACATACAGAACACCCAGACACAAAACAAACATTTATCGTCACATAAATGTTTGTCCTGGTGGAAATCAAACCAACTTCATACAGCTCATGAAGCAGATATTTTACCAAATGAGATAATAGGGCAGGGCAGTAAAATAAAGAATGAAATTTTCTATTCAATATGATCAATATTTTTTACCAAATTAAAGAAGTTTCATAGAAAGGCCAGGTCAAAAGTACCCGCAACCCTCGTCGGTTGCGGGTACTGTTATGAATTAAAACACTAATGAAAGCAAATAAACCGATAGTTAGTGGAGAGATAAAGTCTCTGCCTACCCCTACAGGAAAAACGCAGGATTACGTTTGTACATAAACAACATAATTCTTTAACTGCCATTAAAAATTAAATTATTACAACAAGAGAAAACTTTAAAGGTCCGCACAGTCTAATCTTATTCCTGTACAATGAGGTAAGCGTGGCGACACTATCTGGGCGGGTGTTGTTTGAGGTGACTGTATCGAGGTGTGAGTGCTAACCGCGACGGTGTCAGCGAATTGCGAAGATTATACAACGCGTGTTAGCAGACAAAACAAGGGATGTTACCACGGGAGCATCTACTGCTCATTTGGCCGCATTTTAGTGAAATGGGTGCGACAATGCATGGTATTGTATAGATCTGTATGTGTGTGTAAGAAGATAGGTTTATGGAAGCTGCATTAGGCTGAAAATAAAAGACGAACGACTACGCGTGGTGGCAGGTAAAATGAGGGATGTAACCAGAGGTGTATTTACTACTCTTTTGGGCGCATTTTGGAAAAATTGACGCGGCAATGCATGGCTTGCAGCAAACCAAAGACAAATGATGACAAACACGCGTAGTGTTCGCAGATAAAACAATGGCAGCCACTACTTACTAAAATCAAATTTATGAATTTATGATTGTTTAATAAAACAGTAGATTATGCTAATAATCTACTGTTTTATTCAAGCAATTGTGATTTACCGCAAATAAAGACCAAAATAAATGGCAGTAGCTGTGATTTCACTGTAAAATTATGCTCCATTTGTCCATAAATGGAAAAAAATTGTTTGTATGGAAATCGAACCACCTTAACTTGAGAAAGCTAAATTAAGTATCATTTCGATTATTCTGATTTTATTTCAAAGCCAAATTGAAATCGAGTTCCAGCGGTATGCCTCAGTTTGTACTCAATGTTTACACTTCGCATATTCGGCCAAAAATCGATATATTGACTAGTTGTACACATGTCTAAGAAACACGTGTTCAACTAGTATAAACGAGACTATTAAGTTAATATCCGTGTGGTTTAATTTTGAATGGATTACGCCATTGATTGAAGTGAATGCTTATTGGTACTTAACATTCATGGCGATGTAGTACTATTAAGATGAACAGATATTAGTAAATGTTTCGTTCGACAACTTCTAGAACAATCTGAGTTGACTTTTCTGATGTCAATGAATGATTGAATGATCAAATTCCATCTGATTTCACATTAATACTATTTTCTACATTAAATACATTTGACAGCCTTGAGAGCTGTAGGGCGTGAGTTCGATTCCCACTCAGGGCAAACATTTTGTGAATAAACAAATGTGTGTTCTGTGTCTAGGTGTTCTGTATGTATTATAAGCATGTATTTACAAAAAGTATTTAAGTATTCTATCAGTTATCTGACTTACATAGTACAAGCTTTGCTTAGTTTGGGGTCAGATGGCACTGTGCGTAATGTCCTACGATGTATATTTAATTATTATAATCTCTACATAGTATAAAACAGAGTCGCTTCCCGCCGTCTGTATGCTTAGATCTTTTAAACTACGCAACGAATTTTAGTACGCTTTCCATCAATAGACAGAGTGATTCAAGAGGAAGGTTTACATGTTCAATACGTGTATTTGCACCACATTAGTACTTTATTGCACCCGTGCAAAGCCGGGGCGGGTCGCTAGTAGGTAAATAATAAATATTGGGACACATTTCAAGATATATCTAGCTTCAAACTAAGCAAAGAACCAGAACCAGATAACTGATAGAATGCATATAATTATAATGTAGTAAAAACTTTTTCGATAAGGCAAAAATAAAATTTGAGTGTATTAAAATTAAATTAAAAACGGAAGATAATGAATATTGACACAAACCGTTATAAATAACTTTTTTGTACATGTGTATGCATAATTAATATATCCACCTGTATGTGAACCGTAAGAACCGTTTGTAGTGATGATAGCTCAGTGGTTAGCGCGGTAGGTTCGCATGCCGAAGGGCGTGGGTTCAAACTCCAACAATGAGCTTGAGCTGCCGGTGAAGGAAAACATCGTGAGGAAACCATAGCATGGTGGTAGGGTACTTTCTAGTACTCGGCTGGCTAGCTACCACCCTCAAGTTGAAAATCTGTCGCCAAGCACCTAACGGTGTGTTCCGGCAGCCTCACTTGAGAGCCAGTTCCATTCCAGGCTAGTTGTGCTTTACCATCTTCGACCACACCTTCACTTAACATCAGGTGAGCTGTGGTCAAACACCAAGCCTGTCAACCATTAAAAAAAAAAGTGCTTGATAATTAATTTTATAAATAGATAGAACTGCCTATCTAATCTCATTATTGTTGCAAGACACTTCTTGTTTCATTATATATGTGAGAATAATTGGCTTCGCATGTCCTGTAGGTATTGTACCCACTCGGTCATTAAGTAGCGTTTAGTTTTCCATGTAAAATTAATTTTATATAAAATACTAGCTGACCCGACAGACGAAGACAGGACTGTCTTAATGTGAAATATGCCCTAAGAAAATTAAATGATAAATTAATTATTTTATCACTATCATTCCGACCCATGCATCTGTTTTTTTTTTCTTTGGTTTTGGCGTCGCATTTTGAGCATTTGCCAGCGTCAAGTGTTTGACCATTTCAGCGGCAAGATTTTGAAAGAGTAACAAAACAGAGTACAGGGCATCGCTGAAATTTCATTTTTTAAACCGAAATGCATTCTTGGTTTCCGTATTAGAATCATATTTATTCATATACAAATATGATGGAATTTAAAACGATAATATTATCCGTGAGAAAATACAATCGCAGATTAAGTTCCACTTCCATTCTAAAGTTTTTTTTTTAATTGTTGACAGGCTAGGTGTTTGACCACAGCTCACCTGATGTTAAGTGACGTGTGGTCAAAGATGTTAAAGCACACCAAGCCTGGAATGAAACTGGCTCTCAAGTGACGCTGCCGGAACACACCGTTAGATGGTTAGTGGCAGATTTATATAACAGATAATATAATTCGTGAGAAAATACGATCACAGGTTAAGTCCTATTTCCATTCTAAAGCTCCTGTTAAAGGCTGTTGTCAACAATAAATCTACCTAAGGATAGGCGCAGCGTATTTTCACCTTGGAAACATTTCGCGTGGCGATTTTTTTCTTCGTAGATGTTATAATTCGTCTCATCAGAACCGCACCTTAAGCCGCAAAAGGAGTCGGCCAAAACCGTCAGATCGCACCTACCTTTCAATTAGTAATAATTCGCGGTCGTGATCTGATCATATTTGTCAGGGTTCGATAGCATTAAATTTTTTTACGTAACGCTACGTTTGGAGATCGAGGACTGAAGGAGCGGTTGCCAAGTTTCTTGTAGAACAAAATATGGACTTAGATTCCAAAACTTAAAATGAAAATTATAGGTCGACTTCAAATTTGGAAAGAGTAGGGTAGAGTAGGTAGGTGGGACATTTTGGAGCTAATTAATAACTTAACCATAAACAATCGTTCTATCTTGGGCATATATGAAACTATGCAGTAAAAACACACCCTACGTTTGTTCTACCAAGTGTCTTATCAAGCTTTGCTTAGCTTGGGGTCAGATGGCGCTGTGTGTAATGTCCTACGATATTTATTTATTTATATATTGCGGCCTGTTGCTCTTTACTGTCTAGATTTCAAAAGAACTAGAAATAATTTTTAATAAAGTCTCTGAAATGTATTCTTCTGCTAAAAGCATAATTGAATTTTTTTAATCGTTTGCAGAATTTTGTCAGAAATGTTTATGCTCCTACTTCCGAACAATGATTAGTACATCTCAGATATTTATTGAACTAATGCATATAGATGGTAATATCGAAAACATTACACACCTCGTTAGACATAGCAAAATTAATTTAACAATTGAATTCATGAGAAAAATAAATTGGTTCTGTTACAATACATTACGACTTGCTTCAACTGCGTACCCCTTTACCTTATAAGAATACAGGCACATCAAAAAGGCATCGATCCCGCCTGCCCAATATCGATAACAAAACCAATTCGCCAGCAGTCGATAGTTTCGATTCTGAGAATCGCTCGCTCAATTCGGCAATCGTCACGCGTTCGAGCTACACTCATCTGAGATCCATTCGAGATAGGCAGGTGAACGATCTAATCGAGTTGAAGGCCAGCAATCGTTTGGTCAGGTTTTTTTTATTAAGTTATTAGTACTTACTTATTGCTTAAACGTATGTTGGACGGGCTATCGACCTGCTAGCAAAAAACCTACGTACACAATGTGAATTTTTGCGATCGGACGCGGGCCGGGGAGTTGTTGTGTTTTGATGCGCGAGGCCCTTGATTTTCTTACTCGTTTGAAGCAACTGTCGATTCTTTAGACAAGAACTTTGATAATACTGTGTTCCGGTTCGAAGGGTACTGCAGCTAGCGAAATTACTGGGCTGTTGAGACTAACCATCGAAAGTCTCCAAAGTAATGAGCGCCAGTGATGCCCTGGACTTTGTTTTGTTACTCAAAGCTCTGTGTATCGCTGCAATGGTCGTGGACAGGCGTTATCTCTTACGATCAGGTTTCATATCTTATGTCCTTAAATATTTTTAACTTAACTTCTACAAATGTATTTCTGAGGCTTATGCGATATTTTTAATAACCTATGACATTGTTATTGTATTTCTTAGAATTTAAAAATCCTTTGGGTTTTATAGGTTTTACTTAGGCATAATACTAAATAATTTTTAAATTTGCTTTCTCGTTTATTAATGTATAATTTTGTGACATAAATTTAATTGAATGACCGTTTATCTATCAATATTCTTAATAGGTAAACATGAAATTCAAATTTGAGGCACTATTTATTCTGTATTTTAGTAAAAAAAAATCTTTCAGAGGTTATTAGAATTAGATTCAAAATTAAAAAATCACATGGTCAGTTATCACTAAATTAGACGTTGAAACTTAAATATGTAATTATTTTAAGCCAAACGCTATTTCATGTTTCAGTCAATTGATCTACAATTGGTCTACAATTGACCTACAATAAGAGATTTGACTTTCCGCCTACCCTCCGCGAGTCAACAAGGGATCCCAAGAATATACTGATATTTTCATACCCGATTGTACCCTCCTTCCCTTATCAGACCACACACCTACAAAACTAAGCGACGCAAGTTGTCTAACAAGAAATAATTACGGTGTAAATTTTTACACGCTACCGTTTTAGTAAATACTAAAGACATAAACGGTAAACTATTTTGTAGATTTTTTTGTTCTGGGAATTACAAAAAAATATTATACAAAATTATCGAGTCAAAACAACACGTTTAGTGTAACAATAAGTTTATCAAATATTCTATATAAATTATTTAAATATAAAATAAAATAATTATAATTATAATTATAAAATAAATCCATAGAACACACTAACAAAGTGTCTTCCCCTTAATAGAGACAGTAAGAAAAGTGTTAATGGACGCATTCTTCGTTTATACTCTACTTAGCAATTTAAGTTATATTGAAATTACTTATTAGTCTCAACTAGGCTAGATTGTAATAACAATGAGGTATCTAACAACAAACAGATACATCATTAGAAGGAAAAAAAAACAATATCTTGGATATATTTTTTGTTAATGCTAACCATTCGTTGAGAGCCCTAGTAGGGCTACAACATGGGCGTCTTCAAAAATAGTACTGGTTCCTTCTACGGAAGCGTTTTCTATCCTAGACCACATCGTTGCTTAATATATATTTCATTTTCATTGTATTGACATATGTTATGATTTTGATATTTTTAAATATGAATGGAAAATGACCTGTCACTTTGGTGTTATTAATAAAAATAAAATAAAAATAAATAAATAATGTATTCAATACTAATAATTATTCTACTTAGTCTAGTTTATCAGCGACTACCTTATGTTAGAGATTTGTGGATATCATAGTTATTGATTTAACAATTTTTTACAATCACGTTTGTCTTCTGTTTTTCACTAAATCTGTGGGATTCACCTCAGTCAGGGTTTTGCAATAGGGCCTCTATCAGGGTTCCCGCGTCCTGAACGGAAATCCGCATAATGTGACCTCAGAATTGAATATAAAGGGATATAAATCCCAATGCATGTTGAACCACTGAATTCCAATGCCATTGTACGATTCGACACAAATAAAGAGATGTACAGATGGGTACCTAATCATTTCGACTCTGGATGACATTTTCACAAATTCCATTTCTGGAGAAAGGTGGTGTTAATTATTATACTGATTATTTTGGCAACGAAGGACGTCGGTTCAAATCCCAACAGTGAGCTTGAAGAAACCATAAAGTGGTGGTAGGTATTGCCGCCAAGCACCTAACGGTATGTACCGGCAGCCTCACTTGAGAGCAGTTCCATTCCAGGCTCGGTGTGTTTACTATCTTCGACCACACAGTCACTTAACATCAGGTGCGCATAGTCAAAAACTTAAAAAAAAAACAAGTGGGTGGTATTTTCTTCACTAATTCTGTTTTTGGAACCGTTTTCCCAAACAGGAATAGTTTAAATAAAGATTGTTCTATTGTGGCAACCTCTCCATATCGTCTGTTCTAAAACTTTTAAGAGTTATCACAATACTCTTTGGTAGGTGCCTTTTTGAAGATTCTACGAACATTTCTGATTTTTCCATCTGCATCTATCTAGTGTATGGTTTCGTTGCGTACGTAGTTTCTACGTAGTTTTATTGCCGTAACAGGTGGTAGATGTCGGGATTTATATTAGCCGTGTTTTAGGGGTTGGTACAATCGGTTATACAATTAAATGAATATTTACAACTGTAATTTTTTTTCTGTTTTTGTAACAAGAGATATGGCGAAGAGTAATAAATGTGAGACGATAAGATAATGTCTTTGTCCATGACCATTGCAGCGATACACAGAACTTTAAGTAACAAAACAAAGTCCAGATCATCGCTGCTTTGGCGCTCATTACTTTGAGGTTTTCGATGGTTAGTCTCTACAGCCCTGTAATTTCGCTAGCTACAGTACCCTTCAAACGAGAACACAGTAATGTTTACACACTACTGCTTGGCAGCAGAATATCTGGTACTGCGATGGTACCTACCTAGACGACCCCCTGCTAAGGAGATCTACCACCAAGTACCTAAGGTTTTCAATAATAGTATTCTATATACTAAAATTATAAGCACTTATTTACAATAAAACTGACTGACTTCCGTAGTACAAGCTTTGCTTAGTCTGGGGTCAGATGGCGCTGTGTGTAATAATCCTACGACATTTTTTATTATTGCTGTGAGATCCAAAACTATTTCCAGACAATTGTTGGCACTAGTTATCTCTCATTTCTTTGAGATATTTCATAGCGAGTGTTGTCTTTATTTTGTTTCCTAGAGTCCTTCAGATAGAAACAGTAATTTTCTCACTTTACTGCTTGGCAGCTGAGTATATTGTGATATCTAGAAATCTCCTGATCAGGTTACATTGTGTTATAACAATTTAACTGAAAACCATTAACCGATATTTCTGCAATACCGATGAAATTCAAGTCGAATAAATCGAGTAACAAGCAAAATTCAATACGAGCGAACCGCACCACGGCTCTGGTTATATTTCATACATTTAACCTTAGTTTACACATTATTAAAATGCCTTACATTTTACATGAGGAATTTACCTCGCACACAGGCGAAAATCATCTCTATTGTTATAGAAAAACAACATAAAATATGTTTGATTTTTTTTAAATAGGAGTCAAATTTCTATTCAGTTACGCCCTCGTAGGTAAATCCGCCATTTTCCAGAATGAAAGTGCATAATATGAACGTCTTAATGATTTACTTTTTTTTTTTATTGTTGACAGGCTGGGTTTTGGAGGAGGTGCATTGTGAGGAGGTTCCTCACTCTGCAGCCCTAACTACCGGCAGCCTTGCCCCGCTGCCGGCGGCATCCTAGTTTTTTTTTGTACATTTAATGTAAAAAAAATATGTAAATCTAAAAGAAAATAAATAAATTACTGAAATAATAATATAACTCTTTATTGTTCACACCAATTACAAACAATAATAAAAACAATAATAATAGCCTACCACCGCGCTGTTTTCTTTACGTTTACCAAGTACTTCCGTCAAAATTTTATTAAGGAGGTTCGATTTCCTTCAAATAATTTTTTGCCATTTATGGACAAATGGAACATAATTTTACAGTGAAATCACAGCTACTAGCATTTATTTTGGTCTTTATTTGCGGTAAATCACAATTGCCTGAATAAAACAGTAGATTATTAGCATAAAATCAAATTTATGAATTCATGATTTTTTAATAAAACAGTAAATGCGGTTAATCACAATTGGAGCAACTGTGATTTACCGTAAGACCAAAATACATGGCAGTAGCTGTGATTTCACTGTAAAATTATCCTCCATTTAACCATAAATTTTTTATTTGTAATTTGTATGGAAATTGACCCACCTTTTAATATTGGTTTAATCATGCATAGCAATCAGACTGACTGACTGAATGTAGTTAACGAAATTACAGGGCTGTTGAGACAAAGTCTCAAAGTAAAGAGTCCTGGAGTTTGTTTTGCTACTCAAAGTTCTGTGTATTAATTGATTGATTCAGGCGTTATTTGCGGAAGTTCATTTTGAATATTCAAGGTATATATTTAGTTTATTTCCGCCTAACATGCAACGGGCATGAACAGACGTTACCTCTTGCTATTAGGAGAGCGGCGCGCGTCTCATTACTTTTACTTTAAAAAAAAAGTAAAAGGATATTTTATAACCGACCAACAAATGCGAAAACCCAGACGAATCCCAATAATATCATAAATGTTAAAGTTTGGATGGATGTTTGTTACTCTTTCACGTAAAAACTACTAAACAGATTTGAATGAAATTTGGTACGGAGGTAGCTGAGACCCTGGCTAGACCCAGCTAGTGATCCATAAATAGAGGCCCAGTAATTGAATAACGAATTATACTTTTTTGTTATTTTATAAGTAGGTAAAACCTAATAATAGATATCTACCAGTTACTTGCTTAAATAAATATGTACGACACAAGGTTATGTGACGGATTTCATTAGTAAATTAAATAATTTATGGCGGCATTAGATAATCAAATTGCCTATTTCGGACCTACGTAAGTAATGAGTCATACGCAGTTTGTATGTAAAATATTATGAGGTACAAATTTTATTGTAAAAATTTAGTAACTTTACTAGTACTTTAGTAAAAATTAAGATTTAGTAAGCTGTAAGTTATTTATTTTTATTCTATAACTAGCGGCCTGTTCCGGCTTCGCACGGGTGGACATTTATTTCTTAATTAAATTATTGTAACAAATATAGCTGTTACCCAGGGAGAATGTAGCATACTAATGGTGAAAGAATTTTTGAAATCGGTCCAGTAGTTTTTGAGTTTATTCGTTACAAATCCAAAAATACAAATCTATCTTTTCATTTGCAGAATTGGTACAAAAGCACACAAATTCCTACGTCCGTTTACGTCAATCAATAACATACCTACTCCATTGTTTGTTCGTATTGCGATATCGCATCCCCTACAGTTTCGCAAAGCATTGACCGATTAGCCTACAAAACGTGAATTCGCAAGTCATTGTCGAACTAGCATACATATTATAGAATCGCCTATTTGTCCCAATGGACTCGGAAACCTTCGCTACGCTCGTTCAATCATTTTCAAGCCGGTTGAACCGGTTTTGATGAAATTTGTCAAGGAAATAGTGTACATCATAGGGACGGACGTAAAGTAGTTTTTATCTCAAACAAGCTAACACTCTGGCGTAAATTGATGCAAGTAATAAATCGTGTAGTAATTTCATTTTTCCAATAAAAATTCAGTTGTATTCAAATTTAAATTTCACCTATATCATTTACAAGCAACAGAATTGAAAATCACTATTAAATACATAATTAAGTAAATTAATGCCAGAAAATCACTAAAATATAAAAATTAAGATTTTTTTTTGCTTAACAGACTAGGTGTTTGACCACAGCTCACTTGATGTTAAGTCACGTGGTGTGGTCTAAGATGGTAAAGAACACCAAGCCTGGAATGGAACTGGCTCTCAAGTGAAGCTGCCGGAACACAGCGTTAGATGCTTGGAGGCAGATTTTCAACTTAAGGGTCGTAGCTAGCCAGCCGAGTACTAGAAAGTACCCTACCATTGTTGGGGTTTGAACCCACGCCCTTCGGCATGCGAACCGACCGCGCTAACCGCTGAGCTATCATCGCTACTAACTAAAAAACGAAAAAATAGTATTTTAAAATTGTCAGTCAAGACCCTACAGTTGCTAGTAGTTTCACTTCTAGTCCGTAGTATACATTGAATTCATTCATTCATGAATATTCAAGTCAAATGCAAGAATTCATGCGTAAGCGCAGATTGATTGCGCAGAGTAAGCAATTTACATCGACCACACACATTGCTACTTTGCATACGTATACCGACATGCGTAAGCGAGAAAGTAAAACTTCTCGTAAAACGTGAAAGTACCTAACTGTCTTTTTGTCGTGAACTGAGCTGAGCCTTGTAACAAACCCCTTTAACAATTTTAAAACTAATTTTGCACCAAAGATATTTAAATGGATTAAAAGGTTTAACAGGTTTATATTTATTAAAAGATTAAAAGTAAGATATTAAGGTAAAATGGTAATATGTTGGTTTAATGGTGTACTGGTTAACCGCTTATAATCTAATCTCTATTTTGGCCATGTAATCGTCTAAGGAGGACTCTACCTTGTAACCGTAATTAAACCCAAGACAGGTTTGAGATGAATTCCTATAATGCCTAAAATATCTAGACCCTACTTCTAAACCTAGACCTATTACTGAAGTTAGCTTCCTTAGCATATTGAAAGATATCTACTACATTATTAAACTCAGATATAAACAGTCAGTCTTGTCACATACAAAGAGTTAGAGGTAAATGCAAGTAATGTACTCTCCGGGATACAAATATTAACATGAATTTAAGTATTATGTTAGCTTTGAACTATTTGTGGTTGATTCTAGAGTTCAATCTTAGTACTGTATATAATTTATGATAATGAATTTAGGTATTACATTAGCATTGAGCTGTTTGTGTTTAATTCAATAGCTCAATCTTAGTATTGTATTTGATTTAAAAGAAAGGGTTTTAGTACATATTATATTAGCATTGAACTAGTTGTGGTTAATTCAAGAGCCCCGCCCCGCTCTTGAAAATCTGCCTCGGCATCCTGACTGGACAGCAGTCTTCCACATTTTCTTTTATATGGGGACTTGTGTCTTGCACATAATTAAATTACATTCTAGTAACTTGTATGTATGGATGTCAGTCGTTAAGATTCATAAATAGCAATCAAGGGACTGAGAGGACATTATCTTTTGGCAAAGTCTGTCTGTCATTATAAATTATATATAAATGACTCTACTTGGTCTGTAGGTATGTATGCAGTAGTTATAACTACAATATTCTTATGATTCTTTTAGCATCGTGATTCTTTTAGCTTTTAGTTAGGAAAGTATTTAAATAAATACTAAAGTTATGAGAACCAGGGTTTTATCATTAACCTGGAAAGTCATTAGTTCAATCTTTGTTGAATAGTAATAGCCTCAATGCTTCTGGCTTGTATACTAAGAATCATGGTTTTAAGGTAGTACTCTTAATAATGTCAGTTTCTCCCCTGATTAGATAAGAGAAAACCAACTGGCACGGCTTCGCTTGGCCAACAAGAGAGCTAACCACAACACAAGCTTCCCGTAATTTGCCAAATGCAAGTCGTTCTGACTTCTAGGTTATACAAAATTCAACAAGATTCAATTGATGACCTTATATTGTAACTTTTCGTTATTAATAAATGAATATGAGTATGAATATTGATATTCTAATAGCCGGAACACTCCAACAAGAATTAAGTGATTTACTCCATAGTTAACCTGAAATAAAAACCCTACTTGTCCCTGAATCCCGCCGATTGATACATTCGCATTCTGTAGAACATATTAGATCGACGTGATATCCCTATGTCCTACCTAGTAATTAAATAAACCTACACTTAAAGACGGGCCCTAAACTGTCTAGAGATACAATCAGAAGCCCAACAAAAGACTCGCGGGTCTTATTTTTGTGATTTTATCCCCGTTCCCAAACCTAATACGGGGTATTATCTAGATGCTCGGTATCCAGACGTGCAAATACCCTTCTAACTATGTTACTCTATTACCTAGCGGGGGTCAGCCCGAAAAGCACTAAGACTCTAACCAGCCCTACGGGACGACTTTCGCATGGCCGAAGCCTAGACCGAATCTATAACACAAGAGACAGTCATGGGAAGGTCAAGTACATCCAACCTAACGTAAGACAGTTTGCATGAAGCTTGGCCCACGTAATGATACCATCAAAGAACGACGCCACCAAGTTCGCAATCCAGGAACTTGTCCCAGGGAACTACGGACTATATCAAGCACAGGCCAAACCACAACCAAACCGGTGACTTCGATGCTCCTATTTCTAGGCAAAAGCACCGCTCGGTTAGTCACAATAAACCCGAGCCTAACGGGGAGGAATAAGCTGCCAATATTATGTTGTCACTAAGAAGGGAAGCTTCAAAGGTTCGAATTAACAGCTTTGCACACTTCGTGCGTTAACAGACTGGCCAATTATAACACAAATCGATGTAGATCGAATTATCACATAAACTGAATTTACTTTCCATTCCTTATGGGAACAGAATTCACTCAAAAACCCAATCTCGGTAAATATCGCAATCTAACGTGAAATAGATACCAATTCATGAGCTGAGGCACAAGTAATTCACATGTTTGTTTTATTAATTAACCTTATTTAGGTACAAACAGTATTTGAGCAGAGATTCACCATTAATTTTACTGAATTGGACAGCCGTTAAAAGAATTCGACAAGGGACACGCACCAGCCTGATTCACAATCCAGACCACAATGGCCGCCGAACCGAATCAGAATTACCGCGAAAAACCTAAATCCCGCCAAAACTGCCAAGCTATCCCGCTATTACATATCGATCGAACCTGCCAATCGGTGCGCGTAATTAGTGATGTTATAATTAGTAATTTATTCATATTTTGATTCTTAAATTATTAGTAACTAAAATACAATACAGATTTGCTTAAAATAATAAATCAACTACTTAACAATTTATTATAATTTCCAATTATTATGAGGTTTGATAAAGTAAAACCCCAATAAGCATTTGCTGATCAGCCAGTGTTAAGTAATTTCCCATAATTGTAGTTGCTCCGTTATATTAAACTAGTTGCGCCCCGCGGTATTAACGCCAAATTCCTAATTAATAAAAGTCCAAGTATTCTCCACTCCGAACAAACATCCATACAACAGGAACCCTCACTTGTGCCAATTATGTCATTTAGTTATGAAGGGATTGGAAAGCAAGCTATCTTACCTAACAATCTATAATGCACAATATTTTAATACAAAATAGTTTCATAATTGTTTTTCTCTACAAATTAGCTGTAACAATATATAATTTGGACATTATCCACTTTACTAAAATATCTAATATAGATATTGTCTTACTAAAGTAATAATCTAATTCGATTAGATATTTGGTATTTCAATGATAGATCGACGTAATATTGAAAAGGGCACCCCTATTCAAATATAACACACCTCCTTCCGTCTGTCTACATCGGATGTGCAGATCCTCTTAATTCATAACTAATTTTAATGTGAAGATATAATTAACCCATCAACAGCACACATGGGTTCTAAATCAGTTCCGAATTTATGTAGTATCTGTCCCTTATTTAAACATAAATTATCTAAGTCTAAATGCAAAACTATTGTTTCCTAAATTATTGGCTTTAGTTATTTGAAATAGCGCCATCTACTGTGTTTGGGTACTAACTTTATTGATTTTCACATGGTCACTTAACTTTGTAGTTCGCTACCTCACCGTTATCTAACGCAGCGCTTTTGTACCAAATCCGAATGTAAATGAAAATTAACTTATCTTAAATTTAATTAGAATCATACATTAATTTTAAATGAGTAAATGTATTAAAATCTCATTTTATTTGTTATTATAATATTTATAAATGTTAACGGTTATCTGGACCGTTACAGCAACCCCCAAAATTTACGAAGATATTAACTTTTATATCGTAGAAAATTTTCCTAAATAAATTATTTTGAATAAATGAGATAAACCCCTATTGTAATTGTTATTACCATAATTGTAAATGTTAACGGTTATCTGGACCGTTACAGCAACCCCCAAAATTTACGAAGATAGTAATTTTATATCGTAGAAAATTTTCCTAAATAAATTATTTTGAATAAATGAGATAAACCCCTATTGTAATTGTGTTATTACAGTAATTGTAAATGTTAACGGTTATTAGGACCGTTACAGCAACCCCCAAAATTTACGAAGATAGTAATTTTATATCGTAGGAAATTTTCCCCAAACAAATTAATTTTAATTTACAATTAATTATAATAAACATCAACGTTAACCTGGAAAGGAAATTTATGTAAAGGTGCAAGTTAAATTTGTCAGTATTCGAGTTCCAACAATAATTATGTGTCAGCTAATGTAGGTGTATTTTTCCTAACACAATATGATTAAGTTGTGTTTTTAAACCAACATGAATGCAATCGTCATAAAACTTCCATCTCCAAGCTTGATAATATATCAACCATTAAAAAAATTCTCCCTTCCACAGAACCCCCTAAAACTGAGAAAGATTTGGGTTGTGAGTCCAAACAGCGCTAGCCACAGACGAATAGACCACTCCTCAACAAACCTACTTTCCGTTTATCAGGAGTTGCCCATACATCCCCTCCAGATTTAGCAGATCCCTTAAGCAAAATGGATTAAATTCCGTATAGCGTCAATATCCCACCAAGAGATGTTAGTAGAACTCAGATTACTTTCCTTTGGAGAATGTGCAGTGTACCAGATCAGATTTTCATACTTTGTAGAGTACAAGACCTTTATAAAATCAACGTCTGTTGATGAAATGCCAGCTGGCCTAACCTAACACCAAACCTCCTTTATAAAGGTCAACTTGAGTAAGTGTTTTGTCAAACCCCAAATTCTGACAAACGACTCCCATTCCGACAGTGTTATTAAACTGCTTCATTCTATCTATCAGTATAACGATGTACATATATAATCATATATAGAATATATATTTCAATATTATACGTATAGTTTCGATTCCCACCGAACAATCTATCTATCTATGTATATTCCCAACTGTAACCCCTCGCCCCAATGATCCAATAGAATAACACCATCTAAGGTCCAAGAGTCTATAAAATTTTGCACCATTACTGAAAAAAAATAAATAATAAATAACAAAACTTCTTTAAATTAAACAAATAAAACTACTACCGCATTACCTTTATTTTTATTTATTTTTTAAAAATATTTAATACCTTTAAAATCAAAACCAATACCTGTGTAGACCTTTACCGAATACCAATTACCAAGTCATGTAGGGATAGTGATATTTGAGTCCAACACAATAAGCACAAAATTCGTTTTTTAGCAATGCTTTATTAGGTTTTTTTTTTCCACCCCCAATAAAAGAAAACATTTTTCCATAAGTATAATTTTATTTTTATAATCAATAGGTACATTTCATAATTTTTACATCTATATCATCTGAGCCGTAGGACGTCCACTGTTGAATATAGGTCTCGCCTATTTTTTTTTTAATCTAAAAATTTGCACCACGTCATAAACCGTTCCTAGACTAAATTCCACCTCCAACTCAATCTAACAAATTTCGTATTAGAAATCCGTGAAAATTACGATGCCCTTACACTCCATATTGTTTCCTAGCAAGTCTACTTAACATCAGTTAACTAAATGAATTTATTCAGATTGAGAATTTACACAAATATTTACGTCGATGTTGTTAAAATAAAATCTTACGTAAATTTCACGAAGTAAGTTGTTATGAGGCAACCCCCCATTCTTGCTTTCTTGAATCGCGGGAACTACAAATAATAATTATAAGAAATTCTCCACCAAGCCTAGTAAATTCAATTCTTCCACGAATTGAAGAGTTGAAATAATAATTTCAAATTTACCGCCTCTATTAATCAAATCTTAAAAAGTGAAACTTTTTAAATTTGCCGCCTTAATAACTGTACGTTTTAAACAATAGATACTAGGTACGTTAATTGCTAGCTAAAATAATTGTAATTTTCGTAATTCAAGCCCTGTAATTTTCGTAATTCAAGCCCTGTAATTTATTTTTGTTATTTGTAATGTCATTTGTCGACTTCTTCTCGAATCATTGCCTCTACTTCCATTGAAGTTTTATTTTCGACTTCACTTCTCAATTCAATAAATTCCGCTACTGAACGCTAGATGACGTAGAATTTAATTATTTTTTTTTTATAAGCTATTTTGCCTATTCGCTTTATAAGAACACATTCCGCTTTCTATTTTGATTACGTACAAATTATAC
Organism: Biston betularia; assembly: GCA_905404145.2. Taxonomy (NCBI): domain Eukaryota; kingdom Metazoa; phylum Arthropoda; class Insecta; order Lepidoptera; family Geometridae; genus Biston; species Biston betularia. Next base: position 2,417,364 of record FR989873.1, on the reverse strand, counting down.
ATTTAATGACTTTTCTTCCGAAGAATACTACATTTTCCTGAAATCAAATATAAACTTTACACAAACATATTTATACAGTCATTATTAACATTATTTCTAAAGAACATTATGAGTATGACAATTTTACTAAACGAGACCTATCATAAGTGCTAATATTATTCTTTGAGGTCTTGACTGTGACTATGTGACTTATTATGACAGATTTATTTCTGTGACTTTGAACAGCGACCAAAGCTTATCGAGTTAACATCGCTCTATAAATATTAAACTACTTGACTTTGGCAAATGTCGACCGTACGATGCTATATTAAGAAAGTTTTGAATGAAATGTCAAACATTTCTTTTTTAACTTTTTTTTTTTCCTCAATAGATAGGTATGTTGATTTCTAATTTGATTACATTTCTTAATCGATACAATAGTAAAGTTGTTCCTTGTAATTCCACCTGTATGTAATTAGTCGCAATTAATTAAATTGTATTTCAATATTCTCTCCTTTCCAATTTCACTAAGGTAGGTCAAGATGTTCAAATAAGAGAAATTAGAAACATACAAACAATGAGGCATTGTTTTCCGAATTATGTTGAGACCTGATTTTAATTTCATTTTTCAAGTGTATTTCAAAATTTTAACTATGATACAGTCATTTAAAGTAACCACTAAATTTGTCTATTTCCTTTACATACCTATCAGATAGCGTTAGCATTTTAACATAAAAATACTTACGTAGGTATACTTACACTTTTTGGTTCGAAATTAAAGTTGTTATGGCGAAGATTTTTCCATACCTTACATTACCTTGAATCTTATCACGACATTACCATTACCTTTACCATGAACCTTTACCTGTTACCATCTTATTTTTAAAACCTTACAACTACGAGTAACTAAATTTGTTTCTTAATTCATAAGTCTCGATCGATTTGAACTCATTTACCAACCGTCACTCATAATTGTCTCATCTCTATTTGACCGAAAATTTGAACTATGGATTTTATGCAACAACAAACTGGACTTACGAGTTACGTGAGACCACTAATAGTATAATTACACGTTAAAATACGTTGTAGTACATTTCTCGACGTTACTACAGTGAACTTTACAAATTTCGACCAAAATGGAAAAGCCGCTAACCTCTAATGTACGAGTGCCTAAGATGGATACATTACAGATACGCTGTAGCACTGCATCTTTATTTGGTAAGTAGACACCCCTCTTATTCCCTATTGTTACAACCCCAATCCAGTAAACCTTAAAGTTTCTAGACCTAACTTTGAAATGACTACCTGTAATCGTTTTACTTTAACCTTATAACCAAGCACAACATCAATGCTGATTAACTAATATTTGCCTATCAGATATCTTACTTATCTTTCGTGTGTATTTGAGTTTTTGTAGATACATACATACCTAATTTATTTTTCATATTTACAGAACCATTGAATGCAATCTGATTTGATGACTAAATTACAAGCCCAGAAAGTTCAAAAATGGCTATACAACTACATGAAACGGATAAAGTGAATGAATGTAGAACTTTCCTACTGTTCATACTACAACTAAGAGCATTTATTACATAAGTAAGTCACTATCCTTATTTATTTTCAAAAGTAACAACTTAACTCCGCAATACAATCTTATTTGTACTTATGTAGCAAAGTTAAAGCTCATTAGATTAGATATTATCCAGTCTTTCATTCCCTATTCAGCTGTTTAAATTGAAATTGTGAAACCTAAATTGAGTTATGTGACTAAAACTTCAGGTGATCAAATTAACTATACCTATGTAATTTTTAGTTAATCCTAATATAATTGTAATATTTTTCAGCGTTGTAAGACAAGTTAATGAAGCTTATATTTTTAATCGAACTCAACCACTAACGAAAGATGACAGATATGGAATCCTAACAAGTGAGTGTATAAAAATAAATTTTTAAATAAATCTAGTAGTACCCTAATTTAATTATTACAATTTATATAAATTGACACGGATAGTTTGTTTAGTTGAATCTAGTCTTGAGATAGTAAGGCCTTATAAAGTATTATGATGGCTTACCACTCCCATCAGTAAGCTGCTAGTTGGCAGACAACAAGAAGTGTTAAAAATCTATCTAACAAAATTCTAGTTAATAACTGGCTTACTGACAATTGTTGTACACATGTAAATAATTTAGTGAAATTTACCTATTAACTGTAACTGTGTTTTATTATGAAAACTAAGTGATAGTTTAAGCAAACTATAGCCTAATGGTAAGAGTACAGCCTATTACAATTAACAACTGCTTATTTATTGCATATACCCTAACATATTTGTAGTATGATTACTAACTTTTTAGTTGGAACCCTATAAGATTCTAAAGTGTGTTGTTGTTACCTTTCAGATGAAGTAACTGAGACATTAGAAATTACTTGCCCGCCACTACAAGTATTTTGAAAATTCTACAAGAACATTCCTCTGTTTCCTGCTACAATAGAATCCTATATTTTATATGCAATTTCATATAACTTTAAAGTTTTGAATTAAATAGTTTCCTATTTTGTTTTCATTTAAGCTCACTAGGATTAATAAAAAGATAGTGTTATCTCTAGACAATAAACATGCTGAACCAAAGATTATGTCCTATATTTTGAGTGTTAACCTTACTTTATAAGTAACTTGCTGAAGTATACTTATAATAATCTAGACTGTGAATCTATAAGTTTTTAATTTTAGTAGAATAAAAGAGAGTACCATTATGTCAGTGAAAACATCCTATGTAACATAATCGTATGTTTACTATGTTGTTGTTTGTTGTATGACTTGTTACTGAATTTATTAATTTAAAATGACTTTCATTTTGACCGCATCTTACTGATTGTATTTTTCCCTATTCCTATGCAAGTTACCTATTTATGATTGTTCATCTCAAACCTTTCGCATCACTACACAGCAACAATTTGTGTGCCATTCCACCTGGGCAGAAAGACACACTTATTTTATCTACTTATAGCAAAGGTGCTAGTTCCTAACCTACCCAAGTACATAATTATGAAGCTAAATTTTGTAAAAACCCTATAATGATTGATCCTGGTCTAAGGCACACCCATTTGTAACAAACCCCTTTAACAATTTTAAAACTAATTTTGCACCAAAGATATTTAAATGGATTAAAAGGTTTAACAGGTTTATATTTATTAAAAGATTAAAAGTAAGATATTAAGGTAAAATGGTAATATGTTGGTTTAATGGTGTACTGGTTAACCGCTTATAATCTAATCTCTATTTTGGCCATGTAATCGTCTAAGGAGGACTCTACCTTGTAACCGTAATTAAACCCAAGACAGGTTTGAGATGAATTCCTATAATGCCTAAAATATCTAGACCCTACTTCTAAACCTAGACCTATTACTGAAGTTAGCTTCCTTAGCATATTGAAAGATATCTACTACATTATTAAACTCAGATATAAACAGTCAGTCTTGTCACATACAAAGAGTTAGAGGTAAATGCAAGTAATGTACTCTCCGGGATACAAATATTAACATGAATTTAAGTATTATGTTAGCTTTGAACTATTTGTGGTTGATTCTAGAGTTCAATCTTAGTACTGTATATAATTTATGATAATGAATTTAGGTATTACATTAGCATTGAGCTGTTTGTGTTTAATTCAATAGCTCAATCTTAGTATTGTATTTGATTTAAAAGAAAGGGTTTTAGTACATATTATATTAGCATTGAACTAGTTGTGGTTAATTCAAGAGCCCCGCCCCGCTCTTGAAAATCTGCCTCGGCATCCTGACTGGACAGCAGTCTTCCACATTTTCTTTTATATGGGGACTTGTGTCTTGCACATAATTAAATTACATTCTAGTAACTTGTATGTATGGATGTCAGTCGTTAAGATTCATAAATAGCAATCAAGGGACTGAGAGGACATTATCTTTTGGCAAAGTCTGTCTGTCATTATAAATTATATATAAATGACTCTACTTGGTCTGTAGGTATGTATGCAGTAGTTATAACTACAATATTCTTATGATTCTTTTAGCATCGTGATTCTTTTAGCTTTTAGTTAGGAAAGTATTTAAATAAATACTAAAGTTATGAGAACCAGGGTTTTATCATTAACCTGGAAAGTCATTAGTTCAATCTTTGTTGAATAGTAATAGCCTCAATGCTTCTGGCTTGTATACTAAGAATCATGGTTTTAAGGTAGTACTCTTAATAATGTCAGTTTCTCCCCTGATTAGATAAGAGAAAACCAACTGGCACGGCTTCGCTTGGCCAACAAGAGAGCTAACCACAACACAAGCTTCCCGTAATTTGCCAAATGCAAGTCGTTCTGACTTCTAGGTTATACAAAATTCAACAAGATTCAATTGATGACCTTATATTGTAACTTTTCGTTATTAATAAATGAATATGAGTATGAATATTGATATTCTAATAGCCGGAACACTCCAACAAGAATTAAGTGATTTACTCCATAGTTAACCTGAAATAAAAACCCTACTTGTCCCTGAATCCCGCCGATTGATACATTCGCATTCTGTAGAACATATTAGATCGACGTGATATCCCTATGTCCTACCTAGTAATTAAATAAACCTACACTTAAAGACGGGCCCTAAACTGTCTAGAGATACAATCAGAAGCCCAACAAAAGACTCGCGGGTCTTATTTTTGTGATTTTATCCCCGTTCCCAAACCTAATACGGGGTATTATCTAGATGCTCGGTATCCAGACGTGCAAATACCCTTCTAACTATGTTACTCTATTACCTAGCGGGGGTCAGCCCGAAAAGCACTAAGACTCTAACCAGCCCTACGGGACGACTTTCGCATGGCCGAAGCCTAGACCGAATCTATAACACAAGAGACAGTCATGGGAAGGTCAAGTACATCCAACCTAACGTAAGACAGTTTGCATGAAGCTTGGCCCACGTAATGATACCATCAAAGAACGACGCCACCAAGTTCGCAATCCAGGAACTTGTCCCAGGGAACTACGGACTATATCAAGCACAGGCCAAACCACAACCAAACCGGTGACTTCGATGCTCCTATTTCTAGGCAAAAGCACCGCTCGGTTAGTCACAATAAACCCGAGCCTAACGGGGAGGAATAAGCTGCCAATATTATGTTGTCACTAAGAAGGGAAGCTTCAAAGGTTCGAATTAACAGCTTTGCACACTTCGTGCGTTAACAGACTGGCCAATTATAACACAAATCGATGTAGATCGAATTATCACATAAACTGAATTTACTTTCCATTCCTTATGGGAACAGAATTCACTCAAAAACCCAATCTCGGTAAATATCGCAATCTAACGTGAAATAGATACCAATTCATGAGCTGAGGCACAAGTAATTCACATGTTTGTTTTATTAATTAACCTTATTTAGGTACAAACAGTATTTGAGCAGAGATTCACCATTAATTTTACTGAATTGGACAGCCGTTAAAAGAATTCGACAAGGGACACGCACCAGCCTGATTCACAATCCAGACCACAATGGCCGCCGAACCGAATCAGAATTACCGCGAAAAACCTAAATCCCGCCAAAACTGCCAAGCTATCCCGCTATTACATATCGATCGAACCTGCCAATCGGTGCGCGTAATTAGTGATGTTATAATTAGTAATTTATTCATATTTTGATTCTTAAATTATTAGTAACTAAAATACAATACAGATTTGCTTAAAATAATAAATCAACTACTTAACAATTTATTATAATTTCCAATTATTATGAGGTTTGATAAAGTAAAACCCCAATAAGCATTTGCTGATCAGCCAGTGTTAAGTAATTTCCCATAATTGTAGTTGCTCCGTTATATTAAACTAGTTGCGCCCCGCGGTATTAACGCCAAATTCCTAATTAATAAAAGTCCAAGTATTCTCCACTCCGAACAAACATCCATACAACAGGAACCCTCACTTGTGCCAATTATGTCATTTAGTTATGAAGGGATTGGAAAGCAAGCTATCTTACCTAACAATCTATAATGCACAATATTTTAATACAAAATAGTTTCATAATTGTTTTTCTCTACAAATTAGCTGTAACAATATATAATTTGGACATTATCCACTTTACTAAAATATCTAATATAGATATTGTCTTACTAAAGTAATAATCTAATTCGATTAGATATTTGGTATTTCAATGATAGATCGACGTAATATTGAAAAGGGCACCCCTATTCAAATATAACACACCTCCTTCCGTCTGTCTACATCGGATGTGCAGATCCTCTTAATTCATAACTAATTTTAATGTGAAGATATAATTAACCCATCAACAGCACACATGGGTTCTAAATCAGTTCCGAATTTATGTAGTATCTGTCCCTTATTTAAACATAAATTATCTAAGTCTAAATGCAAAACTATTGTTTCCTAAATTATTGGCTTTAGTTATTTGAAATAGCGCCATCTACTGTGTTTGGGTACTAACTTTATTGATTTTCACATGGTCACTTAACTTTGTAGTTCGCTACCTCACCGTTATCTAACGCAGCGCTTTTGTACCAAATCCGAATGTAAATGAAAATTAACTTATCTTAAATTTAATTAGAATCATACATTAATTTTAAATGAGTAAATGTATTAAAATCTCATTTTATTTGTTATTATAATATTTATAAATGTTAACGGTTATCTGGACCGTTACAGCAACCCCCAAAATTTACGAAGATATTAACTTTTATATCGTAGAAAATTTTCCTAAATAAATTATTTTGAATAAATGAGATAAACCCCTATTGTAATTGTTATTACCATAATTGTAAATGTTAACGGTTATCTGGACCGTTACAGCCTCGATCACGAAAATTTATCGAATTCATATCGTAAAGGTAAATTTTATAAATTTTTGTTGTAAATTTTTTTGTCGATGTCGATACAAATACTTTTTCGCAAGTCGTTCGTGATCGAGGCTCTGTGAGCTCCCTTATTAAGATTCCTGCGATCAAATGTATTTCATGTAAAATAAAACTTAAATGAAATACATTTGATCGCAGGAATCTTACGAGTAAAAACGCAAAACATACGCGGCGGTGCAATATCGCGCAAGATTTAAGTCGGTCTATTTAAGACAAACGTGCCCCTATCGTAGACCGTCTCTTCGCATAACATCCAGCAAATTTGCAGTCATTTGACTGCTAGCTTTATAGCCTATATTTAACAATCTTCATTTGACACCGGTCTTGAAAATGTCTCGCTTTTCAGCATAGGCATCCTCTACTGCTCTTTGGTTATGGCTCTTTCATATAATACCACAGAATACATAATAGTACAACTAGTAATAATACCCACTATTTTCCAATTATTTTATCCCATCAAACGCCATTCCCATTAATCAAAAAATCCCATTAATCAGTAAAAAAAATATTTTGAAGTTCAGAAATCATTTAACTTATTAGACGAACGCATTGTTCTTCTCATTTTACCCGATTGTGTAAAAAACAATTAGCATCGACCACACGCATATCACTGCTTTGCATCAACACAAAAAAATGTGTGCAAGCGCACGTTTTGTCACAGATACGGCTTTACACTTACCCAACAAACATCTAGGTCAATTCTGCGACCATTGAAGCCTTAGAGGGTATCTTTTGTGAAAGGGTTAAACAGTTTTCGAGTTTGTTTCAAAGCGAGCGTTCACCATTATCATCATAACTTTCTTATTAAATCCACTGAATCATAGAAAAACAATATTTTTTTCATAAACACATTATTAATACATATCTATAATGACCTAAAACGATATAAGTGCTTAGCTTGACCAGTGAATGCAGTTCTCTACACGATACCTGCGTATTATCCAAGGACATCTTGAAATTTCTACTGTATAGGACATCCTCTTGTCAACTTCCCTACCAGTAATGCGATAGGTATATTAGAACTGTTATGTATACTGTGGTATAAGTACGCACACACCCAGTAACAATATAGTTTCCTTGAGTGTTGCGTAGGCTCAGTAGGTGACGGCGCCTGACCCACGCCTTGACACCAGACGCGTTGAAACGGCGACATACTGTTCATTAGTCGAGTTTAACAATGTCGGTACTTGCTGTAAACTGCTTGTTACTACCTGGGCATTATTGGATCCCCGGAGTAAACTCCAGTAGTTCCTATGATGCATCGCCCATATTCATCTCAAACTCGAGAAGGAGGAGAACTTGAAGACTAATTCCAATGCGAACACGTTCTATGAAATCGGTCATGTCTTTGTTTGCTTCGATTTTGAAATGTTCAAAGATGGTGAAAGACTTACTTACCACGTTACCTCGAAGCTTGTTGGCGGGTTCACATAAGGTAATAAATATCTTCTCCAGATACAAAATTATCCCCCACACATTCTGGTCTTTTACTGATTTACATTTTCAAACCAGTACGTAAAATACAAATAACTTATTGATACAGGCCGGACCCACGACCTCATGAATAAGACGCATCTTCTTCTAACAAATCCAAGCCTAGAAAAGCCCAAGAAAAGAAAACGCCCAATGCTATGGAATTTAATGGAAACCCCGGATATTATAAATTAAAAGTCAACACGGTCACGGTCGGTCTCAGTCTCGACCAAGCGCTCGAAAAGTCAACACGTCCTGAGGATGCCTCGTGTAGAGGCGAAACATGTGTCGACAAGTGGTTACTACAGAGAAAGGAGGATTTTAAGATTTATGATTATTTTAATTTCTTTTTTGTTATTTTAATTAATTTTTGTCAAATTATAATTTTAAGTTTATGTCAAATTAGTTCTAGATTTTAAGTAAGAATAGCTTTTTAATTAATAAGTTGTTGTCAAATTAGTTTCATTTAAGTCCTCATCACTGTTCGAACTGGAACGACTGTTAAGCGGAAATAAACTAGATATATACCTTGAGCATTTATTTTAAAAGTATCTTTTCTACTAGAGAAACTTGTGACAGGGATGGATTTAACAATAGACTATCAGTAGGGCAAATAAGTTTGAGATAATTATTTAGTATGTAAACGAATTGAAAAATGTATGGAAACGAAGTTTTCATTCACGCACGATATACCTTTTTATGTATTTCCAATGAAATAGATCTACATTTGGCCTCCAACTCGTCTAGTGGAAGTGCGGCTGGGGATGAAGCAAGTTGCTTTATTAGCAATTTATGTCAAGGCGCTGCTGTCCCAATTCTGATGCATTTCACTATACGTATTTTAAAATTTATTTACAATAGAACGATTCCAGCATTCACCTCTCTACAACCTATATCTAAAAGACATCGGCCTGCTAAGAACATCTATAAATTTATTGCTGGAAAGAGAATCCAAAGCAGCGTTAATAGGATCATATCAAATTTGGTTAGGCATAGAAGACAACACAGGCTGTGAAGGTGAAGTGTTAATATGTTTTCAAAACCTCACCCCCTTAAACACCTGTGTTTCAAATCCTAGGCACTGTTTCTGGCCCTGCAACGCGATGGATTCGGTTCCCGCGTTCAGTGATACCACTGAATGCTAAGAAGTTTCGTCTCAATACTGACACTTCAGATGAAAACAATCAGGCACAAAAATCTGTGTACCAACAGGGCATAAAGTATCTTTATTATAAGCTACTGAGTTCGATAGGCAGATATGACGTTACTAGGTGAATAACCTACTCGTCTCGCCATTACGTTACCTATTTACCCACGTTTAAGTAGGTATATGACGTACCTTGCCGTGAAATGCGACGTTAACATGTCGATGCCGCGTATTCCGAAGATAAACAGTTTTCTCCAGGGTTGTCATGCAAATAAATTCCAAAAACTCTATAAAAATCTCCTCGGACTGCCACAAGTTTTTTTTTTCTTTTTATGCCGCAGATTTGAAATACCAAAATGTTTTCAGGTTAATGTCATCATCATCACAATCAGCGTATCATAGTCCACTGCTAGACATACACCTTTCTCAAGGCACGGCACTCAGCTCGATTTTTGACCATTGCGAGAATTAATGTCAAAATCTTATAATTCATAATAATTTTATAAACGAATGAATTTTTGCCATAGTGCCTTTAAAAGGTAGTAGAGGTTTAATAAGGGAAACCGATGTGGTTTTGACAAATTTAATAAGTTTTCCTTAAATACATTTGTGATGAGTAGGTACTGTGTATTGAAATAACCCCGACACTGTACAAGAGGACTCCGGTGATGAAGAGCTCCAGACCACGCTGGCACAGCACTTCATTCTAATCGCTCATCCCGGCGCTCGCATACCAACTGCTGTCGTCAATTGCGAGACGCGCAGCGTCCACAGCGAAGCAAGACAAAACCGCGCGCTCTTTGTACTCTGCATTGGCTCCTTGAAAAAGTTCACCGGATGAGACTGAAATTTTAGTTCGAGTATCCGAATCAAAGTAAGTAAAAGCAGGAGGGAGACATTCTCAACTGCCATATGTGTACAAAATTTTCGTACGTTTGCCAACCCTAGTTCTCTGTTCTGACTGGTGGTGCGCAATGACCTTTGTCCACTACAAAGATTTAGAATTAGATAATAATAGATTCTGCATTCGCGTAAATCATTTTCCGAATAGACAACACTGAAATATTGTTTCTGACAAATTGCGCATTAGATATTTGGCGCAGTTTCTTTTCAATGTCTAAAAGTAGCCATGTTTAATACAGACATAGGAAGAGACTACTTTTTTCTTAGTTATAAATTGGTGGTTTTTTGACTTCGTATATATATAGCTTCAAGCCCAACGTGTGCCCCTACACTTTACCACCAGTAGGTAACATATATAAAAACATTTTTTTCCAGTGGCTAGTTCAATCGACAATGAAATTTAGCCCAATCGATTTCATATTACAGGCAACCCTCTTGAATGCTAATTTTTTGCTGCCCCGTCCTTTGTGACGCGATCTCAAAGGGTTAGTTTTATATTGAAGGAGGTCTGAACGCAAATTGATATGCTCTTGACAAGGGCTTTCTCTGTACCGATCTAATGTGAACGAAAATACGCCCGTGGAACTTTTGATGCAGGCAATGGTTCTCTGGAACCAACTTTAATTGGGACTGAAGGTGATGACGACATAGCATAAAAAACTCTCATACTTTAGTTTTCTATTCAACACGTATTACGTACGGAAAAAATAGAATGCAGAAAACTATGAAAATTAAAATAGTAAATGCACTATCCAGCAGTAAACTATGAAAGAATGTGAGAATTTGACAGCCCTGTTGGTTCAGTGGTAGTATGTCTGCTTCGAGAACTGAAGGGCGTGGGTTCGATTCCCACTCGGGACTAACATCGATGTGCCTGGGTGTACTGTATGTATTATAAGTATGTATTTACAAAAAAAAAGTATTTAAGTATTCTGTCAGCTGTCTGGTTCCCATAGTACAAGCTTTGCTTAGTTTGGGGCTAGATGGCGCTATGGTAAATGTCCTCCAATATTTATATGTAGATGATATTGTACATAATTTGTAATAGTTTCTTTGCTACGAGTACACCTTTAAACCTTGCCGACAGCGGTAGGCGGTAGCGTTATATTTCTATACAAGTGAATTTAGGCAATATTAGAAATTTAAGCAATTAAATTTCTAATATTCAAATTAATAACAAATCTATGTATAGCTTCTGTAGTGCCAGGAAGCTCTTGTTCATGGACCTAGTGCAATATAATACAAGTGCTAGTTTCATTATTCGGCTTCTTCTACACAAGCGTGCTACATCGAAGACCGCATCTTTTCTTGATATCAGGCGAGATGGTGGTTAAACATGAGCCGTTCGTCTTTTATTTGTTTTGGGAGAAGACTTCTGTTTTATTTCTTTTTTAATTTTTGCTTTTGTTTTTGGCATGTGTCGTATTGTTGTTGGTGATTAGGGCTTACCGGAAGCCTAGCGCTAATCATACCACTTAGTACGATCAGCATTATGCTGAGGTGAGCCTGTATTTTTTGTAGCGATGATAGCTCAGTGGTTAGCGCGGTAGGTTCGCATGCCGAAGGGCGTGGGTTCAAACCCCAACAATGAGCTTGAGCTGCCGGTGAAGGAAAACATCGTGAGGAAACCAAAGCATGGTGGTAGGGTACTTTAGTACTCGGCTGGCTAGCTACCACCCTCAAGTTGAAAATCTGCCGCCAAGCATCTAACGGTGTGTTCCGGCAGCCTCACTTGAGAGCCAGTTGCATTCCAGGCTAGGTGTGCTTTACCATCTTCGGCCACACCTTCACTTGACATCAGGTGAGCTGTGGTCAAACAACTAGCCTGTCAACCATCAAAAAAAAAAAACAAAAAAATTTTGCAAGTGTCTCTAATTTGTCTTCGTGTGTTTTTTTTTATACTGAAACTTTATTTCTTCTCTCACAAATATTATAACTGCATTTCTTACCTAGCACCGCACAGTTGCAGGCCTTATCCTGGTACCTCGAACCTCTCGCCGTTTCTGCGTTCCCAACAACGCTCTAATTTAATCTTTACAGTAACATAGTTAAAGAAACACCACACTCCTTTCATTCGCTCTAACCTCACATAAATTAACAAGAATAGGAAAGAAGCCGGCGGTTGAACAGTGGCAGCTGTAGCACATGGTTACCTTGTATAGCTGCCAACGAAAATCCAATTGGATTATATTTGAAAATTAAGTGGTTTTATTAATAATATTACTTGTAATTAAATTGAATTAATTGAAAAAAAAAATACATTAATAATTCCACACAACAAACTTAAATTAATTAGCTCAAAGATGATTCGCAAATAAGTCCCCACTGTGAACAGATTGCTTTATAACGTGTTTGACAAATGTATATGTTTACTGTCAATGTCAACTTTGGTCAAAAAGACCAAAACAAAAGGACATTTCCTTTTTTTTTCTTTGGTTTTGGCGTCGCGTTTTGAGCATTTGCCAGTGTCAAGTATTTTTCTTTTGAGAAATCAATAATTGTGTTTGTTCTATTTACTGTTTTTTTTATCGTTGACAAGCTAGGTGTTTGACCACAGCTCACCTGATGTTAAGTGACGGTGTGGGCAAAGATGGTAAAGCACATCTTGCCTGGAATGGAACTGGCTCTGAGGCTGCCAGAACACACCGTCAGATGCTTGGCGGCAGATTTTCAACTTGAAGGTGGTAGCTAGCCAGCCGAGTACTAGAAAGTACCCTACCACCATGCTATGGTTTCCTCACGATGTTTTCCTTCACCGGCAGCTTAAGCTCATTGTTGGGGTTTGAACCTACGCCCTTCGGCATGCGAACCGACCGCGCTAACCACTGAGCTATCATCGCTACAATATGTAAATGTTGGTCGCATTATCGTATAGTGGTTTATTGTGTTAAAGTGTATAAATAAAAATAAAATAAATATCATAGGACATTACACACAGCGCCATCTGACCCCAAACTAAGCAGAGCTTGTGCTATGGAAGACAGATAACTGATAGAATACTTAACTTTTTTTTTTTTTTGTAAATACATACTTATAATACATACAGTACACCCAGACACAGAACAAACATCGATGTTAATCACACAAATGTTAGTCCTGGGTGGGAATCGAACCCACGCCCTTCAGCTCTCGAAGCAGACACACTACCAATGAACCAACAGGGCTGTGTATAATGTAAAATGTAGAGTAAGACGAAGCAAATAAATGTTATGAAATATATTGTTGGAACACCGACGCTTCGCCGGCACTAGAAGAGAGAGGGGCGCGCGGGACGCGCGGGGTGCGCCCGCTTCGACGACACCTCTTCAACCAAGCGTCACGAACGCACGCGCATCGCCAGTCATCGCACATAATCATAATTCTTTTATTCTTATACATAATATAAATCAGTCAGTTACAGTCCACTCATCCTTTCATTTAGTCCAACTAGCAAGGACCCGAACAATTGTAATACAGTAAACACTTACGGCAACGTAGCCGAAACGTCAAGGTAAATCGACAAAACTAATTCATAGTAGGTACTTTGTGCGCAATTAAGTCCCAGTGCTAAACATAATTATATATTCAAATAGCAAGTTTAAAAATCACACTTTCCGCACAATTAAATTATTAATTCGATTTCAAGTCGCTTCGCTTGTTAACTAACACAAAGTCGCAGCTCCTGGCTAATTATCGCACAATAAACACTGCAGTTCTCAGAATGCAAAACTCAAGGAAAACGTAGCTTGCACATCGCAGTTTGTCGCGAATTCTCGACAGAAAGGGAAACCGAGGCAGTCGGAACATACCGTCAGGTACTTAGTGGCAGATTTTCAACGTAGTAGCTAACCAACCAAGTACCAACTAGAAAGGACCTACTCTACCACCATACTGTGGTTTTCTCATGATGTTTTCCTTCGCCGGCAGCTCAAGCAAAAGGTATTCCTTAAAGGTAAGTAGGTAGGTGAATAGGTATTTCCTAGGCAAGCGTGCTCCATCTTCGGCCACATCGTCACTTTCCACCTGGTGGCCACAGCCAAATGCATGCTTAGTCCGATGTAAAAAAAATGCTCATTGTTAGGTTTTGCACCTACGCCCTTCAAGGCTATGCTTAAGTTGATCTTGACGGATAATTAAGAAAGGGATCTTATAAAGGTTCTTTTTTGAGTACGGAACCCTAAAAAGACCTTGTTTACGTTTTCCGCAAGTAAAATGCGTCCAATAAAGCAGAATAAGTAACTAGAGTTTTTTCGCGGGAACGTGGAAAAGTCGTGTCGTCGCATTTTATTATTTACTAAAACTAGAGTTGTTTTGCGTGTTTATGTATAAGATTTTGTTTTTTTTTTAATTCAAAAAGTGCCAAATTACGTGCGTGTTTGAGGAGAAGTGATATAATGTGGTGAAAATTACTTTTCGTATTGCTTCTGAACTTCTATCGAAGCTTGTACTAAAGACACCACTTCTTTATAAGGGTATGACTGGACTCTGTGTGATTCAGACAAATAACTTATGACACAACAACATCTACAACTTTCCGATGTTGTTGATAGATTTCCAATACGTATATGTGTTTAAATAATCTCTTTTTTAAACACTCCGTGTTATAATAGTATTCCAAGTTTATTTTTAATTATTATCCTTAACATAAAGAGTTTTAAAAATGCAATATAACAGACTAGCAAGTTACCTTCCATGAATATAGAGATTATGGCTGAATTATGTAAAACAATGTCGTTCTCGTAAAAGATTATGGGCTACACGAAAAAATGCAATACACATGGTACACCAAAAGGGGCGATGCTCACGACTATAAAGGATTCAGTAGATACTATAACTGTAGCATGTTTTAAACGTCCTAAAATTATTAATTTTTTTATGGTTGACAGGCTAGATGTTTGACCACAGCTTACCTGATTTTAAGTGAAGGTGTAGTCCATGATGGTAAAGCACACCTAGCCTGGAATGGAACTGGCTCTCAAGTGAGGCTGTCGGAACACACCGTCAGGTGCTTGGCGGCAGATTTTCAACTTGAGAGAGTGTGGTAGCTGGCCAGCCGAGTACTAAAGTACCCTACCACCATGCTATGGTTTCCTCACGATGTTTTCCTGCACCGGAAGCTCAAGCTCATTGTTGGGGTTTAAACCCACGCCCTTCGGCATGCGAACCTACCGCGCTAACCACTATCATCGCTAAAACAAAGTAACGACTATGAACACAACTTTTTAAAATAATTTCGCACAGTAAATACTTTGTAACGTACTCACCCAAAATTACGGAATCATACTTTAAAAAAGTAACCATTCACATTTTTCCAGGATTATTATAACCACTATAACCATGTCTATTCATCGCAGTAGAATCGTACAATTCGTCGCATTGCATAATGGCTAGCCATTTTAAATTATAAGGAGTTAGTGTTTAGCATTCTTGCGTTACTGCTGACTTGACATCAGTCGCATTGTATTCCAGTTTCGCGCTCTTCAAACGTTGTTTGTGTATAATAAATTAACGTGATATAATTTTTTAAGTGATAGATTTTCTTGGCAGGATGTCGTCTAGGTACAACCGCAGTACCAGATATTCTGGGGCCCAAACAGTAGTGTTTGAACATCACCCGTAAGAAGAGTACTGCAGCTAGCGATATTACAGGGCTGTTGTGACTAACCACCGAATGTCTCAAAGTAACAAGCATGAAAGCAGTGATGCCTTAGATTTTATTTTTAATGAACGCCGTAAAAACAAGCGCGTTTATTTCTTTGGTTTTGGTGTCAAATTTTGGGCATTGCCAGTGTCAAATGTTTTATATTTTTAAGTTTCATAAGTTAAATAAGTTGCCTCGTAGCTATAGTTATAGTCAAAGTCCAGTCTCGGTTAAGTCTAGTCCGTGTGAGACAAGTTTAGTCATGCTTTAGTAAAGTAGTGGCGAATTTACTATAAGCTTCGATGGTGTTTTGAAAGCAACACGAAAAGTCATCTTTCACCACATTATATCACTTGCGCTTGTGATTCGGCACTTTATAAATAAAACACCACCATTTTTATGCATAAACACTCGACAGAACACAAGTTTTGGAAAAAAAATACAACGGGGCGATACGACGCATTCCGCGTTCCCGCCAAAACTCAACAAGAGTGTTACAAGTTTAACGCGTGTGTTCAACTGTTTCAAGATTATCACCAGCTTTTTTTTGTACATAATTATATGGATTTGAACATTTGCCACAAGCCTCGTCCAGTCGAAATGTGGCACTCTGTTAAATTTTTTTATTCACACTTAGATACTCCAAGTTTTGAGTATCGCTGCAAAGGTCATGGACGCGTTATCTCTTACTATTACAATTTGCTGCGGCGTATAGACATCATGAATAATCAAATATTCATCTATTAACCCGTTTATGAGTAAAATTTGAATAATTAAACACAGACATTTGCATTTACTATGTCATACTAGAAAAAGTTAAAGCGAGGAACAAAAACGAATATTCCTTCCAAGTGGAACCCACCCACGTCACCTCTGTGCCTGTCACATAAAACGTTTTAAAAACGCGATATCGTCACAGGTGTTTCAATTAACCAAAATCGTGTCGGAACCGTAACTAGACAAACCAGCATTCAGTTAAATGGCAACATTTATGTTTACCTTTATTAAACATGCACCACTGAGGCACCCCCCCTCACCCCAAATGTTAGCAAAAAGGCTCCATACCCTTCACTTAACCATAACGCCAGTTACCGATCCTAATTTAATCCCAGCGACAGTAAAATTTAAACTTTATTACAGAGAGGTAAGCCTCATAGCTAAGCAGAAGGGTTGAGGTTAAAACTCATTACTTTTTATATCGAGGAAAAATAATAACGGAGTTTGTAGAATATTATCGTTATTTGTACGAGCGCCCTTTTGTCTGAATATCTATGACCCTATTTCAAGGCACATAAGGTTTACAATTTGAGGGTAGTCGTAAAGTGGCGGAACTTGGGAGATTCAACCGCGGAAGTAAAATTGTACGGGTTAAATGTAAGAACTCCAACTGTTCGGGTTTCCACGGATTTGT
Organism: Biston betularia; assembly: GCA_905404145.2. NCBI lineage: Eukaryota > Metazoa > Arthropoda > Insecta > Lepidoptera > Geometridae > Biston > Biston betularia. The sequence continues at coordinate 2,399,940 of FR989873.1, read as the reverse complement.
CCCACTGTCCCAGTGACATGGTAAAAAATCAGTTCAAACCGAGTTCTTTCAATAATAATCAATATGTATTTTTAATAAGATCCAGTGAAGTAATAACATCAGTGAAAAGTGAGTAAATATGAACTCTCCGGTGGACTTTATCCATTTTTTAACTTTGAAGTGTTACTGATAATATCTTTTTAAATCCTAAAGTCATATAAAAGTAAAGTCAAAATCTGGGTGTTTTACGTACCAATCGCAGAAATGTGTGTGTCCCTATTAATAGTTTGTAATCTGAAGGATCTAATTGAACACCAGTGCCGGTTGTCTGTGATCAGCAGCCATACTGTTTTTTATTTGTTTATTTGTGGTTGTATTGTGTCAAATAAATGGTTGTTTTTTCAATTACTTGTGCAATAAAATTTGTGTAAAATTTCCAAGTGGATGGTTTTATTTAATGTCAAAATGTTAACTTTTTCTTCTATGTTTATCCTGATTTAGCATGTGAACCCTAGTAACCCGTCTACCCGGCGAGCAGTCCCGCTGGCCCGCGTCAAATAATTAACGATTTTCATCGTATCAAACAAGGAAGTCTGATAATAATTCAGCGTTTCATCGTTCCGTATCGGGCATGAAGGGTTGGGCGCAGAACGGTTGTCAGATAAGATTATTATAAACATAACTATAGTTTTCCAGGACATTTATATTATCTGAACATGAACTAAGAGCGAGCCGACCTCACGCACTAAAAGTTCGGACTCACAAGGTGCCATTTAAGACATCATTTATAAAGTAGCCTGTCTTCATTCCATAAGAGATATTCTAAGCGTCGGCATCGGTCCCGCGAAAGTTCATAGAAGTATTTTTTTTCTTTCCAAGAATACAAATTAACAAGGTACCCAAACTAGGCAACGTTTTCCAAACAAAATCATTGTTTAATCTGTAGATACTGTGGCAATGTTCTTCTCTCTCTCTCTCTCTCTCTCTATATCTCTCCCTCCCTATATCTCAATCTATATTGCTCTTTGATCTTCACAATCTTCAATCCTTCTTTTGGTTTTTTTAGCTCTAAGATTCGCACTTAGCTAAATTTTCTCATTTGTTTTGATTCTGGGTAGTTATACTTTAAAACTATATTTATACAGTTATTATTATCAAAATACTTTGTGATATGTAGACCTTATTATTTGCTTTGAGACTGCAGTATTAAATCATATCCTCTGATAATTACAACCTGTCTCTCTATCATAGCCCTTGGACATCCTTCGAGTGGCGATCCCTAAAACAGTAACATCGTCAACTTGTAATATATATTCACACAAACATGATATTCTTAGAGAATATCTATTCTTCTCAAACTCAATATTTAAATTCCAACATAACAATCGATTTCCGGAACAATTCGTCTCGATAGTCACAAGGTTCTCTTTCAGACGCGACGTCATCCCGAAATACCAAATTCAAGGACCGTTCAAGATTCGCGTCTTCCCATTTCCGCAATTAAAAAAAACCCCGACTCAGGCTTTGTAGATTACGTCGTAAACGGCCGGCCTGGCCTTGTTGGGTCGTTGGCTTGATCTAGGCCTTGACGTCAGTGCCGATTACACGAATGTGTGTTAGCAACAGGGGCGCACCGAAAATGTTAACGCAGACCATGTTAGGAGCGGCGAGCGATGTAGTGTTGGGAAAATTAACAATAGCGTTAGCATTAATGCGTTAAACAAACGATAGCTATAACATTTAGCGGTAGCATGATTATGTTAGCGACATAGATTAATCGGAAACAATATGAAAAAGATCATGCTCTGTAGTGGACTAAAGGAGTTGTCTGATATATAATGAATTACAAAATCCTCTGGAAGACACGTGCGCTCATAGTGACAAATATTCATCAACGTTTAAGGTTGAAACATCCCAGACTCATCCTTGATGACTAGACCTAAGAGAAGCAGTGAGATGTTAAACACTAAATAAGTAATAAACTTCAAACTTATAGAGCAAAACTAAGAGGTACTGCTATAATGATAAGTGATATATATCATAAGTATTTTCTACAAATATTTCGCATCCATTCACACACTTAATTAGTCGTTCCAAATTAAAAGACCTGAGCGTTTTTCATTTTTATAAAAGACGCTCAGGTCTTCAGGTCTAAATGAGTTTACGTTTGGCCGCCATCTTTCCTGATATTAATCGAAGACACAGTCTAAGATTAAATTAATACCTAATACATAGTTTAAACTTTCCTCATCATATTTTTTTTCATAATGGCACAGGAAATAGCAATAGCATTTAATATGCTAATGCGAATTTTTACTCATATTAAAATTAAACAAATTAGCAATTATTGATAGCTAGGTGCCACGATCGATCAAAGTTGACGGATCGTCTTGTTTGATTTTGATAACGCTGGAGGCGGTTTATTTGGCTTGATAAAGGTGGTTGACTTTTATGTATCATAGTTTGGCTTGGACTCGTCTGCCTACATGGTCTTGAGAAATCTTTAGCTACGTGGTAGAGGTGTGAACGAATGAGTCTCGCGTGATTGTTTCGTCCAAGTTATTTAGATCAACTGTACATTTCAAGAGCTTGTAATCGATTAGTGTGAGACTGCTAATAAGTAAAGGAAGTGATGGGTGCTAGTCTGTGACCTACACTGGATAAAGACCTTTCTACTGTTTTTACAGTTGTGGCAGTCCTGAGACTAATCCTACCAATCTTTGATTTTTTTTACATAAATTGTTAATTCGTCATTTCGTTGTTTAGTATCATCGCATTTGGTATCTGCTTCAAAATCTGTAAAGCGCGGGTTTGATCCCCACTCAGGACAAACGTTTATGTAAACGTTTGTTTGTTTTGTGTCTGGCTATACTTTATGTATTATAAGTAGATATGTATTTACAAAAAAAAAGATATTAGATATTCCAGTAGGTATTTGGTTTCCTACAAGCTTTGCTTATTTTGGGGCTTGCAAGCGCTGTGTGAAATGTCCTAGGATATTTATTCATTATATAGAATAAAATAATTTACGTTTAACCTCACTCTGGCTGGTGTGATTTACTATGATGAATATATAATATAAAACGATGAATTTATTATATATATCTCATATGTTTATATCACATCAAGATATCTTTAAGGAACCATTCTACAATAAATACGAAAAGGGGAAATTTGTGGCATAGAGTACGCGACGTAAAAAAAGCGTCAATGACTAATGTACCAAAGGCTGAATTAGGGATTATTCTAGTTTACAAAATTGTAGTTAAAAAGAACACAATTCTCGGCGGATGGGCAAATCTGTCAGTTGGCAACGTGCCTAGATTTTTGGAGACTTCCAAAGCAGTCAGGCAGTTTTCACGAAATATTTTCTTGATATTAAAATGGTCATTTTACGTCGTTAGTAAGCATCTCTTTTGGTTTAAAGCAATTCTTCGAAAACGATGGACAAATTATTGACGTCATTAGACTATATAACTACTATCTGGCCTAATATTAGGCAAAGATGCAGAACACTTAAGCCTAGAAGAAACTAATGGAACCGCAACTTTAGACAACCCTCTTGGCTCATTGGTAGTACTTAAGCATATCGACTTTAAGAGCTGTGTAGGGTGACAGTTCGATTCCCACCCATTACAAACATTTTGTGATATAAAAAGATGTGTATTCTGTGTTAAGGTGTTCAGTATGTATTTACAAAAAAAAAATTTAATACAATTCAACACAAACAAACAATCAAATTTTTCCTCTTTATAATAGTATAGATATAGATAGATAGATATATATAAATATATATAGATAGATAGATAAATTAATAATAATTAATATTTGCTTAGTTTGGAGTCAGATGGCGCTGTGTGTGAAAAAATAACTTGAAACATGTTCTTTTGGGCAAATGTACTCCACCAAACTAAGGCGAGGCAAGGTCAAACGCGAACCCATTCTACATAAAAGAAAAGTAATACAAAAACACGACGTTAACGCTAATGGCACCCTTAAAATGTCGCACTAATTAAATGAATTAGGTCGCCAGTCGCCCAGCGGTTGGGTAACATAGGCTTCCTAGTCTGACTAATAGCCTTCTCAAGGGATTAGACCATTTTAGGGCTTTCCAACTAAAATTTTAGTAACAATCATTGTTTTTTTCACTAGTTTCCGAAAACGTAAGGATATAATTTTAGCAGATCATTTCACTAATAAAAGCGAAGGTTTGTATACCCGGTCACAAGTATTGGGTGTACTAAGTCATAAGGGGGTCATTACACTCATTATTAGAACTATGGTTGTTTTTTTTACTAGTCTCCGAAAAACGTATGGATATAATTTTAGCAGATCATTTTACTAATAAAAGTGAAGGTTTGTATACCGGGTTACAAGTTAAAGTGTGTGTGTGTGTGTGTATGTGTGTGTGTGTGTATATAGGAGCGCGTGTTCATGTGTGCGTAAATAACTATTTTAATACGTATTAAGAAAATTTATAAAAACTGCTAACATTAATCATTTGTAGCGATGATAGCTCAGTGATTAGCGCGGTCGGTTCGCATGCCGAAGGGCGTGGGTTCATCCCCCAACAATGAGTTTGAACTGCCGGTGAAGGAAAACATCGTGAGGAAACCATGGCATGGTGATAGGGTACTTTCTAGTATTCGGCTGGCTAGCTACCACCCTCTAGTCGAAAATCTGCCGCCAAGCCTCTAACGGTGTATTCTCGCTGCATCACTTGAGAACCAGTTCTATTCTATGCTAGTTGTGCTTTACCATCTTCAACCATACTTAACATCAGGTGAGCTGTAATCAAACACCCAGCTTGTCAACCATTAAAAAAAACTCGTAGAACAACAATTCTCGTCTAATTTTTTTTGACCCGTCCTATTTTTTTACCCACGACGGAACGGAGACGGTATATGCGTTTGGGGTGAGAGGATGTTTGTTTGTTTGTGCAAATCCATGTTGCCATTTTTCTTCAAAACTACTAGTCCGATTTTGATGCAGTTTTCAGTTATGGGTTCGGGTTTCATAGTTACATTATCTTAGATAGGTGACAATTACTTTTAAAACGTTGTGGGTTTTTTCAAAACAAAATTTTGCTTTTTACTGTACAAAATGATAGGGCGTAATGATCCCATGCTAAATTTGTACCACAGTTGTAATGTAACTAAAAATCGGTCGCACGAAAATGAACACTGAACGTTACACGATCACAGCTAAGTTACGTTTACCATCATACAAGCGTCATACTTGTTCCATTGCTAAAAATATACTATCGTAAAACTCGTTCAATGCAAAGTAATTAACTGATACAGATAATGTGCGACCGCAAAATATGTCTCGTAAATTACGTTTATAAACTCATGTACAAATTGTACATATTATAATACGTATGTATATAGCTGCCCAATAACTATATAATTTTACGACCTGAGTATATTAAACTTGTCGTTAGAATGACAATGTATATTAATAGTCATCAACATATGTGTTAATCACCACAAATGTAACATTTAAATACATGTTTGTTACTTAATATGTAATTCGATTATATTTTACATATTTCATTGTTTACGACAAAACTTCCACCTTCCATTCTAATATTCATCCCTAGGAGTCGATTTTGTTTTTTTTTTTAATTTAAAAAGTACCATCGACAGCCCTGTTGTCTCATTGGTATATCTGCTTCAAGAGCTGTAGAGCATGGGTTCGATTCCCACCCAGAAAAAACATTATGTGGTATAAACAAATGTTTGTTCTGTGTCAAGGTTTTTTTAATGTAAAAGTTATGAGACGAACGAGACGCTCTCCTGATGGTCAGAGATAACGCATGGCCATGACCATTGTTCCATTCCAGGCTAGATGTGTTTACCATCTTCGACCACACCGTCACTTAAAACGTAGCCTGTCAACCGCGATGAAAGCGCTTTTTTATGGTCCACCGTCAAACATAAAAAAGCGCTTCCATCGCGCTTAAATATAAGCTAAACCTTTCTACATACTTCTCAACCATTTACGTACCACGTGTCCGCAAATTTCCATGGTAGAACCACTGAAATGGAAACCCGGCACCGCACCGTCTCGATGACACCACCGTTTGTTTACGAATCCCGCGCTGGCAAGGTCGCAGTGTCATGGGCCACAATGGCAGGTCGAGGAAAAAGTTTCACTTTCAAAGTTATGCCTAAACTGCGATGTGGGCGACGTTCTATGGCGTTTTAGTAGACAGCTAGTTAGTAACATTTTATGGTTTTATTTTCTAACATCTTTGATGTTTGTAACAAAGTAGTGTATTGTTAACTTTTAGAGTACATAGGTGAAACATTTTAAGACGTCACAAATACACTGGCATAGGTTATTATTGGTTGTACCAGATATTCTGCCGCCAAGCAAGTAGTGTGTAAATATTACTGTGTTCCGGTGTGAAGGGTACTGCAGCTAGCGAAGTTACAGGGCTGTTGAGACTAACCATCGAAAGTCTCAAAGTAATGAGCGCCAAAGCAGCGATGCCCCGGACTTTGTTTTGCTAATCAAAATTTTGTGTATCGCTACAATGGTCATGGACAGGCGTTATCTCTTACCATCAGGAGAGCGTCTCATTTGTCTCATAACTTAATAATTAAAAAAAAAGGCATATTGAGTACTAGCTGCGTCCCGCGGTGTTACTCGCTACATGTTATCGGGATAAAAAGTAGCCTGTGTGTTAATCCAGGGTGTCAGCTACCTCCATATCAAATTTCATCCAAATACGTTAAGTAGTTTTTGCGTGAAACATCCATCCATCCAAAATTCTGGATCCAAATAGATTTAGATTATAGAGGTTAAAATAATTATATGTAAAAAGTCTCTATTATTTATTTTTTTGTTGTGGTGTTAAAAGTTTGCTTTCATTAATATTTTTAAATTAATTAAATTGATGATATTTGAACATTAGTAATTGTTACTAATTTTATGGACTAGCGTCTCAAATAAATCATTCATATTTTTATCTTAAAACAAAAGCTACAAAATAGTACCTATATTATATTTTTCATACATTAAATTTTATATAGTGGTCGCTTTGTTGGTATAACAACAAAATAAAATAAGCAATATTACTTCCTTATAAACAAAATAGGAAAACAAACCTCGCTAAACATATCTGTTTACATCATCTTAACATTAACGCTAATTAAGGGGAAAGCGTTCACTTTCGATCCAAGTAGGGGAAACTGGGAAAACGACGGACTCCGACATTCGAAGCCTTATTAATGGAGAACATAGTGAAGTTAACAAGACTTGTGAGCATCCACACTTATTATCTAGAAAGATCGCATTAAAATAAATAAATATCGTAGGTCATTACACACAGCGCCATCTGACCCCAAACTAAGCAAAGCTTGTGCTACGGAAGACAGATAACTGATAGAATACTTAAACACTTCTTTTTTTTTTGTAAATACATACTTATAATACATACAGTACACCCAGACACAGAACAAACATCGATGTTAGTCACACAAATGTTAGTCCTGAGTGGGAATCGAACCCACGCCCTTCAGCTTTCGAAGCAGACATGCCACCAATGAACCAACAGGGCTGTCAATATGGTGTATTTTATTACAACCCGAATCGGCTTTGTTTTTATAAACTGAACGCAGATCTCTTCTCATAGTGAGATTAGTGAGAACGGTCCATAGTCCACCACGCTGGTCTAATACGGGTTGACAGACTTCACACATCTTCTAGATTTTTAAAAACTCTCGAATTTGTACATTTCCTTACGATGTTTTCCAAAGGTGCATGCCTCGGTATTCGAACGCAGGACCCCCAGATTGGAGCCCAGCTGGTCTCCCAACCTCTGCCGGTTTTTTTTATGTAAAAAGTAATGAGACGAACGAGACGCTCTCCTGATGGTAAGAGATAACGCCTGTCCATGACCATTGCAGCGATTCACAGAACTTTCGAGTAACAAAACAAAGTCCAAGGCATCACTGCTTTGGCACTCATTACTTTGAGACTTTCGATGGTTAGTCTCAACAGCCCAGTAATTTCGCTAGCTGCAATACCCTTCAAATCGGAACACAGTAATGTTTACACACTACTGCTTAGCGGCAGAATAACTGGTACTGCGGTGGTACCTACCTAGACGACCTCCTGCTAATAGATATACCACCAAGTGAATGAAAACCAAGAGAAGAAATTTCTCTGTCGTCAAGCACCTCACGGTGTGTTTCGACAGCCACACACATCTTAACATCTTAGAACACACCGTCACTTTACATCAGATAAACTGTGGTGAAACACCATGCTTGTCACCTATCAAAAAACCAAGCCCCCAATCCAAATAACTTAACGAGATGTTCACAATATAGATAACTCCCTTGATAGCAAGACTTTATTTTTATGTATTAACAAGCGGACGCCTCGCGCTTTCACCCGCGTAGTTCCCGTTCCCGTGGGAATAAAGAGATAAAAAGTAGCCTATGTCACCAGGGGATAGTGTAGCTTCCCAACGGTAAAAGAATTTTTGAAATCGGTCCAGTAGTTTCGGAGCCTATTCAATACAAACAAACAAATCTTTCCTCTTTATGGTATAGATTAGTAAGTCAGAGAGTTTCAAGGTCAGAGTGAATAGGTATCTTCTAGGTCTGCGTGCTTCATCTTCGACCACATCGTCGCTTACCATCAGGCGAGTTGGTGGTCAAACGCGGACTTATCCGTATTTAAAAAAAAAGTGTAATGTGGAATAAAGTTTTATTGTATTTAAAGTTATAAATACTTATAAGACTAAATTTTTTTTTTTTTTAATACTAACTTTGTTAGACTATGTTTACCGACATAGCCCAACGGATTAGCAAGTTGAAGTGGCAGTGGGCAGGGCACATAGCACGTAGAACTGATGGCCGATGGGGCTGCAAAGTTCTGGAGTGGAGACCACGGACCGGCAAGCGCAGCGTAGGACGTCCACCCACAAGGTGGACAGACGACCTAGTAAGGACTGCAGGAACGCGCTGGATGCGGGCTGCTTCCAACCGGTCTTTATGGAAGTCAATGGGGGAGGCTTATGTCCAGCAGTGGACGTCCTACGGCTGAAATAATGATGATGATGATGGTTCGAGGCCCAACTGTGTAGTTTCAAGAAATAATTGCATGCATTTTTCAAAGAAATGAAGGAGACAATTTCAAATATGAAATTGCCATGACATAAAGCTAGCTGTTTCCTTTTACATATTTATAAGTAGCAACAAAACAACCCCAATTTTAGGGGAAAAGGAATGTCAAACATTACACGGAATAAGTAATTCATTTTGATAAATAAACGAAGAAGTATTGTGATTATTCTTCCTAAAATTAAGAGTGAATGTAACATTAAAATCCGGATGAATTTATACGTGCCAAAATATAAAAGGTACATACAAATGTAGCAATCACAGCCTGCTTCGAAACGAAGTCGATTTCCAAGAAATGAAGATATAAAAGATATCTATAAAAGACTTCTGAGCAAGTGATCAAATTCCAAATTGTTGAAGGCGTAACAAAAAATACAAACAGATTTATGGAGTCGAGAGCTGTCTTGCAAAAACAAGATTAAAATAGCTAAAAACTAAGTAATTGAACGTTCTGAGGACTAGGAAATAAGTAAAAAAATCTTGACACGTTCATATTGACAGAACTGCCCAAATAATGACCTCAGGATGTCGTTGTCCTATAGCAGACACAAAAACTATGTACTCGAACTATAAATAAAGTCTACAAATTCTTTGTAAGGACAAGGAAAATTCGACAAGCCACGTTAAAATAATGATAAGCAACAAAAAGACTAGATTTCTCGGTTGAAAACACAATGAATCTTACTTGCTCCGTTCATTTTTAGAAAATGTCGACGCCTAAGAATAGTCAGCGGGAAAGCGTAGCTTACAAGAGGCCATATCTTCTAATAGACGAAAAAGTTTGTAGATTATCATTAACTTTTTTATTTCGTTATTTTAAAGGTTAAATAATTACATGTTGATAGTGCAGCAACTTATTACATTTTTGACAGCCCCGTTGGCTCATTGGTAGTATATGTGCCTTGAGAGCTGTAGGCCGTGGGTTCGATTCCCACTCAGGGCAAACATTTTGTGAATAAACAAATTTTTGTTCTGTGTCTGGGTGTTCTGTATGTATTATAAGTAAGTATGTATTTACAAAAAAAAAGTATATATGTATTCTATCAGTTATCTGACTTCCACCACACAAGCTCTGCTTAGTTTGGGGCCAGATGGCGCTGTGTGTATAGTCCTACGATATTTATTTATTTATTTATTTTCATTACTTGGTGGTAGATCTTCTAAGCAGGAGGTCGTCTAGGTAGGTACCACCGCAGTACCAGATATTCTGCCGCTAAGCAGTAACGTGTAAGCATTACTGTGTTCTAGTTTGAAGGGTACTGGAGCTAGCGAAATCACTGGGCTGTTGAGACTAACTCTATCAAAAGTCTCAAAGTAATGAGCGACAAAGCAGTGATGCCCTGGACTTTGTTTTGGTACTTTAAGTTCTGTGTATCGCTGCGATGGTCATGGGCAGGTGTTATCTCTTACATTCAGGAGAGCGTCTCGTTCGTCTCATTACTTTTTACATAAAAAAAAACCTCCTCTATTAGTAAACGTGTTTTAAAACTAACAAAAAATTTACGAACGCAACCAATTAGTACAACAAAAGTAAAGAAAGAACACAACGGCCAATACACTACAAAGTTATTCTCATACGAACTTTTTAATCCGTAAACCTGAATAACTAGATGCACAAAATTCGATTCGACTTCAAAATCTAGCTCCAAAAGATCATTGGCTCCATTATCTAACCAAAAAGCCATAAAAGAACTAATTTATTCTTAGGTACTAGCAGAATATAAATTACTAACAATAAAAACTGTAGTACCTACTCAGATACGTAAAATAAAATAAATTAATTAATTAATTTATTTTTATTTTATTTAGATACGTAAAATAGTTACTAAAGCATACAAACGGCAATGATTAGTTACTTGCTCTATATGTATATTGTATATTATTATAATTTTATTCCGTATCTCTTAATTAGTGCCTTAAAAATAAGCGATGCAATAGATTCAATCTGAGTGTCTTCAAGTTACGAGTGAATCTATTTCACCTGGGAATGAGTGCTCCATCGTAGACCGACATCGCTTAGCATCAGGCGTGATGGCGGTTAAACGAAAATTTATTTGTTAGTAAAAAAAAAAAAAAACAACGAAGGTTAGTGGCAATAAACTAAAAAACATTGACACATCACACAAATATAAAAAAAAAACATATACAATATCAAAAATGCAAAAGTGTTGTAGTTGTAAATGTCTGTTTGTTATGTTTTTAGGGCTAAACAACTTGATCGATGTCGATGAAAGTTTGACAAAGCGGTAAACGAATATTACGAAGACAGACTGTATATATTCAGAATTCAATTGCAGAAAAAAATTGTATCAAAACACCGTCATGCAGTTAAAAGATTACTAGCTATTAAGCTCAGTGGTAAGCGCCGACAGCTCACACGCAGAAGGGCGTGGGTTCAAACTCCAACAAGGAAAATATTGTGAGGAAACCATAGCATAGTGGTGTATTTTCTTGTATCGGCTAGCTACCACCCTCAAGTTGAAAATCTACCGCCAAACACCTAACGGTATGTTCCCGCAGCCTCCCTTGAAAGCCAGTACCATTCTAGGCTACGTGTGATTTATTAGATGATTCATTATTTTCGAACACACCGTCCCTTAACATCAAGTGAGCTGTGGTCAAACACCTAGCTTGTCTAACCTAAAAAAACACAATAACTAAATCGAGTTACTCATGTCTTTAAAGATATTTTCAATCAGCACTTTATAATCATTTAGAATTTACTATTAAAGGATCAAGGATCTTCTTCGTATTACTACAGAAACTATTGGCTCTGTCTAATAGAAGTAATATACACTGGTGTAATAGAACTGGCGGCCTCGATAGGTCACTGGCTCATGATGTCACTAAAGAAATACAAGCGAGCGAAAAATTCCGCTTGACGACTGTATAAGTCGTAACAGTAAGAGCAGCATGCTGATGATGCGACTGGCTACGTACACAAATAATTATACTAATTGAGTTCTCTAACTCTGAGTACAGCCATCCTAAACGATACAAGGGTTGAACGAGACACAACCCGCACAATACAAGTGTTCATTTAACCACGTTGCTCAAAGTAACAAGTCTCGATTTGACGTGTGACATTTCATGTCAGAGAGAAGTTGACACAGCACTTCAAGCAAGTAGGTTATAAGGCGAGCTGCAGTCAAAAATTAAGTCATGCCATAGAATGTATTTTGTATGTATTTACAAAAAAAAAAGTATTTATGTATTCTATCAGTTATCTAACTTCCATCGCACAAGCTTGCTTAGTTTGGGGCCAGATGGCGCTGTGTGTAATAGTCCTACGATATATTCATTTATTTATTTAAAAACATTGTAAAAATCAATGAAACATAAAGTGCACCAAAACCATTTTAGTTATACTAATTAATTATACATACACTAAATACATATAATTCAAAGAATGACTCTTTAAAAAAAACTTTTATCAAAATTTTGCAGAAGCTTTTTTTATGGTTGACAGGCTAGGTGTTTGGCCACAGCTCACCTGATGTTAAGTGACGGTGTAGTCGAAGATGGTTAATACAACCAGCTTGGAATGGAACTGGCTCAAGTGAGGCTGCCGTAACGCACTGTTAGGTGCTTAACAACTTAAAGGTGGTAGCAAGCCATCTATCAGAAGAGTACCTCACCACCACCATGTATATTTCCCCACAATGATTTCCTTCACCAGCAGCTCAAGATAATTGTTGGGATTTGACCCTACACTCTTCGGCGTGTGAACCGACCGCACTAACCACTGAGCTATCATCGCTACAAAAAAGCTTACAAAGAGTAAAGAAAGAAAAGTGAAATGTTTGAATTATAGACGATATTAAAGTACAACAAACTGTTAATAATTTGAATTCGTCTAAACAATTAAGGCAAAATAAATGCCAGTAGCTGTGATTTCACTGTAAAATTATGCTCCATTTGTCTATAAATGGCAAAAATTTATTTGTATGGAAATCGAACCACCTTAAATATCTAATAAAGTTTTCTATAAAGCTCAAGAGCTCAACTAAACAGATATATAATTCTAAATGAATCCATACTGTCGGTTCTAAATAGTGTGTCGCCAGGTTTCGGGGGCCGGTCATAAAAAAAAACTAGCTAGTATTGCGCACGAGTCGGCTATATTAGGGCCAGTTCACTTCCTGGGCCAATCAGAATATATGTCTTTAATATACATACATGTCTATTACATATTCCTGTATATAAATAAAAACCTTTGTTGTAGAATAAAGAGCGATTGGCATTGATTAAATATCAGGTTTTTGGTAAAAACAATAGGTTAGTCGTCATTGTATTGATTAGTGAAGACAATTAGATAAGGCAATTAAAAGGTTTACTACTAAACTACTACTATCGGAGTGTTTTTTATGTCGCAGTGTCGTAATAAAATAAAATGTTTTCTTTCTTTCTTTATTGAATATTCAGGTATATATTTAGTTTATTTCCGCTTAACAGTCGTTCCAGTTACAACAGTGATGAGGACTTAAGCCCTGCCCTGTTGGCTCATTGGTAGCATATCTGCCTTAAGAGCTGAAGGGCGTGGGTTCGATTCCCGCTCAAGACAAACATTTTGTGTATCAACAAATGTTTGTCTGGGTGTATTTACAAAAAAAAAGTATTTATGTATTTTATCATTATCTGACTTCCATCACACAAGCTCTGCTTAGTTTAGGGGGAGATGGCGCTGTGTGTAATGTCCTATGATAGCATCAAATCCTCCTTTTGTACATATTGTTTTGTAAGTGTGCACTAAAGAATTAAATAAATAAATAGTAAGCGTGGAAGTGTTCAATATCCTTACATCCAACGTTCGAAGTGTTTAGATATTTCCAATCTGTCACTTCTCGTTAAAATTTGCAATACATTCAGATAAGTCATTAATTTATTGTTCAAATATATTGATATCAGTAAAACTGATAATGCTTCCCTGGTGGTCCTTCTCTAACTGAAAACGGGACAATTTGACGTCCTTAAGGTTTCTTTCTATTGGGGACATCGGGGCGGTCCAGTGCAACAAGGGGCAGTCCCGTTCAAAACGGGATGAATGGTCAATTGGTCACGTTATGTAAGACATCTAAAAAGTATATTTAATCGTGATAGAATTTCGTATAAGGTTATTTCACTGTCTAGAATGATAAATTAAAGATCTCAATACGCGATTTCGTGTTAACAGATAAGCTATGTGCTTGACCACAGCTCACCTGATGTTAAGTGACGGTGTGGTCAAAGATAAATAAATATCGTAGGACATTATACACAGCGCCATCTGACTCCAAACTAAGCAAAGCTTGTACTGTGGAAGTCAGATAACTGATACAATACATAGTTTTTTTTGTAAACACCCAGACACAGAACAAACATTTGTTTATACCACAAAATATCAAAGCTTAATGATGGTAAAGCACCTGGAATGAAACTGGCTCTCAAGTGAGGTTGTCAGAACACGACATTTAAGTAGAGTAAGTTTATGTTTAGGTAGGTTTTTTTTTTATTATTTAATGCTTGACAGGCTTTTGACAACAGCTCATCTGATGTTACGTGACGGTGTAGTAGAAGATGGTAAAGCACACCTAGCCTGGAATGGAACTGGCTCTCAAGTAAGGCTACCAGAACACACCGTTAGATGCTTGGCGACAGATTTTCAACTTGAGGGTGGTAGCTAGCCAGCCGAGTACTAGAAAGAACCCAACCACCATGCTATGGTTTCCTCACGATGTTTTCCTTCACCGGCAGCTCAAGCTCATTGTTGGGGTTTGAACCCACGCCCTTCGTCATGCGAACCGACCGCGCTAACCACTGAGCTATCATCGCTACAGAGTATGTATTAAATACAAATCATTAGCATAGTTGTTGTCATGTTATAGAACAATGGGTGATACAATTATATACCGAACATCATATATGGATGATTGATAATTATAACATCATGTTAAACATCATTGATAGATATATTTGGAGGTGCGAATTTTTAGTTTGTATAATGAGGTCTAAATAAAAATAGTTTATTATATATCTATTTTAATTTTTTTATGTAAAAAGTAATGAGACGATCGAGACGCTCTCCTGATGGTAAGAGATACCGCCTGTCCATGACCATTGCAGCGATACACAGAACTTTGAGTAACAAAACAAAGTCCAGGGCATCACTGCTTTGGAGCTCATTACTTTGAGACTTACGATTGTTAGTCTCGACAGCCCAGTAATTTCGCTAGCTGCAGTACCCTTCAAACCGGAACACATGCTTAGCGGCATATGTTAGAAACTTACAAAGTTACAGTAACCTAGCTAGGAGACCGTCTGACATCCAATCTGGAAGTCTCCAACTAATACGGAGGCAGTAAAAAAGCAATGAGAAAAGGAATAGAAAGTAATCACAGACTTTCTCTCTCCCAACTTCTTGCTTTACATAATTTCATGAGTACACGTAATCTACGATACATATTTGTTTTGATATATTTCGTTATGCATCCCCTCTAGATAGGTAAGTACCTAAAGGTTGATATTCACAGTGTCACACAACTTAATACACAGTCAGTGTATTAATAGATCAGTGTATAAGTAGATCTCCTTAGCAGAAGGTCATCTAGGTAGGTTCCACCGCAGTACCAGATATTCTGCCGCCAAGCAGTAGTGTGTAAACATTACTGTGTTCCGGTTTGAAGGGTACTGCAGCTAGCGAAATTACTGGGCTGTTGAGACTAACCATCGAAAGTCTCAAAGTAATGAGCACCAAAGCAGCGATGCCCTGGACTTTGTTTTGTTACTCAAAGTTCTGTGTATCGCTGTAATGGTCATGGACAGGCGTTATCTCTTACCATCAGGAGAGCGGCTCGTTCGTCTCATTATTTGTCACATTAAAAAAAAAAAAAAAATTAAGTTTGGAACGTCAGTGCAGTGAGTACTACATATTATAGAACACAGTAACAAAGTGTCTTCCCCTTAATAGAGACAGCAAGAAAAGTGCCGATGGACGCATTCGTCGTTTATTCTCTACTTAGCAATTTAAGCTATATTGAAATTACTTATTAGTCTCAAGTCTCTTAGAGCGTGGGTTTGATTCCCACCCAGGACAAACTTTGTGGTATAAATAAATGTTTGTTCTGTGTCTGGGTATTCTGTATTTATTATAAGTATGTACAAAAAAAAGTATTTAAGTAACCTATCAGTTATCTGCCTTCCATAGTACAAGCTTTGCTTAGTTTGGGGTCAGATGACGCTGTGTGTAATGTCCTACGATATTTGTTTATTTTATGATAAATTTATCATAAAATAAAAGGTGAAATAATTCAGTCAATCATACAAAGGAAGTCAAAGTAGAGTCCTGTCATGCCCTAGTGGAATAGTCGTGACTCTTCTACAAGCTACAACGCGGTTTTGGAAGCAACACAAACAAGTCTTGTTTCCCTACATTATATCACATTCCCACACTGACGAACGGAATCCGGCATTTTTTGATAAAAACACGATTATTTTAAACATTGTCACATTTTTTTAAAATCAATTTTCGGTGTCACGAGTTTTCTGTATTCCCACCAAAACTCCAAACAGACAACTTTCTGGCATCTAACAATTTTTATCGGTTTTTTTTTTACGATTCCGCGGTTTCACAAATTTGTTGGACCCATGCATTTCTATAGCGCATACTGTTATAGCCATATAATATATTTTTGTTAATTATGTCGAATAACAAAAAGTCATGATAGAAGAATTATTATTTGTTTGAAAGTCAACTACGAATGTATACCGATTAGTTAAAAATTACCGTGCCATAGCCAGGGTAATCCCTGGCTATTAAGAGTAAAGTGGAGAAAAGAAACGTGCTGTACCGAGCCCACCTAGTGCGATAAGATCAGAAAGATGATACCACAAATTAATTTTGCAAAAGTATGCTTTTTTTTGTAAATCCATTCTTTTTTTTATGCTTGACAGACTAGGTGTTTGACCACTGCTCACCTGATGTTAAGTGACGGTGTGATCGAAGATGGTAAAGCACACCTAGCCTGGAATGGAACTGGCTCTCAAGTGAGGCTGCCGGAACACACCTTTAGGTGCTTGACGGTAGATTTTCAACTCTCGTGTGGTAGCTAGCCAGCCGAGTACTAGAAAGTACCCTACCACCATGCTATGTAATACATACAGTACCCAGACACAGAACAAATATTTTTGGTTATACAACACAATGTTTGCCCCGGGTGCGAATCGAACCCACACACTACAGCTCTCGAAGCAGACATACTACCAATGAACCAACAACGCTGATGCCCTGGACTTTTTTGCTACTCAACGTTCTATGTACCTATCGCTGCAATGGTCATGGACAGGCGTTATCTCTGACAATCAGGAAAGCCTCTCGATCGTCTCATTAGACTTCCAAAAAAAAATTTACATGGTTCACTTTTTATCCCGGAAAACACGGGTTGAAAGAAGTCGCGCAACTTGTCATAAATATAACAACGCGGCTGTGTAAGAGCAGAGTCATCACTCATCACCACTTCGTCATAATTTCGAATAAGTATTGTGAATAACGACCCTAAGCCTACCCTTTAAACAATATCACCCCTCGAAGCAGCTTCCCCTATCAGGCGAATTCGGAAACTTCACCGGAAATATTCCGGAATCCCGGAACGGAAACTTATAGGTACAAGTTTTTCCCCGAAAACAGATGTTGTACAAACACTCCATAAACATATTAATAAGTTGTATTATACTGGAGGTGCGTTTGTTTTCTATAACATAGAACATAGAAGAGAGGAATTTAGAGAGTATTGTATAGCTAGAGAGAGACTCTTTATTGTGTAGGTCTGTAGGTACATCAGAACTCGTAAAACCATTAAAATTAAAAATGTAACAAAAACAAGAAACTAGCTACGCTCCGCGGTGTTCCCGCTACATTTTTACTAAAAAAAATCAAGTCTCTTTGGTGTCGTCTACTTCCATACCAAATTTCATCAAAATTGGTCCAGCCGTTTGAGTGTAAAGAAGTAACATACTTACACGCACAAAAACTTACGCCTTCATAATATTAGTGTGATAATAAGCAATAAATAAGGATTTTTATTATTGTTGTTCTACCTGTACCTACTTCCCTCGACACAAATCGGGGAAAACCCCCAGTTTTTTTTTAAATCATTTTCCACTTTTTTATAATTATTACTTTGTTTATGTGTATATACACGAATGAGGTGTAATATATCTATCTATATTAACTACATTAGATATCCCACTAATATTACAAATGTAAAAGTTTGGATGGATGGATCAATGTTTGTTACTCTTTCACGCAAAAACTACTTAACGGATTTGGATAAATTTTGGTATGGACGTAGCTGACACCCTGGATTAACACATAGGCTTCTTTTTACCCCGAAAACATGTAGCGGGTAACACCGCGGGGCGCAGCTAGTACACACATACAGTCTTACATAGACAAGAAGGTTGCGTTAGAATGCATAATTGCGTCGCCTCGATCGGAGTCTTCCTGAACAATTTCCTTAATTCTATACTAACAAACAAATGGTTAACGGAATCCACATCGTCAAGTTGAATATAGGTTAACCTATATTGTAAACAGCATATAACAATGAACAAACTGAAATTTGTATTCAGTGATTCTAATAGTTACGCAATCTGCCTTGAATCTTGTGACCTCCAATCTAACAACACTAATGTCTGCCTCATACGAGGGGTTTATTTATGACATAAACCAGATATTACGTGGAATTGGTATCCATTTAATTAATCAAGAGATCGATCGATTTTGTCTAAAAATAATGTGATACGTAGCTTTTGAACGTCTTGTGCAGACAGGTTGACATTTACATTATTGAGATGATTATGAATTCATAATTAGTTAAACTCTGTTTTACGGTACGATATATAGGTACATGCAGGCAGCGGCGGCCTTAGCTGTTTCGAGGCCCGGGGCGACAGATCATTGTGAGGCCCTTTTTCTTTGAGTCCGTTTTACTAAAAAACTAGTTCGAGTGCTCGAGTGGCCGTAACATGCTTGCACTAATAATGTAACCTTGCGTTTAGGGGGGTTTTGTTAAGAGCAAGGCGCGAGATACACATACATATATGGTAAAGACTTTTTTGTACGAGGACGCGAGGTCCCTGCAAGAGCGAGGCCCCGGGCGGTTGCCCTGGTTGCCACCCCCTAAAGCCGCCACTGCATGCAGGCGCGTTTCGAAGGGGAGGGTCACAGGCAGTGGCGTAGCGTGCCTCGGTGGGGCCCTGTTTCAAAATTAGTTGGGGGGGGCCCACATGAAGAATAAAGATTTCTCACAAAAGAAACAAAAATGCTTGCATTAAATTTAAATAAATATTTATTGATTTTATGAACAGTTGATCGTATGACATGTTTTTTCCCCGGGAACCATGAGATTAAGTGACATTGTGAATAAAATTTTACAAATTTTTGCTTACACTCGTTATCATTGATACGGCTGATATGGCGCTAGCTACGGCCCTGGTCACAAGGGACATGAGCCCCGAAATCGTACACGTCAAATTGAAAAATCTAAAAATTTACATAAAAAAAAAGAAAAGCAATTTTCTGCCCCTAGCTGCGATGCATTTTGTTTGCTCGCATGCTTTTCAAACATGTTAGAAGAAAGGCTGACTGGTTTAGCTCTGCTAAATTTTCATCCAGAGATAGCGGTCTTTAATATTATCACCCTATTTTCCAATAAAAATAGAAGACTTCCATTTGTTTTACAATGTGAGCAATAAAATTATGTATTGTGCAATAAAGTCTAATTTACTCGACATTTTTTTATTATTAGTGACCCCCTCCAAAATTTCAGGCTGCGACCGCGCCTGTTCTATTGTATATTTACCTCTGAAACACTTTCGAGACACGCTTCCTGATAAAGTAAAAAACTGGGAATAATAATGTAGCGATGATAGTTCAGTTGTTAACGCGGTCGATTCACACACGTTCGGTTTTGAGCGTGGGTTCAAACCTCGACAATCAGCTTGGGCTTCCGAAGGACAACATCGTGAGGAAACCATAGCGTGGTGGTAGAATAGAATACATCTTTATTACACATCAAAACAAAACACAACATACAAATATGAAACATAAAAAAGAGATTAAGAATATAACTAAATAAAATAATAAATATATGAGTATTATTTTTAGGTATTTTCTAGTACTCGGCTGGCTAGTTACCACTCTCTAGTTGAAAATCTGCCGCCGCGCCGGTGTTTTCCGCCAGCCTTACTTAAGGTGGTTCGATTTCCATACAAATATATGTTTGCCATTTATGGACAAATGGAGCATAATTTTACAGTGAAATCACAGCTACTGCCATTTATTTTGGTCTTTATTTGCGGTAAATCAAAATTACTTGAGTAAAACAGGAGATTATTAGCATAAAATACCGTTTTATTCAAAAATCATAAATTCATAAATTTGATTTTATGGTTATAATCTACTGTTTTATTCAAGCAATTGTGATTTACCATAAATAAAGACCAAAATAAATGCCAGCTGTGATTTCATTGTAAAATTATGCTCCATTTGTTCACAAATGGTAAAAATTTGTTTGTATGGAAATCGAACCACCTTAAGCGCCACTTCTCCACTTTACCATCTTCGACCACACCGCCACTTAACATCAGGTGAGCAGTGGTCAAACACGTAGCTTGTCAACCATAAAAAAAACAGACGAGACGTGTATACCTACTCTTATTTCCTTCTTCCTAAATACAAAAAGATCCTAATAATACATTGGAATCATAATTCTTGATGTAAACAGCAAATTCGAGGCAGTCAACACTAAAATCAATGGCATTGATGTTCTCCGATAATGTAAATGAGCCAGAGTACCTTACAAGGTTTATAAATATTGCTTTAGCAGTCAAAATTGCTTTTATTTCTGGTTTTACTACGACGCGACGGTTAAAAAGTAATTGAAAAAGGATAAAATAATTTAAAAACCCCCGTCTTAACTACCTATAAACTTAAAAAAAAACCCAACAATGACTTTTGGCAGGAACGCGAAAAGAGTTGTGTCGCCCCGTTGTATTTTTTTCCAAAACTAGTGTTTGTCGAGTTTTTATGCATAAAAATTGTGGTGTTTTATTCATAAAGTGTCGAATCACAAGCGCGAGTGTAGGAAAATTATATAATGTGGTGAAACATGACTTTTTGTGTAGCTTTCAAAACTCCATCGAAGCTTTAAAGTAAAGTCACCACTACTTTACTAAAGCATGACTGGACTTGACTGACACGGACTGTACTTAATCAATACTGGGATTTGACTATAATTATAGCTACGAGACAACTTATTTTACTTTTGAAACTTGAAAATGTAAAACACTTGACACTGGCAAATGCTAGAAATGCGACGCCAAAAACAAAGAAAAAAACCAAACAATATCCGTCAGGGGCTGCCATCACTATGTTAAATTTCATCGTAAATAAAAATGTATCATTACGAGACAAACCGGCCTCAACTCAGCATAATGCCGACTGTACTACAGGTGTTGGTCTTCCGTTGAGGCCTACATGATTTATTTATTTATGTAATCTAGGTACTTGAACTTTGAAAGAATAAATAATAGGAGATGAATAAAAAGACACCAATTATGTTGGCCGAGTAGTTAATTTTTTTTTTGACACTACACACAGCGCCATCTGACCTCAAACTAAGCAGAGCTTGTGTGATGGAAGTCAGATAACTGATAGAATACATATATACTTTTTTTTGTAAATTGTCGATACATAAAATATTTGTCCTGAGCGGGAATCGAACCCACGCCCTTCAGCTCTTAAGGCAGATATGCTACCAATGAGCCAACAGGCAAGCACATATTTCAGTAACTACAGTACGTGGCAGTAAAACCAAAAACAAAAACAGTCAACGAAGCCCGATTTGTTCCGATTTGTTCTGAGTAGATGCTTTCGTCACATCAGACTATTATTTTGAGTGGCAAACGTTTCATGATTCATACATATCGCCAGGTTCTATGACATTTACAGGCGTTAACGACCGCGACTCATTATCAGAGATAGGCATTCGTAACAGGTGTTCTGAATGTATGATAATAATTGCTGATGTAATGGAAACTGTTCATGTTCTTGATAACGGTGAAAAGGTTTACTACTTGAGAAATATCGCGCCATCAGACAAAATCCCTACTATTCAGCATGACTACGGCAACGAAGTCATCGTAAGACTAAGCTACCTACACTAGGATGTACAATGTACTTGTACATGTACTGTGACGGTACATAAATCATCTATACTACTATAAAGAGGAAAGATTTGATTGTTTGCTTTGAATAGGCTCCGAAACTATTGGACCGATTTCAAACATTCTTTCACCGTTGGGAAGCTACCGATGTTAGTTAGCGATGACAGCTCAGTGGTTAGCGCGGTAGATTCGCATGCCGAAGGGCGTGGGTTCAAACCCCGACAATGAGCTTGAGCTGCCGGTGAAGGAAAACATCGTGAGGAAACCATAGCATGGTGGTAGGGTACTTTCTAGTACTCGGCTGGCTAGCTACCACCCTCAAGTAGAAAATCTGCCGCCAAGCATCTAACGGTGTGTTCCGGCAGCCTCACTTGAGAGCCAGTTCCATTCCAGGCTAGGTGAAGATGTGGTCGAAGATGGTAAAGCATTACCATCTTCGACCACATCTTCACTTAACATCAGGTGAGCTGTGGTCAAACATCTAGCCTGTCAATCATTAAAAAAAAAAAAAAAAAAAAAAAAAAAAAAACTCTATTCCCGGGTGACATAGGCTAGATTTGAAGACACCCGTATTTTACCTAACAGGGAACACAGACTCCGGCAGAGAGTTCCACAACCTCGCTGTGCGAATGAAAAATGTGGAATCAAAACGCCTTGTGCGTACACGGGGAACATCCACCATGTACGGATGACGTTTTGGCAACAAAGATGATCGCAGCATTAATACAGATAGTAAAATCTCCCAAGCATGTTAACTGTGTTGGACCGTTTTCGGTCCATGTGTTATGCCTAGGGATGAATTCAGAGATTGAATTCCTTTTATCTCAGAACGATCGAATCCAATTGAAATAACTCCGTACATACTAGCATTGCTATTGTGGATGCCATGACATATAACGAAAGCCCAGACGATTAGCTGCCAAACTCAGACAAGGGCCCGAATTCTGAACTCAAACGGAAACGTTTCGATCGGAACACAATTAGCATGATAGAGATCTATCATGCTAAATGCAGAAGACAGATAGTGGTAGTAGTTCTCGAATCAAAATCTTAAGAATACGGGTGCACATACAAATTCATTGTTCAAACGCCAACATGTCGGGAATCGCAACCGAGAAATCAAATCGCGAATTGATATAATGGTTATTGCTTGCCATCAGATCAATGTTTTGCCGTCGTACCACTTAACAGTGTTAAAACGGTGATAAGAGCCAATGCTAGCACGTTTTTACCACAGTCGTTAATTAAGTCTACATTGTATTAAACAAGTAGGGCCGTTTTTGGTACAAAAAATATACTACGGCTGCGCAAGATTGCGCTCTGAATTAACCTTTATTTACATTGAAACAACATTAAGTAATCGAAAACAAGCTTAAGGCTGTTCGATTTCCATACAAATATTTTTTTCCATTTACGGACAAATAGAGCATATTTTACAGTGAAATCACAGCTACTGGCATTTATTTTGGTCTTTATTTGCGATAAATCACAATTGCTCGAATAAAACAGTAGATTATTATCAGCATAAAATCAAATTAATGAATGATTTCTGATTTTAGCTATACCAATTTACCTCAAAAGTCAACAACAACTCAGTTCTGAGTACCGCTGCAGTGGTAATTTTAGCTATGCTTGATTCAGGCTATGTGTTTGATCACAGCTCACCTGATGTTAAGTAACGTTGTAGTCGAAGGTGAGAAACATACCTAGCCTGTAATGGAACTGGCTTTCAATTAAGGCTGCCGGAACACACATTCATGGACATGGGCATGGGCATGCCTTGTTTCTTAGCATCATAACGTTCCGTTGGACTCATTACTGTAACATCAAAAAGCTCTCTTCCGTTCCAGTCATCTTATCGTCACTTGATACCATCAAAGTAACAGTCCAGCAGAGGAAATGACCAAATCATACAGCAGAAAATTATAATAGGAACAAAACCAGTCCCAATGGTTTAATAAAAGACAATTGATCGTGATTCACGCCGCTATTAGCTGTTGAAAGATGACTTGTATCGTCTGCCTTTTCGACTGGCGATGATACGACGAAATGAGAGTCAACAAGGAAAATCATTGATATTTTTTAATCAATTGAACTTTAAAGATTGTGTTTAAATCAGTTTTCCATCAAACCATCTCGGAAAGAGTATTTTTGCTCTTCGATATCTGAGCGCAAAAGTCGTTTTTATCCACTAGAGGATAAAGTAAATTTGAATTTAGAACATCGTGTGCACTAAGTTTATGATTTTTTTTTATTTTAATAATTTGCCCTTTCGGGCAGGCTAAAGCTATAGAGCCATACTGCCTTGTCTTAAGTGTTATTTCTGCTGTATCTTAGCTATAGTTATCGTCAAAGTCGTCTTTGTCAAGTCCAGTTCGTGTCAGTTAATTCCAGTCATGCTTTAGTAAAGTAGTGGCAACTTTACTACAAAGCTTCGATGGAGTTTTGGAAGCAACACGAAAACTCATGTTTCACCACATTATATCATTTTTCCACACTCGCGCTTGTAACTCGGCACTTTATGAATAAAACACCACCATTTTTATGCATAAACACTCGACAAAACACTAGTTTTGGAAAAAAATACAACGGAGCGACACGACTCTTCCCGCGTTCCCGCCAAAACTCCTAAGTTTATGAATTCAAAACATCACTAAACCTATTTACTTCTACCTCCATGGTGCCGAATCTATCATACAACTTTTTTTAATTTGTTAAAAACTCAGACTCGGAACCTCCTTGGTGTATATTTTTTGGATTTAGTCATTTCCTCGCTGAGGTGAGTTGAAAGTTACGTGTTGCATTTGAGTGCGAAGATTTTTCACCTCGTGCTCTTTTGATTCCCTCGCTAACGCTCAGGATTCTAATTTTAGAATCCTTCGCTTGCTCGGTCATCAAAACTGAACACGCGGTTAAAAAGCAACTTTGCAATCTTGTATAACAAATAACTATTATTCGTGGGTATGTACTCCTATCTTAAACTTTTGTGTATACAAAATTTGTTACTTATTAACATTTTCAATCTGAAATATGTCCTTTTGCTGATCGAAAGGAATTTGAGATTTTCCATCCTCTGATCGCCTGATCTCTGGCTTTAGCGACCCAGTCTTACAAACTCGTATTCGCCTCGTTCGTTACGCGGTCTTCGTCGGGATCAACTCGCAAATCGTCGTCGTTTAGATTTTTGGACCTGATCTGCGATGACCTTCGCACAGCGGTCAAGGGTTATTTCAGTTAACAATCATAACCTAGATCTGTGCTTTAGCATTAAAGTTTGTTTTGCTCTCCCAACAGTAAAACATCAGGAAAAAGTTCAAAGTAAAGTTGAAAAAAAACTGCTTTTTAATTCTATGGAAGGCCCCTAGAACGCGTAACAAAGGTCGTCTTTTAACGTACTTCATGTCTTGTGTAAGATCACTACACAAAGGACGACTAAGAGCCGGCAAAGTGCGAGTCGGTTCGGCACCGGCGCGCGGGTTCTGTACCACTGACCACACTTATATTGTGTCGACTGAAAAAGGTTTCAGTGAATTACTTCAAAATCCTTAGTAAACCTTAGTTGGTTTATACTGACACGTCTTGTCTTAATTTATTTCTTTGCTCTATCGTTAAATCGGTTATATTATTGTACATACACATTCATCTATATACATTGTTACAAAAAGATTCTTATGGAAACAGAACCACCAGTGCAAGTATAAAAGAATCCTAAGAATAAGAAATCAGCACAAATTAGCTTCTTTCTACCTATACGAACATATAATACCTATAAGAATTTTCTATAAGATTGTCTATGATGCGATTGCCTTTGTTGTTTTATTATGTATATCTTAGTGTTGTTCTTGTGGTGTTGTGTGTGAGGAAATAAATGTTTCTTACTTTCTTTCTTTATAAAAATTAGTTTTAAGCATACACACGAATTCTTATAGACATTCTCATAGAATCTGTGCATATAATATATAACCATTTAACAATAGAGCATGAAACGAAGTTAAAAAAAGAGGTAAGGAATAGAAATCCTTTTTTTATTATTTTCAACCTGCGCTCCGCGGTGTTATGGGATAAAAAGTAGCCTATCTGTTAATCCAGGTCTCGTTGGACACCATTCGTTCACGGAACTCTTGAAACTGACAAAAACCTCAAACCTTGAAGTGCGTAGCGATGATTATGTCAATCACGAATAACCATTTAGCACGTTATGTCACTACAAAAAGCATTCATAAAAACCGTGTATGGTGTGTATTAATTTCGTAAACGACTCCCGATAACCAGTCAAAATAAATACCTAACACCACATACCTTTTATGACAACCTGAAGTCACATAACATTTCTGACATAATTTTATAAGTCTTGTTTAAGAGAAGTGTTTTTTAAATCATAGATTAACAATTTAAAAAATAAAAATATCTATAATTTAGGGTGGACTGGATTTTTAAAGTGCAATTTACAAAATATAGACACACCCAGACACAAAAAAAATAACAACCTTGTATGTACATTAAGTTGTTAATTACCTAGTAACAAATTAATTACCTATTACCAACTTAGTGTGTCATTGCAATATATGATAAATAGTGTTGTTTTTAAAAGCATTTTGCCTTCAGGATTGCTTGTGTTTTAGATCATTGTTAAAGTTGAACTTTGAGGTAAATTGTATTTCAGTTTTTTACTTTATGAGATCTGGACCAGTTATTAAGCCTTGCATCTAATTCTGCTTTACATAGCCAGACAGTGTATCCGATTTTAACAGATTTTAAAAAAGTTATGATGATAAACGTGTGAAACTTCGGTGAACATAGGAAAACTCACAAAAAATCTTTACGAAAATAGGGGGGCGAGGGATTTCTTTTGGACAACTTGTATTCTCCAAATGGGTCCTCAAACTCACCCATTTGGTTTGTCTAACTCCCTAACACCCTGTATTTATGTAGTTAAAAGTTTTTTTTTAATCATTTTTAATCCATATCAATAGATATTGATTATGCTAAATCCTAATAGAATTAGTGTCCTGTAAGGATACTGAAATATGTGAAGTAAAAAAATCTTAAAATCAGATAATTGATTAATTCAGACGATACTTTGCGGAAGTTCATTTTGAGTGTTCAAGGTTTTTAATATTTTGTGTATATGCGCTTAAAAGTCGTTGTGGTTACAACATTCAAGCTGGGTGTGTTTTACCATCATCGGCCACACAATCTAATATCAAATGAGCTGTGGACAAACACCTAGCTTGTCAACAATAAAAAAAACACGAGACGAGGATTTAATTATTTTTTTAAAATCAAATCTTGATATACATTTATTGAACTAAATAAAAATTTTTAAACTAATACTATTTACAAAATTTATACAAAAAACTTAATCTAAAAGTCCGTCAGAGGAGGGATATATGGCCAGAATGCTGGCAGCATTGCCACGCTGGATGGCAATGCTTAGCTTTTGACCAAAGTAGATACCAGCATTCTGGTCACCTGAAGCCTCCTCTAAACGTTTAATCTTGATTTTAGTTTTTATTCTGAAGTTTCAATAGATCCGTATTTCAATGGTCAAATAAAGTAAATTAATTATGACAATGCTTCAGAGGGCATTTCTCATTAGAAGAAAAACATAAGAATCTTTATATCCAGATAAACCATTTCCGCAATCCTTAAGAATCTAAAAATACCAACAATAGGTTAAAGATTGAAAAGCGCATTGTACGAAACTCTTTTGATTCGGAATCAGTCAACAATAGTTTACAATAGTAGACAAATCAAAGACAACCACAATGCGGCGGTCGCGTGTGGCCATTCGCCTGGAGTGATAGTTCATATGAAGTGTTGGTCAATATTTTTGTTCTGGGTTTTTTTTTATTCAGGCGTTACTTTGCGGAAGTTCATTTTGAATATTTACGATATATATTTAGTTTATTACCGCTTCACAGTCGTTCCAGTTACAACAGTGATGAGGACTTAAATTTAACTAATTTTACAACAACTTATTAATTAAAAACCTAATCTTAATTAAATATCTAGAACTAATTTGACATAAACTTAAAAATATAATTTGACAAAAATCTAATTAAAATAACCACAAGTCTTAAAATCCTACACTATCTGCAGTAACCAGTTGCCGACACGTGTTTTGCCTCTACACGAGGCATCCTCAGGACGTGTTGACTCTTCGAGCGCTTGGTCGAGACTGAGTGGTGGGTTTTTTTTATTTTTTATGTAAATATAATGAGACGATGCGCTCTCCTGATAGTAAATGATAACGCATGTCCATGACCATTGCAGCAATACACAGAACTTTGAGTAGCAAAACAAAGCATGTCATTTTCAGATAAATCCAGTTTGGCCGATTGTATGGTATAATCTTAATGTATGACTTTCTTAGTTTGCAAAAAGTATCAATTGACGAATAGCGCTAATCATAAAATCACACGCGTCGGACGAGACAGGTTGTTAACATTGGCTACTGTGTCAAAACACTCTTTTAGGATAACTTCTATAACGGCATTCAATGTGTGAACGTTCCTCTTCATTAACGGACTTATTTTTCAACTACGTATAAACATAATTGCAAGTGTAATGAGGCGAGCGTGAGCCCCTCCCAATGGTAAGACGTAACGTTTATCCATGACCATTGCAGCGATACACAGAACTCTGATAACAAAAAAAAATTACTTGGTGGTAGATTTCCTTAACAGGAGGTCGTCTAGGTAGGTACCACCACAGTACAAGATATTCTGCCGCCAAGCAGTAGTGTGCAAACATTACTGTGTTCCGGTTTGAAGGGTATTGCAGCTAGCGAAATGACTGGGCTGTTGAGACTAACCATCCAGTCTCAAAGTAATGAGTGCCAAAGCAGCGATGCCCTGGACGTTGTTTTGTTACTCAAAGTTCTATGTATCACTGCAATGGTCATGGACAGGCGTTATCTCTTAGCATCAGGGGAGCGCCTCGATCATCTCATTTCTTTTACATAAAAAAATAAAATAAAAAAAAAAACAGTACAGCTAGCGAAAATACTGGGCTGTTGAGACTAACCATTGAAAGTTTCAAAGTAATGAGCGCCAAAGCAGC
Source organism: Biston betularia (assembly GCA_905404145.2). Classification (NCBI taxonomy): domain Eukaryota; kingdom Metazoa; phylum Arthropoda; class Insecta; order Lepidoptera; family Geometridae; genus Biston; species Biston betularia. The sequence continues at coordinate 2,370,553 of FR989873.1, read as the reverse complement.
GATACCCCGGACTTTGTTTTGCTACTTTAAGTTCTGTGTACTCATGCAATGGTCATAGACATGCGTTATATCTTACCATCAGGAGAGCGTATCGACTGTCTCACTACTTGTAAATCAATAAAAAACAATAAAAAAACAATACAATTCGCATTTATTAGCGCAAAATACTTTGGTAAAGGTACATAAGTACTTAGCGCTAGCAATTTAAAGCCACTTAGTTTAAAAACTAGGTTTAGGTACAGTATATATAGCATTGTCGTTAACCCTAGACCAAATGTATGGAGCGGCAGATTTTCAGCTTAATATAACTAAAGCTTGTATATAACAATCAACCTTATTGTTGATGTAGATAAAGTTTACGTTGGCGAGTAGACTGATACAAATCAGATAGATATAGTTAGTAAATAAATCCATGGCCAAACAAAGAAAGTGTCCACGTTTGGCACCGGTGCGCTCGTAGCAAACTTGGCATGGCCACAATAATAGAGACGGTGCAAATATAGAATTTTGTTTATTTACATTCTGGTGGGAAAGAGGTCGGAGAACTGTGACGTCAACTCTATTGCACCATCGGCGCTCAATACCGCATATATTTACGAAACAAACCGGCTACCAAGGACGGCATCAAATTTGAAGGTAACCTATCTTAGAAACCGTCACTGAGTCACTGAGGTTTCTAGATTTACCCGCGATTCATTTAGATAAAATTTACTTGTGCGAAAATGGCGATTTACGTCCGTGTGATATTTAGCTAAAGCGACGTTCTGCGTCAAGACCAGGTTGACGTCGTTTCTTCCCGCTTCACGCTTTTGTTAGACCATAAAGAATACCCTGCGCGGTAGGTTCGCATGCCGAAGGGCGTGGGTTCAAGCCCCAACAATGAGCTTCAGCTGCCGGTGAAGGAAAACATCGTGAGGAAACCATAGCATGGTGGTAGGGTACTTTCTAGTACTCGGCTGGCTAGCTACCACCCTCAAGTTGAAAATCTGCCGCGAAGCATCTAACGGTGTGTTCCGGCAGCCTCACTTGAGAGCCAGTTCCATTCCAGGCTAGGTGTGCTTTACCATCTTCGACCACACCTTCACTTAACATCAGGTGAGCTGTGGTCAAACAACTAGCCTGTCAACCATTAAAAAAAAAAAAAACCCTAATTTTGGTGTAATCGGGTAAAAAGCTTGACAAAAGAATTCCGGGTGCTTGAAGTCACATATCGTTTGAACAAACTGGATGTCGGCAGGGTGCTGTCAAATCAAATCAAAACCGGAGAACGCCATTCCGCTGTTGTATTATTTTCCAAAACTATTGTTTTTTTCGTGTTATTTGTTTAACGTTCTAATCACAAACTGCCAAATTATTCGCTTAAAGTGAGCAGGTGATATAATGTGGTGGAGAATGTGTTTTCGTGTTGCTTTCAAAACACCGTCAAAATTTCTAATAAAGTTGCCACTACTTTACCAGAGCATAATCGGACTTTACCACGACGTACTTTGTGTTAATTTGCTTGTGATTTATGTTTATTTTGCTTGTTTTGTCATCATATAATTGAAAATATCGTAACATTTGACACTGGCAAAATGCACTTAGTGCGATGCTAAAAATAAAAAGAAAGAGCTGTTCACTTGTGCGAGTCGTGTCAAGTGACCAATTTCGTAGATGCGGGGGACAAAGTGTTCTTATGTAAGTATATTGTAAATTATGTAAACAACTGTGAGAAAATTAAACGTTATAGTTTCAAGTGATTTTAAAAATAAATTAGTTTTTTTTTATGAGACCGCCTCAGACATATTGTCTCAAAAAGTCTCTTACATAAATAAAATAAAAAGGTACCGATTTTGTTTCACAATATCATAGCATAGCATGATTTAAAATAGAGTATTTCATGATTGCATGCATGCGTGCTTAAGAACCAAGTTAAGATCTTGGCTGCCAGAGATATTGTTTTATGACATTGACGAGTATTTTTGAATTACTGGTAAAGTAATTATGATTTTTTTTTGTCATGTCATTTTATTATCTTGACCTTTTTTTTTTGGTATTGACATATTTTATATTGCCAGTATTTTTATATCGACAATTTTTTTTTTACATTGACATGTATGTATTTAAATATGTTGACATACCTTGTTTTGACATTTTTGTGTTGACATGTAATCAGTGTTTTAAAACACATTTAATAACATTTAAAATTTTTGAAGTGACTTGTAACATTGGTGTTATCAATAAAATATTTGTGTTTGAGTACATACTCTACCAAATTTCGTACACTTGTCATTCTCTTCGCTTTCGTAAGAGGTCAGTCTATCGTTCATTCCATTATATTGACGCAAGTTACACACTCTTATATGACATCATTTTCTATTAAACGGGCCACCGATCCTCGTCGTGATTCACTTCATAACGAGTGCAATAGTCAACCACTACTATTTCAGTGTTTTGCCAGACAGATTAATCAACTGGCAGTACGTAGCGACGAAAGTAATATTTGACACTAGACAAGTGAAGGTAAAAGGAGACTGGCCGAAACTGTATGCGGCATGGTCTACAGGCTTATACTCAGCTGAAAGGGGGTCATTGTAACCATAATTAAGGACAACTTTTAATATTATCACAACTATAAAAAATGGCATCTATTTGTTCAAGGGTTTAATTTACTCTATCTCTACATATTATAAAACAAAGTCATCCGCCGCGTTTGTGTCTATTCGCGATAAACTTAAAAACTACTAAACGGATTATCATGCTAGTTTTACCAATAGATAGTGTGATTTATAAGAAAGGTTTAGGTGTATAATTTGTCACATGTTCTACTACCCGTGGCGGGTCGCTAGTGTAGTACAAAACAAAGTTGCTTCCCGCCGTCTGTACGCTTAGATCTTTTAAACTACGCAACGGATTTAAATGCGGTTCCCATCAATAGAGAGAGTGATTCAAGAAGAATGTTTACATATATAATATGCATATGCACCACATTAGGAGCTACACAAAACCCGTTCAAATCCGGGACGGGATTCTGTTATTCTATAAAAACAACTGGGTTAGTTCTGGCCATAGCATAAGTTGTTTTTGTTGTCAAATTATGAGTACAATGCCCCTTTTTTGGCTTGGTACACCCGCAGATTATTATAACCTCATATACCTACAGACTTCTACCTGCGTGGAACCGTTAGGTCCTACTAAGAAGGCGAAATGCCAAGGTAATCAAAGCAGCCGTTCTGATAAACTTGAATTTGTATCAGAAACTGTTAATTCTTATGCCACACGATGTCTAAGCATCAACTCTTTCAGTCTTCTTCAAGTATTTATTAATAGGCATACATTTTAAGTAATTGCCAAATGAAATATTACGTACCTATTAACACATTTTGACTTCTGCATCTGGGAATTTTGGCAGGAACGTGGAAATGTTGCTGCATCATGAGACTTTTTTTAATCTTGTGTTTCTTCAAGTGATGTATAAAAATAATAGTATTTTCTTTATAGTCCCAAATTGCGTGCGCAAGTATGGTATAGTGATATAATGTGTTAAAACAGAAGTCTGTAGGTTCGCATGCCGAAGGGCGTGGGTTCAAATCCCAACAATGAGCTTGAGCTGCCGGTGAAGGAAAACATCGTGAGGAAACCATAGCATGGTGGTAGGGTATTTTCTAGTACTCGGCTGGCTATCAACCACCCTCAAGTTGAAAATCTGCCGCCAAGCATCTAACGGTGTGTTCCGGCAGCCTCACTTGAGAGCCAGTTCCATTAATAAATAAATAAATAATAATCCATTCCAGGCTATGTGTGCTTTACCATCTTCTACCACACCTTCACTTAACATCAGGTGAGCTGTGGTTAAACAACTAGCCTGTCAACCAAAAAAAACTCATCAAACAAAATATACGAAGTGCGTCGATATATTTCCTCTATGCTCGTAAGACCTTCGCTACGCCAGGTCAAATATTGGCATTTATAATTTATTACAAATTTTAGATGGGAATTATGTTCCTCTATTGATTTATTTTAATAGTATTCCAACGGGTTTGAGCAAACTCACGGAAATAGAACACCTTGAAGAGTAATTACAATACCTATTTATTTTTTATGTACGTAATAAGACGCGCATATTTTACAATGGAGACTGGCGTGGTTTGAACAAGTTTTGTTTTATTTATACGAGTACACTGAAAGATGAAACGATATAAATATTTTAACAAACAATTATTACTTGGTGGTAGATTTCTTTAGCAGCTAGGTAGGTACCACCGCATTACCAGATATTCTGTCGCCAAGCAGTAGTGTGTAGGTTCGATTCCCACCCAGGACAAGCATTTTGTTGATATAAACAAATGTTTGTTCTGTGACTGGGTGTACTGTATGTATTATAAAAGTATGTATTTACAAAAAAAAACTATCTATGTATTCTATCAGTTATCTGTATTCCATAGTACCTACAAGCTGTCAATGAGGTTCTCGGAATCCTCATCTATGTGTAGTACATAAACGGAGCCTCCGCTGTGGTATGTTCGTTGTTGTTAGATTGGATTAATTACTCGTATAGGTATAGCTTCATTCATTAAAGTGTAATCGTAAGGTATTTTTTGTACAAGTGGCTTGCCTTTAACATTATTGTTATTTATGGCCAATAAATATTACTGATTTACTGAGCTTTGCTTAGTTTGGGGTCAGATGGCGCTGTCTGTAATGTCCTACGATATTAAAAAAAAAATTATGTATTCAGATCGCAAAAGTTTAAGCGTTTGTATTTTCGATTACTTTCAAATTCGATGATCTTCCTATGTGGTTTTTTTTTAATTTTAATTAATAACCTTACAGAAACACTCACAAAAGTTTAGAATCCAATTGGGTTCAATAACTCTAACAGAACTGAATATTGAATCAAACAAGACAATTACACAAGACTTCCCACAAGAATATTCGATTATAAAGAAAACTATCTTAGACCAATAAATACCGAAGCTAAATCGATGATGAGATTGCACTAAAACATCAACGACAAACGTTTTGGTCAGTTTCTAAAAAGAGTTCCCATTGGGTAAGCAAATAAAAGTTCTAAACTGCTTAATAAATTGAGTCCCATCAACTTTAAATGTTACTTAAAATTTCAATTGGACTTAAAGGCAACCGGTCAATCGTAATCATCACAAATACGTAAGAGTTTAATAAAAATAACAGTCATCCGAACGTGCGTAAGCGAGAGTTCTTTTCCGTGTCATACCTACACTACGAGTATATATCTATTGTTTCCCGTAAAGTACATTTTATTTACTTGTTGGTAGATCTCCTTAGCAGGAGGTCGTCTAGGTAGGTACCACCGCAGTACCAGTTATTCTGCCGCTAAGCAGTAGTGTGTAAACATTACTGTGTTCCGGTTTGAAGGGTACTGCAGCTAGCGAAATCAAAAGTCTCAAAGTAATTAGCGCCAAAGCAGTGATCCCGTAGACGTGGTTTGTTTTGCCACTCAAAGTTCTGTGTATCGCTGCAATGGTCACGGACAGGCGTTATCTCTTACCATTAGGAGAGCGTCTCGTTCGTCTCATTATTTTATACTTAAAAAAATCCTTGTCTCTGAGGTTTTTTTACGTAAACCCGATTCTATTATAAGTATGCATTTACAAAACAAAAAAGTATATGTATTCTATCAGTTATCTGACATCCATCACACAAGCTCTGCTTAGTTTGGGGTCAGATGGCGCTGTGTGTATAGTCCTACGATATTTATTTTTTATTTTCGATTTTGTTATAAAATGGGAAAATTAAACGCGATGTCAAAAAGTAAGTTGGGAATTACCTGACCGCGTTTGTCTTCAAGCTATTTGAAAATTAGAGTCTTATTAGTCTCTATTTGGTAATATTTGAAAACACACTTTGTGAGACAATCTTTACTCACGTTATGGTCAACTTCACAAAATTTACGATCTAATACGAAATTGTCACATTAGCATGGGAACGTTACTTTTGTGTAATATTGTAGTAGTATATACAATGACTTCTATTTATCTAGAAGAGAACTACGTTACTGAAAAATTTGGTTGGACTCGACGCTTTCTAGCACTAAACTAAGCAAAGCTCGTAGGTACTATGGAAAAATAATAACTGATTAAATAAATACATTTCATTCTGTAAAACATACTTATAAATATCGTAGGAGCAGCGCCATCTGACCCCAAACTAAGCAAAGCTTGTACTATGGAAGTCAGATAACTGATAAAAACTTATATACCTTTTTTTTGTAAATACATACTTATAATAAAATAGCTGCGCCCCGCGGTGTTACCCGCTACATGTTTTCGGAATAAAAAGTAGCCCATGTTCTTTAAACCTAATTTAATATCTTGTCTCGTGCCTGGAGCCCCCTACCACAGTAAACATATATTATGTATTTACTGAGCCCCTACGGTCGAAGAAGCACCCATAGCATTTTGCACAGTAAACAAGCGTGCTTCATTGTAAAGTCTGCGTCGTAGACTCGTCGACTTAGTTCACGAGATACAGGTGAAAATTTCAGTATCAATACCTAAACCAACCTCACAAATTGTAATAGAGAATAATAATGACACCACGTTCGATTTAAAACAAGGAGGCCTCAATACCATCGCGCGGCTAAATCTATTGTACTTTATAAAAAATTTCAAATAAGGCATTTGACAATGTAAACAATGATACACGGCGTATTCATCTCTGCCTAAAATATACTCTGGGTGACAGCGACCGCGTCGAAGGCTACGGAGACTGATTCTTAAACTGTGAGGCGATGGAGTCACTTCACTTCTTAAAAGTAAGTCAGCTTACTAGTAGGTACCTATCCGTAGCTTCAAGATAGAGCAACGAAAGCACAAGAGTGGTTAACTTTTTTTAAATTATTTTGCCCCATCGGGCAGGCTATAGCTGTAAAGCCATACTGCCTTGTCTTAAGTGTTATTTCTGCTGTCTCTTAGCTATAGTTATGGTCATAGTCCAGTCTTAGTCAAGTCCAGTCCAGTAGTGGCGACTTTACTATAAAGCTTCGATGGAGTTTTGGAAGCAACACGAAAAGTCATGTTTCACCACATTATATCATTTTCCCACACTTGCGCTTGTGATTCGGTACTTTATAAATAAAACACCACCATTTTTATGCATAAACACTCGACAAAACTGAAACAAAATGTACCTACATACTAAAGATGACATCGCAGACTATAGATACATATTTAGATAGTGATATCTCATTAAGATGCGGCGATATTACCACACTTTAACACTCATTAATTACAAGTATAAATATAAAATTTAAAAATCCTTGACACCAGCATCCATTCTTCGACAAAAATGTTTCTAAGAACACTCCCATCAAGTCACCTTTCAAACAAAAGACTAAATCAAAATCGGCTCAGCCATTTGGAAGCTACGATGCCACAAACAACTATGTAGTGATAATATTGGTAATGATAATGGTTAGCACTGCCAGTATACACTCCGAAGAGTGTGGGTTTAAACCTCAATAATGAGCTCAAGCTGCCGGTGAAAGAAAACATCGTGAGGAAACCATAGCACGGTGGTAGGATACTTTCTTGTACTCGGCTGGCTGGCTACCACCCATAAGTTGAAAATCTGCCGCCAAGCATCTAACAGAGTGTTCTGGCAGCCTCTTTTTTTTTTTTTTTTTTTTCTTTTTTTTTTATGTAAAAGTAATGAGACGATCGAGGCGCTCTCCTGATGTTAAAAGATAACGCCTGCCCATGACCATTGCAGCGATACACAGAACTTTGAGTAACAAAACAACGTCCAGGGAATCGCTGCTTTGGCACTCATTACTTTGAGACTAGATGGTTAGTCTCAACAGCCCAGTAATTTCGCTAGCTGCAAGATAGAGCTAGCTCTTTTGAGAGCCAGTTTTATTCCAGGCTTGGTGTGCTTTACCATCTTCGACCACACCGTCTCTTAACATCAAGTGAGCTGTGGTCAAACACCTAGACTATCAACCATTAAAAAAAATAACTTATAACACTTCACTGTTTGCATCGAACGTTAAATATACCTAATGTACATATTATATAATACAAATCCCAGCCAAAATGGAAAACAATTCGTGTTCACTTAAGCAAGTGAAGAGCAATCTCTACAAAAGTGATACTTAACATACATTGTGATCTCTAATTACACACTGCAATGACCTGTGCTAAGTTTCATGAGTATACTGACCATTAAAATGATTCATTATTAACACCCACTATACTAAAGCAGATGTGATTTTTTTAGACACTAGCCATCCTGGCTGGAGGCAGTTACTAATCATATTATGCTTATATTTATTGTAACTTTTAATTACTATGTGCTGTAATAGTTGTACTAATAACTTTTAATTAAACTAAGGCAAGACTTGTTCCACAGTTAAAGTCATAAATCTGTAGACATTATTCTATAAAGGGTTCTCTCCTAGTAATGTGAGAGAACACAAATTGCACCTACATACATAAATTTAGAAAGTATATTTAGATTAATATATTTGTATCTAAAATTTTAATAAAAAGTTGTGTCTTGAGTTCAACCATACTTTAAATATTTATTTTAAAAAAAATTGCATAATAATTTTTCTAGTTTTTAGCCTTAGTTTGACTTGCCCGCTGTCCAATAGGACAAACAAACCACACATATTTTCAGTCATACTCCTAACAAATACTTTCTTCTCTTACTTATTTTTATTTTCTTACTTAGAATTTTATAATTCTAAGTAAGAAAATATTAGTAAATTTCGTTTGAGGTTTATTGGTTATGAGATTTAAGTTGCAGTTTTTATTGTCAGTATGCTAAATAATTTGTATTGGCTCGTCAGGTTAAGAATTCATCATTTATTTTTATAAAGATCCTATCGATCGTGCATAAATAAACATAATTATAGTACATATTATGAATCGAAAGTTTGAGGTTAGGCTTAGGTTATTTACGTTATGTGTTTTAACATACCTGCATAGAATCTGCACTAATTATCTCAGTACCAAACATCTGAGCTAATTCCACACCTAGCTTAGTCTTCCCTGTGCCCGTAGCACCTAAAACTACCACCATAGGAAGACGAGAAGATATCAAAGAACGAAAAGCCATCCTTTAAACAAAACCGTGCGAACTTCACTATTGTTTTGACTCTGTTTTTAATAACGTTCCGTTCTACGCGTATGTTCCTAGCTTTTACATTTAAAATTATTTTTTTCTGCGATACATTTTAAAATTTTATTACATTTAGGTACTAACTTCTTAATTTCAAATATTTAGACATTTTAGTGACTTGTGACAATACTGGATTTGTTGAATGAAAAGGGTAACTGATTGCGCGCCTGCCGGCTTTTGCTACTAACTTCATGTCATACATCAGTGCTGTAAATGTAAAGTTGCGTCAGCGTTGGATTTCGTACTATAATTATAGTATTTGTACTACTATTTCATGCTCCGTACTAGATAATATCCATATCTAAGGATAGTAGGGAAAATACTACTATTTCGTTACTTCGCTTATAAAAGTCCAAAATAGGTAAATATGACACCCGTTTATAGCCAAACCATTGAGTTGTGTTGTGGTAAGCGGTCAAAAAATACTTCTTCATCTTTTTTGATTTTGACTTCGCATTGTATGTATTTAAATTATGAAATTTGAAAATGTAACTTGACACTGGCAAATGCTTCGGGTACGACGCCAAAATCTAAGAAAAAAAATATGCAGCAAAAGTGGCAACTGTACCGATTTTATTCTTTCGTATACTCGCAGTATAAATGAGATGATTACATGCTATGGCTGAAGAAAATAATAGTCAAAAACTTGCATAGTTTAGAAGAGGAGTAAATTTTGCATAAACATGTTGGTTCTATCTATTTATTGATTAATAGCTTATTTTTAAACAATGTAAGATTTAAAAAAAAAGTGTACCTACTATCGGCGTACTACTATTTTGATAGTCTTGTACAATATTTTTCAACGTACCCGAATCCAACCCTGAGTTGCGTGCTTACACTGCAGTGCAGTGGTCTCAAGCGAATCTACCAATTTTTCTACCGTAATAGGGTCTGTCCTATCGAAATGGAAAATTATTTTCACAATTTATCAACAGTGCGAAATAATTCGTGTATGCAATGTACCTATATTATACACCGACATTCGTATAAAATATACCATTTCAAAAATTGCAACCTTTTTAGTTTTTTATAAAAATTTTCATACTATTTTTCTAAATTGATTTTGGGTAAATACCTACCATTTTACCTTACGATGTTTCAAGACAATTGTACCGATTTTACATCTAACCTCACGGTGACAGTGCCTGGCCGGCGCTAATCCGACCTCTACGGACTCCGCTAAGTACCTACCTACTCGTAGGTATACCTACTAGGTATATACTTCGTTTAATGTTAATAGATGTTGGAATGGTTTTAGTACGAGTACATTTCGTAGTATATTACTGTACTGTTTATTTATTGATTTGTACTGTTCGTTGTACTTTTGACTCATGATAGGAATATCCTTGATTAGGTCCTATTTTCTATTTTTCTGTATTAAGACCAAAATTAGTACTCAATTTCTTAGCTAACCTTAGTATGTATATACCACATTTCCTAGCGGTCACTACTCCATGGGAATCCTTGTATTTGTTCAGGTGTACCTAAATTAAGATAAAATAAGATTTTATCTATATTTATGTAAATTAAGATTTTATCTGTATGACTTAGCTTATAATTTCAAATGACATTTACGTGAAACAATGCGCCTACTTATTTCAAACTTAACTATGAATAATATAGGAAACGGGGAAAGGGGAAAAAACGAAATAGAAATCAAAAATCATTTTATGTTTTTTTTTTTATGCCGGGTCAGCTTAGAACCGGGAAACATCAACCCCAATTAATACCGCGCAGGTATCAATAATCACAGAATCCGATTTCATCCCAATTTACACCGAAACATTATAAAAATTAAAATCAACCAAGTTTCCCGGCACTACTAGCACCCGACATCAGCATTTATTTATATGTAATGATTATCTTAATGTTTCATACATTAATTAAGGAACAAAAACCAAAAAACTTCTTTTATATAATAGTATCCAAAAAATAGACGCGGTAAGTACACATGTCCTTAGAATAGAGCGCCGCTTCAAAGATTGCAGAGGACAACTTTAATGTTAGGCGGAATCTATTGTTGCGCCCTGCATTCTGTGTAGCGTGCGCGGGCCGCGACCACCGGCGTCGGGGCCCGCGGGCTGCAAAAACCGCCCGCGGGCCGCGCCATTCGACACCTAAAACAACCTGTCTTAAATACTCTTCCCGGCGGCCGCTAGGTGGAAACATCTTACATACAAACGGATACTATACCAAGAAAATATAAACTATAAACATCACTTACAATCCCAACCTTATTTATAAAATGTACAGATAATCATGTGTTATGTAAAAAACATTTTTTGCCCTATTTTTTAATATTTTGGCAGTGGTGGAAATGTGCCTTGTCACCATTATGTGCCGTTATTGATTCACTATTACAATTACCTCGATTTGTCTACTGATGTATAAAGCTGTCATTTCCCTTATGATTATAACTTTTAACTACTGACTTTCTTATGTGAAAAAAAAAGACTATTTTAAAACTGGTTCAATATCACCGTGATAAGAAACCAATTAATTTTTTGGATAACTTAATCATTACCGATATTGATGTCAAGATAAGATTAACAAAAAAAATAAATGCAGGTACAACATTCGAGAATTCGTAACTCTCCAGTTTAGAAACTAAACAATTACTAAAAAAACACAAAATAAAAAAAAAATCTTAAACAAAAGTCATCGTAAAACTAAGCTCTATAGTCTATTATTTACATTTTAATGTCTAGTGGAAGATAAACTGCGAATCTTTAACACGATAACTACAACTCCTCGTGTACTACTTCTAAGAACGATGCTATTCCTACATAATATTTTTCACAAAAAAATATTTCTTGCAACTAATTCGAGTATAAACCTAATTTTCTATAATTCAAATTTACATATAGCAAGGCACATTCCGCACACAATTAAAGCCTTCGAAAACTGCTGACCATGTGCTTGATAAAACATCAAATCTCTATTGTCAACCTGATCAGAACAATAAAGTGGCGCATCTTGCAGAAACCAGTCAAAAATAAAATAAAAAAAATACCATTCTTTATGATTGACTCGAAAATACCAAAACGCGTATTATAATTAAAACTTTTTATTTTTCTAATCAGGCCATTATTTTAATCAATCGATTACTTTATTCAATAACTATCGCGAGTACATCACTAACTTACTGCAATAAAAATAAGAAAATGCAAATTTTACTATTAGTAGGTACTATAAGGAACTATGTCTTGGTTATTTCGTTTTTTACGTCAGTCCGTTTTGGACCATATTAAATAGATTTTTATAGAACTTGATGTTGTTATCAAAATACATAGTTTATTACAAATATAATAGTAAGACATAATTGTCATTGAGATTATAGTTTCATTGTCGATGGTTCCACTGTATTTATTATGTTTATACTGGTTCACATGACTAAAATATTTGTAAAAATAATGATTTATGTATTATAAACGTGCTAATCATAATAATATAGATAACATGCGATGATCGTACCAATTTGAGAAAGTGCATGATTCAAACCTCGGACACGAACGCGCGTTTTATACGAATAGAAATACTAAGAAATTAGTGATTGAAACATGTCGATAAATTCTGATATCGATATTTACTACGTTCGCTATCCGAGTTGTGATTTCACATGACAAAAATATTATATCTTAATAGCCATTATCGAAATGTATTGTAAAGTGAATTAATGATTCATAGGTGCAATAATTTATGGTCCAATAGGTATATTGCCAATTGCCAAATTTATCGTTAAAATAGTGACTCGGGAGTTAATTGCGTGACTAAAATGTAAAAATAATCAGTGTTAACATTTACAAAATAACAAAACACTACAAAAGAAACCGTAAGCGAGCTAACCTAATGTAATTTAAACATATTAATATCAAAGTTAAAACAATATTGATATCACTACCTCGCTCGTGTGAGCTAAAGGTTTAAAATATAAAATGCTATATTACTCGGGCCGAAAACATATTTGTGGCCATACGACTTCCTACTTCCCGCAAGCCTTCAATAGCCACCCCTCGTCTGGCAATACTTTACAGACCAAACCCAAACTTACTATATTTACAGTGTTGACAAACTCAATACACTAGATACAAACATTGCGACACTCCTGTCTTATGGACACTGCAATCGTGAGGATCGATCAATACTTAATCAATAATGGAAGGTCCAGTAAAAAATCTTACCGATATTCGATTCGTCATATCATTAGATATCTCGATCGAAAGTCTGTAGCGCTATTTCAAACTATGAATATTTAAATGATTAATCAAAAACATTTTAGAGGTATAACCAGTCTACTAGTTTACGAAGCAGTCTGTATTATTTAAGACGTTTTACTGAAGACCTAGGATATAATCGTTACAACAGTTTTATGGCTCACTTTGGCACTGCAAACCCTTTGAGCAAAACAAGCAGCAAGTTCTCGCCTCTCCTATAACTCCAGAGACGGCGTCGCCACAGAAGCAGAGTAAGCCGTAAAAGCTGACTTTATCCACAACTAACTTTTAACAACTTTTCAGGACTCGACTTTTAAGTGACTTCTGTACTAAAGATCCCGCAATTGGCGCGAAACCATCCTATCTGACCGTTGGTGTTTCGCGTCCGCATTATGAAAATAAACGGATAAAAGTTCATTATAACTTCGGAAGCGCATCCATACACGAAGTTACCAGTCCATAAAGTGTCACCCAGCGGTTCTACTCTCGGAACGCATCTTTAACCGATCAGGGCACGTGAGGCGCTCAGTTCGAGCGGTATCGCATCGAGAGCACGGTGCGGAGCTTTTTCAACTTGGTCATCAGTTGAGTCTGCTTCTTTTTGAGCTTCTCTCGCTCGATGTCCTCCTGGTTGAGCTTGCGGCAGAGGGCTGCTGCCTCGCGGAGTATCACCACCTTGGGCGCGCGTTCCTTATCGCGCGTGGCAGGGATTTGCTTCTTGAGCTCATCGAAGAGGTTTTTGAGGCCGATGCGTCGCAACCGCTCCATATCGTTGTGAATAGAGCGGCGCTCGATCTCGGGGGATTCGGCCTCGGAGTCGGTGTCCGTGTTGGAGCGGCGGCCGCGGCGCCCGGGACCGCGCGCGCGCCGCCCGTGCCGCGAGTGCGTCGCCGTCAGCCCAGCCGGCGGCACGAGCCGCTTGCGTGCCGCCGGCCGCGGCGACACAGACTTGACGGATATCGTCTGCGCAAGCTGCTGCTGCTGATGCACTGACGGCACACGCGGTAGCATGTCCGAGCGTACGTGCGTCGGCGACATCAGGGTCTGCTGAGCTGTGTCACCCACCACATCTATCTCCTCCTCTGTAACAAGTGAGAATGCGTTTAGCGAGATTCTAAGTCATCAGATCGGTTGCGAGTTGCCTACTTGATTTCATTTATGTGATTAGGCGCGTATCTCCTTAACAGGAGGGCATTGACTGTGGTGGCGTTGCATAGGTGTAGGTTAGGTATAGAGGTCTAGTCCTAGTCGGTGAGATGCGAGTGCAGCAGTCAGGTGCGCGGGAGGGGGCAAGCGACGTACGGCGAGGGGGGAGGACGTCGACCCCGGCGGCGTACTACCGCAGCGTCTGCCGCCATCGATCCAGACGCCTGACGTCACGGCGCGCCATTCGCGCCAAAACGAGGGCGCATGCGTGCCGCGCTGCCGCAGCGTCCGCACTCAATGGACTCCGGATTATCAAGCGGCGCGGGCGGACACGCTTTCCGGCCTCCGCCGCAACCATTTAACAGAGCATTGATTCGGAATTAACTGTCACGCGAGAGTTGCACGATAACGCGCCCGACCGGATTACACGTTCGAAACTGACATACCGACCGGCTCGACCGGTACTGTCGCTAAGCGACGCGGCCCCTACTATAGATCCTGCCTAGGTTTCGCGTTGCCGTCTGGAATGTGAGAGGCGTACGGAGTTGTATGGCGTCAAGCGTGACTGCCTCAACACGGGCGCCTCTCTCATATGATTTTCCTGCCTTTTCTAGAGCCAAAGCCATGGGGCTAGGGTTCCCAAATGAGCAGGTTACGTTCCTACGAGCGGGTTGCGGCAACGACCTAAATTCCAATCAGTTTCGCAATGCGACGATAAGGGGGCGATAGGGCCGTGCAACTGCTAGTGCATTGTCGAGTTCTATGAATGGATTAAGTCGGTATATAGGGTCCGTTTCACGATCGCGTTGCATGCGACCGAGTGCGGATGTAGACTGCGCCGACTCGTGTTTACGGCGAGTGTATGTTTCGCGGAATCGAACCGACCGCAATCCCACTATCCGGTTACGCTAAATAATTATGTCAGCGGTTCACTGTGATTAAAGGTTACCGGTAGGCGAGCTATTCGCGAGGATCGCAAGGACGAGACTCGCCGCTTAAGTCCGCGATACGCACTTGCTCTCGACTCGAAATAGAAACAAGTTACGTGGGCAGCTGTTCGATGAAATTACGAAACGCGAGTCAGGGACGCTACCGAAATTATGTTTCCTCAACTGCGCACTTTTAAGAAAAAAAACTGCGCATCAGACACATTTATCGGTGAGCGACGATAAATTTATACACCAACGCGATCTTTTTACTACATTTCCGCGTGGTTACGCGGTCGCTTATCGTAGCTACGTGTCGATCTAATTCGAGTATCGGCGCCTGTCGTCAAACACGCCTCGCTTACGTCTAAATCTAGGCGTGGGCCGTGTTGCTATCCCTATATCAAATTTAATGGCAAAGACACACCCCGATTCGCCATAAAATAAAATACAACGGGAATTAGGCGCTGCCGGCTAAATTGGAACACTTACAAGTAGTTCAGTAATGAACACGAATTTCTTCGAAATTAAAATAGACAGGAGGTGAAAAGCGACGCAAAACAAAAGGTTTGCACTGGCAACCCTGCGTGTGTCGTCCATTGTCCAAGTCGATTTCCACGTGACGATTTTCTCCGTGGCGCCGACGCGATTAACGGTCACTGAGAGTATTTGTTTCAGCTTAGCGTAAACCGATATGGGCAGTATTGTCGCGCGCCGCCCGCCGGGATCCGGTCTAGTGCATATCTATTATATCTCCATAACTCGAGACGCGATTCTCAGATCTGCCGCCGTTCCAATTTTAAACGATACTACAGATAATCCGCTTTTTATTGTCGGACCGGTACCGTGCCGGACTGAATAAAAAAAAATGCCAGCTCTCTCCATCTTATTACTTTGTATTATGAGGGCTTTAACGAGATCGATAAAACCGATAAAAAGTAATAGAAAACAAACAATGATCATGCATCTAGTCTAGACTTGATTAATCAGAAATTCTAAGTAAGGCCACGAATCGCTGTGATAAATAGTATGAGTCATATAGACTAAGATTTGTGTAGTATTTATTCTCTAGTAGTGACCACTTTAAACGGTATGATATTTTCTAAACTTGAAATCTTCTAGGAGTTCAAAGAGAAAAATCCATTTGAAGTGGCGTAAAAGATCGTTCCCGGAATATGATCGCAACCCCTTAAACCTGAAGTTAATTTGGAATTAACCACCGAATTTGGTGCAAAGATGGGATTTATCTTGTGGATTCAACATTTTTGTCTGGCAACTGTCGACGGGGGAAGTTCGAAATGCGGTAAACTTGTTTAATTAGGCGCTGAACGCCAAGCGTACAACCCTAACCCGAACCGACTCAAAACGTGATTACGACCGGATTGGACGTTTAAAATCTTACAAATTTGCTGCGAAAATTGATTAACGCCGATGTTAAAGGATGCCGAACGAATGTTAGAAGCACGGTAATATTTTGATTATGAATGACTACTCACAAAAGGGGTATCAAGTGGAAACAAAAATATGTTTGAAAAATGGAAGGCTTTGGCTAGGTTAGGTTGGTACAATGGTGTCGTCAAGTGTGACCTGGTAAGGCGGGGGCTGTGTTCACGCCTCGCTGGGCACGACTTCGAGGCCAAGTTCACTGGCATTTGAGCGCGATAATTAAAAATTATCATGACGCGCACTCGGCGCACGCCATCTTATACATGGTGCTGTTATAATATTACACAAGAAAAAAATATTTATAGGTACAAAAATGTCTCGCGTTCGATATACTAACGAACTCCATTGTCGTTTATTAGTTTAGTCGTCAACTTTATTACGTCCTTGAAAATGAATCCGTTAATTTATTACTACTTACCGCCTGTATGTTATCTCTTGCAACCGTACTAGTGTTGTACGCAAATAGAATTATCGATTGTAAATTGAAAATTTTATTACAAAATTACTGCTGTCAACGTAAAATTCGCTTCTTTCAAGCGAGACGTTTCGAATTATTTAATCAAATCGATATTTAAATAAGTTGTATAATGTGAGCGAGTCAGAGTAACACGTTAGTTAGCATAGCAACGGTTTGGAGGCATGAAATCGGCAATGAATCGAGCGTGACACATGTTGCCTGTTTGCGCAGCAGGCAAGCGCGATAGGCGCTAAGCACAGATAGGCTCACAGGTTATTTCTGTGATGTTACGCAACCGCGAAAACTCGGTCATCTGTTCGATTCTGGCCCACTTGTGCCTCGCAATCGAGATCCCGCTAAAATAGACGAGGCTAATCTATCGAGTACTTGGATCGATCGTTCATACCGCGCGACCTTGGACCGTGTTCGGTGTTCGCACGGAAGTTCATGGACGCGCACATGCGTACGTTTGATAACGTGACGCAATATTTTTTTTAATGGCCATTAACAAATAAGAATGAAGAAGTCACACGCGTGACTAGGGCTGATACGACGGCGCGAATGATTTAATAAGACCGATATCACGTGTCTTCTGCCCGAGTGACGCCCCGCTCTATTGCAAATTCTATCGTACTAGTGATGTGCATTCCTAGATTTCTACTTACCGATACATTCGTAAATCTAGTCGATATAAAGGTAACGAATTAAACAAAGAGGTTAAACACATTAAGTATGTATTTTATTTGGCAGGATTGTCAGATATGAATAAGTTGATGAATATTTTAATCAATTCACGGATTTATGGATTCGACTAAGGTAATGTCAAACTTGAGACGACCTTCCGCCTAAACTTAACATACAAATGAGCAAATTTTACGTCACCGATTCTACAATGCGTGTTGCTAGCCCGTCACCACGCCCATCTCAGCGACAGATTAAGAAACCGGTATTATAACTATTCAAATGGAATATGTAAAATAAATAAATTTAACATCACGTGATTGAAAATATTCCATAGGCATTATTAACGAAACGGAGATCACTTAATACATAATTTTTTAAAGTTTATCTTGTTGCGATGTTGATTTATCAGTGTTCAGCGTGGCTTTAAGTTTTTTTTTCTTTCTTGATAAGACAATACAAATTTATGTTAGGGTGTCACATTGTAGTATTACTATTGTTATCGGCATTGATAATGCGAAGGTCGCACGGAGGCCAAGATGGCGACTACATATGTATGTATGCACATCAGCTCCGTTACGATCGCTTTGCGAGTATAAAGAATAGCCACACATTCATATAAAATACTGATTGTTTAAATATCTAAGTGCATATTCCGTGAGCGATAACGCTCAAGGCCTTTTCCACTACATACCTCCACGCAGGTATAGAGTGCCGATGCGAAAGTACTTTATCAGTGAATGTCGATAAACGATGTATTATTCAATTTTTTGACATACTGACCCAGTGGGGCATTTCAGAGAATTGAAAGACAGATAATGATGAATTAATACATTCTATCAGTGATATTCGAGAACTCGACGGTCGATTGAAGTTGTATTGGACCCAATAGCACAAGGTCTCAGACATAATCATACACAGAGATTAGAAACATGACCGCAACGAATGATTTAACTATACCAACAGGGCAGTAACTAAATCAACACTAAGTAGGTACTATCAAGATAGAACTTTCCGCGAGGTTTCTTCACATCAATGCGCCGATCAAAATATTTAGGTCACGAACTTAACAGTTTTACAAAAACAAAACGTTTCCTACACTTAATTCCCATTAAAAATTACAAAAAAAAAACGTATAGATATTAAGATTTAAATATTGAAAATCTCATAAAACAGATAGAAGAATAGAAACTTTTTAATATATTTTTATATGAAAACTTAATTATCTGCTCTACTTTTACTTCAGTACCTACAAAATACGTAAATAGAACTTGATTGATTTCTAAATATAAGAGGCGTCTAGAATGTATTAAATAATCGATGGAAAAATATGTTAAGACTGGCATTTTAATACCGTCGTTAAATATTTAAAAAAAACTCAATACGTTACAGTCTCCTAGAAACTGGCTCGTAGCCTTGGCTCACTGATTGATACTAAAACGTTTAGCCCAACTGAACAAACCGGATCTTTGTGCCCCAATTTGCCCTTTAAGGAGCCTACATTTCACAGGTAAACTAGTGCCCTTGTTAACTAGTTATTGGGTTGAAATACCAAAATTGAGACAGCTATCATCAGTCAAGATAACGTCGTCATTCAAAATCTAGCACTTAATTATAAATCTTAATGAAAGATGATAAAACCTGGTTTACAAAGGCGTCAAACTTAGTTATCGATAAATTTAAGTACATCTCTAATTTCTCAGTTTATATCATAGAAAGTAGATATACTCGCAAATTGTTCCGTAGTAAGATAATGTATTGTCCTACGCTTTAGTAATTGCGATAAAAAATTTGCACCCTAAAAATAATATTGTTACAAATTAAATTGGCGCGAAAATATGACACACACCGCTGCATTATTTAGTGCGTGGCGAGCTAGTGACGTATGTTATATGGGCATGTTCACTCACTAGTGTTGGCATCGCACATCGTAAAATATCACATTATCGATGATTTTTATAGTACATACAAACAGAAAAGAATTTATTTCGAAAGTGTTTACAATGTCCATTTATAATTCAAGTCATATTTGTAACAATCAGATACGAGCTGTTACAGGCCCAATCGGCGATCACGGTTGTTGCGATATTGAGACGCTGTCTATCAAATTGTCATCCGGGTAAGCCAGACGAGAGGAGCCGCGTTATAAACCGGTCTAGCGGCGCGCCAAACAAGCTTTACTTCAATGAGATTCCATTTCAATCCGTTGCATTCTTACACAAGTAACGGAGTAGACACGGCGAGATTACAGGCTGCGAGCCAACCGTAAAGAAAATTCTCGGTTAAGTTAATGTAAAGCGACGGAATATTTTAAATACCTAAATAAATGGTCCACGTACGAGTGCAAACAAGATAGTTATGCTCATCGCGACCTTTCCCACTACTATCGATGATAACAAATTGCTGTTAGCTAATAACGTGGCAACCAACATTGTTGCAAACTGATATCTGCATGCGACTTTGAGGTCATATTCATACATAGTAGGTATTAAATCGGAGTGCAAACTAAATACGGTCAACAAGTGTTCTAATTAGAATTTATTCTTAATCTTTTGAAAATATTGCATATACAATTTGTCCATATATACCAATAAGACTACAGGACGTCCAATCAGACGGCGAATAAAAACCAATTATGAATGATGCACTCATCGGGAACCGTAGACGGTCAAGTTCGATAGACCGCAATTCATCATTTTAATGGGTTGGAGGATGTTCATCCCTGTGGCAGATGGCGGGAAGTGCCGATTCAGGATCAGAGAACGCATCAAGGTCGAGTCGGGACGACTCGGTCGTTGCACTTTCGACCTCAGTGTTCTTCAATATGGGTCGAAACCCTTAATGAAGTAAAGTAAATAATCCAAATCACAATTAAATGTGTCAATCCTGGAGATGCCGGGTGCGAACGTTGCGCAATCTGACATTAAGGAAGGTTGAGCCTTTCAAGGTCGCAATGGGCAAAGGTTCCGGAAGAACAGAATCGCGGGTGCGTCTAGACGCAGAGGGGGACGCGGGATGACGATCGATACTCGCAATTTCCCGCGTTCACCATACGGCGCCTGCGTCCTGGCCACCTACCCGTAAAACCAACTTGCCGCCCCCTCGAAGACATAATAAAGTCAATTCTGAGACACGAAAGAGTTTGCTAAACTAAAATTGCAAAAGCCAATGATCCATATGACTTTACAGACTTCAGACATAAGTCCATCGGATATTATCCAATTATTAAATAAGACATCCCGGAATTTATACCTATTAGATATTTCGCGTAGCTTGTTAACTTATTAAGTAGCTTTGCTTCATGAACTGTAGGTACGATTCCCACCTAGTACAGCCTTTTGTTTTAAAACTATAATATGTAAGTATATGTATAATAAGTATTACGCATTTACAGTATATCTATAAGTATTCTAAATCATAGTAAACATTGCCAAAAAAAATTAAGTGTATTTGGCTGTATTTGTACCTAATCTAGACAATTTAAAGTTAGTGGGTACATACCTGATTCGCAAGAGTCAGACGGTGTTTGCACGCCGAGCCAGTCGCTCACAGGTTGTTGTCTCGCCAGAGTGTATGAATGGTCAGCCGCTACAGCGACAGCAGAGTCTCTCAGAATGCGACGAGCTGTGCTTGCGACATCTACAGCGTGCCGGAACTGCGGGGGTTCATCTCCATCCAAAGACGGCGGCGTATCCGGTCTGGAAGGCGATATGGGCCTCAACAGGCTCTGTCCAGGCGTCGCTGATATTAAGTCAGACGGCACGAAAGTGTTGTTAAGTATTGGTAAGTCTGTGCAAGATCCAGCCCACATACAATCATGGAGAATTTTAGTATCCTTGTGTGCTTCTTCCGGAGGCAATATACTCCAGTCATCATCGTCTTGAAGCGCATCGTACATGTTGTTAGGGGGAACTAAGTCAAATGTTTCGGCTTCGGACTGCACTTGTATCCAAAATTCCGAGGTTTGAGTTAACCTGACGGAATCCTCGTCGAGGTTGTCCCAAAGGTTGAAGTCAAACGGCGGCGTCATTTTTATTTCTAGATTAATAACTAGTGTTTAAAGCTAAGACGAACTCGTCGATATCACAGGCAGAGCCTTCTTATCACAGGGACGATGCGCGCGATGGGTTCAACGCACACCGTCTGTAACAACAGAAAGCTAATGTTAGTTATTTCACGCATTGGAGCTACATATGTATGTACAATAAATAATAAATTATCTAAGTGTATATATTTTTTTTCAACTAATTTTTAAATACTATGATCATCACAACAATACAACAAAGCAGCTTAAGTTCGATTCTGTTTTAGAAATAGTTTCAATTGAAATAAAAAAATTATAAAAAAAAAATGTTTAATATAATAAATAATTTCTATTAATTTAAATAATATTTTTTATTTAAATCAGGGAATAGTTTAAATAAAAATAATAAAAACACTGAGGCTGACCTCTTATTTACAAACAATGCAGATTGCACCACTCAACAAACACTGTAACTAAGGGAAGTGTTTTCACCATGAAGTCTAAAACCATACTGAAGTCTGGATGACAGACCAAAGTGTTTTAAATAGCAGGTACATGTCCTTGGGGCCAACTATGGGATACTACAATAGTTTTAGCGTAACAATAACAACTTATTGTCTTGAATTGTCTCGCATCTTTTCATCGATACTTCTAATTTTACCTGGACCCTAAGGGTACATCACTAATCTGGGTAAGTTTTTTTGCGCCCATCGCTTCAGGTAATATTTTCCGTAAACTATTTTTGTTTACAATCACAGTGAATAAAACGTGGTGTTTACTAATATTGCAAGAACGAGTCATTTTCCCGCTATTTTGCGTCCGAGATCGACGGACTTCACAGTAAGTGAAATGCCATTATGCAGGTAGGTAGTAAATATGTCAATCAGTTTTAACAATATTTAGAACACGATAACTAAGAGGACACTAATTATTTAAGTACGAACGATTTACATATATAATGTGCAACACAATAGATACGTAGATACCATCATATTTTGTTTTGTTTTGTAATGACATTAAAACATACCTACACAAGTTAAATCAATTTCTACAACTAGGTTCATACCTAATGCTTATCTTTAAAAAAGTTGGACGAGGCAATAAATCAATAAAGTTGGTCAGTAGGTACATACATAATTACATATCCATTAATGCTAAATTTAATGATAATTGATAAGTACTTTTACTTACCAAAATTATCAAACCTTAAATATCATTAATAATTTATGAACAATCAGTTACAGTACCTAGATATCTTTTTGTTACATTATAATTTTAATATTGTGCAAGAGCAATACAAAAATATTGTGTAAATCTTCGTAAAATTAATTTAGTTCCTAGGGGTAGGTAAGTGTACATTTCTTTTATATAAATGATTACTTACCAAAAGTTGTGCAACATTATTGATTTTACATGAATATTTGTTTACAGAAGTCATATTTACGAACATTATTAAATAAAATGAAAATTTCTACGTAGGTACTTTAGTTAGTGTACTGAAAGCAAATCTAAATCACGAAATCAGTGTTGCTATATTGCGCAAAAATATCTATTTATCAAAATAAAAATATGAGAAATTGCCGGTGTCACTAGGTACATAAAACAGTACTTATACTTAAGTATTTTAGCCACACAATAATTTTCAAAATTTAAAAAGTATTTGTTAAAACTATAAGGTGGCCTTCAAAGTAATGTTAAGAATTTAGATGCTGCCAATTCGCAGAAAAAGCTAGGTAGGTACCAGCGCAACCGGAGTTTGCCGGCAACTGGCGACGACAACGCCCCGGTATTTTACCGCCCGGCGAGTACAAGTTTTTAATTCACACAAGAAAAAATCCTACATTACAGCTAAGAAACATTAAAAAAAATCAGTAGTATTATTTAACACTTACCTAAAAGTTTTGTGCAAAACGTAATCCGGCCGCGGCCGGCGTATTTCACAATTTTACACAAAAATTCTTCAAAATCTTCGACAAAGTTTTTTCCGTACACACTGCGTAACACTCACTGAGAATATGCAAACGGTTGTACAGTGTAAATTACTAAATACGATACTTCTTCCGAGACCTCCGATTGAGTTTGTCAAACACTGAAACATTATTCGGGGCCGGCCGGTCTAATGAGAGCCGCGCGTGCGATTCGTGTGGCGCCGTGGACACGACTGTCGTAGTGGAGCGCGCGTACTGCCGACTGCGAGCGGCGAACGCGAGACGCGGCGCAGAACCCCGCGCCGCGTGCCTCCGCTCGCCGCGCCGCCCGCAGCCCGCGCCCGCGACATGTCGCCGGCTTTTTTCATGTCATTCACCAAATACTATGAAAATACACTAGGAAATCATTAATATTAAGCAACAATCGTAACTATAACACGAGAAAACTGTTTCAAGTAGTCAACTACGAGAAAACAATGATGAAATCAGGTGTATTTTTGATAGAGGGGGGCCGCCCGAAGAAGGATAGCAGCCGAGCCAACATTTTCGTTTTTCGATTCGAAGAATACGGCAGGCAAGTATGTGTTTGTGCGCCGCTTGCGGTGATGTGTGCGTGACGCGGTGAGCCGGCCGGCGTTATCGAAACTTGGACTTGACTAGGTAATTAGCTTTTGTGATGATGGTAGCGGTATTGGCTTAGATATCTTGACTATGGTGAAGTCTCAATTCCTGCATTCTATCTTTTTAGTAGGTATCGCCAAAAAACAAACTCGAAAAATCGTAGTAATGAATACCTAGTGACCCATTGCAAGTACTTTTCCACTAGCTACAAATTCTAAATCACTTTGCTAATTACTTATTCAAGAAGTTTTTGATAATGTCCGAGCCTCATATTGCTAAGTAGGTAGGCTTTTTTCGATACTTTTGACATGCCGAATTGGCAATACGGTTACGGACGGACTGAAATTCTTCATTCATTTTTGTTCATTCGGCTGAGAGCCGCGGTAGGGTGAGGTCACGTCGCTCCGTTCCGTAGAGCCGCATAACATCGAAGCTTGCTCGTCAACATTCCTGAGCTTGCGGACGTCTTATGGCGCGAAACGTGAATACCCATAGGAATGATTTTGATGAATTGCATCGCATTATGTATTGAGCTTCTATCTTGTAAATAATTATATTGATCATGTAGAGGAATATTGACTAAGTAGGTTCCCTTATCATTCTCATAGTAAGTTTGTATAGGCTAAGTGGCCAGCCCTAATGTCAGATCCAATATCCTACCGCTCGAAGGCTTCCGGCACGACTTGACAATTGTTGTTAAAAAAATTGAGAACTAACGGCTGGGGCCTACAATATTACAAGCCAACCGACCTACGGTAGTGCTTATAAATGTCACTCACAGCCCTTCAACCGAAGACTGACCGGATCAATCATTATCACGAAACTCTAGTAATAGGTAGATATATTGTTTGATAACAAAGTTAGCATAGGTAGGTACGCACAATTTTTACGCAGGCAGGTAGGTATGTCTGTGGACATTTTGATTACAAAACGTGATTTTCATGGAGTATGTAAAGTACCTACCGCATCCTGTAAAAATACAGACATATGCTTACAAACATGATGTCTATTACATATAGAAACATACCTATATATCAGAGACCTATCTAATCAACTTGTTGATTTTAAAAATATTTGAACACTGGCAAACGTACATTTTGTAAAGCCATTACTCTGAAGAGAAAAAAAGCGTGTACTAAGCAAGGGCGTTGCAATGTGCCACAGTATCGAGTTCAAAGCGTTTTAAAGTTGGGAACAAATAGGTAGGTAGGTCATCCCGCAACGAACAACCCTATCGTGCTACCGCTTTCCCGCGCCAGGGTTCAACGACTCCGCATTCCTGACGTTTGCAATTTGCATTCTCGCGACAACGAAAAAAACCGCGTTCTTAAAATGCCTTTAATAGTCTTTATGAACAAGCATTATTGTAGGTATATATTCTGTAATTGCTACACATACATTTCTCTAGAGTTGAAGGAGAAACATGTTGTGGTATAAACAAATGTTTGTTTTGTCATAAGTATTTATTTACAAAAAAAAAGTATCAATGTAAGTAGGTAGGTATATCAGTTATTTGAATTCCATACCACAAGCTTTGCTTAGGTTGGCGTCAGATGACGCTGTGTGTAATGTCCTACGATGTTTATTATTCATTTATTTATGTACCTAAACAATTATTTGTTATAAGTAGTGTCAACAAAGTTGTAACCACTGATTAGTTAAAGATTTTAA
Organism: Biston betularia; assembly: GCA_905404145.2. Classification (NCBI taxonomy): domain Eukaryota; kingdom Metazoa; phylum Arthropoda; class Insecta; order Lepidoptera; family Geometridae; genus Biston; species Biston betularia. Next base: position 2,344,295 of record FR989873.1, on the reverse strand, counting down.
CAGTGAAATGGAAACTGATATATACATAAATGTATGTACGTACCTATATCTTGATAGATTTTCTGGTCTAATGAGTAAACGGGAAAAACTTATTTACTGAAAGTAATATGGTACTATACAATCTTTTGTGTATCAATTTTATTTGAATTCGATGATTTAATTATTTATTTATTTTTGAAATCGATTGTTAATTTTATTCTATTATTACGATTCAAATTTTGTTAAAATTATTTTTAAATTAAATCGTATTATTATTATTTTAAATAATGTATCTATAATTATCTAATGTTGGCATGTAACTTGTATATGCTATAAAATAAATAACTAAACTAGTAAACAAAACACTTTTTACCTTTTTTCACTTTTTTTTTAACTTACGGACAAAATAATGTTTCTGGACATAGCTCAAGCGTCCCGTTGGAAACCATTACAAATACGGGCACAAGTTTCCAAATATTAAAGAAGGATATTTGTAAGGAGTCATGACAAAAAGTAATAAAAAACATCGGTGAATGCATCATTTTTATAGGGTTATTCTTCAAGCTCGATCGTTATCTTGACGTCATATGCTTATTGTAACAGAAACCTTTAAAAATTAGATTATGCGCCCAAACAACATTAGGTAGGTAACCCTTCACAACACCCTTCAATTAAATTCACATTCATTCAACCCTTTGTAAGAAAAAGAAATAGATAAGCAGGAAGCATACACGTACTTCCGAACGTAACTAGCTAGGGTTGTCAGACAAAAGCTACTAATCTACAATTTCAATATTATGTTCTTTGAGCGAATTTGACTGCAATAATAAACTTTATAACTATCAGTATAAAGAATAGCGTTTCACAGTTCCAGTTTTTTACAAATTTAAAGTAACGGTATTAAAATCTGTCATATTCTATAGCGCAAGATTTAGACAAATACATTTTATGTAGGTACAGTAAATGTCACATTTTTACGACATGTCACTCCATTATTTTGACAAGCAAAACGGCCCTGATCAAAGAATGACAGGTTTTTGAATGAATTTATTAACTTCCGATTGAATATTATTATGTACATATTTATTTATGGATAATCTTAATTTTGTTCGGGGGTTTTGACGTGAGGCTTTAAATTTTTAATTTTACGCCTTTAAAATTTACTTCCATACTGCGAGTCAATTTAGAAATCTGATGATGACAAAATCGGTGATAGGTACAGTTTGTTTTTTTGTTTGACAGGCTAGGTGTTTGACCACAGCTCACCTGATGTTAAGTGACGGTGTGTTAACAGATGATAAAGCACAACAAGCCTGGAATGGAACTCTCAAATGAGGCTGCCGGAACACACCGTTAGATGCTTGGCGGCAGATGTGGTAGCTAGCTAGCCGAGTACTAGAAAGTACCCTACCACCATGCTATGGTTTCCTCGCGATGTTTTCCTTCACCGGCAGCTCAAGCTCATTGTTGGGATTTGAACTCACGCCCTTCGGCATGCGAACAGACCGCGCTAACCACTGAGATATTATCGCTACAAAATTCGGAAATTCGGCTAGGATTAAAGAAATCGTTACATTGAGTGAGGAATTGAAACATAGAAATCAAAAAACCTTCTGAGTGTTCAAAAATGTAGGTACCTGTATATACGAACACACGGTCGTATCCATGACACAAACACATCCTGTATACTACGCGTTTAGGTCCCCGAGACCACCAACTCGGTCGATGGCAAGCGATGGTGTTTTCTAGCAGTTTTATCTTACGACTTGTAACGCTCGCGCTCCAAAAATGGTTAATTTTTTAATTTTAACTGCGATAAATACTGTTATGCTATATGGTTCGTCTAAAGATGGTAATTAGACACGTCTCAATGAATTTATGGCTTCGTGTTTATCTTAAAAAGATCTTTGGCCTTATAAAATTATAAGTACTTAGCTATTTTGAGTTTTGAGCGCGGCGATTTTATTCATAAATCCAAGCAAAATTTTATTTTAATTTTAAATAAAAATATTTTTGGGATAAAAATAAGCTTTAAGCACATAAGTACATGTTATTACAAAAATTTATTCTATTCATTCCATCTCTTAATAGTATAATATAAACCAAAGTCGTCCAGGTCAACGTCTGTCTGTATGTTCGCTTTTCTCTAAAACACGCAACGGATTTTCATACGTTTTTCACTGTCATTTCTAAATGACAGTGAACTTAAGAAAAGTTTGCAATTCATTTATTTTCTCAACATATGGATGTAACTGATTTTATTTGGGGAAATATTTTTTTTGTTTTCTCGAATTAAAGATTAATTCTAACTTCATCAAATCGGAACAAAAAAAAAACACATATACAACATAGTTACACAACCTATAGAAATAAAAAATCAAACTTAAAAGTTTTGAAAAAACCCACAACGGTTAAAATGTAATTGTCACCTATCTAAGATAAAGCACCAATCCAACCCGAACCCATAACTAAAAACTGCATCAAAATCGGACTAATCGTTTTGGAGAAAAATGGCAACATGGATTTGCACAAACAATATTTGCTGCAGCGCCCCCTGGTGAGTTGTCACCGTAACACCTATCTAAAAACATGCACCAATAATACCCGAACCCATAACTGAAAATGCATCAAAATCGGACAAGTCGTTTTGGAGAAAAAGGGAAACATGTATTTGCACAAACAAACATCCTCTCACCCCAATCGCATATACAGTCTCCGTTCCGTCGTAGGTAATAAAACAAACCGCAGAATTAATTACACCCGTGCTAATTGATAGGTCTGTTTATATTTTATATATTATGTCTAAATTACTTTTTTTTTAATTCTCTTCTCAACACACACCGTATTCTTAGTAGAATCCTCTCCATACTAACCACACCATTGTTTCACTAGTTTATATTGTTATAATTATTTATAATTTTACTAGTGTTAACAATAAAGAGTTGATCATCATGAATTCAATTTATACAAATTTTATTTTTATTTTTAAATGTTTGTGCTACTTCTATTATTATATTTAAAAACAAAGCCGCTATACAGCTGACTTAATAAATAATTGTGCAAACTTTTTGATGAGTCCATAATTATAATAATATTAAATTAAATTATTTTTTATGAATGTAACTTTTTGGACAATAAAGAATTTTCTATTCTATTATTTTTTGTGGTCATTTGTTTATAAAACATGAGACAAATTTGTTCTCCATCCAAGTACATGATCGTCTCAACGTCCCTTTCTCAAACAGTCACCGTAATATTAGCATTATTACACAATAAAAAGTCTCTAGAATAATATTAGCGGCTCGGAATAATAATAAAAGGCACGGGACGTCCGTCATCCCTAATAAATTATTTATACAAATCACTATGTGTACGCGCTTGGGGTGGTAACTGAGTATTTGTCACAACAGGAAGTGAGATTATACTCATTAGGCGATAGAAAGTGTCGTTAATCCTTTTGATTAGGCGGTCGAACGTTTTTTTTTTGGTTTTTGGGTCTCATTGGCGAAGGGTGCCTAACGGGAACGGTGTTAACGGGACCCTATGACATAACTGGGGCTAGCAAATCAATTTACGATATCTCTTGATAGAAAAATGTAAAGGCAAAACGCGCTCCTGGCGCGAGTAAATGGAAGTTTCTGTTTAAGTTTTTAGGATTTCGTACCCAATGGGTAAAACCTATTACTAAGACTTCGCTGTCCGTACGTCCGTCTATCACCAGGCTGTATCTCAAGAACCGTGATAGCTAGACAGTTGAAATTTTCACAGATGATGTATTTTTGTTGCAGCTATAACAACAAATACTAAAAAACAATAAAATAAATATTTAGGGTTTCCCATACGTGATTTTTTGCTGTTTTTTATAGATGGTACGGAACCCTTCGTGCGCGAGTCCGACACGCACTTGGCTGGTTTTTTTCTTACATTTGACCATTTTTTAGGTACGATATACTAGCCCTTCTGTTTGTACTTCTGGTCAGCTCTCGTCGATTTGTTTGTTTTACGATATGAGCTACACAGTTTACAAAAATCCATCATTGCAAGTTTTCTAATAAATAAATAATTAAAATCGAGACAACAAAACAGACAGCAAATAGACATCGGGCCCTCCAAACATCTTTAAAAAAATTACAAAATGTGTGTGTACAATGTACATAGCACATAAATTAAAAAATACGCTCATAATTACATGCAACTTTAAGATAATACGAATAAAGGAACAAACTATTAAAAAAAAATATACAAGAAAAATAACAATAATACTACCAAAATTTGAAAATGAAAATCATATTGCCAATAAATACTAATAATATCGACTAAAATAATAATAGAATGATCAAACAATCGATAACTTTTTTTAGAGAAACATTCTTCCTAGTTGCATTTTTATTTAATCGCAAAAATAGAACTCACCCACAGTCAAATTAAGTTTCATAATTCTAGAAAAATAAAACTTGGCTTATACAAAATATACGACGCCAAAATTCTCTTCGATTAAGGTGGTTCGATTTCCATACAAAAAAATGTTTGCCATTTATGGACAAATGGAGCATAATTTTACAGTGAAATCACAACTAATCATCTACTGTTTTATTCAAGCAATTTTTTTTTTTTTTTTATGCCACAGGTGGCAAACAAGCTGACGGGTTGCCTGATGTTAAGCAATCACCGTCGCCTATAGATATCTGCAATACCAGGGGTACCACAAATACGTTGCCGACCTTTTAAGATTCTATTAACATGCCTTTTGAAGAATCCAATGTTGTAACTCCGCGGGAATACGGAAGAAGGAAGATCATTCCACAATTTGCAAGTGTATGGCAAAAAAGATCGCGTGAATCGCACAGTGTGCGATTTCCATGAATCAATAACATGTGGATGAGCTTTGATACGATGGCGGCGGCTAGTGCGGTGATGGAACCGTGACGCCGGCATAAGATCGAATAGTTCTTCAGAACACTCCCCGTTGTACATGCGGTAGAATACGCACAGAGACCCGACGTCTCTACGCAAGCTGAGCGGTTCTAGGGCATCGGTGATCCCAGAGTCGTCGACAATTCTGACAGCTCTACGCTGTAATGCATCGAGGGCCTCAAGTTGATACTTGGGTGCTCCGTTCCAAAGATGTGAACAGTACTCCACGTGAGGTCGGACTTGCGCTTTGTACAGCAGGAGTCTCTGACCAGACGTAAAGTACCGTTTTGCCTTATTGAGCACACCAAGTTTTTTGGAGGCTAGTTTGGCCTTAGCAGCAATATGACTGCGGAACTGTACATTTGCAGAAATGTCAACGCCCAGTATACCAATGCCCTCCGAAACCTGTAGGGGAGTGTCCTGAAAACGAGGAGCAACAACAAATGGGTTTTTTTTAGCGGTGAACGCACAAACCTGTGTCTTTTTGGGGTTGAACTGAACGAGATTCAATTGACCCCAATCCGAGACTTGCTTAAGCGCAGTCTCCACTTCAGACACTAGTTTGTTCCGACTTTCTTCAACTTCGGCACGAGGGATACTAGCACGACCGGTATATTGTGCATCGCCAGTGCTGTCGTCTGCATAACAATGCATGCTACTATTCAGCAACATGTCATTGATGTGCAGAATAAAGAGTGTCGGCGATAACACAGACCCTTGCGGCACACCAGCATTGATAGGCATACAGTCGGAGCAAGAACCGTCTACAACGACCTTTATGCTCCGATCAGATAGAAAGCTGGCAATTGTGATTTACCGCAAATAAAGACCAAAATAAATGCCAGTAGCTGTGATTTCACTGTAAAATTATGCTCCGTTTGCCCATAAATGGCAAAAATTTCTTTGTATGGAAATCGAACCACCTTAACAGTGAAATTTTGGCTTAGGTTATTGGATTCGACTTGCTCACTCAACATTCTTAACCCTACAGTAGGCAACTTTCACAAAAACGTTTAACCCTTTGTCGTCTATCCTTCATACACCTTGTTTAAATTCCCACGGCTGCCTGTATGAATTGAAAATTGTAAGAAACAAGGATACATGATATATATTGATATCTTTTGTGCTAAGCATTCGTGTTGGCGGATCACACCTGCTTGCCATTTGCGATTTTAAAACTCCCACAATGTTTGATTTTTAAAGTAACTGTATTAGTCAAAAGTAGCAGCATATCTTCTTGATCCAGAGGTTTCCGTTTGATGAATCGGGAATCGAATGGTGATCGAATATGCTATCATTTGAATATTTTGGCTCTGAGTGATGTATTCATGACTTTTTCATTATTGGCGCGGATCGGAAAAATCTAGATAAATCGTAATATAGAACCTTCGAGTTTTTTTTTTTCCTTCTAATGATTTATCCGTTTTTTGTTAGATACCTCATTGTTATTACAATCTAGCCTAGTTAAGACTAATAAGTAATTTTAATATAACTTAAATTGCTAAGTAGAGTCTAATCGAAGAATGCGTCCATCGACACTTTTCTTACTGTCTCTATTAAGGGGAAGACACTTTGTTCACGTGTTCTATAATGTGTAGTACTCACTGCACTGACATTACTAACTTAATACACTAACTCAAAAGGTTTTGAACCTTCGAGTGTTATCGAAATGTGTAAGTTTTATCAATGTGTGTACCTTAAATTTCACCCCAGACAGATCAGAAAGCCAACGAGTTCAGTATTTGTTTAGGCTAAAAAGGATTATTGTAGGTTTAGTTTAGGTAAAGGGTTTAAGTTTTCAGTATTCTGACGAAAAAGTAAACTAGGCAAGACGGAGCATAAAGAAATGGATTTGCGGAAAAATATTTTTTCGGCTTTGTATTGACTTCCAAAATTTGTGTTTCTTCGAGTTTTTTTATTTTTAGAAATATTAAGTGGCGTTTATAAAGTGTCAAATGGAATAGTCTTAGAAGAATGGCTTAAATAACTCCTACATAATCTGTTATTGTACTATGTACAACATTAATGAAATAACATTCATTATAAAGTAAAATATATTTATTTTACAATTAAGAGGAAAAAGTTACAAATCAATATTTTCAGACAATGCTTAGAGAGATAAAAAAAACAAAACACAACGTATTCCATTGAAATACATTTAAATTATTAAAGAAAAATAGAAAACAAAACCAAAGAGTTTTTAACTTTCTATGAAAGAGTTTTGAACTTTCTATCACTGCCCCTTACTCGAGCAATTCCAATTTTATTGCAAGAGTACAAAATAAAATAACAAACTTAAATTAAATTTAAACTCTTGACAAATCCGTTGTGCTTGACCTTTGGCAAAGACTTTGTAAAAAGGTCAGCTTCTAATTCTGCCGAAGCTTTATAATATATGACTATCAACTTCCGTTCAACACATTCTTGTATAAAATGATGTTGGACGTCAATGTGTTTCGTTCTGCGATAACATTGATTTTCAATCATCTTAAGACTACTCTTATTATCGTTATAAATAATAATAGGCTCATGTGGCAAATTAAAAACATCCAATTCACCTAAAAAATTGTTTAAAAATTTAGCTTCTTTAACTGCCGTTCCAAGAGCGTAATACTCGGCCTCAGTACTCGAACATGCAACATTATTTTGTTTGTGGCTGTGCCAGTTAATGAGATTAAATCCAAACCTAGTAACAAAACCCGAATAAGATTTTCGGTCGTTCGTATCCCCCGCCCAATCTGCGTCGGATGAAATTTCAATTTGGTTACTACCACGTCTAAAATTGAGTCCGTAGTCAGTTGTACCCGACAAATAACGTAGCACGCGCTTAGCAGCAAGCCAATGTGTTTCATTGTAACAGGTGTTGTATTGGCTAAGCTTACTGCACACAAACGCAATATCAGGACGAGTGCAAACAGCGAGATACATCAAGCTCCCAATAAGTTCCTGGTAAGGATATCTTAAATCAACTTTATCAGCTTTCGGTGGATTAAAGTTGACTTCCATAGGAGTTGCTACTTTGTGACAATCATCCATGCCAAACTTCATTAAAATATTCTTCAAATATTCAGTTTGAGTCAGTTTCATTGTTCCTTGCTCTCTGTTCCTTTCGACTTTCATTCCCAATGCTTGTTTAATAGGTCCAAGCAATTTAATACTAAAGTTGGAACTGAGCAATTCATAAAGTTTTTTCTTTTGAAGTTCATTAGAGCTAAATATGAAAAAATCATCAACATAAAGAGCTACAATTATCTTGTCTTTATAGAACACACATCGTTCACTCTTTAATTGTTTAAAACCATTGGATACTAAGACTTTGTGAACTTTTTCATTCCAAGCTCTGCTGGCTTGTTTAAGCCCATATAGACTCTTTTTGAGTAAGCACACTTTGTCCTGCCCCTCAATTTGAAAACCAATAGGTTGCTCCATATAGATCTGCTCATGTAAATCCCCATTAAGAAATGCCGTATTGACATCTACATGTTCAATGTCCATATCATTTTCAACTCCAATAGCAAATAGTAGTCTCAGAGTGCTATGTCTGATAACTGGTGCAAATGTTTCATCATAATCAACTCCATATCGTTGAGTAAAACCTTTTGCAACAAGACGTGCCTTAAATTTTTCAAATTTGCCACTTGGATCTGATTTTTCTTTAAAAATCCATTTGGATTTTACGACATTTCCGCTTATTGGTCGATCTACAAGTTCCCAGACGTCATGTGAGATAAGCGAGTTGTATTCATCTTGCATTGCTTTCAACCAATATTCCGCATTCTCACTTTTAATTGCTTCATTGTATGTTCTTGGTTCATTGCGTCCCATCAACGCTTGTTCAGAAAAATAGTTAAATTCATAATCTTTAAACCAAATAGGAGGATGCCGGTCACGTGTAGGTCTTGAATGATCAGTAACTTCAATGTCTGATACATTCGGAGCTCTAATTTGTGAGTCTTGTTGAATATTATTCAACGTAGCTTCTTCCCGTTCATCAGATGTAACTGTTTCTTCAACAGAATCAAGAACATCAACGTCAGTAGATGATATGTCTGGTGTAGCAAACTCATCACTTTCAGATTCATGATAAGTATCAGGTTGATATACCATTACTTCAACAGTGTTTTGTAAATCTATAGAACTTTCTAAACTATTTGACGTTTTGTTGGTTATACCTCTAACTGTTTCAATAAATTCAACAGAACGTGCTTTAATCATTTTTGTACCATCATCTGGATCACCAAGTCTGTAACCTTTAGTATGATCACAATATCCCAGCATAATAAAAGGCTTTGATTTGGGATCAAGCTTTGTTCGCTTTTGTTGTGGAGTAAGAGCATAAGCTGTGCAACCAAAAACGCGAAGATGACTGAGGTTCACTTTGGATCCAGTCCACAATTCTTCTGGTGTAGCATTTTTCAAAGCTGCAGTTGGGCTACGATTCTTTAAATAACACGCAGTATTTACCGCTTCAGCCCAATATTGTTTGTCTAACTGAGCATCTTGCAACATTGCTCTGGCTTTCTCCATTAAAGTTCTGTTTAAACGTTCAGACACACCATTTTGTTGAGGTGTAAACGGAACCGTCGTTTCGTGAATGATACCGCATTGCTTAAAATAATTCGCGAAACTTTTATTACAGTATTCAGACCCATTGTCGCTTCTTATCCGCTTTATTCTAAGAGGTTATGGGCATTTGGCCGTAACAAATACATAATTTGTGTTTTCATTTTACAATAAAATTATGATTTTGAAAAAGTGAAGATGGAAAATTCTAGTTCCTCGAATTCTGGGCCCATAACCTCTTAGAAGAATGGCTTAAATAACTCCTACATAATCTGTTATTGTACTATGTACAACATTAATGAAATAACATTCATTATAAAGTAAAATATATTTATTTTACAATTAAGAGGAAAAAGTTACAAATCAATATTTTCAGACAATGCTTAGAGAGATAAAAAAACAAAACACAACGTATTCCATTGAAATACATTTAAATTATTAAAGAAAAATAGAAAACAAAACCAAAGAGTTTTTAACTTTCTATGAAAGAGTTTTGAACTTTCTATCAAATAGACGTGACTGTGATTAAATTAAAATGTCTTTAACTGTAACTAATTTTTTTAAATACTTTTAGACTTTTGAAAATATGAAATAATTGACGCAAGCAATACACAAATTTTTGATGCCAAAAATAGAGAAGAAAAAATAGTATATAAAACGATAAAGTAACTTAAATTACTGAACTCCGTAACATATTTTAAAGAAAACATATTTTTACACATTTTTAAAACGTTACGTTTAGGTGAAGTATTAGCCATACAAACTTTGCTTGACTTACACTGGCTTTCCTGTTATGATTTTAACTTTTCATGACTTAATATAGGCCTAATATAGGCTTTAATTATCGCGAAATATTTAATACTAACTGCGCCCCGCGGTGTGATGGATGATGATGATGATGATAAAAAGTATCCTATGTCTTATTCCAGTGCCTTAAATATCTACGTGCAAAATTTCACCCAAATGTGTTGAGTAGTTTTTGCGTCAAAGAGTAACAAATATTCCTCCATCCAAACTTGACTCATTGGTAGCATAATATCTGCCTTGAGAGCTGTAGGGCGCGGGTTCTATTCCCACTCAGGGCAATCATTTTGTGAATAAACAAATGTTTGTTCTGTGTCTGGGTGTTCTGTATGTAATAAGAGTATGTATTTACAAAAAAAATAAGTATTTATGTATTCTATGAGTTATCTGATTTCCATCACACAAGCTCTGCTTAGTTTGGGGCCAGATGGCGCTGTGTGTATAGTCCTACGATATTTATTTATTTAAACTTTCACATTTATTATTTTAGTGAGATAATAATTGAATACTGTGTAATTAATTGATACGATAAAAATACTTTTTGAATTGAATTGGTATTTATTATCGGTCGAAAACGAAATACCCATAATAACCATAAACGATTCTATACTTATTCGGTATTTAGTAAGTGCCTACTTAAGAAATAAAGACTTACCTAAAGAAATTTATTACACTAATGAATACCAGTAACCCATACCAAAAATGTCATAACAATGTCATTAATGTCTGTTAGGTAAGCGCCTACTTAGCAAATGACTACACCAATCGGTCAAACTAAAAGGATTTATAATTACCCGTTAGCTTGCTAATTTTATTTATTGACAAAGTGATGTAAGTTTTTAATGTCAACGTAATGAGACGAACGTGACGCTCTCGTAATGGTAAGAAATAACGCATGCCCATGGCCATTGTAGCGTTACACAGAACTTTGAGTAGCAAAACAGAGTTCAAGGCGTCGTCGCTGCTTTGACGAAGACATTTGATGGTTGGTCTCAATAGCTATGTAATTCATATACAGGGCTATATTTTATAGCCTGTTTTCTTTTTAGGGTTATACGCATGGTCTGTAATAAGCCGAAAGGATAATACACTAAAATCGGAAAAACATCGGCTGCTCTGTTTGTTTCGTCAAGTAAAATATTTTCAACAAAATGTATGGATTGTTCCATACATTTTGTTGAAGGTCAATACATTTTTCTATGGAACACCTGTTTTTTTGACAAAAGCTTTCTTTATTTAGTATGTAAATAATTCAGGAGAGCTATGGTTAAAAAAAAAAGTTAGCTTGTCACCTATTAAAATATATGACACAGTTCAGATTAAACAATTGAGAGCATCGAGGTTTCAGTGTAAAAAGTTGTCATACAGTACAAAGTATAAATGATGTATCGAATAAAAGAACACGAAAACAATCAAGATATGTATTTAGATTAGTAGGTATATATTAAAATATCTATACTAGGAGATTTTATAACAGTCTAGCTGTTTACACGGCTTCGTCCGCGTGGATTTGAACAAAAATTTTACGTGAATGAACAAACATCCATCCATCCTCACAAACTTTCACATTTATAACATTAGTAGGAAGGTATGTAAGTACGAATCGATCTAGTACACAGCTGACAAAGTCACAATCGAATCGCCAGTACTAAACTAGCTAAGGGCGTGCTATCACCTCGGCTAATCGATTTCACGAGAAATGCCTCTCTTATCTACAAACTGGTAATTCGCACTGACGCCACAGATGGAATCGTAGCTTGTAAAGAAATTACTGATGAAAATTGTAATGTAAGAACACTATATTTATAAGTAATAAAGAGAAAAGTATCAGTGGTGGTTTCAAAAAAATCAAAATTATTAATTGTAAGCCCTTTATTACAAGATTGTATCTTGAAGATGGGTTGACGATATCGTCACCGTCGCGGGTCGAACCTGGACCAGATTGGCACAGGACCGAGGCAGATGGCATGTAAAGAGAGAGGCCTATACCCAGCAGTGGGATAAAGAAGGCTGTGGATGATGATGATGATGATCTTGAATTAGAAATTAACAACATAAACAACATTATTTATTTTATTTATGATCTATTACTAACAATTTTTATTGTAGGATCTAGTCAGATAAGGTCCGCAGTTTATAGTGCAGTCTAGGATGGATCACGCTTACTTAGAAGGAATTTATTTACTTTAGATTTTGAATAGGTATAAAAATTAGTAAATATTTTTGTAAATACATACTTATAATAAATACAGAACACCCAGAAACAGAACAAACAATTGTTTATACCACAAAATATTTATCCTGGGTGGGAATCGAATCCACGCCCTTCAGTTCTTGGAGCAAACATACTTCCAATGCACCAACAGGGATGTCGTTCATTTTCGATAAAAACCACACATTTTATACAAGTAAAATAGCCTGTTTATTCCTTAGTAAAATTTTTAATTTTACATATTAACTTATACAAATTTTATCAATATTAATGATTACAAAAATAATTCATACACATTAATACACATTGTTTTATATCTATATTTATCACTTTTTTTAGATGCATTTTTATTTTTATTTTTTTCATGTTTTACAAATAAAATTTATAGTTTTTCTTAATAATATATTTATTAAGGACCTCCCTGGAGAGTAAAGGCCTCCTCCATTTTTCTCCACCTAGATCTGTCCTTCACTTTATATGACCAATTTTTTCCTGCTGTTTTTATAATTTCGTCGTTCGAAAAAACGACACATACCTTTATATAAAATTTAATTTACAAAACGATCACACAATGTGATTCTTATTATTTTGCACACTTCCTTGTGTTGTAGTACAATAAACCTTATTTTGGGCAGGTTACTGCCAGAGTTTCCAACTGTAATCTTTGCGAATATCTAGTACCTTAATTTACACCACGACCGGACGTTAATTTATTTATGACACCACAATAATGGATAGTCCCCACTTTTCTATCGTATTAGTATGCCGTTTCCGTTTTCCCCACCCCTAACTTAGCGGAAGTTTAATGACTAGCTTGGGGTGCAGAATATATCTTAGTTACTAAATAACTTAGAATTTACAGTGACGAGTTTAACATTTCGTTAGACTAACTTAAGTAAAACAAAAATGTATCTAAGCCACGTCAGTTTCCATAGTTTTTTACTTGGTGGTAGATCTCCTTAGCAGGAGGTCGTCTAGGTAGGTACCACCGCAGTACCAGATATTCTGCCGCCAAGCATTGGTGTGTAAACATTACTGTGTTCCGGTTTGAAGGGTACTGCAGCTAGCGAAATTACTGGGATGTTGAGACTAACCATCGAAAGTCTCCAAAGTAATGAGCGCTAAAGCAGCGATGCCCTGGACTTTGTTTTGTTACTCAAAGTTCTGTGTATCGCTGCAATGGTCATGGACAGGCGTTATCTCTTACCATCAGAAGAGCGTATCGATCGTCTCATTATCTTTTACATAAAAAAAAAAAGTAAATATCAGTTGCCCCATCTCCCCGACAATGGGACAGGACGAAGATCCCGAGATGATGATATCAGTCGGTGGCAGAAAACATCCTTCCTTCTTCTCCTTCTTTCACCTTTTTTTTACCCGACTGCCAAGGAAGGGTTATGTTTTTCACGCGTATCTTACGTATGTCTGTAATTTTTTTTTTGTTTCCTCGTATCTTCCAAACGGTTCAATGGATTACGATAATAATTAAGGTATCGTAAGGAATTTTGGATACGCTGCAAGGCAAGCGTTGTCTGTAAAAAATCGCTACTTTGCGTCGATGATCCAGGCTTTAAGAGCCTTTTCTGAACAAGCGAGTCATCGCTGACGAGTCAAGCTTCAACGGTTATCAGTTCTGCAGATTACATACCTGTTTAATATAGAGTATACTACATATACTTCATGGTATCAGCCAGTTCTTATTTTACTATCATACGGCCCCTATGTTTGCCTACGCCGGAAACCCAAGCCTCGGTACAAGTCTTCGCAGAACAGTGGACCGCTACCTATTGATAAGCTATCACATTCACATTCTGATAAGAACTGAAAACTATTAATAGAGTAACTGCGCCCCCGGTTTTACTCGCCATCTTACAGAGATCGTGCATGTTTCTTGGATAAGAACAAAAGTTAGTTAAATTGAAATCCTCATCCCTGTTGTGATTGAAACGACTGTTGACTGATACTAAATATATACCTTGATTATTCTGGATAAGGACGTGCCACATTTTGAATAATGTATTTAAATTTTCTGACTTTTATTATTAATTTCTTAAGCTTTCGCCTGAAACTTTGTTTGCGTTGACTTTAGAGTTATGTTCATGGAGAAATGAATCATATTTTAAGTAACAAAAAAGATTAGTTCTATCCTTCATATGATAATGAATAATAATTATTATATTAAGTAGGTAATTGTAATTTTTAAAATTCCGCGATTTGTACACAGCTACCTACATCTACACTTATCGCCGGTCAAACATCGAGGTAAATCATCATCATCATCATCAGCCTTTTGTAGTCCACTGCTGGGCATAGGCCTCTCCCAATATACGCCACTCAGCGCGATCTTCGGCTTTTCGCTTCCATCCATCGCAAGCTGTTCTACGTATATCGTTACTTCATCAAGTTACAGAGCGTCCTACGCTACGTTTGCCAATTCGCGGTCTCCAATCTAGAACACCCCTACCCTAGCGGTTATCGGTAAATAAACAAAAGTAAATACAAAATATGACCCGGTGATAAACATATTTATATAATACTAGCAGCTCGTCCCGGGTAACGCGAAAACAATACTCAGTTAACAATATAAATATGGCAAGTCCTAGTGGCAAATTTGACTAACACCTGATAACATGATTTTTTTTTTTTTTTTTTTTAATGTAAATGTAATGAGACGAACGAGACGCTCTCCTGATGGTAAGAGATAACGCCTGTCAGCCTGTGATTAACCTAAGATTTATGAATATATTATGAAAAAAAAATTTGTAACTAAAGTTGACAAAGGTCACGGACCCCAGCGTCTGTGGAGCGTATAATAACAATAAAAAAAAAAAAAAAAAAAAATATATATATTATGAATAAATGAATAAATAAAATATAGCCTATGTCACTCAGTGATAATGTAGCATTTCTTTCATTATTAGCATTTCTTTTATTACTACATTATCACTGAGTGAAAAATATTAAGATCGCTCCAGTAGTTTCGGGGCCTATTCAATACAAACAAACCAACAAATAAAAAATCAAATATTTCCTCTTTAGATTTAGTGTAACTAGATTGTTTGGACTTCACATTCGCAATGGACACATAGGACGTATGGAATAACTTCAAATAAGTAGTATTGTAATTTGCACACAACGCGAGCGTAACCGAAGGCAAAATGAAAATTGTTAGTTTTAGTAATAGACTAGTCTTGTTTAAAAGCGCGTAAAAACAAAATTATGTAATTTGCCTTGCACCACTTGATATCCATAGTTTACACGGTTTTTTTCTCTTATCTCTTATCAGAACAATTTCCTTGACGACTATCTCGTTCGTCGCCTCAATTTCTATTAATTAAGTTAACTTTAAAAATTCGACGTGCCTGATAAACCGTTCCAATTCGGGATCTACTCGATAAACTGATAAAATATATACTCATAATTTATAAGTAATTGGGTTAGATAACATCGATAATGATTACAAGAGAATGTGATACGTGTACTCGCTGAAATCACCAAGGCCAGAAACAATTTGGAACCGGTCCGAAACACATAGAAAAATAATAAATATCGTAGGACTATACACACAGCGCCATCTGGCCCCAAACTAAGCAGAGCTTGTGTGATGGAAGTCAGATAACTGAATAAATAAATAAAATACGTACAACGTAGGAGACGGATACACATATGAATGTAACGGATGTATTTATTTATTTAATACTTTATTACACACTTAAAAAAAAACATGTACTAAAGGAGGGCTTAATGCTAAAGCATTTTCTGCCAGCCATCCCCACAGTCAATAACATATGGTTGTAGGGGCGCATCAAAACAAACACATTTTTTTATTTTTATGCAAAAAAGTAATGAGACGAACGAGACGCTCTCCTGATGGTAAGAGACCATGACCATTGCAGCGATACACATAACTTTGAGTAATAAAACAAAGTCCAGGGGATCAATGCTTTGGCGCTCATTACTTTGAGACTTTCGATGGTTAGTCCCAACAGCCCTGTAATTTCGCTAGCTGTAGCACCCTTCAAACCAGAACACAGTAATATTTATACACTGTATATAATACCTATACGACCTCCTGCTAGGAGATCTACCACCAAGTAAGTATGTAGTATGTATTTATATATCAAATCATGTGTAAATAAATAACTATAGATGAATATGTACAAATAAAAAAAACATATCAAGACTAACTATAATATATAATACATAATATGTATTATGATATTATAAAAATATCATATATACATAATATGATATTTTTATATACTTACTATATGTTTTATTTTTCTAATTAGTGTTACAGCTCCCGCCTGTTTCTTATGTTATCTATAGTGTTTTCGTATTCTTGGTTGCATGGAAGAGATCGCTCTTAGCGATAAGGCCACCACTTGCGGCACTTCAATATTATTCATAAGGTACTTTTGTTTTCTGTACTTCTTTCTGTTTATGGTGTGCACAATAAAGAGTTTTATCTATCTTTATATCTTTTAAGCTCTTTAAAAATATATTCAGACGCACATGTAATACTTTCGCGTCAAGTAGGAAACCGATCTACATAATCATATAACTGAGTATTAAATTACGTTTCCTACTTTTTCGATGATTACATATCTTTGTGATTACAAAGTGATTTATAACGAGTCACAGTCATGCCTAATTACGGACTTTTTTTATCTACAGAAATTTATTTCTAATGTAGACGTTAATATGGGGCACTTGATTACATTAGACGCGATTATTTAACAAATAGAATATTTCATTAAAATCTTGCTATATCACTACATAGTATAAAACAAAGTCGCTCCCCTCTGTCCCTGTATGTATGCTTAGATATTTAAAACTACGCAACAGATTTTGATGTGGTTTTTTTAATAGATAGAGTGATTCAAGGGGAAGGTAATACTTGCTTATGCACCGCATTAGTATCTACATTGCACCCGTGCGAAGCCGGGCCGTGTCGCTAGTACTATTATAAAGAGGAAAGATTTGATTGTTTGTTTGTTTGTATTGAATAGGCTCCAAAACTACTGAACCGATTTCAAAAATTCTTTCTCCGGCGGGTAAGTAAAGGGCCTATGTGTTAATCCAACCCTGGATAAACATAGCCACCTCCATACCAAATTTCATTAAAATTGGTCAAGCCGTTTGCGCGTGAAAAAGCAACAAACATACAAACACATTTACAAACTTTCGCCTTTATAATATGTTAGCGGACGCCTCGCGGTTTCACCCGCGTAGTTCCCGTCCCGTAGGAATAGAGGGATAAAAAGTAGTCCATCTCACCCGGAGATAGTGTAGCTTCCCAACGGTGAAAGAATTTTTGAAATCGGTCCAATAGTTTCGGAGCCTATTCAATACAAACAAACAAACAAACAATCAAACCTTTCCTCTTTATAATAGTATAGATAGATAGATATAGTTAGACGAATAATCTTCGCATAGTAAAGAAACTTTCCTACTAAGTTAGGCTATAGGTACATGACCTGGAGTTACCTGTGTGTTTGTTTTGATAAGAATCAGTTCTCGACACTGACTTGGCGTAATACGGCCGCTGGTGTCAACGAACTCACTCATTATTGCTCAATAATAAAATATTTAGTGAACGTATTTTTTTAAATAACATGCAATATTTTCTTCTATCGCTTTACGAGCTGACGTGACTGAACGTGACTGATATTGTATTGGTTACAAAATACTCTGTTGATGCGAGTGAATGAGGCACAAGTTTCCTACAAAAGGTCCTCCCGTAAATGCTATCTAATTTTGAAGATTTTTGCTTCGACTCCTTGTCTTGACATAATAATAATTTTTTTATCTATCTATGTCTATACTATTACAAAGAGGAAAGATTTGATTGATAGAAAGAAAGTAATTTTATTTTGTAATACATAGAACACAACAAATAGAGACAAACAGTTACAAAATAGAGGCTCACCTCAGCATAATACTGGTCATACTAATTGGTATGACCAGCGCTGGTCTTCCGGCGAGTGTTTGTTTGTATTGAATAGGCACTGAAACTACTGGACCGATTTCAAAAATTCTTTCACCGTTGGGAAGCTACACTATCCCCGGGTCACATAGGCTACTTTTTATACTTATACTCCAACGGGAACGGGAACTACGCGGGTGAAACAGCGAGGCGTCCGCTAGTTTTTAAATAATGTTACCAAATCACGTTTCACGTGTTACGTTTTGACGAAAAAGTCATGTGACTTAACACAGTAACATGACTTTTTCAAAAACATACATAGCCCCAAAGTGACAGTTTGGGCGGTTATGTCAGCACATGGCATAGGCATAGGCATTTTGGGACGGTAGACGTCGCGTGGTTACTGTTACTTCGCACCGGTATTTAGTAATGAACGAGGACTTTTTTACACTAGAGTTGCAGAATTTTCCAGGCTTCAATACGCGTACCTGGTTTCAACAGGATAGAGCAACTGCCCTTACTCCAACACTGCTATGCCCGTCGCCCGTCAACTTTTTCCTACTAAAGTGATATCTCGAAGAGGAGATATTCCCTGGCCACCACTTAGTCCGGATCTAACCCCAATGGACTTTTTCTTATGGGGTTAACTTAAGAGTAAAGTGTACGAAAGAAACCCGCCGTCAATTGATGTCCTGAATGAAATTAGATATTGGATAAAATGTAGCTGAAAGAATTTTTGAAATCAGTCCAGTAGTTTCGGAGCCTATTCAATACAAACAAACAATCAAATCTTTCCTCTTTATAATATTAGTGTAGATGTAGATCCACGTTATAAACTATCTATCTGTGTACCAATTTTATCCAAATTTGCACAGCGGTTTTGTAACAAACATCCGCACATCTAAACATGCAAACTTTCACATTTATAATGTTAGAAGGATAGCACATTTTTTTTATGATTGTTCGTGCGAGACGGCGAAAACTGGTTATCTCCTCTTAATCGTACGCCGCAACGATTTTGATATAAAACACATATTGTCCACACTGTTGATTTTAACGTGGTTATACATACTTACTTGTTTAAATATTTGTTAAGCGTCGTTATGCTGAAAATGTCCAGTTGTATACACCAAGGGCTGCAAAGATTAACTACGTAGAGAAGACTTTTCATTTACACGTTTTACCTAAATTTCACATTCCTCACTGAGGTTTTAAGCAACTTTTATTTTTAAGTTGATAGGCTAAGTTCACCTTAGCTCATCTGATGTTACGTGAAGGTGTGATCGAAGATGATAAACACACCTGGCCTGGAATGGAACTCGCTATCAAGTGACGATGTCGGAATACACCGTCTTGGCTGCAGATTTTCAAATTGAGGAGCTAGCCAGTTGAGTAGGAATTCTACCACAAAAAAAAAATCATGGAATAACTGCTTTTCTGTAGGTACATAACAGGACAAGACAAATAAATACAATTTGACAGCTCTTTTGGGTCATTGGTAGTATGAATACATTTACAAAAAAAAGTACTTAAGTATTCTATTAGTTATCTGACTTCCATAGTACAAGCTTTGCTTAGTTTGGGGTCAGATGGCGCTGTTTGTCAAATCCTACGATATTTATTTATTTATATCTGCTTTATGAGCTAGAGGGCGATTTGTTCGATTCCCACCCAGGATAAAAATTTTGTGGTATAAACAAATGTTTGTTCTGTGTCTGGGTGATCATTATAAATATGTATTTAAAAAAAAAAAGAGTATTTAAGTATTCTTGAGAGATTTAGACATAGTCGCATTGTTTGGTTTGGGGTCAAATGGCGCTGTTTGTCATATCGTACGATATTTATTTTAATGTTTTAAAAAAATCGTGCCTCCAAGAGGTTCTCCCCTAAAAAGATTGCGCCATTGCTCTACAACAGCGATAGCGCCGAACGTCCTTATATTGATGTAGATAAGATTGATAATAATAGAAAATTACGCAATGATTTTATATTTCAAGTGCCAGCGTGAGTATAAAAACAAAAACATTGTTTGTAAATAGAACCTATCACTTAAATCCTTGTTTTGATACACGTGCACAAGAAATTGCGCGCCAAATTCAGAGTCTAGACATGTTTTCTTTATAAATTATGTAGATAAAAAAGTGTTATACTCTACGACCAAAACACTTATTTTGGAGGAAGTTTTTACTCTTTGCTTGTTTTTACAAAGGACTGTCCGATATTAATACTGTAATCACACCTTTGAACACTAACCAAAAAGTGACCCTATTCCGGTAAAAAACTACTAAATAAAAGAATTATTTCATTTTTATATAAACAAAAAATCACTTAAACATATTTCCGAGACACACAATAAAAAAAAATGTGATATTTAATTTAAAAACGTTGCAATCTGAATTCTACGAGGGCGAAGCCGCGGATATAACTGTTTTGTAATTATTTAAAAAGTAAAAAATCAAGTTATCAAAGTTGAAAATCTGCCGCCAAGCATCTAACGATGTGTCCCGGCAGCCTCACTTGACACTCAGTTCCATTCCAGGCTAGATGTGCTTTACCATCTTCCATCACAACTTTACTTAACATCAGGTGAGCTGTAGCCAAACACCTAGCCTGTCAACCATAAAAAAAAGCAGATATAGCACAGTTCCTAATCCTTAAAGTTTTTTTTTGATCTTTGGACCTTCATTCGAACTCCTGTCTTCACGCGACATTTCCATGCCCATATCTTCATTAAAATATTTCGTTTATTCAGATGCTCTACCCACAGATAGATTAAACTAGGTTGTGTTTAAAGGGACTTCCTTGTAATGAATAGAACAATGCATTTGAAATTATACGATGTCTCAATGCTGGTTTTGGTGTAAACAAAGATCCCAATATCAATAATTGCTTTATTCAAAAAGTGGAACCAATTGGTCCTAGTTTAAAAAAAAAATTACATTATTTTACAATGTCGTTTATTTTGTGTTTTGCTCGAAAACTTTCCTATAATTTTGGTGATTATTTTTCCGACCCAAATATCGACCAATAGAATTGCTCCATTCGACGTCACGTGGTACAACCTACATGGTATTATACTGATAATTTTTTGAAAATTTTCTCTGGTAGTTGCTATATATAAAAAACAAAACATGATCCAGTCAAATTAACCACACGTCAAACTGACAGGTTGAATTCATTCTTATTTGTTAACTGTACATTTCGTCTCATGGTGCAATTCTATTGGCCGACATTTGGGACGGAAAAATAATCCCCCGAATACCACACGAGCTTCAAAATTATCTGGCATTTCCCTCAAGGTTCCCTGCAAACAAATAAAGTCGTCAAGTTTTGAAAAACTTGACTCCTTCATTTGTTTGCAACGAACCTATCGGGAAATACCCGATAATTTTGAAGCTCTTGTGGTATTATAAGTGAAAATTTATGAGTGTAGCTTTATGCGAATTTTTGGCACTACTCTTATTCAACAGTTATTTTAAATTACGTTTCTGTAAGAAATCGGTACTAGAATATCCTGGGCCTAGCCTAGATTACTTCAAAAATAGAATGTACTAAAAAATTTATACAAATACCTATAATTTATTAAATTATACAAATTTACTAGCAGCTTGTTCCGGCTTCGCACGGGTGGGCATTTATTTTTTAATTAAATTCTTGTAATAGATTTAGCCTATGTTACTCAGGGAGAATGTAGCATTCTGAAATGGTCCAGTTATTTTTAATTTATTCGTTACAAACATACAAAAATTCAAAAATACAAATCTTTCCTCTGTATAATATTAGTGTAGATAAAAATAAAACCTAATCTAATAGTCTTAGGAGAAGGAAATGTGGCATAATTCTTGCAACATGGTTGGAAATGCTGTTTTTAACCAAAAGTCATCCGACGCTTCCTCCAAATTTTAAATCAGGCCCTAAATATGTTAGCTCTAAAACATTAGAAGCCATGATATTATTAGCATACAATTATATATTAATATATTTTTTTTTTAAATTAAATTTATTTTTAACATTTTTTTTCTAAATTGATATTTTTGTTTTTTTTTTTAGATTATTGTTAGCATAATCTACTGTTTTATTCAAAAATCATAAATGTATAAATCATTCATAAATTCGATTTTATGATAATAATCTACTGTTTTATTCAAGAAATTGTAATTTACCGCAAATAAATGCCAGTAGCTGTGATTTCACTGTAAAATTATGCTCCATTTGTCCATAAATGGCAAAAAATTGTTTGTATGGAAATCGAACCACCTTAAGCACAAGATTAGTCAAATTAAGCAAAGCATAAATT
This sequence comes from Biston betularia, assembly GCA_905404145.2. NCBI lineage: Eukaryota > Metazoa > Arthropoda > Insecta > Lepidoptera > Geometridae > Biston > Biston betularia. The sequence continues at coordinate 2,321,597 of FR989873.1, read as the reverse complement.
TTAGCCTTAAAGACCGAAACCGTCAACAACGTCTAAATCTTCGATCATCCAATTTCTCAAATAGCGAAAATATTCACGCATTTTTTATACAACTTTAGATTCATTCAGCTGCCAATTTCCGCGGCAACAAATCTTTGATACATCGTCGTCGTTGCGCCGTTTTGTAATCTTTATGGAAACGAGAGTGTCAATATTAGATTGTCTGTGAATCAGCTTCACCTAGATCCAGAAATACTACTTTGCATAGGTCAGGTTGCAAATATTTCAGCGGCGTGATTACGTGTTCTTTTCTTATGCAAATCAATTATTAAATACGTCATACATGTATTGTAGGGAATATTATCAAGGTTAGGTACTTTCGATGATATATGTTTTTTTTTCTTTGGTTTTAGCGTCGCGTTTTGAGCATTTGCCAGTAGACAATATACAATAGACAACACTTTATTTGGGGCATAAAACACATTTCAACATAATCAACAATACATATATATATACAAAAAAATAAACAACAAACATAAAACAAAGAAAAAAACAGTATTGTCGAGTATTTATATATTTTCAAGTTTCAAAAGTTAAGTATAAGTGTCCTCGTACCTAAAGTTATAGTCAAAGTCTAGTCTTGGTCAAGTACAGTCCGTGTCAGTCAAGTCCAGTTATGCTTTAGCAAAGTAGTGGTGACTTTACTATAAAGCTTCGATGGAGTTTTGGAAGCAACACAAAAAGTCATGTTCTACCATATTATATCATTTTCCCACACTCGCGCTTGTGATTCGGCACTTTATGAATAAAACACCACCATTTTTACGCATAAACGCAACAACAAAATTTGAAAAAATACAACGGGGCGACACGACTCTTTCGGCATTCCCGCCAAAACCCAACATATATGAGCCCGAGCTACGGTAAGGGCTCCTTGGAAGACCAGCGCTGGTCATACCTTTTAGTGTGACCAGTATTACGCTGAGGCGAGACCCAATTTTGTAACTGTTTATTTTCTTCAAGTCTTACATTGTATAAGAAAATATAACTATATTTCGATAATACACTACTTTTTTTATCGTTGACTGGCTTGGTGTTTGACCACAGCTCACCTGATGTTAAGTAACGGTGTGGTCGAAGATGGTAAAGCACACCTAGCCTGGAATGGAACTGGCTCTCAAGTGAGGCTCCCGGAACACACGCTTAAATGCTTGGCGGCAGATTTTCAACTTGAGGGTGGTAGCCAGCCAGCCGAGTACCAGAAAGTACCCTACCACCATGCTATGGTTTCCTCACGATGTTTTCCTCCACCGGCAGCTCAAGCTCATTGTTGGGTTTGAACCCACGCCCTTCGGCATGCGAACCGACCGCGCTAACCGCTGAGCTGTCATCGGTACAACAGGTAATGCCGAACAGCCAGTGGAATCATCCGATATTGCCCGCGGATGACTTCGTTTGATTCTGTCGTGGGAGGCGAGTCGGTGCCAACTGGGACATAATGTCTCCGATCCTTCCTACCACAACGCGCGATACATTTCTTTATGATGGTATACATTGCTGTTTCTAATATTTATACTGAGATCTTGTAACTTGCTTATAATAAAATATAACTTTATTGATCACCGACACATTTGATCTAGTAAAGAAAAGATACGTACTCATTTATTTCGGGTAACGTAAACTAAATTCATCAAAACATAATCACGACATTGATTTTATACAATGTCGAGCGCAGTCGTCGTTGAAGCGCTTCGAATCTACATTCTTTATTCGCACAGCGAGGATGTGGAACTCTGCGCGAGTCTGTTTCCCAAAAAGCACAATATGAGTGTCTTCAAATCAAGAGTAAATGGGTTCCTTCTAGGTAAGCGTGTTCCATTCTAGACCACATCGTAGCTTAACATCAGGCAGGATGTGGTCAAGGGCGAACGATCACGATGTAATAAAAATATCAAATTAAAACATTTACATTGAAATACGTTGAAAAAACATTAGACACAGTATAAAAAAAAAGAAACAACAAGGATCAGCGGTAATACAACTAACAATACATAGGTATGTATACATAAAACAATACTGCATAAATATAGCTTCAGTTGTAATTGGATACAATAACGAAAATCTCATGTACCGATTTTGCGATCAAAATAGTCAAGAGAAACCAGTCTGAGTCAAATTCACACACAGTAAGTCACTATCGAGTCCGGTCATATTCTAGTAAATAACGGTGACTATACTATAAGCTTTTTATTGTCATGACAGATTTTGAGTTTTGTTAGCAACACGAAAAGTCATGTTTCTCCACGTTATATCACTTTCCCGCACTCACGCATAATACTCGAAAAACACGTTTTTTTAAATTTGATTTTTCATAACGCTCTTCTCTTCTTAACGTGGCTGTCCCCGACAGAGTGCATTATGGACCATGTACACTGGAAGCAATAAATATCTTGAATCTTGAATCTGCATTTTCACCAAAAATCAAATGTCGAAAAGACGGAGGAGGAAGAAAGAACAAGAAAAAGAGACCTTCTCTCTTTTTATTAAAAGGTAGAAGACAAAGAAATGAGGGTAGGTAGAGAAATTAAGAAGAGTTAGTAAAAAAAATTTCCTTGATGGTGTTTTATGTAGACAACTAGCAATGTATAGAAAACAGCGAAATATCTATTAGATATTTTTTTTCAGCTGTAATCTAAATTTAGCTGTTTGCATTGTTTTGTCTGTTCTGAATGTTGCAACAGCTCGTTAAATGTTTCCTAGTTCATGAAAATAGGCCGGTCGTCGCTAATTGTTTCGTAATGTAAGATGGTGAGGGTTCCGTGAGAATGGGAAGATAATCAAATTACAGATTATTGTTTATGCCGTGATTCAGTAAAATGTATAAAGTATCGGTAGTCGGTAGTAACGGTACTTATTTCAAGGCTATTCTAAACTAGCGAACGCATTGCGATTTCACCCGCGCAGTTCCCGTTCCCGTGGAAATACAGGGATAAAAAGTGACCTATGGTATAAAAGTACCATAGGGTAGAGTAACTTCCCAACAGATACATCATTAGAAAAAAAAGGAGAGCATATAAAAAATAAAATAAAATAAATAATATCGTAGGACATTATACACAGCGCCATCTGACCCCAAACTAAGCAAAGCTTGTACTATGGGAGTCAGATAACTGATAGAATACTTAAATACTTTTTTTTTTGTAAATACATACTTATAATACATACAGTACACCCAGACACAGAACAAACATTTGGTTTTATATCATAAAATGCTTGTCCTGCGTGGGAATCGAACCCACGCCCCACAGCTCTTGAAGCAGACATGCTACCAATGAGCCAACAGGGCTGCCAAATCATTCGTCTCTTAACTCTTACATGAAAAAAAACAAGCTAATCGTTAATTGATTGTTACTATACATATAAATAAAAATAAATAAATAAATATCGCAGGACATTACACACAGCGCCATCTGACCCCAAACTAAGCAAAGCTTGTACTATGGGAGACAGATAACTGATAGAATACTTAAATTTTTTTTTTTTTTTTGTAAATACATACTTATAATACATGCAGTACACACATGCAGTACATATATAGGCTCTCTGACCCATAAACTCAAAATAGCTGTAGTAGCTTCATAAAACGGTCCTTGTAAAGCCTTTTTTATGGTAATAAAGAGTTACCGTATCTTTTACGATTCATATGTATAACATTGCGAAATGCTGGTATTAGGTTACTGCATCGCATGCGCTTCGTCATTGCATGCGCGGGCGAACACTGCGCTCGGATAAGGTCTAGCTCACAATTTTATTAAGTTTTTAAACTTTTACTATGGCAGCATAACATTGTATACGCTGTAGACGCTGTCTGCAAAGTCCTGCAATATTTTATTTGACAACTAGAAAAGCAACATATTTGTTGACATATTATAAAAGCTTTACCGATCAATGGGATACGTGTAAAAGCATAACAGGTCAATCGGTCTGAACTTGGCCTTGACGATTTTTTTTACTAATCTGTGACATTTATTATTAATACGAGATAAATATTGATTTTGTAAATGTATTCATTCATAGTCGAGGTTTTTTTTTTTTTTTAATGTGAATTTTTTATGTTTATACACATATATCTATTATGATTTTGTGGCATGATTGTAAATGTGTATTGTTTCTATGGCTATTACATTTGAATTAGAATGTTTTTTTTATTGAATATATTAATTGAAGCCTTTTTTTATGGTTGATAAGCTTGGTGTTTGACCACAGCTCACCTGATGTTAAGTGAAGGTGTGGCCGAAGATGGTAAAGCACACCTAGCCTGGATTGGAACTAGCTCACAAGTGAGGCTGCCGGAACACACCGTTAGATGCTTGGCGGCAGATTTTCAACTTGAGGGTGGTAGCTAGCCAGCCGAGTACTAGAAAGTACCCTACCACCGGGCTATGGTTTCCTCACGATGTTTTCCTTCATCGGCAGCTCAAGCTCATTGTTGGGGTTTGAACCCATGCCCTTCGGCATGCGAACCTACCGCGCTATCATTGCTACAAGTCTTAACATCAGGAGAAAGTTTAGTACGTTTCATTACTTTAAAAAAGACTATTACTTTATAATCTAAGGCTACTTTCCATTCAGGTAGAAATGCTTGTTCCTTGGAAACAGATAATACCCATAGTTCTTTTTATTAGAATTGACGTATTGTCTTCCATTCTAACCCACAAATGTAATTTTCCGCTGCACAGATAACAAGAATAAAGGTTTACTTTTTATTGTTGTTAATTCCTTTATTCATCTATTCTAAGCTTCCTAGTAAAATTTCAATACAGCTACACCAGAATAAGCAGCAGTCAGTGAAGTTATCTCCTACGGGCTGATTTGGCGGCAAACATTTCAAAGGTTCGATATTTATTATCCCTTAACTGTGTAAAAACAATAAATGGCCAGCGGGTTTATGACTCATTGTGTTTTGTAACGTTATGGTCTTTTGTTCATGTTCTGTACACAGTATGGTCAGGGGTGTCTTTTTGTCTCGGACGTAGGTACGGACCCTACAATAAAAATATTACGCCAATGTCAAAATAATATGTAATTACTTTAGTTTTTACGGATAAGTAGTGTTAATAGTGTTGTGACAGCCCTGTTGGTTCATTGGTATGCTTGCTTCAAGAGCCGAAGGGCGTGGGTTCGGTTCCCACCCAGGACAAACAGTTTGTAGTATAAACAAAATGTTTGTTCTGTGTCTCGGTGTCCTGTATGTATTTACAAAAAAAAAACTATTTATGTATTCTATGAGTTATCTGACTTCCATAATACAAGCTTTGCTTAGTTTGGGGTCAGATGGCGCTGTGTGTAATGTCCTGCGATATTTAGTTAATTTAATTTATTTTAATTGGGATGAATAGTGTTTTGTTAAAATTAAGAAACTTAGTTATGAGCATCCTCCTTGGTTCGTCCTTTCTTTTTTTAGGTTTAAGTCAACACCCTCAGCTATTTACCCACAAAGTGCATGCTGGTATAGAATTTATATGACGGATGAGTGACGTAGTTTTAGGTACATCTGTTATATTTAAATTTTTATTTAGCTTGAAATTAAAATAATTATAACTTCCTTATTATGGTTATGAACAGTTCATTTTGTTATTTATGCGACTATTTTATTTAAATTATGAAAAAAAAGTATAATAAATATCTTCAATTAAACAAAACAAAATAACTTAGAAAAAAATAACTACTGCGACTATTTATGATTCGTTTTGCTAGTAAGGGAGTAACAATGGCAAGTTGTGTCAGGAAATAATCAAAATTTATCTTCATTTAGATTAATTTTTAATATATCTTCGATAAACAACGGAAACTATTTGTTAAGTATGTATATACGTAAATCATATTGTGATGACCGATTTATAATTTTGTATCGATCTCTATTTCCCAGGTGACAAAGCCAAAACTATATATTAGATTCAGGTAAAAAACTCTAATTACATGGTAAAGTGTGAAAACAATGTTAAATTTGGCAAACGGCGTGGTCGCTAAGCGTCAAAGCAAAAAAAAAACATTATATTTTAATCAAGTTGTAACAGCAAAAATAGTAAATTTTAATTTTACTTTTATACAACACAAAAAAGTTATATCCAATGCCATCGGAAAATATTGAATAATCAATTACTTTGTTGTTGGTCGTAATGCGCATCGTATTTTTTGAGGATAAAGATTCTTAAATACCTTATAGTTGCACGGTATTTAAGGACCTTTATCCTGTATCAGGGAAGTGTAATATAAATACAAGAAGAATCGCCTTTGCTCGCCCTGCGTGCTGGGCGTTAAATAAGTATAGTGTGATACTTAGTGGTTTTAGACAGGGTTAAACGTGAGAAGCCAAAATTAAAAAAAAAAATACAAATGTTTAAAAATAAAGACAGCTGCGCAAAATGAACTCGCCCTAACACGGCGGCGGCGCCAACTTTAAAAAACTAACGAGCCAAGAAACCGTCCAGTAACATGGATGGTAACATTAATTGTATTAATACACCGTGACCGCACCTTCATTAAGATCATGCCACAGATACACTATGGAATTATGTACATGAATAATCATGTTGCACTAAAGCTCAACTAGTTTTACAAATGCTCATGATTATTATGGCAATCCCATTGTTCTTCCAACACTGAGTACCTAGTTTCTTAAGTAACTCTATGAGAAATGTTACTAGGAGTATTTCCAAGCCAGAATTTATAAAAATAAATTTAAGTAAATCTAAATATATATCTGTAGCAATAAATACTTGACACTGGCTCAAGCTCAAGATGCGACGCCAAAACCAAAGAAAACAATATGTCTGTAGCAACGAGTTTTGGCGGGAACGCGGAAAGAGTAGTGTCGCTGCGATGTATTTTTTTCGAAACCTTCTGCTTTTTCAAGTGTTTATTGTACAGAAATAGCAAGCATTAAATTATAAGCGCCAGTGTGAGAAAGTGATATAATGTGGCGAAATATGACTTTTCGTGTTGCTTCCAAAATTCTATCGAAGCTTTATAATAAAGTCGCCACTACTTTACTAAAGCATGACTGGTTTTGAAACTTGAAAGTATCAAAACACTTGACACTGGCAAATATACAAAATGCGATGCCAATATCAAAGTAGAAGAACTGTAACAACTGTTTTCATATATATATAAATGTTTTGGTTTAAATACTTGACTCTGGCAAATGCTAAAACGCGAAGCCAAAACAAAAGAAAAAAAAATGTTTAGGAAAAAATACAATGTAGCTTTGTGATTTAATCAATTTTTTTTTTTCGTTAATTTGCCCTTTCGGGCAGGCTAAAGCTATAAAGCCATACTGCCTCGTCTTCAGTGTTATTTCTGCTGTATCTTAACTATGGTTATCGTCAAAGTCGTCTTAGTCAAGTTCAGTTCGTGTCAGTTCGTGCCAGTCATGCTTTAGTAGAGTAGTGGCAACTTTACTATAAAGCTGAGTTTTGAAGCAACACGAAAACTCATGTTTCACCACATTATATCATTTTCCCACACTCGCGCTTGTAATTCGGCACTTTATGAAAACACCACCATTTTTATGCATAAACACTCGACAAAACATTAGTTTTGGAAAAAAATACAACGAAGCGACACAACTCTTCCCGCGTTCCCGCCAAACCTCTGATTTAATCAAGTTCAAAGTCAAAACCTTCGAGGTAAAGTTTAATTTAAATAAAACCTAAGAATGAATACTGGTCGAATAGAATCCACGTTCTTTTATCAAATATGACATTGATAGAAACAAAAGCCTGGAAGGCGTCTTGGGTATTACATTTCAAACGATTGGAACAATAGCATTGATTATAATATTTCCTAGAAATAATCTGGCAATTGTAGAAATTGGAAAAATCCCAGTATTGAAAAGTCCAACCGTTTCTAACAAAAGGCGTACATAATGGCTTACTGTCACATTGTATGTACAAGTGTCTTAGTTAAATTCGGTAATTACTGTGTGACCTCAAGTTCTGTATTTGAATACATACCTTTGAAGCTATTTCATCGTATGTCAAAGAATAACTAATTGTATCTTACAGTAAGCGGCCTACGATGATAAAAGCTGGTCTAGAAGAAACTTGTCAATTTAATAATTTATTATATAAAATAATTTATTTATCTTTTTTTATGGTTAACAGGCCGCTTGTCAGACCACAGCTCGGCTTTGCTGAGCTATGCTTTGGTTCAAGATGGACGACAAACTACAACGAACTCAACTCAACATAAATTATCCTCACGAGGTCATTACTGAAGTTTTTAGGGCATATATCTCCAAAAATGAGGACTAAGTCGAGAGATTTGTAGTGCTAGGCCGCATAGAATCGCTGGATTGACCTTAGTAAAAAGACTACGCAGTCCACCGCAGTACAGTGTGCTCGCAATGCGGAAAGCTACCACCATCGCGCGACGTGCAGCAGCCCTGGATACCAGCGGTGACGATAGGACACAACCCTATCCATCTACAGTCACGACCACTCTGCCAAATGTATCCGACTAAGATGAATTTATTTTATGTAGTAAGTAATGAGACAAACGTGACGCTCTCCTGATAGTAATAGAAAAGGTATGTCCATGGCCATTGAAGCGGTACACAGATCTTTAAGTAACAGAACAAAGTCCAAGGCATCGCTGGTTTGGTGCTCATTACTTTGAGACATTAGATGGTTAGTCTCAACAACCCTGTAATTTCGCTAACTGCAGTACAATTCAAACCAGAATACAGTAATGTCACACAAAAATGAATCTTTGTTTCTTTTGGTGAAGCTATACTTTAGAGCGACTTTACCGATGTAGAAAAAACAATAAAACCGGCCAAGTGCGAGTCGGACTCGCGCACGAATGGTTCCGTACCATTATCCATAAAAACGGCAAAAAAAATCGCGTTTGTTGTATATGAGCCCCATTAAACATTTATTTTATTCTGCTTTTTAGTATATGTTGTCGGCAACAGAACATCATCTGAAAGAAAGAAAGAAAGAAAATAGTTTTATTTTGTAACATAGAACACAACAAAAATAACAACAAATAGAGGCAAACAGTTACAAAATAGGGCCTCACCTCAGCATAATTTGTGAAAATTTCAACAGTCTAACTATCACGGTTCATGAGATACAACCTGGCGACAGACGAACAGACAGACAGACAGACGGACGGACAGCGAAGTCTTAGTAATAGGGTCCCGTTTTAACCTTTGGGTACGGAACCCTAAAAAAGAAAATTGCGCATAAAATTGAAAAATTTCAGTTTTTTTCTGATAAAATCCATGCGGGTAATTGCGAGAATTAAATAATTGTCAATAATATTCGATTTCAATAAGTACCTACTATAATAAATCCATGTGGGTTACACGGATACAGATAGAAGAGACTGTGCAACTTTTGTCTTAGATAAATAATATTTTTATGTGACTTTTACGATGTTATTTCTATCTTAAATCAAAGACTAGTATACTCTAAGGATAGTTATCACTAATCTTCATGTTCTTTAATGTGATGTTTTAGGATGCTTCGTTTAGTGATAATTTGTCTAAAGTATTTTATAGTTGAAATTCAAATGTTTGCTTTTAATGACCCTCACGTATTTCATATTTTATGTCGTAAGAATAAATGAATGAAACTGAAAAGAATGGTGAGTGTTTTTAAAATTTTGAATGACAGTCACTATACATCAGATTTTTTTAGCTCAGACGTAAAAAAAATACTACACGGATACAAATACATTTTTTTTATTGACTACGCCGATTTTCAGTCATATTCTGTAATGTAATTTCAAGATAATTGATTGATTCAGGCGTTACTTTGCGGAAGTTCATTTTTAAATATCGTTTCAAATTTATCATTAAAAATGTTTTAAAAGACTGATCACATTTCAATTAATAAAATTACAAAATGTCAGTATCAAGTACTTCTGTATAGTAAAATATGATTCTAGTCAATACAAAAAATGTTGCGAATATAAATTATCTCAGTATAAAAATATTTGAAAAATTAAATGAATTGAATTTTTTATTTGAAATTTCAAAAAAATAGGTACTTATCTACTAGTATCTAATAATTAATAAGTAAATATACACAGTGGGTACATATTTGAGCCTTTTGGGGTTGAAACTTTGGGACCGTGGGGGCCGGGAGCAAAAAAAATTTTTAAAGAATTGTCATCTCGTTTGGTCGACGCCACACGTGAACAAAACGCTGGCCTTTATTTTGCTCAGCGTTTGAGTATTGCCATACAACGCGGCAATGGGGCCAGCGTTTTGGGAACTATTCCCATTGATAGCGGTCTTTTAGAGTAGTTATTATTTTAAGTTATTTTATTTTAGGTCAATTCTTGTGTGTTTATTATATGCGTTTACTTAAAACAAAATGATTACAGAGCACATCCAAATAAGTAAATAGTAATTTAATAATCATTTTTACGTGCACGAATATGGTGGCTTTGTGAAATATGAATACTGACCTATTTTGTTGTTGCTAAAACATGGAAGACCAGAAAACGCTTTACCATTTTATTGGCATGACTTGACTTGGACTTGAACGTACATTCCCTCGTTACTTTGATTGCGTTTTTTTTGTCTATATTTATTAGCTATATGACGCTCGAAGACCATTGTCTTCGAGCGTCCTACCCTATCCCTATCCTACCCCAAACTAAGAAAAGCTTGTTCTATGGGAACCAGATAACTACTGCAATACTTTTATACTACATAGAGATAAGACCGTCACTTGTAGCACTTGTAGCTCTCTTTCAACTAGATAAAAAATATTAATTATTTATTTTTTCTACAACAAAAATATTTATTATTTTTGCATGATAATAAGTACTTTACTTTAATTACGTCTTAATTTAATTACACATTGAATAATAAAACAATTAAGTGGGAACACGTTTCATAAACAAAAAAATACTGGCAAATAATAAATATGTGACGCCAGATCCTTTCAAAATGGAGAAAAATATTGCTTTTATGGCATCAGCTATACAAGAAAATTCTTATTTATATATAGGTACGAATATAAATTATAATATGTACATATTTTTATGGTTCAAAATCTATGTGTTTAACCACAGTTCACTTGATGTTAAGTGACGGTGTGGTCGAAGATGGTAAAGCTTACCTAGCATGAAATAGAACTGGCTGTCAAATGAAGCAGCCGGAACACACCGTTAAGTGCTTGGCGGCAGATTTTCAACTTGAGTGTGGTAGCTAGCCGACTACTAGAAAACACCCTACCACCATGCTATGGTTTCCTCGCAATGATTTCATTCACCGGAAGTTTAAGTTGTTGGGGTTTGAAGCTACGCCTTTCCGCGTACGAAACGACAGACCATGCTAACCACTGAGCTATCATTGCTACAAAATTCTACGTAGAAATTAAATAAAAATTGACTCATTCCTAAATGACAAGTGTTAAGCATATGTTAGCAATATTGTGCATACTTGTCACATAAAACTAAAAGCTTGTTCAAAGTTCAAATGATTAAACAGAAATTAACACTGAATCACGATTTCCTGATAAAGTCAACATTTGGCATTTAATAAATACAATTATATTTTTAACAAGTCATAAAAAGTGAATTCGGAACAGTCATGCTACCATTAACATCTGTTACTTCCATACTTAAAACTTAACTTTTAAAACTATTGCTTATTAACTACTAGCTGCGCTCCGCGGTGTTACCCGCTACATGTTTTCGGGATAAAAAATAGCCTATGTGTTAATCCAGGGTCTCAACTACTTCCGTATCAAATTTCATCCAAATCCGTCCTTTAGTTTTTGCGTGAAAGAGTAACAAACATCCATACTCACAAACTTTCGGATTTATAATATTCATCATCATCATCATCATCAGCCTTTTGTTGTCCACTGCTGGACATAGGCCTCTCCCAAGATACGCCACTCAACCCGATCTTCGGCTTTTCGCTTCCATCCACCGCCAGTTTATAATAATAGTAGGATTTAAATAAAACGGACCCTTAATTTGATACTTAATTTAATATGGGAAGGAATTCCGTGTGAAATCAATGCTCATTTTTTTATGGTTGACATGCTAAATGTTTGACCACAGTTCATCTGATGTTAAGTGTGATCGAAGAAAGTAAACACACCTAGTTTGGAATGGAACTGGCTCTTAATTGCCGTTAGGAGTGTGGCGGCAGATATTCGACTTGAGGATAGCTAGACAACCTAGAACTAGAAAATACAATGCTATCGTGCCATGGTTTCCTACAGCGGCAGAAGCTCAGTGTTTGGATTTGAATTCACGAACTCCGGCGTGTGAACCAACCTCGTTTAACACTAAGCTATTATCGCATATTTAGGTGTAGTTAGATGTCATTCCCTTTGTGTTGCATTCTAGGCTGTTGACTCCAGATGAGCGACGGAAGTCGAGGATGTGTGCGGAATATGGCGAGCGACCGTGCGCAGACGCAGCGGAGACGCACGCTGGCGCCATATTTATGTCGTCGCTTCCGGTACAGCAGTGCCGTCTCTAGTGATATGGGAAAAACGAAAACTACATGTAATTAATGTCAAGTATGGATTAAATAAATGTCGTAGGACACACGGCGCCATCTGACCCCAAACTAAGCAAAGCTTGTACTATGGAAGTCAGATGGAAGTAACTATTATTTATGTGATTGTGAAAAAAACACTGTAAAAACGAAATCTTATAAATCTACAGTAATTATAAAGAGGAAAGATTAGATTTTTTGTTTGTTTGCATTGAATAGGCTCCGAAACTACTGGACCGATCTGAATAATTCTTTCATCATTAGAAAGCTACATTATCACTGAGTGACATATGCTATATTGATATTGTTAATCGAGTTTTGTTTTCCCGTGCGAAGCCGGGACGGCCCGCTAGTCTTATATGTCTCGGTATAGCAGCAGAGTACAGTACCCGCTGTACATAAGACTCGTTCCTAACCGCAACAGGCAGTAAATCATACTTGCTTCGAGTTTCCAGGTCATTTCTGACCGTTACATAAATTTTGATTGATCCTTTGATAAGTTTTAAAGCGATATCAGTAGCTAAACAAAGAAATGTTATCTAGTTGTAATTGCTCGGTAGGCTTAGAAACGATAAGATAAAAATTAGAAACTACTTTTTAGCTATCGGTGCCAGATAAATAAACACACGTGGATACTGGTTATGAGCTGGTAACCTCGAAGAAATCAAATGAAATTACGAAGCTTGTAATTTAGGATTTAATAAAGAAATGTTACTTGTCGTGCTTGTGTCGCAATCTCAGTTAGTGTACCTGAAATTCACTTGGTGGTAGATCTCCTTAGCAGGAGGTCGTCTAGGTAGATACCACCGCAGTGCCAGATATTCTGCCGCCAAGCAGTAGTGTGTAAACACTACTGTGTTCCGGTTTGAAGGGTGTTGCAGCTAGCGAAATTACTGGGCTGTTGAGACTAACCATCATCGAAAGTCTCAAAGTAATGAGCGCCAAAGCAGTGATGCCCTGGACTTTGTTTTGTTACTCAGAGTTCTGTATATCGCTGCAATGGTCATGGACAGGCGTTATCTCTTACCATCAGGAGAGCGTCTCGTACGTCTCATTATTTTTCACATAAAAAAAAATTTATTGAAGCCAAGCAGCCGACAAATACGTTAGACCGCGACATAAAAAACCCAAAGAATTCTGCATATTTAATAAATAATTTCAGAACAAAAACTCAAGATTCAAGATTCATTTATTTGTAGCGTATGGTTCAGTGTACATTTACAGAACAGCGCACAGGTTTTATAAGTCTTGCCCGCTAGGGTGTACAAATTATCAATTTACAAAATATCAAAATTTCAATAATCAAATGATAATAATTAATAAAATGTCAGAATGAAAAAAATCTATACACAGAAACAAACATAGAATTAAATAACAAAAAAAAATAGCATAGGACGCCCTGAGACTCGATGGAGTGACGATATACGTAGGACAGCTGGCGGTGTATGGAAGCGAAAATCCGAATATCGGGCTGAGTGGCGTGTCTTGGGCTCTCCCAAGACACGCCACTCAGCCCTCTGCCAGGCCTCTGCCTGTATCCAGCAGTGGACTTACAAAAGGCTAATGATGATGATGATGATGATGAATAAAAAATTCCAATAGTATAGAACCAAAATGTCAACAATAAATAATAATAAAAGTCAGAAAATAATTCAATTTGGTAAATATTAATTATTTCAAATTGTATTGTCCAAAAATTTAGTTTTTTAATAGGTTTTTTTCATAAGTAAAAATTTCAATTTATATTTTATTATATATTCAGAAGTAACAATATAAAAGTAAAGAACAATTTATTAGAAGTTTACATTATTTTAATGAAACTAGGTTCGGTTGTCTTTCAGTCTTGCCTTTGCTGAACGCGTCACCGCATTTTTGTTACTAATTGTCCCTTGTCAAAAAGCATTGTGTCATTCCTTTTAATTGTGTTAATTGCATTGTGTACATACTTTAATTTCCCTCTTCCTACTTCCTTCCTACTCCTAACTACTATATTTGTATTGATGATAGCTCAGTGGTTAGCGCTGTCGGAATGGCGTAGGTTCAAATCGCACCAATGAGTTTGAGTTGCTGCCATAGCATGGTAATGTACTTTATCGTACTCGGTTGGGTTACTTTCAAGTTAAAAATCTACCACCTACAATTGTAACTGACTTGATTAACAGGTAATGGTTTCAGAGAAATGAAAGGCCACAATGAGATCCAACTTGTATAATATTTCAGTGTAAACATTCAGGGTCGACCCGACGAAGGTGGTGTGCTGAACTACATCGTCACGATAGTCACTGGACCACCAAAGCCGAAGACCGGGCAGTCTGGAAGGGGGAAAGGAAGGCCTTTACCCAGAAGTGGGACATTAGAGGCTGATAAAAAAAATGTAAACACAGATTAGTAAAAAATAACAGATAGTTATGATGAGAAGAAAATGAATGGACTTAACGGCACACACGATGATGCATTTCTGCAATTAAGGCTTTGACGTAGGTACGTAGTACGCGTGTAGTTATGTGAGACAAGTAAAAATTGTAGAGTTAAGGTGGTTCAATTTCCATACAAATAATTTTTTGCCATTTGTAGACAAATGGAGCATAATTTTACAGTGAAATCACAACTACTGGCATTTATTTTGGTCTTTATTTGCGGTAAATCACAATTGATTGTATAAAACAATAGATTATTAGCATAAAATAAAATTTATGAATTGAAGCAATTGTGATTTACGGCAAGTAAAGACCAAAATAAATGCCAGTAGCTGTGGTTTCACTGTAAAATTTGTCTACAAATGGCAAAAAATTATTTGTATGGAAATCGAACCACCTTAACAACTCTCAACTTAGTTTCTACGTTCTATCCATCTTTTTTTGTAATCTGTGCCTTTTACATAAATCAGCATGTCCTTGACTGTATAGTGGGAAGTACACGTACTTTGATATTAAAAAAAAAACCCATTCTTCAACTGTAAACGAAGCAACCATGGAGTTTGATAATGTAATTAAGGTTTTTACTTTTTCTATACTCACTTTAATCCTCATATTAATTGTACAGGCGATTATTTATCATCAATGTCGTCTATTGTATTGTGTATATTTTAATAAATTACAGATTTATTTATTTTAACAAATGACAATAAATTTAAAGCCATCAAGGAAGGTACCTAAAAAACTGTTGGGCATGCTTACAGCTATATACATACTTTTAATTATATTAAATAATCCCACTAATTCCACTAATATTAAAAATGTGAAAATTTAGATAGATGGATAGATGTTTGTTACTCTTTCACGCAAAAACTACTGAACGGATTTCGATGAAATTTGGTACGGAGGTAGCTGAGACCCTGGATTAACACATAAGCATATATATTACACACATTTTGTTTTATTTAAATACATTATTATGATTAGTATAATAGTTATAGTGGTATATCTCCCGTCTGTTTCTTATGTTTTCTATCGTGTTTTTCTTTTCTTGGTTGCCTGGAAGAGATCGCTGTAAACGATAAGGCCGCCACTTGTGGCACTAGTTCTTAAGGTTCTTTTGTTATCTGTACTTTTTGCTTCTTATGGTTTGCACAATAAAGAGTTATATCTATCTATCACAGACAGGGACAGCCCTGTTGGTTCATTGGTAGTATGTCTGCTTCGAGAGCTGAAGGGCGTGGGTTCGATTCCCACTCAGGACCAACATTTGTGTGACTAACATCGATGTTTGTTCTGTGTCTGGGTGTACTGTATGTATTATAAATATGTATTTACAAAAAAAAAAAGTATTTAAGTATTCTATCAGTTAACTGTCTTCCATAGCACAAGCTCTGCTTAGTTTGGGGTCAGATGGCGCTGTGTGTAATGTCCTGTGATATTTATTTATTTATCTATCTATAAGCTATGACAATATAGAATCTATGTTATGTACGTATTATATACGTTCCTATAAAAATATAGCATTGATTATCGAATTTTCTCTTATCTAATTCCCTTAAACGATTGTCATTGCCGACGATGTGAGTAGGTTTTATATACATGGACAAAAACAATAGTTTTAGGCGATTCCCAGGCGCTGTTATCGCTCCCACGGCCCCTAACGAAGGTTGGCATTAGTGACATAGTCGCGTCGGCCAATTACTGTCAGATCTGTGCCTGACAAACGGGCATCAAGCGCATGCTCAGATGTCCTTCAAGTTTTGACGTGAGCGTAACGCATCACAAGGCCTCCTTTCAGCTTTTCCTATGGCATGGTGGTGTTCTGGTACCTCTTAAAGAATTTGTATTACATCAACTGTTTAAATTACCTATTTTTTATCATTAATGATCTCAGATTTGCAAGGTACTTTTTAAGTTGAAAATCTGCCGCCAAGCACCTAACGGTGTGTTCCGGCAGCCACACTTGAGAGCCAGTTCCATTCCAGGCTAGGTGTGCTTTACCGTCTTCGACCACACCTTCATTTAACATCAGGTTAGCTGTGGTCAAACACCTAGCCTGTCAACCATAAAATAATAGTAATAATAATAATTGTATTTGTAGTGTACTGTACTGTACCTATTATAATATTTACTTGGTGGTAGATCTCCATAGCAGGAGGTCGTCTAGGTAGGTACCACCGCAGTACCAGTTATTCTGCCGCTAAGCAGTAGTGTGTAGACATTACTGTGTTCCGGTTTGAAGGGTACTGCAGCTAGCGAAATTACTGGGCTGTTGAGACTACCCATCGAAAGTCTCAAAGTATTGAGTGCCAAAGCAGCGATGCTCTGGACTTTGTTTTGTTACTGAAAGTTCTGTGTATCGCTGCAATGGTCATGGACAGGCGGTATCTCTTACCATCAGGAGAGCGTCTCGTTCGTCTCATTACTTTTAACATAAAAAAAAACAGTTTACAAAAAAAAAATATTTTCAGTTATCTGTCTCCCATAGTACAAGCTTAGCTTAGTTTGGGGTCAGATGGCGCTGTGTGTAATGTCCTACGATATTTATTATTTATTTATATTATAAGTATATAGCAAAATGGGGCTTATTAATTTTCATCAAAAGCTAACACAATTAGAGGCACTTAATGACGATAAAAATAAATATCGCAATCTAAACCCAGCAATATAACACATCGTCATTGAAACCAGCTGATCCCAAATCCATTTGGACTTATCTCTACCAACCGTGCCGCTACCTGAACTTTATGATTCCCATCACTCGACGTCAAGATACGATAACACTGACAATAAAAAATTAATAAGCTCAATCCTGCCAATATTCCAAATATTCCGAGTCTTGAACTTGTGAATGCGTAATTTTTAAGCATCTTTATGTGTTGTTAAAATCTTTTGATACGTTTTGGTCAATAAAAATACACGTTAATTAAAGTGTGTCGTATACGGTCTTTATTATATTAGTGCCCCTTTTGAACAGCTGAGTAAATGGAAGACTTAAGTAGTGTTGTGTTTTCTTATCGATATGTCAAAGTATTGCAGTTTTTATTAAATGTAGATATATAATAAATGACGTTGAGCGGCGGTTTTTTTTATTAAAAAAAAAGTTTTCTTGCGAAATGTTGGAATAGATGCAATCGCGTTGTTCAAAAATTTTAATTATATTTTTTTTAGTTGATGTTGGGTGATCATCATCATCATCATTTCAGATGTAAGACGTTCGCTGCTGGGCACAAGCCTCCCCCATTGACTTCCACAAAGACCGGTTAGAAGCGGCTCGCATCTAGCGCGTTCCTGCGATCTTTATTACGTCTGGTCGTCGTGTTGGGTGATAAGTTAATATTAATATTGATAAATATATTTGTACACACTTCATGCCAATATTTATTTGTAAATGGAAATAAATAACAATAATTCGTAAAAAGATACATATTATTTAGTATTTTTGCAAATAACTAATTATGTATTATAATCACACAATTTTTTTTTTTTTACAAAAAACAAATATATACCAATACAACATTTTCCCATCATTTTTTTAGGAGTATTGTTAATTTAAATTTAAATCCATTTTGCCGCAAAATTATTAATGTATGTTTTTTGGTAAAACCACTGGTACTGCACACTAGGATTCCCTGTTTCGCGAACACCAGTTTCACATAATAAAGATGGAGCGCAGATAAAGGGGTACAAGGATTATCGGACGCCTCTCACAATAAAAAAAAGAAGAAAAATATCTAATTCTTCTTGCAATAGCTCTCCACTGACATACATAACAATATGGAAAACCAAAATGTTTCGATAACAACTTTAAGACCACCGAAAATAATTTGGAAATATAACACCAGCATCATATCGTCAATATATTTCAATTAATTGTCAATCTCGACAAACTGATGATATTTTTGGACGAAAACATCGCAACTTATAACGATTTCCCCAAAATCCCTACCCAGACAATGTTTGAGAAGATATTGGGCAAAGAACTCCGTGATCATATTACGTGGCTACTGACCTGATAAAATTGAACACAAAATATTTCTAATTTAATTTAATATGTGCAAATCACATTCAGTGTTTGAAACAGAAAACCTCCTTTGATCCCACGACAGAAAATAAATTTGCAAAAAATATGTAGTAAGTAACATTAATAAATTCAAAATATTGCACTAATAATTTCAGACTGTCTGTTTGTAGTTTCAAATCAAACTTTTTATTACATTAATCGAATAAATTTACGTCATGATAAAAATTATTCGTGGGAAATATTTTCGATACATTTTCACGATTGTAAATTACAAAAATAGCGATTTCTCAGTATTTTTACGATGACAATGATTCATTTTGATAACTATTTTATCAAATTCAGTTTGCTTACCTACAAAACACATTTAGACTAAAATAGATATAAAACAGACAGGTGGACAGACGACCTAGTAAAGACCGCAGGAACGCGCTGGATGCGGGCCGCTTCCAACCGGTCTTTTTGGAAGTCAATGGGGGAGGCCTATGTCCAGCAGTGGACGTCCTACGGCTGAAATGATGATGATGATGATGATGAGATATAAAACAGTACCTACCTAAATGATTTGTCTTATTCGCCGACTATGTATGTATTTTTGGAACAAGGTAGATTTATATGTGGTACGGCGACTTATGAAGTACAAATCAACGATGATAGCTCAGTGGTTAATGCGGTCAGTTCACATGCCGAAGGGCATGGTTTCAACGCCCAACAATGAGCTTGAGCTGCCGGTAAAGGAAAACATCGTGAGGAAACCATAGCGTGTTGAGATACTAGTACTCGGCTGGCTAACTACCACCCTCAAGTTAAAAATCTGTCGCCAAGCATCTAACGGTGTGCCGACAGCCTCACTTGAGAGCCAGTTCTATTCCTGGCTAGGTGTTTGGCTTACCATCTTCGACCTCACCGTCACTTAACATCAGCAGAGCTGTGGTCAAATATTTAACCTGCCAACCATATATAAAAAAGGGAATTGAATTCACGCCCAACAGCTTAGGAAGCAGAGGTACTTGCTGGCTTGCGTTACTTAGTTGGTAGGTCTCCTTAGCAGGAGGTCGTCTAGATACCATTGCAGTACCAGTTATTCTGTCGCTAAGCAGGAGTGTGTAAACATAACTGTGTTCCGGTTTGAAGGGTACTGCAGCTAGCGAAATTACTGGGCTGTTGAGACTAACCATCGAAAGTCTCAAAGTAATGAGCACCAAAGCAGTGATGCCCTGGGCTTTGTTTTGTTACTCAAAGTTCTGTGTATTGGTCATGGACAGGCGTTATCCTTACCATCAGGAGAACGTCTCGTTTGTCTCAGAACATTTTACATAAAATAACGCAGTCAAATGTAACCTATTTCATGTAATAAAAATCTATCACCCAGATACAGGTGCGAAAAGGGTACACGTGAGACACCACGTGGTCATAGAAGACAATTGGAAGTAGAAGGTATTGAAACAACAATTATTCTAACATTTAATTTGTGTAACACGTGTAAATGTTTGACGAATTACTCATCGCTTAACGCGTAGAATTCTGAATGGGTGTGTGTTTAAGTGAAAAGACGAAGGCCATCTGTGACGTCTGTCTGACAATCTACTGGCTGTCTGGGATGAACGGACTAGCTGCGACCGCGACTTCGATGTGATGAGAACAAAAATTATAACGGATGTTCAGTTCTATCGACTTAAATTTATTTGCACGAGCTTACTTGTAGATATTGTTAAGAGAAGCATGTTGTAGCGTTCAATGGTATAACTGTGCACGTGTTATCACGTTGCAGGGACGGTAAATCAATGCCTAAGACTTGTATGGGTTTAATGTGATCCTTTAGATATGCATCAGCGCTCACCTTGACTACCTATGTTACTGTGATATACACCTGAGCCATGAGGCAGCTTCGGAATCCAATAGTTCCCATCACTGCCTAAAACTTTATATGATCCTACGACACCCGCTTTGTGTATCTAATCTTTCTCTCTCTATGTACAAATATAGTTTCTCATTTGTTTGTGTTCGTTGTAGTGTCTAGTGATTCTTTAATGTTCTTCTTTCTTTCTTAAGCAATGAACTAATAACTGTTCTTGGCAGGCCGAGATCTATCATTAGATTATGGAAAGAATTTTCTAGGATTCCTCTCTCTTTTCTACTTTTACTGCATGTAAATTAACTACAAAACCATTAATGGAAGTCATAATGTGTTTAGTTTTATAGTGAAGTCTTTAGGGATATTTGTTCCCCATGGTACAGTAACATGTTTATACCCATTAATTAAGTAACTATGGTCATTAGTAACAAAATAATACAGATGATAATAAAATAAATTTAAAGAGATGTAGAGCGTGGACTCAAAAGCCTTGGAGAGTTCGAAAAGTTTTTGATGCACAACCTCTTTCTTATGATTCACTGACTAATTGTTTCAACATAATTCTCCTAATTACAGCGTTGATCTAGCCTTGCCTGAAATATATTTATAATCGAATGTGTCTGTTGGTGCCTATTTAAAATTCGCGACTTAATCGAGTATAAGTAACCAGAATAACCACGTCATATTTCTGTATCTGATAATGCACAACAGCAAACAAAGTTATTATAGAAAAAACAATATATTTATTGTCATTAGAATATGGAAGAAAAAACATGAATGACATCGGGGATAATAAAAGTAATATTCCACAATCAATAGCTTAAAAATCATGGATTGGACAAGGTATGATAATGGGGCCTTTATTAAATATTGTAAAAAGATTTATTTAGGTATAATTTGAAAATTTTGATAGCATTGTAATAGATCAAAACTGTTAATATATAGTTCGTACAAGCTTACAATTTTATATAGCGTTAGCCTTGACAATCTACAGGGAAACGACACAATGGCGCTTAACAGACAATCGGCGAAGATTTTCTAAAGAATTCTGCACAGTGCTGCGCAAACAGCGGTACACTCTAAAAAGCCATTTAAAATACTGATACGCAGTAATAGTAATTTTTTTTTTTAATCTTTATTTTAGAGTGCTTTTTCGCACAGCGAAAACGTCGCACAATAGTAATTAAAAATTACATTATGACGTAAGGTGTTACATGAATGTGTTCAATTAATACCACGTGGTAACTCATGCTTGTTTTTAGGGATAGTTAATTTATCGTTTCACATCTCACATCTTATAGATAGATTAACGAAATTTAAACTCTGTATTATGAGGACACAGGGTCGTACTTTTAAGACTCAGGAAAGGTTTTTAAATTAAGCTTCCAAAGTTTTACAGGGATACGCACCTACTACTTGCAAAGCTATAGTAGACGAGTCGAAAGACCGTCTCACTGCCATTTTGGAGGTCATCATCCTCATCTATTCAGCCGTAGGACTGCAATCTGGAAGTATTGTTCTGGTTTCAAATATCAGGGCCGTCTTTTTAAAGTAACACCGCTAGCTTCCAACAGTGAAGGAATACATCGTCAGGTAATTTGTATGTCTGGGAATTCTAAATTTACTCGAAGTCCGCCAAGCCGCACATGACCAGCGTGGTGGTATACGGCCTTACCCATCTCACAATTAAAAGAGGTCTACGCTTAGTAGCGCTAGCTTCTAAAAACAAAGCTGATCCCAGGATGAAGTAAAGCGTTGACACAAAGAGTTAAATGCTACTTGTACTCATTGTAGGTACGAGTTTTGGCGGGAACGCGGGAAGAGTCGTGTCGCTTCGTTGTATTTTTTTCCAAAACTAGTGTTTTGTCGAGTGTTTATGCATAAAAATGGTGGTGTTTTATTCATAAAGTGCCGAATTACAAGCGCGAGTGTGGGAAAATGATATAATGTGGTGAAACATGAGTTTTCGTGTTGCTTCCAAAACTCCATCGAAGCTTTATAGTAAAGTTGCCACTACTTTACTAAAGCATGACTAGCACGAACTGACACGAACTGGACTTGACTAAGACGACTTTGACGATAACCATAGTTAAGATACAGCAGAAATATCACTGAAGACGAGGCAGTATGGCTTTATAGCTTTAGCCTACCCCAAAGGGCAAATTAACGAAAAAAAAAAAAAATCATTGTAGGTACTTACGAGAAAGTCACTAAAAAGGAGCGAATGCAAACAAAGTTCTGGAATTTGCAAAAAACATTTATTCTTGCTTTAAAAAAGGTATTCGCAAATTCAAGGTTTGTTTTAAGTTCCCAGCAGCGTTCACACCTTCATAATTAAATTAACAAGCTCATATTCGGACCTTTTTCCAAATAAACTGTCGTTTAACCAAAACCAATACACTAATGGCGAGGATTATTTTAGTGCAGATGTCAACGATCACAAATCCGCAATTTTAGGCGCCAAAATTCATTAATACGTAATAAACTCTTCTTGTTTGATTCATCCCACCAAAATAGAGCCTAACTCAACCCTGCTCAATTGTATTTGTTTTCGGATTAAAACTTCTGGAAACAAATATTTGTTTTATTAAAATCGCGTTCATAATTTGCGATTGATTACTCTTTTCGTACTTTGTCGCTTAGCTCCATTTGAATTTTTCGGCGGGAACGCGGAAAGAGACGTGTCGCGCCGTTGAATTTTTTTTCAACACTAGTATTTTTGTCGAGTGTTTATGTATTAAAATAGTGTTGTTTCATTCATAAAGTACCAAATCACAAGCACGAGTGTGGGAAAGTGATATAATGTGGTGAAACATGACTATTCGTTTTGCTTCCAAAACTCCTTCGAAGTTTATAGTAAAGTCGCCACTACTTTACTAAAGCATGACTGAATTTGACTGGCATGAACTAGACTTGACCAAGACTGGACTTTGACTACTTATGAAACTTGAAAATATCAAAACACTTGACACTGGCAAAAGCACAAAATGCGACGCCAAAATCAAAGAAGTAGAAGAAACTCCATTTGAAATTGTCTTACGAGGATTACTGTCTAGTCATCTGATTCATATTTAACGTCATACACGTAAAAACTATCTAATGTACCTACGAGATACAAAAGACGTTAGTAATATGCAAATACTGGTGTCATCGCACTGCACAGATGTTGTCCGGACAATCTTTTATAGTTATAACACTTTTTCACAACAAGTATATCATTTCATATATCAGTAAATAGAACAGTCATCATAAATGTTTTAATGTGACATGGTCTTTGCACATTTACCTGCAGGGTGACATTGTCCATGGTTCTAACGTTGAGTGAATCAGAGGAAATCCGCACATCTCCCGTGAATACCTGATATCATGCATTGTTAGATTGTTACCGAAACTTTATTATGTGTAGGTACAATACTTGCTATATCGGCTTATATGTCATGACGTTAGGCTAGGAATACACTACCTTTTATCAATTGATTTTACCAGTATGAACCTAACTATCGTCTGCGACTTTTATCGTCTGCGATTTATGTTTTACACCAAAATCAAATAGCTATGCTCTTTTTTCTGCTTATTTTTGTGTAGGCACACGATAAAGCTAAATGGAATTGAGAAATGAGCTGACCATATGATAATTGTCATTAACATGGTTAATTTTAATGCTGTAGAAGTGAGGATTGCCGGCAAAATCTCTCTGTATCTAATCTATTAAAAGACATCGGCCTGCCAAGAACTTCTGTAAATTCATTGTTGCAACGCAGCGTTGTTAGGATTAGGTATCAAATTTGGTTCTACAGGGATCGGATCACGGGCAGTGAAGGTAAGCGTTGTTCTTCTTTGATTTTGGCGTCGCATTTTGTGCATTTGACAGTGTCAAGTGTTTTGATATTTTCAAATTTCGTATGTTAAAAAGTAGCCAAAGTCCAGTCTTGGTAAAGTCCAGTCCGCGTTAGTCGAACGCAGTCATGCTTTAATGCAGTGGCGACTTTACTGTAAGCTTATAGCTTATATTATCATGTTTCATATCATTCGGTATTTTAGGAATAAAATGGATGTCTGTAGGTATATTATTTTGTCCCTGATATGAAAGTGGCCAGAGTAAGCTAGTGGGGGCTATTGCTTAGCTGAACTTTACCACGTTTGTTTACAATTACATTAAAAACTTGTTGCTTATTCACAATACTCCTTAGAATGATAATAAAGAACATTTATGACTATTTAACTTATGTGCCTACGATTTATTCATGATCCCAGTATAATTTATTATTCTTATTAAGCAATGGTGTTTTATCTACCTCAGTTTATATAATACGTCGTTGCAATGTAGTATTTATAATTATGTATATTATGCAATAGAATGAAAAACAACAAGAATAGGTAATTAAAACTGGAAAATAAATTGAAATTCACATAGGACTGTCATTTTTCATCTTCTTTTTTTTTTGTTTTTGGCATCACACTTTGTGTTTTTGCCGGTTTGAAATATATTCATATGATAAAATACTTAGATACATATTATATACAATATTTTCAAGTATTAGATAAAAATAAATCATAATCAAACTCCAACAAAGCAAATCAGAGTTACATAAAATAATAGCAACTTTACTAAATTTCGATGTTGTTTTGGAAGCAGGATCTTAAGCGGACGCCTCACGGTTTCACCCGCGAAGTTCCCGTTCCCGTGAAAATACAGGGATAAAAAGTAGCCTATGTCAACCGGAGATAGTGTGGCTTCCCAACGGTGAAAGAATTTTTGAAATCGGTCCAGTAGTTTCGGAGCCTATTCAATACAAACAAATCTTTTCTCTTTATAATAGTATAGATTTAAATAATAAACAAAACATTACAGCGACATGGTTTCTACAGGGGAACGCGTAGAATCCAAAAACCAAAACTCCGAGAATCATTTTTACACATTGTTTATTATTCAAAGTGCGTTCCGGTTTGCAGAAATTTGTTTAGTCCGGAAATGGCCATTTTTTTCTCTTATTTATTTTATGAGCCAACGCCTTGCAATGCTGGACGCATTCGGCCTGCGTTCTTTATTCATGAATTAAAAATATCACATACGGAGGCACCAAGCTGCGTTGGCCGAACGAGCCGTTTGCCAAAACCGTTCCAGGAAAACGATTTTTTATGAGTAACCTATAAAAGTATATACATGTTTAGAAAGGTATCTGATATGAACAATTTTGTTTACTTTTTTAATAATATAATTAAGTCTGCATGCTGTACTTACTAGCACAATAATTATTACTATTTCACAAGTGTGTAATCTCAGTAAATAAATTATTGTAATTTGTATGAGATTAATAAACATTCTTAAACCGTAACTATCGACTAAATTATACAAAAATATATATATATATGTATATGATTACAGTTATACTATACTTTTAGTATCTAAAGTAATATATAATATTTTTTTATTGACATTTAATTACATTGACATAATTATTTTATATGTGACATTTTCATTGTATTGACATAATATATGTTATGATTATGATATTTTAAAATATGAATGGAAAAATGACTTGTAACTTTGGTGTTATTAATAAAAGATTTGTATTTGTATTTGTAATAAGATAGCTCACAATATTGAATTCAACTAATATCAGTCAATCTTTACAAAAATCCAAATTTAGACGCGATAAACTTTGGCTTTAGCGTTTTTTTTTCATGATTTGGGTAAAAGTAATTTATAATAATTATGATTATGAACTTCCTTTTGGCTTAACGCCACCGTTGCGCGAAACCCTATACATACAACGCCGGATCTTTAATGACAAAAATAAATGACCAAGTTATGCGCGACATTAGTAGTGTAAAGTAAACATTTTTTATAGCGCTACCATAAAAGATTTTTGCCAAAAATAGTAGTGTTTATCAATGAATCAAGCGAGTATAATAATCAGTTTTGTTTAATATCCCATATGAGTGCTTATTAGTGTAATAAAATATTAAGTAAATATTTTTGTATATCGTTTGTACCGATCGTTACTTAAGACTCGCCAGTGTTGCCAGTACATATTGGTTTTTTTAACCGATGGATAAATATGTGTAGTAATTAAATAAAAATTAAGACAGGAAATCGATGAATACAAATAAATCTCATTTGACATTAAACTCAAACTAAATTGTACAACGGGAACCAGATAACTGATGAAATACAGATACATATAGCTGATTTTTGTGTCAATTTAGAACACTAGGACACAAAAAAAGTAAATTTTAAAATCTCTCATCTGTTTCAAAAAAACTGTTTATTAAATATTAGAAATTGTCAAGTTATATAAATTTTTTTTAATTAAATCCTCATGACTGTTATAACCTAAACGACTTTTATGCGGAAATACACTAAATGCAACTTGAACACAATTTTTTTTGTTGTTCTATTTTTTTATTTACTCTTATGTTTTGTTGTATATTGTATCAAGGTTGATGTTTGATTTTTAAATTAAGGTTAGAGAAAACAATTTTAATATAATAACCTCATCGAACAGCCATGCGGACGGAGCCACGGGGACAGCTAGTGTAAAATGTTATGTTTAAAAAGTTGGCAACACTGAGATCCCAACGCAGATTTATGGTTTCGAAGGTTGATATGACCGCCATGACCGTTCTTCTAAATGACACCGTAACATAAGACTTAATTCGGTCCTGTAATTAAATTAGAATACATAAATCTTGCCATAAAAATTATAAAGAAATATATTACTACGGATAAGTACTTCTTCTTCTTTGATTTTGGCATCGCTTCTGCATTGACAGACCATTGTTGACTCATTGGTAGTACCTATATCTGCTTTAAGTGCTGTAAGGCGCCTGTTCAAACCATGATAAATATTTTATGTTATAGACAAATGTTTCGGTGTTCTATATGAATGTACGTATTTACAAAAAAAAGTATTTATTTATTCTAATTTCAACTTGTTTGTCCTACTACAATAGTGATGCCTATACTGCGTTACAAGCTTCGATGGTGGACTGTAGTAGTGGTGAATAAGAAACAAAGCGAATTAAAATATTAGTATTTTTATACATAAAATAAACCCGATAAAACACACTTTCTGGAAATAATACAATGTGGCGACATGGTGCAACGCAAAAGTCATCTGTCGAAACTGCCCTGAAAAAAAAAATTACAACGTTATACATATATATGACGAATGATGAAAGACATGAAATTCATTGTATTATTCTTTATTCTACATATAAAGCTGTTAAAACAATTAGATATTATTAACACTGCAAAGTTGTTATTTGGGGTTATTGCGTAGAATTTAAACTGGAGCGCTGCGATTGCACTCTACGACTATAAAATTACTCACGAAACACACAAATAAAATCAATCAAAAAGTAATAACAAATAACTGACATAATTATAATCACATTAATGATGCAACATCTATTTTAAAATCATTATTAAAAACTTGTAGATACCTATTTGCGATTTTCCTCGAACACATGTAGGTGCAGTCAAACCGTTTTACATTGCTCGTACTTGATTGCTCTATAAGCAATAGTCATGTCATTGCAAATTGATATTAATGGCATAAACATTAGGGTGTTACTAACGGTAATTTTGGCAATGTAAAGAAGGGTCTAGATAATTTGGTCACAGATAAATAATGCACGTTTTTGATATACTACTTAGAATTTAGGAATGTTTGTCAAAACAGAGCAAAGTAGACGTCATACGATTGCGTATAGGCAGGCGCCTCACATTTAGCTTTTGCAAATAGATAGAAAAAACAACCCACTCAATTTGCAATTTGCGACAAACTTTGTGGCTGCATAAATCAAAGTTTCAATAAAATTTACATACATTTTAGTGCATTAACATTTTGGCAGATTTTTTATTTTTTTTGAAAAAGTGGTTAAGTACTTTTGCTATACTGCAGATATAACTGCAGAAATTGCTTATTGCATAATGATAAATTGACGGTTCAAAATTTAAATAAAAATAATTAATAGATACTTAGTTAACTCTTTAAACAACATTTTAAAAAAGGCACCATGGAGACTGCCGACAGAAAAAACGTGAAACATGTCACATTAGCATGTCGGTGACGCGAACCCATAAGTTTTGCTCCTACAAAAAACCAATTAACGCGCCTAACGAAAAAAAATTGATAAGACTTTTAATTAAGCCAGTGACATTTTCAAGACAAATGAATTTGCCTATAATCCTATAAAATAAGAAAAATAAATGCATTTGTGCAAATACATATTTATTTAAGCATTTACGAATTTAATCAAATTTAGACAGAAAAAACCTAAAGAAGTTATTCGTTGCCAAACAAATTTGGCAAAGTTGTACGAAAATTAAACACTGAAGAGAAATTAAATGGTTACACTGTACAGAGCGACTACAAATTTTGTCACGAATTTTTCACCAAACTTAGCTATTTCAACTATACAAACATGTCTACGGAACTTGTGGGAATACGCGATTGCCTGCATTTTCGCAGAATCGTCACGAAAACATCTTACTCACTATAATTCCCCGTGTTTACTACAGATAAAGCAATATTATTTTCTATTCTGTTTGCTGATATAACACAGTTCGATAACACTGCAATGCATTTAACATTCTATGAACGAAGAGACTAGTCCATTCATACCGTTTATTCCTCAGTAGTTTCTGTTTACTATAAATTACGTCAAAATAGATAATAGCGTAAGAATAAGATATAAGGGATTTCATTGTGAATTCGAAATTACCCACATTTTGTATTTTCAAATTTAGAAATAAATATTGTTGGACATTTCACATCATTTGATTCATTGGACATGACAGCCCTGTTGGCTCATTGGTAGCATATCTGCTTCAAGAGCTGTCAGGCGTGGGTTCGATTCCCACCCAGGACAAGCATTTTGTGATATAAAACCAAATGTTTGTTCTGTGTCTGGGTGTACTGTATTTATTATAAGTATGTATTTCCAAAAAAAAAAAAAAAATTTAAGTATTCTATCAGTCATCTGACTGACTTCCATAGTACAAGCTTTGCTTAGTTTGGGGTCAGGTGGCGCTGTGTGTAAAAAAAAAAACATCGCGCCATACTTAGCGAAACTAAGCAAAACTTGTATTATGGGAACCAGATAGCTTTTTTTAAGAATTATAGGCTTGCGTTTGATCGCCATCTCACATGCTGCTAAGTGAAGATGCGATCTACGATGGAGCACGCTTGCCTAGAAGATACCGATTCAATCTCGACTTGAAGACACCCAGGTTGTATCTATCAGGAAACACCCACTCCGGTAACGTATTCCACGTTTTAGCCGTTCGACATTAACAATGCAATTAATAAAACTAGATTCAATTAAATCGTCTAATAGAATACTTAGACTTTTTTGTAAGTACATACAAAACACTCAGACACAGAACAAACATAATAATATATAAAATGATCATGGGCCATCTGTTGGCTCCCAATCTTACGAAAAAAAATTCTATCGTTCAAAAATCAAAACTCAATTCTTGAGTTTTTAGCTATCTATCAAAATATATCAGAATAATAAAACAAGAATCAAAGAATTAATTACTTGGTCGTAGATCTCTTAGGTAGGTACTTACCACTGATGTACCAGATTGTCTGCCGTAAAGTAGTAGTGTGTAAACTGTATACATTACTGTGTTCTGGTTTAAAAAGCAGTGCAGCCAGGGACTTTACGGGGATGTTGATATTAACCATCGAATGTTTCAAAGTAATGAGTGCCAAAGTAGCGATACCCTAGACTTTGTTTTGCTAAATTAATTTTGCTCTGTTTTGTTAAGCAAAGATCTGTGTAAGTGTGTAGCGCTGCAATGGTCATGGGCATGCGTTATCGCTTACCATCAAGAGAACGTCTCGTTCGTGGCATTACTTTTCATTATCAACATTTTTAGTCCGTAACCGCCCACTGCTGAGCATAGGCCTCTCTTCTTGTATATCGCACAATATTTGGATGAAATTTTGTATGAAGGTAGCTGAGATTCTGGATTAGCATATAGGCTACTTTTTATCCCGAAAATATGTAGCGGGTAAAACCGCGGGGCGCTAGTAAAACATGTATATTTTCCAACATCCACAATTCCGTTGAAACCCACCGTTGAAGATAACAAACCTCAACACATCAAAACGGTAAAAGATTCTCCATGTCCACTGCGTAATAGTAAAGTAAATATTACTGAACGCGACTTCTTCCTGTGAAAATACTCTGAAACGATAAAACCAGCTGCATAGTTAACCATTTTCAACTTTAACGCATTGTAATTAAAGCCTCACAAAATGATTACGAAAAGTTAATCCTTTTCGATATCACGTTGCAGTACCCCGAGAAGCGCAAGTTGAGTGAGCGTGTGAAGCCAATCTGAATTGTACGTAGTCTGCAATAAAGCAGATAGAGATATTTTGTGAAGGTGTATCTTGTGAAAACCCACAAATACCTCACTCTATTCTAAGTCTTATATCATAAAGATAAGAGCTGTAAATGGCTAGGTTTTGCGGAGCAGTGTTCAAATGATAAGAAATCGGTATATGTGTGCGTATCTTGGAAAATTTGATAAGAGGTGGTAAGACGGCGCCGAGGCAGGCGCCGACAAACCTAATGATAACGCATTCCTGGCGCTAATCCATTCAATAATTCATAAAAATCGGTTGTCAAGTCATCGCCAAGCGGACGAAAATAGGTCAAACGAACACTTGGCAGGTAATTATCGGGGTGAATACTTTGATAATGTTTATCACAGGAATTACAGCTTGAAACGCTACTGTTTCCATAAAGTATAATTTGTCCATACAATCGTTGAGAGTCCAGACTGTTCCAGCGTCTCGGAAGCTCTCTAGACCGATTTTTTTCAATTATCAATACGAATTCGGTCTTCAGGCATCATTCTTGCTTATTAAGTAAGTATTTCCTCAGTAATTCGCCAGAGAACCAAAGTCCATAATATAGTTCAGCGCGTAAGTACTTATTAATAATCTGAAAGAAAGAAAGAAAGAAAAAAAAGTGTTTTCAGGGGGATTTTCCGCTTCACGACAGCAAAAAATTGGAACAATTTTCCTGAAACTGAAATTAAATTATCTTGTGATTGTAAAAAAATTTTTGGCATTTAGTCATTTCCTCGCTGAGATGGGATGAAAAGTTACGTGTTGCACTCGAGTGCAAAGACTTTTCACCTCGTGCTCTTTTGACTCCCTCGCTAACGCTCAGGATTCTAATTTTTGAATATATTTTTTTTTATAGAATCCTTCGCTTGTTCGGTCATCAAAATTGAGCACGCGGTTAAAAAGCAACTTTGCACTCTTGTATAACAAATAACTATCTCTTTCTTTCTTTATAATATTTTAAACTGTACGGTGGAAAGTTTCGTCTGCCATCGTTGTGAAATGCAACAGAAACGCTACCAAGTTTACCCTTACAAAAGCTCGACCTACATTTTTGAGTGATTCCTATCCAAACAAACATTTTATAAACAAAATGTTTCATATACCAACACAAAGTAGGTTAATCGCTGCATGATAAGATAGCGTTGATAATAACACCAAGAATGGTAGTTTCAATTCAATCTTACATGTAATAAAATGTAATTTACAGTGTTACTGTCCGGAATGGAAATGAATGTAAATATTACTAATTGCTCATGTGAAAGGGAAAGTTTGAATATCATTGTGACGCAACTTATTTGATAAACAACAACAATGCCGATTGGTTTTGCCCAACAGTCTTTGTGTTTAAGTAGGTTTTTTATATTTTTTTTAGGTTGACATGCTTTGCATTTGATCACAGCTCACCTGATGTTAAATAAAGGTGTGGTCAAAGATGATAAAGCACACCTAGCCTGGAATGGAACTGACTCTCAAGTGAGGATGCCGGAAAATACCGTTAGATGATTGGCGGCAGATTTTCAACTAGAGGGTGGTAGCTAGCCAGCACGATGTTTTTCTTCAGCGGCAGCTCAATCTCTCATTGTTGGGGTTTAAACCCACACCCTTCGGCATGCGAACAGATCGCGCTAACCACTGTCCTATCATCGCTACATCGCTAGGTATCTTTACAGCAGCAACAAAAGAAACGAAGGGTTTGGTATTAATGAGATGGTAGACCTCCTTAGCGGAGCTTAGTAACAGATATTCTGCCACCAAGCAGTAGTGTGTAAACTACTGTGTTACTATGGTTTAAAGCATATTGTAGCTCGACAATTTATAGGGCTGTTGAGACTAATAAAATCAAATGTCCCAAAGCATTGCGCACCAAAGCAGCATTTTTCATACATTATTTTACTAATCACAGTTCTGTGTGAGCATGTCAGAATACACTCAGGTCACGTCACTTAACATCAGGTGAGCTGTGGTCAAACGCCTAGCCTGTCAAACATTATTACGTTAATTTCATTACTTTTACGTTAAATCAGTAAGTTTCTGTCTTCTTTTACTATTGAACTGACGTGGTTTTTTTTTACCTAAGTGGAATTTACGTTTAATTTTATCAGATACTCTGACTATAGTTTCGGCCACATCTGGTGGCCTTCTTCAAGGAGTTAAAACAGAATACAAAACGCGCGTCGCGTTTCGCTTCCCGCTACGGATCGCTGCCCGCCTCCACGTGAAGACAGCGGTTGGAGCGCAGGCTCGGGGGTGGGACCAGGTAGACTGCTATGATGCGTCGGTGCACTCTGGAGTCCTTTCTCATCACAATCATCTTGTATGGTGTCAGTAATATACCAGTACACAAAGCTCTCGTACAATTTATTTTGAGCTATCGCAATAATAATAAAAAATGGGTACACAACAAACTAATTTTTCTATTTGCCATGAGTGACTTACCTCTTTTAAAATCGTTTTATCAAATATACAATCTGGTAAGCGTTATCTGATATGGAGACGAATTAGATAAACAATAGAGCAAAATATGAGAACTAGCCCGATCGTTCTAGGCAATTAGACTAAGATCGAGATTTGGCAGACTGTAATACGTACGTTTTGTATCACCGATTATAGTCAGGAAAATACCAGAAGTCATGTAAATAGATATTAATTAGACTCATAGCGGTTTTTGGACAACCCCAGATTTGGCTTTTTTTAAGGCGTCACCACCGCCATCTATTTCCTTCACCGGCAGCTCAAACCATTTATTGGTAGTTGACCACCACTTCCAGTGTGGGAACCGACTACGCTAACCACTGAACTATCATTATTAGAAACAGACTGCTCCATGCTTTGCTAAATATGCATTGAAAACATTCTAAACTTTGTACTAATTTTAGAAAGAATAATTTAAGACCAATCGGTATTGAGCACCGAAGGCTCCCAAATTTATGTCACAACACAATAATTATGTACTTAGGCTAGCTATGTTTTTTTTCTGAGTATTTAGAACCAATACCTTTGTATTCGAAACACAATTAAGTTTTGTGTAACGAAAGTTTGGGTATCAATTTTCAATTATGTGTGATATATGCTTATAACATGTCTAAAATCTCGCGAAATCATTTCAAATGAGTTTAATCTGGCTCATTAAAGTAAAATAAATAAATACACACTTTTGGGGAAACAGCGCCATCTTGTGGTACAAGTTGCTTAGCGGAACCTTAACTTCTGCTATTCGGCATTTTCAAAAACTGTCAAAATTTCGCATTTCCTTCGAAGCTTATAAAGATTAACGTAGAAACTTTGTTCTAGAATATTTTCCCTAAAAGTTTGCTGGTTCGCTCAGTAACACGGCTATTAATTAAATTCACACTGTGTATTATAAATTAGGCGTAGTAACGATAAATATGTTTCCTGAATCATGACCTCGCCAACGCGCGATAACCCATATCAACTGTTGTAATATTTCAGAATAAATATTGGCTTTACCATTGTAAATAAATTGTAACTTTGATATTGTTTAACAAACGTTTAAAGAATGTAATTTTGCACCTGTGATGATTGTAGAAGTAAACTAAACTTGGCATACAGCACTCGTTGGATAGCAAAAAGTTAGTGTGGGGAAAATGGACCTGTGATGATTGTGGGAATAAATTAAACTTGGCACACATAACTTGTGTTATCGCGGTCAGTTCACGTAAACCTTAACAACTTTAAGCTGTCAGTGAAGGTAAACATTACGAGGAAACCATAGCATGGTGGTAGGGTAATTTCTAGAATTCAACTGGCTAGCTACCGCCCTTAAGTTGAAAATCTGCAGACGACGTGTATTTCGACAGTGTGTTAAGGTGTGCTTTATCATCTTCGACCACACCGTCACTTAACATAAGATGAGCTGTGGTCAAACGACAAGCCTGTCAGCCATGAATAAAGGCAGGGTACTTATTAGCGGACATAAAATAAGAATAATGTATACACGAAAGCTACAGCTGCAGCTGGAGTTAGTGATATTATTGTATTTTTTACACGAAACAATAAAATTATTTGTATTTGTATCATTTATTTTGACTTTTAAAGTAAAGCTAAAAAAGTAAACAAATTTAGATTTTTGACTTTTTAAATATTATATTTAGTTTATTTATTTATTTATTGTACAACAGATACTCCCTGTGCTTACAGATTACTCCAAAGCGCACAGAGAGTCAACATTACATAAAAATACAGTTCAAAATAACTTATTTACACTAATGATTCTTATTTATTTACTATTGTTGCTATCACCAATGAAGGCGATAGCACAGCACATGAATAGGTCCATTTTGTCGGCAAGTAAATTGTTAGTTAAACCATACGAGATTACTTGGTGGTAGATCTCCTTAGCAGGAGGCCGGCTAGGTAGGCACCACCGCAGTACCCGTTATTCTGCCGCTAAGCTAGTGCTAGTGTGTAAACATTACTGTGTTCCGGTTCAAAGGGTACTGCAGCGAAATTACTGGGCTGTTGAGACTAACCATCGAAAGTCTGGACTTTTTTTCGTCACTCAAAGTTCTGTGTATCGCTGCAATGGTCATGGACAGGCGTTATCTCTTACCATCAGGAGAGCGTCTCGTTCGTCTCATTACTTTTTACATAAAAAAAAGACGAAGGGACGAACTTGACTTCTGTATGAAATAATGTACTCAGGTTGCAAAAGATAGAGAAAGATGGCAGGAGGAAAAGGAGGCCTTTGCCCTGCAGTCGGACAATACAGGCTGATAATAATATACCTACTTACATAAATATGAACGACATGTCATATTTACGGTGCATAAAATAATCAAACTTAATGATAAGTACCTACTATAGCGAAAGTTAAAAAAAACAAGGATTCGATTTCTCAACTTCCAGTTTATTTGTGTTTCAAATAATTTCTACCTAAGGAATTCCTCCTGTAAACTACATTATCATAAAAGGGGTTGTAGATACAGAGGTCCAGGTTAAAAAGTTTGCCCTCCGTCCCTACGAGGGGATAAAAGATCAAAGTTTTGGGATAAACTATTCAAGAGAAACTATTTATATACAATTTTAAAGATGTGACTTTTAACAAGAGTTCTCCCATGAGACGGAGGGATTTTAGTTATGTGACAGTGTTCCTTAACTTGCAGTTGTTTTGATAGTAAGGGGTGAGCTACATTATTTTTTCTTCATTTTAGGCATAGCACTAAGTACATCTTGCCAGTATCTGATATTCTGCCGCCATGCAGTTTCATTGCCTACATTATTGAGTCTCGGGTTGAAGCTAGCATCTAGCAAAAGTAGCGATGTCCTGGAATTTGTTTTTTTATTCCAAAGTTCTAGGTACCACTGCAAAGGTAATAGAAAAGCATTATCTTTCACCATCGGGAAAACATTTCCATTTCGTTCGTCTCATTACTTTTACGTAAAAAAATGCTTCGATAGAGTTATGAAAGAAACAGTAAAAGATGTTTCACCACATATAGACTTTATTTCACCATCATCAAGATGGTATTGTTTAACACCAGGACACTTTTTGTTACACACAGGACACAGGAGACTTTAATTAATTGTCTTTTACTGTTTCTATTACTGGCATAGCCTTAATTTAACATTGTGTAAATGTTTTTTAAGTGAAAACTTATTTGGATGCCTTGAGCGTTTTTTGATATGGGCAAAAGTTATGGGTCACATGTTAATGAAACGTGTTTAAAGTTTCCATTTCTGTCAGCAGACGACTGTTATTTTTTTTTTGTAAAAAATATAGATGACGGTGAAAATTTGTAACTGATAACAAAGTCGCTACTCAAAGTTGATCTAGGTCAGTTACATGTGGAAATAAATAGTTTGATACATTTTTAGTTGTTTGATATTTATTATCTAATCGTCGTTTTATTCGCGAACTTAGGTCGGTCGTTAATAGGTTTCCAGAACATATTACGGTTAACAAAGATATTTTTGAGGGCACTCCAGATTATGGGGTGTGATATGATATGAAAGAGGTATTGTGAAGATTATGAAAAAGACAGATACAGAACTTAGACGGAATAACCATAATACATAGATATCGACAATAATAAAATATATATTTGGAACGTTCTTTCATTTTTTCAAATATGTTTTGCTCAATTTTTTTTCACAAACTTACCACGGCTCTTAACACGTTTGTTAGTTTCTCCAAATTGTAGAATAAAATGAAATTTCTCAGCATGTTTATCTGCATAATGCAAAATGTTTCAACGCCCAAGACCGAAGGGTTTGCGAAGAATTCGCGAAAATAATTTGTTTCGATATCAAAATGCATGAAATTTGCCTAGCGTATATGTAAACAGAAACTAACGTAAATTGGCTGTAATTATTCATACGTTTGATGTCGAAAAATTTGCGAAATATTTTCGTCAAATGTCATTATAAACACCCGGAGAAAACGCAAACACATTATTTGTATAATGATCAGTGTTAAATGATGATGAATGAATGAATGATGAAAAGCTTTTCATAATTACTTATTTTAAATTTTAAATATATCTTTTGTCTATAATTGTCTCTCTGTAACAGCTACATACTCTTCTACTTATATTGACCTCTTGACAAATTTTATTGGTTGAAGACATTGATAAATTCCCCCATCACTTAGAACATAAAATTGGCACATGAAGTTAAAAAGATTAAAATGTGATAAGTATTGTTATGCTATGGAGCATTTTGCGACAATTAATTAAAAAATAAAATATCAAGCCGTTCCAAAGTAATTTTTTTCTTCATTTTTGGTATCGTACTTTGTGCATTATGCCACTGTCAAGTATTTCATTTTTTTTTTTTCTTTGGTTTTGGCGTCGCGTTTTAGCATTTGCCAGTGTCAAGTAATTATATATTTTCAAGTTTCAAAAGTTAAATAAGTGCCATCGTAGCTAGTTTTAGTCAAAGTCGTCTTTGTTAAGTCCAAGTTTGTGTCAGTTAATTCCAGTCATGCTTTAGTAAAGTAGTGGCAACTTTACTACAAAGCTTCGATGGAGTTTTGGAAGCAACACGAAAACTCATGTTTCACCACATTATATCATTTTCCCACACTCGCGCTTGTAATTCGGCACTTTATGAATAAAACACCACCATTTTTATGCATAAACACTCGACAAAACACTAGTTTTAGAAAAAAATACAACGGAGCGACACGACTCTTCCCGCGTTCCCGCCAAAAAAAAAAAAAACTATTTCATATTATCGTGTATCTCATAATGAAGTCTTAATCACAAAAAGAATGACATAAAGTAAGTCACGGCCAAGTCCTAGAAGCTTTAACGGAATTTAGGAAACAACACAAATATGTAACATCATTTGTAATCCTGCGTACAATTTGGCACTTTATGATTAAAACACAATTAGTTAAAAAAAAACATAAGTTTGGTAAGTAAGTGCAATGCCGCATCATGATTTTTCCGCTTTCCCACCAAAATAGTTCAGTTAGTAGTAGTTCTCCCAAAACCCCGTAACATCTCTGATTCATCATTCTAAATTCAAAGTGCTAAACAATGAGCTGTTAATGATAGTATTCATTAGCGTTGTTTAAAATTAGAACCGCTTTCACCCAATAGGTCAGCCAGTCAAGGTCGGTCGTTTTAACTCATTTGCTAATCAACTTACTATTTTATTGGTTTAAAGAACAACGTGGTAGTCCGATAAGTTATAAGTATTCCAGCTAAGAGAATACTGAAGAAGTTTTTTTTATGTAAAAATTAATGAGAGGAGTTAGACGCTCTCTTGATGGTAAGTGGTAACGCCTGTCCATGACCATTGCAGTGATATACAGAACCTTGAGTAATAAAACAAAGTCCAAGTCATTGTCGTTCTGGCGCTCATTACTTTGATACATTCGATGGTTAGTCGCAAAATTTCTGTAATTTTAGTCAATGTATTTTATACGTAGGTATACCATTTCAGTGTGATTGATTGATTGATTAACTCTTTATTGCACACACTAAAAAAACAATACAGAAGAAATAAAATTAATTAATAAGCGTGTTAGTGTGGTGGAATATGGCCCAACAACCTTTCGCGGTCAAAAAAAAAAGAATCAATTCTTTAAATAACATTATTGTGAGCTTAATAATTACTTTTTGGCGTAGAATAGTAAGAAATCTATCAATGAAATGTTAAAATTGGTCTAAAAAATATAAAGCGGTGCCAAATTCTATACATTTGGAAAACGACTAAAATAGGCACTTTTAGAATTGTTGTTCTTCCGGTCAAAACTGTCTTCAGCCAATGACCCGAGAAGAAACGCCAGAAAATAGGAAGACATTAGAGATCGAAGGGCGCCAATGCTGAAGGACGCTCAATGACTTATTGGTTGGGGTGAATGGCATATTCTGTAAATAAGGGATGCTGGCACATAGTGTTTAGAAATATATTGGCAACGACGCCGAGGGAAACATATCAATGAGTATTAGGAATTTGAATTTCACAAAGGTATTCATTTTTTTATCTTTTTGGCATCTTATTTTTTTTGTTAGTCATTAAAATAAATAAAATAAAATATTGTTTTTAACGTTTGTATTAGGTGTCTTTTTTAAAATGGAACGGACTGAAAGTGAAGGCTGTGGTCGAATTAAAAATAACAACAACCCATAGAGTTTTTACATAATAATATAAAACTCTTTTCGCGCTACTAAAGTGTTAAAAAAGTTCACTTTTAAAACATTCACCGTGATACAAGTCGCAATATACAATACATTTGTATTCTAAACTATTGTTTTACATTTGTGCACCATAGACAATACAAACTACTATCAACCTCGAACTAACTTCCCTCGATTGTTTGTTTCGAACTAGCTTCATTTGATTGCAAACGCGTCTGTAACTTTGGCTAGAGTTTGATATCACAGGTTATTAAATTTTGAAACAAGCTCGTTTGATTTGGCTTTAGGAAGGAACCCTTTTATAAATTAGTTTTACTGATGTTTCAGCCAGCTTTTAAAGGTATAATAATGTTGCCATAGGTAAAAAAGCGTATCCTAGACAAATTCTAAATATATATTTGGCCGTAGCTACATAGATTAGGTAGATGGTTTTAAGGGGAACGCGAAAAAAAATGTCCCTAGTATTATTTTCAATAACCTCTTTTTTAAAAGAGCGTTTATTACCACTATCCTAGAGAATTACTTTTTTTCCGGGAGAAAAAAATAGTTTACGTGATCAATTGATAAAACAAATATCCAATGTCAATTTATGACCACAAAATCAAAATTAGGAAAATTGTATACCCTAAAACGTTGTTTGAAAAAAATGTAAAAGAAAGTAGGTAGAAAAAGAAACAGCCTTACTTAAAAAAGTTGTCCAGCCATTCAATAACCAAATAGCATATTAAGTGGTGACCATCGAAGACGCCGGATGCGTTGCATAACGCACGCATGGCGTGGCGTGGCATGCAATATGCAAACGGCAAATAAGACAATGACTCCCGCATATGCATGTTTGCACTAAATTAGCGATGACGCCTGCTACGTTTCCCACACAAAATATGGGCGTAGCGTCAGCAAAAAAGTTTAAGATAAATATGAAAATATTAAATACAGATTTATAAGTGAAAAATAAGTTTCAGTAAATGAAAAATTATACAGTAAAAACTTGTCTCTGACTTGACTCTTTCGTCACCCGCGTGAGACATTACTTTTCATAAAAGCTCATCCGTGTAGATCCGTATTGCAGTAGACGTGGGAGCTAGAGGAATTAAATAAATAAATAAATAAATATCGTAGGACTATACACACAGCGCCATCTGGCCCCAAACTAAGCAGAGATTGTGTGATGGAAGTCAGATAACTGATAGAATACATAAATACTTTTGTAAATACATACTTATAATACATACAGAACACCCAGGCACAGAACAAACATTTGTTTATTCACAAAATGTTTTGCCCTGAGTGGGAATCGAACCCACGCCCTACAGCTCCCAAGGCAGATATACTACCAATGAGTCAACGGGGCTGTCAAAAAATCTGTCTATAATCTATTAATATACATCGGCATCCCAAGAACAATTATTTTATTGCAGGAAAGAACACCCAAAGCAGCGTTAGCAAGATCATATCAAATCTGGTTAGAGAAGGATGGGAACACGGGTAGGGAAGGTAAGAATTGAATTCTGAAGTGGACTGGCTTCTTCTTGGTAAGTGTGTTCTATCTTATATCACATCCCTGAGTCAAAACATTGTTTTAACAATAAAATTAATAAAAAAAAAACCAACTCCTTGTTGAATTTGCCAACGCTCCGTATACAGGATGTTGTTCCTTTTCTCAGAGTATACTACAAATAAAACTGAAAAGTAAAACTTACAGTTTGTGTTAATGAATGGGCACTCATTTGCAGCGGCCATCGTTATTGCCACCACACACTTTGTTGGCAGGGTTGCCAGTATTTGTAAAACAAATTACCTTGTACATATTTTTCTGTTGTATATTACAGATTTAAGTTCCGTTATTGGTAGTAATGTCTTTTTGCGTCGTATGGTCTAAATTTTTCTAGTAAGTTGGTACTTAAAGAAAGTGACTGATATTTTGTTTGTATATTTTTATTGTAGGATCATTCAATTGCAGGATTATCCTGCAATATGTTACATTTATCGGGAGATCTACTGATTTTAGCTATTGTCTTCTGAAGGACTTATTTATAACATTTATCTTGTTTTTATAATTTTAAAATACAGTAGGTAACTATCGCGAAATATACACGCAAAAAAAAAACAAACAATCGAATTGAGAACCTGCTCTTTTGAGTTGGTTAAAAATGATTCCCAGCACAAAATTTTAAGACGTAACCCGCCAAAACTATTTTAAATCGTTCACCGCTCAATCAGGGCACATTCTCGCATTACGTTCTATATCAGTCACTGCGTACATATAACCAACGTTCGTGTTCTATGCGCGTTAAAAAAACATAAAAGGGATGTCACGTAACAAACCATCAAACGGATGCCAAAAGTTTTTTTTCATTTTCCGGCCATCGACCCCGAGTGGGAGAAACGAGGAGTCAGTGGCTTCTCTCATTTTAAACCGCGACGAAAGCAATTTTTCCGATTTCAGATCTATTTAAAATTTGAGGTTTTTAAATAAACTGGAATTGTATAACCTATTTCAAAAATTAAAAATTCTATCTTTTTTTTATTTGCAATTTTAAATACAGTAAAATTAATTGATAATTTAATTCAAATCAATTCTATATTTAAATTCACATATATATCAACAAAAAGATCAACATAAAATCGTATTATCGTACTACTAGATAACTTTACTGATCTGGTTTCCTCACGATGTTTTCCTTCACCAGCAGCTCAAGCTCATTTGAACCGATCGCGCTAATAACTGAGCTCTCATCCTTAAAAAAGCAAATTAAAATGTTCTAGAAAGATCTACACAAGAAACAGCTATAATGTACATCGTAAAAATTAGGTACACATACGTCTTCAGCACCATTTTTATTTGTTCTAACTATTCGTGCCCATGACATTAAATGTTGGAGAAAACGTCACGAAATAGGCCTAAATTGTTCTA
Source organism: Biston betularia (assembly GCA_905404145.2). Lineage (NCBI taxonomy): Eukaryota > Metazoa > Arthropoda > Insecta > Lepidoptera > Geometridae > Biston > Biston betularia. Next base: position 2,278,882 of record FR989873.1, on the reverse strand, counting down.
AAAGACATGGGTCACATACTTTTTTGCTAATCAATTTAAAATGGAACTACTCACTGCTTTTCTATTACTGAAATGAGTAGAGTACAGTATCATATCAGTAAGACAAGTACTAATAATCACTAAATACATATTTTGCTTTGACATTTCGTTCAAGATCGAAAAAAATGTATACAAAAAAAAACTAATTTATTTCGAGTTTTCAGGATCAGCAGTTCAAAATGATGACTACTTTACGGTAAAACAAAAAAAAACAAAATCAAAATCGGTTCATCCATTCGGGAACTATGGTGCCTCAGCAGATAGACTTGCACACACACATACAGAACGTCAAACTTTTAACATACCGTCGGTTTTGCGTCGCAGCTTAAAAAACAAAACCCTTCATTTTGGCTTTGCCATGCTATTTCAGTGGTCGTGTAAAAAGTTTCCCTACTGCATCATCACTGCCCGCTAGGGCCAGCTGGTAACCGCAGTCGCAACCACGTGAGTACAAAACGTGAAATACCTATTTTACATACATAAAGGCGCTTCGAAGGGTCGTGGGTTCGATTCCCAGGTCAAGTCGTTTGAATGTCCTCTATCATACGTGAGTACACGCAGGATGCTAAACTAACTTTTTTATTGTGACAGGATTATAAAAAGGGATCGGTGCATACACAGAGTTCCGGAAGAAAATGTGATACATCGAGGAATGGCGCAGATAAGAAACGACACGGAAAATTTCATGGATTTTTGTTGAATTTTCCAACATGTAAAAACTATTGCACTGCTTGAGCATTTGATTTTTCTATAGATTTACGTGGTTATATTCGTAATTCGATTAATTTTTCAGTTTATATGTAAAGTCATAAGTATATATTTTGTTTTATTTCTAGCGGCCCGTCCCGGCTTCGCACGGGTGAACATTTATTTTTTTTATTAAATTCTAGTAATAAATATAGCCCACTAGCCGCGATGTTACCCGCTACATGTTTTCAGGATAAAAAGCCATACCAAATTTCATCCAAATCCGTTCAGTAGTTTTTGCGTGAAAGAGTAACAAACATTCATCCATCCAAACTCTCACATTTATAATATTAGTAGAATGTTACTCAGGGAGAATGTAGCATTATAATGGTGAAAGAATTTTTGGAAATCGGTCCAGTAGTTTTTGAGTTTATTCGTTACAAACATACAAAAATGCAAAAATACAAATCTTTCCTCTTTATAATATTAGTATAGATAATAAAGATCTCATCATCATCATCATCATCATCCACAGCTTTCTTTATTCCACTGCTATAAGCCACTCTATTGTTATGGCGAAATTACTGGGCTGTTGAGACTAACCATCGAAAGTCTCAAAGTAATGAGCACCAAAGCAGCGATGCCCTGGACTTTGTTTTATTACTCAAAGTTCTGTTTATCGCTGCAATGGTCATGGACAGGCGTTATCTCTTACCGTCAGGAGAGCGTCTCGTTCGTCTCATTATTTTTCACATTAAAAAAAAAAATAAAAAAAAAAGTCTGCATCGGGCCTGTGGCAATCTGGTCCAGGTTCGACACGCGACCGTGACGACATCGTCGATCCAGCGGGAATACTCACGATTAATTTATGAGATAACCCTACTATTGTTTCAGCTACATTCGGTGGCCTTTTTCATGGAGACGAAGCTGAGTAAATGCGCGTGCGGCCTCATCTTTCTTCGCACAAAAATGTGTCAAACTGCCTGACGTCAGTTTCCATAGTGAAATATATCGTCAACCCATGTTGCGGCTGGACGATCAACACTCCGCTTACCTTGACTAGGCCACCACTCTATTGCAACCTTACTCCACCTGTCATCACTTTGCCTAGCAACGTGTCCTGCTCAGCTCCCCTTGGTGTGAGACCCTATATTTTAAACCTTTGCTTCTTCTTCTTTTTAAAAGAAGCAAAGGTCGTCAAACGAGACGTTGGGAAGATGAGCTCAAAAGAACTGCTGGCACAGAATGGATCAGAATTGTACGCGACAAAGGTAGGTGGAAATCTTTAAAGGAGGCCTTTGTCGAGGGGCAAGCTGTTGTTAAAAAACCGACCGTCAGTAACAAAAATGTAGTTACTAAATATTTTAAACTATTGTTAAACAGTAATAAACGCTTATTTTGTTTTATATTTTAAATCAATATGATCTTAACTAATATAGCTAAAACAATTGTGTTTGTTTTTATTGGTATGTTTATATATTGTGTCGAATAAATATTTCTTTTTTATCTTTTTAACATAACTTAATATGATTCGAAACTCATAGACAGTAAATAAATAAATAAATAAATAAATATCGTAGGACATTACACACAGCGCCATCTGACCCCAAACTAAGCAGAGCTTGTACTATGGAAGTCAGATAACTGATAGATTACTTAAATACTTTTTTTTTGTAAATACATACTTATAATAATACACCCAGACACGGAACAAACATTGATGTTAGTCACACAAATGTTAGCCCTGAGTGGGAATAGAACCCACGCCCTTCAGCTCTCGAAGCAGACATACTACCAATGAACCAACAGGGCTGTCAAGTCAAGTAAGCATTCCTTAATTTACTTCGGAATTCTATCTACTTTTAAAGGGGGTTTGCCGTGCCGTTTCTCATTGGCTTCACGCATTAGGAAGAAGTTATACCCTTTTTTATGATTATAGACACATCGTGAAATGATAGACGTATAGTCGAATGTAAGCGCATGTATTTTATGAATACGAAACATAACTCTTGTCTCATTTTGAAAATAGCATCGAGTAATGTTATGAGTATTGGTTTAGCTATAAAATGAAAGTATAGGAAATCCACTTAGTTCAGCGAATCACACGGCAAGCTTTATCGTAGCTTGTGTAATTTTGTTTAACCATATTTTATATATATTGCCTTATACCGTGATCCATCGTAGACCGCATCTTCGCTTAAGGTGGTTCGATTTCCATACAAACAAATTTTTGCCATTTATGGACAAATGGAGCATAATTTCAACAATGAAAACACAGCTACTGACATTTATTTTGGTAGCATAGCATAATCTACTGTATTATTCAAAAAACATAAATTCATAAATCATTCAACATGGTTAGCGCGGTAGGTTCGTATGCCGAAGGGCGTGGGTTCAAACCCCAACAATGAGCTTGAGCTGCCGGTGAAGGAAAACATCGTGAGGAAACCATAGCATGGTGGTAGGGTACTTTCTAGTACTCGGCTGGCTAGCTACCACCCTCAAGTTGAAAATCTGCCGCCAAGCATCTAACGGTGTGTTCCGGCAGCCTCACTTGAGAGCCAGTTCCATTCCAGACTAGGTGTGCTTTACCATCTTCGACCACGCCTTCACTTAATATCAGGTGAGCTGTGGTCAAACACCTGGTCTGTCAACCATAAAAAAAAAAAAGTGTTATTAAGTACTAATATTATCACATAATTTGAACTTACTCAATGATTCATTGCAAATATTGCAATATCCGCTGTTGATCTAAAAACCTAACGATCCCTCGCCGATTTGGACAATGTCCAATTTACTTCGACCAGTCAACCAAAACCCTTTTCCATTTCAAAACTAACTTCTGAGAAAATTAGCCTGTGTAGACTTTTGGCCTTTTTATCAAGACAGTCTTTAGTTCCATGGAATCAGACACGACTTCATAATACATTAGCAAACCGTCTCAGCTTCGCACGGTAACTTTTTTAACAAGTTTTTAAAATATTGAATCTTAATTTATAATTAAATTTTTTATACTTTTACTTGGTAGTAGATCTCATTAGCAGGAGGTCGTCTATGTATGTACTACCGCAGTGCCTGATACTTTGCCGCCAAGCAGTAGTGTGTAAACATTACTGTATTCCGCTTTGAAGTCAGTTTTTAAAACATTGAATTTCTCTATTTATACTTTTTTTTTTAATTATACTTTTACTTGGTGGTAGAATCTCATTCACAGGAAGTCGTCTATGTATGTACCACCGCAGTATCTGATACAAACATTATTGTATTCCGGTTTGAATGGTACTGCAGCTAGCGAAATTACAGAAATTACATTATTATCATTATTTATTTTTTTAATTATTCTCTTCCAGGCAACAATGGAATAGAAAGAAGATTATAGACTAAGATCAGTAAACATGGATTCGCACAAACAAACATCCTCTCACCCCAAACGCTTATAAATACCGTCTCCGTTCCTTCGTGGGTAAAAATAATGAAGTTTAAAGAAGTTAATGTCTATTTAAAGCTTTATGCTATCACAAATATCATTAACATTAATTTAAGCAGTGAGAAACTAACAGATTTATTGCTTTAGGTGCCGATTATAGCGATTCCATTTCATTTCTCTTATCTTTTATAAATAGCACGAAGTCGCAGTCTGTATAATGTCCGTTTTCTTTTTCTAAAAAAAAATCATTTTATCGGTGTTTGGTACGGTTTCACTGACTTCTTGATATTTTTTGACAGAGGCTTGTATTCACAATACAACCGAAAGGCGTGGGCTCAAACCCCATCAATGAGCTTGAACTGCCTGTAAAGAAAAATATCGTAACGAAACCATAGCATGGTGTTAGAGTACTTTCTAGTACTCGGCTGGTTATCTACCACCCTCAAGTTGAAAATCTACCGCCAACGGTGTGTTCCGGCTGCCTCACTTGACAGCCAGTCCCATTCCAAAGTAGGTGTTTACTATCTTCGACCACACCGTCACATGACACCTGGTGAGCTGTAGTCAAACACCTAGCCTGTCAACCATAAAAAAAGTCGGCGCATGTCGCCAGTTCTACCTATGAGTTAGATTCACTTTCACATTTCATTTTCTGGTACATAACCTAATAAACGAAAGTATACTTTCCAACAAGCAACTACGACGTAATATCAACAAATATTTTCCTCAATACTTGGAATTCAGCTTGCATGCAACAAAATGCAATGACAGAGAGTCTCAAGCCAAGTTTTCAACCATGTTTAGCTTTCTAGGACAGTAGGAACAAGGTAAATCTGGACAAGTTGCATAAGCCTTTAACGACCTAGGCATTCAAAGCACGAAGTACTCGTATCTCGTATTTCTATTCATGTGGTACACATTTAGATACACGAATATACATATATAGATAGCTGTGGTGTTTATCCATTATCCTACAAGAATCGCTCAGTTGTTGACACATTGTATATTGTACTAGCGGACGCCTCGCGGTTTCACCCGCGTATTTCTCGTTCCCGTGGGTAATACAGGAATATAAAGTAGCCTATGTCACCCAGAGATAGTGTAGCTTCCCAACGGTAAAAGAGTTTTTGAAATCGGTCCTGTAGTTTCGGAGCCTATTAAATACAAACAAACAAGCAAATCTTTCCTCTTTATACTCGTAATAGTATAGATAGATTGAACAATCTCTATATAAAACCTCTTTATTGTTTTTTTTTACATAATTGAACTTTTTCTTAGCGTTCTTTGTTCTCTCTTTTTTACATACTTTTAATCTTATGAATTAATTAAGGTTGAGTTTTGGCGGGAACGCGGAAAGAATCGTGTCGCTCCGCTGTATTTTTTTCCAAAACTTGTGTTGTCGAGTGTTTATGCATAAAAATGGTGGTGTTTTATTCATAATGTGCCGAATCACAAGCGCGAGTGTGGGAAAATGATATAATGTGGTGAAACATGACTTTTCGTGTTGCTTCCGAAACTCCATCGAAGCATGACTGGACTTGACTGACACGGACTGGACTTGACTAAGACCGGACTTTGACCATAACTATAGCTAAGAGACAGCAGAAATAACACTTAAGTCAAGGCAGTATGGCTTTACAACTTTAGCCTGCCCGATGGGGCAAATTAATAAAAAAAAATGAAATTTGGAATTGAAATTTATTTTGCAGTGGTAACGCGTAAAACCACAGACAAAATACGATATAAACCTTCACGGAGTCACAAAAAAAAAACTATCAAATAACAACCACAGACGACATAAAGATTTAACCTTGAGGTAAAACAGAAAAAACTACAAAATGTAAAGGAAATCGACGAAGGTTACAACATGCAGAACGTCGTTTTATAGGCAGATGGTACCTAAGTGATTTCCCGGGGGCCCAGTACGAAACGAATAAACTTGATCAAACGCGAATTAGAGGGACACGGCACGACTTCACTTCAGTTTACAATTTTAGTTTTTTTTAATAGATATAAATAAATAAATAAATCTCACAGGACATTACACACAGCGCCATCTGACCCCAAACTAAGCAAAGCTTGTGCTATGGAAGACAGATAACTGATAGAATACTTAAATGCTTTTTTTCTTTTTTTTTTGTAAATACATACATACTTATAATACATACAGTACATATGGTCTACATGGTTATTAAATAAATTCACAAATCATTCGTAAATTTGATTTTCTGCTAATAATCTACTGTTTTATTCAAGCAATTGTAATTTGCCGCAAATAGAGACCAAAATAAATGCCAGTAGCTGTGATTTCACTGTAAAATTGTGCTTCATTTGTCCATAAATGGCAAAAACTTATTTGTATGGAAATCGAACCACCTTAGATCAATTTCTCAGGAAACTTTTGTTCTATGATTTGGCAACTTTGCGAGAAAAAAGCTAGTTCTTTCATTTATTTATTTTATTTTACTGTACAACAGATACTCCCTGTGCTTACAGATTACTCCAAAGCGCACAGAGAGTCAATATTACATCAAAATATCATTCAAAATAACTTATTTATACTAATTATTAATATTTATTCATTATTGTTGCTATCACCAATGAAGGCGACAGCAGAGCATATGAACAAGTCCATTTTGTCGGCGAATACGTCTTATTGTGGTCCATTGAAAATGATTTAAATACAAAAATTCAAATATTTTATTGATAACACCAATGTTACAAGTCAATTCAAAATTTCATATGTCATTATGTGAGTTTTAAAACACTGATTACATGTCAATGAATAAAAAAAAAACAAAAATGTCAATATAAGGTATGTCAAAATACAAAGATGTCAGTATATAAAAAAAATTGACAATGTAAAAAGGTAATTCTAAGGTTACGCGGAACGTTAGCAACAAGCCGAAAAAAAGTCACTAATTTGTTATACTACATTTCCTCAGAACATTTCGCTGCAGGCGAATGACAGTCTTCTATAGTAAATGAATAAATCTATCAACTCCCATGATATATTTGACACTAGCAAAATGCACAAAGTGCGATGCCGAGAACGATGAAGAAGCTTAGCGAAGGTTTCGCTTGGTATATTTTTGTTTCGTGCCATGCATGATTCGGTCTAGTGCGCGGTGACCTTTTCCTACTTCGACAGCTAATACAGCGGGGATATTAATACATACATCTAATAGTTAAATATTCAAAACTAGCAGCTCGCCCCGGCTTCGCACGGGAACAAAACTCGATTAACAATATAAATTAACATAACATCATCTTCGCTTAACATCAGGCGGGATGGCGATCAAACGGAAGCCTACCTACTATAAAAAAAAAAAAAAAAAATATAGCCTATGTCACTCAGTCATAATGTAGCATTCTAATGATGAAAGAATTATTCAGATCGGTGCAGTAGTTTCGAAGCCTATTCAATACAAACAAAAAATCAAATCATTCCTCTTTATAATTAGTAGTGCTATTTATATCAGATTATAAGTAACGAAGGTTTTTATGGCTTGTAACCGCTTCAGTAACATTTGCTATATTCTGTAAGCAACACCGCTAATTACATTTTTCAATTCTTATTTATTACCCGACTGCACAAAGTGGAGGGTTGTGATTTCAGCAATATATATATTTTAACAAATGAGGAATACTTTGGTGCGCCTTACCCGATGGGTATAATTATGTCTAAAACAACCAAAAATAATGACGTCACAGTAAAACTAAAATAAAAGTTTCAGAATATAAATTTGCAACTATTATTTGAGTTAAACATATCGTGCCTAGTCTATCTATCTATACTATTATAAAGAGGAAAGATTTGATTGTTTGTTTGTATTGAATACGCTCCGAAACTACTGGACAGATTTCAAAAATTCTTTCACCGTTGGGAAGCTCTACAATCTACGGGCGACATATGCTACTTTTTATCCCCGTATTCACACGGGAACGCGAACTACGCGGGTGAAACCACGAGGCGTCCGCTAGTATTTTATAAATACATTGACATTGTTACAAATTACTATTTCTAACGTTTTATTCGGTCGACCAGCCGCAAGATGGGTCGACAATATTGTCACTGTCGCGGGTCGAACCTAGACCAGATTGGCACAGGACCGAGGCAGATGGCATGTAAAGAGAGAGACCTATACCCAGCAGTGGGATAAAGAAGGCTGTGGATGATGATGATGATGAACGTTTTATTTAGTAAAAACCCCAGTAATGACGTTAGGATATATTAACAATTTTGGGGCCTTGCTTGTAACGTCTCACGGTAGAAAAAACTAGACACGACTAGTGTGTATGTGCTAAAATGCTAACAGGGTCACTGTTCTTTCATTACATCGTCATTTAGCTGTATATTATGAAGTCATGCTTTTTATGACTCGGAACTATGACAGATAAGGTGTGGCCGTCGGCAGAAATAATTCGATTAAAACATATCAACATGATATCGACTTCTAACGTGTAAGGGCTTTAATAAATTAAATAAATATCAGTGGGATTTCACGCAGCGCCATCTATCCTCAACCTTTGCAAAGTTTGTAAGCTATTTGGAACAGCTGATAGAATAATTATTTTTTTAGCATTTGCCAGTGTCAAGTATTTATATATTTTCAAGTTTCAACATTTAAATAAGTGTCCTCGTAGCTAGTTATAGTCAAAGTCCGGTCTTAGTCAAGTCCAGTCTGTTTCAGTCAAGTCCAGTCATGCTTTAGTAAAGTAGTGGCGACTTTACTATACCTAAAGCTTCGTGCTGCTTCCATAACTCCATCAAAACCACTTGTCAACATGAAGACACCACTGCTTTATTATGGCATAACTGGACTCGACCGTGACTTAGGTACTTAGTGTGACTTTCACTGTACTTATTTAACTTGAATTTTTCAAATGTGTTAAGGTAGCAATTTTAATAGTTTGTAGCGATGATAGCTCAGTGGTTAGCGAGGTAGGTTCGCATGCCGAAGGGCGTGGGTTCAAACCCCAACAATGAGCTTGAGCTGCCGGTGAAGGAAAACATCGTGAGGAAACCATAGCATGGTGGTAGGGTACTTTCTAGTACTCGGCTGGCCAGCTACCACCCTCAAGTTGAAAATCTGCCGCCAAGCATCTAACGGTGTGTTCCGGCAACCTCACTTGAGAGCTAGTTCTATTCCAGGCTAGGTGTGTTTACCATCTTCGACCACACCTTCACTTAACATCAGGTGAGCTGTGGTCAAAACACCTAGCCTGTCAACCATAAAAATAATAATAATAATATAAAGAAACGCATGTAAAATCTATGCACATAATCAAATCTGGAATAATACATACCAGCTCCTGGTTCATCTATTAATTTGAGGATTTAATTATACTTACTTCATTCGTAATTTACAACACACCTTTAGCTGGGGCTCATAAGTAAAAAATATTAAAAAGAACAAAAAACATTTATCAGACAAAATCACGGTGCGAAAAACTTGATAAAAAAAGTATGATGGAAAACGTCGTTACTGAGCTTGTGCCCACATGGATTAGTTTCTGATGATTAATCATGATATATAGGTAACAAAAAACTTTTTGTGCTTGACCACAGCTCACCTGATGTTCAGTGACGGTGAGGTTGAAGATGGTAAAGCACACCTAGCCGGGAATGGAACTGGATCTCTAGTTAGGCTGCCGAACAGACCGTTTTAGGTGCTTGGCGGCAGATTTTCAACTTGATAGTGGTGGCTAGCCAGCCGAGTACTAGAAAATATCCTACCACCATGCTATGGTTTTCGTACGAAGTTTTCTTGACCGACAGCTCAGGTTCATTGTTGGGCTTTGCCACGCCCTTCGGCGTGTAAACTGACCGCGCTAACCGCTAAGCTATCATCGCCCCCAAAATATTATAACTGTACTTGGAAAATAAATTTAGCAAAATTAGGCATTCGGGAAATAAATTTAGCATAATTGGGCACGTGACCGTAGTGACGTCAAGCAGATAGTTACGTCAAGATCAGCGGGCTAATGGTCTATCCGATCATTTTCTGTTTCGCTGCAATCATGCCGTGACTGTTTTGATCTAGAAACCGTGTACCCTTTGACAACATGTTCAGTTTATTTAGAATTTACGAGAACATAAATCATATTACTTTATGGTAGACCTCCTTAGCAAGAAATTTAGGTAGGTACCCATCGCTGTATCAGATATGTTCTGCTCCTAAGAAGTGGTGCATGTTCCTGTTTGAAGGGTACCGCAGCTAGCGAAGTTGAACGAATTGAATGTTTTAAAACAGCGATGGCCAGAACATCGCTGTTTTGGCGCTTTTGTTTTGTTACTCAAATTCTAAGTACCATGTTCTATGGATATATATTATCCGTAAATATCGAGAGAGCGTTTCGTTTGCATGAAATCGATTGAATAAAGTTTTTAGGTTTTAGACAGCCGGACCATAGCAATGATTCCTGTCATGGTCACTGGAGGATTTGAATAATAATGGCTAAATATAGTTCTCTATATCTTGTTAGTCGGCTATTATCCTCTAGAATTGTATTTAGACCGTACTGGAAAGTTCACACTGATTCACAAAACAAAACCAATCGGATTACTAGGCACCGGACCCGAGATGGGCGTGTTATCACTTACCATCTACAACCGCGATAATTTGAACTATCATCCACTTAATTGCTTTTTAATTTAGAGCTCTTTTTGCACTGGACATTAAACATTTGACAATATTTTTTTTTGCGTTTGACAGAATCAATTTTCAGCTCTATTTATGAGAAGTTAAGACTGAGTAATAAAAACATTCAATGACATCACCTTTAGCCTAAGGCATTGTTCGTCGTCAATCTGTCAAAGTCCGAAACTAGTTTAGAAATGTATCAGAGAAATAAAAAAATAAATGACGCATATGTTATCAAGTCGTGCAAAAACTGGCATAGGATCCGATTATACCAACGACAGCTTTTATTGAAAAGAAACTAGACAAAAAAATTAAATTACGAGACACTAGTTAGAGAAATGACATTAAAAAACTATTTGTCGTATAAGGTACTTTATATATTTATTCAACAATTTGTGTATTGCCGATAACCAAGCAAATGATGAACTAAAACATCTTGAGGAAACCTAATTAAAAAGTTCTTAAAAAAAAGTTCTCGAAGTCAGCCAACCCGCACTTGGGTAGCCTTGCCCTTCTCGCAATGAGAAGGTTCCGTGCCCAGAAGTGGGGCAGTTTATAATAACAGGGCTGACTCGAAAAGAAAAATAAATAACATTCTTGGTATCAACCCTATTAAAAACCGAAAGGAGTTTTTACTCTACCTAGACATAACCTATTTATTTAGTGTGAATTTGGCGTAAGTCTTCTTCTTTCTTTGGTTTTGGCGTCGCGTTTTAGCATTTGCCAGTGTCAAGTAATTATATATTTTCAAGTTTCAAAAGTTAAATAAGTGCCATCGTAGCTAGTTTTAGTCAAAGTCGTCTTTGTCAAGTCCAGTTCGTGTCAGTTAATTCCAGTCATGCTTTAGTAAAGTAGTGGCAACTTTACTACAAAGCTTCGATGGAGTTTTGGAAGCAACACGAAAACTCATGTTTCACCACATTATATCATTTTCCCACACTCGCGCTTGTAATTCGGCACTTTATGAATAAAACACCACCATTTTTATGCATAAACACTCGACAAAACACTAGTTTTGGAAAAAAATACAACGGAGCGACACGACTCTTCCCGCGTTCCCGCCAAAAAACCTTGGCGTAAGTCTAGAAATTCGCAAATGAAACCGTGGGATTTCAAACATTTTTAATTGTGAACGGTATTCAAAAGATGGAATTAACGATTCCACAACACTTTAAAATTACCCGATATTCTTTTTTTGCCCGACGCATACTTGTTTCCTTACCCGGTGAATATCCCTACACACGCATGCCAGTTGGTTTCTCTCAAATATTCTGACAAATAAAATTTTTATCGCGACAAAAGGCACCGGTGTCGTATTAAATTTAATTGCCAACAATTGACGATAGTTAATATAAAGTTACAAGCGGGCAAAATGTATCAAGAACTTAAATTAACCGTTGTGTCCGCGAAAGTAATTTTTAATTGATTTAAGTATTAATTATTATTGTATGGGATTGCCTCTTTAAGAATGTCTGCGTTGACGTATAGAGATAAAATTCATACTGTTCATAATTAATGCAGTTTTTTTTTATAAGTGCTAATTAATGAAACACGGCAGTAAATTTATTTATTTATTACGGCAAGTAACATATCCAACGACATTTTACAATCTATATAAATGTAAATCAAATTGTGTTCGTTGGGAAGCGCATAGTTTGAGAACGGTTGAGCGGATTTAGCGGATTTTTTTTTCTAACGTTCTTGATACTTCAAACGAGGTTCGTATGGATGCGACAACGTTGTATTTTGTCCAAAAGTTTTTGAGAGTTAGTTAGAAAAATAGTGTTTTTATTTTCATATAATGCCGAATTACAAGCGCGGGTATGGGAAAATGATATAATATGGTGAGGCATTTCGTGCTGCTTCCAAAACTCCATCGAAACTTGTAGTACAGTCGCTACTACTTTCCTAAGGCATGACTGGACTCTGCCGTGAATAACTTTGTGTGACTTTGACTGTGACTAAATTGTGAAGCTAACAACGAAGAAGTAGAGAACGGCTATGAAGTAAAGAGCATTCAGTTAACTTGTAAAAAAAAATTCAAAACTTTTTCTTTCTTTTTGATTTACTATTGCAGAAGTTGTTTCTTGGGGTTGAGTGGTCCGATTTATCATTTTGAAGAACGGAACTTTAAACACAAACATATATCTATATATTATTTCATTCCGGAAAGCGTTTATATTCGTACATGGAAAGCTACTTTTAAGTGGACATGAATGGATGCCGTTGTATTATTTTGTTATTTAAACACGAAAACGTCACTTCCGGCGTCAATTTGACCCTCAATTTTACAATGCATGTGAGTGGGTTTTATTTAAATTTTTTGTAGCGATGACAGCTCAGTGGCTAGCGCAGTCGGTTCGCACGCTGAAGAGCGCGGGTTCGAACTCCAATAATGAGCTTAAGCTGCAGGTGATGTAAAACATCGTGGTGAAACCATAGCATGGTAGTAGGGTGCTTTCTAGTACTCGGCAAGCAAGCAACCATCTTCGACACTTAACATAAAGTGAGCCGAGGTCAAAAACCTAGCCTGTCAATCATTAAAAAAAACTTTTTACATGCGTGATTTTTACAACGCATGAGAATTTTGAGATGTGGCGCGAAATAATAAACCGTCTTAAGTAAAACATACTTGTTACGTACTCGATTATGAACATTTACTTCGTTCAGCTTAATTAGAATGGATATCAAAAAAATTTTCTTACTGCTACCGTAGATTAGACCGCTGCGGATATTGAAAGAAAGAAAGAAATTCTATTACAGAAATTCTGTAACAAACACAAAAACAAACAAACAGAGAGAGACAAAAGTTACAGAACGGTTGTTAATTGAATACATTGAGTAATCAATTAACAAATCCTTATAGAAATCATAGAGGAAAACCAACAATACTAATAAACTTCAGTAATAAATAAAACAAATGACGCACAAATTCATATCAAAATGAAATAAAATATTTCTGCTGGCAGGCGAAAAAATATTTCTAAAAACCGCATTAGCAACCGACAAGGCCACCCAAATAAAACACTTTTAAAAACTCGATCACGAAGATTTATTTCCTTTCTTAACTGTCCATTAAATTTAAATAGGTATCAGCAAAACAAGAGTGCTTCTTGATTACAAGCACCGCAGCCAACCTGAAATGCATTGGTACAAAATCCCACAACTTTTAGAATATTTTTAGTGCTTAAATGTTTGCTTATTTAAATGTCATTTAATCTAGCTTTGCTTTCGATTAATTGAAATATTATACACCTAAATTAAAAACATTGTCGATGATTTTAATATAATGAACTGGATTAATATGTTTATTTAACTAGAGATTCCAGTCCCACGATGTTTTCTTTTAAATGATATTACAACTCGATGGATTTTGGGGTCCGTGTTTTATTTTATTTGTATGATATGGATTATTTATTTTTATATTAGATATTTAGATCATTTATTTGGATTCAATCTACGTACTTATTCTTGATAAATTATACACTGTGTTAACATAACTACTAAGTTTCGTTACTAAATTTCTTGTCCTAAAATTAAGTTCCACCGCATAACTGCCCGTCCAAACAACGACACACAATCTGCGATTAAAATCATTTTGATTTCGTTCATTCGCCCAATTACGTTCACCTACCCATTATTTTAAGAAAACTTTACATAAATATGTGAGCCGAAAACGCTATGCAATTACCCGACGAACAAAATTGCGAAGTGTATAATGCTGGCCTAAAGGAACGTGCAGTCAAGAGAATGGAAGTGGCAAAGTTAAACTACACTACCATAGTACATTGTACCACTACTAATGTATCTATACAAAGCGAATACTAACAAATTTAACATATCCAAGTTAGTGTCCTTACCTAGTCTATTTGCCACGTTTAAGTCAGTATCGTTACCAAGTCCATTTGCCACGTTTAAGTCAGTATCGTTACCAAGTCCATTTGCCACGTTTAAGTCCTTATCGTTACGAAGTCCATTTGCCACATTTAAGTCAGTATCGTTACCAAGTCTCTTTGTCACGTTTAAGCCAGTATCGTTACCAAGTCTCTTTGCCACGTTTAAGTCAGTATCGTTAGCAAGTCCATTTGCCACGTTTAAGTCAGTATCGTTACCAACTCCATTTGTCACGTTTAAGTCAGTATCCTTACAAAGTTCATTTGTCAAGTTCAAGTTAGTGTACTTACGAAGTCCATTGGACTTACTCTTTTATCCCGAAAAAGAATATGAAAATGTAGTGTTCGCGTGGGAACAGCGGGTAACACCGCGGGGCGCAGTTAGTCTGGTTCATATAATGCAAACTTAGCTTTGTTTGGGTCTAAATGGTGCCATGTGAAATGAAAAATTAACACCGTGTAAGAATGTGAGATGTCACTTTTGCTATCACAACATCTTTGACGGACCTCCTCGGCAAGTAACTGGCGAGTTTCTGAATTCGCAAAAAGTCAACGATTCGCTCCAGATCAAATGAGTGTCCTGCGGGCACGAACCCGAATCGGAGTATGGGAGAACCTGTTTTTATCACCGCCTTGAAGAACACAGGAGACTATGTAAGGACAGATAGAAAATACCGGTAACACGTTTCTTAAACATGACATCATGCGCGCCAGTGAGATATATTTTGTATTTTTTTGTTATGAGAAATAGGGCTTACGTTTGACTGCCTTCTCACCTGATGTTAAGTGATGATGCGGTCCAAGATGGAGCACTCTTGCCTAGAAGTTACCGGTTAACTTTCCACTTGAAGACACCCAGATTATATCCAACGGGGAATACCCACTCAGGCAGCGCATTCCACTGCCTAGCAATCCACACAATGAACATGGAATCAAATCGTTTCGTTTAAGGTTTTGGAACGTCGACCATGAAACGATGTCGCTTTTTTGAGCTTCTGGTTGTCAAATAGAAAAATGGGCATGAGGGAATGAGACCATGTAGTTCTGAAGCACACTCTCCGAAAGACTTAAACATACATAAAACAAAAAAAACATAACGATTAATTTGTAGTAGTACAACGGCGACCTTATCGCCCAGAGCGATTTCTTACCGACAACCTTTGTATGGATAGTGCTAGCTACTAGTTTTTTTTGCTAGATTGATTACTTTGTCTGCAGTTTTCTTTCTGTCCGTCAATACTCCAGAGCGGACAGTGTAAATTAACGCACTTTTTCAGGGCACAATCAGAGTGACCAGCGTCTCTCGTACAGTTCCGGAGTAAGTATTAACTGTAAAGTTTTTTTTAGGGGTCTGTACCCAAAGGCCGTCCAACGAGACCCTATTACTCAACCCATTGTATCGGTGCTCCGCCTTTGATTTTATTATAACAGCCTTAGTAGTATTATGTGTACTACTTTCATAACGTTTGTCAGATCTGTGTTGCGGAAATTGAAAACAACTTGATTTATACATTTCTTAAGACAATTATATCACGGTACGCCAGCTTAAACGGTATCTTTCGTCGGGCCTTTGTCGGTGCCGGCGTCCCATCAGTTTTAGATCCGAACGGACTGATTCGGGATGACTGCAAGAGACTCGACGCAGTGACGTTCATCCCATTGAAGATGGGACAGCTTCTGGTGTGGAACGCCACATGGGTCAACACCCTGGCACCGTCTCATTTTTTTTTTGACTTCGGGATAAGCTGGTGCTGCCGCACATGAAGCCGAAAAAAACGGCTCAAATTTGGATAGGATGCACTTGTTTATGCCGTTTGGGGTTGAAATTTTAGGTCCGCATGCCCATTCACAAATTACATAAATAGGAACCTGCCCAAACGTTTCTAGGAGGCGTCAGATGACAAGAATTCTGGCTTCTAATGCCATTTTTTATATGCCAGCATTTTTCTAGTTCTAGCTGCGCCCCGCGGTGTTACCCGCTACAAGTTTTCGGAATAAAAAGTAGCATATGTGTTAATCCAGGGTCTCAGCTACATTCATACCGAATTTCATCCAAATTAGTTCTGTAGTTTTTGTGTAAAAGAGTAACAAACAGCTATCCAACCATCCAAACTTTAACATTTATAATGTTAGTGGGATTTACGTGTTATTATTGTTAATATATTATTTTCTTAATATATCCGTATATTTATTTACTTAAATATATTTCCCGCACATAAAACGTTGTACCGATTGTTTGCATTTTAGCTATATGATACCTAATCCATTGTACAACCGCTGCGCACTACATTATCGGTTGGACTTTCCAAATTTAGCATTACTCGATTCAGAAAATAACTGTAGTACCTACACTCTTATCTCAACTACATTATCAAGAAACACTATTCCCTGTCATTTAAGAATTTAAGTATAAAACGGAATTTACGAATAAACTAAATTCCTTTTATGCACAGAAAACAATTTATAAATATAATTACAATACTGCGGTTTTACCTAACGGCAATGACAGAATCTTTGGTAGATTTTTTTGTATTTGTATGGTTGACAGGCTAGTTGTTTGACCACAGCATACCTGATGTTAAGTGAAGGTGTGATATTTTCATTCACCGGCAGCTCAAGCTCATTTATTTATCATGTTTTACGAAAAATTCCAATTAAAGCGTACTTACATAAATACCTAACATTATATAAGTTGTTTTTTGAACACGCGTATTTTGTGCCGATCGTTGGCCTTTGACACGGTTGCTGTTTTGATGTATAATTTATTAGTCGTGTACATTTATCAGTTTTCGTTGTGATTTTCAGGAATTACCAAGATTAACCTACACAACGGCACACGCTTGCCTAGATTCACTCTCGACACAGATTCTATACATTGGGGAACACGCAATCAGGCAGCGTATTCTACAATTTAGCGGATCGCACAATGAAAGTACAATCAAATCATTTGGAACGTCAAACATGAAACATTTTTTTTCGTCATGTCATTTTATTATATTGACAATATTCATTGGTATTGACATATTTTTATATTGACAATATTTTTTTATACTGTCATGTTTGTATATTGACTTAACTTATTTTGACATTTTTGTGTTGGCATGTAATCAGTGTTTTAAAACTCATTTAATGACATACCTATATAAAATTTTGAAGTGACTTGACATTGGTGTTATTGATATAATATTTGTATTTGTATTTGGGTGTCTTAAAATCTAGAGTAAATAGGTTTCTACTAGTAAGCGTGCTCCATCTTAGACCACACTACTGCTTAACATCAGACAGAGTGTGGTCAAACGCGAACCTATTTTGAATGAAAAGAAAAAAAACCACGTCGCTTTTTTGAACTCGGAAATAAATAAATATCGTAGAGCAGTGCCATCTGACCCCAAACTAAGCAAAGCTTGTACAGTGAAAGTCAGATAACTGATATAATACATGAATACTTTTAGCTACTCAAAGTTCTGTGTATCGCAATGGTCATGGACATGCGTTACCTCTCACCACCAGGAGAGCGTCAATAAAAAAAAACCTCAAGCCACGTTTCTCAATAGATTAATTCAATTAATATTTAATTGTAAGCCATATATCGCATGTTTAGTAATAAAATGATACTGATAAGGAATGCTAGCGGCAGTGTAGTGTAGTCCCACCGCATCTCGCGCAATGCCGGATTTCCCACGGGCACTGCGGTCTGCGGTATCCTGCTGGAATTACTACAAATGATTCATACTTACTACTGTTGGGATGTCGATGACTATTTAAGTATAATTATTTAGTTAGTTTAATTAAGTAGATCATTTACAATTTTAGGTTCTCAAAACTGCCTATTTTTTTCCTCAAGCCATTAGTTACCACGCAATTATATTTTGATAAAGGGGTTTGGGTTAGGTTTTTTTTAGTAGATAGGTTTGCTTTTGACCGCCATCCCATAAAGGGGGTTTCTTTTTCCATACAAATATTTTTTTGCCATTTATGGACAAATGGAGCATAATTTTACAGCGAAATCACACCTACTGGCATTTATTTTGATCTTCATTTGCGGTAAATCACAATTGCTTGAATAAAACAGTAGATTACTAGCATAATCTACTGTTTTATTCAAAAATCATAAACTCATGAATCATTGTTACTACTGTTTTATACAATCAATTGTGATTTACCGCAAATAAAGACCAAAATAAATGCCAGTAGCTGTGATTTCATTGTAAAATTATGCTCCATTTGTCCATAAATGGCAAAAAAATATTTGTATGGAAATCGAACCACCTTAAGTGAAGATGCGGTCTACGGTGGAACACGCTTGCCTAGAAGAAACCGATTCACTCGCGACTTGAAGGTACTTCTGAGTACCCAGTGCGCAGTGAGTGATCTTTCTCCTAATATAATTATCTGCTTTAAGAGCTGTAGGGCGTGGGTTCGATTCCCAACCAGGATAACAATTTTGTGGTATAAACAAATCTTTGTTCTATATTGAATACAGAATGATACAGAACACTGTATGTGTTTACAAAAAAGTATTTAAACGTCCTAGGCAATTCATTTATTTATCAATTGATTACCTAAAGTACAAAAAAAGAAACAAAATCATAATAAAAAAAAACAAACCAAATATGTATCAAGTTGCATTCTGGTAACCACGGCGTTTTACTCGGATATGCAACTGTCAAATCGAGGACCAAGTAACCGAGCCCATGTCATTTAACGACTGGCTCGTAATTAAGTAACAATTTATAATTCAGGTCGATCGGAATCCTGCAATTTGCTTAATCGACCTGGGTGGTGCTCCATAATGAGGTGACTTGGTTACTTTTGAAAATGACCATAATTTGGTACTGACCAAAACGTTTTGGTATGCGTGCTGTGACATGAGTGTACCTTTTATTTTTTAAGGTTTATTTTTCATTGTATTTTTTTTTTAAATTTAAGTAGATCTACGTTTGGCCACCAACTCGCATTGCGCTGTGCATTAGGCACAGCGACGGTGTGGCCGAGGATGGAGCACGCTCATCTAGAAGAAATCTATTCACTCTAGCCTTAAAAATGTCTAAATTGTAATTTATGGGAAACAGGGAAGCCGGCAATGACTTCCATTCATGGGCCGTGAGTATCAAACATTTTTATTTCTGTTTATTGCAAGCTAGTGTCACGTTGCAAACCGCTATCTTACAGGAAATGAGCTTAAACTACCGGTGAAAAAAAAACATCGTGAGGAAACCATAGCATGGTGGTAGGGTATTCTCTAGTACTCGGCTGGCTAGCTACCATCCTCAAGTTGGAAATCTGCCGCCAAGCATCAAACAGTTTGTTCCGACATCTATCTTCGACCACACCGCCACTAAGCATCGGGTGAGCTGTGGTCAAAATACATATGCTGTTATTTAAAAAAGATTTTTTATGAACAAGATTGCGAATGATTAAAAGCTTGAAGTTTAATATTTGAATTACTTTTACTTTTGAAGAATTCCAAAACGGGATTAAACTTTTTCGGATAACATAATACATCTTTTCAGATATAAGCATCAAGTCGACTCTCATCTCAGAATAAGTATCTGGGACAATGATTCGGCAAAATACAAATGTTTTCCTTAAGTACCGGCAATAATTCAGCCTCTCATCACGAGGATATCCATCTCATTTCCATGAAGGCCGTAGTCATCCCTCTGTACTGAGCCTTGGCAGCATCGCTTGATGAATGTTCGTCAATTTTGGTCATAATGCCCATCAGATAAGCTTCCAAAATATTTATACAGGACCCTTCAAATAGCTGCTGATACAGCGGCATCTCGGGAGAATTTAAAATGGTCTCGACGGGGGCCAATTTATATAGCGCTAAAATGTAAAGGAGTACAGAAAAATCTCGCTTACCCTTACCGGCGAAGTCCAAGGGCTTTTTTGGGCAAATAATTTGGACCAGTTCTGCGAGCGTTGAACCCAGGCCAGCCCGAGGCGACGGCGTTTCGCCTGATTCGAGCCCAAAATCGCACGTCGTTGCGTTGTTTTTGCCCACTGCAGCATTATTATTATTAATTGGATCACCGCCTTGTCCAGTGATGGTAATCGTTAAGGTGCAGCCAAGCCACAGCGCTTTTTAAGGTGTTCTGCATATTGAAATCTTCTACATTAAGAAACTGCACTATAAATAGGTATGCATAATTCTTTGTAGCCTTCCCATAATTTTATTTGTGCAATCTCGTGAATGAACTGTGGTTTCTGAGTGAATGAGTGACGTATGACGATATCAACTCGGTTGGATCAGTTTTACAGAGCGGCGCTTGCTTTGTTGTTCAATGTCGATATTGATTTACATTGGTCGCTAAATACGAAGTTTTCGCTCAAGCACGTCAAATTCCACCTTTGAATCGGGTTTCATCCCTCCACACTGTCACCCTTGACTCCAGTGACCCTCCAATCGCGCGTCCCAGCGGATCGCCAAATCTGGCGCTACCTGCATAAATCAAAACGCCATCGCCATAAATCAAGTGGTAATACCAATGTCCCCCGTAATTTACCTGCTGATAGGAGTACTTGAAATAAAATTCCACTGTTTTATGGTACGATTGTATCAATCTGAGAATTATTTATTAC
This sequence comes from Biston betularia, assembly GCA_905404145.2. Lineage (NCBI taxonomy): Eukaryota > Metazoa > Arthropoda > Insecta > Lepidoptera > Geometridae > Biston > Biston betularia. Next base: position 2,257,601 of record FR989873.1, on the reverse strand, counting down.
ATTATATATCGAATCTTGTATTTTTATGTTTATAGGGTTATAAGTTTGGAGTGTACTAAGCCAATATATTCATCATTAGGAACAACTTTTACTATGAACACAGCCCTGAAATTGTGGGCGAAAACACCTGTTTTATAAAAAAGTTCATTGATCAGATTAGTCAGAGTAGAGTTGCTGATCTTTTTTTGCAACTTCGTAGTTGTGCTCCTTCGATTATAAACCTGTAAATTATCTAAGTTGTGCTTATAGTAAAAGTTGTTTACAATTATCCCCTTTCAGCTTAGTACACCCCAAGATTATAACCCTGTAGAGTTGTTTATTACCTCCGTTTATACTGTAAACTAAAGTCCTTACTCGTCTTTTACAAATTTCTGCATCGATTCCATCAAGCTTATTTTACGACCCACGAATCTCCAAAACTCCAACCCGAATACATCAAATGTATCCCGCTATTCATCAACCGGCCGTGCTGCCAGCATTCTCTTCAATTTACCTGGATAACCTTGATACACTTGTCAAATGCGCTGCGTCGAAATGTTGGCGAGTGGACCAACAAGGATTATAAGTTGATTTTATTTTGGCGGGTAATATATTTTGGGAGTGCTAGTGTTGCCACAGTGGCAATGCAGTGGGAACAGAGGCATTTTTATAGTTGTTTTTTAAACAAGATACAATATGTAATATTTTATGAAGGGTCCAAGTGTAAAATAGACAAAAAGTTCGCTCGTGACAGGACAGTGTCTGGAGCAATGGCAGTAACAGTGCTTAACGTCCTCAATGAGAATAATAAGTTTTTTCTTCTTCTAATTTTGGCATCGCAATTTGTGCATTTGCCAGTGTCAAGTGTTTTGATATTTTCAAGTACCTATCATAAGTCAAATGAGTCACTGTCAAAGTCACAAAAAATAAGTCTTGATCGAGTCCGGTCATGATTTTGTGAAGACATAAAAGAAAAAGAAGTAGTCATGCATCCAAAGCAATACCTAACGTTGCAGTAACAAGAGCATGACTAGTTTTTTTGGCTCGCGAAAGGAAGTTATTTCTTTTATTTTTATCCAATTCATTTACCAAGAAAAAAATACCTAGGTATTCAATGTTCTTTTGTTATTATTTCAACTGAATAACAGCTAATTAACGTATTTTATGTTTGTTCCGAGAAATCGGGACATTTCCTAACATAAAATATAACAATTGAAATGAAATGCCAGCAGTTCTAGCCGCGATATAATATAACAAGGTCGCTGTCAGCAAATAGCTTCAGGTACGGTTAGATTCCGTAATAGCTTATAAAATGCTGAAGTGCACAAGCACCTCGTTGTCCGTCATTACTACGCAGTAGAACGCACAGCTCTACATAAGATATTACCAGTTCATGCACGGATTTTGCCTCCACTCTGTGGTAAAAAAAATCTAGTCAATAAGTAATATTATGTCCAATTTCACTATAGAAACTGACGTGACACGTTTTTGTTTTATTTATGCGGGATTAGTCACGTTTAATTTTTACCCACGACCGAACGAAGACGGTATATGCGTTTGGGGTGAGATGGTGGTTGTTTGTGCAAATCTATGTTGCCATTTTTCTCCAAAACCACTAGTCCGATTTTGATGCAGTTTTCAGTTATGGGGTCGGGTTAGATTGCTGCATTATCTTAGATAGGTGTTACATTATTTTATCCTTTTTCAATTACTTTTTAACCGCCGTGGGTTTTTTCAAAATTTTTAATTTTGCTTTTGTCGGAGAGCAAAGCAAGACGAGGCCGCGCGTGCGTTGTCCTGAGCTTTGTATCCACGATGAAGTCCACCGGATGTTGCCAAAACCATAGTCGAAGTTTCCGACTAAAAAGGTAATAGTTGTTAGATCTAATTAACGGCAAAGAAAGAGACAGCAAGGTTTTTTGGCGGGAACGCGGAAAGAGTCGTGTCGTCCCGTTGTATTTTTTTGCAAAACTTGTGTATTTTAGAGTGTTTAATTGTTTATGCATAAAAATGGTGGTGTTTTATTCATAAAATGCCGAATTACAAGCGCGAGTGTGGAAAAATAATATAATGTGGTAAAACATGATTTTTCGTGTTGCTTCCAAAACTCCATCGAAACTAATAATAAAGTCGCCACTACTTTACTAAAGCATGACTGGACTTGACTGACATGGACAGGACTTGACCAAGACTGGACTTTGACTATAACTGTAGCTACGAGGCGATATATTTAACTTTTGAAACTTTAAATATAAAACACTTCACACTGGCAACTGGCACTGCGACGCCAAACCCAAAGAAAAATCAAAGTTTTTTTTATCATTTCAATATTAATCTTATATAAATATGTATGTATCATATATAAGCATTAATTTTAGCTGTATAACATTAGTATGTGTAGTATTTATACGTACATATATCGACAAATAATTTTTTTAACTTAAATACAGTTTAACTTGGTTAAAACCCTGACGCAAGCAGTTCTAATAAACCTTCGACTATATTAATATCGATTTTCACAAAGGTTTTATCTTCTGTATGGGTTTGCCCTGTGTCTTAAAACCTGCGCTTCCTGGAAGCCTCGGCATTCGCTGCTTTCATATTAGTTTAATGAGCTCTCCGCTTCCTACGCTTTTTAGGCTCGTTTTGCTTGAAGCGAGCACAATCGGAGCATTCTCATGGACGCAGTAATTGTGCACTAACTGGTCGGTATATATTTTAAGATTGAGGTTCCTGTGTGTCAAGTAAAGGTACTTAATTATTATTTACTTGTGAAAGCTACATCTTATCATCATCATCAGCAGCATAGTCCACTGTTGGACACAAGCCTTTCCCGATATGCGCCGCACGTCAGCTTTTCGCTTTCAGCCACTACAAGCTGTCTTGCGTACTACATCGTGACTCTATAGAGCCTCAAGTCGTATTTCACTATAAAATACAAGTAGGTACTGTATTGATAATACCAATGTTACAAGTTAAATGTTACAAAATTTCAAAATGTATAATTAAATTAATTTTAAAATACTGTCACATGTCACATGTCAATGAATAAAATACAAAAATGTCAAAATAAGTTATGTCAACATACAAACATGTCAATATAAAAAAATATTGTCAATGCAAAAATACTGTCAATATAAAATATGTCAAAATAAAAATATGAGAATACAAAAGTGTTGTTAATATACTAAATGACATGACAAAAAAATCATAATTACTTACTAGTAATTTCGTTCGCTACTTCGGCAATTCGCGGTTTCCACTCTAGAACACGTATACCCAAGCGGTTATCGGTTCTGCGACAGTATTGTCCAGTTCACTGCTACTTCAGCTTGCTAATACGCTGAGCTACGAGTATGTCTGTGACTTTGATCTTTTAGCAAATCCAACTTTTAACTAATACCATAGCAAATTATTCTCAAGCTTCAATAAGCGGTGTGTTCCGGCAGCCTTACTTAAGAGCCAGTTCCGTTCCAGGTTAGGTGTGGTTAGTCACTTAGCACCAGCTGAATTGTGGATAAACACGTACCTTAAACATAAAAAAGTCATATTTCGTTTTCAATTTGATTAGCAGTTTAAAATGTCGTATAATATTTATTTTATCAAACGAAACACTAAATATTGTATTTATTTATTTGCCATGGGTGACAAACAAGCAGACAAGCAGTTTGATGACAAGATAGATAGACTAGTAAGACCATAGATCATAAAAAATATATACCATAAATAAATAAAATATAGATAAAATAGGCTTTTAACATTTTTATTGTATACTATAATAATGAGTTTGACTTTTAACGCAACTGAAGGAAAAAATATGTGTTATAAGCTGTATTTGTATAATAATGTTTATTCTATGACTTTCAAATCGGTATTAAAATTTAAGTCTTTTATAAATTTTATGAATGAGAATATAATTTTTTATAGCTACTTATTAAAAATTGCAATCATCATTTCCTTAAATACTTACGGCTCTTTTGTCATAAAGTTACGTCATAAATATAATATCTAATTTGAGCATACATAAACTTGAAGACAAATACTTACAAACTTAACTTTAAAAGATCTATAAAATATAGTACTTATTTTAATATTTCTGCTTTCCATTTACGCGTCTTAACTAAGTAGTAAGCAATTTATTATACCTACCCACAGTAATGTAACCACAACCTAACGTTTAGCTTTCCCGCGCTCACTAAAACAGTTAAAAAAAAGATTCATTTGTTTTTTGTATGCCGAAAGGTCATAGGGTCAAATGCAGGTTCTATACTATATTTATTCATTCCAACTGTTTTTTTCACCCATAATATGTTTGTGCAAATTAATTAAATGAATTGGAAAATAATAAAACACATGTCTAAAAATACTGTTAAATATACAAAAAACAGTTACAATAGAAATTATTATACAAAATAAACATGGACCGATATCGTTATGGCATTGGCGCTATTTTTTTAAGCTGGAAAGTTTAAAAAAAATAATCAAAAAACCTAACCTAAACCCCACACTAGGAGGAGAAAAATATATCGCCGTTTTAAAAATTTGCCTACCTATTAATCCCAGTTTTAAACTTATTTTTGTTAGGGTATAATGCAGATAGCATTTTAATTTTATCAAATTCTATAAAATTAATCACTTCAATTTTTAGCGAGACGAAAAGATATGACGAATTTTTTAGAATATATATGTATATTTTCTTTTAAATATTGATAGTTGAACTTAAATGAATACTGAAAACTTTTTAATAGATGAGAGATGAGAAGTGTTTGACCACAGTTCAATAGATATTAAGTAACGGTATGATCGAAGATGGTAGTTTGGAATGGGAATCTGACCGAAAATAATTCACTTGCCCCTAAATATTCCAAAATAATATTGTCTTGAGTTTTTGGGTATCGATTTGCAATTTTATGAAGTTCACAAAGAAAAAAAATGTTAATATAAAACGTAGCTATGATTCAAATTGAGTAAATATTTAAATACACAAAACAATAAACGCTAAATTCACACATTTAAATACTCGAACGAAACGATTTAATTCCATTTTCATTGTGCGAACGGCAATAAAGTGGAATATGCTAGCTGCGTAGGTATTCCCCGATAAATATAATTAGAGTGTCTTCAAGTCGAGAGTGAATCGGTATCTTCTAGGCAAGCGTGCCATCATAGATCACATCTTTTCTTAACATAAAGGAAACTGGCGGTCAAACGCAAACCTAATCTATTCTATTATAAAGCGGAAAGATTTGATTGTTTGTAATGAATAGGCTCCGAAACTACTGGACCGATTTCAAAAATTATTTCACCGTTAGGACGCTACGCTATCCCCGTGTGATATAAACTACTTTTTATCCCTGTATTCCCACGGGAATGAGAACTACGCGAGTGAAACTGCGACGCGTCCACTAGTTATGTATAATAATAAAACAACCTATAATGCTCCACATACTATACAGCGCGCTATATGCATGCCCAATATTTATTAATAAAATAAAATAAATAAATATCGTAGGACTATACACACAGCGCCATCTGGCTCCAAACTAAGCAGAACTTGTGTGATGGAAGTCAGATAACTGATAGAATACATAAATACTTTTTTTTGTAAATACATACTTATAATACATACAGAACACTCAGACACAGAACAAACATTTGTTTGGTTTTTTTTTTACGAATCAACAATCAAAATATATAACAGCATAATATTTAACAGCTATATCGCGAGATGTGTTTTGACAAAAATAATGAGACAGTAAATACACATTTAATTTAAAAAATAGCTAAAGTTCTTCGCTCTTACTGATGAAACCGCGAAACCACGAAAACGGTTCATGAAACCTAATGCTACAGAATAAAAATAATTCCTAAAACACATCCAATACACAGATTACGGGTTTATTTGCTCAGCCAAATACTAAGCACTTATCGACCGTATTAAATAAATTAGATTTTAAACCGCTTTCGCCTGTAGATCACTTGCAACATGAAAAGGCGCTACAAAAAATTGAGCTCTACCTTAAAAGAGCTAAGGTGTAATTTTAGTGTGTAAGCTATTTGAGAAAGGTCGATCAGTTCTTCATCGATACAGGTATCTAAAAATTATCTAGATAGACCGTTAGTGCTTCTAAGAACTTGATTTGGAATCCAGTCGTAGCCGGAAGTGCCAATTGTTGGGTAATGAAATAGCCGAACTTTTGATGAATAGTTTTTTAACACAGCATCTTCTAGCTCTAAACTATTGTAACTAGTATGGAAACCAAATACCTGACAGAATATGTATTTACTAAACATTTTATGTAAGTCTACATTTTTTTTTTTTTTTATCGATTCTAACAGATTATAGAGTTTATTAAATGACTTTGTGTTTTTTTTTGTTAATAGAAGAAATTATTTCTTTTTAACAATATAAATATAGTCTATGTCACTCAGATATAATAAACACACAAGAATTGACCTAAAATAAAATAACTTAAAATAATAACTACTCTAGTCTACATACAATTTTTTAGTAAATACATATGAACACAGAACAAACATTTATGCTTGTAACACAAATATTAGTCCTGAGAGGAAATCGAACACTCTTCAGCTCTCGAAACTTAAACTGAACTCTCTACTAAATGAATAAACAAGGCAATCAGCAGTTATGGCTTTTTTTTTATATACTACCTTTGAGATCTATTGTACTTTCTCTTATCTTAGTATTTTAAGCATGACAATCTGCATTGGGCACCTTACACTAGATCGCGAAGTCTAGTGTCTTTCGTTTCATTGCTCCTTTACATAATATATCAAACGTAAAAACAAGTTCTGTCAGTGTGTGTGTGAGAGACAGAGAGAGTAGGGTGTTAGTGAGGGTAAGTATGACAAAAAGTAAAGTAAGTATCTTTATCATGGCGCGAGCTGCTAGTCTCCATGACAGTGACAGTGACAGCCAAAAACCGCTAAGTCAAGTCAAAGCCTTACCATAAAAAGTAGTCAAAAGAAAAAAAAGTAAAAAAGTTGTAGTGAAAAATAGTAGTTGTAGTAGTAGTGAAAAGTAGTAGTCTTAGTCATGGAAATTTGGTAAATTACGATGTATTTAAAGCGAAAAAAATATATTTGAAGAAACAAAAAATACTTTTACTACATACCTACTATAAAAAAAAAATGATATTTTTCTTTCAGTGGCTATGAACGAGATTAAAATCTTGGAGTTGATAACCACCTCGACAAATATCGATAATGTCCACGGGGCCTTTAATTAAGGGGCATTTAATATTGCAATTTAAGAACAGAATATGTTAAACTTTAGTCAAAATAATCTTCGTTATAAATCTCTACGAGCTAAGACGTTGCTTTCAAATTAGTTGCAATTCCTCCTAATTGTATATTATTCTGATTTAATACGGCAAAATTACAACTTTGTGCCATTTTTAATTAAAAAACATGTATAGCACTAGTTTATGGCCACAAAAACATAGTTTATTCGACTGATCTAAAATATACCTATCTTATTTCTTATGCCATATAAACTAAAGCTTTAAATTTTAAAAATGATGTTACTAGTTCTGATGTTTGTTTCCGTAGCATTCCTCTACTTTTTTTAACACGATTTGGAATGTAAAACTGTAACAATATGCTATAAATTGTATTAAGAAAAGATAGAGGTACTTGCTACTCGAGTGGATGTCTTTTATTCTTGATTTTTTAATTCAAAGAACTTGATATTAGCAAACCCGGTGGATATAATTTGGTGGTGTTCATCTACATCCAAAATGTAATTACATCCATAACTAAAGGATCAAAGAATTCGTTAAGTGAGGACTTCAAACACGCATATCCGAATGTACACGTATTCACATACACACTGACAATCCCCGTTTTTTTACAACGGTTACGTATGATCATCAAGATCTCAACTGATAAAAATTGTCGATATTTCAAAAAGATTGTTCTGAATTAGCCCTGTTTTTATAAACTCTTTCCACTGTTGGGCGTGGACGGTGGACCTCTTTACATTGTAAGAAGAAAAAGTGGATTATGCCACTACGCTGGCCAAGTGCGGATTGGTATACTTGACATATCTTCAAGAACTTTTTTTAAATACTCTCGAACATGTAGATTTTCTCACGATGTTTTCTTTCACCGTTTAAAATCAGCGAAAATACTCACATAACTTAGAAAAGACAGGTGCGTGCCGTGGGATTCGAACACAGGACCTCCGTGGAAGCCGTCTAGCTTCCCAACTAGGTTGCGAAAAGATAATTATTGTTTTCCAATCCCTTTATAACAAAAAAATTAAAGTTTACTAAATTAACTTAGTTTAAAGCAAGCTGATAACCGGTTTCGTTTTAAAATGTGATTTAAGTGCAGTTGATAGGTGCCATGGGAAAATAAAAGGTTAACGGTGATTTAGGTGTCGTAAAAAACGATTATCAACGCCAATGGTCCGTGAAACGAAAAGCATATTAACATCTAGAGATGATAAAGTAGCTTTGTGGTTATGATAGCTCAGTGGTTATCGCGGTTGGGTCACACGTCGACTCTTCAAGCGCTCGGCTTGGCTTGGCGTTAGCAAAATGAACTTCCGCAAAGTAACGCCTGAATCAGTCAATAATCTGTTTTGTTTTATAGAGTAACACAGCTACTGTCTTACCGACTTACTGAGAACAGTATTGGGACAGCATGTATATGTATTTTAAATTTATTGAAATCGTGATTTTATTTTCAGCACAATAGTGCGTGATACCGCAATGCTATACTAACAAGTGTCAACAATGCGTAATTGTGACATTTTTTGACACACTTTCTATTCTCTACTCCCAAAATGTAATGTGCCAGTCACGGGCTGCCAGGTTTAATAAATCATATAAATGTTATTACAATATCTTTGTAATGAAACACGAAAAACTTTACTACCGCATCAGAGTTTTCTACGATAAAATATGTAGGATATAAATATTTCTACGGAACGACTATGTACAATAAAGACATGTTAAAAAGTTTTGTATACCTTTTCCAAGCGAAATAGTTTCTACTATATATTTTCTTTTTATTTATGTTTGACAGGTATTTGACTACAGCTCACTGCTAAGTGACGGTGTGGTCGATAATAGTAAACACAAACCTGAAATGGAACTGTAAGAAAGAAAGAAAAAACGTTTAATTCTGTAACAAGCACAAAAACAAACAAACAGAGACGGACAAAAGTTACAAAATAGGGGCTCACCTCAGAGTAATGCTGGTCATACTAAGTGATATGACCAGCGCTGGTCTTCCGGTGAGCCCTTGTAGCTTACACAACAAAAAATAAATAAATATATGTAGGATGTACGGTTTACATTATATCCATCTAGTTTTAATTATAATTATTTATTACATACAGATGAATAACAAACAACAACAATTCGAACTAGCTTGCAAGTAAGTGTGCTAGTCAGCCGATTACCAGAAAATACCCAAACCACCATGACAATTAATGAGACGAACGAGACGCTCTCCTGATGGTAAGAGACAACGTCTGTCCATGACCATTGCAGCGATACACAGAACTCTGAGCAACAAAACAAAGTCCAGGGCATCGCTGCTTTGCCACTCATTACTTGTGTAGACTTTCGATGGTTAGTCTCAACAGCCCAGTAATTTCGCTAGCTGCAGTACCCTTCAAACTGGAACACAGTAATGTTTACACACTACTGCTTAGTGGCAGAATAACTGGTACTGCGGTGGTACCTACCTAGACGACCTCTTGCTAAGGAGATCTACCACCAAGTAATAATAATAATAATAATGACATTGACATATACATGTCAATCAAACCAAATCACAAAATATTTTAGAAAATGAAAATAAATAATGTGGACGCGCTCAAGAACAGCTGCGGCTTCGGGATTACATGACGCACATATACCATCTCCGCCCGCTCCGTCAACTCCGAGCGCTTCGTCGGGGGATGAAGAGTTTGCTACACCCCTGGCAACAAGCGCCTCGTCGAGCAGCAGCGACGTGAGCGGGCCGCGGACACCGGCGCCACCACCACCTGCGCGTCGAGGACGGCCGCCGCTGCCGGCACGCTTGGGGCCTGCGGGGCAATCTGCTTCGCGTTCGGCTCTCGCTGCCGGTGGTGTAGTGCGACGCATGCGATGGTCACAGACAAATAATGAGAATTGCATGCGCGCCTATTATGGGGCTACAGAGGGGGGAATTAACCTTTCAGCGTACCGTGCCAGGATGCTGCCTTTGTTTCAGGCCCTTGAACCGACCGTCGCCGTGTCTACCCAACGACTATCGGATCAAGTGCGGGCTATCCAGCGACTTCAGCTGTTGGATCAGTCCGTGCTTGATCGGCTCCGCCTGGAGGCACTCCCTGCTCGCCCAACGCCTGTTTCGACACGGGATTCGCCTGTCGCGTCGTCAGCCCCGACACTGGTGTCAGTGCCGACGTCGATGGTGACACTAGCGACACCTACTGATCCCGTAGTTGATGCAGGCGAATGCACGAGCATGGGTGTATGTAGCCAGGTGAGTGAGCATTTGAGGAGGACTTTGGAAGACGCGATTTGTCAATATAGATTCGCACCCGATTCTAGGCCGCGACTACCACGTTTGCCCACCCATAGACGAAATTTAGCGTTGATGGGAGCCTTGAACGCTTTGCTAGCCCCGTATTTACGGGCTAGCGAAGATTTGACTGATACCCACTCGATATTATACTGCGGTGCCATCGCGGCGTGTCGCGTTGCACGTGTTAAGTTTCCTGACACTAACCGTGCACCGCGACCCGCCGGGAATGTGCCCGCATGGCAATTGCGGATCGAGCGGCGTATCAGTACGTTCAGGACTCTCATTGCAAAGCTGATCTGTTTCAGCCGGGGGAATAATCGCCCCCGAGTCATGCGTTTTGTGACACAGGCTTTTGCTGGAACGGGTATTAGACCCCAGCACTATCTAGCCAGTGTCACGGAACGCATTGACTATCTGAAGCAGAAAGTCTATGCGTGGGCAAACCGTATTCGCCGCTATAGAGAGCGTGCGGATAGATATTGGCAAAATCGCGTCTTTCAAAGTGACCAAAGGAAGGTGTATCGAGATTGGGAAGGAACCGGCCAACGTGTGAGTGACAGGCAGCTACCGGATACTAGCGTCATGACTGAATTCTGGCGTGGTATCTGGTCGCTGCCTGTCGAGCACACCGAGGGTGATTGGATGCGTGTTGTCGAGCGGGAATGTGAGTCTATCGAGTCCATGGGGTCTGTTTTAATAGACCCCGTAGACGTTAGTTGTGCGATTCGTACGGCACAGAACTGGAAAAGTCCTGGGCCGGACGGATTGCACAACTTTTGGATTAAGTGGATTCGTTGCTCACATGACCGCTTAGCGACACAATTCCAAGAAGCCCTCGAGCTTGGTTCCCTTCCCTGTTTTATGACCACTGGTGTCACCTTCCTGCTCCATAAGACCGGTAGTACCACAGAAGCAAAAAATTATAGACCCATCACGTGCTTGCCTACCATCTACAAGCTCCTTACGTCCATTTTGAGAACAAAAATTAACGCGCATGTTGTCGCAAATAACGTTTTGGCTCCTGCTCAAAATGGATGTAGGGTAGGGTCCCGTGGTACTAAGGAGCTTCTCCTCATCGACATGACCATTAGCCAGCAAGTTCGGCGGAACAAGGGAGCCCTGTCCACTGCCTGGATTGACTATAAGAAGGCCTATGACTCAGTGCCTCATTCATGGCTAGAGAGAGTTTTAGAGTTATATAAAATTGATACAACTCTAAAATCTTTCTTAGGCGCATGTATGAGGCAATGGACCACAGTCCTTCGTCAACCAGGTAGTGGAGATGGCTCTTCTGAACCGCAGGACTTGATTAGGATCGAGCGAGGCATTTTCCAGGGTGACAGTCTGAGTCCATTGTGGTTTTGTCTAGCACTGAATCCTCTCAGCACTTTGCTGAAGGAATCAGGGCTAGGCCATCGACTTCGGAGAGGTGGTGAAGTCATTTCTCATCTGCTGTATATGGATGACCTCAAGCTATTTGCACCAAAACGTCCAGATTTGATGGAATTGTTAAAAACTACACAGGTTTTTAGCAATGCCATCAAGATGGAGTTTGGGGTAGACAAGTGTGCGGTCATGCACGTACAGCGAGGGGAAGTTGTAAATTGTCCAGATTTACAGCTTTCCGAGACAATGACTTTCAGATCTCTCTCCGAGGCCGAGACTTACAAGTACCTCGGTATGTCAGAGTCGTTGGGTATAGCGGTAGTGGACATCAAGCGATCGGTGAAGGAACGCTTCTTTTGTCGCCTGACAAAAGTACTTAATAGTCTTTTGTCGGGTGGCAATAAGGTGCGTGCCTTCAACGGTTGGGTGATGCCTCTACTGATATACTCCTTTGGCATACTGAGGTGGACTCAGACTGAGCTGGACGCCCTGGATAGAAGAGTCCGTCAACAGCTCACAACTCATCGCATGCTACACCCACGCTCGTCTGTTATGAGACTGTACATTCCACGAAAATTGGGGGGTCGTGGCTTCTTAAGCGCCAAGAACCTCCATAATCGTGAAGTGTGCAGTCTCAGGGATTATTTCCGCGACAACGAGTGCGGGATGCATCGAGATGTTGTGGCAGTTGACAAGGGCCTCACGCCGCTCTCCTTAGCGAACGAGAACTGGCGCAAACCATCGGTGCTAAGCACCGAAGACCGCAAGGAAGTATGGAAGAGCAAGCAGCTGCACGGGCGGTTCTATCGGGTCCTAACGGGCCCCGATGTGGACATGCTCGCGTCGGTGAACTGGCTACGTTTCGGAGACCTCTTTGGGGAAACTGAGGGTTTTGCCTGTGCGATTGCGGACGAAGTTATCAAGACGAACAATTATCGGAAATATATCATGAAGGACGGTACGGTCGACATCTGTCGGGCATGCCACCGTCCCGGAGAATCGCTCCGACATATTATTTCCGGTTGTTCGCATCTTGCTAACGGCGAGTATTTGCACAGGCACAACCAAGTAGCCAGGATCATCCATCAGCAGCTTGCTCTTCAATACGGCCTTGTCGAGTCTGAGGTGCCGTACTATAAGTACGCACCAGCGCCAGTTCTCGAAAATGGTCGTGCTTTGCTCTATTGGGACCGGTCTATCATCACGGACAGGACTATTGTCGCCAATAAGCCTGATATCGTGGTGGTCGACCGAGCTCAACGCCGGGCAGTGCTCGTCGACATCACCATCCCACATGACGAGAATCTCGTGAAGGCCGAGAAGGACAAGCTCAGCAAGTACCTTGACTTGGCTCACGAGATAACCGCCATGTGGGATGTTGATTCGACGATCATTGTCCCGATAGTTGTCTCGGTAAACGGTCTTATAGCGAAGAGTCTCGACCAACATCTCAAGAGACTCTCGCTAGACGGTTGGGTCAAGGGTCAGCTTCAAAAGGCAGTGATCCTTGACACGGCGCGCATTGTGAGGAGGTTCCTCACTCTGCAGCCCTAACCACCGGCAGCTTGAGCCCTGCCCCGCTGCCGGCGGCACCCTAGTTTTTAAGTTTTTTTATATTATTTATGTTGTTTTTTATATATATCTAATGTAAAAAAATTTAAAAATTAAGAAAAGAAATAAATAACTGGAATAATAATAATAATAACTTTATTTGAATTTTTACAGATGAATTTTACAAGACATTTCAGTAGGTACAGGGTTATAGCAGATACTAGAAACATAGTATACAAATATCTTGCGCATTAATAGATACCTGCCTATTAGTATGATACATGTAAGATAATAATTTGAAATACATTTGTAATATCACAAGGCAGCAGTTTGTATAAACAAGACTAAAAAAATACAGTACTTATGCGGCGAACATCATGAGTACCTACATCACATGTAAATATGATAAGCTGTTCGACCACCTTATTATAAGTGACATAGTTTCTTCATAACGATTTTCCTTCACCGGCAGCTCATTGTTGGGGTTTGAACCTACACTCTTCGTGTAAACCGCCCGTGCAAACCACTGAGCTATCATCGCTACAAAACTCTACGCTACCGCTCAATTCTAAAAAAAATTATCCTTCTCTTGTTCTAATTAATTACGGTCACCCATCCAAATACCCATCGGATCAAAAACGCGCTCGCTAGTTCTGTTCGCCAGCGACTATATTATTAATTTAAAAGATTTTATCGGAAGCACATGTGACACTACTTATCGAACTGTCATCTGCTCTCGTATTTCGTTTGACACGAGTTGATACGTTTTTTTCTAGAGACAAGAAACACGTGTAGGTTCGTCCAACTGTATGTTAACACATCATTTGTATTTATAACACGGTATAGCTTTTTAATCTCTTTGCATGATATTTTTCACTAATGTTCCTTAGGTGACGTAGGTGTGCATTAAGAAAGGATTTTTAGAAATTCCACCCCTTAATGGTGCAAAATAAGAGTTGGAAATTTATATGAAACTTCGTTATTTTTGACACATTAGTGTCTACATTACACCCGTGCGAAGCCGGGGCGGGTCGCTTGTCTTAAATATAGTTTTATGAACATTTGTTTTAAGATTGTTTTACAGCTTTTTTTTCTTGTTTAGGAGGAAAGGAAATCTCAACGATGAGCTTGAGCTGTCGGTGAAGGAAAATATCTTCAAAAAACATATCATGGTGGTAGGGTATTTTCTAATACTCGACTGGCTAGCTACCACCCTACAGTTGAAATCCGCTAATAAACTATTGGTATGTTCCAGTAGTCTCACTTGAGGACCAGCTCTCATTCCAGGCTAAGTGTGTTCACAATCTTCGTCCACACTGTCACTTATAATAAGGTGGTCGAACAGCTTGTCATATATACTTGGTGGTAGATTTCCTTAGCAGAAAGTCGTCTAGGTAGGTACCACCGAAGTACCAGATATTGTGCCGCCAAGCAGTAGTGTGTAAACATTAATGTGTTCCGGTTTTAAGCTAGCGAAATCACTGAGGCTGTTGAGACTAACCATCGAAAGTCTCAAAGTAATGAGCACCAAAGTAGCGATACCCCGGACTTTGTTTTGCAACTCAAAGTTAAATATGTATTGATGCAATGGTCATGGACATACGTTATCTCTTACCATCAGGAGAGCGTTTCGTTTGTCGCACTTTTATATTTTTTTAAAATGTATATTGTAATTACAATGTACGCTTGTCAATTCACGAGAGATGTACCGCTTCCAACTGAATTATCAAAAATCCATAATTCGGATACATACATACATTCAGTTAATAACTCACCACACAATCCCTAAAAACCGGAGAGAAGTGAGCTCTGGGCAATTAAAAATCATTACATAATAGCAGTGCTGGCAATATTTACTTCCTTTATGAGGATTTCGACGCGCGACAAGCTTCGCTGACCATACCTCAGACAGGTCGACCAGTACTGATGGGAAACAAACATTTTATTTATTTTATCATCATAACCTGAAAACAAATTCACCTATTTTACCATTATAACCTAAAAATAAAATTTCACCTACTTTATCATCGTAACCTAAAAATAAATGTTATTAAAGAAAGAAAGACATTACTGTGTTCCGGTTTAAAGGGTACTGCAGCTAGCGAAATTACTGGGCTGTTGAGACTGGCCATCGAAAGTCTCAAAGTAGTGGATGCCAAAGCAGCGATGACCCCCTGACTTTGTTGTGTTACTGAAAGTTCTGTATATCGCTGCAATGGTCATAGACATGCGTTATCTCTTACCATCAGGAGAGCGTATCGTTCGCCTCACGACTTTTACATTAAAAAAAAAAGACAGAAAATGATTTTTATTTAGATCTATTTTATCATCATAACCTAAAAATAAACAACATATCATATAATTTTATCATCATAAGCTTCTTTAAGCCGTGTCTAGACGAGTATAGAGCGTAATGTAATCTATCGTATAATTGAACACGAATGCTTTGTGTAGCTACGAGCACTACGAGCCTTACATGTAACGCTTGCGCCGGCGCGCGGCGCCCGGGACCCATCGGCGGTTGGTTTTTAGCGCGAATTATTTTTACTGTACTTGCCGTTTTTAACTTTGTTGTGTCTGTATGTTAGTTTAATCCTTTTTTTATTCATGTTTTCTTTAGTTATTTGTTATAGTATATAGTGTCTAGATGTAATAAAAAGTTCATGTTGAAATTATGATATATCAGCTAGGAATATTAAAGTAAAAAAATATTTTCCATTTCCACACTTCATTGACACTCCCAATCATTGAGGACGTAGGGAAACATTTTCGCTTATTCTTAATTTTATTTAAGGTTACTGATTTGCGCACTGTACTCGTCGGCATGTCTCACAGACTGCGCCCGTAATAAATATATTTTTTGTACTTTTTTATCTGTCTGTACTTAGTTCTGAGCTTACCTTTTTACACAGAGCGCTTTCACCGCGCATCAATTGAACAAAAAACTTTTAATTTGTAACTATTCTCTATCTTATAACTAGCAACGCCCAACGGTTTAACCCGAGTACGCAAACAGAAACCATACATAAGATAAATAAAACAAAATAAGCAGTTTGACTCTGAAATTTAAGACTTGCGACGGCATAATCCTTTAAGAAGCATGAGTTACTTTTAAAAAAATATCAATTATGTCAACTCAATGTCAAGTCCCTTTTTTTTTTTTTTTTTTTTTTTTTTTTTTTTTTTTTTTTTTTTTGTCCAGGGAAAATACTTTGTGTATACCACCGGCCCTGGGGCGGGCACGGTGGTTATGTGGGACTCTCCGTCCTAATGACGGCCTACCCACTAAAAACCCTGGAGTGTTCCACCTCGGCGCTTTGTGTCGAGGCTGCGGGCACGCTTTCGCACTCTACCGCGGCCTCGACAGCGCTTGTCCTCTCGGACACCACCTCGGAGCCCAGGCTCCCTTGCCACGAAGACGATGTGTCGGAACACCAGACACATCGTCATCCACCTCGGAGACCACCACCGAAAAGAACGTCAGACGGCCCCACGTCTGCACGCCCGTGGTCTCCATGCGACGGGTCAGATGAGTGGCCCCGCCGCCTGCCACTTTGGCCGCTGGGAATGGGCATCGCCCGCAACACCGGCACTTCTCCCATCCCGCAGCCCCCTCCCGTCAGAGTCACTCCGGCATGGCTGTCAGCACGGCCCCACAAAGAAAACCACGCCGTGAGTAGCCCTAGGCCACCACCACGAGCCCATGTAGATCGCCGCACAGCTAGCGTCCTCTCGCTCCAGATACGGCGATCCCAAATGGCAAAACCCATGGCGAGCAACTTCAGGCCACCCAGACGCGCACCCTTCGCAAGACCCCACCGATTGCCCACCAAAAGCGACCCGACCACCAACACACCCATCTGCGCCAGGTGGGAGCCCCCTCAAGAAAAGCTCTTGATGAGGCTACCACCCAACCGCCCCTCAACAGCCCGAAACGAGCCCACCGCTCTGCTCCTTCACAGTGCCCTCAGCTAATCAGAGGGACACGTGAGAAGCCCCTCATTTGTTTCTGCGCGCACTCCTCCAAAACCGGAAGAGCGCGCGGAGAAACCCTCCCTCGTCCGTCACCGGACCACCTCGTGGGGAAAAGTGCTAAGCACTCCATGCAACCGTCGCGACAAGCCATTAAAAATGTCAAGTCGCGACCCACCTCGGGGACCAGACGATACTTGGCGACAGACCACCCCACGTCTGTACGCCATGGTCCCCATGCGACGGGTCAGGTAAGTGGCCCCGCCGCCTACCACCACAGCTGCAGGAGACAGGGAGAGCGGCGCACCGTAATACCGGTACTCCTCTTCTCCTGCAGCTCCACCGCGTCTGCCATCAGACGGTGGCAGCCCCGTCGAGGCCGCGGAAGATAGGGAAAGCGGCAACGATAAAACACCGACAGTCCTCTTCCGCCGCGGCCTCCAACCCTCAGCCGCAGTGCCTCCCATAAGACACCGCAGCCCGCCTCAGTTGCAGCACCGCCCATACAGCACCACAACCTACACAGTGGCCACTTCAACATGGCCCGGACCATAGCCCGTTGAAGCAGCCCCTCCTCGGGTTCCGCTTGGTTTCACCGTGGTCACCAGTCACGGCTACTCAGCCCCCCCGCCACGACAAGGCGGGAACCCACGAGGGGGAATGTCAAGTCCCTGTTGGACTCAGTAATGGAACTCGACAGTTTCTGCGGGAACGCGGAAAGAATCGTGTCGCCCCATCGTATTTTTTTCCAAAACTAGTATTTTTTCGAGTGTTTATGATTGTATAAAAATAATAATTATTCATTTATTCATAAAGTACCGAATTACAAGCACGAGTGTGGGAAAGTGATATAATGTGGGGAAACATGATTTTTAGTGTTGCTTCCAAAACTCCATGGAAGCTTAAAGTAAATCGCTACTACTTTACTAAAGCATGACTGGATTTGACTGGCATGGACTGGACTTGACCAAGACTGGACTTTGACTACTTATTTAACTTATGAAACTTGAAAACACTTGATACTGGCAAATATAAAATATGCGACACCAAAATCAAAGAAGAAGAATGTAACTCAAACTTACTCGTATAAATTGGGTTTTTGGTGGGTTTTGTTTACTCTAGTGTTTATACATATCTAAAATAGTTGTGTTTTATTTATAAAGTGTAGTTTTTTTACATAATGGAGTCAACAAAAGTATTGTAAGGCCTAGTATATCTAGAATAAAATTATTGATGTATTTTCTGCGAATATCGTCTATATATTGATCCAGCATTTAAAAAAAAATTAAATCTTTTAACTTTACCTTCGATATATATCAACGAATCGGCCTTACTTGTAAGGACAAACTTAGGTATGTATGAAACTGTACACAGTACATGCGTTACGATGGCAGACTGCGTGAGCTGTGCCGCAGAACTGCGCCGCGCAGCAATAGCACTTTTGCAATGAGACGCACTATTTATAATAAGTTACCACAAACTCTAAAAGATGTAGAAAATATTGACTTTTTTAAGAAGCTCTTAATCGATAAAGTATATTATTCTGTAAGTGAGTTTTTAAATGACAAATTAGTGACAAAATGGAATTCAATTAATGACCAACTTTTTGTAATGACATTTTTATAATTCAATTAACATAATTTTTTTTTTTTTTTTTTTAATATCATAGGACATGACACACAGCGCCATCTGACCCCAAACTAAGCAGAGCTTGTGCTATGGAAGACAGATAACTGATAGAATACTTAAATACTTTTTTTTTTGTAAATACATACTTATAATACATACAGTACACCCAGACACAGAACAAACATCGATGTTAGTCACACAAATGTTAGTCCTGAGTGGGAATCGAACCCACGCCCTTCAGCTCTCGAAGCAGACACACTACCAATGAACCAACAGGGCTGTCATGAACCAACAGGGCTGTCATTATAAGTGTAATTAATTAATTACACTTAAATTCTCATAAATGTTTGCATATCATGGTGCTAGCATAGCGATTCTATACAACCTATGACTTTTATCTCTGTAACCCATGTCTCTGCAAAATAAAGAATTTAAATTTGAATTTGAAAAAGCAGTAACAAACAGTATTTCATATTTACCAAAGATTCAGAACTGAGGATGTTAAGAAGCAAATCAATATGCAATGCAACTAATCTACCGTGGTTGAAATATACTGTCTGCAAATAAACATGAATATTTGTTGGTAAAAACGACCATGTGTGAGCTGGCAATACCACGGCATTATTGAACCGGATTGCCTTTTTTGTTCCAATATCAATAAAACATGAATAATAGATTTACAATACATGTAGCCATTATATGCGATAAAATATTTACAGAGTATAGGGTACTTTATTAAATCATTCTATTTACATACCACTGAAAAAATTAAGTAGATATATCACAAAAAATTACGTATTTCTTTTTCTATTGAAAAAATCGATATGGTAACATTTTAAGTTTGTCTTTTTCAAGCAACTCCTAATCCTCCCAAAGATAGTGTTAAGGTGGTTCGATTTCCATACAAATAAATGTTTGCCATTTATGGACAAATGGAGCATAATTTTACAGTGAAATCACAGCTACTGGCATTTATTTTAGTCTTTATTTGCGGTAAATCACAATTGCTTGAATAAAACAGTAGATTAATAGCATAAAATCAAAATTATGAATGATGTATGTATTTATGATTTTTTAATAAAACCGTAAATTCTGCTAATAATCTACTGCTTTATTAAATCAATTGTAATTTACCGCTAATAAAGTCCAAAATAAATGCCAGTAGCTGTGATTTCACTGTAAAATTATGCTCTATTTGTTCATAAATGGCAAAAATTTGTTTGTATGGAAATCGAACCACCTTAATGCAACGTCAACCTTAAATATACAACTACATAGCTTATATTCATTTAGCATGGCATTAAACAGTTCAAAATTACCTGCTAACTTTGGCACCGTACATGCCAAAGAAACCCAAACAAGCGAGTCCGTTGCCATAGCAACCGGCTTGGTCCAAATAATTGGCCAGCCGCTCCGCGATACCATCAACTCAATCGGGCACTTTATTTTTTATTCTCAATATTGCATTCCTTCGAGACGAGATAAGTTTTGAGCAAAAAGCTCTCGATTCAAACACGACTGTCTCACTCATTTGTATAGAGTTAAAATGAGAGAGATGCAGTAATAATTTCTCGTAAGTTCTTCAATGTTTAACGCATTGTCCTACGTGCACTATAAATGACGGTGTGCGATGCGAAGCGCGCTACATTTTATGATAATGCAGCATTGGAAATGTTACACATGTGTTGCATTGTAGTAGGTAATTAGAAAATTAAGATTTGTCTACACGTACGGGAAAAGACTGCATGTGTGCATGTGTATCTTCGGAAGAATTGTAACAATATAAGATATCAAAGATATGACATACGTATATGTATATTATATTTGTATGTATACTTATATCATATCTCAATGTGATCATATTTACTAGTTTTATCAACAAATCTTAACGCGTACTTTGACAATTTTGTCAACTAGCGACCCGCCCGACTTCGCACGGGTGCAATGTGGTACAAATGCATGTACAACCATCGTCTAGAATCATTTATTTATAGATAGAAACCGCATTAAAATTCGTTGCGTAGTTTAAAAGATCTAAACGTACAAAGCAACTTTGTTGTATACTATGTAGAGATTATAGTGTAAAAAATATTAATTCCAATTTCTTACCTAAATACAAAAGTAAGGTGTGCAAGTAGCAAGCCAAAATTTACGACACAAAACAAATAAAATAACAAAGTCCTGTTTCTATAAAGTATTGCAGTGCTGTGCTCAGAAATTTTCACTTTGTAAGACGGGAATGACTACAGCTCATCATGTCTAGACAGCAGACCACCTGTCTGCCAATCAGGAGAATCTAGGTTCAAATCTCACGACACGCATGATTTTTGCCGTTAGCTTTAAACAGTAAAGGAAAATTGTTAGGAAACCTGCATGTCACAACGATTATTTACTATATTTTACGTTTATTTTAAATGTTGCTTGTTTTATTTAGGTACTTTGATTATTTACTTATGATTTATAAAGTTAATATATAAAAATTATGTTTCGATATCATTATGAGATGCCAGCAAGATACGATGTCATTCTTGCAGCTAAAAATGGAATAATAATGGAATGAACTGATTTCTTCCTAGACAAATTGAAGCGAGTCATCTTACATAGCATCGCGTATTATCTCAATTTATCGGTTGTAGGACATTGGATTAGAATCGTGATTGGCGCGATATTTGAATACCGTTCCGTTTTTTGCTTATCGCTGTGCATTAATTACTATTACCCGAGATGATTTAAATGGCCGGTTCAGTCGGATTGAAAAGGTTTTTTCTAATTGTGGAATGTTTATGTCTTGATTTGGGTGGTCACGACGCATTGATCGATCAATTGGAAGATGAGTACTACTTGGATTGCTTAAATGTTTTTTTTCATATCTAAGATTTTTCGTGGTATCTTTGGAAATTTACCACTCCACACTACTATGTAATATATAAATGTTATTGTTGATAATATACTAGCTACGCCCCGCGGTGTTACCCGCTATATGTTTTCGGGATAAAAAGTAGTCTATCTGTTAATTCAGGGTGTCAGCTCCATACCAAATATCATCAAAATCTATTCAGTAGTTTTTGCGTGAAAGAGTAGCAAACATACATACAAACTTTTGTGTTTATAATATTAGTAAAATATGATAGAAGGATTAAATTCAAATTCTTTATTGGTAACATCTTTGTTATAAGCCATGTTCAAATAAATAAATAGATTAAACTAAATCAATTCGAATCAAATTAAATTAAGTCAAACTAAATAAAATCAATCATAAAGTAATGATTCTGACGTGCATGACCGATACA
Source organism: Biston betularia (assembly GCA_905404145.2). Classification (NCBI taxonomy): domain Eukaryota; kingdom Metazoa; phylum Arthropoda; class Insecta; order Lepidoptera; family Geometridae; genus Biston; species Biston betularia. The sequence continues at coordinate 2,235,246 of FR989873.1, read as the reverse complement.
ATGCGATAGTTTAAAACCTTGTATCGTTGAAATATAATCGGAATTGGATGATATTTGGTATGGAGGTAGCTGAGACCCTGGATTAGAACGTAGACTACTTTTTATCCCAAAAACAGGTAACACCGCGGGGCGCAGCTAGTAACTAATAATTAACAGTTAATAATAATAATAATAATAAATATCGCAGGACATTACACAGTTAGTGATTATCTATGTTTTTAAAATTCATATATTACGTTCTGGAAAAATCCGTAACTGATTTTGTAGCTATGATAGCACAGTGGTTAGCGCGGTAGGTTCGCATGCCGAAGCGCGTGGGTTCAACCACCTCAATGAGTTTCAGCTGCCGGTGAAGGAAAACATCGTGAGGAAACCATAGCATGGTGGTAGGGTACTTTAGTAGGTACTCGGCTGGCTAGCTACCACCCTCAAGTTGAAAATCTGCCGCCAAGCACCTAACTGTGTATTCCGGCAGCCACACTTGAGAGCCAGTTCCATTCCAGGTTAGGTGTGCTTTACCATCTTCGACTACACCTTCAATTAACATCAGGTGAGCTGTGGTCAAACACCTAGCCTGTTAACAATAAAAAAAATATATTGCAAATCGAATCAAAACCCGTAGAGTAGTTTAAAAGAAATAAGCAAACAAACAGAAACAGACATGCGCAATGTGACTCCATTTTATACCTACTATTTAGTTATTGCCAAAACCGTGTCCATACCTGACGTTTATTGAGCGTCCCATCCATCACCCCACATCCGGATTCCCTCCAGCACAAATAGCACGAGTCCAGGAGATGAGATCAGACATCACACAGAGTTCCTTCACCCGCTTCGTGCCGTGGGTGGCGGCCTCACTGACTCTACTAGCGACCACTAGCTGTCGAGACTTGGGACATTTCACTGAACTAACAAGACACAATTCGGTATGTAAAGAAAAAAAAAACTTTACTGATTCCAAAACCATTACGGAATAGTAAATTTCTGTACAATATTTTTACGTTTAAAACTCGGTAAACTATGAGGTGGGGTTTATTTTAATAAAACACAAATATTAAAAAAAGAAAAATATTATGTCTTTGTAAAAATTATTATAATTTATAAAATACGTAAATCAAACTTCACTCTCAATTGATGTCTTATGACGTCACCTCGTAGGGCAACTTTCATAGTATCATCAATGTCACGTCAACGGCGGTCATAATAATGTCTTCAATACACGTACGTAGAGTTGTTTTTCGCTTTATTGATACAAATATCTAGATGATTTTACTTTAAACGTTATTTGAACTCTTATATCGCTTTTATGACATAAGATTAAATAAAAAATTAAATAATTTATATATATTAGCCTGCCCGAAGGGGCAAATTAAAAAAAAAAACTTGTCAATTCTGTTGCCAAAGTTAATCAAATCTGTCAAATGTATTTGTACACTTTTTTATTTTATATGGCAAAGGCATATTCTACATATTCAGCCTACCTCATGACGTCATAACTATAAAAAGTTTGAAAATGTATTAAAAATAAACTACCGCATAGAAAGCCAAAATATTAAAATTAGTTTCATAAAATAAAATTTACTATCAGTAAAAAATATAAAATAAACACAAAAAAACTTTAAATACCGAAATACTTAATAAAAAATCTTATTTAACTACTATTAGGGAGGGTAATATTTTAACAAAAGAAAACGTCTATAGTTTTCAGTTCGTCAGTTTCAGTATTGTATTTCAATAAAATAATCAATTCCTGCTATTTACACAGCACTAGGTCTAGGGGTTTTCACTCACATCGTAACCGGTATTGATTTATTCGATCCATTTTACAGAATTTGTACAGTACCTTAAGTTAGCTGTTCCAACACACGTCCCAAAACACTTACTCAATCGCCGCGTCTTAAAATCCTCTGATGTTGTAAAGAAAACCAAAAGAATCTCCGCCTTATCTTGACAGCCCCGTTGGATCATTGGTAGTATATCTGCCTTGAGAGCTGTAGGGCGTGGGTTCGGTTCCCACTCAGGGCAAACATTTTGTGAATAAACAAATGTTTGTTCTGTGTCTGGGTGTTCTGTTTGTATTATAAGTATGTATTTACAAAAAAAAGTATTTATGTATTCTATCAGTTATCTGACTTCCATCACACAAGCTCTGCTTAGTTTGGGGCCAGATGGCGCTGTGTGTATAGTCTTACGATATTTATTTATTTATTTATACAAACATACTCATGTTGTTGCAAATAAATATATCTCTATCATCTTTACATCATTAATTACATAAATAATCGTTTTGTGGCGATGATAGCTCAGTGGTTAATGCGATCGGTTCGCATGCCGAAGGCGTGGGTTCAAACCCCAATAATTACTTGAGCTGCCGGTGTATGAAAATATCATGAGGAAACCATAGCATAGTAGTAGGGTACTTTATAGTACTCGGTTGGCTAGCTCTCCTCAAGTTGAAAATCTGTCGCCAAGCATCTAATGTGTTGATGTGTTCCGGCAGCCTGACTTGAGAGCCAGTTCCATTCCAGGCTAGGTGTGCTTTAACATCTTCGACCACACCTTCAATTAACATCAGGTGAGCTGTGGTTAAACACCTAGCCTGTCAACCATAAAAGGAATATATTGAAAATTACGTAATAAGTATTCTCATTAGTACTGATTTGACAGATTTTTTCTGGGCATGCGTTTGACCACAGTTCGTTTGATTCGATTATGCGTAGTATTATAAAGAGGAAAGATTTGATTGTTTGTATTGAATAGGCCCCGAAACTACTGGACCGATTTCAAAAATTCTTTCACTGTTGGGAAGCTACTTTATCCCCGGGTGACATAGGCTACTTTTTATCCCTGTATTCCGACGTGAACGGGAACTACGCGGGTGAAACCCCGAGGCGTCTGCGAGTTTATAATATTAGTGGGATTTACAATATCGTCGTAACATTAACTGACTCAAGACTTTAAAAGAATTTTGCGTCGTCCAATATCAGTCTAACGACTTGTTACAGAAGATGACGGAATACAGGAAAGCGGCAGTCCGTGCGTCCGTCCGTCCGTCGGGCAATATATTCTGAACTGAAATAAAACTTGTCACTCCGCGTTTCTTAGTTTAGCATTCGAGTTGTGTACAAACAGAGTTAAAAATATACGTTGTTGACGCAGAATTACTAAATAATTTTATTTTGAAAGCTTGACAATTAGCTACCTGCGTTCAAAAACGTGTAAATTGAAACTACTTTGTGATTTTGTGATGCAACGTTTGCGAGTAATATTTACCTGACGTGGATAACCCACATTCTAGATTTGAAAGAAAGAAAATCATTTTATTTTGTAACTAGCAGACGCCTCGCGGTTTGACCCGCGTAGTTCCCGTTCCCGTGGGAATACAGGGATAAAAAGTAGCCTATAACACCCGGGGATAGTGTAGCTTCCCAACGGTGTAAGAATTGTTGAAATCGGTTCAGTAGTTTCGGAGCCCAAACAATCAAATATTTCCTCTTTATAATAGTAATAGATAGATAAATACAAACACAAAAACGAACAGAGACAAACAGTTGTTGTTGATTTGACTGTACTTTACTTTGACATTGCTGCGAGTACCAATGCCGGAGCGAAAGTACGTAGGAAGTAAGTAGAGACGTAGGGACTCTACCCAATTTTAATTATCTTCTCTTTAACCAGCTCAAAAAAGGAGGTTCTCTGTTCGACTGTATGTTTTTTTTGTATGTAGGTATGTTACGCGATCATTCCGCCAATTATAAATCGATTTTGATGATTCTTTTTTGCTTGGTAGATGGTAGATCATACTTCAGAGGTGGTCCCATATAAATTTTATCAAAATCGATCGAACGGTTTTAAAAAAATTAACAAAAGTCTAAAAATTGTATCAATCGATGATATTTTCGTTTACTCCGAAATCTTGCTGTTTCATTGGAGCAATGCGTTTAGTTGGCCGAAGGGTCACGAAGTCGATTATTTAAATTGTAAATTTGTATGTTTTTTTTTAATTTTAGACATTTTATGTTTTGTTTTTTCTTTTATGTTTGTTGTTTTTCACTCGACAATTTTTATACTATTTCCAGCGGATTTTTACATTCGCATTGGAAGAAAGAAACAAAACCAAACTAAACCAAACCAAACCAACACAACCAGAATTCATATAGTTTACCAAACATTACTTTTATCTTCCTGCCTAATGCTATATTTTCGCATTGTTGCCATCCCAACTTTCAGATTTTTTTAATTAAAATTAGGTCAGCCAGAGATATTCTATAAAGTAGATAGATAGATATGACTCTTTATTGTGCACACCATAAATAGAAAAGAGTACAGAGAACAAAGAACCTAGCCGAAAGATTAAATATAATGTATTAATCAATACATTTTTATACCTAGCCAGAAAATCGCCACAAACACATCTTTGCTACAAGATGGATGTAAAAAAATAATTTCATTTAAAAAAAATCTTTCTTCAGCTTTTATAAAAATAAATTATTCAAATGAGATACATACACATCATTGTTTAGATACATACATGAAAATTTTAACTTAGTTCACTACACGCAGTGGTTCTAGGACTGCATCAGAATCAAGTCTGGTCATCTCTATACATCTCTATGGGCCATAACAGAACCAGTTCAAATATTTTCTGCAAAATCGCCAAGTACTCTGTATCGGGCAATTAAGGAGACCTTAAAAGCACCTGACGTCGTTACTGAGACATTCGCAAAACCTTGATACCTTTTTTTTACAGGTACCAGTTTTCGGTCCCATGCTTTAGGGGTCAATAACCGGACCGAGTATTTGGACAATGCGACTATATTATAAACATACATGTAGGTGTGTGCGGGCGTACCGACGCAGTGACTGATGGCTATTCTGTGCCCTGTCACACTTATACGCTACGCGAGTGTGCGATATTCATTTGACGTATTTCCTGCGCCGCGTGAGCGTTTCGAGTTACGTTGCTAAAACGTGAAGTGGAAATAGCTTGGTTGGCACATAGTTTAGTATCGGAAAGTCATGTGAATTTATCGTAGGTATAATAGTTTGTTTCAATATAGACAACAATGAAGGCGAATAAATTTGTGCCCCAAATAATAAACTTCAAGTAAACATTTTAACTTTGCCAGCGAGAGGAAGCCAATATACCCAGCTGTGGATAAAGACGGGTCGATTTAATAGGGATAAATTGAGTAGTATTCGAGTGCTAACGAGTAACTGGCTTTACTACGGGAACTTACATTTAAATCACTTTTTTTTATTACAAATAAGCTTGTGTTAAAGCCATCTTGCCTGATGTTAAACGAAGATGCGGTTTACGGTGATGCACGCTCACCTAGAAGAACCCGATTTACTCGCGACTTGAAGGCACCCAGAGTGTATCTTTCAGGGAACACCCACTCAGATATCAAATTCCATTCTTCCATTGTACAATGTAGATGGATTTAAATTGTTTAATTCCGAGATTTTGGAAAAATAAAACAAAAACAAAACACGAAACAAAAATCCTGCGATACTATTCAAAGTATCATAGCAAAAAAAAAACTCGTGAAAAGAGCATATGATTCATTATCCGTTTAAAAAAAAACATTTTTCTAGATTAATTACTTTACTCCTAATGAATGTAATTAGATTTGCGAGTTACGTTTGCTTACATCTGTGCAACGATACGGTAAAACGGTAGATACTAATTCCATCCTCATTGTTTTATCCTTATCGTTATTCTCTTATCATAAAAGAATAGGTCTAGGTAGGTATGATATAAAAGCTCTGGACTGTGAAAAGCACACCACGTCAAATAGCGCGGCCTGTACGCCGACCGGGCCGCGGACAGTTCTTGGTACTTTCATTTCACGGGTGCCAATTTTGATGAAACGCGGGCCGCATTCTGCCGCGCCTGCGATCGCACCGATATTGCCGATCGCCTTTTTTCATATGTTTAGACCAAAGAGTTTGTAATTAAGAGCGAGCCAGATCAGCCCCGATTTTGTAAGCTGTCTTCCTGCTAGGCCTTTTCCCATTGTGAGATGGGTAAAGCCATAGTTCACGATGCTGGCCAAGTGTAGGTTGGTACATTTCACACCTTCGCGAACATTAAGAACTTACATATACTTATTTATATACAAGATTCCCCGTCATGTTTTCCTTCACTGTGTGAAGCTTGCGGCAATACGCTTATAACTTAGAATAGAGAGAAACGTTGCCGTGGGATTTGAACTTAGGACCTCCAGATTGACAGTCAGCCGTTCTTCCAACTAGGATGCTGTAGCTTTATATTTCTTTTTGTCACCAGGCTGTTGTGAAAAATGCTGTAAAAAATATAGCATTATTAATCAAACAAAAACAATCATCTATGGTTACTCGTATACGACAACAAAATAAAAAACATTACTAAATTTGAGATAAAACAAAATGTCAAAGTCAAAAGTTTCATTTGCATGACAACAGTGTAAAAAAGTCTTAAATTATTATTTAAGGTAGTCATTCTTTTAAAAGACTTCAATTACAATTGACGAGAGATTAACGACGCTTAGAAAAGGTCAGCTCTATTTCTGTCTTACTTCTTTGGTACAGACAGCATTGCAAAATTAAAACTGCGTCTTGTAGGTAGTATTATTTATTCTGTGGCAGTGTGGAGAAAGGAGGCCTTGTGTGTAATACTTCTGTCTCTCAACTCAACCGACGCGAGGAGAGGTTAATGCTAGGTATTTCGGATTCCGGATGCTGTTTAAAATATCAGTAATCTCAGGTCGGCTTACATTTACTTTTAGGTCTTGGAAGGAAAATAATAATTATTATTTTCCTTCCAAGTAGTACGTACACGCCAAATACTTACAAGAATTTATTTTTCACTTTTTAGTTCATTATCCCAGGTAGAAGCTTGTTTTAAAAAATATTTTTTTACATTTAATTTCTTAGTAGGTAAGTAAGTATTTTAGAGAGTGCTCCTCAAGACGAATCAATCGAACCCAAACTTGATGGGTTTATCTTGTTTAGTTCAGAAGTACCTACGGCCATCTTCCGTCTCCATCATCACACCATCCCATGGTACCATACTATTGTATTGTTACTGAAGACACCAAGTTTGAGTCCAATCGGACGTCGGGAAGTGGGTCTCATTTAGCTTGCATGATTGGACTTGTACATGTACAATGCGCATACATAGGTAAAATGCAGAAAGTGCAATGCCGAAAATAAAGAAAAAATTTCACTCGAAGCCATGCTAAGAATACGAAGGGAGTTTTGGCGGGAACGCGGGAAGAGTCGTGTCGCTCCGTTGTATTTTTTTCCAAAACTAGTGTTTTGTCGGGTGTTTATGCATAAAAATGGTGGTGTTTTATTCATAAAGTGCCGAATTACAAGCGCGAGTGTAGGAAAATGATATAGTGTGGTGAAACATGACTTTTCGTGTTGCTTCCAAAACTCCATCGAAGCTTTATAGTAAAGTCACCACTACTTTACTAAAGCATGACTGGACTTGACTGACACGGACTGTACTTGACCAAGACTGGACTTTGACTATAACTTTAGCTACGAGGACACTTATTTATCTTCTGAAACTTGAAAATACATATATAAATACTTGACACTGGCAAATGCTAAAACGCGACGCCAAAACAAAGAAAAAAAAAAGAATACGCAGTAGTTGCTATCCCAGACACGATTTACGGTCTGGAAGTTGTAGCAAGCTATGTTGATTGTGGTTTGCGACAGGAAACTGATCATCTTATATTTTTTCGTCCCGCGGTGCCTAGAGCCTAGATGATAGGCATTGATAACATCTGCATTCTACTTGTATAAATACAGTTAAGTTTGGATCAGGATTTGAGCCTCAGGTGGTATGACCTGTGTTTTGGCAGTTCTATTGGAGATTTGTAGGTTTTCAGACCGGACATAGCGTGATATTTGTAGTATTTTTTGCAGTTGACAGGCTTGATGTTTGCCAAAGCTTATGTGGTGTTATGTAATATGTCGTATTTATATTGGAGGTCATCTAGGTAGCTATCACTGCATCAGATATTCTACCGCCCACCAATAGTGAGTAATTACTGTGATCCGGTTTGAAGGGTACTTGTAGCTAGCGAAATTACGGGTCCGTTGAGACGAACTACCAAAAGTATCAATGTGGCGAGCACCAAAGCCCTAAAGTTTGTTTTGTTACTCAAAGCTATGTACCGTTGCATTAGTCATGGACAATTGGACATGCGTTTTCTCTTATTATCAGGAGAGCGTTTCGTTCGTCTCATTAACATTTAAAAAATATTACCTGTATGATTTTTTTTATGTGAACGTAATGAGACGAACGATACGCTCTCCTGATAGTAAACCGTAAACTTTTGCTGTAATTGTAAACGTCACCAAAAAAAATATATCAGTGACAAAAGAGTTCTAGATCTAAAGGCAATAAATACGCCGCAAATTTTAATGAAGTTCAAATAATCATCTATGTTTAGATTTTATTACCAATATTTATATTTGTTCTGCTATTAAACAAAGTTCTATAAACGCACATACACTTACGTCCAGTTCGTCGTCTTGAATCATAATTAACTGGTCCAAAATAAACATTTAGTTGAAATTAAACCCAAAAAAAACGTCTAAAATTATGCTAACACACGCGCCAAAGAAAATTGGCCGATCCCATTTTCTAGAACCCGCTGTTAAACTAAAACAAACCTTATACATTAAACGTTACAGTCGTAAAATGGTGATTTTGATTTGTCAATGAACAGTTCAAAGAACTAGTACACCCACTACAATTCGTCAAGTAACATTTAGTTTTTGCTTTACATTTCTTGTTAATGATGAATCGGATGCTCAAATAGACGTAGACTCGACTTGTCAGTTTTGAAGACCGCACCTACAAGTATCTTGTTTCTAAAGTAGCTTTGTTGCAGCAATCTTAAAACATGTTCTTCAATATTTTCTCAAATATCTTGGATAATAAGAAATGTTGAAGTGGAAAGATGGCCCACTATCACCCATACAACGGTGTGATCACTTGAGAACCAGCTGATTTCCAGGCTAGGTGTGCTGTTAACACTGAACATCAGGTGAGCTGTGGTCAAAAAAACCGCGCTTGTCAAGCATAAAAAATGTAAGATGGTGGTCTTCTTCTTCTTTGATTTTGGCGTCGCATTTTGTGTATTTGCCTGTGTCAAGTGTAACAAAACAGTAAATTTCAGAAGTTAAAAAGTAGTCAAAGTCCACTCTTGGTAAAGTTCAGTGGCGACTTTGTTATAAGCTTCTATGAACTTTACTAAAATCATGTTTCACCACATTAAACTTGGGTTTGTATGAATAAAACACTTTTCGAGTATTAATGCTTAGAAAAAACATTTCTAAGCATTAACACTCGAAAAAAACACTAGTTTTGGAAAAAACTTCCCGCCAAAAAACCGAGATGGTGATAAAACGCAAGCCACATTTGTTATAAAAAAACACTAAACTATGCCTAAGCGGAATGTTTAGATTTTCCTTCTCTCGTCTTTACATTTGAAAGAAATCCTATTAGAAGATATTTCTGTTATCGCGGCGGTCTGTAATTAGAGTTGGTATCAGATGTTTGCTCATGACATCCCCTTCCTATGGCTATCTTCTGCATCTTTTTTAAAGATATATTGGGCTTTTTAGGGCTGCTAAATATACTAGTCACCTAGCATCCGACACCATTTTCAACCGACTCAAAAAAGGAGATGTATGCTTTTTTATCAATTATGGAACGATTTTGATGATTCTTTTTGTGCTTGGTAGATCATACTTCAGAGGTCTAATATAAATTTTATCAAAATCAATCGAGCGGTTTTTAAAAAATCAACAAAAATCTAAAATATATACATATGTACTTATACATACAGAACACCCAAACACAAAACAAACATTTGTTTATACCACAAAATATTTGTCCTGGGTTGTAATCGTATCCATGCCCAACAGCACTTAAAGCAGTTATACTACCAATGAGCCAACAGGGTTGTCCCTAACAGTAGCGTCTTATATACCGTAACCAGCTGCTGACAATATGATTACTAATATAATTGACATCTTATATGTCACGATTCACGTCGGGGCGTCGTAACGAGCTTTCTCGATCGTCGATGTTTCTTCAATCTAACAGTTCTGTCGGCTCGTTGACTGTCGTATCGTCGACTGTAAAGTAGACAGCCCTAACATAGTGGGTGGGGCTTGTCCAAGTATTACTCAGTCAGTATGACGAATCAATACATCTCAACCTCGTTTTAACTCTAATAAATTACATTTAAAAAAAACCTTGTGAGATCTGAAATCATATAACAAAAACATTCTACCACTTAACACTCTTTCATTCTGCAAAAAGTTACCTTTAATTTTGTGGTTTTTGCCCCAGCGTTTCTCGAAGGATCGAAATCGTAGAATAACTAATAGGAGAGTACGCATATTTCGTATTTTTTATCGTATACAGTTTAGTTACGTTAAGTTTTTTAGTAGCTTCTAATTGTTTTTGTTAGCACTCTTGTTTTTTTAAACTGTTTTTACATATATAGGACCGAAGTTGTGACAAGATCTTATTTTTTTAAAGTAATGCGACGAACGAGACGCTCTTCTGATGGTAAAAGATAACGCCTGTCCATGACCATTGCAGCGATACACAGAACCCTGAGTAACAAAATAAAGTCCAGGGCATCGCTGCTTTGGCGCTCATGACTTTGGAGACTTTCGATGGTTAGTCTCAACAGCCCAGTCATTTCGCTAGCTGCAGTACCTTTCAAACCGGAACACAGTAATGTTTACACACTACTGCTTAGCGGCAGAATAACTGGTACTGCGGTGGTACCTACCTAGACGACCTCCTGCTAAGGAGATCAAACGTCTAGCTTGTCAAAAAAGTTTTAGATAAAAACAAAATCACTGGTACCAAAAGCTATAGTTAATATCGGATTGACCTACGCTTATAGGACAGGTAACTGACCATTCTCATCCCAGCAGTTGAGATAAGCTTATTTTGTTGTAAGAAGTAGAAAATCAATACAACATCAGTTTGATTCTGTTGTTTAAAACCTTCTTTTCTAATATGTGTTCCAGTTTGAAGGGTGCTGCAGCTAGCAAAATTACACGGCTATCGAGACTAACCATGGAACGTCTCAATAAAATGAACGCCAAAGGAGCGATTAACTTTAAATTAATATTCAAAGTTGTATGTACCGCTGCAATAGTCATCGACAGACAAATTATATATTTGCATTAAAGTTTTCTAAGAATTATATCAATGTCATCGACCATCCTTTCGATCTAAAAATTCCACCAAAATATTCCATTATCAGTTTATTTTCGTTACAGATATAATCGATCTTGTATTCTTGTTGCCAAGCGAATTATTTGTATGAATTTTTGCGAATGAAGTCAATGACCTGTAAATAATGTAAATAGACCTTACACAAGTCATTAGCACAGTTTATTGCATAGTTTGTATGGTATGCGACATAGCTTAGTGCCTAGTTAGTACAAAAGTTGACACAGAATCGTTTCAAGTTAGTATGGTTTAGACAGTTTATGATCGAGTTAGTGCGTACAGACGTCAATCAACGGAAATGTAAAGAGCTCCGCCTACTGATTGGAAGAACATTAACATTTCAGCGGCAGATACAGTTCACGCCAAACTTTGGGCCACTATCAACTTCATCAACGAAAGCCGCCGCAGCATCGAGATTCCATTTCATCTAGGTGTAAATGGGCCCAAAATATTGAACCTAACTTTGAGCATAATAATATTTTCATTGATGTTTCAGCAAACTAGTTGGGACACCAATAGCGACATCGTTTCACGGTTGACGTTCCAAAATCTCGAACGGAACGATTTGATTCTTCGTTCATTGTGCGGACTGATAGAAAGTGGAATGCGCTACCTGAGTAGGTGTTTCCCAATGGAAATAATCTGGGTGTCTTTAAGTCGAGAGTGAATCGGTATCTTCTAGACAAGCGTGCTCCATCTTAGACCGCATCATCACTTAACATCAAGTGAGACGGCGATCAAAGATCTTACAAAAAAAAGAATCTGGGAGTCCTTGCTTCGATTTTTACGACTCGCACTTCTGTCTTTTCTAAGTTTCGTGCGTGACTTCAAACGGTGAAGGAAAATATCGTGAAGAAGATATCCAAGAGTTTATAAAGAAAAAAGTTATCAGAGGTGTGTCAAGTCTACCAACCCGCACTTGACCAGCGTGGCATATGGCTTACCTTTCTCGTAATGATAAGATGTTACGCCCAGCAGTGGGCGAATTTAGAACTGATTCAGAAGAACATTTTCCAGAATTTAGTCCTAACTTAAACATATTATGCTATAATGTGGCACTATACAGTGTTGGCTTATGTCAGAGCGGTCGTAAAGATTGGCGTAAAGAGCCGCCTACTGATCAGAAGCATTAACCGCTTCAGAGCAAATCCGTTCACATTTTGCGGCGGGTGCGCAGGCGCTCCTACGCTTAAGACTGACGCACACCGGGGCCAAAAGAAAGTACGCGAAAGTTGTTAAGACTCATCCCGTGGATCTAATAAAAAAAGTACTGACAGCATGAAAATAAATGTAAAACATTCAGTAATAAAATCTGTGGCAAAGATGCAAGAATAGGCTTGTCTACAAATAAAAGAGATGTATTGTTTCTAATTAATAATAATGATAACAAAAATCAAAATTTCCGATTTTTTTTAGAGTCGGATTTTTTTCTTACGCTTTCTGGATTTATTCGCATAATTATGTTTATCACCGGGTCTGAATCGCATAAAAAAAGACCACGAAATTAATGTTGTTTATTTTACCATTTTAGTTTTAGTTAGCCATGATGCTATAGCCATGGTATGGTTTATAGTATTTTGTGCACGATTAAGACCTTGTGATAAACAGAATTTCTAAAGTTTAATACTTAGTTATTTTCATCAAATCTTCTATCCTAAACTAACCGACACACTTGTGAACACTATGTTTCCGTAACATAATGTGTACACAAGTTCAGGAACCAGCGACATCAAAATTTATGTTATGGTATTCATTTTGTTTGTGTCAATAAATAAATATGTAATTAATTAAATGAAAGACAGACGAAAAAAAACGTCGTGGAAGTAATTCTACAGCTAGACGTATGATCGAAAAAATTGACGTTTATGACAAAGGCCGCTTTATTTTAGTTTCAAAGTTTTTTTTCTCTCTGTGTGCCACAGTCCGGCGCCGACCGGTTGGCATGGAAAGTGATGTATTCCGTCCACAATGCTTCGTAGGCGACGCTCTCACATTGTTCTATACATACTTACGCCAGTGTGGGTAGGAAAAGGCAATCGAAAGTCCGCGCCAATCGACTAATTATTTACTGACATTTCCTCATTCATAAACAGACTCGAGCGGTACGTCACTAAATTCTCGGTAATCACTAGTTGAGATTTTTTACTCATTACTATTATAATTACATATACTTGTAAACTTAAATATATGTGGGGAAAGCCCCTAAAAATACCGACAAATTTTAGAAGCCAGAGATCATCAAAAAATGCCCATCGGCTATGAATGAATATTATGTTGCTCTCTCAAACGCAAGAAGACATTACGCTAGATGGAAAGATGAGATAGCAAAAGTCGCAGGTACGAACTGGATGCAGACAGCGCAATCTTGAGAAGACATCTTTGTACAAAGCCCTTACCTGTAGAAGGGTTCAAGAAGAAGATTAATAAAAAAAAATTGTATATATTCGAATAAAATATTTATCGAACAAAATAACAAATCGTAAATTAATACTATTTACAAAATTTATACAAAAAACTTAATCTAAAAGTCCGTCAGAGGAGGGTTATGTGGCTAGAATACTGGCAGCATTGCCACGCCGGATGGCAATGGTAAACTTTTGATCAAAGTAGATACCAGAATTCTGGTCGACTGAAGCCTCCTCTGACCTCTTACCATCAGGAGAGCGTCTCGTTCGTCTCATTACATTAAAAAAAAAATGTGCCATTCGAGGTTTTCAGCTTAAGATGCGGCAGCACCGAAGTCACAGGAAGATGTGACGGCGCCAAGGTGTCGACACAAGAGGCCGTCCCATCTTTCATGGGATCTTTCATGGGATAAGGGTCATCCCGTCGAAAATATACTAAACAATACATTTTCCATTTAAACTACACAACTACATACTAGGAAACCATATGGCGGTAGGGTATTTTCCAGTACTCGGCTGGCTAGCTACCACCAGCCGCGAAGCGTCCAATGGTGTGTTCCGGCTGCCACACTTGAGAGCCTGTTCTATTCTAAATCAAAATCAAAATGTATTTATTTACAGGTGTCAAAATGTTGGTACATAAATAAAACGCTTAAACCATACTTAATCCAGTCTTGGGTGTGCAAAAATTAGAAGCTAGATAAGCTTTACCGTCTTCGATCACACCGTCACTAAACAACAGGTGAGGTGTAGTCAAACACCTAGTTTGTCAACCATAAAAAAAAAACAGAATACGAGTAAAAACCTCCAAGGCCAGTCTACACCTGAAATCCCACGATATTTAGTTCCTGTTTCATTTTTGTAATTTACCGTCCAAGGCCACTTTCTGTCTAGGCTATTTATCATCCTACAGGTTTCATATTCATCCTAAACAAAAAAACAATACCAGTCTAAAATGACCAGCTTTTTTTAAAAACAGGTTTAAAATAGTGCCCAGTTCAACGAATCTTCGCTCTTGAAATTATACCTACAGAGGGATCTGCGAAAATCAAGTGTGTCATCATGTCATATAGTATTTAGTGGGTTCGAAACCGGTTAGTGAATAAAACTAATTCTCAGGAGCGGACGGGTTCTCACATTTCTCATAACTATCATGGTTGTAAGCAATTTTAAAGTATTATACAGGGTTGTAAGCTTGGGATGTACTTAGACGACAGGAGGTCATTGTACTTATCATTATAAACACTTTTTTTTTTTGGTGTTGTGCGGTCTAAGATGGAGCACGCTTATCTAGAAGACACTCGTAGATTTGAAGACACCTTTATTGTACCTATGAAACACGAGACTCCGGCAGAGAGTTCCACAACCTCGCTGCCTAAATGCAAAAATAAATAAATATCGTAGGACATTACACACAGCGCCATCTGACCCCAAACTAAGCAAAGCTTGTACTATGGAAGTCAGATAACTGATAGAATACTTGTATAGTTTTTTGTTGTAAATACAGACTTATAGTAAATACAGGACACCCAGACAACAAACATTTGTTTATACCATAAAGTGTTTGTCCTGGGTGGGAATCGAACCTGCGCCCTTCAGCTCTTGAAGCAGACATTCTACCAATGAACCAACAGGGCTGTAAAAAGATTTATAAAAAGACATAAGACGAACAAGACGTACTCATTATGGTGGTTCGATTTCCATACAAATATTTTTTTGCCATTTATGGGCAAATGGAGCTAGAATACTGGCGATGAGTTAATAATTTTTTACAGATGTTTTACAAAAGTAAAACATCTGTAAAAAATTCAACAGAATAAAATAAATATTTAAGCACAACAAACGTGATTTTTTGCCGTTTTTATAGATACGGAACCATTCGTGCGCGAGGCCGACTCGCACTTGGCCGGTTTTTCATTATCTGCCACTACCATTACAATTGACCATTGCAGCCTAACACAGAACTAACAAAACCAAGTCCAGGGCGTCGCTGCTTTGATGCTCATTACTTTAAAACTTTCGGTGTTTAGTCTCAACAGCCCTGTATTTTCGCTAGCTGCAGTACCCTTCAAACCGGAACACAGTAATGTTAACACGCTACTGCTTGGCGGCAAAATATCTGGTTATGCGGTTGTACCTACCTAGACGACCTCCTGCTAAGGTCTACCAGCAATTTATAAATACACTATTTAGAAATTAAATACAATAGAACACCCAGACACGGAACAAAGATCTGTGCTCATTTGATTGAGTATTATTTGTTTATATTCCGTTTAGTCTTGATTTTAATAGCATCCTATTCATGCCGAGCTAATCAGTTCTTGGAAAGATTGTCAGTGTTCGAGACTGAGTAACGTATCGTTCGTGCATAGAACAAGTCATTGTTTCGACAACACATCGATCTGCCCAATTAGAATCTGGACATTAGATTTAATGCATAGGCGAAACAAAGAAAAGCTGGTCGTGTCATGGACTAGGTTAGGTAAAGTTGAAAAGCAGGGCCGTCACGCTAAAATATTAATGTGTAATAAATTGCCAAAATGTATTACAGAATTAAATCATACCGAATTTAAAAAAAAAAAAACATTAAACATTTCTTGGAAAGCAATCCTTTTTAGAAATTAAGTGAATATATGTCAATGAGGTTCTCGGAATCCACATCTACGTGTATCACATAAACAGAGCCTCTGCTGTACTATGTTCGTTGTTGTATGTATGTATGTATTGTATTAATGTCTAATTTTTTTTATTTTTTTTTTTTATAGCTGACAGGCTTGGTGTTTTGACCACAGCTCACCTGATGTTAAGTGACGGTGTGGTCGATGATGGTAAAGCACACCTAGCCTGGAATGGAACTGGCTCTCAAGTGAGGCTGCCGGAACACAATGTTAGATGCTTGGCGGCAGATTTTCAACTTGGGTGGTAGCTAGCCAGCCGAGTACTAGAAAGTACCCTACCACCATGCTATGGTTTCCTCACGATGTTTTTCCTTCACCGGCAGCTCAAGCTCATTGTTGGGGTTTGAACCCACGCCCTTCGGCATGCGAACCGACCGCGCTAACCACTGAGCTATCATCGCTACAAACTTAAAATTTAAATTAACTTGCATGCCGAAAGGTAGTCTGTGGTGCTTCTCGACTAAATGTTATGTTTTACATCTGTTCTTACCCATAGCGCAATTAAATGAATTATGATTATGATTATGTTGTTGTTAGATTGGGTTAAGTACTCGTATATAGCTTCATTCATTAAAGTGTAAATGTAAGGTTTTTTTGTACAAGTGACTTGCCTTTAACATTATTGTTTTTTATTGCAAATAAATATTACTGATTTACTGATTTTTCACTACTGTGAGTTGGTAATGAAGAGGTAGAGTTAAAAGAAGAATTTGCCTATTTAATTCAACTCAACAAATCTAGAGTAAACAGGTTTCTTCTAGGTAAGCGTGCTTCATCTTAGACCACACTACTGC
Organism: Biston betularia; assembly: GCA_905404145.2. Lineage (NCBI taxonomy): Eukaryota > Metazoa > Arthropoda > Insecta > Lepidoptera > Geometridae > Biston > Biston betularia. Next base: position 2,218,100 of record FR989873.1, on the reverse strand, counting down.
TTGATATCAGGCAGAGTATGGTCAAACGCGAACCTATTTTGAATAAAGAAAATATATTTATACTAAACGTGACTTATTGGTATATTACTTGGTGGTAGATCTCCTTAGCTGGAGGTCGTCTAGGTAGGTACCACCGCAGTACCAGTCATTCTGCCGCTAAGCAGTAGTGTGCAAACATTGCTGTGTTCCGATTTGAAGGGTACTAGCGAAATTACTGGGCTGTTGAGACCAACCATCGAAAGTCTCAAAGTAGTGAGTGCCAAAGCAGCGATGCCCAGGACTCTGTTTTGCTACTGAAAGTTCTGTGTATCGCTGTAATGGTCATGGACATGCGTCATCTCTTACCATCAGGAGAGCGTATCGTTCGTCTCACAACTTTTACATTAAAAAAAAATTATACTTTCGATGAGACGAAGGAATGTTTTTTAATAATGACCCAGTTAGGTTATATGATAAAATGTTTCTTTAGTAATTATTTTTTGTAGCGATGATAACTCAGATTAGCGTGGTCGATTCATACGCCTAAGAGCTTGGGTTCAAACCCTTGAGCTGCTGGTGAGGAAATAACTTCGTGAGAAAACTATCCAACCACCATGCGGTTGGATATTTTCTAGTACTCGGCTGGGTAGCAACCACCCTCAAGTTGAAGATCTGCCATCAAGCATCTAACGCTGTGTTCAGGCAGCCTCACTTGAGAGTCAGTTCCACTCCAGGCTAGGTTACTATCTACGACCACAATATCACTTTACGTCAGCTGAGCTGTGATCATACTCATTTTGTATGGCTTTACATTTTAATATATAAAGAATATATAGATAAATATATATCATTATCGGAGGACATTACACATAACGCCATCTAGCCTCAAACTAAGCATAACTTGAACTACGGGAACCTGATAAATGATGTTGTAAATACATACTCATAATATAAACAGAACACCCAGACACAGAACAATCATCTATGTACGCCACACAAATATTAGACGTGAGTGGGAATCGAACCCACGCCCTTCAACTCTCGACGCAGAATTACTACCAACTGAGTTAAAAGGGCAGTCAAATAAAGACCACGCTTACGTTATGAGGATACATGTACATACATGGTTTTTACCAGAATTCGTACCAGAATGACTGCAAAGTTGTCGTCGATTCAAGATCGTAATCACTGTTGCAACATAAGGTGTCAGCATACTTGGTAGTAGAGTATCATTATGCAATTTTTTGCACGATAACCGTTACAATTTCCATACATGATTATCAGAGCCTTTGGTCAAGCACCTCGACCTATACACCGGTTCCACTCCCAATAAGTCGCCGTACTCAGCTCCTCATAAATTCAACATTTATTGCCCAAAAAGTCCAAAAGCCGCTTCCAGTAAATCCATACATCGTCGGCATTTCAAGCCGGTTTCGAACACAGATTAAAGAATAGTTATTACATAAAACTCAACGTTTGATAACAGTATGGAAACTTTTTTTTATTTGTAATAGTATAGGCTTGCATTTGACTGTCGACTCGCCTGATGTTACGCGAAGATGTGAAGACTATGATGGAGCACACGGTACAACTTAAAGAAGATCTAGAATCTAGATTGTAACTATCAGGGGACGCACGGGTGCAAAAATCACTGTTTAACAGTTCGTATGATGAAAGTGGAAATTAACCGTTTCGTTCTAGCTTTTAGCGCATCGACAATGAAAGCGCGACGCTTTGAGTTCCAGATTAATACCAGAGCCCACTACAAAAATTTGTTTAAAAAACTAATTGCAACACTGGAAACCTGCCACTTATCAACGAACCTCTGCTTGTCTAGTTGTCAATGTTTTTTGGTTAACGAAAAATGTAAAAGATTATTGCTCTGTTTGCTCTTTCATTAATAGTTCTAGAATTACATAAATTCTTTCACAAAATATCAAAATTTATGTTTCATAGAAATACGGCTAAAACCATATCAAATTGATAGATTCCATTATCTTGAACTCGGAAATACCCTTATCAGAAATTTTTCGCATAACGTTTGACCTGGCCGAATTTTCAAAAAATATCAAAAATTAGATGGTCCGACAGTGGAATGTGTAGGGTGGAATTTGATCAAAATCCATTAGAATATGGCGTGATATCAATGAATTATGAAAACAAAACTAATATCGCAAGTAATTTAAGTTCCTCGGAATTAACATACGTGTGTTTACACGAAAAATCATCTATAATGTGGTTTTCCACTTCACTTTTCCAGAACAAATGCATCTATTTACAATTACACACTCGTAAAACACGCAAACGTTTTTTTTTAATACAGAATAGGTTCGCGTTTGACCACACCCTGCCTGATATTAAGCAGGATGCAGTTCAAGCACGCTTACCTAGAAAAACCCTGTTGAAAAAACCAAGCGATGAAAAATGACTCGGAGACATACTTTTCCACATTTCCATTAAAACGCCTTACTGGTTTCAATTTGTAGATCTCTTGATCGATCGAGGAACATGAACGAAGGCAGGTCCTATCAGTTTCATTCATAACTTGGTAATTCAGATGGCAAAAGACTGAGTTATCATCACGTAGTGTTGTTGTTTATTTTTTATGCTACAAATAAACACCTATTAGTTTTGCTGATTTCATTTACACGTTGTATATATAAATAGATATTTCATGTTGATGAATAATTTTGGTTACATTATGTCGATCTTCTTAGCAGAAGGTACCACCGCAGTATGAGATATTCCGCCGCCAAGCAGCAGTGTGTAAAGATTAGTGTTACGGAAGTGTTGTTTTGTGTGTACCGTCGAAAAACGCCAAAGCAGCGATATCTGGCCTTTTTTTGTTACTCAAAGTTCTGGATACCAATGTAATGGTTATGAAGATGCGTTATCGTTTCCCATAACGAGAGCGTTTAGTTCGTCTTTTTATCTTTACATTAAAAAAATATATATATTCCCGAGTTTTTCCGCGTGAAACATAACGTATGCAAAATGCATATGTTATTTTTTTGTTTTATTTTACCGCGTGGGTAAAAACAAAACACATACATTTGTTTGGAATTCATGTTTTTTTGTTTGTTGCATTTTCTACTTACGTTTGACCGCCAGCTGATCTGATGTTAAGTGAAGATGCGGTCTATAATTATATATTCTATATTAACTACAAGTTATCGATTAATTCTCGACTTGACACTTATAGATTGTAAACATCGGGAACACCCGTCCTAGCAGGGCATTACACTATTTAGCAGTTTGTACAATGAAAGTGTAATGAAATCGTTTTGTTTGAATCAATTTTCTTTTATAATTTAAACAGAAAAATTGCGAAGGTTGTATTTTTGAATTTTAAAACAATATTGTTTTACGATTGTTATCTAGATGTTGTGTACATCCCTAAGTTATAAAACTCTAAAGTCGATAAAAATACTTGTACAATTTATTTTTTACAAAATAAGCTAAGTTGGCAACTTGTTGGTAACGTGATACTAAAATAACAAAATGCAATCGTTTTGCGCAAAAGCGCTAAAGAATTTCATGAACTACATTAAAATAACGTATTTCCACGAAACAAACACCTGAACTTACATTTCATCGTATATCGAATATCAAGTCATTGCAAAAGAAATCCTAGAAATGTACAGGAAATATTGTAAATAACATTACGTATTGTGTTTAAATAGAGAAATAATTGACGTTCTCCAAAAGAATAGATTGCAAAATGAGATGTAGTAACAAGTATAGATACATAAGTATATAATCATGTTTATAAATAGGAATGATTATCCAAATATAGAAGACTTATAATCCGACATCCAAGTGTAACACTCGTCTCCCTCACATGGCGATCCTGCCAGGAACAAATCAACAACAAACAAACAAACAAACAACAATAACAATACAACGACAAATAAAACAAACAATATTACAAATCCGAACATTTAAATAATTTACATTGCGCATGTATCACAGTGTGACCAAAATCATATCAACTGTTTTTTTTTTCTAATAAACATTTCTCAATTTATTATGAGTGCGATAGAAACCATGAGGTATCTATTGCTTTCTCTGTCCACGGTGCAGTCATGTGGTAAAGTGTCACACACACATGCAAGGAGGTCATTGACCCTGATGCACCGTGCATTCCTTGACCAGATTGATTACCATATGTTTACCGTATAGGCTACTTGTATGAGGAAACAGTACAGTACATCAATAGGTACCTAAGAACAAATGTAATTTATTAGTTATAGCATTTTAGGCTGGAGTGAATATATCGACGAGCTATATCCATTGCAATCATTATAATCAGCAAACGTTGGTATAAATTAAAGGTTGTACTAAAAGGGGGTCATTGTCCTTATTATTAATGTTTAATACTCAATATTTGGTCGTTTTTAAGGCTAGAGAAAAAAAATGGTCCTGATAAGGTCATGAATTTTAAAATTCGCGCGCCACCTTGCAAATCTGTTACTGCGTCCTGTTTTTAAACTAAATCGTCCTGGTTTTTCTAACTTCAAATCCTAGTTTTTCAAATTTGGTGTTGGCAACCCTAGAGTAAATAGATTTCTTCTAGATTGTTCTTTATCTTCATCGTTGGTCACACCGTCGCTTTCCATCAGGCATGTTAGAGGTCAAAACTAAATCTACATATTTCATATTAAAAAATACAAATAATCGTTCTCATCATTATGGGTCACTTGCAGTATGGGCATAACTTTGGAATTGCGAAAAAATCAGATGTTCTATAGGAAAAATTCGTTAACTCTTGACTTTTAGCAAATTTTTTTTACATTTTCAGAATCGTATTTATAGTCAAAGTAGTTTATAAGTAGTACAGTTACCCCCTTTGGGCTTAATACGCTCTAAGCTTATAAGTTTATAACTGTTCGCTAAATCTACAAATTGCATTACACAAAGTTGCTGTCCTCGTCTGTTTGTATGTCCGCTTGCTCTTAAAAAATACGTAACGAATTTTTAAACAGTTTCGGCTATGTGATTATATATATAATACATTAGATAAGTAAACTTTAGTATGAATAGAGAAATAAATTGTTTTTTTTAATCAAGTGGCTTTCATAGTTTCAAGTTCTGTGTATCACTGCAATGGTCATGGAGAGGCGTTATCTCTTACCATCAGGAGAGGGTCTCGTTCGTCTCATTACTTTTTAAATTAAAAAATAATAATAATAATTGCATCAGTACGAAGCCGAGGTGGGTCGCTCGTTTTTTATAAAATAATTTAAAACCTACACAAAAATTAAAAAGCATCAGCGCTTTAATTTTAGTTTATAATAAATAATTACCAAATTATGTATTTCTTCTAAAAGAAAAAGAAGCGTTTTTCATTTAGAAAATGTATTTTTTTTTTAATTTATAAATATTTTAGGACATTACACACAGCGCCAAACTAAGCAAAGCTTAGCTATAGAAGTCAAAATATAGGTAAATTTTTATTTGGATGTATGTATTTTATTTTGACGAATAAGTTTGTTCCTTTAGCCGCAAAATCTACAAGAACAGATGTGGCGACTTCAGTCACTGTCTGATCATGTACTGTATTGTGGTCAGCAAGAATCACAGTTACCCAAAATCGACCTAAACACGTTACAGTAAAGTGCTAAATTGTTTACAAAAACGCAAATTTATTCAAAGATGCTACAATAACTTTTAACTATTATGTCCGCAAACATCGCGGTCAGATTTACACGTACGTTGATGATATTTTTGAAACGGTATTTAGGTTAATTGCGGGTATTCCATTTTTCGTGAAAATTGTAAATAAAACAATTTATTTTTACAGAAATAAATAGCGCAACTGAAACAACGAAAGCGATAAGCATTTCTTCAAAGTAATCTTTACAAAACAGAAAAAGATTAGAGAAAGATTATAGGTAAATATATACAGCTAGCTTCATTCATAATGATTCCATTAAAGCTTGAGCTGCCGGTGAAGGAAAACATCGTGAGGAAGCCATAGCATGGTGGTAGTGTACTTTCTAGTACTCGGCTGGCTAGCTACCACCCTCTAGTTGAAAATATGCCGCCAAGCATCTAACGGTGTGTTCCGGCAGCGTCACTTGAGAGACAGTTCCATTCCAGGCTAGGTGTGCTTTACCATCATCGACCACACCGTCACTTAACATCAGGTGAGCTGCGGTCAAACACCTAGCCTGTCAGCTATAAAAAAAAACCTGTACGAAACGATTTGAATTCACTTTCATTGTTCGAACGGCTAAAGCGTGGAATACGTGACCCGAGTGGGTGTTCCCTGGTAAATACAACCTGGGTGTTTTCAAGTCGAGATTGAATCGGTATCTTCTGGGCGAGCGTGCTCCATCGTAGATCGCATCTACACTTAACATCAGGTGAGATGGAATCAAACGAAAGCCTATTCATCATAAGAAAAACATAAGTTTTATACATATATGCTTCTGATAAAACTTTCAAGAAATTTAGTTGGTGGTTGGCAGGAGGTCGTCTAGGTGGGTATGACCGAAGTACCAGATATTCTGCCGCCGAGCAGTACTGTATTCCAGTTTGAAGGGTACTGCAGCTAGCGAAATTACAGTGCTGTTGAAACTGACCACCGAAAGTCTCAAAGTAATGAGCGCCAAAGCAGTGGCGTTTTGTTACTCAAAGTTCTGTATATCGCTGCAATCATAATGGGCATGCGTTATCTCTTAGCATTAAGAAAGCGTCTCTTTCGTCTCATTACAATTAAAAAAAACTTAATTTTAGTAACGCGGGAAAGTGTCAAATTGCCGAAGCCAGTAGACGGGTTATATGATAAAATAGTATCGATGCTATTTTATACTTTAACTACTACTATTACTTTTTTTTTTTTAGCGGCGGCAACAAAATAGTGGCTTTAGCTCATAAGATTCATTTACCTTTTTTCCATTTTTGGTGTGCATAATAAAGAGTTTCTATTAATACACACATTTTAGACATATATTTACTACGTTACAGAAATCACGAAAGATAAAAAATTCCACTCGTTTTTCCCGCAATGAAAGTCATTAAGCAGCACGCGGTTACCCTAACTTCAATTTCGCTTACTAATAATTCGATATTGCCTATTAAGGATTTCGATTACTGAGGATTTTCCCTAGCTCAAACCAATCTAGCCTTTCTTTGTATACTCAGGCTTAGGTGGGTGTTTCTGGGAAGGTCTGAGGTCTAGACTCTATAATAAGCTTTTTTGAATAACTTGATTTAGACGCCGGCATTTCACAGAATTAAAACAGTTCAGTGTTAATTTAATCCTTAACCAATGTATGTATTAAAATCCAGTGTGAACTACAATGAAATCATACTAATCCCACTAATATTATAAATACGAATGAGAGTTTGTTTGTTTATTAACTACTCAACGGATCTGAGTGAAATTAAAAATTTTTACTAAACTTGTTTTTCAGAGCAATGTATTTATGAATCGACACTTTAGTATTTTTGTACTAAAGTTATAGGCTTAATTTTCAATCAAGTTTTTTTTATTATTTTTTAATATTACCTGCGGAGGTTGTGGTCGACCTTAACTGTAATGCGCACGTTAAGGTACTAATTAACGTCTAAAAATCACGGTTGATCACTCCAACCAATTTTACTGTGAAGTTGGTTAATTAAACGAACTAATTAAAATGTATCGAATGCCTGGAGGTTTCATTTGAGAGTAATACGTTAGTGGCTCCCTTATTTAAATGTATATATATGTCAAGTGGTAATAATGTAAAAGATATTCGGTTGCTTTGGCCATCTTTGGCTGTGAGCATGAATTAAATATGACAGTAATTGCATTTGTAAATTTGTTATATATTACTTTGGAAATTGGAGTAAAAATTTGCGGTTTTTTTGGAAATTCACATTATTTCGGAATTTGCTACCGAACGAGTACGCCAATGGTACGTAATTATTCGTGATGGGTACTGTTTAGTATTCCGAAAATCAGTCAAGTGTCAACAAAAAAAAATAGGAGTTTAATAAATAAAAAATCAATAGCATTTCAAAACGTTCCATTTCAAAATTTTTCTTGTGGCCAATTTGCTTATATCGTCTAGCCTAGCCTACAATGAAAAACTGTTTCGGATTTACGATATTTTTTTATCTGTGGAACCTTAAACTATCTTCATTGTTCTTGAATATGTAGAGACATAAGATTCTGAAGCAGACGATTACCACGATTTATTTTTTATGGTTCCGTACCCAAAGGGTAAAACGGGACCCTATTACTAAGACTCCGCTGTCCGTCCGTCTGACTGTCTGTCCGTCAGTCACCAGGCTGTAACTCATGCACTGTGATAGTTAGACAATTGAAATTTTCACAGATGATGTATTTCTGTTGCCGCTATAACAACAAATACAAAAAAACGAAAAAAAAAATATTTAAGGGGGCTCCCATACAACAAACGTATTTTTTTTTAACGTTTTTATAGATAACTAGCGGACGCCTCGCGGTTTCACCCGCGTAGTTCCCGTTCCCGTGGGAATACAGAGATAAAAGTAGCCTATATAGCCGGGGATAGTGTAGCTTCCCAACGGCGAAAGAATTTTTAAAATCGGCCCAGTAGTTTCAGAGTCTATTCAATACAAACAATTAAATCTTTCCTCTTTTTAGTATTATATAGTATCTAGGCACGGAACCATTATTATTATTGGTGTGCACAATAAAGAGTTTCAATCGATCTTTCTATTTATTCCTCGCCAATTACAACGAGACACGGATTTGCAATATAAAAAAACAGGTAAACGGAGCCACAGATTCAATATTAGTCACAGATTAAAGGTAAAACCGTCTAATCGCCAATGAAGGGTATCCTTGAGACGTCCAAACACTATCACCTAATCTGTAATCCAGGTGTTAGCAGAACACCTAGTGTAAGGTCGTAGCTAGACGCGCAAAAACTGACTAGCGCCACGGTCATTAGAGGTATAAAAGATTATCCAATTAACTTTAACATTAATTATATATACCTACATAATAATCATGATGTCTCGACGTGAATTGCATTCGCGTGTTTACGTTGTACCCTTACAAATGTTTTTAATGTTGTGAAGAAAATTCCACCTTATTTTTTATCTTTGACAGGCTAAGTGTTTAGCATGGTGGTAGGGTACTTTAGTACTCGGCTGGCTAGCTACCACCCTCAAGTTGAAAATCTTGATTCAAAAAAAGTGTGCTTTACCATCTTCGACCACACCGTCACTTAACATCAGGTGAGCTGTGGTCAAACACCTAGCCTGTCAACTATATAAAAAAAAAAGTGTTTGACCACAGCTCACCTGGTTTCGTCAAACATTTAAAGCACACCTAGCCTGGAGTGGAACTGGCTATCAAGTGAGGCTGCCGGAACACAACGTTAGATGCTTGGGGGCAGATTTTCAACTTGAGGATGGTAGCTAGCCAGCCGAGTACTTGAAAGTACCCTACCACCATGCTATGGTTTCCTCACGATGTTTCCCTTCAATCTCATTGTTGGGATTTGAATCCATGCCCTACGGCATGCAAACCGACTGCGCTAACCACTCAGTAGTTGTTGTAAGATGTTTGTTGTAAGTTTATTTTTGATGTGATATTATCTTATAATACATGTCCGAAACATTATTAGTTACTAGCTGCGCCCCGCAGTGTTATCCGCTGGTCCCACGTGAACACATTTTTTTTTATAAAAAACCTATGTGTTAATCCAGGGCAGGTATCAGCTACCTTAAGACCAGATTTCATCAAAATTGGTCCAACCGTTTGAGCGTGAAGAAGTAACAAACATACACACTCACAAACTTTCGTCTTAATAATATTAGTGTGATTTTGTGTCTCAATAACAAGAACTTCATAAATTGCAGTCTTGAATAAGACGATCCAGTAAATGTCCGCAATTATATTACCTGCAGTTACGGCATTTATGTGACATATTAAAATCTGCATCATGACTGCAGTCCACTGAAAGCGACAACATTTGACTTGACATGGTTGTAGATCGCGCGCCCCAGACTTCTCCGACTTGACGAGACGATGCGACGGCGTTACCAGTTTGTATTTCTTTTTATCACTGCAAATATCTAACGTACTGTGGATGCCCCTACGTTGAAATGTATCTATGTTCATACGGGAAAAATCTACATTTACGTAGAAAGACAGCCCATAACTATACATAGTGGAATTTCCTTGGGTACGTACCAAACGTTTTGACTCTACGTTTCTCATTACGGACATTAGGAATGGAACGAGCTGCCGACTTCCTTGTTTCCTAAAAGATATAATCTAGATTTTAAGTTTGCGTTTGACCACATCCTGTTTTCAAGCAACGATGTGGTATAGGATGGAACACGCGTACCTAAAAAGAAACTGTTTACTCTAGATTCCTTGAGGTCGGTATACAGTAGAGCCCGCGGTCTACAACCACGTTGGCACTCGCTTCGGTTTTGGTGGTAGATTTCCTTAGCAAGCAGTCGTCTAGGTAGGTACCACCGGAATACCAGATATTCTGCCGCCAAGCAGTAGTGTGTAAACATTACTGTGTCTCTCTCTCACACTCAAAAAAAAAACGGAGCTACTTCTCAAAAGCTCCACTTATATTATATCTCGACACTACACATAATCTTTAAATTCCTCGTCTGTCAACCCAATTAAGTCACCAAATTTCGCAAGTGCATATATGAAAGTCGCTTGCACGACAACTTTTATTTATCAACGTAAGCTTTTAGCGCATACCGTCGAGTTCACCACCTTGATACGAGTCCACCAGTACTTAGCCTCTATGATTTATCTTACTAACCTTTACTCTTTGCTTGTAACTAACTGAATAGTCAGCCTGCCATAATATTACTACTGGACGTATATTTTTAGGTCATATTAATTTGACTTGAAAGAATTAGCTAGATAGAAGAGTTCATTATCATCCACAGTCTTCTTGATCCCACTGCTGGGTATAGGCGTCTCTCTTTTCATGCCATCTGCCTCGGTCCTGTGCCAATCTGGTCCAGGTTCAACCCGCGACGGTGACAATATCGTCGACCCATCTTGCGGCTGGACGACGACGAAAAATTAGCTATCTGGTTCCTATGGCACAAGCTTTGCTTAGTTTGGGGTTATATGGCGCTGTTGTATAAAGTCCTACGTATATTTATTTATTACGAATAATTCGTGTCAAAAATCTCACTTTAATAAATTTTCAATCATTGCAGAATCTAAACATAAAATACTAGCTGCGCCCCGCGGTGTTACCCGCTACATGTTTTCGGGATAAAAAGTAGCATATGTGTTAATCCATGGTCTCAGCTACCTCCATACCAAATTTCATCCAAATCCGTTTCCTTTTGCGTGAAAGAGTAACAAACATACTCACAAACTTTTGCATTTATAATTAGTATTAATTAATTAATTATTATTAATAATATAATAATAATCTATTTATTACATAAATCTTTACATCTAAACATTCACTTTTAAATAATCTATCTAGCTATACAAATAATTATGGGTAGATTGTTGCCGAACTAGGCACTAGGCCTGTGTTTCAGCATAGTAGGATAATCTACCTCTATTTAATGATTTTTTCAACTTTATAACCTTTACAATTCAAATCCTATCGTTCGTTATAACAGGGTAATTAGAAGAGTACGTATTGTTGAGATTAAAACAAGTTTTCTTACCTTGTAACGAATCTTCGACCAACCTAACCTTTACATAACAAACCTCTTTTAACAAATTACTTAGTATAACGCATTTTTTTCAAATTTCCTGCAGCTTTATTACCTTGAGATCGCACTTTAGGTCGTATTCGTATTGTAATCAGGGTTTTTGACATATTTAAAAAATTATATTACGGAATTTGACTTGTAACTTTGGTATTAACATTAAAACTATTTGTATTTGTAAATTGTTTATGTGCCTAATTCTCGTAAGATTTGCCAGACGTCGATGCAGAAACTAGAGGTTTGAAGTTTAAAGAACTTTATTATCAACGAAGACATTACTGGAGAGTTTTGGCGGGACCGCGGAAAACGTCGTGTCGCCCCGTTGTATTTTTTTCTCAAAACTAGTGTCTTGTCAAGTGTTTATACATAAAAATGGTGGTGTTTTATTTATAAAGTGCCGAATTACAAGCGCGAGTGTGGGCAAATGATATAATGTGATACATGACTTTTTGTGTTGCTTTCAAAACTCCATCTAAGCTTTATAGTAAAGTCGCCACTACTTTACTAAAGCATGACTGGACTTGACTGACAAGGACTATACTTAACTAAGACTAGACTTTGACTATAACTAAAGCTACGAGGCAACTTATTTATGAAACTTGAAAATGTAAAACACTTGACACTGGCAAATACTTAAAATACGACGCCAAAACCAAAGAAAAAGAAAAAGACATTACTGTCACTCACTTATGTGATAACATGGACTTAACAATTTTATGTTCAGTTTAAGTACTTTCAGCATTCAACTAAATAAAGCCAGAAGTACCGCTATAATAAACACTAACATCCAGTCTATGTACTGCTAAACAAGGTTTCTTGATATATTCCGATATCGAATGTAATTTACTAAAAACTCAGATGCCGATGGGCAGGGCACGTCTCTAGAATTTATGTGTTGGTAACTAGTAAAAGAGACGTTGAACGTTCACCAGTTTATTGGGCTAAACCTGAATAAGATTGGCAAAGAACCACCACGAAAGGCGTACAAAACAGGTTACCTACTAATAATTCTTAGAGCAATTAAAATATCTACGTCATAACAGAACTCTAGATCTTGAATGATAAAACCTGGGCGATCAGATACGGAATCGTGGACGTATTCATAAGTCTTCCTACTTCATTAAAATTGTTGTATAATCATAAGAAATAATTGTTAAAATAAAACTTTCACTTCAAAGAGATGTGATCTAAGATTAGTTAGAAAAAATATTTACATCAATTATACGAGTAATTGTTATTACATTTATATTGTAAAGGCGAAAGTTTGTGAGTGTGTTTGTATGTTTGTTACTTCTCCAAGCTCAAACGGCTGGGCAAATTTTTATGAAATTATGAATTTAAAAGGTAGCTGACACCCTGGATTTACACATAGGCTACTTTTTATCCCGAAAAAATGTAACGGGGCGCAGAATATTTAGTAGTAAATATTGAACAAAATTTGTGAATAAGTATTTGGTATCTCTCTTAATTAAAATACTGATTCACTGTAGTATTATCATTCTCTTGAATAATTTTAACGGAATATTAATTGTGTGAAGGATGACGCATTCATTTTATTTTAATGACATGACCTAGCCTAACCTTTACTATTTATTTCAATTTCTCAGATAATGTGTTTAAATACCAGCAAAAGTTTGCAATGCTCTGCTGTATGTCATCCTATTTATTTTATTAATAAGAAAAATATAAAAACTCATTGCAAATTGTTATTTGTTTTTCAGAATTAATAGGTTCTATTTTTATTTTTAAACCATTGTTATCGATGTATGTATTTTCACTTTATATATTGACTGAGTCATGTTACATGTGCGTCATTATATACATATAGTCTTATTCTCAGACTCTGCGATTTCAGTTTACATTTTTATCTTCAAATATATAATTGATTGATGAAAATCGCAAACTGCAATTCCCGTGATCCTTTTTGGCATACAATTGCAAAATGTGGAATATTGTGACGGTGATTGCTTACCATCAGGGATACAGTCTGCTTGATTGCCGACTGTGGCATAAAACCACCAAAGCACCAAAGCAGCGATGCCCTGGACTTTGTTTTGTTACTCAAAGTTCTGGGTATCGCTGTAATGGTCATGGACAGGCGTTATCTCTTACCATCAGGAGAGCGTCTCGTTCGTCTCATTATTTGTCACATTAAAAAAAAAAAAAAAGTTTTAACGTTTGAAAAAAGAAAAACATTTTGCAAGCTATATGTTCTTGGTCTACGTGAAAGTAGAAACGTAATTTAGAATGATTGACAATTATATAAATTCAAATTTTATATGTCTTTTGAGACCTACTAAGTGACCAATCGTGGTCAATGTGATTTCTTCAAGCAAGAATTTCCAAGAATTTTTACTTCTCTTGGAGCACACCTTACATAATGTGACCTGACCGTGTACTAAGTAGTACATATGTCCAAATGTTTGGACTGTGACTGGAGCTGCGCGACTGTGTACCTTATTGCGCAGGCATACGATATGCGATCACTTGGCTTCGTGAGTAAAATCAATCTCAATGAAAAACTTACAACATGAAAGCTGATAAACTATACCTACCATAGGTTTTTAACTTCTTTACATCAGAGTTATGATTGGCTATCATGAGCTATAATTATTGTTTCAATTTTTTTACGTTTGATAGGCTAGGTGTTTGACCACAGCTGATGTTAAGTGTAAGTGACGGTGTTGTCGACAATAGTAACGGAATTGACTCTCAAGTGAGGCTGCCGGTACACACCGATAGATGATTGGCGGCAGATTTTCAACTTAAGGGTTGTAGCTAACCAGCCGAGTACTAGAAAATACCCTACCACCATGCTATGGTTTCCTCAGTATGTTTTTCTTCATCGGCAGCTCAAGCTCATTGTTGGGGGTCGAACCCACGCCTTTCGGTGTGTGAACCAACATCGCTAACCACTAAAATTAAACATCATTACTTCACCCATACCTCAGTGTTTTTCAATGAGCGGAAGTTTCTTAACGCTAGACCCGAGCCACTGTCTGCCGACCTTTCTTTAACCTGGCACATTATTCTCGGCCGTCGCCTGCAGGAACCGCTGCCGTACAACTGTACAAATAGTCTATAAGAGCGTCTCATCGGAATTAACATCGAGATTAACTATTAATGATCTGGCAATAAAGAGCATTATTGTACAGCTCGGCAGGTCGCGAGGAGCTGAGGTCGCGACGTCCTGATGACATTGGACTAATTGAAAAATGACTTTACGTCCGACCTCCAAACGAGCCATTCAACGTATCTTAAGACTGCGAAACTACTGTGGGAATTGTTTACATCTTAATAAAACTCACACATCATGCCTAAATCTTTATTGATCTCCAAATAAAATAATATAATAAAATTTGTATCAGAATTGCATAATCAAAATTTTCATCATTTAAAAACTAGGAATGCAATCTTCGGGTAAATTGCCATGCATAAACCAAAACTCGATATTAAGTTGAGAATTAATAAAAACCTAAAATCAAGTTTCTAAAGCAGGGCGTAGCGACAATTATTATTCATCTAATCGTTTAAAATATTTACAATTTGTTGAAATAAACGTTTTCATTAATCATAATAAAAAATCAAATAATGTAAAACCTATAAAAACATGTCAAGTTATTGAATGTCTGAACATGATTATAATGAGGTAACACATACGGACACTAAACACAAAATAATATTATTGAAATGTCATGCACTCGCGAGTTGATATCAATCAATAAAACGTATAAAATAACAAGTCATGCGTTAGAATGTTTAGTATTTGTTAGTCAACATAATTGAATAAAAAAACAATGTAACCCGATAAACACGTACAAATAATAATAATCTTAAAACTAAATAAATGCGCGAACGAGTTAGTACCGAGAAGGAAAACGGAAAAACGTTGAGGAACGTTGTTTGAGGTCATAGAACTTAGAAGCTAGATCATTTTTGCGATTTCCTCCTCGGTCTTACCATAGCCGATGGTAAATAACAAGTAACTGGTATAATTGGACCATTGAACGTTACGAATCAATTCATCCTACGAACAAACAAAACTGCAGTCAGTCACTATCACGTTACTAAAGTTGAAAAAATAATAGAAGGACTAGTGATCAGCGTTGACTGCGTGTTTCATTATGATACGGATATTAATAGGATAGAAGAAATAAATGAAATAATTGTAACACAAATAGCCTAATTAAATATGGCGGACGAAGTTGAGAACGGCTTTAGTGTGCATCAAGATTCTCCATTGGACGGGACGTTTGAATCTGTAACAAAAGAAATTTTATCTTAGAATAAATATAGCAAAACTAGCAGAAAAAAATGTGACAAAATCAAAAATAAAGTCAAACAACACAAAAAGTTTCGCGAGTGTATAAAATATAAATATGATCGATATTCTACAGACAATATTCAAGCAAACACTCGTCGAAACATCTGCGTAAACGTTAGAAAAACTGATCCCCCGTCAAGTAAAGAACTTAATTGAAAGGAAGAAATGTTAAGTCATGTAAAAATACTTTTATGTTGAAGGGAGTCGGTTGCATTTCGCAGAGATGACGCAGCTATGCACGCTTTTAAAAGCGTTGTAAGATTAAGTACAATTCATGAATTTGATAATAATACATTTCGCGAAGCATCGAACCGCTGCACTATTTTAAAATTGGTTATATTACGCTGTGACGAATGCGGTAATAAATCCAAAAAGGGGTGGAAAGATTAATATGCGGTGAATGACTCAGCGTATGCGGCGTTTACGGATCAATGATAGAGCGAATGGGCATAGATTTGAGTGCATTATTGTACTGAACTGACAAAATTGTTCCCATTGAGAATTTTAATATCATTTTTAGTGCAACCGAAGACAATTACAGAGAGGCCCAAAGAGTCATTAAATTTTATGAATTGATTCCATTTCAGTAGCCTTTACAAAGTGAAAGCTTAGATTATCTTGTTTAAATTTATATCCGTAAAATACAACATATCTTCAGAGTCCTTAATTAGTTAATACTGGTAAGACCAACAAATCGACCCATAGAACTCGTGAAAACTATTTATTTATCTATTCAGATGACTAAATACATCACAACATTCAACAACACAACAACAAGAACATAACAAAAACTAAATGTTAAAACCATAATTATAGGTGACGACGGCCTGCATACAAATTAATTAAAGTTAAGGAATGCCAAATATTGAACGACTTTTAAGTCAAAAATAAATTAAAATAATAATAATAATAGATATCAATATTACATAATTTAATAATCCAAGCCTATGACTCTACTCTACGTAACAAGTTTTCTTACTTAAGTTTCAATGGAAAACGTAATACTGGACAGAAAACAACACGTTCTAATTATTTTCCCCAAGGAACCAAAACAAAGAAAACCCCCAGTGGGCTCACCACTTCCTGGCGCCTAGCAACAGCCCGTCGGTTATCATTATAGCGATACGTCACCGCAACGTTATCAATCAGTTTCGTCATGGCCTCTACTTTACCCACACCCTGCTCTAATCTCGACTATTTACCCCGTTCCTTAATCTTACCTCCAAATTAACAAGACCTCCTGCTACTCAACCGGTCATAGAGCCAAGGGGTCTTGCCAATTTGGCAAAACGACCATTCTACTAAGACCTTCATTCGCTACAATCACATTGATTTTTGGGAGCTGGTAAAATACACTCAAAATCGTTTATCCCATTTCCTTGATTACGGCTTTTATTTCTGTTGACAAATGCCCCAACGTCATTAGTTAAAACAGGCAAAACAATTCAAATAACGCCAATAAAAGTTTAGTAACCATTTCGATGTTATCAACTCTCCGTATTTCAATTAAATTCACAAAAATTGTGTCTAGTTCCATGAGAACTCTCCATATCAGATCTTTAATCGCGGAACGGTCCGATTTTACATATGGATAAGAATAGCATAATTAGAATAAATTAGCAGTATGGAAGGTTAATATTGAATATTGTAAGTTATTTCATAAGAGAGTAATATAATGTAACACGTTAATGAACCGAAGATCCTAGTAAACAGACGGAGGTGGTTGCCAAATCGTTTATTATAGGACGTTTATTTAGTGTAGTAATTCCCGGCTTCCTCTTTCTAATAGTCAAAGGACCCTTACGTTTTCCCTTACAACGCCTTTATTACAGTCATATATTTACAGTGATCATACAGAAGTTTCTATATCGTACATTGTTGCTATGCCGACAATGAGACTTTGATTGCGATTTTATCTTCGCTAATTGTTTTTTCATCATCATCATCATCATCATTAGCCTATACTAGTCCACTGCTGGACATAGGCCTCTCCCGAGACACGCCACTCAGCCCGATCTTCGGCTTTGTCAAAGTCAATTGCTCTTTATAACCTCATTTTGTTATGATTATAACTGACGCCCCAATATAATTTGCAAAGAGTTTGCGAAACAAATACAACTCGAATATTTCGGGAACATTGATGTGCGTTATCGAATTAATTTTCTCTTGTCGGTTGAATTAATTTAATCCGATTTAGAGGGAACTGAATCATCAGAGACATATATTTTGTAGCGATGATAGCTCAGTGGTTAGTGCGATAGGTTCACATGCCGAATGGCGTAGGTTCAAACCTCAAGCATGAGCTTGAGCTGCCGGTGAAGGAAAATAACGCGAGGAAACCATAGCATGGTGGTAGGGTACTTTCTAGTAGGTACTCGGCTGGCTAGCTACCACCCTCAAGTTGAAAATCTGCCGCCAAGCATCAAACGGTGTGTTCCGGCAGCCTCACGTGAGAGCCAGTTCCATTCCAGGCTAGGTGCGCTTTAACACCTTCGACCACATCGTCACTTAACATCAGGTGAGCTGTGGTCAAACACCTAGCCTGTCCATCATAATAATCATAAAAAAATAAAAAATATAATAATGTAGTCGACCTTTCTTTTTCAATCTTGTCCGCCAGACATTTTAATTTAGTAGCACTTGTATTCAAAAAGCATTGTTAGCAATATCTAATATACATATGAAACTTATGGAAACAACTTAGTTTCACTAAAGTAGTCTTTAGTAAAATATATTTTTATTATCTTGTTTTTGATAATTGTAAATTTCAGTCAAACGTTATATGAAACTTTTAATCTTTGTAAAAATCATCCCGACAGTGTTCTCTTTAAGTTTTACTAGCAAAAAAGCACCCAGAAAGTACTAATTTACTTTTTTCCTATGTGATCCAGTTTATTAATCGGAAATTAATTAAATAAATATCGCAGGACATTACACACAGCGCCATCTGACCCCAAACTAAGCAAAGCTTGTACTATGGGAGTCAGATAACTGATAGAATACTTAAATATTTTTTTTTTGTAAATACATACTTATAATACATACAGTACACAAACATTTGGTTTTATATCACAAAATGCTTGTCCTGCGTGGGACTCGAACCCACGCCCCACAGCTCTTGAAGCAGACTGCTACCAATGAGCCAACAGGGCTGTCAATAGTAATAATAATAATAGTTTAATTGAATAGTAAAGCCATAATAGGCCCGTATTTAAATGAGTAACGGCGATTAGTAATGTACAACTGAGCGCTATTAAAGGATCACACTTTATTTCAATTGCAACCGTCGAAAATTATAAGGTACCTTACGGCGGTATTTTATAACGTTAGGGGGGCCTCTTATTCAACCTAAACTTATTGGATAAGAAAGACCAGCAAAATCTTCAGGATTATACTACAAAAATACTACACAGATACTTCAGACAGGCTTCACCTTTTTTTAGGGGTTCGTGCGTCAAAAGGAAAAAAACGGAACCCTTATAGGATCACTTTGTTATCCGTCAGTCAAGACGTTCTATCTCGGGAACGTGTGGAGATAACGAGTTGAAATTAAACCATATACGCATATTTAAAGTCCTTCGCAGCTGTAAAATAAATCTCAGTTATCTTAAAAAACAGTTAACAGTTACAACCGTTTATTTCGCAGAAACCCGCATATTTCGATACTCACAAGGGAATTAAAACCTATAGGGTACTTCCCGTTGACCTAGAACTAAGAAATTTGGCAAGAAGCATTGTCTTATAATACACATAAAGTAATATAAAAAAAATAGGATCTTTAATGTAAGGAATGAGAACCAGAATTTAACCTACTAGTTTGTGCAGAACCCTCAGGGAGTGAGTCTGACTTGCACTTGTCCGTGTTTTTATCTATCTATACTATTATAAAGAAAGAAAGAAAGAAAGAAAGAAAAACATTTATTTTTTTCCCAACAATACACCAGACACAACAACAGATAAGTACAAACAAAACACACAAATAAAAAGATACATGTTAACAAAAAGACAACAAATTTCACAAGATAATAAGTGGGTTATCGCTGCAGTGGCTGGTGCATCAACTAGGAGAAAAAAAGGTCAGTGCTCAGCAATTGTGCTGGGGATTGCTCCACAGCGCTGATTTTCAGCACTGACCATTGAAAAGATTTGATTGTTTGTTTGTTTGTATTAATTAGGCTCCGAAACTACACGACCGATTTCAAAAATTCTCTCACCGTTGGGAAGCTACACTATCTCCGGGTGACATAGGCTACTTTTTATCCCTGTATTCCCACGGGAACGGGAATTACGCGGGTGAAACCGCGAGAAGTCCGCTAGTAGTTAGTAAATAGGCTTACATTTGACCACCATTTCGCCTGATGTTTGGGGAAGATGCGACACGCGATGGAGCGCGCTTGTCTAAAATAATTCGATAGTTTGTACATACTATAATATGTATTATAATATATTTCACCTAGTAACAATCTAATCTGAACATAGATCAGACCACCTGCAACAGATGTACCTACGACTGACAATCGAGCGCCTAATGAACCAACAGTGACCCATTAACACACATTTCATTAAGTACGAGGCGCCTTTGTCCAAGCCTTGTCCACGCATGGCAACGGCCAACACCTGATCAAACCCACGGCACAAACGATAGCTAAAAAGTAACGCGCAGTTTACATTGTTCGCGAACTCATTGTCCTTGTTCGATCGCTCGCGCATACCGGGGTAATACACCACTAGGGGTCGCGACATATACCTACTACACATTCTAGTTTTTATCTAATACGAGCGGACGCCTCGCGGTTTCACCCGCGTAGTTCCCGTTCCCGTGTGAATACAGGGATAAAAAGTAGCCTATGTCACCCGGGGATAGTGTAGCTTCCCAACGGTAAAAGAATTTTTGAAATCGGGCCAGTAGTTTCGGAGCCTATTCAATATAAACAAACAATCAAATCTTTCCCTTTTTATAATACAGTACAGAATCTATATATTTTATCTATAGATAGATAAATTTTACACTGTATATACATTATACATACAGTAGGTAGGTACTAATATAGACGTTCTTTGTGGTAGATCTCCTTGGCAGGAGGTCGTCTAGGTAGGTACCACCGCAGTACCAGTTATTCTGCCACTAAGCAGTAGTGTGTAAACATTACTGTGTTCCGGTTTGAAGGGTACTGCAGCTAGCGAAATTACTGGGCTGTTGAGACTAACCATCGAAAGTCTCAAAGTAATGAGCGCCAAAGCAGTGATGCCCTGGACTTTGGTTTGCTACTCAAAGTTCTGTGTATCGCTGCAATGGTCATGGACAGGCGTTATCTCTTACCATCAGGAGAGCGTTTCGTTCGTCTCATAACTTTTTACATAAAAAAAAAAAAAGACGTAAGAGAACTGAAATTTCCAACCTAATAGGTATTTTATTTTTTTGCATTCCCGCATTCAAAATAAATAGGTGAGTAATATATTATAATATTTAATTTTTGAGTTTACAACAAGAAAAAAATGCATCTCCACATTTACATGCGCATCTATAGAAACATGGTATATTTAATCCGTGATTTGACTTTTATATATTCCGTAATTTAATTCCATACTAAAAAGTGACAAATACGAAGTTCATAGCATTTTTTTCTGTTATGACAACCCTACTCATTCTTGCGAGAGGACATGGGGACTACCATAAACACGCTCTAGGTATTCAAATAGTCGAGTTTGCGGAATACAAAGGAGATTCTGTTCTATACTATCATTTTCTTTTCTATGACCGGGTTGTATTAAAGACACCTTTGTCCAACAGTCCAGCGTGGAGACGTTGGTAACAGCGCACCTGATCAAATCGAAAATTCTATAGATCTATCCACACTTGTGTAAAAAACTTGTGTTGTGACGCAAGTTTTTCAAGTGAAATTGCTGGCTCCAAATAAATATTTGTTTAAGGACGCTCTGAATGTTTGCGCTTTTTTAATTTTATTTGTACACGCAGAGGTACAATATCGCTCTATGTAGCGAATTGGTGTGATTATGTAATTTTTTTTAATTTTTTTAAAAAAACATCGCAATTATGCCGTGGTAACAACCTTGCGTTATTATAAGACCAAAATGAGGGTAGGAGATCGCAACACGCTCATTTTCCATCGAGACTATCCGCACTCTCCAGTCAACTAGCGACCACGGCTATTGCAACATCGTCGAAACGTCGAAGTGAATAAATAAAACTAATTTAATTGCCGTGGCGGTGCCGGCGCAAGAATTGCACCCCACCCTCTCTACCCGTGGTTGCCGTAAGAGTCGGCTAAGGGATGCAATCTGGAAGATGGGCAGCAGCGTCTTCCTTGAACAATTACACCCAACTGCGCTCGCCAACCCGCCTGCCAAGCGTGGCGAGTATTGGCAAAATCCCCCCTAATGAATTATGAAGTCAATGGGGGAGGCCTATGTCCAGCAGTGGACGTCCTACGGCTGAAATGATGATGATGATGATGAAATTAATTGTATTTTGTGTGACATCTCTGCAAATACATATATGCCTATATATATCGTTCGTATATATTTCCTGTAGGTACATTTTTCACACATTTCTAAGTTATAAAATCCCAAGGGTCCGCTACTCCGCTCGCGAGCCATATCGCGCATTCCAATAGGAAGGCAATTAAATACCGCGACCTATACCTACTTACTTTTCAGCACAGATTAATCCAGAGAGAAAATCTCAAAGTAACATAGCGAAATTCGATCGCAGTAATAGAAATTGCGGAAGTATATCTGTGAATTTATTTGTTATATATTTCACAGTTTCTAAAATTTAGTATGGCATAAGTTTACTAAGACGGAGACAGATACATTTTTTGCAAAAAAGTCCGCGAGAAACCGCGAGGAACACGATCCCCTGTTCGTGATCTATTAAAGCAATTATAAAAGGTGTAGAGTAAGGTATTGTAATTTTTTTATGTCTGACAGTTGTTTGACAACACCTGATATTAAGTGGGTGGGGTTGGTAAACACACCTAACCTGGATGGGAACTGACTCTCAAGTGAGGTCGGCGGAAAACACTGTTAGGTACTTGGCGACAGACTTTCTACTAGACTGTGGTAGCTAGCCAACCGAATACTAGAAAGTATTCTACCACCATGCTATAGTTTACTCACGGTGGTATTCTTTCCCGGCAGCTCAAGCTCATAGTTGGGGGTTGAACCCATGCCCTTCAGCGTGTGAACCGACCACGCTTACCACTGACTACTAGCCTACTAGCCGGTGACTTCTGCACAGTTTTGTGTTTCAAAGTTAAACATCTATTCTTTTCTTTAGTCTGCGTTACTATTACTACCGTGCGTTTATCAAAGCGACCCATTTTACAACAATAAATATTATGTTACGTTGTACAGTAGTATTAGAACCGATGCTTGCAGTTTATACGTCAACGTTTGCACTCAGAGACTTTGTTGTTTGTTATAAATGTTATTAATGCACACGGAAAGGTAAAACACACGAACGTATAAACTTCGGGACATGATATACCTTTCATCATTCCGGTCACAACCGCGTCGTGCCGCGTCGTCAGCGCAAATACTATTTATTGCTCAACAAATTTGATGTTTGACTTGTAAGTTGTAAGGGTAGATGAACTGTGTGAGGGAGCCGA
Source organism: Biston betularia (assembly GCA_905404145.2). NCBI lineage: Eukaryota > Metazoa > Arthropoda > Insecta > Lepidoptera > Geometridae > Biston > Biston betularia. The sequence continues at coordinate 2,194,466 of FR989873.1, read as the reverse complement.
TATGTGTGTATACTATACATAAGTACTTGTATCTTTATTGTCACAATGTATTTCAAGCACATTTTTTTTAAGTCTATAAGGCTAACGTTCGATCGCTGCAAAACATTCAAACATTCAAATGATTTCATAATACTCTCTCACGAAAATAAGAGATATAATCTAGTACTTTTTAGGGTACAGCGAATAATCATCTAGGTATGCGTTCTTCATCTTGGGTCACATTGTTGCTTACTATCAGATAAGTGGGTAATAAAGCGCAAACGCGAGAGAACATGTATTTTAACTAAATTAAGTTATTAAATTATTAGGTAACAGAAGTAAGAGAAAAATAAGTGTATGTGAATGAACTTTTGAAGTTTTCATCGTGGACTCGATAGATGATAATAATTTTTAGTCGCACCTCAAAATTTTGTAAGATATTTGAAGTCAAACATGGATTCAACATGTCCAGTAGATTATATGTTCAAGGTGAAACATTTCAACCGTCGAACAAGGCGCGTACATATTGCAAAAGTTTCGTAGGAAACATGCTGCGTACCGGTACGCTGCGGAGTTTGCAGTTTAAAGGTTTTATTTTATTTCCCCCTAGCATCATAATCGATCGTGTGTAAGTACATGAGAATGGGTGTATGATTAGCGACGTAGATCAAAAAGATTTTTTCATACAAAATCTACAGCCTTTCAAAACAATAAATAACAAATAAACTTAACAAATTCAATAACAGTATTATATTATACTAAGTGCGACTTTTGCGTGGTGGTAGGGTACTTTCTAGTACTCGGCTGGCTAGCGACCACCCTCAAGTTGAAAATCTGCCGCCAAGCATCTAATGGCGTGTTCCGGCAGCCTCACTTGAGAGTTAATTCTATTCCAGGCTAGGTGTGCTTTACCATCTTCGACCACACCTTCACTTAACATCAGGTGAGCTATGGTCGAACAACTAGCCTGTCACACATAAAAAAAAAAATCGACCGCGTGGAATTTAACAAAAAATAATCTATTCGCAGTATTTAAGAAAAGTTAATAATTCTGTATACCTTGTAAATAAATATCTTAATATTTGGTAACCTAACATTGTCCGACATGAAAAATTTCTTATATGTTATTCCTGGTAATCAGATTTAATCCAAATCCGTTCAGCCGTTTTTGCGTGATTGAGTACCAAAAATATTTACACATACAATTACACATATAAACATACACACTTTCACATTTATAATATTGTATTAATTATATTTCTCGACAAGTACAATATGGGTGTCTACCTTCTTACTATATATATATATATATATATATTTATTACGAACAAAACTTAAAAGACTGCTTCTGTATTAGAATGATTTTTAAAGTTCCTTAACCGGCGGTTCAATAAGACTATTACTACGTTGTGATTTTGTCCGTTCGATTATCGAGCTGGTTAAAAGTTGGCCAAATGAAACTTAGTAAGAATTCCACACATAACTAAAGAAATTGCATGATTCGCGAATATAATTATGTATTTTACATCAAGTATACAAATAAAGTTGCGTAACATGAAAAACTATCATTTTTAAGCCATATGACGTCAATGTCGACCGTAATTAGCAGGTAATTAAGGCCGATTATTGAATAAAACTTCCTAATCCCATCGCAATATATTTTTATCTAGTTCGAGTCGATCAAGCAATAAAACTGCATCAAAATCAAGGCCCTGTATGATTTCGGCTACCGTGCGGCCCCTGTTATCTTACTATAAGTTACAGTACAGCAGATAACCCTATATTCGATATCATATGTGTATAATGTTACCTAGATAAGATTCTTTATATCTATTACAACTAGACTATACCATAAACTAGGGTTGCCAACACCAAATTTAAAAAACTCGGATTTCAAGTTGGAAAATCAAGGACAATTCAGTTTAAAAGCAGGACGCAGTAATAGAGTTGCAAAGTTGTTTTTTAAAATTTATTTTAAAAAGTAATGAGACGAACGAGACGCTCTCCTGATGGTAAGAGAAAACGCCTGTCCATGACCATTGCAGCGATACACAGAACTTTGAGTAACAAAACAAAGTCCAGGGCATCGCTGCTTTGGCGCTCATTACTTTGAGACTTTTGATGGTTAGTCCCAACAGCCCAGTAATTTCCCTACTGCTTGGCGGCAGATTATCTAATATAATTAGAACTAGACTATACCATAAACGAGGGTTGCCAACACCAAATTTAAAAAAATTAGGATTTGAAGTTGGAAAATCCAGGACAATTCAGTTTAAAAGCAAGACGCAGTAATAGAGTTGCAAAGTGACGCATTGCATGACCTTATGAGGGCGCTTTAAAAATTTTGAACGCTGCTTAAAAACTATCCAGGGCATCCTAGGACACTTCAAAAACTGGGACATGTCCTGGGAAAACAGGACGGTTGGCAACTCTACCATAAACATACTGATGCCCACATAATATAGTACAGAATATAGTGCAGAAAAGTAACCCTAAGATGTCTGGAGTAGGTCTAGAGCGGCCTTAAATAGTTCTTCAAAAAGAAAGATTTAAAATAGGACTCTTAACTCTATATTTAACCCCTATATTACTTAGTAAGTAGATCTCCTTAGCAGGAGGTCATCTAGGTAGTAGTATCACCGCAGTACCAGATATTCTGTCGCTGAGCAGTAGTGTGAAAACATTACTGTATTCCGGTTTAAAGGGTAGGTACTGCAGATAGTGAAATTACAGGGCTGTTGAGACTAACAATCGAAAGTCTCAAAGTAACGAGCGCCAAAGCAATGATGCCTTGAACTATGTTTTACTACACAAAGTTCTGTGTATCGCTGCAATGTTCATGGACAGGCGTTATCTCTTACCATCAGGAGAGCATCTCGTTCGGTTCGTTAAGTTTGATCAATTCTTTTCATCGTCATCCACCACCACGCGCGTAAAACCGCGGGGCGAAATTAGTTATTTGTATAATTAGCTCAGTTACGTACCGCGGCCGCAAGTGGTGAGTAGAGTTGGCGCTGATAGTGTCGATAGTTGATACGCGTACCTGAAAATAAAATACACATTATATAATACATAATCTTCAAGCTCCAAGGTTGGGAGAGATTAATTTCGCATTATCATTCCTTTCATAGATATCATGCAAGTTATCATGTAAAAAACCCCAAAGTACAGATAAGGGTGTCTTCTAATGATTCTATAACGAAGATAGCCGAGTGGTTAGCGCGGTCACACATTGGTTCATATGCCGAAGGGCGTGGGTTCAAACTCCAACAATGAGCTTGAGTTGCCGGTGAAGGAAATCATCGTGAAGAAACCATAGCATGGTGGTAGGGTAATTTCAAGTACACTCTCAAGTTGAAAATCTGCCGTCAAGCAAACTAACGGTGCGTCTCGGCAGCCTCACTTGAGAGCCAGAGCCAGCGGGAATCGAACCCACGCCCTTCATCTTCATGGCAGAAATGCAACCAATGACCAACAGGGCTGTCAATGTTATTTTAAAATTAATTTATTATTTTTTTATAATTGTGTTATTTTATATGTAATTTTGGTGTATAACTATATAAATAAGTATTGAGTTTGAACAGAAAATAAAACTAAAATAAAGTTGTTCAAACCTTATAAACCCAATATAGATAGAGTCGGCTACAATTACTCAGCAAAAAGAGAACACTGCAAAAAGCGTCGTGTCCAAAGAACTTTAAAAGTGGAGTCGGCACTATTTCCCGCCAATACATCCGACATGGAGCTAAAAAGGAATGCTATAAAAAAAAAAAGAATCGATAAAACCACACTCCGACCTCAGACGAGAAAAACATAAATACAATCTCCATTCATAGTAGTATACGCTTATACTCCATACTGCAATGCACCCACACACACGCGCCTTGCAGTCAACTGCAGTGTCACACACAGGCGCATGCCTCCGCCTTTACTCACACACGCGCGCGTACTACGATAGTACTATAACGAGTACTATAAACGGTGCTTCATTTTCCCGACCTATCTCGTGCCTATGACCTCGAGCGCAACACAAATCCGATCTTATTAACTGGCAACTACAATTCAAACTCGTGAATCAAACGCGTTGCATTGCAGACTGGATTTAACGTTTGTATTGCCGTGCTAAATGCATCCTTAGAGTAGATGTTACAAAGTCGAGTTTGGTGCTGTGTCGCTATTGAGTTTGAGATGTTTGGCAGTTGCATAGAGATGTCTGCGAAGTCAGACATGTCTATTTATAGAGATACGGGGATTGCGATTAACTTTAGCGTTGTGCAGTTAATGGCGGTGCAGTAGTGACTGCTGTAAGAGCTGTGGTGCAGCGGAGACAGTCGAGTTCCATCGATGTTGGTTACAGTTTAATTGCTTGTTTATGTTCTTGTTGGAAGGATTCGCAATGTTAAGTCCTTGTACAGTCTATCTTCAGTTGGAGGATGTCTGTATAAATCCTGTCAGGGCAAAGCTTCGTCCATTTTTTTTGTAACAAACTAGCGGCTCGTCCCTACTTCAGTAACTAAGTACTTTAGTAATAAATATAGCCTATGTTACTCAGGAAGAATGTAGCATTCTAAAAATAATTTTTAAAATCGGTCCAGTAGTTTTTGAATTTATTCGTTACAAACATACAAATATACAATTTTTTTCTCTTTATAATATTTGTTCTGTATCTGTATGTATTTTACGTCTATCATGTATAAATCTATCATGTATCCGACTACCATAGGACAGGCGTTGCTTAGTTTGGGGTCAGATGGCGCTGTGTGTAATGTCCTACGATATTATTATTAATATTAGTGTAGATTCGCCTGTGGTTATTTTTAATGTAAAAGTAATGAGTCAAACAAGACGCTCTCCTGATGGTAAGAGATAAAGTCTATCTATGACCATTGCAACGATACAGAGAACACGACATGCTTTGGCGCTCAATACTTTGAGACTTTCGATGGTTAGTCTCAACAGCCCTATATTTTGCTAGCTGCAGTATCCTTCTAACAGTCACACCACGTGTAGTCTTGATCAATTAATTATTATTTTTTTAAATCTGCCCGTGCAATTCAGTTATTTTTGAAAAATCACTATAGAATACTCTGATCGTGAACTAACACACTTTGTAAATAAGCGTAGTAACTCGATTTTTTTCCGTATTCTACATGAGTAGGTATGTAATATGTCTACAAGACATATCATCGTGACGTGCTGTTGATTCGCTTTGCGCATCATTGTGCAATACCTATTTAACTAAAAAAAAAAAGTCACTATGATTTTTCATTATCTAAGAATTTGAGCTCACACTAATAAATAACTCTTTGATAAATACTGAAAAAAAAAACCTTAAAATATTGTCAATTGTCATAAATCACTACTCAGATTAAGATTCAAGATTTTCCTTGTTAACAATTTGAACCATAAATCAATATATGTAGGTCGATTCTACAATAATGATGAACCAGACAACAGATACATATTTCAAATTATTTTTTATATAATATTTTAATTCATTGATATATAATCCAAGAAACATTCCATTCCATCGTTTGCAGAACTTTAAATCCGCTCGTGGCTTAGCTTGAACTTGCTCTTAATCGGTTACCGATGTTAAGTGACGGATCTATTCAGATGGGTCACCGTGAGTGGAATCTCTTTCTGAGCGCTACTGTAATGCGGAAGACACATCGATTTGTAGGTCTCGGTTGTTTGTTCTATATTTCTACAACAACAACAATCGAGCCATTCGGTAGAGGCTTACGGGTGGTGGATTAAATCTGACAACACATGTGTTGAAGTAAACATAATTATAAGTTCAAGACAACAGATAAATATTTCAAATTATTTATGTTTGGCATTTTGTGAGGAGAATGCACAATGAATAATTGTAATTTAATTTTATTTGTAATTGTATTATTTCTATAATGACTATAATTTTATTCTGGTATAGTTGTCTAATAATTTAATGTAAATGAATTTGAATATTAATTTAATGTAACTGGCTTTTAGCCGTTTTTAATTGATTAAATCAATTACACATGCTTTGCTCAGTTTGGAGTCAGATGGCTATGTATAATGTTCTGCGATATTTATTTCATTTATTCAAGTCTAAGTAGTTTAAAAAAAATACACTTTAGACCATTGCTGAAATGTCTTAAACCAAAGAAATGTTTACAAAATACCGGAAGTACTTTTGCGCTTTCGCATCACGTTCAGCGAATACTCGTCGCCTCTGATAACAGCATATTTATCCAACACACGTGTCTCTGATAACGCTGTAGGGCTCTCCTTATCACTGTATATCGGTGCTCAAGGATTTTCCAAATCGCGTGACTTTAACTACTGCGTTAGTACAGGTTGTGAGTTCCAGCGTTTTTTACATGATAAATATTATCAGTGATTATGGACTAAAAATAATTTAGATTTATTAATTTTACATACTGCAGCACTGGTTTACAACACATTTTTAATCACCGAAAGGATTTAATGTAGCAACTTTTTTGTTTAAAAGTAATAAGACGACCGAGACAATTTCATAAATGTAATAGATAACTTTTATCCATAACCATAGCACCGGGACTCAAAACTTTGAGTAACAAAAAAGAGTAAAGGAAATCGATACTTTAGCGCTCATTACTTCGTGAAATTTGATAGTTAAGTCTCATTAGCTTTTAGCAGAATTTACTAAGTAGATATTGAGTTTTGGGTAGCTACCATCCCAAAAATAGTGTGTAAACATTACAGATTACACATCCTACTATCCCACTAATATTATAAATGTGAAAGTTTGGATGGATGGATGGATGGATGTTTGTTACTCTTTCACGCAAAAACAAGTGAACGGATTTGGATGAAATTTGGTATAGAGGTAGCTGTGACCCTGGATTAGAACATAGGCTACTTTTTATCCCGAAAATATGTAGCGGATAACACTGCGGGGCGCAGCAAATACATACAGAAGACCCAGACACAACAAAAAAATTATCGTCACATAAATGAATGCCCTGTGGATATCAAACCTAGCTCTACAGCTCTTGAACCAGATAATCTACCAAATGAACTAACAGCGCAGTTTTTTTTAATATATTTATATTGTAACAGATGAAGTCTATAATAGTACTCCCATCATCAACACTGGTTAGAAGTAGATTATGGTCACCACAGTCGCTACATTGTAACAGCTAGTGATCCGGTCCAGTCGGTCATTACGTCGTCACGGTTTCGTACCTTGGTTAATGCAACCAATTTCAGTAGTTCTTCCCGCTTATCTGTACTTCAATGCAATACTGATAAGGATTTTTTTTTCATCTCATTGAATAGGTTTGTTAAAATTAAAAAACAGGGCCGTCATGTCAAAATACTAATCCCACTAATATTATAAATGTGAAAGTTTAAATGGATGGATGTTTGTTACTCTTTCACGCGTAAACTACTCAACGGATCTGTGTAAAATTTTGCATATAGGTACTTTAGATCCTGGGATAAGACATAGGATACTTTTCATCATCATCATCCATCACCACGCGGGTATAACCGCGGGGCGCAGCTAGTGTACAATAAGTTACTTCCGTGTATTACCGAATTGAATTTTAAAACATTTAAACAGACACTAAAACGTTTCTTTGAAAGCAATCCATTTTACTATTTGAATGACTATAGACAACACTTTATTTATGACATATAACAAATGCATTACTTAAAGAACAAAAAGAAAGAAATAAATTGTATGTCACAAATGAATATACTGTCAATGAATATCTCGGAAAACTAATTTGTAAATAATAAATTACCTGCTACCTATTTTCAATTTCCTTTAGTGAAAATATTATTTGGTTGGATAACTGAGCTGAAATTTAATTCTAAGACGCTTTAATTGTTACATATATATTATCTCGGAAAACTAATTTGTAAATAATAAATTACCTGCTACCTATTTTCAATTTCCTTTAGTGAAAATATTATTTGGTTGGATAACTGAGCTGAAATTTAATTCTAAGACGCTTTAATTGATACATATATATATATATATATATATATATATAAGACTTGCCTGTAACAATCGTTGTTATTTATGGCTAAGAAGTGATTCTGATTCTTAAATCCGGTTAGTATAGAATCGATATCATACGCGTAGAAATGAAAATCTCTACAACATTTTAAGTCAAAGATATAAAATCCGTACCAAAAATTCGAACTGCAGAACTTGAATTTAACAATTTTAATGGCAAGTGTTTGGAGAAAATATGCAAAAAACTTTATCGAAACGAAAGTTGTCCAAATACCATGTCCTGAATGTAATTTATTGCTTGTGATATAACAACAGGTTTTTATACCAAGTGTATTTTATGTGTATCAAGGCTTTTATGGTAATTTTAGTGCGGAATTAAACATGTAAACGTTTGAGATTGTTTCAAGTAAGTTGTTAAATTGAAATCGTGAGATACGTTTCACAACATTTGAAAATTATGAAGATCGACTTAACATTTTATCACCCCGAACTTTGTTACCGAAAAAATAAACGTACTGTACAGGTACTGGCTCTCTTTTATTTAACTTTTAGCTGTGATATTGTTAATTTATATTATTTAACAAACTTTCACATTTATATCCGACTAATACTATAGTCGGATTAGGATAAACTTCATTTCCCACTGGGCTTTTTTTTAGCTTGGTTGTTTTAAGAAACCAAGAATGTGTTTGTGTTTGGCCATATCTCACCAAGCGGTCTAAGATTTAGCACGCTTCATCGTCCACAGTTTTCTTTATCTCACTGCTGGCCTCTCTCTTGTTATGCCATCTGCCTCGGTCCTGTGCCAAACTGGTCTAGGTTCGACCCGCGACGGTGACAATATCATCGACCCATCTTGCGGCTGGACGACCAACGCTCCGCTTACCTTGTATGAGAAATCTGTTCTTAAACCCTATTGGATAAACGCAAAAAATATAATGTTTCTTCGAAAAACACATACTGTAAACGGCGGGACGAAAAAAATAGTTTTTGAATTTTTGTCTGTTTGTATGTGCGTTTGTACACGCTAATCTCAGAATCGATTTAACCGATTTGAATGAGGTTTTGACTGATGCATTGTGGCAAGCCTCCCGTAACATGTTTTATTGCAGTCGGTTTACAAAGAAAAAAGTTAAGTTTATTTAGTTTGACTGCCCTGTTGGATCATTGGTAGTATGGCTGCTTTAAGAGCCGTAGAGCGTGGGTTCAACGTAGGACAAAGATTTTGTGGTATGTTTATTCTGTATCTAGGTGTTCGGTATGTTTTATAAGTATGCATTTACAAAAAAAAATATTAAGTAGGTATTCTATCAGTTATCTGACTTCCATAGCACAAGCTTTGCTTAGTTTGAGGTCAGATGGCGATGTGTGTAATGTCCTACGATATTAGCTAAATAAATAAATAAATATCGTTGGACTATACACACAGCGCCATCTGGCCCCAAACTAAGCAGAGCTTGTGTGATGGAAGTCAGGTAACTGATAGAATACATAAATACTTTTTTTTTGTAAATACATACAGAACAAACATTTGTTTATTCACAAAATGTTTGCCCTGAGTGGGAATGGAACCCACGCCCTACAGCTCTCAAGGCAGATATACTACCAATGAGCCAACGGGGATGTCTGCTTGTTTTAAATAACACGCGCTATTCTAGAAACACGCTTCAGTCAACTTTGGTCTGAAACATAGCCTATGCCAAAGAAATATGTATATTCAGAAATTAACAGTAAACCAATAGATGTTAGTAAATTAAAATTTTAGCGTCAATATCATCTTAGTACAAGATACTTAGTTAAGAAAATTTTATCATGCACATAATGAATAGCGTATTCTTGACGGCTACAGGCATCCATCAGCCGTCAACTCGAAATTACTTTTACCAATAAAGTCGTATTTTATCGCCTCTCTTCTCCACTAAAAACGTTCATAATTTAGAAACTTCCCACGGCTGGGATGGCGACACACGTGTGATGTATGACACCACCCTCGATCACTGCGAGGTGGCCTGTGTTGAAAATCGAGAAATGTTTTCGTTTATATATGGGGCATTGGTATTATTAATCTGTGTTCGCGAGAAGTCTTTGCAGCAAGCAAGAGGTAGATAAAATTATAGTTACTATTTACGATAAAGTACAGAATAAATGATAGTTTCTTCGCAACACGAAGTGCAGAATGTATAGTAGTTACTATGTAAGTTAAGGTGCAGGTCAATAACGGAGCGAGAAAAAAAGGCATCTCACGACTGCCGTCTGATTGCGGCAGAGAAAAAACCTGCCAAGCGTTTTGGTAAGCCTTCTAAGGAAGTTCCGTAGGAATCAGATTCAAATATTTGCCATCAATCATACTAACACACGGTTAAATAAGTCGAAAAGTCTTTTATATTCATCATTATAAACAACTTTTACTGTAAGCACATTTCTGAAACTGTGCAAAAAATCAGCTGTTTTTTTAAAGTTCGTTGACCTTTGACCAAATGTATGAAGTAACGGTTTTGTTCGTGATTGTGTTGTTTTCGTGTATTGTGATTTGTTGAGCAATAATTATTCAAAATAAGCCCAATGACCCAATTAGCTTAGTACAACCCTAAATTTATAACACTGTATAATAAATGAGACAGTTTCTCTGTTTGTGTGTATGTTTTTTTATGTAAAAGTAACGAGACGTACGACACGCTCTCCTGATGGTAAGAGATAACGCATGTCCATGACCATTGCAGCAATACACAGAACTTTGAGTTGCAAGACAAAGTCCAGGGCATCGCTGCTTTGGCACTTATTACTTTGAGACTTTCGATGGTTAGTCTCAAGTATCAAGTAATTTCGCTAGCTGCAGTATCCTTTAAATCGGAACACAGCAATGTTATTAACACTACTGCTTCAGAATATCTAGTACTGCGGTGGGACCTACCTAGAGGACTTCCTGCTAAGGAAATCTACCACCAAGTAAGAAAGTAAATGTTATGTTGTGTATTGTGAGTTGAATAAAAGTTCTTCAAAATGAGTCCAATGACCCTTTTAGCTTAGTACGCCCTATGTTTATAACCCTGTATAATAAATAGGACAGTTTATCTGTTTGTATGTATGTTTGCACAGTTTGCTTCTAATATTAAGGCAATCAAGTTGGGTATATGTGGATTTGGAACTTTAAGCTTAAAATTACTACTTAAAATAAAAACTTACTTTCTACCAAAAGTTTACTTCTATTAAATATATACGTTTTTATTCGTGCACTTGCACTACAAATAACAAGTCAATTAGGAAAGTTTCTAGACACGTACCACCGGCCCCCAAAACTATTGAACTTTAGCGAAAAAACCCTCTAGAGAGTATTCTCGGAAGCGCCCGTCCGTGATTGAATCTTTCATCTTGGGCTGTAGACGTATTCAGGAAAGGGGCAGCTTCCCGATATTCTTATTGTTTATATTTTTCTGTTTTATATCCATAAATATTATTAAACGTTTCATATAGCAACACTACTTACATAAGTTTATTCTTGGACATGAAGCTTTCTATGTTTTTTTATGCTTGACAGGCTAGGTATTTGACTACAGGTCACCTGATGTTAAGTGACGGTGTGGTCGAAGATGGTAAAGCACACCTAGCCTGGAATGGAACTGGCTTTCAAGTGAGGCTGCCGGAACACACCGTTAGATGCTTGGCAGCAGATTTTCAACTTGAGGGTGGTAGCTACCCAGCCGAGTACTAGAAAGTACCCTACCACCATGCTATGATTTCCTCGCGATGTTTTCCTTCACCGATAGCTCAAGCTCATTGTTGGGGTTTGAACCCACGCCCCTCGGCATGCAAACCGACCGCGCTAACCACTGAGCTATCATCGCTACAAAAGGTGACCATTGCCACAACATACTGCTTCTAATCGAGACCGAATCGATTCAGTTCACAATCGGAAAGAGAGTAGGGTTATTTATTATTGAATGAAAACAAGCCACAATATAAATGAAAAAAACTATAACAATATTCAAGTAGGTTTGCTCCGTGCCCCAAACTAGATAACAAATTATATGTTTTGCCATCTTCTTCATTAGTAACCGTCTATGAACTAATGTACGAAATTAATAGCCCCGTTCTGCGACATTTTCATCTTCCCCACCAAAAATCCCTTGCTCCGTCCCCTTTCGGTCCGTCACTCAGATATAGTGATAGATGTATAGTTACTTAATAGTTTTTTTATGGTTTTATGAACGCTTATTAGTTTTTTATGTTTTCATTGCGATGGTTAGCGCGCTGAGAGATGGATTGTGTGGGAGCTATGCTCGATGGCATTCAGATGTTGGGCTTCATTATTGAGAGTATATGATAATGGCTTGTTGAAAATAGTATACGATTTTTATGTACAATTGGGATTGAAATGTTTAATTGAAACAACTGTTTCAAAGATGGTACGATGCTTTAGCTTATACGCACGAGACCTAGTAGAAAACTTTGTTATAGATACCCTAAATTAATTTTAATCTTTAACCTCTTCTAAATTAATGTTCTGGACCAAAAAGTTATTTGCCCTTGTTTTATTCTATAGATGTTTACCTTGTAAACGAACTTAAAATTGCACTAAAACCTCAAAAAACATGTTAAAAATATCTCCATACTTTTTCCAATAGGTACATTAAAAAGAGGCAAATTCAAATTTAAACATTTATTTTACAAAACATGGGTTACAATTTTCATTGCGAGCACAGGCACTTAGTAAAAAAAGTTTAAAGGGGTACATATTCTAAAAAAATATTGTCATAACTATCTAAGTATCGAATTGATACAAAACACTACAGGATATCCGGACCGTGAATTGAACCTTGGATCCCACGCCCACGACATCGAGTAAATGCCTTTTTTATAATTGATAAAATTTAACAAAATTAAACGGTGCGTCAAAACTTTTATCTTCAAAAAGCGGACCCGATCGGAAACGAGATTTTATCGGATTTGTACAATTGAAGTTTTTCATCTGAAAGCTTCCAAGTTTACCTGGGTTTGCACAAGCCGCGGGCCCTTTGATCCTCTCATTACATTAGAGATCGGAACTCGAACGGAAGCGGTTATAAATCAAGTGGAAGAGTACGTTTATCTAACGTCGATTGTCAAAACATGGACACAAATCACAGGGCAGTGGCCAAGCGACGGCTCCCACAATTCGACTTCCGCTGCTTAAAACTAACCTGACAAAAGCGTTAATGTGTCGAAAGCGACCGCACATTGCGGTAGGACCCATTGTTACAATGTATGTATAGCATTTCGTCGACAAACTGTATTAGGTGTGAAACGACGCCTAATCCAATTTTAGACACGAGCATACAAAGGCAGTCTTTTCAATTTAAAAGCTATAAATTCCCGGCGCACGGGTTATCTTAAGTATAGAAGAAAGCCGATGTATCAGTTGTAGTTCGATCGTAGAAATTAGGAATAACGCAAAAAGACCAGTCGTTTTATGAAATGTCAGGTGTATGGAATATGGCTTTATTTAACGTTAAACGTTTGTAGATTTCGCCAGTAACTTTCGGAATGTCATTTATCACGAAGATATAGTAGAATCCACATTGTTTTGCCATTTCTAACTTACGCCGCACCTAGACAAGCATTTAAATTATTCGCTTTTATTGCAAGAATTTCATTAATGTCCGCAGCTATTATTTTGGAATGCGTATAAACCAACGGCCATTGTCACAATTAGTAGGACAAAAAGCAACTATCCTACGATCAAGATAAATATTTCTTGGCCATTTCGTGCAGTGGCCAAGCGCCGATAAGTAAATACATTAAAAAAACGCTATCGTTAAAAGACTAGCACCTTCATAATATGCCCAATTTCCGTGATAAGGCTACGACATATCTAAAATGCATGGAACGGGTTTCTGATAACACAACTCCGGGCGAAGGCCCTTTCGAACTTTCACACGGACATGTATGAGTGTGTGCGGTACATCTTGCGACGGATGTCGTCGCAATTACGAATGACTGCGATTATTACTGCGCGGTATTGTGCCGCCAAATTACAGCATCTCGCCTTCCCATCCGGTCTAACACTGGCGACGCGACACTTTGAAATGCGACCTTATCTCTGTGTCACAGGTTTCAATATAGCTGGGATTACGAAACGTCTGCAGGACGCGGCTCGGAGACGAAACTCAGACTCCCGATCGACGGGCTAATAAGAAACGGACAAATCGCAGGTGAATGGATGGAACAATCGCACGAGGACAATGCCGTCTCGGCGAGATGATACCCCGCGGACACCTGCGGCGGGGATGAAAGGTAAACTCTCTGATTTATGGAACCGAATGTAAATGCGCTTGCGATACAGTGCACCGGAGAAAATCGCTCCTTTCTACCGTCACAAAGGCAAACTAGATCAATGCGTCCATCCAACTGTGAGCACGCGAGATTTTGTCTCCGCGTCTCCGCATAATGCACCTCCATTCTCTCCATTCAAACTGATGCAGAATAACAATTTATGAATTATTTTTCTGTCTGAATAGGACGAGTTTCAAGAATCCTCTATTGATGACCGTTTCCAAAAATTTTGCACAATTGGCTTCGGTCTTCAACACACCTGAATTTTTTGCTAACATTTCAAAACAAGGTCCTTTCTGATTACTAATAACGTTATTTACTGTCCCACTGCAGAGCAAAGGCCTTCCCTCCTTCCACCTTTCTAAATCTTTTGCAACCTGAATAATGTGATTATTTATAACCTAAATAAATGTATTATTAAACAACAAGAACGGTTGACGCCAATTACATTTACAATCCTAGAATAATGAAATGAAATGTCAAAAAATCTAATAAAAAAGTAACAAAATTAAAAAATGCCACTTACAATTTCACATACATAAATCGATTTATAACGAGTTAAATAAAATCATATTAAAAAGTCGTAAAAAAATCTTACATTCTAAAGAACTAGATCGTCATTCATACACGTTATCGTAGAAGAATAGATTACTTGATGGCAATCCCTAACTTCTCAAGTAAACCCCTGGACATTGATGCAAAAATATTTAACAGTAAATGTTGTCATGACTCGTTTATGCTATGAAGCATTCCCCAGGGCAGTGCGCCAGTACCTACTTGAGTCATCGATACCTTTCTAAAAAACATCTACGCATAGATCCGTCAATCAATCTGGTGACTCATATAAAGTCCAAGTAGTCAAACTGGCTAGGGATCGCTAAAACCAATTTAAAACTTAATTTTAATCGCTTTAAAAAAAGGAACGTTTTGTTAGTACTATATTTCGACATTTGTGATTTCGCGCGTGCTTATTTTATATATATATATATATATATATATATATATATATATGTGTGTGCTAATAGACAAAGCTCTCGACGTGGCCCTTTCAACACTTAATTAATATTGATATAGTTACTAAAGCTTCAATTAATATTAATTTGTTTCTTGCCCACCATGAAATAAAATAATAGAATATTAGTTGCAAGAAGTAGTTTCTTACATCAAATTGTATATTACGGCTAACCTACTTGCTGAATGCCAGCTTACAAAGTACCAGGAATGCATAAGGTAGCCGCAGCCTACCTGACCCGGTTCGCACGGAGCAGGCGCGGTATTGTATGACACGACCGTAGCTGAACCAGCCTCGAACTAGTTTACTTCCGGATGCTTATCCTGAGGCTGGAAACGTAACAACTGTTCTCTGTAGAATGGGTTGATTACAGACTTCGTGTATGTAGACTTGAGCTAAAGTAGGATTTGGATGAATGCAACCTGCGATGCACGAACTTTATGTCGATATTTTTTTTTATATAAATTACTTTTTTCTTAACAAATAGGCTTGCGTTTGTCCGCCATCTTGCCTGATGTGACGAAGATGCTATGCTGCTAGAACTACGATGGAGTACGCTTACCTAGAAGAAACCTATTCACTCTCGACTTTAAGGCGCCTAGATTATAACATCGTCTTGGCCAACCAAATTCCGATGCTAAGCAATTCGTGCGATGAAAGTGGAATCGAACCGTTCGAATCGAATGAAAAATTCAACTAATGTATTTTGCGTACTGCGTCCGAAGTAATGTAAATCGTTTGTATTTCTCGATATCATCGAGAAACTTGATCTTTATTGCATATAACATCTGCATTTTAGTTAATTCAATTTACAGACACGAGTTTGCTTCAAATTCTTCAAAAAGTGCCATGGAGTTTCTCAATATTCATTGGCTAATTTCTATTTATAAAATACTAGCGGACGCCGCGTGGTTTCACTCACATAGTTCCCGTTCCCGTGGGAATAAAGGGATAAAAAGTAGCCTATGTCACCCGGGGATAGTGTAAATTCCCAACGGTGAAAGAATTTTTGAAATCGGTTCAGTACTTTCGGAGCCTATTCAATACAAACAAAAAAATCAAATCTTTTCTCTTTATAATTAGTGTAGATAATTTTACTAGCTGGTATCCGGCGCGTTGCTGTCGCAAAAAAAGACAAGCGATTGTACTAAACGATTGTACCTACTATGCGTATAACCTTCGCTAAAATGCAAGCATTAAGTTGACCAAGTCTCATCGCAATCGCATCGACGACCTCCAGATTAGAAGCTACACGGTCTCCCAACTAGGCTGCCGAAACTTCAGAAGATTTTAACGCGATAAAACTAAGAAATTTAACGATTTTAGCAAAATAAATTTTCCTTTTTTATTATCGTTGTCTAGCTAGTTGTTGACAACAGCTCACCCGATGTTAAGTGACGGTGTGGTCGGAGATGATAAATCACACCCTAGTCTGGAATGGAACTGGCTCTCAAGTAAGGCTGCCGAGGGTGGTAGCTAGCCAGCCGAGTACTAGAAAGTACCCTACCACCATGCTATGGTTTCCTCAAGATGTTTTCCTTCAAACCTTACCGGAGCACTTCAAGCGACAATGTACGAAACCAACGAACGCAGTTTGCCCATGTACGTACGTACGTAGCTAGCTAAAGAATTCAAGAGGCCAAGGTGGCCGATAGCCCTTCGGCAGACGTCCGGTCGGGCCGGTCTAGCAGATGCGGCGGCCTTGGCCGACCTAGCCGCCCGCCGACAGAGTACTCGACGCAAGTACTGCCATCTACTATAAACTCTTTTATATTCTGTGGATGTAGTTTATTTAGTGTGGTTATCGGCGCTTAATTGAGTTAGCTAAAACATGCGAAGTTCCCTACCAGTTATCTTTGACAAGATGGCCTTCGTAAGACTTGTGGGTTAGTACAGGCTAAGTGGTCCAGCCTTAGTGTCAGAGTTAATATGGACATTTCACACCGCCATCGAGCCTCAAGCCAAGTAACGCATTGTATTTACAAAAAATAAGTACATATACATACCTATAACATATTTAGCGAACCGCTAAACAATAGAATGCGTTGCCTAAGTGGAAACAATTCCCCGATGGATACAATCTGAGTATAATGAAGTCGAGAGGAAATCGATATCTTCTTGGGAAGCGTGCTCCATCTTAGACCGCATCTTCACTTAACATCAGACAAGATGGTGGGGTCAAATGCAAGCCTATTTATAATTAAAAAAAAGAACACACGAAACACTCGCGACACAGAACAAACATTTCATGTTCGTTACATAAATGTTTGTTCTGAGTGGGAATCGAATCCACGCTCTACACCTAGGAAAACTGAGCTAGAAGACTGCCTTTCTGTCATGTACATAATATGAAAGAAATATTTACTATATATAAACATTCTAAATTACTTTTCAACATATCATATAAGTATGATGAATTATAATAAAACTACAATTTTATATTAATCTAACGGACGTCTCTCGGTTTCACCCGCGTAGTTCCCGTTCCCGTGGGTATACAGGGATAAAAAGTAGCATATGTCACCCGGGGATAGTGTAGCTTTCCAACGGCGAAAGATCTTTTGAAATCGGTCCAGTAGTTTCGGAGCCCATTCATTACAAACAAATCTTTCCTCTTTATAATAGTATAGATTAGATAAAAATGCAAACTAAAATAACTAACACTCAGACAATACCACCTTAAAATATGAACACGTCACTATTATAATCGAAGTCCAGTAAAACTAGTCACGGTCAAGTTCAAGTCATTACCCAGAGTGGTGGATATTTTACATAAAGCTTTTGGATATGAAAAGAAAATATTGACGACAAAGTAATTCTTGCGCTTCGGCACCAAATATCCATTAAGGATATTCTAAAATATACAATAACAAAGCGTATCTTTAAAAGCTGCATCGTTTTTGCATAATCTTCGATAAAGCGGACACCGCATCGTAATTTGTCCATAGATAAACTACGTCAATATGGCCACCACCACTGCACAAGCTTATCTGTCGACCTTTTCATCGGACATATAAAACCTCTTTTACTCTTTGTTTCCATAAATAATATTATGGAAGTATAAAAAGCAATTCAAATAAGCACTTCTAGATTATGGCTACAGCGGAAATAACTGGTAAATAGTTATGTACTTTAGTAACTCTAATGTCTCTCAAAGTAATGACCAAAAGCAACGTTGCTCTGAACTTTGTTTTGCAACAAATACAAATACAAAACTTTTATTAATAACACCAAAGTTACAGGTCATTTTTCAAAAAAAAAAAAAAATGGTAAAGGTAATGGTAGTGGTATGTTATGTTTTGCTATTTTTAAATGGTATTTAAAAATATCAAAATCATAACATATTATGTCATGCAATGAAAATGTCAATGAAATAATATGTAACATGTAAAATAATTAAATGTCAATAAAAACAAAAATATTTTACTACTAAAAGTTCTGTGTATCGCTGCAATGGGTTTCGACAGCAGTCTTACCATCAGGAAAGCGTCAAGTTCGTCTCATTGCTTTTTTTTATTAAAAAAAAAAACATAAAATAAAGGTAATAATCAACGTTATTCCAGATCAGCCGTATGTTTTGTCAATTTGTCTGATCGACTACCCTGTTAGTTACATTTGGTGGAATAGCTGTTTTCGAAACTGTACGGCGTGGGTTCGATTCCAACTACGACATTTATCTATACTATTATAAAGAGGAAAGATTTGATTGTGTTTTTTCCGCCCGATACATGCGATTGATACTATTTTTAATCGACTCAAAAAGGAGGAGTTTCTCAATTCGACTGTATGTTTTTTTGTATGTATGTTACGCGATCATTCCGCCAATTATAAATCGATTTTGATGATTCTTTTTTTTTCCTAGATCATACTTCAGAGGTGGCCCCATATAAATTTTAACGAAATCGATCGAGCGGTTTTTAATAATTAACAAAAGTCTAAAAATTGTATTCGTCGATGATATTTTCGTTTACTCCGGTACCTCGCTATTTCATTGGCTCGGTGCGTTTAGTTGGCCTAAAGGACATGAAATCGTTTTTTTTTTATTTTCAAACATTTTTAAGCGTTTCGAGCGAATGTATTGAAGAATATTCCATACTCACCACCGACTGGCCTTCGGAATAATAAACTCGCTAGTAATAACAGTTCTGCGACCGCGCCGTAGCGCCATTATGGCAGATTACGATGCGGTCTGACATTTGCTTGTAGATTTCATTTTTGCCAATTACAGAAATGCTTTATGGTGTGCGACAGGAAGGCATTGACGCGGTTGCCAGTAATCTGTCTTGTAAGGCTTGAACTCCTGCTTCGGATATGATATCTTTTTTTTTTATATAAGAGTAATGAGTCGAACGAGACGCTCTCCTGATCGTAAGACATAACGCCAGCGAAACACAGAGGTTTTAATAGCAAAACAATGTCCAGGGCATCACTGCTTTGGCGCTCATTACTTTGAGACTTTCGATGGTTAGTCTCAACATCCTTGTAATTTCACTAGCTGCAGTACCCTCCAAACCGGAACACAGTAATGTTTACACACTACTGCTTAGCGGCAGAATAACTGGTACTGCGGTGGTACCTACCTAGACGACGTCATGCTAAGGAGATCTACCACAAAGTAATTATCGAGTGGAATTCCGTAAAGAGATATTCCATATCCTATATAACACGTGAGCTAGTTTTAATCCGAAAAGTAATTGTTAACCTGGGGCGGTTCTAACAGAACAAAAAAACACCAAAGACCATCCCAAGACGCCATCAAAATCATTTAAGAACATAATATTCTAAAACTATTTACACTGTGACAACTTTCTATGCGACCACACGTGCTTAACATACGAAAGCACAATGAAGGCCATAAAAATAAAACTCAATTGAGTAGATTACTCCCATATTTACCAAAGAGCTATGAACCCTCATATTTATTCCGTAAAAGCCATAATACCTAAATCAAATTGAATGTAATTGGGTGTTCTTTGTAAGGGAATACTCGTATAAAGTTGGTGTTTAAAGGCATTTATTCTTATAATGATAGGGAAGCTGGTAAAATGCGCCCTGCTGAGACGCTTCGTTTCTCGCGAACGGCGTTTCTAGTTACATTGTTGTTGTTTTTTTTATTCAAAATAGGTTCGCGTTTGACAACACTGCCTGATGTTAAGCAGTAGTGTGGTCTAAGATGGAGCACTCTTACCTAGAAGAAATCTATTTACTCCAGATTTGAAGACACCCATATTGTTCCTAACAGGGGAACACAGACTCCAGCAGAGTTCCACAACCTCGCTGTGCGAATGAAAAATGTGGAATCAAAACGCTTTGTGCATACATGGGGAACATCCATGTACGACGTTTTGGTCGCGTTTGTCTAGCCGTCCGGTAGAAGAAAGACGCAGGGGGAACCAAATTCTGTTTTAGGGTTGACAAGTTAGGCGGTTGACTATAGCTTACATCTAGCCTGGAATGACAGATTTTCAACTCGAAGGTGGCACGCCCTTCAGCTCTTGAAGCAAACATACTAGAGATTTAATACGATAACATGACCCGCCCCTCCAAAATTCAAAACATATGAAAGTATATACAACGCACCCCCACGCATGTGCGCTTACTGGTACTGCCGTCGAACACCTAGTCGAGCTAGCAAATCCATGGATTTGTGTGTCGACTAGTGGCGTTCATTAATCGCTCTTTATTATTAGTATGGCGCTGCACTGACGTACTCTATGAAAATGACACGTGCGTTGTCTTCCGCGGTCAACTAGTTATGGTAAGTTGACAAACAAATCTGGTGCTACTGAAGACGAATAAATAATTACAACTACATACAAAGTCTTTCTTTAAGGATGCGACTACACACATTAAAACAGTAATTTGGAGGGGCGGGCCATGTGATCGTAGTAAATCTCTACCGATGAACCAACAGAGCTGTCAAATAGTTAATATCTTTAAGTAGGCTTTCGTGTAATCTTATATACACTGCGATACTAGTAATCGGGACTACATAAATGTCAGTGAATCATCGTTTAGCTATAGGGTGACTAATTTCAAGTGTTTTAATCCACGTTCCATACTTAAACAACTGACTACCGATTCTTTCCGAAAATCTGGTGATATCATATCGGGACGAACTTTGGACTATGAGTCAGGCGGGGGCGGAACCATCGTGATTAGTTATTCCCGGGATAAACCCGCGTATAACATGTGCTTACTTACAAAGTTTTGCACATTGTTGTATGTTAAAATTTATTAAGCGTTACTCGCTTTTTTTAATTAAATAAATAAATAAAATAAATAAGTATCGTAGGACATTACACACAGCGCCATCTGACCCCAAACTAAGCAAAGCTTGTTCTATGGAAGACAGATAACTGATAGAATACTTAAAATACTTTTTTTTTTTGTAAATACATACTTATAATACATACAGTACACATGTACACATTAGAGAATGGATGTTGGATTCCAAGTGCATTTATTAAAGGAATTACAGATAATTTACGGATCATATATCTGTAAATTTCTCGATTTAAACATTAATTAATACAACTATTTTACTATTAAACGAATTTTTTTATAATTGTTAAGCTAGGTCTTTGATCACAGTTCACTTGATGTTAAGTGACGGTTTGGTCGAAGATGGTAAAGCACAATCCTGTAATGGAACTGACTCTCAAGTGAGGCTGCCGGAACACATCGGTGTTTGGCGGCAGATTTCTAACTTGAGAGTGGTAGCCAGCCAACCGAGTACTAGGAAACATCCCATGGCTACGGTTTCCTAACAATATTTTGCTTCAACGGCAGTTTAAGCTCATTATTGGGGTCAAACCCACGTGTGAAACGAAAGCGCTAAACTATAGTGAAAAGTGAAATACAGATTGACATGAGGTCTCTTAATTTGCTAGGGAACCCTATACACGTAGTCGGCACCATTACCTGAACCCAGCATTTGGGATAACTAACAAAAAGTGCAAGAACTGATGTTTTGTGATGATTTTTTTAATTTATTTGGGATGTTGCCAGTTTAATGAAGAAAAGGAACACAAAAACCCGGCTAACGGTTTACGGAGATAAAGGGAGGAAGGTCACCAGAAAAAACTTGTCAAGCTTTATCTACTATACGTATAATAATAACAATATTTTGTTAAGAGAAATCTAGTTTATTTAACAATAGGTATACAATAGAATTGAGAACATGTGTGTTTTTAAAATAACCTTGTTTCTTGTTTTATACCGTAAATCACAAATAAGCGAACGTGCTGTTATTAAAACAGTTTTGTTTCTGGAACTCAGTAACATTTAAGACATTAGAGTCCACGTTATAATTTGAAATTTTTAATAAATAAAAATACTCTTAAATATTTCTCGACCAACATCTTAAGAGACTTGCTAGACGGTCGGGTCAAGGATCAGATCCAAAAGGCAGTGATCCTTGACACGGCGCGCATTGTGAGGAGGTTCCTCACTCTGCAGCACTAACCACCGGCAGCTTGAGCCCTGCCCCGCTGCCGGCGGCACCCTAGTTTTTAAGTACATATTTTATACATGTATGTATGTATTATTCATGAGGGAAGAGGATTAGACATAATAACACACCACGCTTGTCTATTGCGGGTTGGTGGGTGGACACATCTGCCGAATGCCAGCGGAGCTATGGGCGAAAACCACCACCGACTGGGTCTCGGAGGTTAAACGGCCACAAGGCCGGCCTAAAAGGCGGTGGAAAGATTAGCTCGATGCCCACAATAAGGAGTGGACCACAACAGCACAAAACAGAGAGGCGTGGAAGGCCTTTGCCCAGCAGTGGGACAAAATGGGCTAAATAATAATAATAAAAATAATGTATGTATGGGATTTCGTTAGATTCCTTACATCATCTCAAGTGACACTGGCTATATAAAACCTTTAATTAAGATAACCTTGAGATCTTTCGTGTTTTTATTATCTTAATTAAGCTTGTTTCAATAATGCAAAACTGTTGTAGAGTTAGGTATTACACGACATCAAGTTATTCAAAGTTAATCCATTCACAGTACTCGCATCCGGTTTATCGAATACCACTTGTAGTAAGTATTCAGTAATCTGTGTCGCCACGCGGTTTCATTCACAAAACATCACAAACGCTGTATCTACATATTTATATTGACATCACTATCAGCCGTATCTAGGGTCGCCCTTCGCGGAAGCGCGGGGTTATCGATATTCCGTCACGTCAACGAATCGATAACAACAAAGAAATCGATTTTTGAAAAGAGAACAAATCGACGCCCACGACCATTATATAGATTCCTTCAAACTGAGGTAAGCGACGAATAATTCCATAAAAGGATACGATCACGAATTGCGGATGCGGATAATACTCGCATTCGTCTCAATAAAACGAAGTGTTGCATATCTAAATATAAATCGAAACAAGATCAGATCGTAAACGAAACGAAAGCAAACCAATAAAACGAGAATGTCGTTAATTATAATGAGGCTACATAATATCGGTGGAGTTATGTCTGCCTTTCACAAATCAGTTAGAGATATATTTTATTTGCCAATTCGCATAGCACGATTGGCATTTTCTCAGAATACAACTCGATTTAGAAGTTATGTTACAACGCAAGTTATTACAAAGTTTTGTAGCACAACTCTGTAATTTTGAGACCTAACACTTTTTTGGTGTAGTCTGTGGGAGTCTAGGCGAGGTTGTTATTTATTTAAACCAAGCAGACGCTACGATCCCAGACATCGATAATAGTTATTGTTAGAAGAATCACATTACTGAAAGCAGAGTTATAAAAACTGTAACAAGTAATGTCGATCGGACACACACAACGATGCCAAACAAAAGGTACACAGACGCTTTTTTTTCTTTGGCAAGTCGAAAAAAGCAAAGTCCACTAGATATCACACAATAGATTTTCGAAGTATGTTTTTCCGAAATTCAAAAGTGACAAAAAGCTGAATGAGTCAAATGTCCGTTATTTCATTGACTACACAAATAAACGCGTCGTTGCCGCGGCGCGATCATCACAGTAATAAATAAGTACATTTTTGTCCAAAAAAGTGCGAGAATTTCTCGGAAGCGAGTGCGACACTAAACAGGAAAATGTGAGGAATTCTTAATTGAAAACGTGTACTCACTTCGTTCGAATCGATGGGTCGTTGATAGACATGGATCTGCCTTATCTGTAACAACGCACAAAAAATATATTAGTACAACTGTTGCTAATCCGCTTGAATGGGTCTAGAATGGATTGCGAGTACGGGACTGGCTTGTGCTTTTTTTGTTACAATTTCTTGTGTCTCTTATAAGATCACCTGGTACTTGACTCCTATTTGAGGCCTCTTGATATTGTGAAAATATCAGGGAGTCTACTCTAAAACACGGACAATGACATAAAACTCT
This sequence comes from Biston betularia, assembly GCA_905404145.2. NCBI lineage: Eukaryota > Metazoa > Arthropoda > Insecta > Lepidoptera > Geometridae > Biston > Biston betularia. The sequence goes on along the minus strand of FR989873.1, from coordinate 2,169,788 downwards.
TCTCAACGCGTGTTTCACGTCATTACCAATCCAACAATCGGTCAATCACATTTTGAAATATTGAGTAATTCACAAACTCAGTGTTGGGTGTCGTGTTACTTCACCATAACATTATAACAACAAGGCTTATTTCCGAAGTCAATGGTAATCGTCAGGTGCCGCTTCGAATTAGACCCACTAATGGAATTGCTTGAACTTTTGAGGAGGTGTACTCCCTTACATCAATCAACTAATAGAGAGTGTTCACTATTGATATAAACAATAAAAATAATTGACTGATCGATTTGACGATCATTGTTCCGATAGTCCTAAAGGTGTTATAGCGAAGAGCCTCGACCATCACCTTACGAGGCACTCGCTAGGCGGTTTGGTCATGGGTCAGATCCAATAAGCAGTGATTCTAGACACGGCAATAATTATTATAACATGCAATCTTAATAAAGAAAAAAAAAACACATGAAGTTTACTGTTAAGTAAATAATAATAATAAATAAATATCATAGGACATTAAACACAGCGCCATCTGACCCCAAACTAAGCAAAGGTTGTACTGTCGAAGACAGATAACTGATAGAATACTTAAACAGTTTTGTTTTGTAAATACATACCTACTTATAATACATAAGTGTAATGTATAATGTATAATATATAAGTGCTTGTCTAAATATTTTTTTTAAGTAAGCAGCTTAGAGAAATCATTCGACTGATCAAAGAAGACACCGCGAAAGCGAACAAGCACAATCCAATAATTAAAACTTGCTCGTTACTGGTAACTCATCGGCACTAACATCAATTAAAGTTTTATAGACTTCTTTCCCAACATGAATGCGCATTCCAGCTATCAATAGCGCGTTTGCTCATGCAGCTGAAGGCATGCCAAGCCGCAGGCGTGTTCTAGTACACAATAAAAATGATTGCATGGTATAAACCGATCCTTTATGTGGCGGTCGATAAACTGGTCCAGCGTAAAAAGAACAGCAAAAACTGGCCGCGATCAATGCTCTGTGCCATTCTGGAATTGCTAATCTCTATTCTGACACATACATACTATACAACACAAAGATACTGATTTGATAGACCTGTTGGCTCGTTTGCCAGTAGCTTTGCGTCTTGAGCCGTAGGGTGTGGGTTCAATTCGCACCAAGAAAAAATATTTATGGGACGAACATAGATGTTTGTTCCGTGTCTGAGTGTTCTATATGCATTTAGAAAACAAAAGTACATCATATGTACTTCAGTTCTTTTAATTTAGTTCTGATTATTGTCATGTTCGTAATACCGATATCCGGCGACGAACGAAAGTTCGAGACGTCGGTATCGCAACTATGAACCTCAAGTGGAGCTGGGCAGGACACGTTGCTAGGCGAAGTGATGGCAGGTGGAGCAAGGTCGCAACAGAGTGGTGGCCTAGGCAAGCGGAGCATTGGTCTTATTGGCCGCAATATGGGTAGACGATATTGTCACCGTCGCGGGTTGAACCTGGACCAGATTGGCACAGGACCGAGGCAGATGGCGTGAAAAGAGAGAGGCCTATACCCAGCAGTGGGATAAAGAAGGCTGCGGATGATGATGATGATGATGATTGTCATGTGGCGCTCGTAGTGTAGCTGGACAAGTGTTTTCAAACGATCACCGATGTTAAGCAACGGACGATCTGGTCAGTCTTCTGATGGGTGATCTTAATTGACATTTCTTTCTTAGCGGAACCGTAGGTTAGACGACACGTTAAATTGTTAGTGCCGATTGTTTATTTTATATTCAAATAACTTAAACTGTCATTAATGTCTATATAAACGTGCGTAGCTCCGATTCTGTGATTCAATTTCAAATTCTGAGTCCACTAGAACAAATTGGCGTATAAACGTTTGATTGGATATATATTTGTTCAACGATAACTCGAGCACGGTTGATCCGATTTTCACGATATTTTATAGAAAATAGTTCGATTTAAATTTTTATTTAGAATATAGGCAAAATACATTTAACACTTCATGCTTTTAAAAATAATACGGCCGTCGTACAAAGATAAATGACTTTGTTATTGGCCGTTACTATTTCTCATTTAAACTGTAGGTAATATGTCTAAATGAATATCTCATCCGCTGATAGACACATCATGTGTGGTTTTCTGACGTCAGAACAGAGAAAAACATGTAGAAATACAGCCACTAACGAAAATTTGAAGGTTTTACATTCAAATTTTAATTTCCGTTGCTCAATTTAAAAAATTAAATTAATTCGATAATATATTTCGGATCCAGTCCATAGCCAAGCGTATAAAAATATTTCTTTGTACAAATCTGTAGCGATGATAGTGGTTAGCGCGGTAGGTTCGCATGCCGAAGGGCGTGGGTTCAAACCCCAACAATGAGCTTGAGCTGCCGGTGAAGGAAAACATCGTAAGGAAACCATTGCATGGTGGTAGCGTACTTTCTAGTACTTGGCTGGCTGGCTACTACCCTCAAGTTGAAAATCTGCAGTCAAGCATCTAACGGTGTGTTCCGGCAGCCTCACTTGAGAGCCAGTTCCATTCCAGGCTAGGTGTGCTTTACCATCTTCGACCACACCTTCACTTAACATCAGGTGAGCTGTGGTCAAACACCTAGCCTGTCCACCATAAAAAATAGTATATACATATACACATATACGATGTAGACTTGAAGTGAATCGGTTTATACTAGGCAAGCATGCTCTATCGTGGACCGCATCTTCGCTTAACATCTGGCAAGATAGAGATCAAACGCAAGCCAATTTTTGAAAAAAATACTTAAATAAATAAATATCGTAGGACTATACACACAGCGCCATCTGGCTCCAAACTAAGCAGAGCTTGTGTGATGGAAGTCAGATAACTGATAGAATACATAAATACTTTTTTTTTTTTTTTGTAAATACATACTTATAATACATACAGTACACCCAGACACAGAACAAACATTTGTTTATTCACAAAATGTTTGCCCTGAGTGGGAATCGAACCCACGCCCTACAGCTCGCAAGGCAGATATACTACCAATGAGCCAACGGGGCTGTCATAGAACTTGTTTTCATAGAACCAAGAAATTACGACTAGTTTGTCATTTGAATGCTACGGCGTGCCAGCAGCATACTAAGCTTGCAAAAATTTTCATCTACGACTTTCTCGAATGATAAAATTATAACTACATTTTCATTCCACGGTTTCATTATCGACATTATTGAGTGCTCATTCGAAATTAATAATGAAAAAATAATAAAAATAAATAGTTAAAAATCACACTTACATATTACTACCGTTGGACGATCGCTGTAAAAGGCTTACCGTTGTAATTGGCTTGACCGTGTTTAATCTCAATAAAAACAATTTCATTTTTAATTTAATAGCTTACATGTTATCATGTCTGTATGTATTATAAGTATGTATTTACAAAAAAATATTCTATCAGTCTGACTCCCATAGTACAAGCTTTGCTTAGTTTGGGGTCAGATGGCGCTGTGTGTAATTTCCTACAATATTTATTTATTTATTTAATGTTTTTTTCTGCACCTATGTTTCGATACCTATTGTTCAAATACAAAATACAAATATTTTATTGATAACACCAATATTAGAAGTCAATTCCGTAGTATAATTTCAAAAATGTGATTAAACGAGTTTTTAAACACTGATTACATGTCAATGAATAAAAAACAAAAATGTCAAAATAAGGTATGTCAATGTAAAAATACCTCCAATATAAAATATTATGTCAAGATAAAAATACATAATTATGTTTAATTTAACGACAAATACACTAAAAGATATATGTAGACGCAAAATAACACATAAATTGACAAAACTTTTGTTAGCTAATTTGGTAATTAATCTGCTTCAAGAGTTGTGTAGTTGTTAGTAAGTTGTGGGTTCGATTTCTACCCAGGACAAACATTTGTGTGACAATAAATGTTTGTTTTGTGTTTGAGGTGTTCTGTATACATATAACTATTTTAAGTATATATTTACAAAAAAAAAAGTATATACTATAAGTTAATAGGTTCTCATAGAACAATCTTTGTTTTATTTGGGGCTAGATGGCGTTGTGTGAAATGCCCTTCGCTTAAAAAAAAATATTTAAAAACACAATAGCATGCATAATAGCAATGCAAAGTTTTTGACCGAAGCTAGCATTTCGATCACCTCCTGGAAAAAGTAAACTTAATTGAAATACTTCAGTAAGTGTAGAGATGGTTAGAATCTACGCTACTACGTCGTACAGTCAGTCAAAACAATTTTGTATATTAATAGGAGAATATGGTAAAATATAACGCAGACAGATCATTAAATCTATTTATGAACCAAAAACATTTCAATGGTTAGTAATTATCGAGCATTACACTTAATTGCTCTATAAGATAGTTATTATGTAAGATGAAACGGACAAGATGGCGAATGATCTCTGCCTGATGTTTTATTTTCCAATTTTTATACAACTCAATGCATAATACACAAATCCGTGGCAACATGGTGGTAGATTTCCTTAGCAGGAGGTCGGTTGGTACCACCACCGTACCATATATTAAGCAGTAGTGTGTAAACATTACTGTGTTCCTGTTTGAAGGATACTGCAGCTAGCAAACTTACGGGGCTATCGAGACTAACCGTCGCAAGTCTCAAAGTAATGAGCGCCAAATCAGCGATGCCCTGGAGTTTGTTTTGCTACTCAAAGTTCTGTGTATCGCTGCAATGGTCATGGACAGACGTTATCTCTTACTAACAGGAGAGCGTCTCGTTCGTCTCATTAATTTTTACATAAAAGAAAAAATACAGTGCAAGTCAAATTGATACAAAGTGTACTAAAAATTTTAAATTTAAAAGTAAAAAAATATAATCTAAAAATAAAAATTACAATTACAATCTATCAATCTAGAGTAAATAGGTTTCTTATAGGTTGTCAAACGCAAACCTATATTAAATAAAAAAAACATGAATTAAGTTCCGTAGAATTAAATTATACGTGTAAACATGACACTAAGTTAAATTACATATGCATGCTTATGATATTAAACAATAGAAACACCTATAATTAATTCTACGGAGTACCAACTTTTTTTTTTAAATATTTCTTTCCATCTGTGTGTCCGATACGTTTGACTCACGTCGTAGAATGAATGGATTTTTGGCCAATGACTCAGAAACACTCGCAGCCTGTTTTATATGGACCAGTGGCATATTAATATCGTTTCGAGGAAAACCAATCATGTTAGCAGGATAACTTTAAAAATGTAATTTTTCTTTGCAATATTAAATTTGAATTAGTAGGTACGCGAAAAAGCAAGGACCTGCTTTTCGAATTTGATCTAAACTTTATCGAAAGATTAACTTGAAGTTTGTATAAAGTTTGGTTGCACTTGCAAAGTATCGGAAGTTGCTGGAATAAAAATTAGTTGGACAGGAAAAATGTAATTTTTAATTTAAGCCTGGCATTAATTAAAAAAAAAGGTTTATTTGATTTTAAGAGTCGTTCTGTCCAGTTTCATGCAGTTTAATCATACCTTAACAATGAGATTAAGCATAAAAAGCATAGCATGGTGGTATGGTGGTGTGCTTTACCATCTTCGACCACACCATCACTTAACATCAGGTGAGCTGTGGTCAAACACCTAGCCTGTCAACCGTAAAAAAATGGTAATTTCTTGTACCTACTCGGCTGGTTAGCTGTCACAAAAATCTCAAGTTGAAAATCTGTCACCGAGCAACGAACAGTGTGTTTCGACAGACCTTACTTGAAAACCAGTTCCATTCCAGGCTAGTTTGTTTACCATTTTCGATCACACCGTCACTTAACATCAGGTGAGCTGTGGTCAAACATCTAGCCTGTCAACCATTAAGAAAATTAAGTAATTGCTTAACATGACGCTAACCTTGTTAAAGCAATGAAATCATAATCCTAAAAATAACATAGATAAACCGCATAATTAATACATAGTTACGAAGGACAACAAAGCTATAATAACCACGACAACAATCGCCTACAAATTGATCATCTGTTATGGTTGTTACCCGAAACAAACAATATTAACACGGAACCAAACGTACAATCAACGAAACAGAGTCATCGCACGGCGTAATAGTAAATGATTCGATTTTAATTCACCGATACAAACAGACAAACATTGCTTGGGCACCATACATCATGACTTCGGGCTGACGTGACGACGCCTTCTAATTTAATTTTAACCACTTCTTTCTTCGGGTCGTTCACCTACATTTTCAGAGGGAATTTGAACTTATGACCCGCGCTTCCGCAGCGGCTCGGCGTATCCAGCATGAGGCGTATCATTTAGTCGGGCGGAGTCAATCCCACACTCTCCGTAAATGGCAACAGTATTTTATTTTTAAATTATAAATAGGGGGACATCCATTAATTACGCGACGTGATTTTGGCAATTTTTCAACCCCGTCCTCCTCCCCCTGGTGAGACATTAAAACTAAACTTCGTAAAAGAATATTCTTTCTAAATTTTACACTGAATCTACTATCTATTTACAATTTCTTTTTTTTTTTTTTTATGAGAGTGAATCTTTTTTTTCTAGGCGAGTGTGCTCCACCGTAGACCGCATCTTCGCTTAACATCAGGCGAGTTGGCGGTCAAACGCAAACCAAAATATAATTTAAAAAAAAAGTATGTATTTAAAATCAATATTTTTTTATAATGAGACGAACGATACGCTCTCCTGATGATAAGAGATAACGCATGTCCATGACCATTGCAACAACACACAGAACTTTCGAGTTGCAAAACAAAGTCTGAAGCATCGCTGCTTTGGCGCTCATTACTTGTATTTTCCCCTATGGACTCCAAAACGGCGGCGTAACCGATTTTGATGAAATTTTCAGGCAATCTTCAGATTAGCCCAGCGGGTGGTCCTGTAAAGTTTGGTAGCGATCAATCTTTTTATTTTTGTTATGAGCTCCCTTTGCGATACCGGGACGTGCCGTTTGTATTAATCTGTACCTACATAGATAAACAATCTTGATACTATCCAATCACCATACTCATTAATAACTTTGTGTACTTAGGTATTCAAATACCTGCTTAATTTAATCATTTCTGGCATTCGTCCTAGACAAGAGAAACATAGTCAAAACATCCTTCTCATTAATACCTTTTTCAGTGGAAGTCCACCGCCTAGCCTAAACATCCTACTGCCTATCAAACTCGCACATTATATGTTAGAAACCCGATCTCGCCCGTGTGGTCCAATCTAAACTACTATCGTGCACCGACGTAGATATGAATGAACTATGAACCCTGACTCAATCCGATATAAAGCGGCGCGGAACCGACGGGCGGCGGTTCAAGATTCCGAGAAAGGATGTAGCCAGGGCAGAGCTTCTCAAATTTTTTTATTTTCCGAAATAGATTCGCGTTTGACTACCGTCTGCTCAATGTTAAACAGTAGTGTGGTCTAAGATGAAGCACGCTTACCTAGAAGATACCTATTTACTCAAGATTTGAAGACACCCATATTGTACCTAACAGGGAATATAAAACAAGTTAAAAAGTTTATGAAACTATTACCCGATTGTTGAAATGAGTAACAAAATGTGACTAGAAGCGCCACCTATGATGTATACGCAAAGTATCAATGAACTTTCAATAAACAGTCAGTCGTCCTTCATACACTCTACGTTTCATTATAGGTTATGGGCCCAGACTAACTACTAAAATAACTATACTTAAAGAAAAAGTCATTCTGGTCCGCCATTTTTATTTTCGCCGTAGAGACAATGGGCTGCTGGGGCACTGAGGCCAAACGTTTGGTCTCCGAAATAGACCTAGACTGTCAACAATAAAAAAAATTGGGCCCACTCTAGTACTCTGTATGTTTATTAAATATGTAAACAGTCATATTAATCGAAGTGAATTAATAAAGTTGCCCAGATTTCTTGCTTATTTTCACTATGGTTCTTTTTCTCCACTCATCATATACTTATAATGGAATCTTGATTTTTTTGACAGGTATGCAAGCAGTTTGTATAGGCGTGTGCTTTGTGGCGGGCGCGATAAAGGTTGGGAACCTCTGATACTAGAACTAAGTCGCCGTTGGCTGGCACCAGAATCGCCAGAAATGTCTGAGTCACGGGCCCTGCCCGCTGATCTGCATTCATTCATGTGAACGACCATAAGTTCAACTGACTGAAAATCATTAATTAGTTATCTAATAATATATAGGTAGTTATCTATCAGTTTCGCCACCGAGATGGAAAGCTTTAAGAGTGGCATTTCTGTCTATATTCTACCTGGTATATTCCGACGAGTCATAGAGCAAGAGCTCTATGACCTTTATCACCCTTTACTTTCCACCACATGACAAGTAGAAGAACGGTACAGTATCATCCTTTCCTCGTAGTTCTAAGTATTCGTACGCAAAGATTCGGCTCTGCTTTCTTGATGCATACAGCCCATGAATCTCTTTGCCGGTTTCTTTAGTCACCTAACAACTGTAATTTGGTAGTTTTTAAGGCTATAATGAATAGATTTCTTCTAGATCAACGTGCTGCATCGTCGCTTTCCGCGTCGCTTTCAGGCGAGTTGATGGCTAAACGTAAATCTATTTCATATTATGCTCTAATATATAATCCAATTCTTTATGATTATAAGCTTACATAAAGAATTTAAATACTTTTGCATCTGCTTATCTAAATATCAAGTCGTGGGTAATCATTACTTCTAGTTTCACAATTCAAGCTGTCGGCCTTACCATAGATGGCTTCGCAGATAATTTCAAGCTATAGAACAAAGATGCCATCCTACACTGATTAAAGCTCAAAGGCTCTGTCAATCATAGAGCGTAAGCGACAGGAAAACGCCTAATATGTCCTGATAATTCGTCGCAACATGACCCGTAAGCTAAATTTAGCGAAGTGTCGAGGCGCCCCATAAAATTTGAATGGCGGTAGGTACCGTGACCTTGCCAATGGCGCAGGTCTCGTGAATCATACGCCTACAAGTGGCACATTGTTAGGATTTGTCACTTGTGCAGAACCGGTCATGGGGACTTTGGTCCTGCGTGAAGGTCACGTGCGATTTATGGTTATGTTAGGACGAGCCAGCGCTCGTGGGAATGCACGACTTGAGGCTTCATAATAAAATTATATACTCACGATAATGTATTTAGAATTAAAAACAAGTATAAATCAAAAAAACAAAGGGGCAGGTGTATAGTATTCTACTAGTCAAGTCTATTCATTTGATACCCATATTGAGGGAGTTGTGAAAAAATATGTAATCCTCCATTTTGTGGTGGCGGCCATCTTGGAACGATTTTCATCAAACATAACAGCTAAGAACACTCTCGACTAATTCACCTTTCAAACAAAAAAATAAAACAAAACCAAAATCGGCCCGTCCGTCAGACACACACACACACTTTATTTCTATTTTTTATATGGGCCTTATTGCCTGAAATAAATTTATTTCATTTATTATTACCAAATGAAACAAAGAAAGAATGAAAACATTTTTTTTTAAATGAGAAGTCAGGGCAGTCAAATACATATGTAAATTAACGTCATCTTTACTTAGTGGTGTTTGTGATAGGATTTATTACTTATTTATTTTAGTTGTCCATACCGCTACACGGCAACATACCACTTCACCTACACCCACTTTATTTAAAAAAAAACACCACGCAAAATATTTGTCCAAAAAAACTTCCTTTGAATGTTACTCATACATAATATATGTACTCTAAGAATACTTACTGCAGAAAGAGAAATTACAGGGCTATTGTGACTAACCATCGAATGTCTTAAGTGATGAGCACCGAAGCAGCGCTGCCTTGGACTTCGTTCTGTTACTCAAACTCTTGTTACACTTACCATCAGGAGAGCGTATCGTCCGTCTTATTCCTTTTACAAAAAAAACTAATATTCTGTGACGCGAAAAACAAAAGTTATGCAAATTAATCCTAACACGGTAAAAGTGAAAAGTCGTCTGAAATTATCTGCTCTTTTCCTGAACCGCCACACGAGTAAATTGGCTTTTGTTATTTCGTAAAGAGAATCTTGACTTGAGCGTTAGTGACATTACGCTTATAAATAGCACAAAACCAAAGCCAAAGGCCTTATTTACTCCACAACTCAAATATCTCAACGTAATGTATTTGAAATACTCAAATACGCCTATTTGACTAATTTCATTCAGAATGGCTACGTAAGGAATGTTGGTTTGACAAGTTAGTCATCATTATTAACATAGCACAAACGTGGAACAATGTGAGTTGTGACTTAAGCTCTCCTAATAATTAAAACCATAGGATTTACTCTGTGACTAGTTTCTATTATCACGACATGTTAGGAAAATCAGCTGGTTAGTCTCGACAGCTCTGTAATTTCACTAGCCTGTAAGTTTGAGTTTCGCTTACCCGACTATGCTAAATCCAGAATCAACATTAGCTGAGTACTTTAAAAAGCGTTGTTTTGTCGAACCAAAATTTGATAGAATAAATTGCAATCCAAACTATGGCGCGGTGTAAGCATTTAGGTACACCCTGATGTAGGGGCAATAGAATACGGCATCAGTATCCCCTGCCTGCAGTAAGAGCCTGCTAATGGGTGACTTGGATTGGGATCGTTCGAATTGTGGCTCCTACTACGAGACCATCTGGAGAGCCCACAGAGGATGACAACATTGACGTGGGCGGATGATGTTTTGGGAACAGGACGCCGCTGTTTCGAGATGAGAAAAATCCATTCCATTGGATATTCTAGAGCCTTCCAACAAGCACCGAGGAAGACCACCCGACGGTGTTTTAGTGGAGACAATCCCGCATACCTTGACGCAGACGAGAATCTTTCGAAACTTTCACCCCTTGTTAACATAAAACAAGTATAAATTAAAAAATTTAGAACCCCGACAGTTGTATGGTATTCTACTTGTCAAGCCCATTCATTTGATACCCATATTGAGGGTGAAAAATATGTAATCCGCGTTTTGTGGCGGTGGCTATCTTGGAGTGATTTTCATCAAACATGGCTAAGATCACTCCCGAGTAATCGGGAGAAGATCGCTCGGAAGACAAGATGCCACAGACACATACACACACACGTCAAACTTATAAGAACCCGTCGTTTTTGCATCGGAGATTAAAAAATGAACTAGACGGGTTTTAGTTTTCTTCAGGCTCGTTTAATTTAAGATGCAACTCGTGCATTATATATTCGGCTAAATCTACTCGTACCTATTTTGGAAAGCGGACATATCAAGTAATATTAGGCCGGTGTCGAGACGGTACCTTAAGCCGTCTAATCCACAAATATTTTTATGTTGCTCCGTAAACACGTGACTGTTGTTATTGTCGCTGCTAATCGACAATTCGTATTCAAGAGGACACCGGAACAGCGCCGATTAGCTATTCCATTCACAGATTACACACATTACGACGAAAACCTCCCTCGTTCCCATTCCGAAACCTGTTCCACGGAAGTACCTTTTAGATCCTAATCAAAGAAGCGAACTCCTCCACCGAGAATCATGAGAAACTATCAAAAAAAGGTGTGAAGAATAGAGTAACAGCGGGCGCGTTACTTTTCAAATTAGAGCACGTCTACCCTTGAAATTCATCTTTTAACCCTGCGAGCCATCCTTCTACTGGTGCATTATTGTCGAGAATTCGTTACAGTCTGTCAGCTCGCTGAACGACATTTGCAATATCGACCTTGTGCTAATATGATAAGGTTTGATATGCACAGCAAGGTCCAAATATACGGTGACAGCGTCCGATTTAGGGGGAATGTGAAAGGGTTTAAAAGTCGATTTGACACAGGAGCCCCGGGGACGGTATAAAAAACAAATAAACAGTGCTCCAATCTCCCGCCAGGGGGCACCGTTGCCGCGAGGTGTGAACAAACAGGCAGACAAACAAATTGCTTATTTACTTATACACAACAATCGGGCAGTCACGCAGGCCACCCGTGGTCGCGCGACATCGCTCAATGGGCATACAAAAAATATGAGAGACCTCTAAAAAGTGTTTTGTCATCAATCCCACGTATGAAGCTTTTGATATAGTGGAAGTCCGATTCAAACTAAACTAACACCGACGTCGGCCTTTATATTATAAAAAAAAACTAGCCTTTTGGCGCTATTTTAACTCCTATGGTCGTGTAGTAGTTACGTTCGTACGATATTTGAATTTTCCAGTAACTTCCTAGCTATAGATAGATAGAAACTCTTTATTGCTACACTCAGTTAAATTTAAAATAGTCGGAAAAATTTCAGTAGGTGGCAGAACTTCTAACGATTTTTACGTTTTATAAATCGCGTACTCCGATTATTGTGTCTATGGTACTACGCCCGTATCAGATATCCTACCACCAAACAATAGACTGTAAGCATTACTGTGTTCCGGTTTGAAGGGTTAGCCAGCGTAATTCAGGAGGTTGTCTAGGTTTACCACCGCAGTACCAGATATTCTGCCGCCAATGACTACTGTGTAAACATTACTGTGTTCGGGTTTCAATGGTACTGCAGATAGCAAAATTACACGGCTTTTGAGACTAACAATCGGAAGCCTCAAAGTAATGAGCGCCAAGACAGCGATATCTTGTCCTCTAGTTTCATCAGTCTGGGTACCGCTGCAATGGTAAACGAAATGGATTTTATTTTAGAAAACTTATCTAAGATGGCTGAAGTCTGCCAGCCCGCACCATTGTCCATCTTGGTGGACAATGGCCATACAAGCGGTCCGCGCATGCCAGTGGGATAATTTATAAAAACAGGGCTGATCCGAATCTCTATCCTACAGGGTTATAACCCTGTATGGTGTACTAAGGGTGATTTTACTGTTCCTTTTTTCTTTCTTCTACTACGAGCACGACTTTGAAATCGCAAAATAAAATATCGGGGTTTTTTTGCCATTTGACACAAGTTTGAAACAATCCTTCCATAGCATAAGTTGTTAATAATGTTAATGTTAGGTGTACAGTGACCTTCGATCTGCGTAGTACATTTTAATATCAACCTACATTCACCATTATCAGCCTATAACCCATTACAAAGCATAAGTCTCCTCGATGTTAATTTTTTCAAGACATTCGTTCATTCATTTCGTTCTTACAAACTGTAAATCGTTATTTACTAATAAGTAATGATGTTTCGTACAATGAAAACAATTAGCACCACTGTCTAGAACGATAGTGGTAGTAAAGCAGTAACAATTACGTATCTATCGTACGACGTAGGTCGCGGCACGTCGCTGCCATCAATCTACTCAGCATCAAGAGTAATAAAGGAGCATAATACACGTGACATCTTTTATTCAACATTCGAATTATTCGCTTCTGTTTTAATATTAAAAGGTGTATATTAATAATAGCTGTCTGTTTCGAAATGAAAACTTTAGGCCTCTGTCACAGCCGTATTGTAGAATAAGTCGTATACATAACAGCTAAAAAAACAGAGACATTTTGTATTACAGCGGGTTAACGTTTAACCAGATTGTATTATGGTTGAACGAACATCCGTCGCATTATAGCTCGCATTCCTCAGCACGGGTAGCCAACAAATAATCGAACGGGCTAAGAACCACCGCTTTGACAGGTTAGTACAAATTTCTGATACTTGCGGCGCTTTAATTATAAAAGTATAATATTACTAGTTACTAATCTAAGTTACTCGACTAACACCTGAGTTCGAGAATAGAGGCAAAATGTAAACCAGCGCTATAAAATCTAAATTCTTACAGCATAAAGCTGATTTCATCCCTTTGACAATAAACATGTTTTCTTTTATAAGACATATGTCTATTTTTTCTTTGTGTTTGTTTGTCAATAAAGTAATGTCATGAGTACAGAGTAGGCACAGCACTTAGAATTCGTCATTTATTTATCAATTCAACATTGAACCGTGCATAAGTCATTGGTTCGTATCCTCAGTGGTTTGAGCTAGATGATGTTCATACAGGATCAATCTAACCGTGTATCACTACTTAATTTAACATTGGACTGTACATTAGGCTATGGTTCGCATACTCAGTGGTTTGAGCTAGATGATGTTCATACAGGATCAATCTAACCGTGTATCACCACTTAATTTAACATTGGACTGTACATTAGGCATTGGTTCGTATCCTTAGTGGTTTGAGCTAGATGATGTTCATACAGGATCAACCTAACCGTGTATCACCACTTACTACAACAGCGTTCACAGCACGGATGCCTGTTGTAGCTTAGACAACCAACCAACCCCCAAAATACTATCCACGATGTTGAAGCGATTGCATTAGACCATTAATATATTTTTTTAAACAGCACATTATTAATGTTATTGAACTTTTTAAAGATTATGTTTGTAGCTTTTCTGTAACTACGTTAAACATGAAAACTAAATCGTTACAATTTTGACATACACACTTGATAACATCCGGACTTAATCTGCCACGTGGATTCATGGTTTCAAATTTTCTACGCAAATAGTGGCATCATAACGTTCTGTTGATCTTTAAACTCATATCATGTCCGCTACTTGATATATTATATAGTGACCTAGAATTTTCGTCATTTGAAATAGGCCTTTGTAGAGAGATAGCAGTTTACGGGATTTGACCATCGTTCGAATGCCTTGTCTTTCCTTTTAGCGTCGAATAAATCTTTTACTTTTTCAGCAATTAATTGTTTATTGCAATTCAAAATTTTTTTTTTTTTTTCAATATTAAAGTTTTAGTGACACAAAAATTTATTTTATAATGTGTGTGGAGGCATGTACATTTTTTTTCATTACTCATACTCGGAAAGTAGGTCTGAAGTAATACTTTGCCGCCTTAGGAAGAATCGCTTTCAACTGACAAGTGACAACATTCAAACTATAAAAATCTATTTTTTATTTTGTTTCTATTGAACTTTGTTTCAACTTTCTATACAGCCACTCAATTACAGCGCGATGTAACATTGAAATAACGTTAAGTTGACTATACAATAATAATTAAAGAATATACTTTTTTTTAATTACTTTATAATCATCAACTTACAATCATTTCTTTACTAACATAGATTTGTAAAAAATCTTTACCATTGTTTTTTTTTTAACGGTGAACATGAAAAATAGTTGCTGAAGAGAGTTTTTTTTTTAGCGGGGTCGTGGAAAGATTCGTGTCGCCCCGTTGTATTTTTTTTTCAAAACTACTTAGTGTTTTTCGAGTGTTTATGCATATAAATATAAAACACTTGACACTGGCAAATGCTCAAAATGCGACGCCAAAATCAAAGAAGAAGAATGGGTGAAGAGCTGACCGGCCACAGAACAAAAAAGATGTCGGAAAAGCCGCAATCCGATCTTCATTTTGCTCCGTTGATTTATGTCAAATAACATTCACTCATTATTCTTTTTTTTTTTTTAATTCGTTTTTATATTTATTTTCCTTGTATTCGTAATGAACAGCACAGTGTTTACCCCGGGTTAAAGACTTACAGTCCCTCGAGCTCTTGGCGTCTGAGCGCAGCGAGGGCGCCAACCCTGACTCGGGACTAAACAAGTTACTTTCAACAAACAATCGTTGAATATTACAGTAGAAGCCTACAATTAGTTATTTTCAACAGACAAACAGGCAAATGAAATCGACACTATTTTATTATGTTATGTGGGTAGATCTCCATTTTATATAATATAACCACTCTCTGCCATTACTTCATATTTATTGAATATTATTCTATTCATTTGGCTCGGCCTCACCTGACATTATTACTTCTCGAATACTACAATACTGGTAAAAAAAAAACTACGTATCTCCGCCGGTTGGGAATTGTATTTTTTTAAAGCCTTGCGAAGTACAAGTCCTGCGGCCTGATTCTATAGCCAACCCCTGGGGTCTTGTAGTTAAAACCGAAAACAACCAATGTAAATAATAAAAACTGAGGGTAGTTATTTTTTTTTTTTATATATTTTCAATTATACTGCTTCGAGGGTTTCCGCTTGTCGTTACAAGCTACCTCCATATATCCTAAGTTTTTGCACGAGGAACACATAACATTGTCTACCAGTGGGTCGAATTCGGGGATCACCGACGATAATACAACATTGTAACTCACGGTTTGGGATCCCTTACGACATCTCTTATGTTTGTGCTGCATGGTCACTATCGTTGCTGCTCGAGCTGTAGAACGACTTACTTGAACAATTGAAAGGCCATTGTGCATTTTGTAGACGTAGTACTTATCAACACTTCTGATAAAAGCGACACGGGCATGGTCAACTGTATATACCTTCATCGCTAGATGCAAGACCCTGTTTATATAGACAGACACACATTTGGACACAATATTACACCTATATATAATTCACACTTAATAACACCAGACAGCCAAGCTCAGGCAAGTGTGTTCTCGAAGACGACTAGGAGCCAAGTGACTGCAAGCAGTCGGACAATCACGAACGAAGAGAAGAGAAAGCGCCTCGGTTCCCGTTACGGTGATAGCTATCAACAGCTGGCACGTAGTTTCCGGTATAGACTTTGATTGTTTTGCATTCGGAAAGGCGGCAAATACAAGTGGCGATAACAAAACCATTTGTCTTCCATGACACATGAGACTTTTCCTGCCCTCTGATGGACGTAAGCATCTCCTAATGTATATAGGTACTGAGCTCGGTCGACAGTTTTCTTACACTTATAACATGTAGGTTTCCAAACAATGTTTTACTTCACCTTTTGAAGTTAGTAGCGATACGCACATAAATTAAAAAAGAAATAGGTGCATGCCACGGAACCCAGGATTACTAACCCAGGATTTACTTGGTGGTAGATTTTCTTAGCAGGAGGTCGTCTAGGTAGGTACCACCGCAGTACCAGTTGTTCTGCCGCTAAGCAGTAGTGTGTAAACATTACTGTGTTCCGGTTTGAAGGGTACTGCAGCTAGTGAAATTACTGGGCTGTTGAGACTAACCATCGAAAGTCTCCAAGTAATGAGCGCCAAAGCAGTGATACCCTCGACTTTTGTTTTGTTACTCAAATTTCTGTGTATCGCTGCAATGGTCATGGACAGGCGTTATCTCTTACCATCAGGAGAGCGTCTCGTTCGTCTCATTACTTTTTGCCTAAAAAAAAACACCATATCGCTGTCCTATCAATATCAATCTAGAAAGGCTAGAATAAAAATATCCGCAAACGAAGAGCATAAGTGAAAACACTAATAAAGGTAAGGCTTGAGATGTGTGACAGGATCGTGCCAAGTAGAAAAATATACGTATTCTTTGGCTATACCTACGAAAAAAGGCATATTTGTATGTATGTGTAAAGTCCCTCATGCCAAAAAATCCCCTATGTCCTTTACTAGGCTACCCTTTAAAGGTCACATGATCTGCGTATCATCGAACAGACACAAAACTTCTTTCACTTAGTCAAGAATTCCTTTATAATGTAAACTATTACACAATTTAAATAGCGAATAATGATAATATGAAAATAAAGTTTTAATAATGATAATGCTTTAATAATATCGACGATATTGTCACCGTCGCGGGTCGAACCTGGACCAGATTGGCACAGGACCGAGGCAGATGGCATGAAAAGAGAGACGCCTATACCAAGCAGTGAGATAAAGAAGTCTGTGGATGATGATGACGATGAATGATAATTATAATAGAACTCTTTATTGTTCACACCAATTACAAACAATTATAACAATATAAACTTAACTAGTGGAATAATTGGCGGCCTTATCGCTAAGAGCGATCTCAGCCAGGCATCCATAGTATACCGAAAATTCTTCTAAATTATAGACGGGGTGTGTTGACAAGAGCATTAAAATACAAACACATGTTAAATATTAATGTATAAAAGACGTACATACCTATCTACATTATAAAATATCAATACTACATTAAAACATTTTCAGTAGGTACATAAAATATTTTAAAAACGAGAATAGCAAACATAGGTATCATAAATTTAAAAAAATAGTGTGAAAATGTTCATCACTCCATAAGTAGACGTATCAACACATCTATTTCGGCAAAACAAAACATTAACACCATTCCACAAGTTCTAAGAAAGTTTAGCCGATGACGTATCTGTATGAGAAGCCATAGTTAATCTTTGCCAGTCTAGAGAGTTACGCAAACCTTGCAAAAAGCGAAGTGTAACGACCGAGCGCTTGCCCTTGAACTTGCCAACACGTGCCGGAGCGGACAGACGGACACGGCGACACTGTTAGCATTCAGAATACTTCTAGAAACGAGAGGAAACGCCATACATCGAGGCCATAGAGGTGCCTAACCTGACGTCTTGTCGGCCGGTAACAGAGGGGGAAAAAAGTTTTCAGTTGGTAAGGAGGCATGCTTAACATAAAACAAAACTGTGTTCCGGTTTCAATAGTATTACAGCTAGCGAAATTACAGAGCTGTAATTTCACTATTTAACTTAGTTGCGTCAAGTCTTTACGTTGCTTAAGACAAAAGTCTTCAACCAGTGTGTCCTACAAGTTTTTTTTTTTGACGGTCTATGTGTTTGACCGCAGCTCACCTGGTGTTAAGTGAAGATGTTAAAGCACACCTAGCCTGGAATGGAAGCTCTTAAGTGAGGCTGCCGGAACACACCGTAAGGTGACAGATTTTCAACTTGAAGGTGGTAGCTAGCCAGCCGAGTACTAGAACGTACCCTACCACCATGCTGTTGTTTCCTCACGATGTTTTCCTTCACCGGCAGCTCAAGCTCATTGTTGGGGTATGAACCCACGCCCTTCGGCATGCGAACCTACCGCGCTAACCACTGAGCTATCATCGCTATGTCATGACTTATAAAATAAATGAAGATCGTCCGATCACAAGAAAAAAAAAGACTTATTGCTTATGCTAAAGACTAACTGCTATTTCCAGGCGACGTGCCCAAAATGATGGTCGGGTTGCCACGCTGAATTGTGAGTACTTACTTCATATGCAAAGATGTGTTTGTATGTTAGTTTGTTCTTCTTTCAAGAAGCAAGCGAACTCAATGATTTATGACACAAAAACCATGACAATAGGTTAAGGGTGATATTTGTCTGGAAAACAAATACATAGCTAGTTCCAGTGGAATTATCACTGGCTTCCAATTTGGAGGTACTTGGTTCGAATCCCACGACACGTACCTGTCTTTTCTAAGTTATGTATTCATTACCGCTGACTTCAAACGGTGAAGGAAAACATCGTGAGGAAACCTACATATCCGAGAGTCATAAAAGAAAGTTCTTGTAGTTTGTGAAGTCTGCCAACCCGCACTTGACCAACGTGGTGGACTATGGTTCTATGACCCGCACCCAGCAGTGGAAGTTTTTAAAAACAGGGCAGATTTGTATTCAATAGAATTATCACTACAGGTCAAGTCGCAGGCCGCACCAAGTAAAATAAAATACGTCTGTAGTAGGTACAACGTCCACCCACTGTAATGAATTTACGAGTAATCACAGCTCTGGAAGCCGATGTCTACAATAATTATACATTTTCTAAGAACGATCCAAAGATAGGTTATGCTGTAATTTGGCAGTCATTTTTATTGCGTACAGCAGCCGTGAAGTCAGCTGACGATCCATCAAACGAAACCCTAAATATTTATAAATTTATATCAGCTGGGAGAGTAATTGCGAGTTTGCAGTGACGCGGCCGGCCTTGAACCTGCTACAGTGAAGTTGGCAATATATATGGTGAAAAGAAGACTCCATGGGAATCGATGGCCTTTCATGAACAATGGAGCTGTAATGTATGACGAAAGATTAATGGCGTGTGTTGAGAAAGTACGCTATATGGGACTTTTAGCCAGTGGTAACTTTTTCACTTGGGTACAATCGATGTTATTTTGCTAGGGTTAAAAATAGCTGTTACGTGTTAATCCAGAGCGTAGTATATCTCCATTCACAATAATATAAATGAAAGGTAAGATTCTGTTTTTGCGATAGGTGTGGAAAAGAAATACTTTTTGTAACTAAAAGTATCCATTACCTCCAACAATGACAGCCCCGTTGGCTCATTGGTAGTATATCTGCCTTGAGCTGTAGGACGTGGGTTCGATTCCCACTCAGGGCAAACATTTTGTGAATAAACAAATGTTTGTTCTGTGTCTGGGTGTTCTGTATGTATTATAAGTATGTATTTACAAAAAAAAAGTATTTATGTATTCTATCAGTTATCTGACTTCCATCACACAAGCTCTGCTTAGTTTGGGGCCAGATGGCGCTGTGTGTATAGTCCTACGATATATATTTATTTATTTAATGCCAAAATCATTCTTCGTAAAATAGTTATCAAATGAGGCGTAGATAAAGTCTTATATTTATCTGGTAGGACATATTATTTATGGCCGACACGATAAGTGTTTGACCACAGCTCACTTGTTGGTATGGTCAAAGTTGAGAGTCAGTTCCATTCCAAGTTAGGTGTGCTACTGTTACCGTCACTAAACATCAGGTGAGCTGTGGTCAAAAACCTAGTTTGTTAACCATAAAAAAAACGACCTACCTATATCCAAGTAGATCTTCATTGTTCATACTAAAAATCATCTACAATAAATAAAACACCTTAACAATAGTGTAACAACTGGCGAACCTCAGTATCAAAAGGATTCGTGGAAGAAAGAATGGACAAAAGATCAGATATCTATAGCTATTGTTTATGATACAAAATCTCTATTAAAATATTCTTTGAAACACCCTATGTTGTTCCTGTCATGAGTTTCTCGTCAATTATATGTAATCGTCAAGTTTAAAATTCACCAACACCATACTACCAAATTATACTATCGGCCGAATCTCTAACAACAATTTAACTATGAGTAATCATCGTTATGAATTGGTAATGGCCTAATGGACTTTACCATTCCGTCCACGGGCCGCCGGTTCCCGTCACTAGATACGATCTCGGAGCTGTCAACTTCTCAGTCAAGGAAGTGATGACCAGCTACCGCGTGCTCCAAGTCGCTGAACTTTTCCCTGGCTGAATCCAATGTTATTTTTGGCAGTATAACCGACGCTCACGGTCGGCAGACGGACAATTTTATTTAAGGTTACTATTTCAGTGTTTTCAGTGGTTTCTATTATTGTGATATATTTTAGTCAGGACAGGATGGCGTATTTGGAATTGCGATATGAGGCTGTTGAAATCGTTGAGCGTTTTTTTTACGGTATTCTGGAGCATCATCATCCAAAGCCGTCTTTGTGGGGTATAGGTCTCTCTCTTCTTATGCCATCTGCCTCGGTCCTGTGCCAACCTGGTCCAGTTTCGACCCGCAACGGTGACAATGTCGTCGTCTACCCATAGTGCGGCTGGAGACCATCGCTCCGCTTGCCTAGGCCATCACTCTGTTGCAACCTTAATCCATTTCATCAGTTCGCCTAGCAGCGTGTCCTGCCCAGCTCCACTTGAGATTCATAACTGCGATACCGACGTCTCGTCATCCTTCCATCCTAATATCATCCTTTTATACATAAAATAAGAAGTCTCAAGGAAAGTAGTAAAAAAATTCAAGTGTAAGTATTTTCTGATGTTATATTATGACAGTATCATAAGGATTACGCAAGTAACAGAGGAGTATATCGTTCTAAAGCCTGGAATAAATCTTCCATACTCGACAAAATCCCTCATGAAAGCTGAAGGCGACGTTGAACCAAAAAGCCTTCAAGGGTCGACCATCCTTGAACCTGACGATCGATACAAATACGTAATAACGTATTTATAATACGACGACGTATCGATTGTGATGGCGTATTTAGTTCCTTAACGTGAAAGCGTTCGTGTGATCACGTCACAACAGTTGTTACAACATTTTTGTTTTACATTGAAATTGAATGTTGACTTTTTTTCACACTGATTTAGTATTTTTTTTGGCAAAGCACTTTGTAAACTTTGCCATTGTTAAGTATTTCGAAATTTTAAAGTATTTTATCATAAATCAAGTAAGTCAAAATCACGGGTCAAGTTGATGCTCTAATAACTTTACTACAAACTTTATGGTGTTTTGGAAGAACACGAAATGTCATGTTTCACCACATTATATGACTTTCACACTCACGCACGTAATTCGGCACTTTATGAATAGAACACCACTACGTTTAGTGCTGGAATAAATGACAACCTATCGATAAATAATAGATATAATTTAAAAGACACATTGGATTAAAAAAAGTAAAACACACGACCATTAAAACGAACGCCTGGTCTTTCCAACAGGCAGATGTTTAGGTTAGGTATGTAGGTACGCTGTATCGATCAATTTCATTATATTCATATTGATACAAATTACGTATCGCTCGTTCGAAGCACTAGTGTTTCACTACCAAGGTCACGGTGGAAATAGATTGATGAGGCGTTTATATCCGCGAAATAAAAGGGGATCCAAATTAACCGTGTTTAATGTAAAACATGAACTTTGTTCTGAGTGAACGTCGACACTCGGTGTGTGAACTTTTGCTTTTAGGTTTACGATGAAAAAACTTTACTGTTCAAAATAAATATTCTTTTGATCGCGCCGTGACGTGTGGCAGTGTTACGGTCTACGAGGAAGACTACCGAAAATCATTTATCTTTCTAGGTATACTAAATTTGCATTTTATGCTTTACTGGTAACACAAGACCTTGAATCCAGTGTTCTCTTTTATATGTTGGATACTACCCAGCGACTTAAGGAAATACGCCTAACATGACACGGAAACTGTATCTCGTAGAGATTTCCATACTATAGATTCAAAAAACCAGTTATACACATAATACCAAATTTCGAATCGATCAGGGGTAAATACATATATACAGATACATAAGAGCTGTTTATCTTCAAACAGCTGAACAGACTTTCTTGAATCATTGGTAAGATCACTTACGGTCATCGCATTAAAAAAAATGTAATTCGCCATTTTGTGGTGGCGGCCGTCTTGGATTTGAAATGTATCATAGTGTATAGTATTCTACTAGTCAAGCCTTTTAATTTTTTACCCATTTTGAGGATATGTAATATGTAATGAAAAATATATGATCCGCCATTTTGTGGCGGTGGTCATCTTGGACCGTTTTTCATCAAACATAGCTAAGAACACTCCCGACTAATTCCCCTTTAAAACAAAATCAGATAGACACGTCAAGCTTATAACACCCCGTCGT
Organism: Biston betularia; assembly: GCA_905404145.2. Classification (NCBI taxonomy): domain Eukaryota; kingdom Metazoa; phylum Arthropoda; class Insecta; order Lepidoptera; family Geometridae; genus Biston; species Biston betularia. The sequence continues at coordinate 2,146,713 of FR989873.1, read as the reverse complement.
TTTTCCGTCGGAGGTCAAAAATAATCACTAAGTGAGTATAACTCGTGTCCACATAAACATAAGACAACGGGGAACTCTAGCCGCTCTATGAAAGAAGTTCAAAGCATTTGTTATTATTGAAGACTGATCTAGACGTACACTGGTGGTACCTATCTAATTCCACAAAGCCCACCACAACCGTTTGATAACATCGCACCCAGTTCTAACAAAAGAGCAATGGTATGATCATGTTTCAGATACATATCAGGCGCCGCCGACATTGTAGCGACAAAATTGCTATATCCATCGTCATGTAACGTGAAATTAAAATCTACCTCAGTACTTGTAATGACATACCGGGAACAACATAATTTTAGGATCGGATTGCGTTGATGTGATACTAAAAAAGTGTATAGTAATAGAGTTAGGTAAGACAACGCCGCTGGCACGACTGCTAGAGTTTATTATTCTACAAGCTTTTACTTGGTGGTAGCTCTCCTTAGCAGGAGCTCGTCTAGGTAGGTACCACCGCAGTACCAGTTATTCTGCCGCTAAGCAGTAGTGTGTAAACATTTTTTTTTTATGCCACAGATGGCAATCAAGCTGACGGGTTGCCTGATGTTAAGCAATCACCGTCGCCTATAGATATCTGCAATACCAGGGGTACAACAAATACGTTGCCGACCTTTTAAGATTCTATTAACATGCCTTTTGAAGAACCCAAGTTGTAACTCGGAATACGGAAGAACATAACTGTGTTCCGGTTTGAAGGGTACTGCAGCTAGCTAAATTACTGGGCTGTTGAGGTTAAAGTAATGAGCGTCAAAGCAGTGATGCCCTGGACTTTGTTTTGTCACTCAAAGTTCTGTGTATCGCTGCAATGGTCATGGATAGGTAGGCGTTATCTCTTACCAGGAGAGCATCTCGTTCGTCTCATTACTTTTTACATAAAAAAGGAGAAAAAGCATCATATCTATAAGACAGATAGAGGTTCAGCAGCCTAATTGGGAGACCGTCTGGCTTCCGATTTGGAGGTCTTGGATTCAAATCCCACGGCACGCACTTCTGTCTTTTCTAAGTTATGTGCGTATTGCCACTTACTTCAAACGGCGAAGGAAAAAAACGTGAGGAAATCTATGTCTGAGAGTTCTTAAAAAACGTTATCGAAGATGTGAGAAGCTTGGCAACCCGCACTTAGGCAGCGTGGTGAACTATGGCCTTACACTTCTCACAAAATTCCCGAACTCAGCAGTGGGATAGTTTATAAAAACAGGTCTGATTAGGAGATAGATAGAAACTTTTTATTGTGTACACTAGAAATAGAAAAATTTACAGAAAACAAAAGAAGTGAGATTTCTTCTTGTTATGTTGCTTGTTAAAAAGAAGAGCCTGGATCCCACGACACAGGTCACCCTAGTGTGGGATCCATGGAGTACCGTTATATCATATTATATGTATCTATAGTATTTCATTTTGTGTTCCTCCGTATTTTTGTTTTGTTATTATAATTGTGTATAGTATTTCTTTTTGTGTGTCTCCGTCTTTTTGTGTCCCTACCTTCATGTTTTTTGAACAAATAAATAAATTTCATTTCATTTCATTTCTTCTAGGCAACCATCCCACTATTCCATTAATATTATAAATGTGATAGTTTGGATGGATATTTGTTACTCTTTCACGCAATAACTACAGAACGGATTTGGATGAAATTTGGTATGGAGGTAGCTGAGACCTTGGATTAACACATATGCTACTTTTTATCCCGAAAACATGTAGCGGGTAACACCGCGGGGCGCAGCTAGTTTTTATATACATATTGTAAATACATACGGAACACGCAGACACAGAACATAACACATTTAAAAATTGATCGAACAAATGTGTATCCTGGATGGGAACCAAATCAGTTAACAGGGTAATTAATTAATGTCGATCACGCGTTCTCTCAGTCGCGTAGGTGTGCTCGAAGTTACACTCAAACACGTAAAAAAGAATCCTTATTCTAATTTACAGTCAGGCACTTGTGAGAGCAGCGTTGCGTGCGGTGGATGGAAATTTACGAGACGCTTATATCTCATGGACTGACGTAAACTGCGAATTGGAATGGCGGTTTTTAAAGCTATTGAAAATCATGAGATCATACATAATTATTTTGGAAGTAGCTGTATCTCCTGATTTTATGTTCATCATCATCATCTACTTATCGAAGTCCACTGCTGGACATACGCCTCTCCCAAGGCACACCGCTCAGCCAGATCTTCGATTTTTCGCTTCCATCCACCGCCAGCTGTCCGACGTATATTGTCATTCCATCGAGTCACGTCATAAGCTACGTTTGCCGATTCGCGGTCATCAATCTAGAACACGTCTACCCCAGCGGTTATCGGTTCTGCGACAGATATGTCCAGTATTGTCCACTTGTCCAGCCCATTGCCACTTCAGCTTGCCAATACGTTGAGCTATATCGGTGTCTTTCTTTCTCAGATTCTATGTTATCGCCACTTAAATATAAACAAATGTTTGTTCTGTGTCTGGGTGTTCTGTATGTATTATAAGTATGTATTTACAAAAAAAAAGTATTTATGTATTCTATCAGTTATCTGACTTCCATCACACAAGCTCTGCTTAGTTTGGGGCCAGATGGCGCTGTGTGTATAGTCCTACGATATTTATTTAAATATATTACCATTATTGAGTTGTTTTGTGTTTTTTTTTTTACTTTAAAATAGTCTTGCCATGGACCGCCATCTGATGTAGAACAAGATGAACACTAACGCAGCGATGCTCTAGACTTTGTTTTGCTACTCAAAATTATGGGTACCGCTGTAATGCACCAGAAGAGCGTTTCGTTCATCTCATTATTTTTACATTACAAAAGTCAAGATCGGAACTTAAAATATTCTAAGGACATTCAGAACATTCCAAATTATCGGTACAATGAGCAAGGTCTCGGTCAAACGAGTGACCTTCACGGCATGACCGACGACTTGTCCTTGAACACTGTCAAAACAACCTGCCCACGTTTTGAGCACGCACTTACTTATCAAGAAGTACCCAGAGACAATTTTATTTAGACCCACGCGGCATTACCAAACCCGTACCGACTGCTCCTTATTCTGCGCCATGTAAATACAATTTCATTCACTGGATAAAAACAACAGGGTCTTGATAAAGTTGTCTAGAATATTTTTATTCGAATATGACCTCTCCAGTTAGGACATTAGACTTATAGTGCGCAGTGCGTAGGTACACGGACGGAAGCTGACTTCCCTTACATAATAGCGAAGTGCTTGATAAGTAGGAACTTCGGAAGTTGACTAATATTTGACTTCCAGTAACCTATTCACGTACAGTCTGGTTGATAGCACTTAAAAGGCTACTGACATGCTCAAAATGTACGTTAATATTTCGTTTGACGTAGGTTTTGTACGTGGTTGGTTAAGGTTATGCTTCAACCCAACTTAAGTATAAAGGAGTGGGCATATAACTTAAAATAACTACATGCATGATTTGTAAGGATGTGTTCGTTCGAAAAGACCAAAAATTCAATTTATTGTGAATTTAGATAAAATGAAAGAGTATTAAAAAGCATGCCAATAGGCTCATCTACAACTACTCTATTGTTAAGCTAAACTACAACTACGTCAAAGCAAACTACATAGCCTTGAACATAGTCACAATGTTGCTAGTTTATCGGTTTTTTATCGGATTCATTTTGGAGTGCATGGCCTAACTCCCTCACGCCAATTCTTCCATCAAACAGTCAGAAGCTCGAAAAAGTAACATCGGTTCACGGTTCACGTTCCAAAAACTTAACGAAACAATTTGATTCCACTTTCATTGTCCAGACCGCTGAACAGTTCCGGTAAACACTGCCTGAGTGGGTGTTCTCCGATGGATACAACCTGGGTGTTTTCAAGTCGAGAGTGAATCGGTATCTTTTAGGCAAGTGTGCTCCATCTTAGACCGCAAAATCACTTAAGATTAGACATGGCAGTCAAACGCCGTTAAAAAAAAATACGATTGAAAGCCAATCAACACAAACACGATACGATTAGGTGACAATGTGAAAGCTATAGCAACGCACGCGACCTTACCATATTTGAGAGCTTGATCAAACCTCCTCTTACTTACAACTGACGACGTGGTAAGAGGAGCCCGATCACGATATCCCCATTCGTCTGTAGTTTTCCTCAAGCCGGGTCCAAAACCTCAAACCGGATGTAAACGCGTTCCATCCACGCCTGGATTCCGACCGCCCGTCGATTCTGCACTTCCCCCGTTATCTGTTGATATTAGGGCTGCCATAGCTTGCTTTTACACCAATTGAATTGGTATAAAATTATGAATAATGTTTACATTTCAACTTTAAAACGAATGAATGAAATTTAGAATCGTGACAATGGTATAAAGTTTTAATTTCATTTTCAGTCTGTAAAACAACAATAAAAAAACTGTTGGAGTATAGAACACAGAACCTAAGTTGGACTGGAAATAAGGAAAAAAAACTACAGCAATTATTTAAAAAAAGCGTTTTACATAACAGTTTTATATTAGGTATATTTTTGATTATAATCAGTGAAAGGAAAATTCTTCACATCTGGTAGGTACTATGGTATTTTGGTTTATTTTAAAATATTAAGGTAGAAAAGATTAGATGACAGCCCTAAATAATGTTGATTAGGACATGATTTATTACTTTGCCTTTTATTTACGACCAAAACAAAAAGATCAGCATCGTTGGACAACCAGCTCCTGAAATGTCAGTGAGCTTTTCTGAGAAATAAAGCTTAACTTGGCTAGATCTTATTGGATCCTAAAGATTCTTTTAAAATAGATGTCTTCGACTCTCTGTTAATTGTTTTACATTTTTGTTAATTTTTTTTTTGTCGGATATCCCTACGTATGATAGTTAAATTATTATAAAATTTACCTAAATAGTGGTCCGGGGAAAACTTAGCAAATTAAATGGGATCTTTCATAGTCAAAACAACGGCGATTAATTGTTACTCATATGTATAATTAATTATAACATTTATGATCATTTTAATAGATGGTACGATTTTGGTTTTGTACTGATTTTTTTAAAGGCGGTGCAAACTAAAACTAATACATTTAAAATTCGCTATAATTGATGTGACATCGCATCGATTTCGTGTACATGAGGCATTGCAAAAAATAATAAAAAGTTTTAATATAGAAAAAGAAAAAAAAATTCAGTCTAGTAGTAAAAATTTATAGCTTTGCTTAGTTACATTCTCTTCTTCTTTGATTTTGACATCGAATTTTGTGCATTTGCCAGTGTCAAGTGGTTTGATATTTTCAAGTTTCATAAGTTAAAAAGTAGTCTACTTTTTAACAAGTCAAGTCCAGTCCGTGCCAGTCATGCCAGCTATGCTTTAGTAAAGTAGTGGCGATTTTACATTTTCGAGCTTCGATAGAGTTTTGGAAGCAACACGAAAAATCATGTTTCACCACATTATTGCTTAACATCAGGCAGGGTGTGGACAAACGCTAACCTATTTAAAATTGAAAAAAAAAAGTATCAATTTGATTGACGATTTATATTTGTCACACAGTACCTTGATTCTATTAGTTAGACAGGACAAGAAACAGGCTTAGATTTTATATGAGTGATGTTCAAGGAAAAATACTAAGCTTCTAAGATTAAATCAAGCACATGTGACTCATCGACAGCGAGCTGACTATAACACTGCAACATATCTTTTTTGACAATCCAAATATATAAATAATTGGTTATTTCATATTGAAAAGTAGACATCGTGACTGAAACGCTTCTCATGTTACGATTTATTTTCTACATTGGACCCGCCTGCCTGATAGGCTACATTACTTTAGCCACTTACTTTAAAAAAAAATTGAGGCTATTCAAAGCGTCTTCTATTGGACAACAACATCGATACAAGATTGTTGGATAAAGGTCAAACCAAACTAAATTCTATCACATTCACACAACTCGAAGAGAAACAGTATTTGACAACTACCCTCGAAATTACATCACGCGCTCGCCCGAGATGTGAGGGGTGTTCGAAAACTACAACTTGTCAAGTGCTGATAACTTGTATAACTTGATCGAGTGTTGCGTATTGTGTAACTTGTAAGTTGCTTATTTGTATTTTTACCCAACTACGCGAAATGGTATCAGTTTGAAGTTATCTATCGATACTTTTTAAGTTCTCCGCGTGTCATAAGATATATATGACGTCGCACAGAATTCAAAAAGATGCGTTTTAAAACCCAAAATCATAATATTTATAATAATAAACATCAGAGATATTATCTATAAAAAATTGAGCAAATCCAAATCTTGTTTGACATCAAAAGAACTCATTCCAAATCTGTACAATTTGTCAAGAATAAGTTGGGTATTTCTTGGTTTTTGAACTTGTTTTTTTGGGGTCGAGAGTGGCAACCCTGGGGCAATGTTCAGTCCGATATCTGTGAAATCGATCACCGAAGGTCAATGATGTTGATAGACGAATTTACACGTGGCTGTAGGTTTATTTAGACTTAAACGTATTACGAGATTATATACAAGTACTTAGGTACTACGAGTGCCCAATTTTTATCTCTTTAGTCTTTGAAACTTGGTTATCACGTCACCAGTGAACAATTAAGGATCCGTACAGAAAATTCAATAATGTAACCCAAGCTGTGAAAAATTTGAAAAAATCCTTACTTAGCATGCGCAGCGAAAACTATTGACAGCAACAAATAAGTCCGCAATATCATATATGTTTAACTATTATCGAACTACTACAAACATAAATGGAGATTGATTATTACTTTGGACAGCTATTTCATGCACAATCTTAAATTTGTTTCTACTCACAGCTAGGTAATAAAGTTTGCAAGAAATACAGAGCCATTTGACATACTCTGCGAAAGTATGTTCTTTCTTGACGTCATTGTCGTTTATTGCTCACAGTCGTCAACATTTAACACACACCTTGATTTATGAAAATCAAAATAGAATTGAAACCATTTTTTACATTCATAATAAAGTATAAAAATGTCGTTTGAAGCTGCTCTTAATAAGTAATAAAACTCCTAAATCCAGCGATCCAGCTTCAATTAACTTTTTAAAACCGGAACAATTAATAAAGAAAAAAAAAACTTAACTGGTAAATTCTATTGCAAAAGCGTCCTAGATCTAAAAAAAGAAAATAAATCAGGTTGCCGTTTCCAACACTTTAACAAGACAATAAAACTGAACATAAAGATTAAAGTAATAAACCTCAAGTCAAAACGGAAACTATAAAAAGTTATACATAATAATAACGTACAACTAAATGCCTGTACAGCAGAAGCATTATTAAAAAAAACATCATAGATAGCATTCGAACAATAGCAATTTACTAGGTTTGAAAAGTCTAGTAGTCTTTTTTTTATGGTTGAATGGCTTGGTGTATGACCACAGCTCACCTGATGTTAAGTGAAGATGTGGTCGAAGATTGTAAAGCACACCTAGCCTGGAATGGAACTGGCTCTCAAGTGAGGCTGCCGGAACACATAGTTAGGTGTTCGACGGCAGATTTTCAGCTTTAGGGTGGTAGCTAGCCAGCCGAGTACTAAAGTACCCTACCACCATGCTACGGTTTCCTCACGATGTTTTCCTTCACCGGCAGCTCAAGCTCGATGTTGGGGGTTGAAACCACGCCCTTCGGCATGCGATGTGGCATCATCGCTACATAAACTTGATAAATCTCTATGTTTTGTTCCGATATAATAGTATTTTGTGAAAAAACATACTTTACAGTAGAATCTAGCTAAAAAGTACAAAAAAAGCTATAACTCGGCTATGGAAAAAATAACTACAATTACATGGGGAAATGTAGCCTATATCACTCGAAACATAGTAATGAATCAATTAACACACACTCACATATCACATATTAATCAAATTATTCATTCAAATCGGATGAAATACAAATACAAATATATTTATTGATAACACTAATGTTACAAGTCAAATTTTGTAAAATCATTTCAAATATGTGTACCATTAAAAAAAGTTATAAAACACTGATTACATCAATGAATAAAAACAAAATGTCAAATAAAGCACATAATATGTCTATATTAAAATATGTCAAAATATAAAATATTGTCAATATAATAAAATGTAAATGAAAAAATGCTTTATTTTTTGACCAGATTTCTTAAAAAGAAGAAGGTTGGGGCCTTCTGACCTCTGGATCTATGTTTAAATTTAATGACATTAAAAATCGTAATTAATTAAATAAATATTCGAGGACATTTAACGCAGCGCCATCTAGCCCCAAACTAAGCAAAGCTTGTACTATGGGAACGAGACAGCTGACAGTATACTTAAATACTTTTTTTTGTAAATACATACAAAATACCCAGACTCAGAACAGACATCTACATATGTTAGTCCTGTGTGGGAATCGAACCCACGCCCTTCAGCTCTCGTAGCAGATATACATATATGTTAAACGATGTCTCATAAATATGTATCTGTATATTTGTGAGAAGAACTACTTACAGATAGGTACATACTAATATATCTCGTAACATATGGTGGTTTAGATATTATCATCGCTTATAAGTTATTGTAGATTAGATTTGTCGGTTTGATTGAATTTGAAGAAATGTCGATACTCCTACAGCGGAATGGTCATGTATGATATCTACCAATTAAGTAATACGATCAATTTCATTTAATTTAGTCGATGGTAGCTGATCTGTGATAAGATACCACGCGGTAATTTTCTATCGGTTGATAAAATTTATGATTCTGGTTAAGTACAATCGAAATCAACCTAAATCTGGTACAGGTTTCTAAGGATACGAATTATGTTTTTTACCCGAATACGGCAAAGCCATAGACAGCTAAAAACATGACTTTTACGTAAAGTTATGTTTTAGCTGTCTATGCATGTAGGACTGTAGGTAGTTGTTTTCTACCGTAGCGCCCAAACTAAAAGATTATTAAATGACTAGTAAGTAATTTAATAATAAATAATTTTTGACAGCCCTGTTGGTTCTTCGGTAGAATGTCTGCTTCGAGAGCTGAAGGGCGTGGATTTGTTCTGTGTTATGTAATTATTTTATAAATATGTATTTACAAAAAAAAGTATTTAAGTATTCTATCAGTTATCTGACTTCTGTAGTACAAGCTTTGCTTAGTTTTAGATCAGATGGCGCTGTGTGTAAAAAAAAATATGCGAGAATTATGTGGTACGTAAAGGGTCAATTATTGAAAAAAACATTTACGCCCGTCCGTCCGTCCGACAGAAGCGCTGTCTGACCCACTTTCCACATTTACCTATACATAAAACTAGCCCAACCGAACACTAAACAATCTATAAAACGATAGGTATCTAAATTTGATCCTACTAATTTTACAAACGCGAAAGTTTGTAAGAGTATATGGATGTATGCTTGTTACTCTTTCACGCAAAAACTATCAAACGGATTTGGATGAAATTTGGTAAGGAGGTAGCTGAGATCGCGGATTAACACATAGGCTACTTTTAATCCCAAAAACATATAGCGGGTAACACCGCGGAGTGAAGCTAGTCTACACTAATATTATAAAGAGAAAAGATTTGTATTTTTAGATTTTTGTATGTTTGTAACGAATAAACTCAACGCTACTTTTTATCCCTGTATTCCCACGGGAACGGGAAATACGCGGGTGAAACCGCGAGGTGACCGCCACTAGTATTTAACCCATAAAGCACAAAGAACTGATTCGCTCATGAATGAGACACAGCCCAGTGTAAGTATCGAGTCCAGAATTACACATCGATTGTCTATTACACAATAGGAAGTCCAAACACTAGGGTACGGAATTAGACCGGCAACGATCCGGCCCGATTTAGATATGGCCCGGACAAAAAGTACATAAGGAACGGGCGCGCCCAAACTACTTGTATCGCTACCGCTTACACCGAAAGTTTCAATGTAAGACAAAAAAATAATTCTAATAAAAAACACATTTTTTTTAATATATACACCAACCTGATATTTGTTTCTGTTTTTCTTTCCATTGGAAGAAAATCGCTCTAGGCGATAAGACCGTCGTTATACACCATTTATGTATTGTATGGTTTTGTTATGTTCTTTATTTCTTTTTTTTATGTTTCATATTTGTATGTTGTTGTGTTTAGTTTTTGTTTTGTTGTGTAATAAAGTTGTATTCTATTCTAAAAACTAATTCTTATGGTTGACTTTCCAAAAAATCGAGTGAAATGATCTCTTTCATTGTGCGGACCACTAAACAGGTAGAACACACTGCACGAGTGTTCCCCGATGGATACTATCTGTCCTCAAGTCGAGTGTGAATCGGTTCAGCAAGCGTGTTCCATCTTAGACCGCATCATCATTTACCATAAGGTGAGACGGCGGTCAACGCAAACCTATTTTTGTTTTTACAAGAATTTAAAAAAAATCTTTTATAACACCGCTACATAATATCAATAGCCAACCTAATATATTATGTTTCTGTATGTTTCTTTCCATTCAAAGGTTGTCTGGAAGAAATCGCTCTAGGCGATAAGCCCGCCGTTATATGCCATATGTTCATTGTTTTGTTACATTCTTTAGCTCTTTTATATATGTTTCTTATTTGTATGTTACGATGTTAGTATGTTTGGTGTGTAATAAAGTTGTATTCTATTCTACATGCATAATGCAGCGTTTACTCCTTTTTTTCTCCCTGGATGAATACATACTACTATTTTTTGTCCCGGAAAACATGGATGACACCGCAAGCTGCAACTGTATATGATAACGGAAACTAAAATAAATTTCTTGCTACAAATTCAGTCTTCACATGCAAACACCGAAACGTATTACCGACATACCAGCGTTAAATTCCCAAGAGCGAAGAATCCAAATTCAAATTCGTCCGCATGAGCGAGACTATCTATGCAAGACCACGCGTCGCTATGCACGACCACGCATGCAATAGCTATGCGACATTAAGCAACAGTGGTAACGGCAGCGCCCGCTAAACAGCCAGATATTTCTGGCCGTGCGACACCCTACACTGTAGAGATGTCTTCACTACGATGGATTAAGACATGCGACACGACAATATATCTTTGATGTAGATACGTGTCTATATCATGTACTAGCAGCTCGCCAAGGCTTCGCACGTGAAAACAAAACTCGATTGCCATTATAATAGCCTATGTCACTCAGTGATAATGTAGCATTCTAATGATGATAGAATTATTCAGATCGGTCCAGTAGTTTCGGAAAAAAATCCAATCTTTTCTCTTTATCATTAGTGTAGATGTAAATGACAACTGTTTAAGTTAGACATACGATATTGCGGACTTATTTGTAGCTGTCAATTTGCTCTATAAAACGTCACTTTATTCTATTGTCGATAGTTTTCGCAGCGCATGCTAAGTAAGGAGTTTTCGGTAAATTTACACAGCTTGGCTTACATTATTGAAGTTTTCAGTTTGAAAGAACTGTTAAGATTGATCCAGTAGTTTCGGAGCCTATTCAATACAAAACAAAAAAATCAAATCTTTCCTCTTTATAATTAGTATAGATATATATAGATCGGTAGCTATAATTTTGTAAATTACTATATTATTCCTATTTCAAACTCTTTTTTTATACTGAATATCTTTATTTAACAAAATAAAATACCTTAAATTAATACTATGTATTTACAAATTTATATAAATAACTTAATCTAAAAGTCCGCTAGGGATATGTGGCGAGAATGCTGACAGCAAAGACCAAAAGACCAAAGACCAAAGTAGATGCCAGCATTCTGGTCATCTGAAGCCTCCTCTAAACGATTGGCCAGGTCCCGATACTTAATTTAATCCAGGTTTATGATCTACGCTTATATTCAAGTCGCAATGTCTCATGATGGATTCGTATTGTGTCGCGTCGCTCGCACAATATGTCGAGGTGCGTAAGAACCCTCTGTCAGTAATAGACACCTACAATGCCCGTCTCCCAACACTTGACTTATATGGTGGGGAAAGTTACGTCACGGGATTGTGGCCCGAAACTGTGATGGCAGGCGGTAAATCACGTATCCGGGGTGGATCACGCAAGTTTGCCGTTTACGATCTTATTTCCATAAATATGCTGTTCGGTTTTACTATTTTTTGACTGTCATTAGGCGAACTCCTTTTGAAGTGGGCGAGGATGGATTGTTGTTTCTTTTATATCTTTCGATAGTTTCATGAGTATTCGCCAAACTCGTCGTACGCTGCGATTTATTTGTATAAAACAAAGTTACACACTTATCTAACTTCTGATCTTCTTCTTCCTCTTAATAAAATAAATAAATATCGTAGGGCATTACACACAGCGCCATCTGACTCCAAACTAAGCAAAGCTTATAACTGATAGAGTACCTACTTAAATACTTTTTTTTGTAATTACATACAGAACACACAGACACAAAATAAACACTAGTTTGTGCCACAAAATAAACGAATACATTTTTTTTTACATACAGCGCTATCTAACCCCAAAGCTTGTACTATGGAAGTCAGATAACTGATAGAATACTTAAATACATACTTATAATACATACAGTACACCCCGACACAGGACAAACATTTGTTTATACCACATTAAGTTTGTCCTGGGTGGGAATCACGCCCTTCAACTCTTGAAGCAGACATTCTACTAATGAACCAACGAATTTTTATAATGACCTTTGCGGATTGTCCACGCGAGCAAAAGCTAATCCCACATAGTTTAGTTGCATCTTAGTTTTTTCTTTGTTTTATGTTTAATGTTTATTTTTGTATATATGTATTGTTAATTATGTATGTTGAAATATGTTTTATGTCTCAAATAAAGTGTTGTCTATTGTCTACATAAAATCACGATGCAAATACGTTACGCTGTTTTGGAAACAAACGATTACACATATTTGATATACATAATACATTTCATATTACAATTCACATTCATCTATTTGGTAGTAACTAAAAAATGGTTAATATTAATCTGTATTTGAATTACCCATCTGTAACGGCATTAATCATCGTCGATCAATAATATCAAACAAATCCTTAGTTGTAATTTTTTTAATGTTTTGAATTATCTCCGACAGATTCCTGCACTTTATTTTTATCAATTTCAACTAAATGTTTCATTAATGAATGTCTCATGACCCTTATCATGATTTGTCAGACCACCCAATAATTCGCAATTAAATATCCTTTCGGTTTTGTTTTTTATAAATTGCATTTAACCTTCCTAACATATAAGGACGTCTCGTCTGATAATTCGGATGTCTGAGAATCCAAATGCTCAAACCAGTATTTTGGTATGTGATACATTTGTTTATCAGTGTTGTTATAAATATCATTGGCGTTGTTTTACAGTTAGGTACATGCAATTATTGAAACTTCTCTGAAGCAACATTAAAATTTCACTTTATGGTAGATCTCCTTAGTAGGAAGTCGTCTAAGTAGACACCACTAGATATTCTGTCGCCAAGCAGTAGTGTTTTAATATTACTTTGTTCCGGTGTGAAGGGTACTACAGCTAGCGAGATTACAGGGCTGTTGAGACTAACCATCTACAGAAATGAGCGTCAGAGCAACGATTTCCTGTACCTTGTTTTTCTACTCAAAGATATCACTGCAATGGTCATGGGCGTTATCTCTTACCATCAAGAGAGCATCTCGCCCTTCTCATTACTTTTACATTAGACAGCCCTGTTGGTTCATTGGTAGAATGTCTGCCCCAAGAGCTGAAGAGCGTAGGTTCGATTCCCACCCAGGTCAAACTTTGAGGTATAAACAAATGTTTATTCTGTGTCTGTGTGTTCTGTATTTATTATAAGTATTTACAAAAAAAAAGTATTTAAGTATTCTATTAGTTATCTGAGTCCCATAGTACAAGCTTTGCTTAGTTTGGGTTCAGATGGCGCTGTGTGTAATGTCCTACGACATTTATTATGATTATTAAAAAAAGTTGCAAAATTTTAATAATCCATCCTAGATCGCCCAAAGTTTAGTTATGTGTGTCCTTATTTTTATTTTACTCGATGGACAGCGGACGAAATCGCAAAACATCTTCGCATAGCGAATGTGTTCCAGGTATCGCCGATCGCTCGGTTTGGAAAGTAACTGCCGGTACGATGGCGGCCGCTGCGTTCATTGACAATGCAGAGGTCGGTCGTTGACCGTCTGCAATTTTGTTTAGATGTCAAGGTAACTGCTTGAGTGCTGGCGTACGTTTATAAACAACGTCACCGCCCCGGTTGCGTGCTCGTTGATATTGTTTACTGCGCCCGTTTTCACTCGCGTAGATAATCTTACGAAGAGAAGCGTACTTTTTCTGGGATAAAAGTGTTATAATAAAATTAACCTTTATATTTTGTTTATCAACGTGACTTAATCGCACACAAAATACTACAAATTCTACACTGGCTTGTGAAGTGGTTTAAATCAGAAAAACAGGAACCATCAAAATGGATTTTTTTTTTAATGTAGAAGTAATGAGACGAACGATACGCTCTCCTGATGGTAAGAGATAACGCCTGTCCATGACCATTGCAGCGATACACAGAACTTTGAGTAGCAAAACAAAAGTCCAGGGCATCACTGATTTGGCGCTCATTACTTTGTGACTTTGGATGGTTAGTCTCAACAGCTCTGTAATTTATTAAACTGCAGTACCCTTCACACCGGAACACAGTAATGTTTACACACTACTGCTTGGCGGCAGAATATCTGGTACTGCGGTGGTACCTACCTAGACGACATCCTGCTAAGGAGATCTACCACCACGTAAAGTAGGTGTTAGGATGTTTTTTATTTTTTTTTGCTTTCGAGCATATATCTGACGATTAACAGGCAATACGTTCTTACTTTGTTTTGTTTAATGTTGCACCAATATCAGTATTGCATGTACCTACACGACATTTTTTTGCATGTCGCAAGGCAGAATATTGTGATCTTTGACTTTATTGAATATCCATTGTACCCATATACGCAATAAATGAATTATAAAATATATTAAATTTAATCTAGCACGGTAAATAAAATAAATATGGTAGGACCTATACACACAGCGCCATCTGGCCTCAAACTAAGCAGAGCTTGTGTGATGGAAGCCTGATAACTGATAGAATACATAAATACTTTTTTTTGTAAATACATACTTATAATACATACAGAACACCCAGACACAGAACAAACATTTGGTTATTCACAAAATGTTTGCCCTGAGCGGGAATCGAACCGACACCCTACAGCTCTCAAGGCAGATATACTACCAATGAGCCAACGGGGCTGTCCCTCGGCTATGTATTTCCTTTTCTTGTCTATTTACAGTAGTAAATACACAGTCAATAGCATAACACTAAACTCACGTATATAGTCATTATGAGCATTATTTCTTAAGATTGGCCATGGAAAACCTCAAGTCATCGTTACACGCCATCTCTAAAGCTGACGAGTTAATTAATATTCCGCGGAAGCCGGGCCTTTCTCGTGTATTCTGCACATAAAACCCGTGAACGGTTGAAATGAAAAATAGTACAACACCAGATGCATAACAGGACTAACATTTGTGTGAGTAACATCGATGATTGTTATGTGCCTAGGTGTACTGTATGTATTATAAGTATGTATTTACAAAAAAAAAGTATTTAAGTATTCTGTCAGCTGTCTGGTCCCATAGTACAAGCTTGGCTTAGTTTGGGGCTAGACGGCGCTGTGTTAAATGTCCTCCAATATTTATTTATTTTATTTTATAACTTGCCCATGCGGTTTACAACAGTTGAACCCAAGACTTCATAAGAGAATCAAGATTTTTTGTCTTTAGATAGATAGACAGACAAAAGCTTTTTATTGTGCATGCCAGAAATAGAAAAAAGGTACAGAAAACAAAAGAATCCTATGAGCGGGTTTCACAAGCGGCCATATCGCTAAAAGCGATGTCTTTCAGGCAACCAAGAATGGAAAACGCGTTACTGATTGTACGTTATTTGTTTGTTTTTATATTTAATGTAAAAGTAATGAGACGAACGAGACGCTCTCCTGATGGTAATAGATAACGCATGCCCATAAACATTGCAGCGATATTTTTGCGACTGATACCAAACTAAGCAAAGCTTGTACTATGTACTATGGTAGTCGGACAACTGAAAGAATACTTTTTTTTTGTAAAGACATACTTATGATACATACAGAACACCCAAATTTTTTTTTATTTATTAAGCTATTATTAATATGTAAAATCAAAGTCTTACAAAGTGGTAATTTTTAAACATTTTTATTCGTTCTTTAAAAGACAGAAAATTAGGTGTCATTAGCCTGTTTTTCACTTGAACTCTTACGTGCGAATCTTAGACAGTGAGTGTTTAGTTTGTATGTTTGTATATATTTATATCTGAAAAATAAAGAACTCTGAAAAACAAAACAACTTACGACACAGAACAAACATATTTTTTAACACAAAATGTTTGCCCCGAATGGGAATCGAACCCACGAACATAACAAACAAACAAATATTGTATCTAATTTGGAATATATATACGAAACTATATGCGCACGATCCATCTATCCTTTCCTAGTCCTCGCTCGTGATGATAGAAGTTCGCCGTGAGTGGGGAGAAACTTGGCCCTTCCACCAATAGTATCGCCTTACGAGACGAGAAACTTTTCCATTTAAACTGGGACGTCGAAACAACAGATAATGCGTTAGCGATGCAAAATGAACACGGGATCGAGTGTGCTGAGTCAGCAGTTATTAGAACGCCATGCTGTGTTTTGATTGAAGTCTCATTTTGCAAGAAACAAAATAATTCCATAATAGCGAAGTTCTTTAAATTGCTTACAAAATAATACTTGCATTTTTTTATGATTGATAGGCTAGGTGTTTGACCACAGCTCACTTGATGTTAAGTGACGATATTGTGAAACACACCTAGCCTGGAATGGAATTGACTCTCAAGTGAGGCTAGAGGTGTTTGGCAGCAAGATTTTAAATTAACATCATTCATTCAAATTAACATTAACCCATGATATCCTTTGCCTAGCAGCATAAAGTCGCAAGCCTTTAACTTGGACCTCATATCTCTCGCCGTTCTTGCGCGCTGTGGCTACCCATACTAAACGACTCTCGAATATATTTTTACACACTCTTTTATAATAAATGAATACATATTGGAGGACTTTTAACACAGCGCCATCTAGCCCCAAACTAAGCAAAGCTTGTACTATGGGAACCAGATAGCTGACAGAATACTTAAATACTTTTTTTTTGTAAATACATACTTATAATACATACAGTACACCCAGGCACAGGACAAACATCGAAGTTAATCACACAAATGTTAGTCCTGAGTGGGAATCGAACCCACGCCCTTCAGCTAATTTCGCTCTAACCTCACATAAACTAATAAAAATAGGACAGAAGCCGGAGGTTGAATCGCTGTAACACAGGGTTACCCAGTATAGCTGCCAACGAGATTAATTTATTTGTGTATCAAATTAGTTTTTTACTAAGGTGAAATTGATTAAAATAAATTTGGTGCTACTGTTATATAAATAAATATCGTAGGATTACACACAGTGCCATCTGGCCCCAAACTAAGCAGAGCTTGTGTGATGGAAGTCAGATAACTGTTAGAATACATATATACTTTTTTTTTTGTAAATGCATACTTATAATACATATAGAACACCAAGACACAGAACAAACATTTGTTGATACATAAAATATTTGTCCTGAGCGGGAATCGAATCCACGCCCTTCAGCTCTTAAGACAGATATGATAATATCCATTATGCATTATGCAATAAATGAATTGAATTGAATACATGCAATCACTTTAAAACCATTTCACCAAAAAGGAAAGTATACAGCGCTACCTAATAGTTCGGAAGAAATCCACAGATTGGAGCCGGCGTTTCATCCCAAAGTTTAGCGGGCTCAGAATGTATCGTCATAAAGTTCGAATCTCTGTGGCAGTGGTAAAGTTAGCACGAACTTTAAAATCCCGCTAAGAGCCCAATAAAAATGACAGAATAAAACGTTGTGCGTTTAAAACTCAGACTTAAAGCTATAACACCGTTCCCGGCCATGAAAACACTCGTAACGTAACCAAGTTTCAAGAAGTAATTTTATCGTTAAAGAGGGCGAGATGTGAGGTGCCCTAAGGGGTGCTAATCGCCACATTGTTTGAACGATGGGTACATGAACAAATTTTTCGGGAGCTTACGCAGGGGATTTGCTACGTTATGCTCCTCACTATATGTATTATTTTACGATAAAGTAGCCTTAGCTACAGAATACTTGACAGTCAATATCTAGCTAGACACAGGTTAGGTGGTTTTCTGTCGCTGGACATGCGAAGGGGTGTAAAATAATATCAGAGAGCAACGTGAAACTAGAGCTTTCGGATCGGTATCGCGTCAAACCGTATCAAATTCAGAATCCTTGTTGATTAAAAAATGTCAACAGCTGCCGTTTTATTGTTATGTTCTGTCCACTGGGTTAGAAACGTATTGGGATGACAAGCGGAGTGTATTGCAATCCGAAATTGTTCCGTTCATAATCCAGCACAAGCGTTGCTTGGAGTTCATTTTTTTTTTTTAAGTAAACGACTTGACCATATCCACACTCATCAACGGACTTCAAAGAGGATCAACATCTATTTTTACTCTACTGTTTATTTTCTACTGTGTGCATTTTTTTAAGGAAACAATATAGAGTTAATCTTTACATAATATGTATATAAGTAAGTATACTTTTAAACATGTGGAAAACAAAATGACTCCGACATTTGTGAACCGATTGCCGTGCGTCTTTATTATGTAAAAAAAAGTTCAGTTTTAAAGTTCAGTTTTATGCTCAGTAGTGACTACACATTTGAAGCATTTACAAAATCCATATAGGTACACAAACAAGCTGCGCCTCGCAGTTTCACCGTCGTCTTCCATGACAAACAGTAGTAATTTATGTTAATAAGCTAGGACGGGTCCTTAACGTTTCGTAACGATGATAGCTCGGTGGTTAGCGCGGTCAGTTTACACGCCAAAAGAAGTAAGTTCAAACCCCAACAACGAGCTTGAGCGATGAACTTACATATTTATAATCCATATAGAAAACAAACATTAGTTTGTCACACAAATTATTGTACTAGATGGTAATATTAGCCTTAACGTGATTTGAAATGGATCTGAAATTATAGACTGAGCGTGTGTAATTTTTAAAATAAGTGCACTTGAGTAATAATTTCGAAAATGAACCTGTTTTGAACGAAACTCAATTCACACATAATCGTTGCCGATGCATTCGGAATTCGGCAAAAATAAAACCTGATTCTCTCACATAATGGCTTCGGAGAGAATTTCGCACACGAGCAGCCGTGATGAGACGGACTTTTTGATTGGACTTAATACACAACCGAAAGTTACCGTACTCAACTTCATTTATTTCCTGTACAAACTGAAGAGATAAAAGAAAAAAAATCTACAACCCGACTGCGAATAAAATAACTATAATTAAAGGAAAAAAAATTTTAAACTAATTTATTAATCCTAATTAAATTTAATATATTTTTGTCATCCCCTTTATTATAGATACCCTTCTTGATAGATTTGTTTTTTTTTTTCAATTAACGTAATACTATTTTGCGCCAAAAATCCGTCATTTTGTTTTTTTTTTTTCAAACACATAAGAACACTTGGGGTATTGGGACGAATTTAACGATACCTTCATTGTCGTAATCCATTAGGCCGTTTGGAAGAAACGAGGTAATAAAGAAATTTACATACATACCTACAAAAGATACGCGCGATAAACATAACCCTTCCTTGGCAGTTGGGTAAAAAGTAATGAGACGAACGAAACGTTCTCCTGATTGTAAGAGATAACGCCTGTCTATGGTCATCACAGCGGTACCCATAACTTTGAGGAACAAAACAAAGTTCAGGGCGTCGCTGCTTTGCCGCTAATTACTTTGGAGACATTAGATGGTTAGTCTCAGCAGCCCAGTAGTTTTCAAACCAGAACACAGTAATGTTTACACACTACTGCTTGACGGCAGAATATCTGGTACTGAAGTGGTGCCTACCTATACGACCTTCCACCAAGTGCAGTCATGATCATTTATGTTTATTTTTTTTACCATACAAAAGTTAAAGCCGATAAAGAGAAAGGTCATCACAAAAATTTCTAAACTGTATATTTTGCCTTAGTTACAATGAACACAACACAATTGTCAGACTTTATATTATGCTATAAGTTCTGACAAGGCTCCATAATAATGACATTATGGTAATTAAGGCAAAGGACGTGTACAAATGATGTACCGGAACATAGGTTGCCAGTCTGTGGTCACTCCAAACCTTCGGACCGTTCTGTATGCCGAAATTTTTGGCCGCTTTCATAATTAGGTAGCGTTTCGATCGAGCGTAGCGAAGGTCTTGAGAAGGCCTATACAAAGTAACATTCGATTAGCGATAACGCTAATAGAAAAGTACAACAATGAAAGCTATCGATTTGTCACGTACACTTATGATAAAATAAATATCGTAGGACTATACACACAGCGCCATCTGCCCCAAACTAAGCAGAGCTTGTGTGATGGAAGTCAGATAACTGATAGAATACATAAATACTTTTTTTTGTAAATACATACTTATAATACATACAGAACACCCAGACACAGAACAAATATTTATTCACAAAATGTTTGCCCTGAGTGGGAATCGAACCCACGCCCTACAGCTCTCAAGGTAGTATATGATACTACCGATGAGCCAATGGGGCTGTCACGATAATACGATAATCCCGTACATTTTTGCGCGTGTTCATGACCTATCTATAAACTTTTGTACGGTATTTTCTAGTACTCGGCTGACTAGGGTCTTGTTCGAAGAGAAAAAGTTGGCGGGTTTTGTTCTGAGCGGCCCGTAATTTTGGCGCGGATTGCGGTACCGCCAATTACTCCACCATCAGTATTCGAGAATATTGATCACTCTTCTGTCGGGATACGCATTTTGGGAATGATTTATTAGCGATGAGAACAGATTCGGATGCATACAAGCGCCCAGTTAATGCTTATCAGATGTAAACATGGTTTCTGCAAGTTTTGATGGTAATGTGAAAATTACAGACATGTCACGGGGCGGTTCAAGACTACTGTAAACAATGTCCTAAACTTAATAGACAACGGTTCTGAGCCTCGATCACGAAAACTTATCGAATTCTTATCGTAAAGGTGTGGAGTCCTCGATAGCATACAAAGCTGTACAAATCTCATACAATATTTTGTCGATGTCGATACGAATACTTTTTCGCAAGACGTTCGTGATCGAGGCTCTGGTGTTGCTGATGTGAACTTACACACAGACAGAAAAGTGATCAATATTCTAAGTACCCTACCACCACGCTATGGTTTCCTCACGATGTTTTTCTTCACCGGCAGCTCAAGCTCATTGATGGGGTTTGAACCCATGCCCTTCGGCATGCGAACCTACCGCACTAACCACTGAGCTATCATCGCTACATATAGGTTACATCTTTGTAACAAGAAAATTGGAGATGAAATCGTGAGCCGCAACTAATAACTTGATAGGCTACAGTTCGACAATCATCTCGCTTGATGTTAAAAATAAACACTGATTCGCAGAAAAACCGATTCACTCGCGACTTCAAAACACTCTTATCGTATCTATCAGGAAACACTAAGTGCACTTACTAGGTATAAAAAGCAAACAGGTGTAAACTAGGTAGAAATATAAATAAATTCGATTAAGTTTGCTGAATCAAACGTAACTGGCGGATAACAACTCGGTTACTGACCTTAAAAATCAAGCAAAGCAAACGCCAAAACGGTATTTAGTATTTAAAATAAACAAAAACTTAGGTATCTAGTCTAGATTAAAATTCTCAGAAAACACTCGAGTTTCTAGTACAAAAGAAAAACAGTACGCTGTTTTTGTGGTACTTACTGCTTTACAAGATTTGTGTAGGTTACCTATTCAATTGAAATTGGTTATTTATTTACTTTATGTTTATGTCATCATCGTCACTAATTATAAAGAGGAAAGATTTGACTTTTTGTTTGTTTCCTTGTATTGAATAGGCTCCGAAACTACTGGACCGATCTGAACAATTCTTTCATCATTAGAATGCTACATTATCATAGGCTGTATTTATAGTGTTAATCGAGTTTTGTTTTCCCGTGCAAAGCCGGGACGGCTAGCATTGTATAATTTTGTATGTTTAGTGTACAATAAAATTATATTCTACTCTACTCTAACCTGTTCGCAGTTATTAAGTTGACGAAAGTCACGGACACAAGTGTCAGCGTAAATTAAAAAAAAAAATTGCTTAGAGTGAATTAATGCCTTTATTGTGTAATTATCTAGTAATTTTCTAATCTTAACGAAAAAATAGACAATTAGGATGTGGCATATAGAAATTGGATGTAGTTGAATTAACCTGTCGGTTGAATTATCCTAAATCACACTTAAACATTTCAAATTCCCGCCAAAACGAACCAAAATAAACAAAACATGATTTAAATTCAAAATCAGAAATCGTTACCGACCATCGACTCCGAGAGATAAGGCGGTATGCACAAAAAACAAACGTTTTTTTTCTCGTGTCGTTAAATTGCTGAGCCTACAATTTCGATGCATCGGCACGTGAAACCGTTTGTCGGTTGGTCTGCACTTTGGTTTATGGCTTTTTTCATTCATGCTTGTTCCGAGAAATGCCGCGCTTTGGCGCCGAAAAAACGTGCCTTAAGCGTGCTACTATTATTTATTCTGTAGTCTTCGGGTTAAAAGAAAAAAGTTTGGCGTGAATTTTGTATGCGGGAGTTTGGGTTTATTTGGTTCGGTTGTTAATTTTTTGGAGTCGTTTATTCGGCATTCTAATTGGGCGAAACATTGGCATCAATTTATGCTTTTTGATACGATAAGCCGATAACATTTGTTTACAAAAACATTAAAAATATGTGGGTTTAGCAGAATTTCCATGAGTGACAAAGCAAATACATCAAACCATCAGGCAGAGTATGGTAATACGCGAACCTATTTTGAATTTAAAAAAAAATACACAAACAAAAAAAAGCAATTTGTCTATCGCAGCAAACTGCAATATCATCACACTAGATAGATAACAAACACGGGTCGAAACGCTATCGCTATCATTTCCTCAATTCCCAACCGAACCCTAAAAATATTTATCAGAAACAACAAAAACTCGTCGAGAGAAGAGTTTCCACGGTTTCCCCATTCCGCCCTCGTCCAACAAAAGGCGAACGGTCGCCATTGTGCACGCACCTTTTGTGTGGAGACCAGCATTCACCAGCGCCGGTGCTTGGGCCTAAGGGTGGTTGCTATGCCCCTACAACACAGATAACAAGCTTCCCAAGTTTACCGCTATGCCAGTTGATCGGTGGAATAACTACAAAGTAAATCCAAAAATAGCACCAAATTGAACAAGATAAATTACAAACAAGCTTAAATTAAAAAACACGCATACCTACTAACAAATAATTTTTAGGATTTACGGATTCTAATCATACATTGAATTTTGTTTAAGCCTTTAAAAGTTACGGTGGTATAAAAAAACTAACATACATGTTACATATATATATATATATACAACATATCCTAAAAACGTTACTTCTTTTTTGGGCACTCGTGTATAAAAACAGCTCCGTAGCTCCTGATTAACTCAATAAGCCACGAAGATAAACTTAAATAACTATTTCAAGGCAACGATTAGTATTTTAGTAGTAATTATGATGACAAAAACTGGTTCCCCATAAGCACGACGAAAGAGTTTCCTTAAAATAAAATAAAAAAACTTATTCGCTCAAACATACAAAAACAAAACACACAGAGCATTGAAGCTCCCGAGAAAATCGACGTACGACGTGCCAAAAAAACCCAAACACGTCCAGAAAGGGGTCAAGAGGTTGACAACCGGACGATGACACAAAACGATGCGGGTCATATGCGCCCACTTGAGACAGGTGGTGAAACGAATTCAAACATCACTGGAAAATAAACAAAGCACTGCCGAGCAACAAAATGCATTCGAAGACAACCTTTTAGCGTTCAGAGAGAAACGAAGTCTAGAATACTTAGGTAAGTGTGTTAAATGGCAGAGATCGGATACTGAGCGGATTACTCCACTGCGTCGTTACGCTCTTTTCTATCTATACTTGTAATAATATTTAGGAATCTATTGTCTATTGTGAGACAGACAATAACCAAAGTGTCGTTTATGACACTCGGTTCTAATGAAGGCAGCTGCCCCGCTCGTAAGGTGGACATAACGCCAAGACTATTTGTAATTGGTATCACCTGCCCCGAGTTTCCTTATTTCTTTGTCCTTTTTTGTGTTGGTCATTTGTTTTGATCGTTTTGTTCGATTCAATTTTGTTCTTCTGAGACCAATTGCATGAGTAATGTGCGTCTAATGTCATTTATTTCACGTCAATAATTAAAAGCTTGGATCTTAAAAAAAATGTTATACTTTTCACTGTTTCAACTTATAGTTTACTAATGTACATAGATTCGGTTTAAAACATGTGTACTATCAAATATCAAAGACTTTCTATTTGGTGCCTAATTGTTTTTAAATAAATAACAATAAGTCGTCATAAAAGCCTAGATTTACTAAGTTAAAATTAACTTATTTTTGTTTATGCGACGTAATCGTGTCTAACCTCTTAGCTAAAAGACTGAAGACGGCAAGTTAATGAAAATAATTATGCTAGTCATGCCAATAGGATCAGGTTAGCCCAACCAGATTTCACCTCAAACACATATATACATACTACAATCACGCTTTTTTCTCATAGGGATAGGCAAAGACATGCTTGCTTAGCAGAATCTTTCACTTATTTTACTTACGTTTGCGTTTGGCCTTTCTTTAAAACGTCTTCAGTTTATAATTATACGTTTACCTATGTCGACTCTTAACAGCTTGCTCACTCACCTTACAAATCGGTTTCATCAATCTTCTTTTCTCCATCATCTCTACATGTCCAAACCATTTAAGGCTCCCTTATTCCTTCTTCTTTCCCTTCCTTTTTCCTTTCTTTCCGTTTAGACCAACGCGACCCGGTACCGAGCCATCAAAATAATATTCCGGGTCGCAGCATTCCCTCCTGCCTTGTTTTAAAATAATTCCTATCGATCGACGCATCGTAAACGATTTCGCCCTAATCAGCCAATACCAAAATTACCCAAAGTACCAAAAAGACCATAATACCAAAAAGAGTTGTATATTACAACGAAAATAATGTACAAAGTATGTGTGTGTGCATGTGTAATGTATATGTTGTGTCAAATTATTTTAATTTAAGTCCCCATCACTGTTGGAACTGGAACAACTGTTAAGCGGAAATAAACTAGATATATACCTTGAACATTCAAAATGAACTTCCGCAAAGTAACGCCTGAATCAATCAATTATTTAATAATGTACACATCTAATAACAATAAAATGTGTATTACTTTACTTAATCTAATCTAAATAGCTGGGGATGTTAAAACTATTGAGTGGGTCACGAAGGGACAGTATGAAAACTACTGGGCCATGGCAGAACAAAGTCTGGGAAACACTGGTTTAGATAATACTTTATAAATATAACCTAAAGCATTCTTTGAACCTTTTAGTACAACTATCCACATAACTGTATCGCGACAGGTGACATCATCAGGTGACGGTCTCCAGAGATGGTAATGGTGGCTGTAAATGTACCCGGCCCCGCCCGGCTCCGTAATGAGTCCCTAAACATTTGTTAATACGCTCGAGATGACTTTTTAATGTGGCCTCTAGTTTTTTTGGTATTTTTTAACTAGATCTAATGGATTTTAAGTTCCGGTATTATTGTGACATGGTAAAGATTATGGGGGTTAGCTACGAACAATGATGTACGTATGTATTTTATTCAATATATAATAGAAATATAACTGGAAAACTTATATATATAAGCATAGACAATGGAATCGTGGATGTAACTAAATATCTGGTAAAATCCACGCACGTCAAAACTGATGCCTTTATTATTGATAGAAGACTAATTGGTACAGAGAGAGATAGCTACGTGCTATCTATTACAGTATTATATATATGTAGCGATGATAGCTCAGTGGTTAGCGCGGTAGGTTCGCATGCCGAAGGGCGTGGGTTCAAACCCCAACAATGAACTTGAGCTGTCGGTGAAGGAAAATATCGTGAGGAAACCATAGCATGTAGTAGTGTAGTTTCTAGTACTCGGCTGGCTAGCTACCACCCTCAAGTTGAAAATCTGCCGCCAAGCATCTAACGGTGTGTTCCGACAGCCTCACTTGAGAGCCAGTTCCATTCCAGGCTAGGTCTGCATTACCATCTTCGACCACACCCTAACTTAACATCAGGTGAGCTGTGGTCAAATAACTAGCCTGTCAACCATTAAAAAAAAAATTGTGAAATACTATGGAAACTGACGTAGTTTTGACACGCTTTTGTTTTACTTACGCGGTATTACTTTTGTTTAATTATATCGGAAACTCCAACTATAGTTTCGGCCAGATTCGGTGCCCTTCATCATGGAGATAAAGCTGGGTACAAGGCGCGCGCGGCCTCGTCATGCTTCGCACTGCGAGCCGCTGTGCGTAGGACATTACACACAACGCCATTTGACCCCAAACCAATTTGTATGATAGAAGTCAAATAACTTCTAATTCATATAGAACAAATAATTGATTGATTCAGGCGTTACTTTGCGGTAGTTCATTTTGAATATTCGAGGATTTAGTTTAGTTTAGTAAAGTATTTTAGTTTGTGGTTATTTAAATTAGTTTTTTGGTTAATTAATTTTTAAATTTATGTCAAAATTAGTTTTAGATATTAAGTAAAGTTACAATAAATGTTTTAATTATTAAATTGTTGTCAAGTCACTTAAATTTAAATCCTCATCACTGTTTTAACTGAAACGACTGTTAAGCGGAAATAAACTAAATTACCTAATATATACCTGGAATTATATATTCTAAATAAACTAGATATATACCTTGAATGTATATTAAGGTATAGGGTATATATTTAATATATTTCCGCTTAACAGTCGTTTCAGTTACAACAGTGATTAGGATTTAAATTTAACTAACTTGCCAACAATTTAATAATTAATAACATAACCGAACAAATATTTATTTATACTACAAAATGTTTGTCCTAGATGGGAATCGAACCCACATCCCACGCTCTTAGAGTAGATACCACTAATGAGTCAACAGGGCTGTCAAAGTATGTCTATTTGTAAGTGAGGAACTCTCGTAACAAACTTTCAAACCAAACAACTGAGTCCCAACAACCAGTAGACGCAGAGAGACACCCGGAAGAGGTTAATACCGGTCATTAGTTCATACTATGTGATTAAGTTCACTCGAAACTCAAGGCAGGTGCCTGCTGTCCCGTCACCTGTCCCGAAGTTCCTCGCGTGTTTTAACTTAGACTTATATTAAATTAGAAAAACTTTCTTACGTGGATTTTAAATTAGTATCCTGCGATGTTGCAGGTGTTTTTAAATGATTTTAACTACGATTGCTGTTCGATGGGTGGTAGTTATTATCTACTGGTTTTATTCGTCCGTTTTGATTTTTTCTACGGAATTGTACAACCAGTTAAAATGTACTTAGTGGTAGATCTCCTTAGCAGGAGATCGTCTAGGTACGTACCGCCGCAGTACCAGATATTCAGCCGCCAAGCAGTGGTGTGTGAACATTACTGTGTTCCAGTTTGAAAGGTAATGTAGCTAGCGAAATTACAGGGCTATTGAGATTAACCATCGAATGTTTGAAAGTAATGAGTGCTAAAGCAGCGATGCCCAGCGATTCTGTGCATCGTTGCAATTGTCATGGATTCAATATACACAGCTTAAATGTTTTTTTTCTTCAAAGTCTTTAATATCAGTCCTTTTTGATATAATATTATTATCAACTTATATACACAAAACAATATAAATAAAATAAAAGAGATAAAATTCCCGAAGTTTTAAAATATCCCATGTAAAACGAAATGTTTCAAAAACCGTGAGTTAGATTTTGTTTAACGTGTATGACCACAGAGTCAACTGATGGTAAGCGGTGATATCGTCGAAGATGAAGCACGTAGACTAGGTAAGTAGGTCTACTAGGTAGAATGAATAGGTAGGAAATACTAGGTAGTAGTAGTACTACAGAGGCCATAGGTCTCTGACCTTGAGATTTTATGCAGAAACATTTAATTTTTAGTATTGATTGATTATAGATTTAATCCTAGGGGAATTTGTAGCAGGGTCCATAGACTAAAAAATGTTTAAAACTATAAGTCATAGTCAATCAAAAACTTTAGGTCATAGTCATAGTTCTTTATTGATAACATCAGTTACAAGTCAATTAAATAATTGAAAAAAAAATGACAATGTCAATTTAATATGAAAAAATAAATGAAATTAAATTACAATAAAAAATTAAATCAAATTATTAAAAAACAATTAATTTTATGTAAAAAAAAACAAAATTACACAGCTGAAGCTGAAGATGAGGTTATAATTATCTTAATTTTTTACCTTTTACAACAATATTCAGTTTAGCTGGCTTTTAAATTACATTATAATCATGAGAACACGGCTTTTTTAATCAAGGCAGTGACTACACAAAATACTTGTTTCTCTAAATCAATTACTTATTGTAAATTAATTTTCTATCTCTTACCGCTAATAGAAAAATAAATAACAGAGAAGAAAACAATGAACGCCCGCCTGGCAGTCCTACAATGAAAATAATCATGAACTTCTTTTTTAATTCATTAGTACGAAATAATAACATTGTAAACACTGTTATTTTATCTAATAATGCAGTGATCAAGTCAACTATCGAGCACGTGCCTAAGAAACATGTTAAAAAAAACCCGATTAACAATAAAAGTTAAGTCAACGGGTTAAGATGTGAATTAGCTTGTATCATTGCAAGCTTGACAGAAAACAACGGAAGTTTTCAAAATTAATTCTCAGTCATTAATATATGTACAGTCTTCGTATTTGTCGTCTTTATTTAAATCACCATACGGTTCAGAATGAGATTTCAAAAATGTTATCGATAGTCCAGGACTTTCTTGTGTACGTTTTTGATGATAACTCAGAAGGCAACCCGTAATTTTGTGTAATTCGATGCCCAGTGTTATTTTTGAGGGGAAATAACGCGTTTAATTATAAACAAGTCGGGTAATTACTTCAGTTAACGCACGTTAACTTTCAATTATTACAATTTAGGCGCCCTTTGTTCTGGCATCGAATTACTCGTCGAGGGACAGTTCTCAATTCACTTCTAAGTGCTTCGGGCAAAAGATACTTAGAAACGTAATCGGAACTGATCTGCTCCCTACGCTTTGAGTAGATAAATCAAATAGCTCACGGCTCTTTAAGTAAGGATATTTTGTAGCGATTATAGATAAGTGGTTAACGTGACCGGTTCACACGCCAATAGGCGTGAATTCAAATCCCAACAATGTGAAAGAAAATATCGTGAGGAAACCACAGCATGGTCTTTTATTATTTATAACCGACTGAAAAAGGAGAAGGTCCTCAATTCGACTGTTTTTTTTTTGTATGTATAGATCTATGTTACGCGATCATTCTGCCAATAATAAATCGATTTTAATTATCCTTTTTTTGCTTGGTAGATCATATTTCAGAAGTGGCCCCATATAAATTAATCATTTCTTGGTGGTAGATCTCCTTAGCAGGAGGTCGTCTAGGTAGGTACCACCGCAGTACCAGTTATTCTGCCGCTAAGCAGTAGTGTGTAAGCATTACTGTGTTCTGGTTTGAAGGGTACTGCAGCTAGCGAAATTACTGGACTGTTGAGACTAACTCTAGCAAAAATCTCAAAGTAATGAGCGCCAAAGCAGTGATGCCCTGCACTTGATTTTGTTACTTAAAGTTCTGTGTATCGCTGCGTTGGTCATGGACAGGCGTCATCTCTTACCATCAGGAGAGCGTCTCGTTCGTCTCATTACTTTTTCCATAAAAAAAAAAAAAATAATAAAAAAATCAAAAATAAACAAAAATCTAAAAATTGTATACGTTGATAATAATACTCCGAAACCTCGCTGTTCAATTGGAGCAGTGCGTTTAGTTGAACCAAGGGTCGGTTTTTTTTTAATTGTAAATTTATAAGTTATTCGAATTTTTTTAATTTCAGATGTCCGTATATATACCTTTTATGAGATTCAACAACATTTTCTTTTGTTTTTAAAAAAACATGCAATAATGTAATAAATAATAGACCAATAGGTAATGTAATAATTGAGTACCTAGTACAATAATGTCAAATGCCAAAGCATTTTGTATAGGGTTACAAGCTTAGGGTGTATAAGCCGAAACGGAAACATTCTACCCATCATTATGAATAACTTTTTCTATGTGTACATTGAAATTTTAAAGAAAATATTTGCTAAAATAATGTTATACATTAAGTCAAGGTTCAACAAACTTTTTCTGTAGAACTACTGCAGGTACATATACCTAGACGATCTCCTGCTATGGAAATCTACCACAAAATAAATTCTAAAAGTTGTATGTTTCCACAGTAAAAAAAAGTTATCTGGTTCACGTAATACAAGCTTTGCTTAATTTGGGGCTAGATGGCACTGTCTGAAATTATCTCCAATATTTATTTAATTATTACCCTAAATTCCAAGCAAACTTAAGTGTTTTGAAACATAAAATCAGATGAGAGCAAGACAGCAATGTTAAAATAAATCAAGGTGTAAATATGATGTATTTGCGTATACTCAGCCGATAAAGCAACGGAACGGACAGTAAATACAATAAGTTGGCCGTGCCACGACCCTGCAGTACTCTAGGGCATCCGTACACTCGACTGAAAAAGTCAAAACGTTAATATTACTCAGTTTTACACTCCAATTGTAGAACAATTTGCTATATATTTCAGTGCTTAATATTCCGTACATAGTTTCAGCACCGCTGTCTAACAACGAGAGCCAAAGCCTTCCAAACGTTTCTACCGGAAATAAATAAATATCGTAAGACACAGACCCCAAACTAAGCAAATCTTGTACTATGGAAGTCGGATAGCTGATAGAATACTTTTTTTTGTAAATACATACTTACATATATATTAAATCGACTCGATGGAGTGACTATATACGTAGGACAGCTGGCGGTGGATGGTCGCGAAAAGCCGAAGATCGGGCTGAGTGGCGTGTCTTGGGAGAGGGCTATGTCCAGCAGTGGACTAGTATAGGCTGATGATGATGATGATGATGATGATATATATATTAAATACAGTACACCCAGACACAGAACAAACATTTTTTTATACCACAAAATGTTTATCCTGGGTGGGAATCGAACCCACGCCCTTCAGCTCTTGGAGCAGACATACTATCAATGAACCAACAGGGCTGTCTGGCCCTCATTTTATATCTTTTTTCTATCGTGTTGCCTGCGTATATCGTTCTAAATTCCAACAATTTTTAAATTAAACTGTCAATTACACTATTACAAACAAAAGGCGTAAATATTTGAATCATCGTAAACCTTCGGAACATAATTTTAGAACTCCGAATCAGGTCTGTCTTTATAAACTATCCTCCTACTGGGCGCGGGCCACCGCGCTGCCCAAATGTGGCTTGGCAGACATTATCTTCGAGATTAAAAAGTAACTAATATCTGTTCATAGCGAGTGACCCGACCGCATTAATCACTGAGCTATCATCGCTACTAAAACATTTCCAAATATATCTCCAAAAAAACCAAGAACAAATTTCTATGAAATGAAAATTTGTACACAACAACAATTCACATTTCCTTCGCATTGTTTCACCCGGTTGTACTTTTGCACGGACATAAAAACACGGACAGCGCCATTCGAGTTACAATGGACACGCAACAATGTTTACGATCTTTTTACAACGGTACGTGTAAATAAGTAAATATCGTTGTTCTTACGAAGACAGCTAGGAATACCGGCGAATGTTTGTGTGTATTGAGTTTGCTGGGGAAAATTATTGTAAGCGGTAGCTGGGGTGTTTTCAAGACGAAATCACACGTCTCTGTGAAGCTAAGCAACAATAAAAACCTACCTAGCTTAGATGAGTGCCAAAGCAGCGATGCCCTGGACGTTGTTTTGTTACTCAAAGTTCTGTGTATCGCTGCAATGGTCATGGGCAGGCGTTATCTCTTATTAACAGGAGAGCGTCTCGTTCGTCTCATTACTTTTTACATAAAAAAAAAAGAAAAAAAAAGGAACCCTAAAAAAAGTTGGCGGTCAAACGCAAGCCGTATTAAGTTAGGTATGAAAAAAATGTACTCGCGTGCTATTGCATTCCGCTTACTCTCAGGGATCAAAATAAAGATTCTCAGCAAATAATTTAGACAACTTCAGTTACCAACCGGCTTTAAGAACTTGTACTCTACATATTTTAGCTGGAAATAGACAAACAGTCTACACCTACATCGTATATACTACATCGTAATCTTGGGTTTTTCTATCGGGTTGTTGGCCGATAAACTGCAGGTCCAACATATTTATCATTATGCAAATGGCACAATCGAAACGTCGAAAACATGCGCTGTCTGAGAATTCAATTTTATACATCTTGATTAGACGGTATTTGGCATATCATGTGGTCGTAACAGGTATATGATACATACCTAAAATTATATTTTATGTAGTTTTTTTTGTCTAGAATTTACATTTAATTACATGTTTCTCATTAGTTAAGGCTGATGTCTTTGATACATAATTATGTAGTAGAATTGTTGCTATGTAAAAAAACATGGGCATGTGCGCGTCGTACTCGTCTACCGAGGGTTCCGTACAAATTCTTGTTCTCATTTCTTGCATAAAGACCCTATTTTTTGTGATTAAGGTGGTTCGATTTCAATACAAATAATTTTTTGCCATTTATGGACAAATGATAAGAGATGGTAAGAGATAACAGATGGTAAGAGATAACGCCTGTCCATGACCATTGCAGCGACACACAACTTTGAGTAACAAAACAAAGTCCGGGGCATCGCTGCTTTGGCACTCATTACTATGAGACTTTCGATGGTTAGTCTCAACAGCCCAGTAATTTCGCTAGCTGCAGCACCCTTCAAACCGGAACACAGTAATGTATACACACTACTGCTTAGCGGCAGAATAGTTATTCTGCCGCTAAGCAGTGTGTATACATACCCAAAGGGTGAAACGGGACCCCTCCGCTGTCCGTCCGTCTGTCTGTCTATCCGTCTGTCACCACGTTGTATCCCATGAACCGTGATAGTTAAACAGTAGAAATTTTCACAGACGATATATTTCTGTTGCCGCTTAACAACAAATATTAGTATTTGTAAACATAACAAATTAAATATTTACCATACAACAAACGCGTTTTTTTGCCGTTTTTATAGATAATGGAAAGATACGGAATACTCGCACTTGGCCGGTTTTTTACGCTCCCCGATGGTAAGAGTAACCCATGTCCATTGCAACGATACACAGAACTTTGAGTAGCAAAACAAAGAGCGTCGCTGCTTTGACACTCAATACTTTGAGACTTTCGATGGTTAGCTTAGACATCCCTGTAATTTAGCTAGATAGGTACAGTGCATTAATAGGTAATCACTATTTGTTTTAACCGACTCCAAAAAAAGAGAAAATTCACCAGTCTTATAACAGTTTAAAAAAGTTTATTTTGACAGTTCAAAAAGTTTACATTGACATTTTGTTATTATCCATTGACATGTAATCAGTGTTTTATAACTTTTTTTTAATGATGCACATATATTTGAAATGATTTTACGATACTTGACTTGTAACATTGGTGTTATCAATAAAATATTTGTATTTGTATTTGCGTAACACTTGTATTTTTTTTATATGACATTTGCTTAAAAACACTTTTAACGCGAATCTCGACGCGTTACGTAAACACATGGAAGTGTTAATAAGTGTGCTCAATTAATTTAAAAAAATGAAACATCCGACTCGACGAAGAAAAATGTTAGACCGCATCCTGATTAACATCAGGCAGGGTGTAGACAAACGCAAACCTATTATAAATTGAGAAAAAAAAACTACGATATTTTTCTTGACTTAATTTGAACCCACACTCAAATTTTCATTTTCTGAAATAGATTTCAACACAAATAAAAATAGAATAAAAAATCCTTGTAGGTACTGCACCCGCCTCCGGAACCTTTGATTATATTTATATCGGAGAACTGACAATAGAGCGAAAATTTTCATAACAATAAACAAGCAATAATGCCCATGAAAACCGTTAAAAGTACGTTGGCCAAAGATCTATGGAATTTATTCACCCCTACGTATAAGATCGCGTTTCCATTCACACACGGAGGGAAAAATTATACGTGCACTCGAGATAAATTGAGAATCGAATATGCAATAAACATATGACGGAGACACTTGAACCTTGGAGAAATTGAGAGACATTTGGTTTGTGGGGGTTGAATTTTCCATAAATGTTTTGAGAGTCTGATAGGTGCTTTGATGTATGGAAAAATAAAAATGATACCTAATATGGAGAAACATACCATAATTTTTTTACAATACATTGCCAAAGATTTGGAAGTCAAGATTAGAGAAGTCATAAATGACATTTGAGCGAAAAACTAAAGTTACCAAAAAAATATTTGAATCTTCCTCTTAAGTGGGTGGGTTTTCGATTTAGAACACGAGGACAATGTTCACCACAACTGTTAACAATTAGGTACATATTCACTTTTTACTGGCAGGTGTTTAAAACAGTTAAATCACTAATAGTCACTTGTTCAATCAATGGAAACATGTAAATACAGTGATCGATGGAGCGTGACATTCTCGGAAGTTGAGCGCAGACCAGCGCGGTCCAGTACGGACTGCTCATTAATATTGATCGGTTTAGGGAGAGCTGTTGGTAAACAAACCAAGCAATTAGTTCTATGAACAGTAACAATAGAGAAATTATAATACCCATCAATGCCTTGGGTTCTTCTTCCGCTTTCGCATTTATTCAGCCATCACCAGGTAATTGTTATTTACAGCCCCGTTGGCTCATTGGTAATATATCTGCCTTGAGAGCTATAGGGCGTGGGTTCGATTCCCACTCAGGGCAAACATTTTGTGAATAAACAAATGTTTGTTCTGTGTTCTGTATGTATTATAAGTATGTATTTACAAAAAAAAAGTATTTATGTATTCTATCAGTTATCTGACTTCCATCAAACAAGCTCTGCTTAGTTTGGGGCCAGATGGCGCTGTGTGTATAGTCCTACGATATTTATTTATTTATTTTATATAATGTAGAATTTGACGAATTATTTTCCGACTTTTAGCAATTAGATTGCGTCGTGCTGTTGGACGCTCTGTGACTAGGTGAAGTGCCGATTTACGTAAGGCAGTGGTTAGAAGCGACAAGCTGATGATCGGGCTGAATTGCATGGTGGTACGGTACTTTCTAGTACTCTCATGTTGAAAATCTGTCGTCAAGCACCTTCCTTGACGTCTTATTAGGTACCACCACCTTCAATCAAAGAAATGTAGAACTCCCCAAAATATACCGATGCAGCAGTTTGCATTTAGTTCGATTGTGGTCGACGCGTTGTTAAGGTCAGGACGAAGTCACTTTAAATTTTTAGTTTAAGAGCTTAGAGTAGCTATTTGTTTGAACTCGAGTCACATTTTCACAATTAATATTTAATACACGGATAAGCATTTCATCTGGTATAATACTCGTCATTATATCAAATATTTATTAACTGTTTCTAGAATCCCGTGTAGAATATGTAAAACTGTGATATATCACAATAAAATACATTGAAAGTGTATGTATGCGCTCAGGACTGATGAAACTGCAATCTTGTTCAGTCGTTCCGATATTGCGGCAACATTTACTTAGGTGTCCATCTGCTCTTATCGTGACCAGACACGTTCGGGAGTTACACTCACAGTAATAGTCCCAATATGGGATGGGAACACGTCTGGCCGCGTGGACAGGGAAAAGAAGCCAGCGGATTAAAACTCTAGATATAAAAGACAAACCATATTTTTCATTGTAGCTTACGTCACGCCTTTTGTTGAACAAATACTTTATATTGGGAATGTGATTATTAAGCTCTTTCAATTGAAACCAAACTGACACATTTATAAATATGTTTAATGTACAAATTTGTTTATGACGATCATGATTTAAATAACATAAAATCACTTATACACACAACATGGTTGTGATAAATCGATGTTGAATAATGCAAAACGAATCAACGTAGATGATATCTGAGATGATAATTCATTTATTCCTTGAAAAATTGGTAAACAATGTGAATTATGATCTGAAAGGTCTAGATACATTTGTTTTATTGTTGACAGGCTAAGTATTTGACCACACCCACCTGATGTTAAAGTGGTTCGATTTCCATACAAATAGTTCTTGGCCATTTATGGACAAATGGAGCATAATTTTACAGTGAAATCACAGCTACTGGCGTTTATTTTGGTCTTTATTTGCGGTAAATCACAATTGCTTGAATAAAACAGTAGATTATCAGCATAAAATCAAATCTATGAATGATTTTTGAATTTATGAGTTTTGAATAAAACAGTAGATTATAAGCATTTGTAATTTACCGCAAATAAAGAGCAAAACAAATGCCAGCAGCTTTGATTTCACTGTAAAATTATGCTCCATTAGTCCATAAATGGCAAAAATTTATTTGTATGGAAATCGAACCACCTTAAGATTATGGATGCCAACATTAAAAAAAATTGATGGCTCAAGTTAACTTATCATCTATACCTACGTAAAAGTAATACAGCTCCATTTATTACACATTATAGGTAGGTACACAAGGGCGCATAGCAACACGCTCATAGATACAAAAAAATAAATTTAAACTTTATTAAAAGTACTCACTTTTATCGTGTTGCGAAGCTATCGGGTAATGAACTCGAAGAATCTGTAACAAGAAATGGAACATTACACACAAATATTACACTTCGATTACAGCAGATATATAGATAGTGACAACTACCCATTACAAAGAAATATGCACTAAAACAAGATGCTCTTGTACCATGTCGCAGTGAAGAGACACGTCACTTTTAAAGTTTTGAGAAGGAACTTTTGCTACGACTTAGTCTTAGATTCGATGCTTATTGTACGCTGTCGTTATGACGTTTTTATGGCTCGCGCTGATAAACTTCCCCGTATCAGGAGTCCGTTTCGAAATGTAGTGTCACCATAACTGTTGGTATGTTTTGTGACATTACCTAATCGAGTAATCAAACAAGATAACGTGTGGAATCAACAAACAATGAACAGTACTGTATGTGATCCGAATAAGTCATATTCATTCAAAATGTATCATAGAGGCCTATGAGATTCGTACTACTGTTCACCATTAACAACCTTGGACAGTCCACTGCTGGGCGTAGGCAAGGCGGAAAAAGAAGTTAAATTTTGCAAGGCCTTTTTCTCTTCTACGAATGTGTATGTTACTACTATTCTATTACATTTGGTGTCCATTGATTTTATTGTTGCAAGCATTTTGACAATGGGATTGGTATGAGGAAGTTACGTACAGCAAACAGAGAATGGAGTATTACCTAGAAAAAATTGCCGTAGAGAAACGTGACAGTAACGTAAACCAACGGAATCGGAATCTCCAGCTCATCCCCAGTAGATGTTACAAGACCAAAAAAAAATGGAAATGACAATAGTAATATTTATCATTTTATGACGAGAAATTTACTTATTAATTGGCGTTATGTATAGGATCCCTAAAAACAAACCAAGTGAGCCTAAGTTTTACTTGGTGGTAGATTTCTTTAGCAGGAAGTCGTCTAGGTAGGTACCACCGCAGTACCAGTTATTCTGCCGCCAAGCAGTAGTGTGTAAAAACTACTGCGTCCCGGTTTGAAAGGTACTGCAGCTAGCGAAATTACTGGGCTGTTGAGACTAACCATCGAAAGTCTCAAAGTAATGAGCGCCAAAGCAGCGACGCCCAGGACTTCGTTTTGTTACTTAAAAGTTCTGTGTATCGCTGCAATGGTCATGGGCAGGCGTTATTTCTTACCATCAGGAGACCGCCTCGTTCGTATCATTACTTTTTACATTAAAAAAAAGTTTTTTTTTTTAATGTAAAAAGTAATTATACGAGTTTACATTAAAAAAAGTTTTTTTTTAAAGTTTTTTTTAAAACGTAAAACGAATGAGACGAACGATACGCTCTCCTGATAGTAAGAGATAACGCACGTCCGTGACCGTTGCAGCAATACACAGAACTTAGAGTAACAAAACAAAGTCCGGGGCATCGCTGCTTTGGCGCTCATTACTTTGAGACTTTCAAAAGTTAGTCTCAAGGTCCCAACAGCCCAATAATTTCGCTAGCTGCAGTACCCTTCAACCCGAAACACGGACAGTCGGACATATTGACTTTACATGTGATTTATTCACGTTGACGTCAGAGCTCTGCCGTTTCACACACAAACATTTATTTATACAAAAATACGTAATGTACACAACACAGTAGTGCAGATTCAGAGTTTACTAACTTGTCATGGAAAAATCACAGCGAATCGGATTGAATTGGACACCAACAGGGCGATAACGTATCTCGACAAGACGTTCACACAGATTTTAAGTAAGTAAAGTACTTCTTGACACCACTATACAAGGTTTATCAATAATGTTCCCATTTAACACCAGATACGCCAGACCCCTGAGTACAGCTACAAGCTTAGTATTGTAATTCTATGTGATATGTCAAGATAAACTGGCCGTAATTTCGAAACCTAAGCTCAAGTTATGAACAAACCATGTATAGAATAATCTAAAGAATAATCTAACAATCTTTGAATTACCGTAAGTTATAAAAATTACGGTAATTCAAATTCTATTCAATACTAATGCATGTAAAGATCACTATTGTGTAACATTTGATCACTATTTCCATAATGTTTTTTTTCGGTTGCGTTTCCGTCCAATTCCAAAAGGTTTCCCGTCTCTACTGATTGTTAAATTATTTTAATTGGGAATTATTTAAGGCTAATTACAACAGAAACCCCATACCGATATTTCAAATTACGCATGAAAAATCTAGCGTTACTAATGACTGGTTTTATAAATGAACTAAGTTTATCCTTCCAAGTGTTACATACCTACATTTATAAATTCACAGCATGCTATGCTCTGAGTAACTTTTCAAAAGTAACTCAGTGAATCGGTGGTCAAACGCGGCCTCAAACGATACAAATTAGGAATTGCAATTTTTTTTGGACGACGTTTGAAGAGACGTTTTCAGATTGATTTTGATTAAGAGTCTCATAGATCTATAAATAAATATTAAATACCTACCCAAGGTAAACAATTTTTTTTTTAAAGTAAAAATAATATCCCATTGGGAGAAGATGCGACGAAGTTTTTTTTTAATGGTAGGCAGGTCGGATATGTAAATTTGACCACAGCTCTACTAAATTTAAGTAATGGTGTTGTCGAAGATGGTAAACACACCTAGACTGGAATGGGAAATGACT
Source organism: Biston betularia (assembly GCA_905404145.2). Classification (NCBI taxonomy): domain Eukaryota; kingdom Metazoa; phylum Arthropoda; class Insecta; order Lepidoptera; family Geometridae; genus Biston; species Biston betularia. The sequence goes on along the minus strand of FR989873.1, from coordinate 2,107,186 downwards.
CTCAAGTGATGCTGACGGAACACACCGTTAGGTGTATGGCGGCAGATTTTTTAACTTGATGGTGGCAGCTAGTCAGCCGAGTACTTGAAAGTACCTTATTAACAAGCAGTGGTTTTCTCGCGATGTTTTCCTTCACCGACAGCTGAAGCTCATTTTCGAGCGGTTCGGCGTTGCTATCTTGATATCCGCGTATCACCTGCTAGGCGGGTAACGCTAGCATACCTAATGCGGTTCTTGACGTAACATGACTGATCGTTTGGGCCCGCCTAGTTCTGGGGGCGATGACCCACGATACTAGATTAGCCGCATTTTACTTTATCCAAACAATTATTATGATCTAAGTAGGTATTAGACTAATAAATCAGACTTATTTAAAATCTGAAAGCTTTAAATGGCTGACGACACTTTTAACAGAAAAAAATATATACAAAAAAAACCGACTGCATTCCATAAATTCTAAAACACGGATAGGTTAGGTTACTAAAAATTGGTTTTAAAATTAAACTAATGATTCGATTTTGATGAAAACAGCTTTTACAAATCGGCTTATTAAGAGACGGAGTTCTGAGGTAACACACATAAAAAAATATCACCGAATTGAGAATCTTCTCCTTTTTTGAAGTCGGTTAAAAACAATTGACATCTCAGACACAGAACAAACATTTGTTTATACCACAAAATGTTTGTCCTGGGTGGGAATCAAACCCACGCCCTAGAGCTCTTGAAGCAGACATACTACCTATTCGCCAACAGAGATTTCAATGTCTTGACATTTATCATGATATATCGAAGAAAAACAATTATCATCTCATGCAATCTATAAAAACACAAACACCTATGCTATTATAATAAATAGAGAAATTCCATCCGAAAAGCCGCGCCAGTAAAGTGAGGAGCCCATCTCGCCTCGCAAGTGGAACTTCAAAGCAATAAACTAACGCAAAACTTTCATACCTTAGTGCGGCTCCCTGTCATATCTCACCGATTGGGGGAAAGAACTTTACAACCTCGACGTAAATCCGCCATCACCACTGTTCTCTGTTTATCGAACCATGAAGTAAGTACTTAGAACTATCCCTCTGTGTCGCTTAGAGCCAAACCTCTCAATAAATTGACGCGGTCAGCGGTCTAACATGCGGCCGGATAAATTCGCGGCTAAACTTAAAATACTGCAGCTTGCAATAATTTCGTGGCTAATTTCTTGGCCGCCTTGACTGCTGCTGACATAGACCATAGTGTTGGGCCGAAGAGTTTAAAATCAGTACCTAGTTGGGGAAGAACGCGCTAACTGGGGGAAAAAAATGTAATAAATGTTATATTATATTCAGTAATCCACTCTATATCCAATCAAAGGTAGGTAAGCATCATAGTAAGGCATATTCTTTCCTTTTGAAATGCTAATACCTAGCCCAGCAAACCGATGTAAAATTTATCTTATAGTACTTTTAGTATTCGTAGCGTATCATCATAAATATATGCATACATTTAATCGTAGTACTTTTAGCATGCGTAGCATGGTATCATAAATATATGCATACATTTAATCGTAGTAATTTAAGCATGCGTAGCATGGTATCATAAATATATGCCTACATTTAATCGTAGTACTTTTAGCAAACGTAGCGCATCATTATAAATATATGCCTACATTTAATCGTAGTACTTTAAGCATGCGTAGCATGGTATCATGAATATATGCCTATATTTAATCGTAGTACTTTTAGCATGCGTAGCGCATTTTCATAAATACATATATGACTACAATTAATCGCAGTACTTTAAGCATGCGTAGCATGGTATCATAAATATATGCCTACATTTAATCGTAGTACTTTTAGCATTCGTAGTGCATCATCATAAGCCTACATCTAATCGTAGTACTTTTAGTAGTTCAATGTAAACGTTTTGGCTGGTGCAATGCGGGTCTCTTGCGGTGTCGTAGTGGATTTTTGCGAATTCGCTCTTTCCGCTCATTACCTTCGTTAGTCGTTAGTTGAACAAGTTAGCAGAAACTCAGAAGTTTTACGAGACCCGTGGAGAATGTCGAATGAGATAGTACTTAATTGAAATTTAAGACTTAATGCTATAGCGGATGAAACTTAAACTATAAAAGCGTAAAACTTATAATAAAAGCCGATGATTATTTTTAAAAAAGCATTCATTCATTTTGACGTTTCATGAAATCAAAGTTAACTGAATAAAGTTAGATTACACAGCCTACCTACTTACTACCTATACTACCTACCCTACTTACATATTCCACAAATATATTCATACATAAAATTAATTCTGAAAAACTTTCTTTATTCTTTACCAGCAACCTTTCTGTTCTTTGAACTCTAAATAAGTAATTAAAATCTCAGACACATAAAAACAAAATTCGTAGAAAACTTTAGCTTGGGGTGTAATAATGTAGCGAACAGACCGCAATAACGGGGCAAAGGGAATATTGTCCAAAATGAGTTGGCGTGAGCGATGGCGTACAATGACAACATGAATAATGTGGGTAGTCTCAATATTTAGGTACGCGTCTCACTGAAAAGTGAAATTTAAAACACTGTTTTGCAGAGTAAGAATTTTATAAACTGACGAACTAGTTTATATTCTACACTCTTCTTTATTACGTGAGCAAATATAGCAATTTTTTTTATGCTTTGAAGACTGGGCGCTTGACCACAACTACGGGAGAGGGCTACGCCCAGCAGTGGACTACAATAAAAATTTTGTAGCGATGATAGCTCAGTGGTTAGCGCGGTAGGTTCGCATGCCGAAGGGCGTGGGTTCACACCCCAACAATGAGCTTGAGCTGCCGGTGAAGGAAAACATCGTGAGGAAACCCGAGCATGGTGGTAGGGTACTTCAAGTACTCGGCTGGCTAGCTACCGCCCTCAAATTGAGAGTCTGCCGCCAAGCATCTAACGGTGTGTTCCGGCAGCCTCACTTGAGAGCCAGTTCCATTCCAGGCTAGGTGTGCTTTACCATCTTCGACCACACCTTCACTTAACATCAGGTGAGCTGTGGTCAAACGACTAGCCTGTCAACCATACAAAAAAAAAACTGATGATGATGATGAGATTTTTCTTCTCTTTCACAGTACCTACTAATTAATACAAGTACTGGAATTCCCACCTGATGACAATATGACGAAGCACACACGTTGAAGGCGTGCTCTGCTAAAATTCAGTTTACAAGCACTTATTTCATTTTGTACAGTACTGTGGAAATATCTAATTTCCAACACAGAGGGCGTTGGAGGTGAGTGCGGTGAACCCGTTTTCCAAGAAAACTAGACAAAAACAGTTTTGGCAAACGCTAGCGTGTTTAGAATTAGCATGGGAAAATGCCGGCCAAAATTGAACTGTAGAAAAAGGTGATGAAAATTTACCGAACATAATTATCACGGCTTATCACGCTTCTATGCGCTTTTGTTCTGTTCACGTTTGAAGTGCGGTGTGTGACGCCATGTCTTGTCTAGTAGTCGTAATTTTATAGATTAACTAGCAGCTCGACCCGACTTCGCACGGGAAAACAAAACTCCTATTATGGCATAACTTTCGTTTTTTTTTATGGTTAACAGGCTATGCGTTTGACCACAGCTCACCTGATGTTAAGTGACGGTGTGGTCGAAGATGGTAAACACCTAGCCTGGAATGGAACTGGCTCTCAAATGATGCTGCCGGAACACACAACTCAGCGGATTTTCAACTTTAAGGTAGCTATTCTATCTGTCTGTCTGTGCTCGTAGCTTTGCCCGCTTATAGTATTGAAATATTTTTAATTTTAAATGAAATATTAAAATATACAATTTTTTTATCACACTGCTTAGCGGATTTTTAACTTTTGGGTAGCTTTTCTATACATCTGTGCCCGTAGCTTTGCCCGCGTAAAGTATTGAAAAATTTTAAATAAAAATTTGAAATATTGGTGAAAGAATTTCCAAAATCAGACGAACGTTTGGTGAGAGATAACGCCTGTCCATGATTATTGCAGCGATACACAGAACTTTTGAGTGATAAAACAAAGTCCAGGGCATCACTGCTTTGGCGCTCATTAATTTAAAACTTTCGATGGTTAGCCATTTTTTTTTTTTTTTTTTTTTTTTTATTATTATACGCTCCACAGACGCTGGGGTCCGTGACCTTTGTCAACTTTAGTTACAAAATTTTTTTTTTTTTTTTACAATTTTACATTACAAAAAGAGGAGAGGTTAGTAGGATCTTAATCTAAGGTTAAAGTAGGTACTAGATTGTGTGTATACCGCGAGCAGACCAGCGACCCGCAAGCAGCACCCGATCACGAGTATGACGCATGTGCCAGCCATCGCCCTCCTCAACCATATCTGAGGGAAGAGAGCGACCCGACACACGACGCCGCCGCAAGAAGGAGCCTTCGATGGTGAGCATGAATGCTCGAGGCATACACACAATCCTTATTTCTATTTACATGAGTTTTCGTTTGAAATCGCCTCCTCCCGACTCAAGGCCTCCATCACCGCCGTGTTCCGATCTTTGATGGCCATCTGCAAATTATATTCTTTGATGGTCTTCGGTGACGCAGCCGACGCACGACGCACGAACCGACAGATAGCATCGTCTTCAGTATTGTCGGCGTAGTAGACGAAGGTCCCGGTGTGCCGTGATACTGCGACGACCGCATGCGACACGCTCTCGTGCAGCTTCATTTTTGGCTTGGTCTTTATGGCGATTACCGACTCGTACGTTAACCCCTGAGCTTCATGGATGGTAAGAGTGCGCGACCCCGTGCCTCCCCCATACCCTAGGCTGATGAGGGTTTCCTTTTCTTCTTGAGTGTGCACTAAGAAAAGTGTGTTGGGAAGGGTGATGGGTATTTGCGCTCCCTTGTACCGTCTGTGCTCAAGGGATTTAATACGGGGAGCTGAGGAATATATACCGGAGTATATTTCCCTCAGCGCGTACGCGACGTCCATTGGGTTTCTATGTGTGCAAAGCAACTCCTGACTGATGTTTGTGACCAGGTTTGGGCGATGGTACCTCATTTCGAAGATATTTTCTCTGTCGATATAAGGTAATTGATTGACGTCTCCGACAAGGACAAGTTCGCTAGCACCAGACAGCCGTGCAGCCATTACTATGGCTCCAAAATGGTTCATAAGGGCTTCATCCACCAAAAGGCGGCTGAAGCTATTTCTACCAAAACCATTTACGAGGGAGGAAGCCATGGTTCGCACCCTGGTTTTTACCAGGTCACCTATTCTGTGCGATAGTTTCTCCCTCAGATCTTTTGCTGCTTCTGTTGTTGTGGTGATGATAGCGTCCCTGTCGACATCGAAATGTCTGATCACCCATGTTGTCTTTCCACACCCTGGAACTCCGTTGACCCATTGCATCTTTGGCACCACCCAGTTGTCCCAATTTGCCTCGACATCTGAGTTCCCTTCGATAGTCTTAGCCATCTCGAGGATCCTGTCATCCAGCATTATCTTGGTGCACTTGGCGGTGACTACGATTGGGTCATTCGATGGTATCGCGTATTTTGGTCTTCCTGTTCGCTCCGTCTCGGCTTCATCTAGTGCCACAAAGCCACTTTCTGCACTGTAAGCTGCCATATATTGTCCTTTCATGGTTCCCCTGATAACCTGGGAAGTGGCGTTGTCGTATATGGCAGCTTCCGCCTCCTCAAGTCCCTGTTTTAGTAGACTTTCACTTCCTAGTCTGAAGGACTGCAGGATGTTATCGCAGTTCCTGAGATTGACTTTTCTTATCGCTCTCAATGTGGCTAGGAATTCGAGGAAAGCATTTTTCGCGTGGCCCTGTGGCCCCGATGCCAGGATGTATTGGGGCGAATCGACCTGCCCCATGTCGGCTCTCGTCCGTGCTGCCTGAGTTTGTGAAGCTGCTCTCGGGGCCACTAATGTTGGGAGGGGTGGTGATTTGGGTTTGATTCGGAACAAGCTCTGTGCTGCTGCACTAAAAGCTGTTGCGAAAGCCGCTACATGGTCTTCTCTTTCGTTTCGGCTACCACCCGAAAGAGCTGCGGCCCTCTCGGCTGCTGCTTTTTGTTGTACCCTTTCCGAGCCGGATTGAGTGGTCGAACTTGGAACGGGATGTCCCCAGCTGTCTGTTGCGCTAGTGTTGTCGTGTGTTGGAGCCTTGAGAAAACTTAAGTTTTCTCCCCTGTCTTCGTACACAACCACCTCATGATATTCAGAGGCTTTAGTGCAACCCAGCCGGTCTGCGACTTCCGCTTTCGAGAATTCTACCATCATCGCATCCACGCTTATTACCCGGGGCGTGCTGTCTGCTTTTCTGCTCAGATACTCAAGTAGCGACCCAGCTTGCGCGAAAGGTGATTGTGCCGCCCAATCGAACAGTGCAATCGTTTTGTTTTTCGATCGCACTAGTCGAAATCGGTGGCCACCTACCTCGCACTCTGGCATGGCGTCGTAGGATTTTCGCTTCATGGTTACTTTGGCGGTATTCCCGTTGAGCAGACAAGCTAGTCCAGGCGATAGGCGAACGCGTTTCTGGCTCCGGGCTAGGCAAAAGCCTATTCCGAACCTTTCTTTGTTGCTGTCCATAAAGAGAGCCACACCCCGAATCCTAACTCCCGGCACTCCGCTTTCTGCGTTTTCCAAAAGATGGTGTATGGATATGCTTTTTGGGGAAGTTTCTGTGCCGGGGGTCACGCTCCGTGTGGCGTTTATAGACTGTGTGTTTGTTGAGGAGGAGGAGGGGGTTTGGAGTGGGGTGACAGTTTGACGTGGAGGGATGGTTGGTAGTGGGAGAATGGTTTGAAGTGAGGAGACTGTTTGGAGGGGGGGGAGCGTGGAATTTCTTCTGGCCGCTGTGCGGAAGGACCTTTCTACAAAAGACAGAAAATGTGGTCTACTTTCTGGATCTCCTAGAATGTTGTGAAGATCCGAGGCCACAAGCTTTCTATCTATCTGCGTTTCGAGGTCCTGTCGTGCAGCCATGAATCTGGGACAGTCGATGAGCACATGCCAGACCGTCTCAGGCACATCAGGATCGCACTCGCATCCAGGACTGTTCTTGAGCTTAAATCTGTACAGATATTCGGCAATTCCTCCGTGTCCCGTTAAAGCTTGTACCTGAAAGGGAGTCAACTTAGTGGCTCGCGTCAACCTATATGCGTTTGCAATATCAGGGAGGAACATCTGTGTGACTCTACCTTTATCCGAGGTTTCATACCGGTCCTGCCACTTCCGGATAGATTCCTCACGGATTTTCCTTTTGACGTAGGACAGGGGGATCTCCTCGTAGTCTCTGGAGGCGCCAGTGAGTGCCGCCGATTTTGCGAGTTCATCAGCTCTCTCATTACCGATAGCGCCTACATGCGCCCTCAGCCAGAAAAGACGAAGAGATGTCCCTTTTGCAGTTATCATTCCAATGTTTTCCTTTATACTCTTTGCCAGAGGGTGACTCGTTTTAGGACTCCGGAGCAATTCAAGTGAAGATCGTGAGTCACTTAATATGTTGACTTCGGAGTCGTTGCTCGTTATCACCATTTGGGTTGCCCGGTAAAGAGCATAAAGTTCAGACTGAAAGACTGTGCATTCGGAGTGTAGCTTGAAGGTCGAATATTTAACTTCTCTGTCGTTCTCCCACCAAGTTAGGGCAGCACCAACTTGACCCTCTATCTTGCTGCCGTCTGTGTAAATTTGGGGTCCTACTAACTGGTTGCATGTGTTCTCTAGAAACTCGAACTCTACAGATGTCTGGGTGGACGGGTGTGGCTGGTCCAGGTAACTGACATTTTGTTCGAGCCTAACATCCGGTGGGAGGTATTCTTGGGAGAAGTTTTTCTTTGCTCTGTACAGGCTAGCTGCTTCCTGTATTCTCAAGTCCAGGGGGAGTAGACCTGAGAGGGCGAGTGCTGACTTGAGGGAAACAGTACGGTACGACTTACAGATTTTCTGGGCAAAACCTCTTTGGAGTGCGTTCAAATGTGACTTGTTTTCCTCTAGGTCTACCGCTTGAGCCCATACACTTGAGGCGTACATGATGATAGGTTCCACCACTGCAACGTAAATAGTTCTCGTGATCTCGCCATTCAGTCCCCAGGTCACTCTCGCTGCGCACGCAAGCTGTTTGTAAATGTTTGCCACCTTTTTACACTGGGCGTTTACGTGTGCTTTGAAATTGAGCCTTCGGTCAATCAGCAGGCCCAGCAACTTAATTTCTTCGACAAGACCAAGCTGCACGCCAGACATGACCAGGTATGGGGGTTCGTACTTCAACTTTTTGGTAAGAAGCATCGCATGGGTCTTCTGCGCTGCAAAGTTGAGCTTGTTACTTTTTCCCCACTCCACTATCATACCTAACGTGTTATTGGCCTGCTGCTCGATTATGGAAGATGATGGGTTTGTAAACACGAGAACGACGTCGTCCGCAAATGCTTGACAATGCACTCCTTTTGCCTCTAGCAGCCGTAGCAACGAGTCTAGGATTACGTTCCAGAAGATAGGTCCACCGATAGATCCTTGGACACATCCTTTAGTAGTTTCCTTCTCGTATGCTGCTCCGGCATAGTTGACCTTGATTTTCCGATCTTGGAGGTATGAGTTCACCATCTCGTATAGGTTTGTTGGACACCTCTTCTTTGCTAGCTGGTATTTTAGGGCGGGCCACCACGCATTGTCGAAAGCGCCCTCTATGTCTAGGGAGACTAGGAGTACAATGTTTTTACTGTTTACTCCTTTTTTTATGTGCTCTACCAGTTCATAGAGGGCGTCCTCGGTTCCTCGTTGGGGCATGAAACCATACTGTTTCGGACTGATAGTGGGGAGAAGATGCCATTGGAGTCGGGTTACCAAACGATGGTTAGCCTTAACAGTCTTATAATTTCGCTGCAGTACCCTTCAATCCGAAAAACAGTAATGCTTACTCACTACTGCTTGGCGGCAGAATATCTGGTACTGCGGTGGTACCTACCTAATGGTAAGCGTTAATTAATTTATTCAAAAAATATCAAATCATTACAAATACAAATACAAATACAAATCATTTATTAATAACACCAAAGTTACAGGTCATATTTCCATTCATATTTAAAAATTATTATCAAAATCATTACATATGTTAAAACAATGAAAATGAAAATGTCAATAAAGTAATATGTCACGTATAAAATGTCAATAAAATTATGTCAATATAATTAAATGTCCATAAAAACAAAAATATTATAATTACCTACTTACTAGTAATTCAATAATCTCTTAGTTTTAAATAATCGTCAAAGTCATAGAACAAGGTCTCTTGAAGCCAAGATCTTAGTTTGCATTACTAACAATCCAGCTACGTAATCGAAAGTTCTGCCAAAAATATTTAATAAACAAAGTAAAGCGGTAAACTCCACTACGAAATTACATAAATTTGAATAACTTAATTTTAATAATTCAGTAGTTGTGTAGATCCCTTCTCCATAAACAAAGTGTTAGATAAGCCCCCCCATTACCAGAGGTCAAGTTTATGACGGTTCTATAGCACGACCAACTTACACGTAGCTGCGGATAAATGATGGAACTAAAATATACCGTCTATACTACATTCAGAAAATACTGTCAGTGGCTCCCTCCTTTAACTGTATAAGCAACTAGAAGACGCAGTAAAGCACGTCTTTATTCTACTCGTAATTTAAATAAGTTAGTGTTAGGAGATATAGAATAGAAAGCGAGACTCGGGATGACATGATCACTGATGCGGGAACTTCTAACTCTAGAAGTGAGATATTTTTACGTGGGCGTCTTAAGACTTTTGTCGCATTAGTGTCATCTTAAATTGCTTCGAAAAACGAATACGTAGTGAATACATAAATAATGTATTTACAACAGCGATATAAGCGGCTTGAACATGTATGGTTAGCGTTTCTTATAGAGTGTTCAGAACGAAGAAAACAGAGAAAACAGCCAACTGGCCCAATAGTAATATAGAGATACTGATCACCTTGAGTTTTGGCGGGAACGCGGAAAGAGTCGTGACGACCCATTGTATTTTTTTTTCCAAAAGGTGTGTTGTAGTTTTTTTATTGTTTATGCATAAAAATGGTGGTGTTTTATTCATAAAGTAAAGCCTAATAATAAAAAATAAATTATACAATGTGATGGAACAAGATTTTTCGTGTTGCTTCCAAAACTCCATAGAAGCTTATAGCAAAGTCACCACTACTTTACTAAAACATGACTGGGCTTGACTGACATGGACTAGACTTGACCAAGACTGGACTTCGACTATAACTATAGCTACAAAGCATCTTATTAAACTTATAAAACTTGAAAATATAAAACACTTGACACTGGCAAACGCTCAAAATGCGACGCCAAAATAAAAGAAGAAGAAAATCACCGCCAATATCTCTTACATTTTAGACTATTTTTATATTTTGACTCACTGCTACATTTTGACTCATAAAAACTTTATGAGTATCAAATGTAGTGACAGTTGACACTCACCTTTCATACAAAAAGGCTAAATTAAAATTGATTTAGTATTAAAATTAATTATATTAATTTTGTACTGTAAGTATGCCCGGTGCACTCACGCTCGCCTAGAGGCTAATTCTTGCGGCGGCGGCGTGGTAGGTCGCCCTCTTTTCTCAAATAGAATAAAATACAATTTTATTGTACACTAACAGTCGACATATTATAATATGTCTATATATTTTAAAACACACAGTAAGAAAAGAGTTTTGACGGAAACGCGTAAAGTTGTTATTTCATTTTTTTTTTTGAAAAAAACTTTTGTTTTCTTTTAGGTTTTTATGAATAAAAATTGTTGTGTTTTATTCATAAAGTGTCACATTACAAGCGTGAGGGAAAATTAATATACTGCTCGCGGTATACAAGTAATTAAGAGTTAAGTACAAGTATTATTAAGTACGATTTTATTCTTGTAATCCAAAATTCATAAAACATAAAAATTAAAAAGAGCACGGTTCCCAAAATCCGTGGAGAGTAGAATCGAATTGAGGAAAAAAATTGGTTCGGCAGTTTAAGAACAACGATACCGCAGACAGATGTTTAACTTATAACACCCTTCTGTTTGCGTGGGGGTTAAAAACGAAAGTGCTCCGAAAGGAAATCCAGACAGTAGGCTAAATAAAATTCAAAATAAAAACATTTTGATTTATTCCCACACGCGGTCATATCAGCATTTTAGGTCAAATGATTTGCCTAAAAAGATTAAATGACGCAAATGATTTCAGCTGTCGTTTTTCGAGCTGAAATCTAAATATACATACCTACATACATTAATAGATTCCAATCTTGTTTTGTAAACAAATCAGCAAAATATTATCATTGGGCCACTTTTACTCGGTAATGCGTAAATATAACTATAGTATATAAGAATCCATACTTTACATATAAGTAGGTAGGTATATTTAAGTAATCCTGCTTTAAGTATGCTACATATTAGAATAAAAACTTAAAACAGACAATTAAAACGCTCAAACGTTGTTTAGTTTGGGGCCAAACGAAAAAAAAAACTCAACAAAGTGTTAATCTAAGCGTAAAAATTATAGCAAATTTACTAGTGGGATCCAGTGGAAGCGTGGCGAGGAACTTTGAACCTACTGTAAAACTGACAAAGTTCATTTTCCGACGCTGCTTCTAAGCCACAACTCTACCGTGAGCGTTGAGCGTAACTACAGTGACATAACTTTGTGTTGTGTGTTTAAAATGTCTGTAAACTTTTTACTATTGAACTTTGATTACATTTTGAATACATTTCAGGAAACGGTCATAAATGCTGTAAATAAAGAAAGATAGAAAAATATTTTATTTTGTAACTTAAAGACAAAAAAAAACAACAAGTGCGAGTCGGACTCGCGCACGAAGGGTTCCATTATCTATAAAAAATCAAGTTTGTTGTATGTGAGACCCCTTAAATTTTTTTTTTTTTTTTTAGTATTTGTTGTTATAGCGGCAATAGAAATACATCATCTGAGAAAATTTCAACTGTCTAGCTATCACCGTTCTTGAGATACAGCCTGGTGACAGACGGACGGACGTTTTTACCCTTTGGGTACGGAACCCTAAAAACGAACAAACAGTTACAAAATAAGGGCTCACCTCAATAAATAAATGATATTAAAAAATAATAATTAAATTATAATCGTATTCCATTTTCGCCAGCTCGCCGGTGAAACCGGAGAGCGCAGCTAGTTAGCGTTGGATTAAATTATGCAAAGTATTACTAACATAAATATCTTCCTTCCAAAGTGGTGCGTAGGTAAATCCTTTACAAAGTCAGATTGTGCGCCGTCAATTCGTGATTCCATTTGCGTGTTGAATTCGAGTGTGGAGGTCAATGATATGCGGGGCCTGGGAACCGACCGACGCCGACAAGCTGTCAAAGTGGCTGCACACAGGAATGTAGTCAAGGACATCTTCAAACAGGGCCTCAACAAATACATCGTCTGCAACTGCAACTAGCCGTATTTATATGCAACTAGCGTATGTGTTAATTAACTAGCAATCTGTATTACAAATTTCCTCTAATCAAGCTATTACAGCATGAAGAAGTAACAAACACATACTTTATAGGATTTATAATACTTTAGTGATCTAAAAATAGTTATTTTATTTTTTATTATTTTTTGCGCTCGAACCATCTATATGTATTTATTTATTTCTTATTACACACATTTATTACACACATTTATCACATCTAAACATAATACAGAGAACATAAAAATTAAAATTGACTAAGTAATAAATCTAATAAATCTGCAACTGGAGGTAGTTTAGAATTAAGTGAATGGCTGCTGCCGAGCTAGGATTAACTCCTGTATTACGGCAGACTGCAGGAATGCGCTGGATGCGAGCCGCTTCCAACCGGTCTTTATGGAAGTCAAAGGGGAGGCCTATGTCCAGTAGTGGACCATATTAAGAGATAACACCTCTAGTGTAACTGCCATTAAAACTGTAATGTGCATTAGGGACCCTAGTGTAACTGCCATTAAAACTGTGATGTACATTAGGGGCCCCTAGTGTAACTGCCATTGAAACTGTAATGTTGTTATGTTGTATGTTTTGTATGTTTTTGTAGCGTGTTTGTTTTGTAGCGATGATAGCTCAGTGGTTAGCGCGGTAGATTCGCATGCCGAAGGGCGTGGGTTCAAACCCCAACAATGAGCTTGAGCTGCCGGTGAAGGAAAACATCGTAAGGAAACCATTGCATGGTGGTCGGGTACTTTCTAGTACTCGGCTGGCTGGCTACAACCCTCAAGTTGAAAATCTGCAGTCAAGCATCTAACGGTGTGTTCTGGCAGCCTCACTTGAGTGCCAGTTCCATTCCAGGCTAGGTGTGTTTTACCATCTTCGACCACACCTTCACTTAACATCAGGTGAGCTGTGGTCAAACAACTAGCCTGTCAACAATAAAAAAAAATAAAAAAATGTACATTAGTGGCCCCTAGTGTAACTGCCATACGTTCCCTGGATGCACCATTCGGATTGGGGCCCGTATACACACCCGTGCCTTCTAGTCGAATTAACAAGTGCGTCATGGAGGCGTCAGAATCGACGGATTAACGATGCCAATGTCAAGTTCGAGGTTGAAGGCTTCCGGTTATTGATGCACACATCTTACTATGGTAATGTTGTTTGTGACAGTTCCCTTTGTAGTGGTTATGACGTTTTAAAGGCGCACAATCAATAAACGAATTTGTTTTGACGGGAACGCGGAAAAAGCCGTGTCGCCCCATTGTATTTCTTTTTCAAAACTAGTGTTTTTTTCGAATATTTACGTATCTATAGAATAGTGGTGTTTTATTTAAGCCAGTGTGGGAAAGTGATACAATGTGGTGAAACATGACTTTTCGTATTGCGTCCAAAACTTTTATGTTTGACAAGCTAGGTGTTTGACCACAGCTCGCCTGATGTTAAGTGACGGTGCGATCGATGGTGGTAAAGTACACCTAGCCTGAAATAGAACTGGCTCTCAAGTGAGGCAGCCGGAACACACCGTTAGGTGCTTGGCGGCAGATTTTCAACTTGAGGGTGGTAGCTAGCCAGCCGGGTACTAGAAAATATCCTACCACCACGCAAAGGTTTCCTCACGATGTTTTCCTTCACCGGCAGCTCAGGCTCATTGTTGGGGGTTGAACCCACGCCTTTCGGCGTGCGAACCGACCGCGCTAACCACTGAGCTATCACCGCTAAAAAACTTCAACACATAGTTATGTCTATCACACAAGTTTTGAAACTTTAAAAATAACAGATGAAATTCCACCATGTACTGATGACGGTTTAATCGCGAAAATGAATCCGTCTACAGAAGATTGGAATCTGGAAAGCAATGGTGTCTACCATGGCTTTTCTGTGTCTACAGAGCATAGATCGGCTACGACTCACGCACGCAACAAAAATAGCAAAACTTTATTATGAGTCGTCTTGACAATCGCCTACGATTGTCACCTGCAGTGGGGTCCCGGCCTTACAGGTACAAACGGTACTAGGTAGTACATACGTAAGTGCGTAGTACGCGCTGCCTGTTTGGTTTATATACCGCGCGCATGCTCAGCGCCAAAGGCAAATAGAAGTGACATTGTCTGTCCGTCTGACGCCCTTGTACGACCGGGGCCCTCGGACGGGGTACTCCGAAAATTGCCGAGCTCCGTGCGTGCGTACTCTCGCAACATTGGGGTGGCTACAAATTTCTAAAAGAACAACTGGAAATGAAACTAAGTGAGAGGTAAAAAAAATGGTAAAATAAACAAATATTTTCTTTCCGAATTTCTAACGCTAGATTTCTGTTTACTATTCCTTTCTTATTAAAATTCAAAGTTGAAGTACTGGTTAGTTTTTATTTTTAATGGTTAACAAGCTAGGTGTTTGACCACAGCTCACTTGATGTTAAGTGACTGTATGTTCGAAAGATGGTAAAGCACACCTAGCACACACCTGGAATAGAACTTACTCTCAAGTGAGGCTGCTGAAACACACTGATACGTGTTTGGCGGCATATTTTTAACTTAAGGGTAGCTAGCCTAGCTAGGTACATGCTATGGTTTCCTCACGATATTTTCCTTCCCCAGCAGTTCAAGCTTATTGTCGTGACCGACACCCTTTGGCGTGTGAACTGACCGCGCTAACTACTGAGCTAACATCGCTACAAACTATAGCGTCGAGTAGGTCCGGTCCTACGCAAGTACTTGCCAGCTTGTCCAAACGACTTCTGAACCAACACGTTTCGTAGTACATTTCGCTAATCTTGTACTAGAATCATGTTCACAGAGGGTAACCAAGTACGCTAGTACCCAACTCCCGAGCGAGGTAAGGTCACGCGTGTACGGCAAATCTGTCAATGTTATTTTGAAAATAAACCTAACCTAGTAATATATGTATTTAGTTATTATTTATTCTGTGCTTGTAGATACATGTATTGTATACTTTAATATTTTTCATCAAAATTTGATTTAACCCAAATGTTTAAACCCTTTGCCCAATCTGCGAAAATAAATGGGCGAGCTGAATGTGAACCGAAAATGAGACGAAATTATTTACTGCGAATGAGAAATCTACGAATATAACAAAAGCTCTACAGTTTTGGCTGATTGGGAGTAAAGGGTGTCGAATTTGTAAATGTATTAAGGAGTATGATTGTGGTTGGCGATATTATTTCTGGAAGAGAACTAAAACATGCCGTTTCACGATCTACACTCCTATTTCAACTTGATTCTTCTGATCACACACAATGTCATTACGAAATACTACTGAATACTGTTTGTCTCTGTTTTTTGTGTAATAAAGAAAGAAAGAAAATAATTTTATTTTGTAACACAGACAAAATAAAATTATTTTCTTTCTTTCTTTCTTTCAAATAATAATCACTATAAAATCCCACTAATAATATACTATTATAAATGTGAATCTTTGGATGGATGTTTGTTACTCTTTCACGCAAAAACTACTGAACGGATTTGGATGAAATTTGGTATGGAGGTAGCTGAGACACTGGATTAACACATAGGCAACTTTTTATCCCGAAAACGTGTAGCTGGTAACACCGCGGGGCGCAGCTAGTAAAATATAAAATAGAGCACAAAAATAAAAACGAAAGTCTTTTAGCTGGAAACAGAGATCATTTCAACATCTACACTCAAAAGTAATTGGAATAATTGTTGATTATTTCCCTATAAATATTGTAATTTAGCGTCTGTTCCAAAAATCCCGACAAATGAGATCTGTTCGCAGAAATATCGAATAAGTTTTATCATCAGAGGTAATCTGTAATCACGGCGGAGTATCGACGAATCATGGAAATTGAAAAGATTTTTGCTTTTAATTAAAGGTAGTATAATACTGTAAACAATATTTACATTGGTATCGTTTCCCCGAACAATCACCGATCAGGACAAAAACACATCAATATTACGAGGAATCCGAAATTTTATGGAGAAAGCGTTTATTTATGGCTCATTTACACTTTCGTGCGAAGCGAAGGCGAAGATTCGTAATTCGCTATATATATAGTATAATTTCAGACAATTCGCATTATTATTATTTTGTAGGTATTATACAATTATTATTATTATTTTTTTTATAATAGATAGGCTTGCGTTTGACCGCCATCCCGCCTGATGTTAAGCGAAGATGCGGTCTGCGGTGGAGCACGCTCGCCTTGAAGAAACCGATTCACACGCGACTTGAAGGTACCCAGACTATATTCATTGGGGAACACCCACTCGGGCAGCTGATTCCAATGTCTAGCGGTATGCATGAAAAAGGTGGAATCAAACCACAAAACGTAGACTTATATATATATAACATAATTGAAGCAGTCATACGACTATGTAGTGGATCTCCTTAGCAGAAAGTCGTCTAAGTAAGTACCACCGCAGTATGAGATATTCTGTCGCCAAACAGTAGTGTTTTTATAACATTGCTGTGTTCCGGTTTGAAGGGTACCGCAGCTAGCGAAATTACTGGCCTGTTGAGACTAAAGTCACAAAGTAATGAGCGCCAAAGTAGCGATACCCCGGACTTTGTTCTGCAACTCAAAGTTCTGTGTATTGATGCAATGGTCATGGACATGCGTTATCTCTAACCATCAGGAGAGCATATCGTTCGTCTCATTACTTTTAAATTTAAAAAAAGCTTATCACATATTAACAAGCTTAATTACGACAATGAAATACCATGACTGCCCATTAATCATTTTTATTTCCAAAAAGTTATAACCAGTGTCACTGGGGATGATGATGATGATGATGATGATGATTCTAACGATACCCATACATACTCAAATATGTCCAGGCATTTAAAATTTATGATGGAATAAAGAAATTCGCATCCATGCATGCAACCTTGAAAACATTACCTACACTACAAAAATGAGACAAAAATGAAGTGGTTTGAATAAAATAAAATTTTTGAGTAATTTCCGTCACCCCTGAAGAAGTGCCATTAAGATTTCTAGAAATCGTAGAAAATTGAGATTAGCCTGTTACATCAAGGAACGCCCAACTTGTCAAAAGAAAGTATTCATTCAATTTATATTAGGGCACTTGAAATATTTCTCAGGAGGCTTGAAATCCAGACAAAGTACTTTCGTAGTCTAATTTTGAAGTTTCTAAACTACGGAGACATTTAATTTGCTTCAATTAATTTAATGGAAGCTAAAAATCTGCGAACAAAGCGGGTAATCAGGCTAAATACCTATTTTAATAATGGCAGTACCAAAGTTAGCGTCAAAACCCAGTGGGCCTTTGGTATATCCTCAAAGTAAAGAATGTGATGCACTGAGCACTAAAAACATAATTCGTAAATGTATATTTTGCATCAATTTTTTAATTTTTAATTAAGGGCAGTTCTAGGGAATTTCGAAGAACTTGTGAAATCAAGAAGTAAAACAATCTTTCATTTAATTTTCTATCAGAAATACGAGTAAATAAATATATATGTATATGAATTAATAAATATATTAAATTTCTAAATAACTTTTCTACTTTAACGATTTTTTTAATACAGTAATCAATTTCCATAAAAATAATATTTTAATAGATAAAGATACTATCTAAAATTGACAAAATTTTGACAGTATGGCCTTAAAATGTTTGTTAAATAAACCTATATCTGTTTTGTTATGTAGTTATATGTATTATAAATAAAAACCAAAAAAAAAAAATAATAGTTAAAGCGTCTACCTGTCGTCACCGTTATTAGTATCGAGCAAGAAACGGTAAAAAATCAAGTTTGTTGTATGGGAGCCCCCTTTAAATGTTTATTTTATTTTTAGTATTTGTTGTTATAGCGGCAATAGAAATACATCATCTGTGAAAATTTTAACTGTCTAGCTATCACCGTTCTTGAGATACAGCCTGGTGACAGACGGATGGACGGACGGACAGCGAAGTCTCAGTAATAGGGTCCCGTTTTTACGCTTTGGGTACGGAACCCTAAAAACGCGCTAATTTAAACTACATTGTTACAGTAAGCTAAAAATTACTTTTTCAATTCAAACTGCGAACCTTTTCTTTTTTTTCGAAGTCTAAAAATATCAATTAAAAAAAAATCATCAATGACTTCCACAAAGGGATAACAAGAAGAAACGTCACGTGGTGTGCCTCAAAGCTAAAACCTCCCGGTCCATTCCGAAATTAGAAACAGTACTTTACCGGCTACCGAAACCGCCGAGGCTCATAATTCGCGTTTTATCTATGAGTCAATCGCGTAAATGGTTCTACAAGTCTATATAAAATGCTCCTATATGACCTATATATATATATATATAGGTTGCAAAAAAGGTCGTGTCGATCTCGCATTGTAATGCTTCATTTCTGGCGTAAATTTGAGCATTTTGGTGTTTTTGGGTACATTTATAAATAAAAATAGAATAAAAAATATCATTGGACATTACACACAGCGCCATTTGACCCGAAAACTAACCAAAGCTTGTACTATGGAAGACAGATAACTGATAGAATACTTAAATAGTTTTTTTTTTAAATACATACATATACTAGACAGCCCTGTTGGTTCATTGGTAGTATGTCTGCTCCAAGAGCCGAAGGGCGTGGGTTCGATTCCCACCCAGGACAAGCATTTTGTGATATAAACAAATGCTTGTTCTGTGTCTGGGTGTACTGTATGTATTTACAAAAAAAAAGTATTTAAGTATTCTATCAGTTATCTGACTTCCATAGTACAAGCTTTGCTTAGTTTGGGGTCAGATGGCGCTGTGTATAATGTAAAAAGATGATGTTAATATAATTATGTGTCACATTACAAATACTCTTCTAAGGTTATCAATTCTTGGAGACAGAGAGGCGAAAGAAGATTTGTTCTCTGCAATGAGTTTGTCCTAATGATGATAGCAATACTCATTTGGAGCAGCTCAACGAATTTTTGCTTCAAACTTCAAGCATCGTATTCGATCAGCATTATCCTTTCGAAGGTGCGACGGTACTTCACGCCGGAACAGTTGCTTACCTTATACCAAGCACAAGTTCGGTCGTGCATGGAGTATTGTTCGCACCTTTGGGACGGATCAGCCAAATACCAGCTTGAGGAGTTGGAGTCCATTGAGAAACGTGCTAACAGGCTCATAAACAACGATTCGCTTGTTCAGAAAAGGCTTGCTTGTCTGTCGGTTTTCTACCGGATACATTTTGGAGAGTGCGCTTCAGATCTGCATGACCTAATTCCACCTTGCCCATTCTACTATCGGACAGCCAGGAGCTTTAAATAGCGACACCGCTTCATGGTTGATGTTCCAAAAGCTCGAACTAAGCGGTTTGATTCCACTTTTTTCATGCGTACTGCTAGACATTGGAATCTGCTGCCCGAGTGGGTGTTCCCCAATGAATATAGTCTGGGTACCTTCAAGTCGCGAGTGAATCGGTTTCTTCTAGGCGAGCGTGCTCCACCATAGACCGCATCTTCGCTTAACATCAGGCGGGATGGCGGTCAAACGCGAGCCTATCTACTATAAAAAAAAAGTCTTTCAGCTGAAAGATAGTTCTGTCGGGGTTTTTCTTACAAGCCTCGTTTCTTGTACTTAATTAGAATAATTACAAAGACAGGAATTTTTATGCCGCCAGAAAGGACCACTCAAAACGTCGTCCGAGTTCGCGAATTAGTCATTCAAAGATTATCTCGAGACGGGTCAAAGTCGGCGGTATCAAATGTCACTTCTTTAGACTTAACCCGAATACGACCGGGAATTTTTTCTCGAAACTTTTTTGTTGAAAAGTTTACGGCTAATTTGGTTAAACTTTTTGTCGCTAATACCAGTTTCGCAGAAGGACTGTGTTGACACTAGCGCCGTGCGTTTCCGGATTTGACTTTTTTTTTTTAAATCAAGGTTTGTTTGCACAGGCAAGTGAAACGTTTTGACAAGCCATTCTCATGGGGGATATAAATTCCTGTTACTTGACAAATGACAATCGGACGGACAGAAATGGAAACATGAAATATTACAACAATGTTTTATAGAAAATTTGAGTGAAACTCTAGCACCGCAATCGCTATCCTGCGAGCTTCATTTATTATGCTAATAATCTACTGTTTTATTCAAGAAATTGTGATTTGCCGCAAATAAAGACTAAAATAAATGCCAGTAGCTGTGATTTCACTGTAAAAATATGCTCTATTTGTCCATAAATGGAAAAAAAATTGTTTGTACGGAAATCGAACCACCTTAAGTATTCTATGTATACATACATATCTGACTTCCATAGATTCGCTTAGTTTTGGGTCAGATGGCGCTGTGTGTAATGTCCTACGATATTTTTTTTTTATATGCTTTTTGCGTACCTACAATACGGACACCATAGAATCGTGAGCTTTGTGTTGAGAGGAGTAAGTATCAAAATTCAACTGACAAGTGCGGTGGTCGGCGTGCCCACACGCAGTTGAATAGAAACTTAATGTAAAAAATGGGGCCCTGACTGTTCGTTAGAGGCGCGTGTCCATCATGCGGGCCCCATTAGAATGCAACTGGCTTCACTTAAGAGTTGAAGGTGGGAGCTACCATCGTATTTTTTGAACTAAACTTTCAACATCTCGTAGTAAAATTTTAGTTCCTATCTTTATCCACTTCTGCATTATAGTCAAGTCACTGTATTGACATGCGTCATTATTAAATGTTGAGTATCGGAAGTAAGGTATTTAATATCCGGAGTTACGAATAGAAGTTCTGTTATGAAGTTTGTTTAAAGACAAATGAGGGAGTTAAACAAATCAGTATCACATTTAACGTCACATAAATGTTTGTACTGCTGGGACTCGAACCCACGCCCTTCAGCTCTTGAATCAGATATTTTTTTAGTCATAAAATAAATCAAGACTTTTTAAATGACCCTTCCGAATTGACCACGCGAACAAAGGCACGGGTAAAAGCTTGTAAATAAATAAATTACGTAGGACGTTACACACAGCGCCATCTGTACCCAAACTAAGCAAAGCTTGTGCTATGGATGTCAGATAACTGTTAGAATACTTAAATACATTTTTTTTTTTGTAAATACATATAGTACTCTGACCCAGACACAGAATAAGCATTTGTTTATATCACAAAATGCTTGTCCTGGGTGGGAATCGAACCCACGCCCTTCAGCTTTTGGAGCAGACATACTACCAATGAACCAACAGGGCTGTCGAAATAAATAAACTAACATCGGAGAACATTTCAAATAACTTTCCGAGTAACGAAACGAAATTCCAGAGCATCGTTTTGGCACTCATTACTTTAAGCCATCCTATGGTTAGTCTCAATAAGCTTGCAATTTCGCTAGTGGCATCTTTACACGCTATTGCTTGTCGGGAAAATATTTGACACAACGGCCTAGACGACCTTCTGCTAATAATATCTACCACTTAGTAAAAAACAGAATGTTTTCGAAAATATCCGTGTCTATTATAACTTTAATCTACATTGATGACTTAATAGTTGACCAGTCATTGCGTGTAGAACATTCTCAAAGTCAACTGTAAGTTGGGTGGGGTGTGAGAGTGGATTATGGTCATTTTTCAATAGCGAGCATAACGTTTCTAATCTTTGTTTTGTATGTGTGGACCCGCATAAGTGGAAGTAAGCTTAATTAATACTTTTGTGTAAATCGCTTAATGTTATTCTCTGTTATAAATCATTGGAAGTGATAGCGTGACGAATGGAGGTTAGTTTAGTTGGAAAATAACACATGTTTTATTTGTGGAATCAATATTTGGTGATTAAAATACGGGTCATCCGTAGGATATAATGACCAAACAAATGAATTATGAAATAAGACTACGTAACAGATTTTATTTTAAATAACTCGTCATTGAAATTTGCTCCTAAAGACTTCTATGTTAAGCTGTTCCTTTTTTTTTTATATAGCTGACAGGCTAGGTGTTTGACCACAGCTCACCTGACGGTGTGGTCGATGATGGTAAAGCACACCTAGCCTGGAATGGAACTGGCTCTCAAGTGAGGCTGCCGGAACACACCGTTAGATGCTTGGCGGCAGATTTTCAACTTGAGGGTTGGCTAGCTAGCCGAGCGGATATACCTACTATCAAGGAGCCAACAGTAAATAAAATTATCTGTTAGGTTTTTTTTGCAGGCTAGCGTTTGACCACGATCTCATCTGATTTTAAGTGATGCAAAGTTATTTTTATATTCAAAACATCAAAAACATAAACGGTTTATTACACCCACAGATATTGTTCAAAACCAGGGAAACAGTGCCAAAATCATTTCGAAAACTAATCCCAATCCCCAATTTGCTCGCAATCCATTTAATGGCCATCCAGAGTTTGGACAGTCCAAATTCGCGTTTCGTGTACGAGCCCCGCGATATGATCTAAAATGGTGGGCTTATCGCTATACTCGATTTCTACGTCATTAAAATCATTTTACCCGCAAACGTAATTGGTTGTGAGTCAGGCCTTCATCACAGTGTAAAACAGTGACTGCACTTTTGGAACCATATAAATATAATTATGTATGTATTATAAGTATAAATTTACAACAACAAAAAAGTATTTAAGTATTCTATCAGTTATCTGGTACCCATAGTACAAACTTTGCTTAGTTTGGGCTCAGATGGCGCTGCGTGTAATGTTCTACGATATTTATTTATTTATATATCCAAGTACATTTCACATCTAGCTCCAAACTAAGTAAAGCTTGTACTATGGGTACCAAATAACTGAAAGAATACAAGTGTATAGTATGTATTTTTTTCCAAAAAAAAATAAAAGTATAAAAAACAAAAACAATACGAAAAACTTGAAGTGAGTTGTTAACCTCACATATAATTATGAGAAATAAAAATAAATTTTAAAGTACTTTAAAAACAAGGAAGTTTAGGTACTGCGCTACATAACCTCTTTGCCCCTTCACTAAAATTGGCAATATGACGCCGTATGCCATATGTGGGCAGTTTATAATTCGCCAGCATTATTATGCAGGGGATGTATGGGGGTGATATGATACAACGAAGCGATAACAGCGAAATAATGGTAAATTATTATGTGTGTTTTATGATACAAATCATAAACAACGGATTAATATATACAGAGATGGCGATGCATACAAAAGGCGGTTTATTTGGTTGATCGGACAGTGGTTTATACAGCTCTAAGAATTCACGGCTTACGAACATGTGTCACAGCTGGGGTCACGTGCCACTGGAATATAAAACAGTTACAAATCGAAATATTAAATGTAACAAAAATAAAAAATATATAAACGTACGATTCATGTAAATACGTACGAGCCAGACAATACATTTTGAAGTTCAATTAAAATCAAATTTAAACCGATTTCAAAGGAAAGTAAGGTTCTGTTACTAAAGAGTCATATATATATATATACCTACCTCTGTACTGTGTGTACCTATTTATGTATGTATGTTCACAACTCTCTTTATATACGATTATTTTTTAATTACCTAGTAGAAAAAAAATGTTTTATCTACTGCTATAACTGAACCCATCTATGAAGAAAAAACTTATAAAATCGATGTCGAAAAATTATCCGCAAGAAATGAAATGATTCCTGGTTATTATTCTACACACAGGCACCTAAACCTAGTCCGTCGCAATTTAATTCATAAAACACGCGATAGTGCGATAGAGAAAGAAAATGTTTATGCAAATATTTTCAATGAAAGCCGCCATTGGTTATCGCCAGCTGGTCCGGTGATAGTATTTTTTTGTCGCAAACGCGTAGTAGTAGGTACATAATTTTAGGCAGGATTTACGAAAATTTTGACTAGTAATAACTTTGACATTTCATAATACAACAATAAACAAAAACTCATATTGCACATTAACGATGTCTCACTCGGTCTGTATTACCCATTAAAATGTTTCTAGTAATTAAGAACAAGTGGTGTATATATATTTTTTTTTATTTAAAAGGCGAACGAAACTCTTGGTAAAAGGTAACGCCTGCCCTGACTGTTGTAGCGGTGACTCGAACCAGATCTATATACACTACAAAATGAGGTAACATCTTGCTAGCTTATTTTAGCAACAGCTCCAGAACCAAACGTTTTGACTCTACGTTTCTCATCCGTACGGCCAAGGAATGGAACAAGCTACCGGCTTCCTTGTTTCCTGATACATATGGGTGTTCTGTATGTATTATGAGTATGTATTTAAAAAAAAAAGTATATAAGTATTCTATCAGTTATCTGACTTCCATAGTAGCTTTGCTTAGTTTGGGGTCAGATGGTGTACACGTTTACGCTGTGTGTAATGTGCTGTGATATTTATTTATTTTATATAATCTGGATCTTTTCAAGGTCAGAGTGAATAGGTATCTTCTAGGTCTGCGTAATTCATCTTCGACCACATCGTCGCTTACCATCGGGCGAGTTGGTGGTCAAACGCAGACTTATCCGTATTAAAAAAAAAAGAAAAAAAAACTAGAGCGCGAAATACTTGTGTCTGTAAAAAAGATTTATTAAATTATAACAAATACCAATTTTCGGTTATGGCTCGGTGACAATACTTGGGGTCGGTTTGCAATATCGTCAATCATTTGTCAAGTTACGTTTTTAGGGGACACTTGTGGGACAGGCAACATTATATAGCGGTTTGGTACAGATGTGCGATCAAGATATAATATACTATGGAAACTGACGTAGTTTAGACACATTTTTATTTCAAAAACATATACGTTAACGTAATAACCTATTTCGTTTTATTATATAGTTATAGTTATAGTCTCAAAGTAATGAGCGCCCAAAGCAGTGATGCCCTGGACTTTGTTTTGTTACTCAAAGTTCTATGTATCGCTGCAATGGTCATGGATTATCTCTTACCATCAGGAGAGCGTCCCGTTCGTCTCAATACTTTTTACATAAAAAAAAAGTTAAACGTGAAATTACGCACGTAGGTACTTTACTACTCACTACCTACTAAAGGGCGTGGGTTCGATTCCTACCCAGGACAAGCATTTTGTGATAGAAACAAATATTTGTTCTGTGTCTGGGTGTACTGTATGTATTATAAGTATGTATTTACAAAAAAATAACTATTTAAGTATTCTATCAGTTATCTAACTTCCATAGTACAAGCTATGCTTAGTTTGGGGTCAGATGGCACTGTGTGTAATGTCCTACGATATTTATTTATTTATTATTATAAATGTGAAAGTTTGGATGAATGGATGTTTGTTACTCGTTCACGCAAAAACTACTGAACGGATTCGGACCCTAGATAAGCACATAGGTTACTTTTATCCGGAAAACATATAGCGGGTAACACCGCGTGGCGCAGCTAGTACTATCATGATTATGTTAACAAATCCACCAGAGCTCACGCTAAAATATAATTTGCCCAACCTTAGATATTCAATGTAAATTTAAGTTTGAGCGCATGTAGGTAAACTCGGAGCTAATAAATTAGTTACCAGTCGAGGAAGTAACAAATTTTCCTGGTTTGCAATCACACGCCAGCGCCGATAGAACGCTCGTATTTCGTTTGTTTATTTACCATTTGGTCTGCAGTTTGTAATAACCACGGATAAATATATACTGGCCCGATTCTATTGTTATGGTTGGTATTACTGTTTGTTTAACTGTGTGGATCACAAGTTCTTCCAGGGCCACAGGTACGAGCATTAACAGCGCCATCTAGCCCCAAACGATGCAAAG
The DNA here is from genome assembly GCA_905404145.2 of Biston betularia. Classification (NCBI taxonomy): domain Eukaryota; kingdom Metazoa; phylum Arthropoda; class Insecta; order Lepidoptera; family Geometridae; genus Biston; species Biston betularia. The sequence goes on along the minus strand of FR989873.1, from coordinate 2,081,089 downwards.
CTTTTACTAAGGGAACCAAATAACTGATTAAATTAAATTCATTTATTGTGATAAATACGACAATTAGGTACCTACAATCAATTATATCCATCTTACATTTAAATAATGATAATAATTTCTTTTACGCCCTGAGACTCGATGGAGTGACGATATACGTAGGACAGCTGGCGGTGGATGGAAGCGAAAAGCCGAAGATCGGGTTGTGGAAGTGGCGTGTCTTGGGAGAGGCCTATGTCCAGCAGTGGACTTCTATAGGCTGATGATGATGATGAATAATTACTTTTACATAAAAAAAACAATATCGGCAATTTGAACAAACAACTTTTGAATCAATGTTAGCGTCTCTAACTTGAATCAATGTTAGCATCACAATTCATTAGGCATAAGAAGAAAAAGGCTTCTTATCCCATATATAGCCTACTAGCAACGCACTAATTAGAGTGCGTTGCTAGTAGGCTATATTTTTTGAATTTGAATAGGTTTAAGGTGCTCCTTTAGATACTTTCATTGTCTGTGCTTCCATCTTAACCAAATATAAAAAAACCCCTTCACGACGATATACGAAAAATGAAAATTAAACCCACGAGGGTAAAACTAAAAATAATTTAAAAATTTTTAAACTTTTAAACCTTTCAGTGATCAAAACCCAAAAAAATGTTTGAAAAAATACGAATGAGATAATATTTAATCTGTCGCTAAAATTATATGCGTCCCACACAGCTCAGCTTCCTAAAAACAATGTTAGAAAAGAAATAGACAAATTAACTCCAGGCTTATGATAAAAGAGATGTTTGCATTACCATCACATTAGAAACAAGGGCGGCCCGCCCACCTTTCTTTTCTAAATATCTTCCAAACTAAAACAAACATTAAAGCAGAGATCAAGTTTCAGATCCAAGATAGGTGTGTTTACCATCTTCGACCATACCGCCACTTAGCATTTGTTGAGCTGTAGCCAATTGTTGTTACTTACATTTATTATTGAAAATTCTTGACCTGTAACAGCTCGTTATCAATAAATATGATTATGATGCCACCTCCCGCGGTGTTACAGTGGCTAAATACTGGGAGAAACCCATCTAATAATAATAAAAAAATAACAATAATAATTTGAAACATCGACTCGACGAAGTAGGTGATTATGATACCCAGCCGGCCAAGCTGCCTTTACCGGCAGCTCAGCGTCATTATTCGGGGTTGAACCCACGCACCTCTGCGTGTAATCCAACTACGCTAACCACTGAGATATGATACGAAGCGTAACAGAATCACAACGAAATAATTTCGGAGAACACAGTACATATCCAATTTCTAAACAACATAAATATCGTACGCACTGTTAATGTCGCGGCCACGCCCTCTGCCGAAGAATCTGTAGTACGAAACGCCGATGACGCGGCGGATAAGCGTGCCAGAAAACTAATTAGACGTATTGTATATCAACACACGCCGGATCTCTTTGATTTGAGAAACGAATCACACGAATATGTTTACTGAGCGTGCCCACATATCCTATCTCGGGTAGGGTTGCCGGGTGGGCTGGACGATAAATCGAAATGTGCGAGTGTTGAGAACTCTTTTTTTTTTTATTGACAGGCGAGATGTTCGCTTTCAAGTGAGGCTGCCGGACACACACTGGTTAGATGCTTGGCGGCAGATTTTCAACTTGAGGGTGGTGGCTAGCTAAGTAGTAGAAAGTACCCTACCATCACGCTAAAACCACGCTTTTATTTAAGACTTGCGGACGCCTCGCGCTTTCACCCGCGTAGTTCCCGTTTCCTTGGGAATATAGGGTTAAAAAGTATAGCCTATGTCACCCGGAGATAGTGTAGCTTCCCAACGGTGAATAAATTTTTGAATTCATTATTTAATTACAAACATACAAAAATCCAAAAATACAAATCTTTCCTCTTTATAATATTAGTGTAGACTAATATAGGTAGTTACGGCCAGCTTTTTCACGAAGACAAAGACCAAAGACACGATTTGATCCACGTTCATTGTGCGTGGACAGGGGAATGCATTGCCTGACTGGATGTTCCCCGATGGTTACAATCTGGGTATCTTCAGGTCGAGAGTGAATCGGTATCTTCTAGCCAAGCGTGCTTCATCTTAGACCATCATCACTTGACATCAGCTATAGTATACGTAATATAGATTGCAATTTCCTGCTATAAAAAACGACAGCCCTAATGGCAACACCTTGGACCGCAATATTACAGAGTAAACAAACGAAGGAACAGTTGTAAATTTAACACCACAGCACATTTCATGAATGATTTGTACTTGGTCTACAAAACTTGTGTTATTACCGATGCCACTGCTTCCCTTTTATCCCTGAAACACGCGAAATATACCCGTGTTCCTCATAGCTTAAGAGTTAACGTAGCTGCATGTTAATCTTGTATTTGCAAACGGTTGCATGTCAAGGCCTGAACAGTCGTACATTTGAAGTAAAGAGCTTAGAGCGACAGATTTATTCATTAAATATTTAGTTTTTTCAATAAAATTCTAATTATTTATGCTAAGTAGTGCAGCGCTGTAGCTGGGAGTAATTTTAGATCAACTAGAATAGTTCGGGAAAAATATCCGAGTCTCCTAATAAAGTCCTTGCCAAATCTTGGAATTACGAATCGTATTACGCAAGACGTTAAGATACATATCTCCAGAATACATTTATAAAGGATGAGTAAGATATACGTAACATACATGAATATACCGCACGCAAAAATCTGCTGTTCTAACATCTGGGCAAAGACATACGCTATAGCCTACAAAGCGTGACATTCCACCAGGAAATATTTCGCGTTCACTTTTCCGTACATACGCATATATATTTCATCTCCGAAGGCTCGTGTGTGAAGTTCCTAAATATGTTCTCCCTTTACCAAAAAAGCGCTAAAAGTTTTAAAAGACACTAAGCCCAATGAGCAGTAACAAGAATAAAATAAATGCATTTCGAACACAATCTAAGAGCTAGTGACTCAAACCTCAGTCTAAGAATAGTGGAAACGCGAGTAAATCAAATGATGTAAGCGAACGCCGGTAGTACGGTTGTAGCGTACAGATATAGATAGTAGGTCAGTTAATCAATATAATATGAGGGTAGTTAAGAAAGTTGGTGTTCATAAAGCAATTCAAATTAAATTCTAATTATTTTTATTGACACAAAAACGATTAAACAGTTACATTTATGTCACAAAATTATTAAACAACAAACTAAATTCAAAATACAAATAAAATGTCAAAAACAAATATATTCTATATAGTGGCACTAGTATATAATATATTATATACTAGTGCCACTTATGGAACTAGTTAATAAGGTTTTTTGTTCTCTGTACTCTTTTCTATTTATGATGTGCACAATAAAGTGTTCTATCTATCTATATTCTAATAAGTTACCTATATGTCAGAAAAAACATCGTCAAGACCTGAGTTGTCGTGACTCTTGCACCTGTCCCAAGTGAATGGCAATAGAGACAATTCAGTATACTGAGATCTCTATGGAATAAGGAGCATGAAGTATAACAAGTTGGTAAAGGGCTAGCATTATAAGCTGATTAAATTTTCTGATCAAGTTACTAAATGTTCTGCTATCAGAATCCAGAAACTATGATGTTCTCATGTTAGTCAGAACACTCAAAGTAATGAGCGCCAAAGCAGTGATGCCCTGGACTTTGTTTTGTTACTCAAAGTTCTGTGTACAGCTGCAATGGTCATGGACAGGCGTTATCTCTTACAATCAGGAGAGCGTCTCGTTAGTCTCATTACTTTTTACATATTAAAAAAATCTAGAATGACGAGTGAACTCACAGAGCGTAACTATTACTAGACGTTTATTAAACTAATATCTAAAGTACGTTGCTATATAAGTCGAATATCTATGGTTATAGAGTGCAGATCAGCTCAACGATAGTTATGGGCGGTGCAGTCCGAGGGTCAATAAAGCTATTAGATGGCGCTATGTTAGCCATTACGAGCGGCGACGGACTGGGGAGAATGAAGTGACAAGGAATTTGGCAACAATGGGATATTTTTTTATCAGTAAATAGGCTTGCGCTCGACCTTTATCTCGCCTGGTGTTAAGGGAACCCACCACCATAAGGGATAAGGGAGCCTACCACCATGCTATGGTTTCCTCACGTTGTTTTCCTTCACCGGAAGCTCAAGCTCATTGTTGGGGTTTGAACCCACGCCCTTCGGAATGCGAACCAACCGCGCTAACCACTGAGCTATCATCGCTACAGACTCTGATAAGCAATATTCCGATTTTTCTTTTTATTTTCGTCTCCGGAGAGATCACTGAAATTACATTTGATCAAATATTTTTTTAAATTCTTCTATTTAGTATGCTCAATCAAAATATAAACATAATGGTCATATAAATGACTAAATTCTTGAAAATTTAATCTGGGTGCTCTAAAGAGGTGATTGGTTCGGTTTCTTCTAGGTAAGCGTACTCCATCGTAGATTGCATCTTCGTCAGGTGAATTGATGGTCAAACGCAATCCTATTTAATAATAAAAAATAGGATAAAGACAGGTGATGCATGTATAACATACCTGCTTGCTTATGATAGGTATTTGTGTGTATATTAATTTATCTATGTAGTAATATTTAAGTAATTGTATAAATATTTCTTGTTTCTATTGTTTCGTAACTGTGTCCTTTTTTTGTATATAATGTGTATTGTATTATAGTTAACTCTGAAACGTTTCGGTGCATTACTGTAAGTTTTGAGTAAATAAAATAAAATAAAAATGTTGGCTAATGGACTGCAATGAAAAAGATAACAACATTTATTTATAATATCTACCAAAGTTTTAGATTCAATTAAACAAAATAAAATCACTTAAAATAATAAATACGCTAAAAGGCCGCTATCAATGGGAATAGTTCCCAAAACGCTGGCCCCATTGCCGCGTTGTTTGGCAATACTCAAACGCTGAGCAAAATAAAGGCCAGCGTTTTGTTCACGTGTGGCGTCGACCAGACGAGATGACAATTCTTTAAAAATTTTTTTGCTCCCGGTCCCGACGTTCCTAAAGTTTCAACCCCAAAAGGCTCAAATATGTACCCACTGTTAAACAACATTTTAATAAATTGGTGTTTAATATCCTCATATTTTTACATCATGGTCACCATATACATAAGGCGGAAGATAACACGACCAATTTGCAGATCTAATATCCGAGCATGGTATTACTCGCGCCCACTACATCACTGACGGATCCATATGGGGGACCTTTATGACATCCCCTGGATCCCCAAAGATCCCCCCTAGATCCCCCGAGGTCCGCGCTTATTAGATAATGAGCTTCGGCCTTTTTTTCTCGTTTTGCCAGATTTTCGCGGTGGTCAGCGGGGATTTGAACCTCTGTTGTTTTTTGTGCCGTGATTTCGTGGCAAAGTTGTGATTGAAATTTTGATTAAATTTTGTGCAGGGCTGGTGCTTAATTTTAATATATGTATTTGTGGAATTGCATTTTAGATTTAAATCATGATTTATTTGAATTTAATACATTATAAGTTTGTAACTGTTTCAATGCTTATTAATTATTATTAATGCAACTTTATGGGATAGAAATAAAGAGAGAATACCTACATATTTAATTTGATCGTGGAATGGTTACTGTTTAAACTATCGAGGCCGTCGACTGTTTGTTCGAATTTATAAATAATAATAATCAATTACATAAAGCTTTTATTCTTTAACTTATCAGTAATTAAATTAAATAAAAACCAAAACTTTGAAAGCAACACAAAGAGACGTGTTTCACCACATTATATAAATCTTGTGGGCATAATTAGTTCCTTTATGAATAAACTAGCCGCGCCCTGCGGTGTTACTCGCTACATGTTTTCCGGATAAAAAGTAGCCAATGTGTTAATCCAGGGTCTCAGCTACCTTCATACTAAATTTCATCCAAATCCGTTCAGTAGCTTTTGCGTGACAGAGTAACAAACATACTCACAAACTATTGCATTTAAAATATTTGTAAGAAGTAGGATACTAGTAGGAAATAAGATTTGTACCTACTTCTAACAGAATCATACCAACTTATATTTACTGCTATCTACCTATCCAAACGTAACTATCAAATAATGTGTCGACGACAACTTAACACGGCCCCTACAGTGGGCGACAGCTGCATCTAAACCGCTCATTATAGAACGACAAACTTAGCCGTATCCACCGGGCCAAATTACATAACTAAAATTTTCGATAAGGGGTTAAAAGCAATACGAGTGTGGCTCCCTCATTCAACTCCACAGATAACTTAGTCCATGCAGTACTTGTGAGTATGTGAGTCTAGACCGGACGCCGGACCCAAAATTAATTGTCTAGGGACGGATATTTACTTGCACACTTGTCCCGGGTTGGAGTGCTTCGGGAGTTGGAAAAGTGGCGCTGAATTTCGTTACGTCGATCTCGTGTTGAAGAACTTTCAGTGCTTTTTACATTATTATGTTAACGAAAACAAAATTTACATAGATAAGTTTTTCAAGCAGTGGTGCTCGTCCAAAATACATATTTATTTGGAATAAAAAGATAATAAAGCTATCACGAAATGAAATTAAACTAACGATTTACATTCTATAATAAAAATAACATACATATTAGGTATATACAATAAGTAATTATTTTTTTCAAGCAATATAGCAAAGAAAAGAATGTCATATTTTTGTAAAAATTCTGCTCTATATTTATATTTTATCGTTTAATCTTCATTATAGCATTACAGTTTGTAGCAATGATTGCTCAGTGGTTACCGCGGTTGTATCACATGCCGAAAGGCGTTGGTTCAAGCCCCAATAATGAACTTGAGCTGCCGGTGAAGGAAAACATCGTGAGGGAACCACAGCATTGTGGTACTAGTGTGGTGTCTAGTACTTGACTGGTTAGCTACCACTCTCACCAAGATCTTAGCTTGGTTCTGAAGCACGCGATGGAAGGTGTATTGCGAATGGAAGCGGGTACGCGGTTGTTGACCGCGGGCCCCAGAATGTATACCGACATCTCTGACTTGACGTGTCGATACGACAGCGTTAAAAGTTGTTCTTTTTATTACTGCGAAGATCCAACATGCTGTGGACGCCCCTGCGTTGAAATTTATTTATGTTTGTATGGGTGAGCAACAGAGTATGTAGCTCCCTAAACAGCTCCACGCAAGAGATGCCGTACGTCGTCGTCAAATAGAACATACAGCAAACATTTCCTATATAAACCTGTTCACACTGCATTGAAAATATTCCGATAAATTACATATATTTTTATCGCAAACTTTATGCTTTATATACTTATTCCTAGCGTGAGAAACAATTGTCCTGGCCGACATCCAATACGACCGCGACTTGAATAACAACGGGAAAATATTTCCTATATAATATAAACTGATATCACCCCGTGGTTTCACTCGCGTCTTTTGAATGAACTCAGCAGACTATTGTCCAGCAGATCGAAAATAAATTGGAGTTCTTTTCGCATGCAGCTGAGTTCTACAGTTCCTGATACATTTTAGCATAATTAATTATTATTCCGCATTAAACATGAGAAGTTGAAACGCATACTGTGCATATGGGGAAAATCCACGGATGACGCTACGGTCGCGTTTGTCTAGTACGTTTATTTAAATTAATTAGGTACTTTATGTTTATAACCAGCTATACATTTCAGTGAGTCAGGTCAGTAAATTTTGTATATATATAAACAATGTATTTCGACCACCTCATTATTTAACACGTTATGTATTTTTTTATACAATTCACGGGCGTCATTCTACTGAAAATACATTGTCTCGAAATGCATAGCAATAAATTGTACAGAGAGGCTCCATAAAATATTGTCAATTCGAAATAGAAACATATATTTCACGGGATAACATGAAAATTTTCCGGAATTAATTTAGATTTAATGTAGTCTCTACGAAAAATGTTGAGGTAGAGCAGTAATGGCGTGTAAAGATTTATGTGGCGAGCAAACAAAGTGTACCCACGATGACATTTATAAAAAAAGCATATGAGTTAAATAAAATCCGTCGTCATTCCACAGTGCCCGAAGATATGACTTTACAATCAATATGTACTGCCCCCCGTTTCTTATGGTGCCGAAACATTTTTTTTTATGGTTGACAGGCTAGGTGTTAGCTCACCTGATGTTAAGTGAAGGTGTGGTCGAAGATGGTAAAGCACACCTAGCCTGGAATGGAACTGGCTCTCAAGTGAAGCTGCCGGAACACACCGTTAGATGCTTGGCGGTAGATTTTCAACTCTCGTGTGGTAGCTAGCCAGCCGAGTACTAGAAAGTACCCTACCACCATGCTATGGTTTCCTCACGATGTTTTCCTTCACCGGCAGCTCAAGCTCATTGTTGGGGTTTAAACTCACGCCCTTCGGCATGCGAACCTACCGCGCTAACCACTGAGCTATCATCGCTACGAAACACATGACGCTATAAACAAAATACAAGCTGCACAGAAAGCCATGGAGTGCGCTATGCTCGGCATCAAACTACAAGACCGAACAAGAAATGTAAAGATCCGACGTGACGTAGCCACAACAATCATGAAACTGAAATGGAGTCGGGCAGAACATGTTGCCAGGCAGATGATAGCAGGTGGACTAAAACTGACGGATTGGGAACCGGGAACCGAAGCGACGATATCGTAAAGGTCGCAGGTCGAACCTGGATAAGGGTAGCACAGGACCGGGATGATTGCCGTACAAGAGAGTGCCTATGCTCAGCTGTGAGCGATTACGAGCTTAAATGATGATGGTGACGATGACGTTAAATGATATATGACTTCTTTGAAAATTGTAATGATTCTTTTTCTTCGTCTTTGGCATCGCAGTTTGTGCATTTGCCAGTGTTGATCATTTATTTATATATTACCAGTATAGGTGACGCACTTCGTTGAACAATCACATAGTTCTTCTAAACTGCAGAGCAGTGTATACACATTGATTACTAAAATTAATTTGTTTAATGAAAAAAATAAAAATTTTGAAACGCGATACAATGCGATTGTTCTTGGGTACGTATCAAACGTTTTTATTATGTTACTCATACGTACAGACAAGAATTAGAACAAGCTGCCGGCTTCCTTATTTCCTGAAAGATGTAATCAAATACAAATAATTCGCTCAAAATCATAAAGACAATTTTTTTTACGACATTACACACTATGAAAGACGGATAACTGATAGAATACTTTTTTTTTTTTATAAATACATACTTATAATACATATTATATATAGTACCTATACCCAGAATATCACAAAATGCTTGTCCTGGGTGGGAATCGAACCCACGCCCTTCAGCTCTTGGAGCAGACGTACTACCAATGAACCAACAGGGCAGTCAAATTATTTAGCGTAGTATATGACTAGCAAGTCAAGATCAAGACCTGTAGTCATTTGGCTATGATGCAACAATAAAAAAAAACTAACATTCCTTTAGCATCTGTAGTAATTTATTTATCGAGGAAAAATCGGATACACCCAGTTACAATTACCTCAGATACATTACTAGAAATACATACATACATTACATTTTTTTAATGTTTCAAACTGAACACCGGAAAACGTAAAGAGCGACCTTATTATGTAAGATGCTCGTACCGCATAGGAATTTTTTTCCTTCACTATCAACATAACGACAGCATGATAAAGCCATATCCCACGTAAGCAACTTCATTTGATATACTTATCAGCGGATTGCGTAAGAGCCAAGTCCTTGTACCAGGCAATAAGGAAGATTATTTTTTTTAAAGTTGGCTACATAGTAACGGCCTGTACACGTGGAGGACTGAATTAGAATGTTATCACACGCGTCGTGAAATGACGGTTTAATTTGCAATGTACAGCTACATACGCGATGTAGATTTTTTTATATTTGCGTTGCGGTAGGTGCGCGATCTATGTACGCATTCATATCACATCATATCATATCGTTAAAGATAGAATGTTATCTCTACGTATAAAAATTACATGCTACATGTTTTCGGAATAAAAAGTAGCCTGTGTTAATCCAGGGTCTCAGCTACTTTTTACAGGGTTTTTGCGTGAAAGAGTAACAAACATCCATCCATACATCCTAATTTTCACATTTATAATATTAGTGGGATGAATCCCTGATTCCTTGGTTACGGCATCACGTGTGAACGGCTGAACCGATTTCGCTAATTCTTTTTTGTTGTGTTTGTTATTGTCAGGAGAAAGATTTTACAAAAGAAAAAATTAAGAACGTTGCGCGGAAAAATGAGAAAATTTAAGGAAACTTAAAGACCATATTAAGTAACTTTTCTAATGTAACCAAAATAATTATGTGTACAAGTCGCGAAAGTTTAAAAACTACATAGGCTTAATTAATTCGTAGAACTTCCAAAATAACCTCCCATATGAATTACCAGTTGAATCATCGACACCAGTTCCATTATGTCAAGAAGCCGCTACAAGCTCACGACAAACGTTAGCAATATGATCTGCTGTCACATACTCAGACCATTAGCAAAATGTCGGCGCCAACGAATTTCCGCCATGCTGCTAATGCGCTTCAGCCTTCAATACACGTAAAAAGGATAAAAATACGAGGCAAGAGTTCTTACTCACTGAAAACAGATCGGACTTTACAAAAACAATAATAGTTTTCACGAGAAAATTGTAGTGAAAAATGTTGTTTTTGTTGATGTTTTTCAACTTCGTGAAATCTTACTGCGCAGATACGAACCTCTCAAATTGTTGGCAGAATACTACAGGTATGATGAGAGGTGCCAATACAAAGACAAACAGTACTATGAATTCTTTCGTACAAACTGAAGAAAAGTAATGATAGATAGATAGGAATTCTTTATTGCGTAGGTACACCAGAACTCAAAAAAAAGTTTTTCATATTTGTATTGTAGGTACCTATAATGATTTCATAGAGCAATATCATAACTTTTCATTTCGAATCCGATGAATCGAAAACTCCATGTGAAACAATAATCTCGCTAAATAGACAAAGGCAGCGCGTATCAAAAAATAAATAACATTGAAAAATAACTTCATCAACAAATTGTATTACATCAACCTACCTGGTCAACAGTTTTCAATCAAACATATAGGTAACCTGATCTCATGAATATAGATTTACCCAATGCAGTTCTCGGTGTAAAACTTCCAGAACGAATATCTGAACGCTTAGTAACGGGGCGTAGTTTCTGCGATGTCGGCGCCGCGTGACTAGCTGAGTGCGCGTGCGCCGGTGGCACACTGACCGATATCTGTTAGGGCTGCCGCTGATTCTACTCTGATAAGATGATGTATGATGCTGGAATGTGGAGGTTTTGTGATACAAGAGTTAAGTGTTTACTTCGAAGGAATGTTTTGCTTGATAAGTTAGATAGATGCGAATCCGAATTAACACTGTTTTTATAGACTGTTCCACTGCTGGGCACGGGTGTCTTCTCATTGTGTGAAGTGTAAGGCCGTAGTCCAACGCGCTGGCCAAGTACGGGTTGGTAGACTTAACATATCTTCGAGAACTTTTTTTTATGAACTCTCGGATGATTTTCTTCACCGTTCGAAGTCAGCGGCAATACGCACGTAACTTAGAAAAGATAGGGGTGCGCACCGTGGGATTCCAACCCAGAACGTCCAAATTAGAAGACTGTCTCTTAACTTGGCTGCCGAAACTTACTTATATTTACGTTATGTTACGCGTCAATTTATAGATCAAGCGTCGAATTTTTCGTGACAAGTTTGGCACAAATAGCAAACAACCCTAATTTATTGGGCGCCTACCAAGCGTTTAAGGATGACGTAATGTCTGGAAGGGCTCTTCGCGCATTCTTCAAAGCGGCATATAATTGTGTTAAATACCTGAGAGCCGGAGTTGGCACATTAACAGCCCTAGAAACTCAGACGGTGGGCATTAACCGGCGTGACGCAACGTCTAGGGCAACTCATGCGCAATACGACATATGTCGCTATAGAGACAATATTAATGTGTCTAATTCTAGTCAGTTAGCAGCCCTACATCCGTCGGTGGGCGCCTGTAACTCGCGCCGCATGACGCAACGCCTAGGGCGCCTCTACGCCTATGTCGCCTTTTGATACCAATCGAGTCGAGGCGCGGAAAATCTCGATTTTCACCAAATCAGTCACGTAAATATTTGCCAATATGTTTCGAGTACGACAGCTACAACAGTGGGAAATGTCAGGAACAAAGAACAAACATGTGTTTTGATGCGCAGTTATTGATAAAATTTCGTGACTCTCTTGTTTCAACTGCGTGTATACGTATCCATGAGCACACGTCTGGTTGTCATGATTTGCTACTCAAAGTTCCGTGCATTGCTGCAATGGTCATGGACATGCGTTAACTCTTACCATCACGAAAGCGTATCGTTCGTCTCATCCACTTATACATTTTTAAATTACTTATACGTATATTGTTTAGTTTTATTTGGATTATGGTTATTTGTCTGAATGTTTGGTCGCATAATAGTTTATGTGTCGTAAAATGATAATTAATAATATATACTACTATTATAAAGCGGAAAGATTTGATTGTTTGTATTGAATAGGCTCCGAAACTACTGAAAAAAAAAAATCGATCGATTCGATTTCAAAAATTTTTTCACCGTTGGGAAGCTACACTATCACCGGGTGACATAGGCTACTAACTATTTGTATACCCATATACGCAAAAAGTAAATAATATGAACATGAATATGAAAAAAAGCATTATATAAAAACAAATTTTTCTTGGGCAATCGGGTAAAAAGATATAAAATGTACTCTACACTACGCATGCTCTACTGGCCTAAGTTAATTATTCACACATCGTTACACCTTTGTGCCTTCATTAACAATCAATACTTGTCAATATTCTGGACATGTCCGTCCTGATAATTGTCAATTAGTCTGTATTCGTGCGTAATTAGACATCAGCCTGTCGTGACGTCAGGTGGTCCGATTGTGGTCCGAATTTACACATGAGTGACCTTGACCGCGCCTTTGTAAGCAAATCATATGTAATTAAAAGCAGATAGCATCAGGTCAACCGTCACTTAACATCAGGTGAGCTGTGGTCAAACACCTAGCCTGTTAAACATTAAGAAAAAGATTACACGTTTGCGAAGTTCTTATAACGTGACTGGTTGAACACCAATCAGAAACCATTTAGAAGTTGCAGCGAAGATAGCTAAGTGGTTAGAGCGGACGGGTTCAACACCCAACAATGAGCTTAAAAGAAAAGATCGTGAGGAAACCAAAGCGTGGTGGAAGGGTCAAAAAACCTCAAGTTAAAAATCTACCGCCAAATATCTAACGATTTGTTCCGGCAGCCACACTTGAGAGCCATACCAAGGTAGGTGTGCTTTACTATCTTCAACAACACCGTCACTTAACATCAGGTGAGCTGTGGCCAAACACCAAGCTTGTCAACCATTAAAAAAAATGTACTCTATTACATTTTTTGTTGGGTAATATTAAGTCATAAATGTTCAAAATATTTAGTTCGATTCCGCTTAACAGTCATTTCAGTTACAACAGTGATGAGGATTTCTCTTTTTTACTTCTGCAAAGTAACGCCTGAATCAAATTATATATATATTACGTCTTAAATTATCGTCCGTCCTGTCATCTGGAGATCCCAAAGCACTCCGTAAAGCACCAAGGTACCACCGACGAACATAGAATCTTCGTTGATACAATTCCACATAACGACAAAAAAAAGATGAAAATGAGAGCAGCAAAAATACAAGAATGATCTATATATAATATATATATACGTATATAAGATCATACATTCTACAGAACTGTGTGAAGTTGTTAATACCAAGAAGCAAGAATATAAAGCTACAACGTAAAACTTCCAAAGGTCAGATTCTATCATCGGCAGCTTCCGAGTTAACATTGTTTAGTTTGCAGTGACCTAACGGCCAATAACAAACGGTGTTGCCATAAACACGTGTTCCGAAATACACTGACCGCGTGGGAGGAGTTTACACGTGCGCGCGCGCACGGCCTTGTCTCATTATGGCTCGTCTGGTATCGGTTCCTGAAACTGCAAGTTGTTACTTCATTCTTTACAGATTGCTAAAAATATTTTCAACCACATAATCACTGGTATTTAACTCCTGTGGCATTTACTTTCCTGATATTAGGATAACTAAACTATGTCTACAAAGCGCAAAAAGATACGTTCTCGTCTTTCAGTCACCCCGGCTTCCCACGGACATATAAACATTCCGAAAGAAATTATTTTAATGTTAGTGGGAACCGTACAAAACCGCCTTTACACAATTATTAATGACAGCTAAACAGACACACGCGAAATGCGACTTTCTGATACTATTCAGTAACTCATGTTTAGTTCTTCAAGTCACGAGTGAATCGGTTTCTTCTAGGCAAACGTGCTCGATCGTAGACCGCATATTCGTTCAACATCAGGCGAGATGGGGGTCAACCGAAAGCCTATAATTAAAAAAAATCATTAATTACAATCCGCTAGCCCTTATGTGGCGATGATAGCTCAGTTGTTAGCGCGGTAGGTTCGCATGCCGAAGGGCGTGGGTTCAAACGCCAACAATGAGCTTGAGCTGCCGGTGAAGGAAAACATCGTGAGGAAACCATAGCATGGTGGTAGGGTACTTTCTAGACTCGACCGGCTAGCTACCACCCTCAAGTTGAAAATCTGCCGCCAGGCATCTAACGGTGTGTTCCGGCAGCTTCACTCGAGACTCAGTTCCATTCCAGGCTAGGTGTGCTTTACCATCTTCGACCACATCTTCACTTAACATCAGGTGAGCTGTGAACACCAAGCCTGTCAAACAATTAATAAAACCCCTACCTGCATAATTAATTCTTATTGTAAATATACGCATAATGTCGCACGTCATGTATTCAAACAAACGCATGTGACTAGTTTCTCGAAACTCGGTGCAACATGAGACGTGGGATTTCCACAAGGAAAATTGCATAATCAATTCTCATTAAGAACTAAAATAGAATTAACCTGTACAGTTTACTTTCTACCTACCGACGTACTTTTAACATGGAGTTTAGACGTATCAATGACAATAATTTTAAGCAAGATTTAAAAAAAATAACGGTGTAAGTACATTTGTTTATGCAAAAGTAATGAGACGAATCAGAAACTCTCGTGATGGTAAGAGTTAACTTATGTCCATAACCATTGCAGCGATACAAAAATCTTTGAGTAGCGAAACAATGTCCAGAGCATCGCTGCTTTGGCGCTCATTAATTTGGGATAACTGACCAAGTCAGTCGATCAGCGAAAATGTTTGACAAGAACTTCTTGAAGAAGTTCTTGTGCTTAGCTTTGTCTCCATGAAAAAGGCCACCCATATTTAGTAGAATTTCCTTGGGTACGTACCAAACGTTTTGAAATTAAAATGTTTCTAGTAATTAAAAACAAGTGGTGTACATATATTTTTTTTTTTTATTTAGAAGGCGTACGAAACCCTTGGTAACAGGTAACGCCTGTCCCTGACTGCTGTAGCCGTGACTCGAACCAGATCTATACACTACAAAATGAGGTAACATATTGCTAGCTTATTTTAGCAACAGCTCTAGAACCAAACGTTTTGACTCCACGTTTGTCATCCGTACGGCCAAGGAATGGAACAAGCTACCGGCTTCCTTATTTCCTGATAGATATAATCTGGATCTTTTCAAGGTCAGAGTGAATAGGGTATCTTCTAGGTCTGCGTGCTTCATCTTCGACCACGTCGTCGCTTACCATCAGGCGAGTTGGTTGTCAAACGCGGAATTATCCGTATTGTCCTATTTTGTAACTGTTTGACTCTATTCGTTGTTATTTTTGTTGTGTTCTGTTACAAAATAAAATTATTTTCTTTTTCTTACTTTCTTTATTAAAAAAAAAAAGACCATCGGATGTGCCGAAACTTTAGTCGGAGTAACCGATATAATTAAAAGTGAGTAATTCCTCATAAGTAAAACAAAAATGTAAATACATACTTCACATCCGTACTATCTCTATAGTCTGTCCGGAATCACGCTCAGCGTGCATGTGATGTAGTGAGTAACAGACGTAAAAAAGCATTTGCAATACAGTGTCGGTCGCAGGAAATGTCAAACATTGCACAATAATATGCTAAATGATAATGAATCAATGATGTATTTTAGGAGCGCATACAAGAATCTCTTGGCAAATGATTCGGCCACTACATAGTGTAAGTGGCGTCTTTAATTACAAGAGGGAAATGTTACAATGTTGCAAGACGTGCAAAAACAGTTGTTTTTAGGGTTCCGCGAACACCATATTACTTTGTCTACGATGTCTTGCGTTATTTTTTTGGTTCGATTCCCACTCAGGACTAAAAAAAAAAGTATTTAAGTATTCTATCAGCTGTCTGGTTCCCATATTAGTTTGGGGCTAGATGGCGCTGTGTTAAATGTCCTCCAATATTTATTTATTTATTATTTAAGATAACTGTAACTTTTGATAATATAGCCGGTTGCGTTAGATTAAGGTAGGCGTGGGTTCGGACCCCAACAATGAGCTTGGGCTGACGATGAAGGAAAACATCGTGAGAAAACCATGGTGGTAGGGTACTTTCTAGTACTCAGCTGGTTAGCTCAAGTTGAAAATATGTCGCACAGCACCTAATGGTCTGTTCCGGCAGCCTCACTTGAAACCCAGTTTCATTCGAGGCTAAGTGTATTAATTAGTGTAATTTACCATCTTCGATCACACCATCACTTAACATAAAGTGAGCTGTAGTCAAACAACTGCAACTACACTAAAACTACGTCGAAAATTAGGAGATGCGGACAACGATGGCGCACGCATATCTAGAAGAAAGCATAAATGGTGAAGTGAATAGTTTTTGCTTTAGATAAAAAAATAAGATAGATAGAGATATATGTTTAAAAGTATTTTACCTTTTTAGTTTAAACATGTTATCCAATTTGATCAATCAACGTCAAATGTGACTCTAAAGTATCATAGACTGACTCTAAGTAGTATTCACTTGGTGGTAGATCTTAGCAGGAAGTCATCTAGGTAGGTACCACCGCAGTACCAGATATTCTGCCGCCAAGCAGTAGTGTGTAACCATTACTGTGTTCCGGTTTGAAGGGTACTGCAGCTAGCGAAATTACTGGGCTGTTGAGACTAACCAACGAAAGTCTCAAAGTAATGAGCACCAAAGCAGCGATGCCCTGGACTTTGTTTTGTTATTCAAAGTTCTGTGTATCGCTGTAATGGTCATGGACAGGCGTTATCTCTTACCATCAGGAGAGCGTCTAGTTCTTCTCATTATTTGTCACACAAAATAAAATAAATAAAAAACTAAAATTCACTTGCTAGTGATGTTTTTTGTTAATGTTTTTATATGTACAAGCTTATTTTGGTATTTTATATTAAGTTTTGTGTATTTTGTCGTAAGGAACCCTCGGCACGCGAGTCCCACTTGCACATGACAGATTTTTTACAGACATAATTTAAAGTGAAGCGTATATAAACGTTTCTAATTGGATGGCACTACTATCACCAGCGTAGAAAAATGTAGGAAACAAACCAATGGAGTTTCTATTCGCATATATGTATATACCTACATATTAACTTTCCGGATCTTTCAACATTTCAAGTTATGTCGTTAGCTTCTAATTGGTAATGGTTTTATATTAGTCTTAAATAGGGAAGTGGTTTAATGGGTAGGCAGTTCGAGTGATTTAATAGCATTTGTTAAATCTACTTTTTTTTTTTCAATTTGCTATTCTGAAGTAGTCCAACGTATTTTTTTTTGGGATTTCTTAGGACTAACCGTGACAGTAGTACTGAGTTAAAAGGACACTAACTATTAAGCTGGATAAAATTATTTTTTTCACGATTTCAGAATTGAACCCATAGTAAAATTTACACACAAATAAATAAACGATCGCAGTGCCACCTATCGGGGTGAATCTAATCCATTCAGGGTTTTAAACATACACAAAAAGTTGCATCAAAATCGGTCCAGCCGTTTAGAAAGAGTTCACAGAAAAACACGCGTACAGAAGAAATATATATACACATTACACATGTAATAAATTAAGATTATAAAACGACCTCTCGAATTAGTGCTCCCGTTTTGCGTAACCCCGTATAAAATATGCATATTTACTATATAGTGAACGTGATGAAGGACCTTAATATGTACTAGTTCTGTTATACTCAAAGTGTGCTCCGCGGAACCCAAGAAGTCCGCAAATCATCCGTGAGCGCTCCGCGAAAATACTGGCCAGAATGAAAAAAAAACTAAAGAGTTGCTAGTTATACATCTAAATAATCCTACATAAAGTTTAAAAATAGCTAAAAGTGTATTTAAGAGTAGTAGTGAATCGAGTAATATGAGTGCGCGACATTACAACCAGGAGCATAGACAACAGTTCAACACTGACTCAACTGACAATAAAAAATACACAAAGTTTTTAATGAATCTCCGTCAAACTTTTCGCTGTCAGAAAGGGCTCCGTCGCCAAAAAAGTTTGAGGGCCGCTGTATTAGTTGTTTACAGGCCAGGTAGTAGATTACGTAAGAGTATCATAGTATTTCCGGAATTAGAACGCACAAGTGCTCTGTATCGGCATGTAGATAAATATTGAGGTAGGTAAGTACTGTTACTTGTGAAAGGTGAAAATAGAAGCAAATTTCAAGCGCGCTACAAAACAAAACTCAGTCCAGGTCATGTCGGCCATGTGGCATATAAAACGTACACGGATAATGTCCGTCGATGATGATTCCAACGTTACCAATAACTTTGAAAGAATAACGTTTAATTTTGTAACAAGCATAAAAACAAACAGAGACAGACAA
Organism: Biston betularia; assembly: GCA_905404145.2. Lineage (NCBI taxonomy): Eukaryota > Metazoa > Arthropoda > Insecta > Lepidoptera > Geometridae > Biston > Biston betularia. Next base: position 2,062,254 of record FR989873.1, on the reverse strand, counting down.
AAGTTACAAAACAGGAGCTCACCTCAGCATAATGCTGGTCATACTAAGCGGTATGACCAGCGCTGGTCTTCCGGTGAGCCCTTGAAGTTTAAACAACCAAAAAAAAATATTTATATACAATGTACGGTTTACATTACAACCAGACAATAAAACATTGCTTTGAGACATTCGATGGTTTTTCATTAGTCTTGTAATTTCACTAGCTACGGTAACATTCAAACGGAAACACATCACTCTTTTAGGTCACGTAGAAAGTATAATAAACGTGTTAAATGTACAGTGAAACCTGGTTAAGTGGGTCCTGGGTATGTGAGAAATCTCTGCTACTGATAATAACAATGAGATCCCGATACTTTCGCATTAAAATACCTCTGCTACTGGGAATTTTCAAACGTTGTTAATGAAGATTTGATTTTTTTTATTGTTTCTGTGTTTATCTCTATATTTGAGACTTTGTAGCTTAACAGCCTGTTATGTAAGTAAATTTATCAGGATTGGATACTTTACGACATGTTTGTTTACAAATATTCGAATTTCTTTCGCACATGCCTTACGGACCCTTCTATAAATAAAATAACTGTCATGTAAAACCTACCTATTTGTGAAAATGGGTAAATTAAAAGCCTCTATAAGTCAGCATCAGCATCAGGTGTGCTGTGGTCAAACACATAGCCTGTCAACCATAAAAAAAAGTAATAAAAAATCCTAGGTAACTTGAGATCCCAGTTATACAGGTTTCACTGTATATATCGGTAATTAATAAATATGAGTATTCGATTGGATAAATTTATCGGTATCGCTCAACGCGTGGTTTCATTTACAAGGTCCGTATCAAAAAGTCATATGACATCAGCGGGCGATATCAATACGCAACACAGAATTGCCCTATTTGGTCAGGGTCGTGACAAAACCGTCTTGAAATCATAGACTGTCCAATAAAACAGCGGCAGCCCACGCTATCGCGCCTATCTTCCGGGCCCAGTAACCTATATACTCACCCACTTATCTAAAAACCTTGGAAGCCCAATTCTCTCAAGAAATTGGCACGTATAAACTGAATTCGCGCCGCGACATTGAGAATAGTAATTTGTGAATCCCATTCATTTTTATAGAGCAGAAAAAAAAAATGGCGTGTAAAAATGGTGTGTCGGGTTGTATTTTACATATAACGTCGCCGGGCGGAAAATTCCCGCGGGAGTTTGTGTATATTTAGAGAGTCGAGTCTCGTGATAGCAGTTCTTTTGTAGTCTCCGATGTAGGGGGCTGGAATTAGATTTTATTTGAACCTCATCCGATGATCGCGCGACGTCGCGCGTTGCCACTCAACGGCCATGCGTCATAAATTATGCGACCATGAACAATTGAAAGAAAACTATCTGGTTTATATACCCGAATCCGAATCAGCCCTGAACTGTTCCGCTGCTGGTTTCGGGCTTCTTCTTATAGTTCACCTCATTGACCAAGTGCCGGTTGGAAGCCATCACACATCTTCGAGGAACTTCTTTTTTTAAGAACTATCGGACATGTAGGTTTCCTCGCGATGTTTTTCCTTCACCGTTTGAAGTCATCAGCAATACGCACATAACTTAGAGTGGTTCAAGCCGTGGGGTTCAAACCCAGCTCCTCCAGATTGGAAGTCAGACGGTCTCCCAACTAGGCTGCCATATATGTTACTTGGTGGTAGATCTCCTTAGCAGGAGGTCGTCTAGGTAGGTACCACCGCAGTACCAGTTATTCTGCCGCTAAGCAGTAGTGTGTAAACATTACTGTGTTCCGGTTCGAAGGGTACTGCGGCTAGCGAAATTAATGGGCTGTTGAGACTAACCATCAAAGTCTCAAACTAATGAGCGCCAAGGCAGTGATGCCCTGGACATTGCTTTATTACTCAATGTTCTGTGTATCTCTGCAATGGTCATGGACAGGCATTATCTCATACCATCAGGAGAGCGTCTCGTTCGTCTTATTACTTTTTACATTAAAAAAAAATGTACATGAAAATGTTTTTTTTAAATTACCTAGGTACATCGTTTCACAGCTGGACAAAAGTTCACACACGTAGTACTTAGTAGAAGTACTACGTGTGTACCCTTTCCTGGGTCAGAACCACCCAATTTTTTTGAAGTTCCCAAGTTGGCGCGCTGACGTTTCGGTGACCTAGGATTCGACTCTTCGGAGGCACCCACTCCATAGACACCTTTGCCCACTTGAATTATTATTAAAGTTTACTGCTTGTGTGCATTGTCGTTTTCTTCGATGATGAGATAAGCATGAACCTATAGCTGCTGTCATGACGTTCATGCAACGACCTGTCTCGACTTTGACTTTCCGACTTACTGAGAATAAGATAAGAATCAAAAAAACTTTACAAAACAAGGAAAACTTGCATGTATTATGGACGAAATTAGTTAAGTTGTCAAGCAGAGCCGTTATGCTGATATATGAATGTACAATAAATTGCCTTCCTTAGCAAATTAAATCATACAAAATTTAAAACATAAGACACATATACCTACCTATAGGTATATAGTAAATTTGAAGTGGATACGTCCTGTAGTAATTTTTTTTATAATCCCACAGGAATCTAACATTTTCGCGGGATAAAAAGTATCCTATATATTAACGCAGGTAATAAGATATATGTGTGCCAAATTTCATCCAAATCCGTCCAACCGTCTTTACGTGATTTAGTAACAAACATACAAACTTTCATATTTATAGTATTAGTAGGATTATCAGCCGAAATATAACACACGGTAAATACATATATGTACTAGCTGCGCCCCGCGGTGTTACCCGCTACATGTTTTCGGGATAAAAAGTAGCCTATGTTCTAATTCAGGGTCTCAGCTACCTCCATACCAAATTCCATCTAAATCCGGTATTTTTTGCGCGAAAGAGTAACAAACATCCATCCATCCCAACTTTCACATTTATAATATTAGTGGAATATGTAAACCGAAGCTTGTTAGTTAACAAGGAAGTATGAATATTGAACTCGTCTCTAATGCCATCTCAGCTCATCAGTGGAGCCAATTCTTTGTCAATTGTCAAACAATGTCTTTCGTCAACTATTATGTTCCTGTCCTTAGTTAAGAGTTGGGTGGTCCACTGATTACTCTCATTCGTTTGGGAAAGGATGACTGGCTCGACTCACAGGGTTTTCTATGAGGATGGCCGAATTGGCGAACAATAAGCTCGTGGGATAAGTCTTTGGGAACCGGCACACAAATATAGAAATGTCAATCTAAATTTAAATGTTGCTGTGTTGCTATATGACTATTCCCCCATCTATTTAAAAATATATCTTATATGTTTATATAATTATATTGACAGCCTTGTTGGTTCATTGGTAGTATATCTGCTCCAAGAACTGAAGGGCGTGGGTTTGATTCCCACCCAGGATAAACATATTGTTTGTTTATAAACAAAATGTTTGTTCTGTGTTTGGGTGTTCTGTATTTATTATAAGTATGTAATTATTATTATTTATATATTTACAAAAAAAGTATTTAAGTATTCTATCAGTTATCTGACTTTCAAAGCACAAGCTTTGCTTAGTTTGGGGTTAGGATGGCGCTGTGTTTAATGTCCTACGATATTTATTTATTTATTTATATACTTGTAAATGTAATGTCATTAATAAAAAAACGCACTGCTCCAATGAAACAGCGAGGTTTCGAACAAAAACGAAAATATCATCGATGTATAATTATACAATTTTTAGATCTTTGTTGATATTTTTAAAAACTGCTCGATCGATTTCGAGTAGTTTTTAAAACATACATGAGCAAAAAAAGAATCATCAAAATAGACATAGACATAGAAAAAACTTTATCTGTAACATAAAACATATTGGCAATCGATTACATCGATTCATAATTGGCGGAATTATCGCGTAACAAACAAAAAAAAAAAGAAAAAAACAGTCGAATTGAAAACCTCCTTTTTTAAATGGGTAAAAAAGGGGATGAAAGTACAAGGTCGTACAGCTCGGTAGCGCATTATCCGAAATGAATTTGCATTAAACTACTTTCACGTGCAAGGTATCCTATCACCTATGATCAGCTGAGCAACGCAAAGAAACCGAGAGCCGGTTGTGGGCGTAGTCACGAGCCGCGAGTACGTGTGACTCAGCCGGTTATTCCTGACATCCTGGCCCAATTACATGCACAGCGCCGGTTAAGGGGAGGTGACTGGACCGCACTAGAACTTCGAGACAAGCAGGATGTCTTCAAATATATTAATAATAATGGATATAATCTGGGTGTCTCAAAGTCGAGAGTGAATCGGTATCTTATAGGTAAACGTGCCCCATCTTAGACCGCATCATCGCTTAACATCAAGTGAGATGGCGGACAAACGTAAGCATATTCTCTTGTAAAAAAATGTTTATTGTTTTTTGCTGTTTTATTGGATGCTTAGATGCAATATATTGGGAAATACAAAGTTTCGGCATCCTAGTTGGGAGATCATCTGATTTCTACTCTAAAGGTCCTGGGTTTTCTGTTTTTACTCAAAATAGGTTCGCGTTTGTCCACACTGCCTGATGTTAAGCAGTAGTGTGTAACCTAGAAGAAACCTATTTGAAGACCAACGAAGCCAACGGCACGCACTTTTGTCTTTTCTAGGTTATGTGTGTTATGACGCTGACTTCAAACGGCAAAGAAAAACATCGTGAGCCCTACACAAAAAGTTCGCAAAGATGTCTGAAAGCCGCACTTGGCCAGCGTGGTGAACTATGATTACCTTTCTCACAATGAAGAGGCCCGTGCCCAGCAGTGGGACAGTGAGACAGTTTATAAGAAAAAGGGCTATTATTTTAGTAATTGAAACAGTTCTAGTTTAAAATTATACCGATACAACATTGTTAATATTAATTAAACCGTTCATTGATAACATATTGTACCAGTTAGTTCGGCCCAAATAACAGTTCTGAGAAACGACGTTAAATTTATATCAGAGTTCAAATGGTAGAGGACAAAATGATTGGTTACAGGTCACAGACGTTTTGCTTTGTATCAAATTTGACGTGGCATTGCCTCCGATATGCTCGCATTCAGGTTTGATAGTGTAATCACAAATGTATTTACTGAGAGCGACATAATATCTGGCTATTAGCGGTTATAGAACATAAACAATAACATTTCAGATATAATTTATTATTCTGCGATAAAGGGCAAAGTACTGTTTTTTTTTACTATCTTAACAAAGTACGTATTAGATTTTAACAAAACATTCATTTCAAACAAGTCGCACCTTCAATGATCAACTGATCCAGACCAAGGCTATGCTCGCTAATTTGTAAAATGCGTCATTACCACTGATAAATTTAAGTCTAATTAATGACAAAGTTTCTAATAAAAATTCCCGAATACATCTCGGCCTTAATATTAAACACGTGGGAAGTATTGCAGACTATTAACTGGATCTTTACAGAGCATTTCATTACAGTATAATTTGATTGACAGTATGGGATACGTTTCCGCCGCAGAGATAATAGATAAACGCCGTAACATTCTGGATTGGTCTAACACTAATGAAGCTTTATTTAATTTAATTACTATTAATACTGCATGTGCAGACTTAGTTTAACATTACATATATTGACAGCCCTGTTGGTTCATTGGTAGTATGTTTGCTTCAAAATCTGAAGGGCGAGCGTTCGATTCCCACCCAGGACAAAAAGTTTGTGGTATTGTGTCACAAACTTATAATAGGTACACCTATTATAAGTTTGTATTTACAAAAAAAAGTATTTAAGTATTCTATCAGTTATCTGACTTCCATAGTACAAGCTTTGCTTAGTTTGGTGTCAGATGGCGCTGTGTAATGTCCTACGATATTTATTTATTTATGAATGTTATCATATAATAATTGAGCTATTCATTTTAAATTACAAAACATTTTTTTGGTGACAACATTGATTAAAATTCGTCCAATAAAAAAATTTACAAATAAGAAATAATGAAACTCAGATAAATACAGAAATTACTCCTTTTTGGGCGGTCGTGTATAAAGTACCGAGTTCTACACAGGCACTGACTCAAGCGCTGAACATTTGGGTCTCTGTAAAATATTTTTTTTAATGTTTGATAGGCTGTGTTTTGACCACAGCTCACCTGATGTTAAGTGACGGTGTGGTCGAAGATGGTAATCACACCTGGAATTAAACTGGCTCTCAAGTAAGGCCATGCTATGGTTTCCTCACGATGTTTTCCTTCAGCGGCAGCTCAAGCTGATTATTGGGGTATGAACCGACGCCCTTCGGCATGCGAACAGACCGCGCTAACCACTCAGCTATCATCGCTACAACTATAATCGACATTAGCGAACTAGCACCGCTAACACGGTAAATATATAAGAATTTACGTTACATTGTAAGGATATTTCTGTATGAAGCGCCCATACTGTCAAGCAAAATGATATCACCAAGAATGCGGATGATAATTTCTTAGTGGAGGGAATTCGCGTAGCAACAGTGTTACTGGCCCGTACAGGCGATAAATCACTCCGGGACGAGGACTCTATTGTTGTTACATATTATTTAGATTAGAATTCTGTTGCTTGGCCATCTCTTAGCCTTATATATTATGATCTTTGTATTGTATTGGTAAGTTTGGATTCTGAGAAATTGCCTTCTTACATTTTCTCCCGTCTTAGTATCGATGTTATTTTTATCTTAGTTATTTTTGCTGGCTATGTGTAAAAATGAGACCGTGTCATTAAGTTAGATTGCATTAGGTATATTGTTTTTAGTATTCTTGTATGTGTTCGAGTGATAAGGAATCATTAATAACGTGAGATGAATATGGCGATTTGTCGACGAGATTTCATGATTTCATTTTGCATGGTGGAAGGGTACTTTCTAGTACTCGGCTGGCCAGCTACCACCTTCAAGTTGAAAATCTGTCGCCAAGCATCTAACGGTGTGTTCCGGTAGCCTCACTTTAGAGCCAGTTCCATTCCAGGTTGGGTGTGCTTTACTATCTTCGACCTCACTTTCACTTAACATCAGGAGAGCTTTGGTCAAAAACCTAACCTGTCAAACATAATTTAAAAAAATGACATTTGTCTCGACCCCTTCCCTCCTCTAATCGAATGTGAGATTTTTCAAAATGCGTAGGTATTTTTAGTTTACACGTCAATCTGTGGTTGATTACGTTGGATTTATTTGTGGCGTTGCAAATTAAACCACGTATAAATAAAAAGCAAAATTAAAAATTTTGAAAAACCCCACAACGTTTAAAAATTAATTGTCACCTATCTAAGATAATGCACCAATCAAACCCAAACCCATAACTGAAAACTGCATCAAAATCTGAATAGTAGTTTTGAAGAAAAATGGCAACTATGTAAACACACATAAAAGGTAAGGGCAAGTTTTCCTCAACGAAATGGACGTTTCCCATAGACGATGGCTATTGGTTATTTATTAATCTCAACGTATTGATCAAGGTCGGTATTGCCCGATCTAATTCAATATTTACAAACAAGGCGCTCTCTCCCGCACACAATTGGATACACTGTAACACCCTCCAAATACAAACATCTATTTATCAGGATATATGTATAATATACCGCTAAAGCTATAAAATCACTAACTTGTGCATACATTTTTCTGCTCAGTTTTATTGCAGTTGAACACGCATTTCCGGCGACATTGTCGTAAAAATGAAAACCAAACAATAACAAACTCAAATTTAGCATAGAAATTATGTGCTTAGTTCGTGCTTCTGTATAGAAACGATATAATTGTATCGAACCGTGTTATAGAATCGAATTACAACGACATTAAGAACAGAACCGGTCGATTGCATGCTAGTTAGCTTGAAAATGGAAGCACTAGAAATGAATGTAGATACGATACGATCGATGAAATAAGAAATAAAATGATTTAATTAACACGTATGAAAGGTCAGTTTGTTAATCAACGGCCGCGGCAAGAAACAAACCGCATAATAAAAATACGTTAACAGTTGAAACCGGCGGCGAACGCAGCTGACAAAAGGAACGCTTTAAAAACGATAAGCACTTCAACGATCGCAATCACACGGGATATTCATTTGAAATTTACGACCATTCGAAATAGATAACATTTGGAAACTGCGCACCCCAGGAGGAGAACCGAACAATGCACTGCCTTTTGAAGATAACCAATAACTCTTTAGAATACGACGCGAGAACGGGCGCGCGAACAATAAATCGGGAAAGAAATCGCCTTCCGCTCGGAGCCACCCGGCCCAGATACTTCAAAAAGGTGAGCCACTACAGTGAATACACACCCAATTTATTTTTAAGTTTATCGCCCGGGTACGCCATAATAAATTTCTTGGTGCATTTAACATGGGGCGCATGGCGTCTCGCTATTTATTTCGCGTGATAGTTACCAACTATTTCAGATAGTTTATTATAGGCCGCAAAGTTTCCGTTGTGCCTTTGAATTCTTTATAAGGCCAGGGGGGAAGTGCCGACGGCAATAATTTCAAATTAGTCATTTCACGGTTTCAAATATTTGTAAGCTCAGTCGCTCTCGGATTTATAGCTCGCAACTTCGTCTATTCTTTAATTGACTGAACTCAAACTTTCGAAGGTCATAACTTAAGAAACAGCGGAAGAAATTCTATCAAAGTTGTAAATTTATCTTAGTTGCTAAGATTGCAAGTCAAATAAGTTCAACTGAACAATACGTTACGTGTATAGACAGACGGACCCACGGTCTGGTGGTTAGACGACTAGCCATGACGCCAAGACAACTTTGTTAAGTTCATTATGCAAACATTGATTTGCTAGTTAAATCAGAGCATAAACAAACAGTAAGGGCGCGGAAATACAAATCGAGTTCGAGCGACAAACAAGATGTTCACAACCATAACAACAACATTTTTTGCTGATTTCAACAGAAAACATTTTATTTTTATTCGCTTCGCAATTAAATCTTTTTACTCTACTAAGAGTCTCACATAGTCAAACTAGATTTCAATGACCTTTTTTTCAATAACAATGAATTGGGGTCATCCTTTTGCAAAAACACTGTATTTCAAAAAACGAGGCTTACTTTGAGGCGTATTTTAATTTTGTTCAAAACATCGATCGCAGAATGCAAACCATGTTCACGGTCTGTAGCTTGCGCAAACTGTACAATGAGCTTTTGAATGTTAATCTGTATCTTTTATTGCATCTGGAATATTGTTCTCTTTGCAGAAACGATTGTTTAATAAAGGGAGCGACGATGTTATTAAACCATGTTCTTGATAGGTTAGCGGAACAAAAGGTGATTATTAGACATCGCAAATTACGCGTTAGAACTAAAATTTATGAAAGAATATAGATTATCATCCCACTAATATTATTAATGTGTAAGTATGGATGGATGTTTGTTACACTTTCACGGAAAAAACTACTAAACGGATTTGGATGAAATATGGTATGAAGGTAGCCGAAACCCTGGATTATTACATAGGCTACTTCTTATTCCGAAAACATGTAGCTGGTAACCGCGGGGCGCAGCTAGTTTCTAATTAATAGTCAAATTTATTGACTATTTATTTGAAACTACAACATTTTAAAAAGGTGTCGAGTACTGTAGAAAAGACAGTTACACCAACACGTCAATTCTGGTTTGTTTAAAAATAATGTGAGCGGATACGCTCTTAATTTTTGACTTCGGAATGATAGTAATGCATAAAAATTTGACTTTAAAACCAAATCCAAAACATTACGCAGTTAAAAAAATGTCATTGGCCATCTGGTGAAATGATCAACTATTAAAAGAGAAACACGCTACAGAGGCGCACAATAGTAATAACATTGGTAACAAAGAGGTAATAAAGACTTAAGGTAAAGGTAATTGTTGCGTTCTCTTTTTGCCAGATTCGTAAAAAGGAAAGAAGAATCGCTGCGAGAGCTGGCCGTAACTTCTGTATTTAAGGGCGGAGTTAATGTACGATGCACTTAATCTGTACAGCTATAGAATACCAATGGCTGAAAGGACAGTTCAGTGGCGTCGATGAAATTGGTACAAATTCTGACAAATTTGTGAATAATTTAGATGAAAAGGTGCCTGCGTATACTCTCTACATAGCAATCATAATAAATTATAGTCTATAAGAAAACAGAATGAAAAATAAATAAATAAGGGAATATTATGTTTCTGTTAAGAAAATATTACTATTACAAAGTCATGTCGAAGAGGTAGTTTTTGTACTAGTTTTCTATTTTCGGTGTGTACAATAAAGAGTTTCTATCTATTGAGATTCTTTTCATGGAATTGTATTTACGTATAAATAAACAAATATATCAATCTATCTATCTATCTATCTAAAGGATCCAATCACAGAAAGCAACAAAAAATTCCGGCGAGATTTTAATATATTGTCGAGCCACAAACCGCTAGCTTAAGCTGCACGTAAAATATCACTCAACACAATTAACCAGCCCTAGCACTAAAACTGTAATCAATAATAAATACAGCATTACTTATTCCATTAGAGGAATCGTCGGGAATAACACAAGGTTGTAAAATTTTTAATGCACTTGCAAAACGGTGTCGACACGCTCCGTTGGACGAACTGCCGACAAACCGTACAGCGCGATAAAGAACTTTGTCAAAGTGCATGTTGTTAAAATATTAGATTGTTAGTACATTGACATAGCTCAGCGTATTAGTAAGTGGCAATGGGCTGGACATATCTGTCGCAGAACCGATAACCGCTGGGGTAGACGTGTTCTAGAGTGGAGACCGCGTATTGGCAAACGTAGCGTAGGACGCCCTGAGACTCGATGGAGTGACGATATACGTAGGACAGCAGGCGGTGGATGGAAGCGAAAAGCCGAAGATCGGGCTGAGTGGCTTATCTTGGGAGAGGCCTATGTCCAGCAGTACATGACTAATATAGGCTGATGATGATGACAATATGAGATGCTGTGTTTTTTTGGGAGATTAAACGATGCAGACTTCTTAGCATTCAATGGTGTTGTTGTGCGGGTGGAGTGTCCGTTGTATTGCAGGACAGGAATATATAGCAAAAAAAATAAGCACGGACCCCAGAACTGTGGAGAGTTGCTTTATATTATTTAAAAAAAATATATGACACAACTAAAATTGCTATGGATATTTTTTCCAGCAATTAACTTAAGGTTGTTCTTGGTAAGCCGAGTTGTTTTAATTGATTTATAAAAAGATTTTGATATTACTCTCGCGCCTACTTCTACTACTAACCTTACCATCACAAAGTTGGGTGTTTGCAGTGTGACTGAAACATCGCTTAGTAATCAACTACAGATTTTTTTATTACCGCCCATTTTCTTTTCTTTCTTTCTTTTCACTGTGACAAGATTCTGAGTTGACCTAAATTCGCTTTCATTAACTGTAGAGCGGAGAGTTCATGTCGAATTGAATATGCGACAGTAAAAACAAACGATTCGGTCAATAACGTTTGTACTAGGGGGTGGGTTTTACGAGCAAAGCTTAGGGTTGGGAGCTGGCGCGAACAGAGGCGAGCCACAAGATGTTAAATAGTTTTCAGATCCACAAAATAAAGCTAATGGAAAACATTCTAAGTTGGTAAGTAAAGGGATGAGATTGTAGAACTTAAATAGAAACTCCGTACTTAATTCAATTCCGGGACTCGCGGTTATTCTTTAAATCGACTTGCATGACTATTTAGAAATATATACATAAGAAGCGAAGATATTATAGTATATAACGTCTGTTTAAATGATTGCTAATCAGCTAACTACAGCAACAAGCAACAACACAATTACATTTTAAAATATTTCAGAAGCCCTAACGAAAACAGTGAAACAGGAGAAACAGGTAATTACTGGTCAACCCTACAGGAAAATGGCGTGATTACATGTATGTATAATGTATATACAAAATAACAACCTACTCAACAATTTAACAACTTACCTTGAATGATGATGATTGATTGATTTTGTTTTTATACAGAAAAACTTTAAAATAAAACCAAAGTTGATTAAGTAGGTATATGTTTTCAATTTCTTTTAGATTCTTACGTAATAAATATTGAACAGGTCGGCCTATTCTTATGTTTTCTTACATATGGTCAAAAACTGTAAAAAAATCGACTTAAGTAATTAATGAATGGATATCAAGGAGAGCCTCATCGAGAAAAAAACTAATCTTACGCAACAACAGATATAGTTAGCTAAAAATCTGACAACATTTTTCTTAAATATGACAACTAACTCAACAATGTGACAACTAGCTCAACGATACGACAAGCTACTGAACAATATGACAACTTACTTAACGATACAACTACTTAGTCAACAATGTGACAACTAACTCAATGATACGACATGTTGCTCGACAACAAACTGACAACTTCGTCACACGTAATGTCGCTTCTCTACCCCTGGTAGTTACTGCAGTTATCAAATCAGTGGATGGATTGCATTGCGTGCCCGGTTTGACGGCGTAACGTTACTTAGTTATTGCATTGCACCGAACGATCGTAAACCATAAATAATTAATGGTCATGTGTTCGTATCTGCGGTATTGTTTATTTTATGCACTTTAGACTACGGCGTGAGTCAGTTTACTACCGCATTGTTATAAGAGTTAACTTGTAATAACGAGGAACATCCAGCTATGGCGAGTCTGTAAAATTTAACATCAAAAACAAGATTGTATAAAACGTGCTAGAAAATTCAAATCCAATTTATTGAGCCTGTAAAACCAGAAATAAGTTTCGATATTTTTTTTTTTTATTTTAAATTGGCTTGGGTTTTACCGCCATCTCGCCTATCTTAGAGTTAGATACTTTACTAGTCTTAAAAAAATTTAATACAATCCAAGCTTACAATAATTTATTCAATAAATAAATACTGTATACTTTACAATGTTTACCTACAATAAACATTGTAAAGTATACTAAAGCAACGTTTTGCTTCTTGTTAACTGAATGAAGAAGAAGAACCAATTTTACTCGAACTACTGGAGAAATACATCTAGGATACAAAGTGCTTTTAAGCATCAGTTCATCAGTTCTGGCCGAATTATCAGCCAATCGCCCATACTTCAAATTCACCTACATCAATGTGAGTTATGTAGGTATTATAGCTTCTGATTACCAGTATTTCAGATTGTTTGAATCAGGTCTGGTGACGCAGACTGCAACTGAACTGAGCCAAGAATGAGCCGTTTTATTAGTTTTGACAGTCGAATGCACTTGTTTGTTTTGATTGTGGAGTATTTTCATTCATGCAGTTTGTAGTCTGCGTATTGAAAGTAGATGCCATTATACCAATAACACTTGTAGTTCATTCATAATGTCCTCAAGTTTGTTTTGATTCGTTTCATGGAATCTTACAAATGCTCAATAAAAGATTTTCGAAATAGTAGTACACGTCCAGAACGATTTCTGCACGCATTAAACTACCTACACTGGACAAAATTTTAACAGAGTTTTTTGTTTTTGCTGCCAGGCTAGGTGTTTGACCACAGATCATCTGATATTAGAATGATATTAGAAGATGTGTGGTCGAAGATGGTGAACACACCTAACCTGAAATGGCACTGACACTCAAGTGAAGCTGACAGATTTTCAACTTTAGGATGGCAAGCCAGCCGAGTACTAGAAAGTACCCTACCACCATGCAATTATTTCCTCGTGATGTTTTTCTTCAACGACAGTTTAAGCTCATTGTTTGGGGGTTGAACCCACCCCTTCGGAGTTTGAACCGACAGCGCTAACCACTAAGCAATCATCGCTTTAAAGAAGTCATCATCATCATCATCATCACTAAAGTAAACCACTTTCCTATTTTAACAACAACATTCAAATTAAAAAATTATAAACATGAATGTAAAGGGACCGCTCTAATTTTTCGCTTTGGCCACAGAATGGACAACAGTACATACATATCTTTGTTCGAAAAACGAAACCTAAGCAAGGGTGGCCACTCCGTCAGGTAAACAACGCAGGTAGCCATATCGCACCAATAATATCGGACCAATACAGCATAATGTAAACAACACATCCGGTGACCGACAGACCGACAAATAACATTTACTCTTGAATTACATAGCAAATAGCTGATACGATCTCGTTTAGCGTCTGTTATAAAATATATAGGTAGTTATTTATCAAAGCTCATTGCAGTATCGTAAAGAATATTAAAAATTTGCAATTTAAAAAAAACGTCTCCATGACTCTTAGATCAACTAAACGCACTGCTCCAACGAAAAAATATCATCGATGTATACAACTTTTAGATTTTTGTTGGTTTTAAAAAACCACTCGATCGATTTCCATGACATTTATATGGGACCACGTCTAAAGTATAATCTACCAAGCGAAAAAAGATTCATCAAAATCGATTCATAATCGGGTGAATAATTGCATATAAAAAAGCATACAGTAGAATTGAGAACCTCCTTTTTGAGTCGATTAAAAAGATACTGGAAGATCTGGTCAGAGACGTGGCGCGCTTTCAAAGAGTATCTAGACAGGAAAGGCGAAAAAATAATCGCGGAAAGCTCTTATCGTCGACGCAAACTTCGAAAATATCTTTATATATATATATATATATATATCATAATAGTATAGAGACAGTGTGTCTAATTAGACACAAGAATATGCGTACCTACAATCCAGCGTCTTTAATAGTTGACATTTTCTTAACCGTGTTCTATCTTTGTGTAACGATCGACCGCATTCTTGATATTCGTCGGACGAAGCAAGGTGGCTGAATGAAAACGAAAAGTATAAGTAATCTGTTTACCATAGAAACGGAACCCAAATTACCCTTCTCAGAAATCCGTCCAATTCATCACCACAAGTTATCTTTAGTTCTTTCACATCTCCCTTCCTTTGTCAGGCAATTTCAATAATTTTAAGTCGTAAATCACAGGGCTCCTTTGATAAGTTTTTTGCGGCGCCTCGTGGGCCTTTGACTTTTAGCGTGCCCTTAGAAAGTTCAATGTCAATCAATGAGCGACACCTACGCAATTCCGATTCCTGGCGGGTTGAGGTCAACGGAGGTACATTAGAGAAAATGTGAGGGATATAAATTAAGCGACATTTTTTGCAAGGATTTCATAGGCTAATCTATTAATGACTTAATACTTACCGGCATTGATAAGCTAATAGGTTGTAATGATGCTTTAAGTTTGATTTAGAAAGATTTGCACAATTTTTTTTGTACTGGATCGTTAAAGATGCTAGTTTGGGTTCCGAGTTATAAATACATATTAACCGGTAACACCCAGATCCAATTAAATCGAGTTCAAACCAGTCAAACGCAGTGGATTTGCCCGCCGCCGCATACCATTTCATGGCTACAATTCCTGGAATGCGTTCCGCCAATATTTGCCATTGGTATTAGAGGAGAACGATCGACGACTAGTTCGAATTCTGTAGCCGAAATCGTCTATTCATATTATGGAAGATCTAAGACAACAAACAATACCAGAAGATGTATGGATAACGAAACACAATTTCAAGATAGCGACTAAGACTCAAGTTCGCGACCGACAAATAAGAAGTATTATTTTTTTATGCAAGAAAGCTACATTACCAGACTTAATGGCGCGCAAACAGATAGTACTAATCTATTACAGTCGTAAATAAGACGATAAAGACTCTAGAAAGTTGGTAAATATTTAATGGTGAAGCTCTAAATGGCTTGCTATTTCACAATTTTCGCGCATCGCACAACATTAAACTAATATCAGAAACATGGTAAACAGAGAATAAAACAGAAACACGGACAAACAATGCTATTAAATTTGAATCCCCTACACCTAATCTTTGATATATTAATCCGGTGTCTAGACGAAATTGTTTATTACACGCTAATAGAGAAGATTTACTGTGTCCTAAGAGTCCTTGGAAGAGGGGAACAAGGTGGTACGTAAAGCACTGTAGATTTATCCCCATATTAATAGCACTTAATGCAATAAAAACTAGGGGAATACGAGAGCCCAGACAGAACAGATGACAAAAATAAGCAATTAGGTCTCGGCGGGGATGGTTTTGTCTGTACCAAGCAAAAGCTATTAGCTGCCCTCTCAATATTTTACGAGCGCACAAGTCGCTGAAATCTCTAACAATGAACTCTTAACAACAACTCTCAAACAAAATATGCCGTCTTTTAAACAGAACGGCAATGCAAAATAGCCATACCATCGCAGAAAAGGTTTAAAGAATCCTCTTTGTAGATGATGCGACTTTAAAGTCAACAGCCCGAGTTTTACACACAATTTGATAAAAGCATCCCAACCCGAATCCAGTAACAAGATGTCTCGGACTTAGCGAAGTAAGACTTCCGTATTTTGCGCCGACAGCCCTCAGGAAAAGCCATCCAGCTTTACTGCTTATCTACTAAAGATGGGGTTGTCGCCGTCGCGTCGCCTGTATTCAAATCCTTCGCGTTTATTGGTCTATAAGTCAGAACTGGCGTCGTTACTGACATCCGACATTCCTTTGAGATTAAAGGCAGGACTCTGCAGCTAGATGCTCAAATGTTCATGCTCCTAACTGTCCGAACGTGATCAGAATTCGTGGGGTGTCGCTAAAAAGTACCCGCTAATTTTGTTAGGAAATGGCCAGCTGGCGAATTTTAAATGAAGACGTTTGCAGGATTTATAACTCAATTTCGTAGGTGATTACAGCAAGGGATGCTACGGAAGATGCCGTTATTGCATATTTTCTGAATTTCGTACCCATATGTTCGGAAGCATGAGATCTCAACTTAATAGATAAGAGTGGATATATATATTTTTAATGGAAATCTAATGAGACGAACAATACATTCTCCTGATAGTAACAGATAACGCATGTCTATGACCACTGTAGCGATAGCCAGAACTTTGAGTGACAAATCTAAGTCCAAAACATATCCGCTTTGTACGCTCATTACTTTGACACGTTAGATGGTAAGATTGGTTAATCTCAACAGCCCTGTAATTTCGCTAGCTGTAGCATCCTGTAGCATCCATCAAACCAGAACACAGTAATGTTTACATACAACTGTATAGCGGCAGTATATCTGGTACTGCGGTGGTACCTACCAAGACCATCTCCTACTAGGAAGATTTACCATCATGTGAATTCTTTTGGACTGTACTGACAGCTCTGTTGGAAGGAGCTCTGCTTCATGAGCTGAAGGTTCAATTCCATTTTGTGACAAAACATAAGTTGTATGTGTATGTATCATAAATAAGTAATTGTATAAATTAAAAAGAAAGTTTAGTTTATGGCTGTGAGAAAAGTCCTACGATTTTTTTTTAAATTTTGTACTATTCAATTTATCTAGTCTACAAACTTCGTGTAAAAGCTTAAATTCGTTTAAAATTGAAAGTCCTGGAAGTTCTGGTAATTCAATCACTAGAGACCTAAAACATTACTTAGTAACATCACGAACGCCTAGTTATCTCATTACGTAAACGGGATCCTGAACAAAAAGCGATAGACGAAAATCTCGTTCGCAATATTAGGGTCGAATCAACTCTATTGAAGCAATGAAGGGCATTGAAGGGTCTCAAATGTAAGGCCTGGATGTTATCACGCGTACGTGACAACGTTGGCCGATGAAATAAAATTGTCGAACATACATAAAACATACCGTTTACGACGTTTTACACACTTTTATTTTCAACTTATACGCCGGGTGGAATTCGGGGCACCTCAATTTTGGTGGGATATTTTTATTTGAATGACAATAAAATTTTGCATACTATATACGGATTAGATCACTAGCAAAGATGGCAAATGTTTAATTTTTTACATAAGATATTCCGGACCAGTTCTGTTTTTATAAACTGTCCCACTAGGCGCAGTCCCAGAAGACGCCCGTCTTCTTATTTATTGCGACAAAGGCCTTGAAGAACGTTTTTAAGGACTCCCAGAAATGTAAGTTTTTTCATAGAGCAGCATAACTTAGACGAGCTGAAGAGTTTAAGCAGTTCCATTCCAGGCTAGGTGTGCTTTACCATCTTCGACCACATCGTCACTTAACATCAAGTGAGCTGTGGTGAAACACTTAGCCTGCCAACGATTAAAAAAAAACAGTAAATTAGCTATATTTAAAGGAAAAAAACTTTTTAAACCAATTTATTATTTCTAATTAAATTTAAACATATAATTTTAGTATATTTTTGTAATTCCCTTTTAATTTCCTTTATTTAGATACCCTACTTGAGAGGTTTTGTTAATTTTTTTTTAATAACGTATTAAGTACTATTACGCGCCATTTTTTTTTAATCACCTATCTTTAAACGCTTGGGTTATGAAGATGAATCTAACGATACCTTAGTTGCCGTAATCCATTCGACCGTTTGGAATAAACGAGGTAATAAAGAAATTGACATACAAGATACGCGCGAAAAACGTAACGCTTCGTTGGCAGTCGGGTAAAAAGACAGGTGCATTACCCGGGGAAACTAGACGCTCTCTCTATTAGGTTGCCGAAACTTCAAACAGGCAATAAATAACTATCAACTTTAATGCAATAAAATACATCTTTTAAGCTATGCTTGAAGAGCTATGAGTCGTTTACTATACAACTAGGTACAACATGATTGTGATTCTAACTGGATAAAATTGTTAATAAGAAAATACAAAATCGTTTCATGCTCGTCAGTTGTACACTTTTATGTTCAAAAGCCAAACACCACTCTACAGTTAAAGCTTGAAACTATTAATATCGTATTTTTAATTTCTAGTGATTAACCCTCAAGTTGAAAAGTGTAATATCCACTTGAAGCCCCTTAGCCACGCCACCGCTGCTTGAAAACTGCCACACAAGCTAATTTCAAAGGTGGTAAAGAGCATACGCGAAGCACAGGGCTGCTAACGGTAAGTTTTTTTTACACGTAAAGGGTATGCATACTTTTTAAGCGAATTAATGTTACAGAGAACCAACTTACGAGAGTAGCGAGTGAAAGGTGATTTGAAACTTGTAGGTGTTTTGAGGTGATTGAATTGAATGAAATTCCAGCACTTATCACTTATTTGATTTGTATCAAACAAATGTTTGCTTAGCTCTTTTAAATTTGATACGGTTTTCACTGTCATCCATTTAATTTCGTTCAAGAATTTATGTGAATCTGGAGCGGGTTATTAGTATGTATTTGTACATTATAAACTCTGATGGTTTTCTTTGTGCTTTATTGGTTTCCGGACCAAATTTATGATGATTAATAGTTTTAAGGATTATTTTGCTTTTTGATTCCACAACTGGGTTATGGAACTATGTGCCGATTTTTGATATTTCTGCAAAGGTATAATAAAATCCAAAATAAACAGGTTCCTTCCAGTTAAGCGTGCTCCATCCTAGATTGTACCACTGTTTAACAGTGATGAAAAATCTAGTTTAAAAGCAGCGCATTGCTTCGTCTACGACCGTTTACAATTGGAAACTATTGATGACAGTACTGATGTTTGGAAATTACTTATCACGTCACTTGTTGGTTCTGAAAATTCTCCGTTGAAAGTTGTACCTCTGTCTGCTTCTGAGGCGAAGCACTCGTCACGAGTGGTGGCACTCGAGGCGTGGTGTCGGCGCTTTATGCATGTCAGAACGTCGAGGACGCCCGTTTATGTTATGATACTATGTTTTTTTAGTGCCGCCGCTTTGGGGTAGTGCTCGGTCCTCTATTCTATGATGTCAAAAAGCGGTAGCGACAAAAGTCTTCTCAAATTTAATTTTGTTACAAGTCCGTATGTCTCTAGCGAGCTTTCATGCCCCTTAATTACCCATTACAGTTCAGCCTTGCATAGTTTCTCCCTCAGAATTGCATATCTGTATCAACAGACCCGTAATCAACAACAGTTTTAAAACATTATCTTTACATCATCTAGCCCCGGTAAAAGCAGTATCAATGATATAATCACTAACATTCTTTGTTGCAGAACTAATCCCCTCACAATAAAACATCGCAATGGTAATCCAAATTGCGTTCCCACAACTGAACTCACAAATTCTGCGAAATTTGCAATTTGCCTTAGAAGCTGCAAATCTTAGAATTTCACCGGCAACAAAGGCTCTCATACACAATGTGAGGTACAATAGCCTTGATCACAATCAGTTTTAAAAAAAAGTTTCGGGAAAAAAAGAGATGGGTAATTGAAAAGGGAGCGTCTGGTAGTGTAGCAACATCTGCCGCAGCCGGCGCAGTCTTAACCTTTAATGTGACCAAACGACGTTGATCGCCCGGACTTCGAGCACGCTAATTTCAACTCTACCCGCCATTTGTCGTAAAGAATTTTGATTAAAATTTTTATTGTTATATCGGTTTTTGTGCTCGTAAAGACGAAGTAGGAAAACGAACCGGAATAGTGCTCATAAAATGGGTATCGATCAGGAATCGAGTCTGTTATGCGGCTTATGTTAGTGTTAGTGGCAATGGCGTATAAGCTCATGAGTCGTAAACCGATCGCGGCTAAAGACAATTACTGGTATAAAGATTTCTTTCTCATAGCTTTATCTTGGGATGTTGATTCTTATGTTTTTCCGATTGAGATAAAAATATCAGTAAACACTAAAACGGTAAATTTAGTAGTCGAATTATATTAGAGGTTTAGTATTAGTTTAGATTACTACTATTGCATAAGCTTTTAACATTACACTACTGTAAATAAGCCTCAACTCGAGGGGTGATTGCATGCTGGTTAACTGCGGGTTGGCGGTTTGACACACGCCATTTCTTACGTGAACTTATAAATATGATGATTCCTTTCGGCACAAAAAGCTTGTAGTTTGAGCTACAAACACGCACACAGACAAGTTTCAACTATTCGTGAACTCCAAAGGAGTCATGGACGGGATAAGAATTGAACCCTCACCTCATGGTGGTAAAGTGAGTTGTGAAATGAATTTAACACAAATCTATGTCACCCTACACCGGTCTAAATTCGAGTCAAAGCATGTATATGTTGTAGTCTTTAAGACAGCACGTGTGCTATATTCTATGGATTAAAAATGCACCCTTTATACCACACGGATTATATTGGCAAATAGTTTATTAAAAGTAATAAATATGAGGATTTGAGAACTTTGATAGAAAGTTTGGGTAATAAATCGTGGCATTGCA
Organism: Biston betularia; assembly: GCA_905404145.2. Taxonomy (NCBI): domain Eukaryota; kingdom Metazoa; phylum Arthropoda; class Insecta; order Lepidoptera; family Geometridae; genus Biston; species Biston betularia. The sequence continues at coordinate 2,041,190 of FR989873.1, read as the reverse complement.
TAACGTTAATGCTAACTATTCTGCTGTCAAGATTTTAAATTGCTTCTTAATCCGGTATTTGGAGTTGTATTCGAGAAACATTTTACTGAATTGTTTTCTGTAGAAAATTTATAGTAGAATAATATGTGTAGTAATGTAATATATCGGAGTTAACTGCGTTCGTAAACTCACTAATGTTTTCATGTTTACAATAGAAATGCATTGACTTCTGGCCATTCCTTTGATTATACCTTCATCTTTCTGATCCTGCTGTCTAATATAGACAGTTCATTTTGTGATATGATTTTAATTAAAAATGAATAAACAGAATGATACTCGACTTAAACTAACCTAAAATAATCGATTAGTTACCTCCAATGTGAATAGACAGGACATAGACAATTCTAGAGCGAAGCTCTTTTCACCGTGACTCGTTCAAAGAGTTCTAATCCTGATGTTTTTTTTTTAGACAGTTCTAAATTAAGAGACCATCAGATCACGGTGAGCATAAGGGCGAAAACTCATAGACAAGATATAGGATGCTATTATGTTAATAAATCTTCTCAACTTCAGAACTAAACTTTCGTAGCGATGATAGCTCGGTGGTTAGCGTAGTCGGTTCGCAGGTCGAGGTTCAAACCCCAACAATGAACTTGAGTTGCCGATGTTGGAAAACATGATGAGGAAACCATAGCATACCATTAAATATTATTATTTTATTGGTATTTTTATTTCATTTCTTGACATTTTAAAGTTTTATTATTATAATTACATACTTACTCACTTTATTTTTATAGTTTTGTATTATTATTAATTTTGATTTTGTTTTATGTATTAACACGAGTCCTTAGTTACTTGGAAATAAATAAATTAAATAGCGTAGTGGCAGGGTACTTTCTAGTAGATGACTGGCTAGCTACTAGCTATTCAAGTAGAAATAGTGCCGCCAAGCATCTATCTGTGTGTTCCGGCAGCCTCATTTGAGAACCAGTTCCATTCCAGGGTAGGTATGTTGAACATATTCTACCACACCGTCACTTAATATCAGATGAGCTGTGGTCAAACATATTGTCTGTCAACCATAAAAAAAATGCCGGTCCTAGAACTTAAAACATAAAATTATTTATATATATATATACATATAATATATTTTTTTTTTTTTATGTAAAAAATAATGAGACGAACGAGACGCTTTCCTGATTGTAAGAGCTAACGCCTGTCCATGACCATTGCAGCGATACACAGAACTCTGAGTAACAAAACAAAGTCCAGGGCATCGCTGCTTTGACGCTCATTACTTTGTATCTCGTAATATCTCCATGACAGTGGACTAAAACCTAAGTTCGTCGACACGCGAGCACCGCAGACACCTTGCCAAAGAGACGAGTCGGTCCACTTGCTAGGTTCTTGACATTACCAATGACTCAATATAGATTAATTGATTAAGAAAAAAAGCAAACGTGAAACCACACGCGGGTTTAACAAGCAAAAAAGGTAATTTCGAACGTGGCCCGCGCTGTCAGGTGGGTATGAAGCGTCTGATAAAAGTAAATATACAAAGTTACGGACATCGCTCAGTGTATTAGCAAGCTGAAGTGACAACGGGCTGACTATATAATGTCGCAGAACCGATAACTGATGGGATAGACGTGCCAGGAGGCTCATTGGCAACGACGCTTTACTAGAGTCTCGGCTTTAAAGTCTTGAGCATCGTCGTAGTATTTTTCTACCGGATACATTTCGGAGAGTGTGCACTTGAGCTGCACAATTTGGTTCCCCCTGCACCTTTCTTTTACCGGACGGTCAGACAAACGCGACCAAAACGTCATCCGTACATGGTGGATGTTCCCCATGTACGCACAAAGCGTTTTGATTCCACGTTTTTCATTCGCACAGTGAGGTTGTGGAACTCTCTGCCGGAGTCTGTGTTCCCTGTTAGGTACAATATTGGCGTCTTTAAATCTAGAGTGAATAGGTTTCTTTTAGGTAAGCGTGCTCCATCTTAGACCACACTACTGTTTAACATCAGGCGGAGTGTGGTCAAACGCGAACCTATTTTGAATAAATAAAAAAAAAAAAAGTGTGGAGACCACGAAATGGCAAGACCGTCTTCATAAGAAGTTTTTCTTTTTAAAGTTTTATTTGTATTTGACCGCCTTCTTACATTTGTATATATCTCGTAATAGAAGCTTTATATATATGTAAAAAGTAATGAGACGAATGAAACGCTCTTTTGTTGGTAAGAGATAACGATACACAGAACTTTGAGTAGCGAGGCAAAGTCCAGGAAATCGCTGATTTGGCGCTCAGTACTTTGATTAGATTGTTAGTTTTAACAGGCTAGTAAATTCGCTAGCAGCAGTACCCTTCAAACTGGAACACAGTAATGTTTACACACTACTGCTTGGCGACAGAATATCAAGTTCTGCGGTGGTACCTTCCTAGACGCTCTGCTAAGGACACAGTCTACGATGGATTATGCTTGTTTAGAAGCGTAAACCATTTTCGACCGCACCCACTCGGGCAGCTAATCAACTTTAAGTTTAGCTGTTCGTATGGTAAAAGTGTAATCAAACAATATGTAAACCTTTTTGCAATCCTATGCTACATCTTTTAAATGTTGTTAGGTCAGACCAGTTTACAGCCGTGTGGGTTATCCTGGGATCTTCGGGATAAACTGAACTAATACTAGTTTTTTTTTTAATTATACAAATGTAAGTTTTTAACATTCGTCTGGCAACACACAACGTACTGTTTTTTTTTAAATCACTCATTCACATTCTCGCGGTAATTCGAGAACGCCGCGGGCGTTTTCTCACGCGTTCCCAATTCAAATTTAGGCGCGAAGCTGTCAGCCGACTAGGGATGTGCTGTATCGCTAATGGAGCTGTTATCGGATCAAATAACTCGATAGCATTGATATAGATATCGTTGTAATTATGTATTAACCTAATTCAGCTTATTTCTGTTAAGAAGTCAGATAAACATACAGTATTGACGAATTACTATTGCATCACTGGGTATTTTTTGTATCAATGGAATTTGGCGATTTACAATACCTATAGATAAGACGTACGCCACCTGCAAGTAATATATCAAGGTATAAAAAAACTGTCAATTCAAGAAAGTATGTAAGATTTTTGTTATATATTTATGTGGGATTACTCACGTTTAATTTTATCGGAAACTCCGATAGCGTCGGCCATATTCGGTGGCCTTCATAATGGAGACAAAGCTGGGTGGGTACAACGAGCACGCGGCGTCGCCTGGCTTCGCACATAAGTCAAACAAAAATGTGTCAAAACCACGTCAGTTTCGATAATAAAAAAGTACCTATAAAACAAAAAAAAAATGATTTTAATAAGTAAGGCATGTAAAATATTTATTAAACGATTAAATTACGTAAATAAATCTGCGTTAGATTTAGGGCTTTCACTAAAGTACAATTCCAGAATTTAATAATATCTGAATTTATCTATCCTATCATGAAGAGGAAAGATTTGTTTGTTTGTATTGAATAGGCTCCGAAACTACTGGACCGATTTCAAAAATTCTTTCACCGTTGGGAAGCTACACTATCTCCGGGTGACATAGGACGGGAACGGGAACTACGCGGGTGAAACCGCGAGGCGTCCGCCAGCCACCAATAAAAATTGGCACATACGTATACAGTACGTTTAGACACAGACATTTACATTAAGAACTTTTTCAGCAATTCGACACAAAGTACCGCTAGCCCGGTCTAAGCATTCACCGGTCAACAGCACTAGATAGACGTTACAGATCACTCTTAGTCATCCCATCAGACAGAGTAAATAGCAGTTTACTAGACCGCAAGTGCATTAACACATACAGGTTTATTGTCAATGAAAACATAAAGCAAGAATAATAAAAGATAAGACGAAGTGCGTTTTGTGAATTATGATCATGATAGGAAGCGAAAAAATAAGTTTTATTTCATTCGATACTACAATAACAATACACTATAATGTTTAAAATAAAAGAAAACAAGAATAAATCCAACAATTTACATTTTTGTCGCTGTAGTGTCCATTGCGATAAAAAAGGTTAGTTCTCAGCGATGGTGCTGCTAATTTCTCGGCAGTGCTGGTTTTCAGAACTAACCTTATGGGAAGTAGGTATTAGACTTAGAACAAAAGCGGACATAATAGATACTCTTTATTGACATTGATATGACAGCCCTGTTGGCTCATCGGTAGTATATCTGCTTTAAGAGCTGTAGGGCATGGGTTCGATTCCCGCCCAGAATAAACATTTTGTGGTATAAACAAATGTTTGTTCTGTGTCTGGATGTTCTGTATGTATTTACAAAAAAAAAGTATCTAAGTATTCAATCAGTAATCTGACTTCCATCATACGAGCTTTGTTTAGTTTGGTGTCAGATGGCGCACACGATGTTTTTTTTTTTTTTTTTTTTTGCTTGACAGGCTAGTTGTTTTGACCACAGCTCACCTGATGTTAAGTGAAGGTGTGGTCGAAGATGGTAAAGCACACCTAGCCTGGAATGGAACTGGCTCTCAAGTGAGGCTGCCGGAACACACCGTTAGATGCTTGGCGGCAGATTTTCAACTTGAGGGTGGTAGCTAGCCAGCCGAGTACTAGAAAGTACCATAGCCACCATGCTATGGTTTCCTCACGATGTTTTCCTTCACCAGCAGCTCAAAATCATTCTTGGGATTTTAACCCACACCCTTGGTCGTGCAGCGCTACACTAAACTATTGTCAATTTGTCGAAATCAGTACAACTCCTTACTTTTTTCACATTTCAATTTTGTTAATTTAGAGATTGATAAATTCGACAAAATTGAATGTACGCATGCTTAGTTGAATCAAAGTTTAAAGTTATCTTTATTGTCAAGTTAGACATTTTGTCCGATTTTTAAATCGATTATAAGTCGATGATTTATAATCGATTACACACACAAAACTGAAAGATGATTAAACGTACAAACATCCACAATCGCACTGTTTCCGTTTTAGTCGATCATCATACTTTGTAGTAAATAGAGTCCATTAACTCAAACAATCGCATTAACCTCAACCCTATAACCAGAGTTCACGTGGCAGTTACTTCTGAATGCAGGCTGGTATGGCCACAGTTTATCTATAGTTAGTATAGTAAACAGGCTGCCAGAGCTGGCTTGGTACACCGCAAGTACCAACTATATTAACGCGCCTGTTATCCAGAATCGGCGAAAAAGCATTATGAGAATATAAAGCGAGAGATTGGAAACATACCCAGCAGTACTTTTTTTTTTATGCCACAGGTGACAATCAAGCTGACGGGCTGCCTGACTTTTCTTAGACATCAACCTACTTCAGTTTACGTTTCGGCTGTTGGATATTGGCAACTTCCAATCCATGCCTGAATAACGATTTCCTTTCCAGGCATTGTTTTTTTGCACCATTTTTTATGTTTTAGATGTTTGACAATAGCTCACCTTAAGTGTCACGTTAATTGATTACACAATAACAATTATAAAAAAAACTTTAGTATATACATATATATATACATATATATATATATATATATATATATGAATATTAGGCATCAAGGATTACATATCCAGTTGCCGGCTAATTAAAAAAACTCAAATTCTTATTCATCTGTGTATCCTTACTCTTTTGTACCAACTATTATTTCATCTGTGGTCTGAATTCCAGACCCCACGCGCGTTCGCGAATATTCGTAATTACGTTCATTTACGGACCAAACTTTGCGGTCACACTTGTTAGCTTTGAAGCTTGAAATGTAAAAACGATTTTGGTTTCGAAGTATAGAAAAAAAAGAAGTATTTCGCGGAACTTATTTGTTCGTTGGAGATACGATTTAAGTACTCGTAACCACATCATTACAAACAATATTTACACAAGCAATTGACCATGTAAAAACAAATTATAAATATGTAACTGTTTTAATAAATTCGGGAACTCCAAACCTGTGACTGGCAAATGGCCGTACAGGATGAAGGTACTTTAGAGGTCAACAATACAAACACATCCACATCGGGTTGCCAGTTGCCACACTACCGCAGTTGCGGTTAAAATCACAAATACAACGTATTTTCCTAATATTTTTTGCTTACCACTATATTTTATACCTACTTGGTTTCCACTTTTTTTTGTTATGGTTGACAAGCTAAGTGTTTAACCACAGCTCATCTGATGTTAAATAAAGGTGTGTTCCAAAAAAGATGGTAATCACACGTAGCCTAGAATGGAAGTGGCTCTCAAGTGAGACTGCCGGAACACACCGTTAGGTGTTTGACTGCAGGTCTTCAACTTGGGAGTGGTAGCTGGCCAGCCGAATACAGAAGTATCCTACCATCATGATGCAGTTTCCTGACGATGTTTTCCTTCACCGGTAGTAGGGGCTGTCTCGCCGTCAATATACCTACATATAGATAGTTCATCTATAACCCATACACGCCTACGTCGAACTAACGTTAATTATTTATTATGACTCCAAAATGAGTGCAACGGTCCTCATAACTAAATCAAAGCTAACATGCTCGACACGGTGCAGTCGTTTCATAACCCTTCATAACATGCAGTAATAACATTTACTAAATCATATCAAACATATAAACTTGCGAATGTGTATGAATGTTTGGTTGATATCTCCATGACAGAACGAATAGCAATTTGGAATTTAATTTTGATACAGATGTAAGTTACTAAATTAATTAAGGCTGCTCAGAAGATTTTTTTTTTCCTAGATCTTTTCAAGGCCAGTGTGAATCCAGGTATCTTCTAAGTCTGCGTGTTTCATCTTCACCCACATTTTCGCTTACCATCAAGCAAGTTAGTAGCGATGATAGCCCAGTGGTTAGCGCGGTCGGTTCGCATGCCGAAGGGCGTGGGTTCAAACCCCAACAATGAGCTTGAGCTGCCGGTGAAGGAAAACATCGTAAGGAAACCATAGCATGGTGCAAGTTGAAAATCTGCCGCCAAGCATCTCACGGTGTGTTCCGGCAGCCTCACTTGAGAGCCAGTTCCATTCCAGACTAGGTGTGCTTTACCATCTTCGACCACACCTTCACTTAACATCAGGTGAGCTGTGGTCAAAGACCTAGCCTGTCAAAAATTAAAAAAAAAAAGTAGGATTTTTGCAAATTATACACGTATTAAATTTAAAAAAAAAGTTTAAAGCTTCTCAGGTATTCTTACATAAGTAATGTACTTACAGTTTGGTAGATTATTTATTTATGAATGCTTGGCCAAAAGTATTATTGACATTCGACTATACGTATATGCAGTGAATTTTATATATGCCTACGAGAGAATCTCAGAACATAAAAGTGCATGAATACAGCCAACCAATATGGGCAATTGTTCTATAGTAACAAGTAATTCTATAGTATAAAACTTCGTAGTTTTTAGAGAAAAAAGGAAATTGACTACATCAATTTAATATAGTGTCATGTTAAATAGATCCTATTTAATTCCTGAAGCACTAAAATAATCTTTGTGGAGTTTAAAACAACAACACGGCTCTGCAGTCACAACATCCAGTACCTACTATATACTCTATATACACATCACTAACTAAATGGGTACATTTCAGAAATTTGAAATGTTAAAATTTATACATAAGGTTTCTGTTATTTTCCTAAAGGAAATCGAGTGCATCCGCGGTCACAACTAGAGATGCAATAAACGCAAAACAAAGAACATTTTATATCGTCACACTGGCTTGCTCCACAGCTCTCCATAAAACTTATAAGACCAAGTTAAATGTATTAGTTTCAGTGCATTAACTTCGCGTGTCCGCCCGACACCTTGTATTAAAAAATATATAATTATTTTAATGGCATAAACTGTTTGAAAAAGTGATACCCGGGAAAGGAAAGAGGTTTGTTCATTACATGTAAACCTTTGGATAATGACTAGGCTTTACAATGTTTAGACTGTAGAAACCAAAAAATCTTCTCTCATTTTGGAGAACATCTTTTTACGAATTCATGTCGATTTCTTACGTAATATACACACAAAAAAACATACAGTCAAATCGCGAACCTCCTTCTTTCTTGAGTAAAAAACAAGCGAAAACGCATTCAAACCATTTAGAAAAAAACTAACCCATCTTTTTTTTTTATGTGTATAAAGTAATGAGATGAGACGAACGAGACGCTCTCCTGATGGTTAGAGATAACGCCTGTCCATGACCATCACAGCGATACACAGAACTTTAAGTAACAAAACAAAGTCCAGGGCATCACTGCTTTGGCGCTCATTACTTTGAGACTTTTGATAGAGTTAGTCTCAACAGCCCAGTACTACAGTCACAGTCTAGTCTATAATAATATAAATTGGTAACATCTTCAAAGCTGCACAAGTTACGCCCCGTCATGATCCGCTAAATCTTATCCACAAGCTCCATATTCACCATTACAGTTACAAGATGTACCATTTTATACCCACGTTAACTTACAGATTCATGTAGCCATGTTACATATTAATGCGCATCGTTAGCCGCATGTCTAGACGGGAAGCGTACAGTAAAGTTTTTATAGCCCGAATAGGATCTGTCCTGCACCCTTTTTTAGGGTACTGTAAAGGATTGTGTCAAAATAAATTTCATAGATCTAAATTTTTTACATCCCCAATAATCGTATTAAATTTTGATAGTAAAAATTTAATTTACATCATATTATCATCATCATCATCCACAGCCTTCTTTACTTCAAGGAGCTGGGTTGGCTTGGGTAGACGCTGGCAGGGGGAAACGCACAATACACCCCAAGCGGGACGTCAGTGCAGGACCTATCGCCCCCACTTTGAATAAGAATAATAAGCCTTCTTTATCCCACTGCTGGGTATAGGCCTCTCTCTTTTCATGCCATCTGCCTCGGTCCTGTGTCAATCTGGTCCAGGTTCGACCCGCGACGGTGACAATATCGTCGACCCATCTTGCGGCTGGACGACCAACGCTCCGTCATATCAGTCTTGATTATTGCTTTGAATTTAAGTGTATTGAAAACATTCGTAAATTTTTAAACAGACGATAGACACCGAGAAACACAAGAATTGCGCAGTTCCTGATGTTTAAATGTTTACTGATGTAAAGTTTTATATCGACAAAGTGCTACACCGTTGACACATACCTACTGTGCCAGCAAATTTCACATTTCCCGATTAATTTAGGGACTGTGACACTTTCCGGTTTCGGAATAAAACGGCAGAGAGTTTTGCGGAGTTGAATCCGGTTTGGGAAGATTTAGAAGTTCAGTTAAACCGCCTTAACAGTTAAAGAGGGGAACGACAGGTGATAAATACCGGTTCGATGCAGATGCTACACTAACAATGTAATAAGAATCTAGAAATAGGGAAGGAGCTGGTTTTGCGTATTCAAGAATAAAGTTGCTTTTGATACTAACATATTTAAGGGATATGATTGACCATGGTCATGATCAAGACCCTTATAATATATTGACATAGTGATGAAAATTGAAACAGAAAACGCAACACAATTTGTCTGCGTTTTAGGCAAGCTTGTGTGGTAGGGTACATTCTAGTACCTACTCGACTGGGTAGCGACCACCCTCAAGTTGAAAAGTCGCAAAGTTGCAAAGCACCTAACGGTGTGTTCACTTGAGGGCCAGTTTAATTAACAATTTAAGTATTCGAATTTAAAAAATATCGTCGAATGTTTACAATGCCTGTGCGACAAGCCAATTTTTAAGAATTCTTTTAAAGGATAACCTTTATTTTAAGTACCTAATGGTGGAATGCAGAAACTCACATACGTACTAAAAACAATGCACTTGTTTTTTTTTTTGGGGCAATCGCGTAATTATTAATAAAAATTTTGTTTCTCCTGTAAAGTTTATATTTTGTCCTTTACAACATTCCTTCTCGGAAATATCGATATAATTTTCTATACGTCGAACAATGTGTCATGCGACATCGGAGAGAACCAACGTACCGGATCCATTACAGTACCTTCGTGTATTGCCTACAATCATAAATTATAGAAATCTTATTTATGAATATTCATTTAATACAGTTAATAAATTCAGAATTTCGTAATATGGCACTATACGCAATCGATAGTCAAAAAAAAATTTGACTTTAATTTTTATATCGTATATGGGTTTGCGTTTAATCGCCATTCTGCCTGATGTTAAGCGAAGCTGCGATCTACGATTGCCCGTTGCCTAGAAGAAACCGATTTACTTGCGACTTGAAGTTATCCAGATTGTATTAAAACGTCACGAATGGTGAATTTACAACACAATCGCGCGGAAAGTTTTTTTTTGTACACACTTTTTTGTTTTGATTTGAAGTTTTCTTCTTGGTAGATAGACTTAGCTGTATACATTATCAAACTTCGTGTTTGGAAACAAAACATTACCTCCAAATATTTACCTTCATCAAAGAGCCAATGGTTAAAGGGAATATGATTTAAAAAAAATTGAGTTACGGAAGACACATATATGGGTCGATCTTACAACCTAGAAAAACATGTTATTACAAGCGTTCAAAGTAGGTTAATAACAATCAGTCTATACAATAGCTCACGTGAATTAGCCAATTACCAAAACTACATTATATATATATATATATATATATATATATATATATATATATATATATATATATATAAGTAGGTACATAAAGTTTAAAAACTTCGTCAGGTAAAATATACAGTATATACAGTAAAGGGAAAAATCGTAAGTTGTAAAAAGTAATTGCGCACTATTTGAAATAAGTAAAAAACATCGCTATCATTCAGTTTCAAATTTATTTGAACTTTTACAAAATCACAAGTTGTACAGACGCATCATCTTGATTATAGCAAAAAATTTGAAGATGATTTCATATAACATTATTGATGGATATTTAATTTAGTCGTACGCAAGTCGGCAACCTCCCGCGGCGTCTTTTAATAACGAAGTTCATTCATTCATTCGTTCAAAGAAAAACGCGGGAAGCATTGTAATTGGCTGCCGTTTGATTGACAGATTGACACTGTCACTTATTTTTTTCTGTGAATCGGATTACGAACGGGCTGTGTTCTCCCACGTCTGTTTGAACTGAGGGTTTCGTGTACATTGACGTCATGGTTTTTTTTAAATACATTGACGTATTTAGTGACTTTAATTTGACGTACAATGTAACTAGCATGAGATAGTGAAATTTTACAATATTAACGAATGATCTCTTCTAGTTTGTATAAGATATCATTTAGCAGTGCTTGGAATGACATCAAGTTAGGATGCTTAAACTTTGAATTACGATATTATTAAAAACGTATTTTAGTGGCCTTATATCTTCACTTCCAAGATCTTTAGGTTTACCGTAGTCGAGTGCATTTAAACCTTCAAGCCGGATAACTAACTGAATTAATTAACATGCAACCAAGTGTCTAACAAGTAACGAACCTTGAAAAAAAAACGGTAATCGCCGAGCGGATATCTCCGACCAATATATCAAGCGATACACAATCGTAGAAAACGTCTGATATGAATTTTAAAATAGGAATTTAATATTCAAAATCGATTAAATAATCAATGAGGCGTATTTTAAAACAATATCTAGTAGCTTACGCGATTAAGCAAAGCGCGAATCGAGTCGGCGCGTCAGCCGCGTCCGACAAAAGTATAAAAAAACCTATTAAAATCCAAAGGCACGGCACGCGACTCCGGTCCAACGAACTACAAACTCAGCATAAAACCATGCACTAGTTTTTTTAAGCCCCCTTTGAATAACACGTTTTTGTGCAAATCTTGCATTGCATTGTGCAAAAGGAAACGGCTCGAGAAAAAATCCGGCCACACCTGGCCAAGATGCTGTCACAACTGCACTTCGAAAAGGACGTAACTCACCGTAATGACTAGATCGTAAATCAAATATTTGCCCGCTATAAATAAGGGCCTAATTTCTTAATACGGAACTAGGGTACATCAAGGGACAATGCAGTCTTGAGCGTACAATGGCAAGACATTGAGTAACGAGACAAAATGGGGATTCAATTTTTTTTTTGCTAAGCAAACGCAGGTGATGGCGTACGGTATAGAAAATGTGAAATTCAATTATTTGGCTATTGACAATACTGGAGCGTTTCTAAGTCGGCATGAGAAGATAGGGTGGCGTTGGGTAGAGTCGCCTAGGGGCTAAGGTGTCTATCACAGCGCAAAACGCCCGCGGGCGACTGAAAATCGCTTAAGAAAACTTTTAATGGCAACGCTTTGGAAGTTTGTAATCCGCATTATAAGAAATGATTGTTAGGGCGGTTTCATATAAAAACAAAAATATTTCATGTTTTGCTTGGTTGTACCCACAAATACAGTACCTATTTGGTGCGTGTACTTAATTCCGATATACATATAGGTACAGTAAAGGTACACGTTTTATGTTATTTCAGTAAAATAAAGCTTTAATCCTAAACAATGTATTGCATACTTTTGTTATTCTTGAAACAGGATCCAGAAATTGACTGAATTTTAATTCTAAACGGCACAGAAAACTGTTTAAAGATTTTTGTATCGCATTTTTAATATTATCAAAATTTCATAGGGATTAAAAGAAAGGGTGGAAAGAAAGGGTCTTCTGTGTGATTTGTATAATTTTTTAATCACTAGGTAACCTATTGTTTTCTTGTTCATTATATTATACAGATTTGGAGTACGGTCACAGGATTCAAAATCGAGACGTCTCATTATGGGCGCACCCTTAGCACCTTTCCTTGAAGAGGCGCCATAAAACTGGCACTTTTGTAAATTGCTCGTATATTTCCCGAATAATAACCGAATGCCCATTTAGAAAACTTCTATTACGCTCTATTATCATATCTAGTTACTTGCTTAGTTTTGACTAATGTAATATTTAGGTATGTTTCGAGTGAAAGTATTAAGCACGTTACATTATTACTCTACATGTTATCTATTTATTGTTTGATAATAGATATTTATTGATTTTATTTGAAATTATAATATTACGAAGTTTGACTTGTAACTTTGGTGTTATCAATAAAATATTGTATTGTTTTATATGTATAACGTTTAGAGGAGGCTTCAGGTGACCAGAATGCTGTTATCTACTTTGGTCAAAAGCTAAGCATTGCCATCCATTACTCGTTCTTTAAGTTGAAAATCTGTCGCCAAGCACCTAACAGTGTCTTCCGGCAGCCTCACTTGAGAGCTAGATTTATTCCAGGCTAGCTGTATTTACCATCTTCGACCACACCGTCACTTAGCATCAGGTGAGCTTTGGTCCAACACTTAGTCTGTCAACCATAAAAAAGCTACAAAATAAAAAAGACGAATCGATTTCGATAGGCAATACAATACCTAAAGAGAAAACTTTTTATAAATCTCAAAAAAATAAGCATAAAGACGACGCCGGAGGTTAAATCTATAAAACCGTATTAAATTCGATATCTTTCATAATCCCTATTCATTTGACATTTTTAACATATTATTTTGTCCAGTTTAATCGCCACACGATCGCCGCCGCTGTCGCACAAAAGCTTGTCATCAACAGTTAAGCCATTACAATAAGTTTTATTACTTATCAAATTGAGTTTAAACAGTTTTACGACACAGAAGTGGGATTAGAGTGTGACATAATAAAGACATCGTAAACGTCACTGGTATTGTGCGGCCGTAAAAATAGATTTTACTGTCCACATCCTGATGCAGGCTTAATTGTATCGGATGTCGGATACACGTCAGATTTGTTAAATAAGTTATTTGACAAATAGGTAGTGGTAAAAAGGGCAGTTGATTGACGTTACTGTGACATCGGCTGAATTACTAAATTAGAATGGAAATTTGGTTTGAAAGAGATTTTATCATTGTCTTATGGTATATCCGAATCGCCCCTGTTTTTATAAACTGTTCCACTGCTGGGTACGGGCGTCTTCTCATTATGAGATGAGCGAGTTGATAGTCCACCACGCTGGCCAAGCGCGGGCTGGCAGACTTCACATATCTTCGAGAACTCTTTTTTAAGGCATGTATGTTTCCTCACGCGCGAAATTACAGGACTGTTGAAACTATCCATCAAAAGTTTCAAAGTAATGAGCGCCAAAGCTGACTTTATTTTGCTACTCAAAGTTTTGTGTGTCGCTGCAATGGTCATGGACAGGCGTTATCTCTTACCATCAGTAGAGCGTCTAGTTCGTCTCAATACTTAAACATAAAAAATCGAAAATTCGACCAGCTACGAGTATATAATCGAACCGCCTTGCAGCAAACGCTCCGCTAGCTTCCAAAGTCGACTTCCAATCAATTTATATAAATAAAAATTAATTGCCACATGTTTCTGACATTAGTTCTTTTTTGTCGTGTTCCTAGCAAACAAGGTTTGTATGAAAGAAAATGTAAGTTAAAGAAATAAAGAAAACCATTTTATTTTGTAACACAGAACACAACAAAAATAACAACAAACAGTTACAAAATAGGGGCTCACCTCAGCATAATACTGGTCATACTAAGTGGTATGGACCAGCGCTGGTCTTCCGGTGAGCCCTTGTCGGTCAAACAAAACAAACATAACAAATTACCAACAACAAATATAATAAAGCGAATTTAAAACAAACAACCTATCAACCTACAAATGACAAAACAAAAATAACAGGCTCACCTTTGATAGATATATAGTTAGAGATAGACAGTAAGATAGAAAATAAAGTGCAACCGTACGAAGGTAGGGTTTCCCGCTAGTTATAATAAAAAGAAAGTACCACTACATTTAATCTGAGACAACGGGTAAGACTCTATTATTATCGTAAAAAATATAATAAACAAAGCGGTTCCACAGTTCGTTTAATGTTTACTAATAAACCTTTAAGTAATGTGTGAACGTTCCTGTTAGAACATCGATCGTATTTTCGATTCCTTCCTTGATTATGCATTTCCTAATGATGTTATGGGGGTCTTCCGGTGGAAGCTTTGTTTGTAAATATCATTAAAATGCTAAGTATAGTTAGTGTATATGAGTCATCGGAGGTCAAACCCTCAGGTTTATTTTTGATGTAGATTAGGGCGATATCGTTACTCGGTGTATATTAAGTGAGAGACTTAATATTTCCTTATTATTATCCTGTTGACAGTTTAGGTGTTTGACCACAGTCTACCTGATTTTGAGTGACGATTGAAGATGATTTGAATAATAAATTTTAATATCGTTGGACATTAAACACAGTGGCATCTGACCTCAAATTAAGCACAGCTTGTAAGATAGAAACCAAATAACTGATATTTAAATACTTTTTTTTTAATCTCACTAATATTATAAATGTGAAAGTTCGGATGGATGGATGGATGTTTGTTACTCTTTCACGCAAAAACTACCGAACGGATTTGGATGAAATTTGGTATGGTAGTTGGATGACTGATGCTGGATTAGAACATAGGCTACTTTTTTATCCGGAAAACATGTAGCGGGTAACGGTAGCGCAGCTAGTTAATATTATTATACATAACACCCAGACAGAACAAATATTTGTAACCACAAAACGTTTGTCTGGATGGGAATCGTACAACGCCCTATAGTTCTTAAAGCAGATATCCTACTAATGAGCCAACAGGGCTGTCAAATAAGCTATGATATAAGCACACCTAGCCTGGAATGAAACCGTCTCTCAAGCGAGACCGCCAGAACACACCGTTAGGTGCATAGCGGCATTTTCTCGACTTGAGGGTGGAAGCTAGCCAGCCGAGTACTACAAAGTGCCACCACGCTATGGTTTCCTCACGATGTTTTCCTTCACCGGCAGCTCTAGATCATTGTTGAGATTTGAAACCACGCCCTTCGACGTGTAACACGGTCGCGATAACCGTCGAGATATCATCGTTTCAATTATCATAAATCGAGTAACACGGAACGTTTTAAAAAGCGCGCATACATAAATAAATATGGATTACATTACACGCAGCGCCATCTGACCCCAAACTAAGCAAAGTTTGTACTATGGAAGTCAAATAACTGATAGAATACTTAAATACTTTTTTTTTTGTAAATACATACATACTTTTATAATAAATACATAACACCCAGACACAGAAGAAATATATGTGTATGTCACAAAATGCTTGTCCTGGGTAGGAATTGAGCCTACGCCCTTCAGCTCTTGGAGCAGACATAGGTACTACCAATGAACCAACAGGGCTGTCTACATATTGGTTGCCAGCCTTGTTGGTTCATTAGTAGTATGTCTGCTCCAAGAGCCGAAGGGCGTGGGTTTGATTCCCACCCAGGACAAGCATTTTATGATATAAACAAATGTTTGTTTTGTGTCTGGGTGTACTGTATGTATTTACAAAAAAAACTATTTAAGTACTATATCAGTTATCTGTCTGCCATAGTACAAGCTTTGCTTAGTTTGGGGTCAGATGACGCTGTGTGTAATGTCCTATGATATTTATATTTCAACATTTTTCTGGTAGGTAGAATTTCGTACGCATCAAGTCTGGTTAAACTAGTATAGAGTAGGTTGTACAATTTGGACAAAGTCCAGTAGTAGAGATCAAAGACCAAGCCTATAGCAACAAACTATGTAGGAAGTCTCAAACCAACGCTCGAGTCTAGTCACCTATTCAAAGTGACATAAGAAAGTATGACGACGGAATACCAATGCGGTTCTGACAAGAGCCACGGTCGCATTCTAATTAGTTTACAGAAATACGAATTCCAAGTAGATTGGGTATGACGGGGTAACGTTGGTCTAGTCTCTAGTCCCACTAATATTATAAATGTGAAAGTTTAAATAAATAAATATCGTAGGACATTACACACAGCGCCATCTGACCCCAAACTAAGCAGAGCTTGTGTGATGGTAGTTAGATAACTGATAGAATATATAAACACTTTTTTTTTTGTAAATGCATGCTTATAATACCTACATACAGAACACCCAGACACAGAACAAACATTTGTTGATACATAAAATATTTGTCCTGAGCAGGACTTAAGGCAGATATGCTACCAATGAGTCAACAGGGCGGTTTGGAAACTATCCTACTTCCTACTGCAAATACTTCCAATTTTATAAATGCGAAAGTTTGTGAGTATGGATGGATGTTTGTTACTCTTTCACGCAAAAACTTCTGAACGGATTTGGATAAAATTAAGTATGGAAGTAACCGACACCCTGGATTAACACATAGGCTACTTTTTATCCTGAAACATGTAGCGGGTAACACCGCGGGGCGCAGCTAGTAATAAAATAATTCACGTCTACTACAGTAGTTGGTAGATTTCCTTAGCAGAAGCTTGACTGAGTAGGTACCCACAGCAGCATCAGATACTTTGCCGCCAAGCAGTAGTGTGTAAGCATTACGGTTTAAAGTGTGCGAATGCCCACAGTAATGAGCGCCAAAACAGCGAACCTCAATTTTGTTTTGTTACTCAAATTTCTAGGTATCGCTGAAATGTTCACGGAATTGTTTTCTTCCAATCAACAGAGCATTACCTTCGTCTCATTTCTTTATATATAAAATGTTATACCAAGCCTTATAAATCACGAGAAAATGAGCGAACATCACATCTGACGTGACGAAGGGAAGTATTAGGATTTAGTGATGTTAGTTTAGATGTTTTCTACCACCTTTTTTCTTTCCCTTTTTTTATGTAAAAAATAATGAGACGAACGAGACGCTCTCCTGATGGTAAGAGATAACGCCTGTCCATGACCATCGCAGCAATACACAGAACTTTAAGTAACAAAACAAAGTCCAGGGCATCACTGCTTTGGCGCTCATTACTTTGAGACTCCGGCAAAGTTCCACAATCTCGCTGTGCGAATGAAAAATGTAGAAGCAAACTTTACTTCTTTCTTTTCGTCTAGGTAAGTACCGCCGCAGTACCAAATATTTTGCCGCCAAGCAGTGGAGTGTTAACATTACTGTGTTTCTGTGAAGTGTACTGCAGCTAGCGAAATTACAGGCCTGATTAGACTAGCTATCCAAAGTCTCAAAATAATGAGCGCCAAAGCAACTTAGGCTTGGACTTTGTTTTACTACTCAAAGTTTTGTTCATCGTTGCAATGGTCATATCACCGCAGCAGTAGATACTTTGCCGCCAAGCAGTAGTGTGTAAGCATTACTGTGTTACCACGGACCCACTAGGTGGACAGACGACCTAGTAAAGATCGCAGGAACGCGCTGGATGCGGGCCACTTCCTACCTGTCTTTATGGAAGAAAATGGCGGCTTATGTCCAGCAGTGGACGTCCTACGGCTGAAATGATGATGATGATGATGATTACTGTGTTATGGTTTAAAACGTATTGTAGCTAGCTGAACTATTTAGTTACTAAAACTAACTACTAGAGTAATGAGCGCCAAAGCAACGAAGACTCTAGACTTAAATTTTTGGGTACCGCCGAAATGTCTCTTCGTCTCATTCGTCTCATTACTTTTACATTCAAAAAATCAAGTTTTCCCCCTCACTCCTCTCTCGAGTTATTGGGTACCGGTCCGCATAGTAACGCCTGACCCGAGGTTCAAGGTTGACATATAAGTAAATAAATTATTCAAATTGCATAACAGCTTGTTATTTTACGACTTTACACGCAGCGCTTTCCGCAGACATATAATGTATCTACCGTCACAGATCAACTGCCATAGGTATACTTAGTAACATAAGGTATTCGTTACGTAGCATTATAGTTAGATGTATTGTTGTTATTAATATAAACCACAATGTTTTAAGAACACGGTATTCAAGTGTTCCATGACCTTCGATAGGGTATCGCCACTCTTTATCAAATGTTTTGTAGTCTATTTACAAACTAATTCATAAACTGTGACCGTACCGCCTAATTTAATTAGCGTCCCTTAAAACCATTACAGCGCAGCCTTAAAATATTTTTGAATGTTGATGAAATGTATGATGATTCTAAAAGTAAAAGAATACTATGCCGACTGGTAAATTAATAGTCTGTTGAATAATAAATTACAACTATAAGATATTTCAATAATATGGGTATTTACTACGCCTATTTATTTCTTGTATAGATCTCAATTCGTAACTCATGGCGCCATCTAGTATACTAAGATGGAAGTGTAATTTTTAGCTACTCAACACTAGATGTCGCTCTACCAAATCTAAAAGAGCGACATCTAGAGAGTAATGTTAAAACTATACAATATTTTTACCAGCGCCATCTAGCGGTGAGTAGCGGAACTACGGCTACACTTGCCCAGCTGCAATTCTGAAACGCCATCTGAAGAACACTGCATCCAATATTCACATTTTTTTCACTTTTTGGTCACTGTTGACTTTCACAATATCATATAATTTTTAATATAACACACGTTGAATTAGATTTAACACATTTTTTTCTGTATTGTAACACTAATTTAGAATTTTTTACACACTTTCTGCACTTGCACCTGTAGTATTTTATTTTTGAAGAATTTATCTGAAACAAAAAGATAGACTTTTGTAATACATATGTAATAAAAATAAATCTAGAAGTAGTAGTAGTAGTTTTCATGCTTAGAAATCTTTCAAACATTTTTGTATTACTTATAATAGGATTGTTTACATATTTTAACTAAGACAGATACAAGGGGGTAAAATTTCGACCACATCCAGTGACTTTATAGATGTTTTAATAATTAAAAGAATTTAATTAGAAATTTTTCAAAATTATTTCAGGCATTTGCTTCATATTTATTTGGAGTAATTTTTTAATGGTACACCAAAATCGAAGTGGTAATTTGGATGAATGATAATAATTTATAACAACATCTATTTTTCTTCTGAAACTTTTAAAAATCTAAACTGCTTCACATATTTTGAAGTGTGTGATATATTTCACAGCGACTTGTCACCTGAGAATAACAAATGTTTGTTAATTTTTAGCTAATTTAGGGTTTTTTGACATGCATAGCTTGCTTTTGAGTACATGAACTTAGTATATTTTAATAATGACAAAAAAAAACTTTTGATTTAATTGATCTTCAAAACAGTAGATGTGAAATTCTTGTAGGATCTTATATCGGTTAGATTTTTGTTCTTATTTTAATAATGTTATTTTTATATCATCACAAAAATACTTCTTATTTATGTAGCTACCAATAGATTTTCTACTGACTATATACCAATATCTTCACTTTGATATTTGGATGATATAGAAGAATCACTAATAATTTGGGTCATGTACACCTCAGCTACTTAGGCATATTTTTCAGGGTCCATAAACACAAAACTTTTTCATATATTAATTTTGTATAAATCTGAAATAATTTTGTAACAAATAATGTAGTTATGTGGTATTTCACTTCTTGTTCAATATGTTTATTTATTTTAACTTTTAGCAATATTATGTGCCTTACTAAATAAACATATTTTTGACAGTAACATGGAAACAGAAATTTCACAGATTTCATGTTCTTGCTATATTATAAATAAATTTTCTAATAAGACCATAATTTCTTTAGACTTATGATGTTCCTTCATGTAAATATGAGTACATGGAACATATAAATTAACTTAAGACTGTTGGATGTCTTGGAAAGGTACATAAGAAGAGCTATTCCCGTTCAAGGGTTGATCAAGGTAAAAGTACATGACCTTACCGAATTTAATGACATGAATTTGTACACTGTTTTAATTGACTAAATGAAAAAATTGGCCATTTAGACTTAAATACATACCACAAACACTTCATCCGACAAATCGTTCGTCCGGTATTCAGGATACATGATGGTAACAGGTGGATTTCGAATCACTTGATTCCAACCTAAGTTATTACTTGCACACCACTTTCGAACCACGTTTTACACCAAAAATAGGCGAGATATACCCCTAACAGCCGAGAAATTACTTACTAATAGTATTTTTAAGTTAATAAGCAACTCTAAAGGCTAATTTAGAACCGAGATCAAAGAATTAGCCTGAAAAAATGCAAGCACGTGCACATCGCAATGCACTTACATGCACTACTTATTTTTATTTACAGATCACTTTCTCGGCACGTAATAACAACCGTTACTGGCGAAACATACACAAAATAGCACTATCTTTAATTTCCAAGGAATATAACACGTGAACTTTATAACCAATTCGAATTACAGCGGCTGAAAAAACTACACAAAGAAAACATATGATCGATCGAAATAATTTTTGAAGTGCACATGGATAGAGTTGTCTATGCTTGTCATCTGTCACAAATAAGAGTGAAGTGATATACGTGTATTATCTGTAGTAACAGTTCATTCGCAACTTTAACAAATAATAAACCATTTATGCATACATTTCTTCTCATCATTTCTACATAATTATTCATTTCTCATATTTTTTGTAATGAAAGTACTTGCTTCAGCTTGCTATCAATAATGATAAAAGAAAAAGATTTTTAGAATTAGTACATATTTTATTGTTTTTCAATCTCTACTGTTTAAAAATGTAGGGTGGAGATAGCCTTTTTGCCCAGAGCAAAACCAAAATGGATATCATCAGCTCCGCCAGAAGCAAGATGGTTTTGTGGAGGTCACAGTCAGAGCAGCAGACTACGTACCCTAGGATGTTTCTGCCTGACGCCTATGGGCCGGGGTAACGAGAATGTTTATGAACTCGTCCGCAAGGGTAGGAATAGCCTAGATCAGGGCTTCTTAAACTGTGGCCCATAGATCCTTAAAGGGTCCAGAACATGTCAAATGACTTGTCAAACGAGCTGTGTTAGTTCTGATTAATTTGCTTGTATCTACTTATATTTGTGAGGCAAGGTTTAAAATTTTAGCATCAATTAAGGTTCAGAATTGGTTTGAAGTAAAAGATGATATGCGCCTTGCGTTATCAAAAATGACTACTTAATTTAAGGTTTTAAATCCATCATAAGCAGCAGCATACGTCATACTAACTATTCATAAGTAAAGTTTAATCACAGCTAAACCTCGTTATTTTATCATTTCGGAAAAGGTTCGTGGAGTCTTTTAAATTTTAAAAGGGGCTCATAACAAGAAAGTGTTTAAAAACCCTGACCTTGTTCTACTTTAAGTCACATATCTAATATTTTTAGTTCAGAAAATGTATAGGTATAATGTAGATATATTCCTGTAACACAGCGGGTGAAACTATTATAATATTTAGTGATATGAGATGATCCTATGAAATACTCACTTGTGTTAAATTAGAGTTATTTTCGTAAATAAATCATGACGTAGACAGCACCGCCTGAAACAAAGATTATGATAGGTGATTTATGTGTATAAAAATTATTACAGTGCTGCTTATTTGTTTGACAACATGAAATTTGGTTTCTTATATACGTTAAATAAAAATCCATCAAGCGTCTCTTTGGATCTAGTACCTACATGTTCTTGCGCTAGCTTGTATATTATTTAAAACCAATTGTAAGCACCCTTACCTTGCCTTTGTTTACTTTATATTTATTAATTATTTTATTTATTTATGCTATTAATTTTTTACGCTTTTGACATTCACGTACGTACGTACGTACGTATACCTATAGTCTAGTACTATAGTCATTATTCTACGGTATTGATAATAGAAAGGAAATATTCAATAGACCTTACCGATTCCGTTTCGACCCAAAGACTTTCAAACTCCTTTTCAAATTTATTGACGATATTGATGTTAGATGTAACGATAACACTCTCATGATTTGAAACCATGGCTTGCGTGGACCAGTTCAATGATCCTGACATAACAAAACCACTTTTTTGTGTAGGTTTACACGATTGTCTCATAATCGGTTGTGTAAATTGCGCATGCACATTTAGTTTCTCAGCGTATGCTTTCAATGCGTTCTTTCGTTTAATGGCTCTTGGCCCGTCAACAATGGAAAACTTATGATGCATTAGAATAGATTTTTTATTCGTCTGGACCTGGATAAAACCTGGAAGTGCAAAAATAAAAATAAAGAGACCATACATTATTTTTATTGAATAGATATAAACAAGCAAATCTCTGCTGTAAATAAAAGAGTTACTCACTATACTCTCTTAGTTTTTTAATTTGCGATGGTGGTGTATTTGCCATATCGCTGTCAACGATTATTCTTACTAATACATGTTTTTGTCCCAATCTTATTATTTGCTCTGTTATTTCATTGCTTGTTATTAAATACATGCACACATCTAAGGTTTCTCGTGCTGACTTTATATATTTTATTAGCTTGAAACAATTCAGTTCTCTGCTTTCACATAACGTTATATCTTTATTCGGTGGTACCCTTATTGTATGACGAATTATGTCGTCAGAGAACAAAATCACGTCGTTTATTTCACGATTCTTTAGATTTATTAGATCACAGCACGAACCATTTTTGTTTAGTTCTGGTTCTAAGGTTTCTTTATGGTTGAAAAAGTAGTTGAATATTTTTTTCGCTACTTGAGATGCTACTACTAATGTT
The DNA here is from genome assembly GCA_905404145.2 of Biston betularia. Taxonomy (NCBI): domain Eukaryota; kingdom Metazoa; phylum Arthropoda; class Insecta; order Lepidoptera; family Geometridae; genus Biston; species Biston betularia. The sequence continues at coordinate 2,017,856 of FR989873.1, read as the reverse complement.
GCTGTCGATGCTAATAACACCTTTGCAGTCTTCCAATTCATATTTAAAATGTTTTCACTAACTAATTCACAGTAAAATGTATTTATCTAATTTATCACTTGTCCACCATGATTTCCACGCACTTAATAAAAAAAATTACATTAACGGATTTCTAGAATTTAATTTCTCTACCCTCATTTAAATGCTACATTTATAATTCTGACATCATTAATTTATCTATCCGCCTACTGCACGAAATACTATAGATAAGTTACCGTTTGATTTTATAGTTTAAACCCTAATACATTAATAATGTTGATTAATGTTTATGTTAATAATTAAGCAAGAGATTAAGTCAAAATTAAGTTTTTATTGTTCATGCTTAGCTGTGTAGAAAAGAAAAAAATATATTGTCTATGGTTTTTATACCAATGAAATCAATACTTCATTACTTCACTCATATACGATTCGATGTTTATTGTTCATTCATTCAAAAATAAAAACAAATTCATGAATTTCGTGAAAAGATATATTATACCTAACTAACTACATTCTAGTATATGCGAAGTATTAAGTAAAAGTGCCCTGTTATTACGTGGATTTCCGAACCAAAAAAAGTGTCCGTTTCGCGTCGGTACAGAAGACATTAACTTCACCCAATGAAATCTAAATAAAGAAATCTACGTTGCGTTTAGCGGGAAGAAAAATGCCAAAAATACCCTACAAACCCGAGAAATCGGGCGAGAATGATGATGATTATGAAATTGTATCATTTGAGGACTTTTGCGATAAGTCCCCAGGTTCCAAAACAGATTTATTGACTTTGAATGACAACATAAATTATCGCCTTTGTTTCGAGGGTGACAAGAAGGTCAAGTATTCAGAGGGTGCTGGTGAGTGTTCTAGAGAGACAGAACAGACTGAGACGTCCCTAAACGGGCCTAAAGGAGGCTTTAAGAGGAGGCTGTCGAACTCCTTTGCGCCATTTGGAAAGTATACAGGGAAAGGTGGTAGGTCTCCGCTATTTAGTGGCGTGATACCAAAGCCTAAAGAAGATGAAGATGCTACTACTACCTCTAGAGAACACAGGTATGTCAATGCCTGAATGCCACAAAGTCATATTATCTTACTAAAAAATATTATGTGTTCTATTAGTTACCTGGTTCCCTTAGTACAAGCTTTGATTAGTTTGAGGTAGATCTTTGAGTCTTAAGAACTTGTAGACTTGCAGGTTTTCTTCCAACATTTTCAAGCTAGCGGCTGTACACACAACTCTAAAAAAAATACCATCAAGTTGATAGTCGGACAGTTTCACAACTTGCAGTATAACTGTTAAGTTCTCCCCTTTTCTTACTGTTAGAAATTTTATGAATTTTTATATATTTTGTGATCTGTAAAGTTGGGCAAAATAATTGTTTTAAAAGTTGTATACTGTAAGTGCTGTGTAATTATACTAAAATAAGAGTAGTCAACATAATTAAATGTCAGTTTTGAAATGTGTCAGTTACCATAGTAAAAGATGAGTGTTATATATTAAAATTAAATGGACAGCCAGTTTGTTGTTTCTCTCAGTCAGTTATCATATCTGTATATGAAATTCTCAAACAACATACATAGCACTTTTACAACTTCCAAATCAATCCAGGGCATTCCATGAACTAACTTAAATTTATTGAAAAAACTTACCCTGAAGATTAGACAACACAATGTTGATGCTTACAGTGTATATTTGTCAAATTAAGAATATTTCTAAGTTTATGAGTTCTAGATTTTAAGTAAGATTAGGGTTTTTAATAAATAAGCAGTGTAAAATTAGTTAAATTTAAGTCTCCTCGTCACTGTTGGAACTGGAATGACGGTTAAGCGGAAATAAACTAAATATAAACATTGAACATTACAGTGTAACAGTTTTTTATAAGTGGTATTCCTAACCATCTGCACACCTAGCGCAATAGTCTTGTTTTTTTTTAAATATCGTTGACAGGCTAGGCGTTTGACCACAGCTCACCTGATGTTAAGTTTTTTTTTTTTTTTTTATGTGACAAATAATGAGACGAACGAGACGCTCTCCTGATGGTAAGAGATAACGCCTGTCCATGACCATTACAGCGATACACAGAACTTTGAGTAACAAAACAAAGTCCAGGGCATCGCTGCTTTAGTGCTCATTACTTTGGGACTTGCGATGGTTAGTCTTAACAGCCCAGTAATTTCGCTAGCTGCAGTACCCTTCAAACCGGAACACAGTAATGTTTACACTCTACTGCTTGGCGGCAGAATATCTGGTACTGCGGTGGTACCTACCTAGACGACCTCCTGCTAAGGAGATCTACCACCAAGTGAAGTGAAGGTGTGGTCAAAGATGGTAAAGCACACCAAGCCTGGAATGGAACTAGCTCTAAAGTGAGGCTGCCGGAACACACAGTTAGATGCTTGGTAGTAGATTTTCAACTCGGGGGTGGTAGCTAGCCAGCCAAGTACTAGAAAGTACCACAATACTATAGTTACCTTACAATGTTTTCCTTCATGGTCTGTTCCTTTCACTCACACTTCTACTGCATATAAATTGGTCATGTCCAATCATCCATGGTCTACTCATTTGTAAGGTCATAATATCTATTTAGCTTTATGGTGTGTTCTTTACTGATAATTGTTTTCCATGGTATACTTACATACTACATATTTGAGTTTTCTTGAGAAAAGTATAATATGTCTGACCTGGATGATGAATAAGTCAAAACTTAAAGGATGTTATAATGTTTTTAAAAATCTAGAAAAAATATCAATTGTTTTTCATCATGAAGAATCCCGTTTGGTGCACTACTTCAGAGCTATTATTGAGTCGGGCTTGTTCATAAGGTTTGAAATTGATCCCTTTTTTGTATTGTAAAATCAATATGTATTTTGCTTGTAGTGAATCCTTTTTGTGCCCTAGCTACTCAAAGATTTCATCGTCACATATGGTTTTGAGTACTCTATCATTAAGATGAGAGTAATGAGCCCTATCAAGAACTACCTTGCATCTCATAAGCCAATCTTCACAGTGAAGCACAAGTATCTGGCTGGCTGGCAGGGTCATCAGAAAGGACCATGCAATTCATTTTGATATGGTTTTAATTGAGATTTTTTTTCCCACAAACTCCGTCCAAAGTAAATGTTTGGTAGCTGAGGCTTAATGAAAATAACAGAATCTTACTATGGAAATCAACTGAGTTTTATAATTTGGCCACTGTCTACCTAACATTGTTTATCAACCCAATTATTTACAAAAATCCCAATTAGGAACTGTTATCGATATAACAACAAATAAAAAATGGGGCTTGTTTGCTTTGTGAGATAAATGTTGTTTTAGACAGTAATAATATTTATGTAACCTATCACATAACCCAGATAGTATAAGATAGTAAAAGTGCGATTGATATTATATTTTATTTATTCACTGCAAACAGATCACTGTAATACCACATTACCATATTAAAAAAATCAGTTTTATTTTAAAATTTGGGCTACTTAACATATTAGGTAAGCTGTGTTTATTTTTTTTGTAACATACCTCTTCCAAACCATATCTCTGCAAGTCTACATAGTATAAAACAAAGTCGCTTCCTGCCTTTTAAAACCTTTTAAACTACGCAACAGATTTTAATGCCGTTTCCATCAATAGACAGAGTGATTCAAGAGGAAAGTTAATATGTATAATACATGCATATGCGTTATATTAGTATCAACATTGCACCCGTGCGGAGCCGGGGCGGGTCGCTAGTCACTGATATACACATAGCTCTATTTTATGTCATTCGGAAAAGAAATAGTCTTAAATAAGACTGCCTTTTTTGTCTATCTGTCGTGTGAAAGACGCTACGGATTAAAAAGTAGCGTTGTCCATTTAGTGTTGTCAATAAATTGTTCTAGTATTGTTCTTATGCTATTTTTGTTTCCAGATACGCGAGATTCTCGGACCGGCGAAACTTATTCCGCCGTCTGTGGGAGTACACGCCAAGTGTGAGTTCGGGGGTGATGGGCGTGATAGTAGTGTGCATTGTGTGTGTGGCCGCGTGGTGGGCTGTCAGCGGCGCCATCGGTGGGGAATGGGCTGACCAACACTACAAGTGAGTAGAGATACATACATAAAATACATACATACATTTGTAGCGATGATAGCTCAGTGGTTAGCGCGGTCGGTTCGCATGCCAAAGGGCGTGGGTTCAAACCCCAACAATGAGCTTGAGCTGCCGGTGAAGGAAAACATCGTGAGGAAACCTTAGCATAGTGGTAGGGTACTTCAAGTACTCGGCTGGCTAGCTACCACCCTCAAGTTGAAAATCTGCCGCCAAGCATCTAACGGTGTGTTCCGACTGCCTCACTTGAGAGCCAGTTCCATTCCAGGCTAGGTGTGCTCTACCATCTTCGACCACACCGTCACTTAACATCAGGTGAGCTGTGAGGTGTCAAACACCTAGCCTGTTAATAATAAAAGAAAAAAAAAAGTTCACTTTTATGAGGCAAGATATTTACTAAAACAAGGTTAGTGAAGTACACTGCCGACCATATTATTTAACTCCACTCACAATACTGAAAAATCGAAGGTAGCCTGATATAATTGGCTTTGGGTGATTAGGTCTAAATTGGTGTACAAGAAAGTTTTATTCTATTTTAAAGTTTAGTTTAGTCATAGATAATACAGATACAGCATCCTAATAAAGCTACTACACTTAACCGAGCTATTATCTATTGCCATGCGTGTTTTGGGCTAATTTGGCTATTAACCACAAATTTACACAAATCTTACTTACAATCAAGCAATCGCAAGTCCTTTTTACTCGACTGCCCATAAAAAGAAGTGTAATGTTTTCAGCGTTTATATAGGTGTGTGAGTGCAGAGTGTCTTTATGCCACCATGACTTTTAAATGCACGAACAGTATGTATATGGGGATGTATGGGGTATCGTTAGAATCCTTACACCATCATGAGTGAAACTGGTATTTTTTTAAACACAGTCTTTTTTTAGTAAATTCTTGTTATATCAAGTACCTACATTGTTACAGGAAACTATGGGAGCGTGCGCATCCCGAGACTGTGAAGGCACCAATAACTCCACTGCAGTTGGAAAAGGTATTTTTTTTTAATGTTCTCTTTCTTTTTGGCAACACACTTTGTGCGTTGTTGTTGTGCAGTATTTGGTGATTAAAAGATACACACGTTACACGACCTAATCATCAGCTTTTTTTAAATCTTCCCTCATAGTTGGAAATGTCCAACTAAACATTGCCGATGATATAGCATAATCAATAACTCGTACGATTGTTTCAGCCAGTAACAGAACATCGCTACCATGACCATAACAACCTGAGCACAAAGAACCGCAATGCTTCCGAACTGAAAAAGACATACAAGAAAAGCGGCGAGCGAGCACCAGAAGACTTGAGGGAGGCTTGCGGGAAAGTTGACGAGAATATGAGATTTGACTGCTACCCGCAACAAGGGTCTAATGAGGCAGAGTGTAAGAAACGAGGTAAGAGAGACTGTTGAGATTTCAGTTAACCATGAAATTATAAACTATATCACTGCTGCAGGCGTCATCTCATTATGAGAAATGTGCTGCCACAACACAGGTGCAAGTTGGTAGTTCACGGATCTTCATGAACTTTTACTTTTACTTGGTAGTAGATCTCCTGCTAAGGAGATCAAATACAAATACAAATCATTTATTAATAACACCAAAGTTACTGGTCATTTTTCCATTCATATTTAAAAATATCAAAATCATTACATAAATATGTCAAAACAATGAAAATGAAAATGTCAATGAAGTAATATGTCACATAAAATAATTATGTCAAAATGTCCATAAAAACAAAAATATTATAATTACTTACTAGTAATTCAATAATCTCTTAGTTTTAAATCATCGTCAAAGTCATAAAACAAGGTCTCTTGAAGCCAAGATCTTAGTTTGCTTCTGAAGCACGCGATGGAAGGTGCATACCGAATGGAAGCGGGTACGCGATTGTAGACCGCGGGCCCCGGATTGTATACCGACATCTCCGTCTTGACGAGCCGATGCGACGGCGTTACTAGTTGGTCTTCCTTTTTATTACTGCGAAGATCCAACGTGCTGTGGACGTTGTTGATATTTATCTATGTTTGTATGCGTGTACAGGGCTACCTGGTAAACGAACTCACACGGTAAAGGCAGGATCTGTAGCTCCCTAAACCGATCCACGCAAGAGACGTCGTCCTGAACCCCGCATATGGCACGATCTACTATCGGAAGAATAAATACATAACTTATACATAAATACAGTCATTCTATACATTATGTTTGTTCTGTGTCTGGGTGGACTCTGTCTGTGTATTATAAGTAGGTACCTATCTATTTATAAAAAAAAAAACTATTTCAGGTGTTAGGATTTCCATACAAATAAATTTTTCCATTTATGGACAAATGGAGCATAATTTTACAGTAAAATCACAACTACTGCCATTTATTTTGGCCTTAATTTTTTTTTTATTCAAAATAGGTTCGCGTTTGACCACACTCTGCCTGATGTTAAACAGTAGTGTGGTCTAAGATGGAGCACGCTTACCTAGAAGAAACCTATTTACTCTAGATTTGAAGACGCCAATATTGTACCTAACAGGGAACTCAGACTCCGGCAGAGAGTTCCATAACCTCGCTGTGCGAATGAAAAATGTGGAATCGAAACGCTTTGTGCGTACATGGGGAACATGCACCATGTACGGATGACGTTTTGGTCGCGTTTGTCTGGCCGTCCGGTAAAAGAAAGTTGCAGGGGGAACCAAATTGTGCAGCTCAAGTGCACACTCTCCGAAATGTATCCGGTAGAAAACTGACAGGCTGGCAATACTACGACGATGCTCAAGACTTTGAAGCCGAGACTCTAGTAAAGCGTCGTTGCCAATTAGCCTCCTGGCACGTCTCTCGATCGACTCCAATGCCTCAAGTTGGTACTTGGCAGAGCCGTCCCATAGGTGCGAACAGTACTCCACACACGATCTCACTTGGGCTTTGTATAAGCTAAGTAGTTGTTCAGGTGTGAAGTACTTATTTGCGGTAAATTACTAGAGAGCTAGGGTAAACCGTAGATTAAGTATTCTATCAGTTATCTGTTTTCCATATCACAAGCTTTGCTTAGTTTGGGGTTAGATGGCTCTGTGTGTAATGTCCTATGATATTTATTTATTATTTTTCCTATGTTCTGAATTGGAGTACGAAGGTCTATTTTGATGAGGAAGATGAATAATTCAATGCTAACTTACTTTCTTCATTGTTTCCAGGTTGCTGCTGGTTCCCCACCAAAACCAAAGGAGCACCGTTCTGTTTCTACCCTCCACAGTACAATACATACCAATTCATCAACATGACAGAAGACAAGCACTCGCTATCGGTTTACTATGAATTAGTCAGGCCATCTGGTTATCCAGGGGATTTCAAAATGGTGCGGATGGACTTTAAGTACCTTTCTGAAGACATGTTACAAATAAAGGTATGCAATTTAGTCATAATATTTTTTCCTACCATGCTGTTTTTTTGTGTAAAAATATTGACACAAACGATACGCTCTCCTGATGGTAAGAGATAACGCATGCCCATGACCATTGCAGCAATATATAGAACTTTGAGTAGCAAAACAAAGCCCGGGGCATTGCTGCTTTGGCGCTCTTTTCTTTGAGAATTTCGATAGTTTCAACAGCCCAGTAATTTCGCTAGCTGCAGTACCCTTCAAACTAAAAGTTAGGTGATAAATGCCAAATATTAGGTAAAAGGTAGCAAACGTGAGGTGCTTGGTGACAGATTTCCAACTTCCAACCCTACCACGCTATCTATGGTTATATATTTCCCACGATGTTTTCCTTCACTGACAGCTCAAGCTCATTGTTGGGGCTTGAACCCACGCTCAGCATGTGAACCGACTGCGCTAATAACTAGGCTATCATTGCTACAAATGTTTATTTTATTATGAATGTAATCAGAATTATTTTTGTCTATACGTTTGGTAAGTATCATCATCGTCTGGTGGTGGTAGATCTCCTTAGCAGGAGGTCGTCTGGGTAGGTACCACCGCAGTACCAGTTATTCTGCCGCTAAGCAGTAGTGTGTAAGCATTACTGTGTTCCGGTTTGAAGGGTACTGCAGCTAGCGAAATTACTGGGCTGTTGAGACTGACTCTATCAAAAGTCTCAAAGTAACGAGCGCCAAAGCAGTGATAGCCTGGACTTTGTTTTGTTACTTAAAGTTCTGTGTATCGCTGCGATGGTCATGGACAGGCGTTATCTCTTACCATTAGGAGAGCTTCTCGTTCGTCTCATTACTTTTTTCATAAAAAAAAAAAAAAATCGTCTAATAGAATCGAATCCTATAATAAAGTAGTCCTTGTTTTGTATGTTGCCAGTACTGTTTAAGAAGAAAAATTATTAAGTAGGAATTTATGTCTTTAACTTTTTTTTTATGGTTGACAGGCTAGTTCTTTGACCACAGCTCACCTGATGTTAAGTGAAGGTGTGGTCGAAGATGGTAAATCCCACCTAGCCTGGAATGGAACTGGCTCTCAAGTGTGGCTGCCACACACACCGTTAGATGCTTGGCGGCAGATTTTCAACTTGAGGGTGGTAGCTTGCCAGCCGAGTACTAAAGTACCCTACCACCATGCTATGGTTTCCTCATTATGTTTTCCTTCACCGGCAGCTCAAGTTCATTGTTGCGGTTTGAACCCACGCCCTTCGGCATGCGAATCGACCGCGCTAACCACTGGGCTATCATCGCTACAAAATCTTGTTATTGATCTTGTTTATATCATTTCTATTTTCAGATATACGACGGAGAGAACAAACGGTTTGAGCCGCCTTATCCCGAAATATCGATCGTTCCTAAAACTATAACCAAACTGAACTACCGAGTGATGGTGGATGGATCGCTTACTGGTTTCAAAGTTATAAGGGATTCCGATAATGTTACCATGTAAGTTATTAATTTTTGTTTACACATTTAATTTTGTGAACAAAATAACTTTATATTTTATTTTCGACCTGACTGTACCTATTTATGCAAATAAAACTTTTGAATTTGTCACTACAATATATTTTTTTGTTTTATTATTCATTGTCTTCTTTCACCGGCCTAGAAACTGGTGGAAAGATGAGCTTTTAGTAGCGATGATAGCTCAGTGGTTAGCGCGGTAGGTTCGCATGCCGAAGGGCGTGGGTTCAAACCCCAACAATGAGCTTGAGCTGCTGGTGAAGGAAAACATCGTGAGGAAACCATAGCATGGTGGTAGGGTACTTTCTAGTACTCGGCTGGCTAGCTACCACCCTCAAGTTGGAAATCTGCCGCCAAGCATCTAACGGTGTGTTCCGGCAGCCACACTTGAGAGCCAGTTCTATTCCAGGCTAGGTGTGCTTTACCATCTTCGACCACACCTTCACTTAACATCAGGGGAGCTGTGGTCAAACAACTAGCCTGTCAACCATAAAAAAAAAAAGAAAAAGCTCATTGCTCATGATGAGGATTGGATCTCAATAGCACCAAACAGATAGGCATGGAAAGGAGGAAGAGGGGCCTTTGTCCAGCAGGGGAACAAAACAGGCTGAAAAAAAAAAATTCATTGGCAAATGGTTATGCCTACTCTTCATAACTTCAGTTTTTGCAATTTGTGACTTAAACTGACCGAAATAATAATAAATGCAACCGCCGAACTCGGCGAGCGAGCTACCTCGTCATACCGAGTCACCGCACAAATCACGGCAAGACGATGATAACAACTGAAGGAGCACAACTTTTTAACAAGTTACCCTCACACTTAAAAAACATAGGCTCGTTCAACGCATTTAAGAAACATTTGGCTCACCATATTGCCAACGAAAAGTAGCTAATTACCTGCTTTTCGTTGGTAATATGGGGGTGGAATCTGAGTGCGTGGAACGGGCCTTGTTCATTCCAATCTTTTGCCTCAAATCTTGTAAAGCCATGATAGTTTGTTTATTTATATTATTTTCATTAAATTTAAGACTGAATGTAATTATATATTTTTTAAGTCCAATCATGTTATCACATAAGTCACAGCAAAGTCTTACTGATAATAAAGTTTCTTTAAACCTAATTATTATGCAGTTATTTATTTATATTCTTCGTTTTTTTTATTATATTAATTCATTTTAGAAACTTGTCCGCAGTAGTCACGGAATAATAAAATAAGAGTTACATTAAATATACTTACAAAATTAAATTAAGCCCTCCTTTTGTACATGTTATGTAAGTGTGCAATAAATCATCAATTATTTTCATATTTTGAATGAAATGAAAAACGTTTCACGTCAAACAATATAGAAATGACTCGTATCGTCCTATTCCAGCTTCAACACCCAAGATGTGGGCGGGTTGATTCTGTCCGACAAGTTTCTGCAGATATCGGCCGTTCTCCCGACTGATCATATCTACGGCTTAGGCGAGAAGCGCGCTCGGTTCATGCAAGACATGAACTGGCAGACATTCGCCATATTCAACCGTGACCGTGTGCCAGTCGATGGGGTGAGTCGATAAAGTACTCGCTTATAGGTTAAGTTTTTTTAATGTACAAAGAAATAACAAATATACAGACAAACTTTCTATGTATAATATTAGTGAACACACACTAAACAAACAGCCTGGAATGGGGCTGCCGGAACACACTGATGCTTAGCAGCAGATTTTGATCTTTGCACTGGACTATCGCTTATCTCGCAAGTTGTGTTCGAGAGTCGCTAAATCATTTAACGCTTGAGGATGTATATATGTATGTAGATGATCTGTTGCTACACGATTGTTTATTGTAAGGTTCGGTGTGTGTTGTAGATAAACGTTTACGGCTCCCAGCCATTCTACCTGGCGGTAGAACACGACGGCACGTCTCACGGCACACTACTACTCAACGCTAACGCTATGGGTATGGTTCTTGAACTATGTATATAGTTTTTAGTTTGTTTTACTTTGTTGACTGACGTTGTTTCGGCATATATTTTACTTATGCTCACGTGTAATTAGGTCGGATACTCCGACAATAGTCTACGCTAACGCTATGAGTATGGTTCTTCAACTATGTATGCAGCTTTTAGTTTGTTTTACTTTCTTGACTAACGTAGTTTTGACATATTTTTTACTTATGTATACTCACGTTTAATTCGGTCGGATACTCCGAGTATAGTCTAAGCTAACGCTGTGGGTATGGTTCTTGAACTAAAAAAAAAACTGTACATATTTAGACTTTTAGTTTGTCTTATTATGTTAACTGACGTGGTCTTGCTATATTTTTTACTTATACTACCTAGATTTGATTAGATGGGATACTCCGGCTATAGTCAACGCTAACGCTATGGTTCCTGAACTGCGAATTTCGGTCTCTTGTGGCCATGGACGAAACCGCTTGATACTGTGTAGTGTAATCGTCATTTCTCCCACAGATATAGTCCTCCAACCAACACCGGCTATAACATACCGTACTATTGGCGGCGTGTTAGATTTCTACATTGTAATGGCGCCATCTCCCGCCGCGGTCGTGTCTCGCTACACGGAACTGATAGGGCGTCCCGCCATGCCGCCTTATTGGGGTCTCGGTTTCCATTTGTGCAAGTAAGTTCTTTTTATTAATCACTTACTGACATGGATGTAAACATGTCTGTTTTTCTTTTATTTTTGATCATGCCCATGTTGTTCTTTGTTGTCTGTTCTAGGTGACCATAGCTCACCTGATGTTAAGTGACGGTGTGGTTTTAAAAATGGTAAACACATCTAGCATGAAATGGAACTGCCTTTCAAGGGGGGCTGCTGGCACACCCCTAGATGCTTGAATAGTAGCTATCCAGCCAAGTACATAGTAAACGAACACTATGATACTATTAGAATAATAATTAATAAAAATCTATTGTTACTTTGTCTGATTTATAGATGGATGTAAGAATATTTTTATTGATATTTCAGATTTGAGTATGGAAGTTTGAATGTGACAAAGCAAGTTTGGCAGTCAAACAGAGAAGCAGGAATACCTTTTGTAAGTAATTGTCTCCCTTCTCATCATTTCACTTTTTATTCATATAAATATTTAATGATACCAGAACATAAATATGTATATATTATGGTTGTAGTTAATTTGTAATCTACCCTGAAAACCTAAAAACCTATTTTGTTTTATTAATCCTGACATTAGAATTTATATTTTGACATAAATCCATATTACTAGATTAACTATTCTTGCCATCAAATATTTGTACACCTTTTCAGGTATAACATGAAGATCATTTAATTAAGTTACAGACATCATACACACTCACACTCACACTGTTATTACAAATAAATATATCTTTAATATACGTATTTATCTTTTAACACACACACAGCCCCGTTGGCTCGTTGGTAGTATATCTGCCTTGAGAACTGTAGGGCGTGGGTTCGATTCCCACTCAGGGCAAACATTTTATGAATAAACAAATGTTTGTTCTGTGTCTGGGTGTTCTGTATGTATTATAAGTATGTATTTACAAAAAAAAAAAAGTATTTATGTATTCTATCAGTTATCTGACTTCCATCACACAAGCTCTGCTTAGTTTGGGGCCAGATGGCGCTGTGTGTATAGTCCTACGATATTTATTTTTTATTTTATTTTATTTAAGCTTGTAGGTATGACAAATTTGATTTTTAGATTAATACACAAGTTGTACAATTGATTTTTGTGTTCCTGACTTCTAGTTGTAGGTTGTTATAGTTATAGAGATTGTGTTGGACTTTTATCCTGATGTTTCTTTTTCAGGACGTGCAATGGAATGATATCGACTACATGCACAATCGTATGGACTTTACATACGACGCGGACAAATACGCTGGATTGCCGGAATTCGTGAACCAGCTCCACAGCGAGGGGATGCATTATGTCGTCATTATCGGTAAGTTACTATACATTTTTATGTACCTACCTACAGATACAATAATATAAACACTATTGATATTTACTTGGTGGTAGATTTCTTTAGCAGGAAGTCGTCTAGGTAGGTACCACCGCAGTACCAGATATTCTGCCGCCAAGCAGTAGTGTGTAAACATTACTGTGTTCCGGTTTGAAGGGTACTGCAGCTAGCGAAATTACTGGGCTCTTGAGACTAACCATCAAAAGTCTCAAGGTGATGAGCGCCAAAGCAGCGATGCCCCGGACTTTGTTTTGCTACTCAAAGTTCTGTGTATCGCTGCAATGGTCATGGACATGCGTTATCTCTTACCATGAGGAGAGCGCATCGTTCGCCTCATTAAATTTACATTAATTAAAAAAATCATTTGCTGTGCATTATTCTCGCAAAAATTTGAAAATGGCTCGAAAGACTTGAATTAGTTTTTTTGTTTTGTTCTTCTGCATGCGGTAAGGGTTTAGGAAAAATATAAAATAAACACAGCCAAAAATCGAAAAATATTAAAATTGAAATTTTGTACAAAATTGATGGCTCTACCAGTTTGATAGCTGAGTCATACATAACTGTTATTCATTCCGTGCGGTTAAAATCTATTTAAAATGGTAATCTGTGGTACTAACTAAGCTTATTCACTTCGCCTGGAAGTCATATCAACTTGGTGGTAGATTTCCTTAGCAGGAAGTCGTGTTAGGTAGGTTCCACCGCAGTACCGGATATTCTGCGGCCAAGCAGTAGTGTGTAAACATTACTCTGTTCCGGTTTGAAGGGTTGGCTGTTGAGACTACTGCAGCGATACACAAAACTTTGAGTATCAAAACAAAGTCTAGGGCTTCGCTGCTTTGGCGCTCATAACTTTGAGACTTTCGATGGTTAACATCCCTGTAATTTTGCTAACTGCAGTACCATTAAAACCGGAATACAATAATGTTTACACACTACTGCTTGGCGGCAGAATATCTGGCACTGCAGTGGTAACTCCCTCTCGTTAAGGATTTCTATCCAAGACAATTTTTTTTACCACTTTCAGATCCTGGTATTGCGGCATCAGAAAAGCCCGGCACATATCCCCCTTACGACAGCGGCCTCGAAATGGACGTCTTCGTTAAAAACTCCACAGATCAACCTTTCGTCGGAAAAGTGAGCCCTTACTCTCTTAATTAATCTCTACACTTTACAGAGTCAATCCCATCTGGTTATCCATTAAAAGTATCACTAAAAATAATGAAAGGATTTACGTGTGGCAAATTAAAGTGGCCTCAAAAACCATACGTACTAGTAGCTCGTATGGTTTTTCGTATATTAAAGACGAATATAAATCTTTATGTTGTTGTTAGTGCGCTGTCCTTCTTCCATACATTTTTCTAACGTTTATGTGGTACTTAAATCTTAAATTGATATAGCCCCACAGAACACAGAGACAAGATGCGAAAAAATTCGACTACGCTTTATAAACTGTCGGAGAAATACCAAAAGTAATGTAATTGATTGATTCATGCGTTACTTTGCGGAAGTTCATTTTTGTAATATTCAAGGTATAAATTTAGTTTATTTCCGCTTAACAGTCGTTTCAGTTACAACAGTGACGAGTGAATGATTAAAAACTTAATCGTAATTTTACTTAATATCTAAAACTAATTTGCCATAAACTTCAAAAAAATAATTAAACAAAAATCTAATTAAAATAACCACAAGTCTTAATATCCTCTTCTCGCTGCAGTACCACTTGCTAAGTAAAATTACGACAACTGAAACGACTGTTAAGCGGAAATAAATTAAATATATAGGTACCTTGAATATTCAAAAGTAATGTGTTATTTCAGGTGTGGAACACTGGCAACACTGTGTTTCCTGACTTCACTCACCCTAACTCCACGCCATACTGGGCGGAGATGATGTCGAATTTCCACAAGAAAGTACCTTACGACGGCGCCTGGATTGTAAGTAATGCAATAATTATAAAAATACCTACCTAATTGTAAACGCGCAATTACTAAACAAAAAGTATAAAAATACTAGCTGCGCCCACTGGTGTTACCCACTACATGTTTTCGGGATAAAAAGTAGCCTATGTGCTAATGCAGGGTCTCAGCTACCTCCATACCAAATTTCATCCAAATCGTTTAGTATTTTTTGCGTAAAAGAGTAACAAACATCCATCCATCCAAACTTTCATGTTTATAATATTAGTGGGATAGGCTTGCGTTTGACCGCCAACTCGCCTGATGTTAAGCGAAGATGCGGGCTACGGTGGAGCACGCTTGCCTAGAAGAAACCGATGCACTCGCGACTTGAAGGTAAGTTAGACTCGAAACAAAATCAAGTATAATTTCAGGACATGAACGAACCATCCAATTTCCGCAACGCATATTCTGAGTGTGCGCCGGAAAACTTGCCGTACCGGCCCTCGACACGCGACTCGTCCCTGCACGAGCACACGCTGTGCATGGAAGCGCGCCAGCACGGGGGCTCACACTACGACCTGCACAACTTGTACTCTATCACTGAAGCGGTCGCCACCAACTTGTACGTACCTCGCCGACTGCTTATCTTCTTCTTTCTTTGGTTTTGGCGTCGCATTTTGAGTATTTTCCAGTGTCAAGTGTTTTACATTTTCATGTTTCAAAATTTAAATAAGTTGCCTCGTCGCTTTAGTTATAGTCAAAGTCCAGTCTTGGTCAAGCACAGTCCTTGTCAGTCAAATCCAGTCATGCTTTAGTAAGGTAGTGGCGACTTTACTTCAAGCTTCGATGGTGTTTTTGAAGCAACACGAAAAGTTATGTTTCACCACATTATATCACTTTCCCACACTCACGCTTGTGATTCGGCTCTTTATGAATAAAACAACATATTTATTTTAAGGAATGTGTAATATAATTGAAACACATTATCTTAACTTAAAGTTTTAATGTCAAGAATGAAATTGTTTTACTGTTTTATGAATAATTGTTGTATAGTTCGGTATTATGTCCGACAATTGTTCCAATCTTGACCTGTATTTGTTATTTGTATAATCGTGGTATTATTTCCGAGTCAACCCAGTTTGAGAATCCCTGGCTTAGTGGTTAGCATGATCGGTTCACATGCTAAAAGGCATGCACCAAACCCCAACAATGAGCTTGAACTTAAATATGTATTTACAAAAAAATAATATATGTATTTTTTCAAAGGCATGCATCAAACCCCAACAATGAGCTTGAACTTAAATATGTATTTACAAAAAAATAATATGTGTATTTTTTTGTAAATACATATTTAAGTTCAAGCTCATTGTTGGGGTTTGATGCATGCCTTTTAGCATGTGAACCGATCATGCTAACCACTAAGCCAGGGATTCCCAAACTGGGTTGACTATCAGTTATCTGGTTCCTATAATACAAGCTTTGCTTTGTTTGGGGTTAGATGGCGCTGTGTGAAAAGTCTTACGAATTTACGATATTTTTTTTTATTTTTTTTCTGCAGCGCACTATCTGAAATACGTGGCAAGCGTCCGTTTATAATCTCGCGTGCATCTTTCGTCGGGCTCGGTCAATATTCCGGCCACTGGAGTGGAGACATCGTCAGCGACTGGCATGATATGAGGATGACTATACCAGGTCAGAATAATTATCGTTATTTTAGTTTTTTACTCCGCCGACCATATTTGCTGCTATCGGTGAAGGAAAAACATCGTGAGGAAACCAAAGCATGGTGGTAGGGTACTTTAGTACTCGGCTGGCTAGCTACCACCCTCAAGTTGAAAATCTGCCGCCAAGCATCTAACGGTGTGTTCCGGCAGCCTCACTTGAGAGCCAGTTGCATTCCAGGCTAGGTGTGCTTTACCATCTTCGGCCACACCTTCACTTGACATCAGGTGAGCTGTGGTCAAACACCTAGCCTGTCAAACATTAAAAAAAAAAAAATCTGTCGTGTCCATCCATAGGTTATGTGGATGAAATCGCTTTAGGCATTAAAGCCTAAAGTATACTATTGCTAACATGTGGTTGAATTTAGTTTTTTAAGGTTGTTTAGTTTCGGTGTACGAGTATAATAGCTATTTTCTATTTTAATACTACCTATCGGAAGAAAACATATAAATGTTAGTGATCAGAATTAAAATTCTAGTCTAGAAGAAATAAACAATTAATTGGACAGTTATATTATACAAAAAAAAATAGCTTTGTTGGCAAATGTTGAAATATTTTTTGTTTGATAAGTTTTGACTACAGCTCATCTGTTATTGGGTGACGGTGTGGTCGAAGATGCTACACACCTAGCATGTTTTTTTTTAGTCAGAGCTCTCATAGTTTCTTTCCGGTCACACTATTGTAAATTTACATCTACATATGTTATTACAAACAACAAGTTTTACCCATAGTAAAAGTTGTTTATAGTACAAACTCGGAAATTTCAAAAACTCTGTTAGTATTATGAATTCTATAATGGTTGTGGACAGAAGTTGTCTCTTACTACCGGAAAAACGTTATGTTCGTCTCATTACTTTTATACTAAACTAGCGGAAGCCTCGCGGTTTCACCCGCGTAGATCCCGTTCCCGTGTGATTACAGGGATAAAAAGTAGCCTATATCCGGGGATAGTGTAGCTTCCCAACGGTGAAAGAATTTTTGAAATCGGTCCAGTAGTTTCAGAGCCTATTCAGTACAAACAATCAAATCTTTCCTCTTTATAATAGTATAGAAAATAATATGCCCACAGAGTTGCTGAGCTTCAGTCTGTTCGGAATCCCACTGATGGGCGCAGACATCTGCGGGTTCGTAGGCAACACCTCCGTTGAGCTGTGCAAGCGTTGGATGCAGCTCGGGGCGTTCTATCCCTTCAGCAGGAACCACAACTCGGATACTTCACTGGTGAGCCATCTTACATCAACATAATTATCTGACAGCATAACGTCATTAACAACCTTAAAAAATAAACCATTTTTTTAGGTGTTTAGACTATTTTGAGCCTATCGAACTATACTGCTGGACATAGCATCTTTGAATTTTCGCTTCCATCTACCGCCAGCTGTCCTACGACACTCCATCGATTCTCAGGGCGTCCTACGCTACGTTTGCCAATTCGCGATGTCCACTCTAGAACACGTCTACCCCAGCGGTTATCGGTTCTGCAACAGATATGTCCAGCCCATTGCCACTTCAGCTTGCTAATACGCTGAGCTATGTCAATGACTTTAGTTCTCTGGCGAATTACTTCGTTTCGGATACAATCCCTCAGAGAAATGCCAAGCATAGCTCTTTCCATAGCTCGCTGTGCGACTTTGAACTTACGGACAATACCCGCATTTTCATCATTATTTGTATTGTTATAATTTATTATTTTATCTTATTAGTGTTACAACATCTCCTGTCTGTTCTTAATTTGTATCGTGTTTTCTATTCTTGTTTGTCAGGAAGAGATCGCTCTTAGCGATAATGTCGCCACTTGTGGCACTAGCCTATAAGATTATTTTGTTCTCTATGCTTTTTCTTTTTGTTTTTATATATATGATACCGGATAATAATCATAATCATATTTATTGATAACGAAGTGTTACAGGTCAATTTTCAGTAATAATAATAAACAAAAAAAAAAAAAAAAGAAATGTCAGAGAAATAATAGAAAATTATTAAAGAGTGTCCGGCCAGATACCAGATTTCAATAAAATACGACATATAAAGTTTAGAGAAATGAAACAACATTGTTTTTCTCCATTCACAGCCGCAAGACCCAGTGAGTCTCGGCCCGTCGGTGGTGGAAGCGAGTCGCAAAGCCCTGCGCACACGATACACACTACTACCTTACTACTATACTTTGTTCTGGCGCGCGCATATGCAGGGAGACACCGTTACTAGACCACTGTTTTTCGAGTAAGTATTTTTCGTTTCAGCTTCTCTTCATTGTGCATATGGCCATAGTCCACGTTAGCCAAGTGCTGGTTTGTACACTACACTCATCTCCAACTTGTAATCCCATTAATATTATAAATGTGAAAGTTAAGATGGATGGATGTTTGTTACTTTTCACGCAAAAACGTATTGAAATTTGGTACGGAGGTAGCTGAGACCCTGGATTAACACATGAGCTACTTTTTATCTCGAAAACATGTAGCGAGTAACACCGCGAGGCTTCACACACCGAAGGGCTTGGCAAACCCGAATAATGAGCTTGAGCTGTGAAGGAAACCAAAACGTTGTGAAAAGGGCACTTTCTAGAACTCGACTTGCTAGCTACCACCTTTAAAAATCTGCCGCCAAACATATAACAGTGTGTTCCGGCAGTCTCACTTTAATTCCATTCCATTCCAGGCTAGGTATTACCATCTTTGACCACAACGTCACTTAACATCAGATGATCTGTGGTCAAAAACCTAAACTGTAAACTGTTAAAAAAACCGGCCTAGAGCGATTTGGACTCGCGCACGAAGGGTTCCGTACTATTATCTACAAAAAAAAATCACGTTGTATGGGATATTTAATTATATTTAATTCTGTTTTTTTTTTGTATTTGTTGTTATAGCGGCAACAGAAACACATCATCAGTGAAAATTTCAACTGTCTAACTATCACGGTTCATGAGATACAACCTGATAGACGGACGGACAGTGGAGTCTTAGTAATAGGATCCCGTTTTACCCTTTGGGTGCGGAACCCTAAAAACGACCATTTCCAATGGGCCACGTGAACAAAGCCGCTGGTAAAAGTTAGTATTATATCTAATTCCAGGTGGCCAGAACAGAGCAACCTCCACGACATAGATGACCAGTTCCTGATCGGACCGTATCTTATGGTCACGCCCATACTAAACCAAGGGGCGACCACGACCAAAGCTTTCTTCCCGCTGCCACAGACTTGGTACAAGCTGACTGGAGACAGGCTTGGCTCAGGACAGTGGGTGGATGTGGACGAGGACAGCATCGCCTCTGTTAGAGTAAGTTTCATTTTTTAAGTACTCACTTAATCCCCTCACCTTAATACTCTCAGGCAAATGTTTCAATTCTTCCAATTTCTTCAGTTTCTTTTTACGTAAACCGTATTGTTGCGCTGATAACCAATCCTAATTTCTTCAGGTTCATAAGGAATACTTAGTTGTTCGTTTGCCTGTCAACACCTACAGGGTGTTTTCCGTTGAATCTAAATCATGAAATTTGGTAAAAAGCGAGACTAGTAAAAGGAAAATATTCAAAAGTCATTTATGTTAATTAAAAAAAGGCGCCATTTCAATTTTACATAAATAAATATCGTGGGACTATACACAGCGCCATCTGATCCCAAACTAAGCAAAGCTTGTGTGATGGAAATCAGATAACTGATAGAATACATAAATACTTTTACATAAGTGTAATCCTACTAATATTCAATTCAATTCTTGGTTTATGGCTTTTGTGAAAACGTTTCACAACTCCGCCGCTGTCACGTAGAAAGATTATCAAATGCAAGAATTTGTACGGTATTGAGCCTCGTTGTTCTGTGAATTCGTATAGCAGAGGTTTTTGTTTGTCACACTGAAACCAAAACATTTAACATGCTACAAGACATACACAAACATAAATATATGTACATAAGTAGGGGACAGAATAGAATAGAATATAACAGACATACAGAGTGTACACAGTGTGTTAAAATCCTATACATCTACATATTTACAACCTTTTTTTTTTTTAATGTACTTACATAAAATATATACAAAGGGAGTAAAAACTAGGGATAGAAGACATTTGAGCTACTAATATTATAAATGCGAAAGTTTGAAAGTATGGATTGAACTAACATACAGACATAACAAATTTTGAACGTCAGTATGTCGTCATTTCGGCTCAATACACCAACATCCCAAGCTTATTCTGTTATACCTTGTATTATTATTTATGGCGAGATATACTAGTGGTGGCCTTGGCAAGGGAAGCGGAGCGTTGGTCGTCCAGCCGCAAGATGGGTCGACGATATTGTCACCGTCGCGGGTCGAACCTGGACCAGATTGACACACGACCGAGGCAGATGGCATGAAAAGAGACAGGCCTATACCCAGCAGTGGGATAAAGAAGACTGTGGAGGATGATGATGATGATGATGATACTATTTGCTTTTTTTCTTTCTTTCTTTATACAAAAGCTTCTTTCTCAACATAATCACGATATATATCCTCTAAATGATGTAGGGCTGATCTCAAACGTAATCTTGTACCCAATTATTAAAGTATGTTTGTCTGTTATCAGGGTGGAGCGATACTGCCTTTGCAAGAGCCTCCTGCCCGAGGTCCGGTGACCACCACCAACACGAGGTCGGGGCCTTTACAGTTAGCTGTCGTGCCCGACAACGAGCACCGCGCGCGAGGCGAGATCTACTGGGACGACGGTGACAGCATCAGTAAGTGACATTGACATTGACACGCTACCCTGCTTTATACCTTTTTCTTTTGTTTTTGGCAATGCACTTTGTGTATATTGCTAATGTCTAGTATTTTAATATTTTGAAATAATTGGACCGCAAGTAATTATAAATACCCTCTAAATAAAAACCCCAGTAATTATAAAATAAAAACCTAAATTAAAAACCTATATATAAAACCCCCAGTAATTATAAATCACGGTCATGCTCTAGTAAAGTAATGGTTACCTTGCTGGAAGTTTCAATGGTGTTTTGGAAGCATCTGAAAATATATTCCTATTTGGGCACATATTTCGGTACCTACTATGAATAAAACATCATTTTATACATGTTTTTTGGAATACGATGCATTTTATGCTGAGGTGAGCCCCTATTTTGTAACTGTTTGTCTGTTTGTTTGTATTTGTTACAAAGTAAAACCTTTTTATTTCTTTCTTTCCTTCAATAAAATGACAATAGAGCTTGTGCTTGATAGTAAATTTTCAACTAAAAGGCGGATGATAAAATCAGTCGTACAATAAAAATTACCCTACCTAGTGCAAAATGTATGTTTACGTGCATCTTCAAGTAAAACTAGTTAATCAGTTTCTTCTACTACTAAACTAAATTTAATTTCACTTATTTTTTTGCGAACCGGCATACTGTAAACTGTAATGCGCTGACAGAGCTTTCTCGATAGTATGGGTTTCTTTAAGTCGGAATCGGATTCTTGGCAAACGTGCTCCATCGTAGACCGCATCTTCGCTTAACATCAGCCGAGATGGCGTTCAAACGCAAGCCATAATATCATAATAAAAAAAGTGCAAATGTTACCTAATATTACTAAAGCCAACTTCTCATTACAGATAGCTACCAAGAAAAGAAGTACAGCCACATTGAATTCTACCACAACTACACCGAATTCCGAACAGCAGTCCGTTGGTGGGGATACGGCGTGCCCACCCTTGAAAAAATCACCTTTTTCAACCAACCCGCAGTTAAATCGGTCATTATAAACAACCAAACTTGCAAAAAACCCTGCGAATTTATATACAACGCCACAAAAAAATTACTAGAAATCATTATAAACGTATCACTCGATGAACCTTTGACTTTGAATTTGGTTTATAAACCGAAAATCACTTTTAAAACTGGCGCGGTGTTACCAGGATATGGCTGAGTTGATATTAATTATTATAAATGTGACATAATCATGCGTTTGTGTCAAATATCGTGAAGTTTTACGATAAACCCCTGAATAATGATAATGAATAATAAAACCTGTAAGAGCTCCACATTTCGTAAAGGGACCCAAAAAATGACGTATGTGCATTTCCAATAAATGTAAAATCTCTGTAGTAAATATTTGATTTGTACTTTTTTGTTTTGAGAAGAAAGTATAAAACAATGTATGCTACCATATATTCTATATCTTCTACCGAATTAAAATATATCAAACGAACATTTCTTAATCACTAATAGCATAAATCATGCAATACAAAGAAACAGTCATTTAAGTAAACTTTTTTTCTTTTAACAATAAGGTTTATAGAAAAAAGTCATATTCAATTTATAAAAGGAATACGGATAATGCCGTTAATTTTTTGCTCTTAAACAACAATTAATTCGTGTTAAATACTTTTTGGTGACACATTTTTATTTGTTTACAAAAATGTTCTTGGCACACTTTGAGTAAAGCCAAGGAGTGTGACGAGCCAAAAAAAATGCAAAAAAATTAAATGTCAAGTAATGACAAAATAATAATCTCATGCAAATCATTTTCCGATGTCATAATTTAGTGCTGTCTCATTTTGTTTTATGGAAATTAAAAGAGACAGCACCACATTTGTTGGCGTTAAAACACCTAGCTAGCTTTGCAATCTATAAAATACTTATTATTTAATCTACAAATTGATGGGGTTATGATTATTGGGATTGGAACCATTAATAGTTTTTTTTAAACCATCAAAAACCGTCAAAGTGTGCGATAAACAGTAGAAGTCTATACTACTTCGTGCGAATATGATAGACGCATGAAAATTATTAAGAATTTGTCACTTCTGAGGTATACATATTTATGATAATTATATTGTCTGGGAAAAATTATCAATTAGATTTTTTATCATACCAAGTAAAATTAATGTTATACTTAGATGTTTTAAAAATTACGTGATTTTTGACTTCTGAAGTCACATCGTAATGTGTGTTACCCGTCCTAAAAGCACATGAATAAAAAATAATTCTAGTAGAAAATTAATTAAAAAAAAGGTGTTTAAAAACTAAATAAAATACTATAGTGTTAGTTATTTACCAATGATATTTATTCGTGTTAGATTATGACTTATGAAAGCATTTTTTTTTATCGTAATAAAAAGTGATTTTGTATTTTTACTCTCTTTTTTTACAAGATTTTTTACTTTTTTTATAATAATTGTGCCATAAAATTGTCACATATTTTTTATTGGGTCCTTTGTATTTTATGTAATTGTTAGGATCTGTTCGGAAAGAGAATACCTAGATAACACAAGAATAGTTAACCGCAATAATTTATACAGAGAATTACAGCTTGGGCTATACTGAGTCGTAAGGGGGTATCAATTTATAATTATAAACAACTTTTACTATGACAACTATAAAATCATGAAAAGAAAATCGACTGCTCCATGCATTTGCGGGTCAATAAACTTTTTCTATGGAACAGCTAATTTTTTTCTCGACTTCATAGTTGTATCCATAGCATAAGCTGTACATAATAAATAAATATCATAACACATTACATACAGCGCCATCTGACCCCAAACTAAGCAAACCTTGTATTATGGAAGTCAGATAACTGATAGAATACTTAAATAGTTTTTTTGTAATTAAATACTTCTAATACATACAGAACAAACATTTGTTTATATCACAAAATGCTTGTCCTGGGTGGGAATCGAACCTACGCCCTTCAGCTCTTGGAGCAGACATACTACCAATGAACCAACAGGGCTGTAATAAGTGCAATATTTTTTTTGGCTTTGTAAACCTCCATGCTTATTAGTTATAACCATGTACAATCGTACATGTCAGATAAGTTTGACTTTTGCCAGTCGGGTTGCTACAAGAAATTGTAACGACATTTTTTGGCGACTCCATTCTTTTTCCGAACAGTTTTTAATTTTGTTTATAATTGTAGAAGTTATATGAAAATTTACTAATTTTAAGTACAATTTTATTATGAATAGATAGTAAATTATTAACAGGGATTATGTATGAATTTTTGCCAATTACCTTTGATGTTAATTACTTAATATAAGATGTAATATCCTAAGATAATTGTCTAGTCATAAGTGATTGAAAATGGTATCTTTACATTATGTATGATTATTTTCTAACAGCTTTGTTGTGGTAAAACAAATCTAGTTTAAGGTGGTTCGATTTCCATACAAAGAAATTTTTGCCATTTATGGACAAATGGAGCATAATTTTACAGTGAAATCACAGCTACTGGGATTTATTTTTGCCTTTATTTGCGGTAAATTACAATTGCTTGATTAAAACATTAGATTATTAGCATAATTTACTGTTTTATTCAAAAATCATAAATAATTCATTTGTTTTATTCGAGCAATTGTGATTTACCGCAAATAAGGAGCAAAGTAAACGCCAGTAGCCGTGATTTCACTGTAAAATTATGCTCCATTTGTCCATAAATGGCAAAAATTTCTTTGTATGGAAATCGAACCACTTTAACGAGAAGCGCTTACTTACCGAATTTTATTTTGTTGATATTGTTAATTGATTGCAATAAAAGTAAGTCGTTCTTACTACAGTGACACAGTGAACGGTCGTATTAGTAATTTTTGATCGAATTGCCGACTTTTTTTTTTTTTTTTTATGGTTGACAGGCTTGTTGTTTGACCACAGCTCACCTGATGTTAAGTGAAGGTGTGGTCGAAGATGGTAAAGCACACCTAGCCTGGAATGGAACTGGCTCTCAAGTGAGGCTGCCGGAACACACCGTTAGATGCCTGGCGGCAGATTTTCAACTTGAGGGTGGTAGCTAGCCAGCCGAGTACTATAACATAACCTACCTCCATGCTATGGTTTCCTCACGATGTTTTCCTTCACCGGCAGCTCAAGCTCATTGTATTGCTCATATGTATTGGTATAAAAGTAAATTAATGGATTGTTGACATAATCACTTTCACAAACAATGCCATCAAAAAGGGGAAGCACTTGTGCTTGTTTTACGCTGAATTACTCGCGTTCAATTTTATCGGAATCTCCGGCTATAGTTTCGGGCCTTTATCATGGAGACAAAGCTAAATATAACGCGCGTGATAGGGACCGATAAGGGACTAGCCAGTACGCTGTTGTACCACCCTACATCCTTCAAGTTGAAGTTGGCCTTTATCGACCACGCCTTCACTTAACATCAGGTGAGCTGTGGTCAAACACCTAGCCTGTCAAACATAAAAAAAAAAAAAAAAAAAATTGAGAGTTCATATCTCTCAGCTTCGGTCTGGACACACTCAGTCACATGATAAGCGTCCTCGACCACCCGGCGTTGGCGTATTGCAAAACTCATGTGGTAAAGACATTAATATCGAGGGTATGAGTGGGTAGCTATTTTTTTTTTTTAATTAAAGTTTGTGTTATATTTATGTGATACCAGTTTAATGTTTATACAATTCAATTTTATGAAAAAACTCTATTGTGTTGGTTGTTTATTAAAATGCTACAAAAATTTGTTTTGCATACCATTTCCAAAGTACAGTGCCATAATTATAGTTTGCTATAACCTTGCCACAATACAATGTGATACGAAGAAGACGAAAGTGCGGTGAAATAAGCCAAAGTAGAAATTTATGTTTACAAATACATGTATAATTGTAAGAATGCACTTCAATAAAAAATATAACGCACGTATTTGTGGTTTTCATTTTTGCACATACCTACACAAAATACAGTATAAGAACAAATAATACGTACTTATAAATAAATATCGTAGGACTATACACACAGCGCCATCTGGCTCCAAATTAAGCAGAGCTTGTGCGATGGAAGTCAGATAACTGATAGAATTCATAAATACTTTTTTTTTGTAAATACATACAAAACACCCAGACACAGAACAAACATTTGTTTCTTCACAAAATGTTTGCCCTGAGTGGGAATCGAACCCACGCCCTACAGCTCTCAAGGCAGATATACTACCAATGAGCCAACGGGGCTGTCAAACTTATAGGTACTTATATATATAGTATTAAACAAAATCATATTTTCAGAATAATTGGGTAGATTCTAGCGTTACTTTGCGGAAGGTCATTTTGAGTCTTCAAGGTTTATATTTCAAGGCATTTTTTTTAAGATATACGCGTTGAATTTTTTTCCAGTGCGTAAATTTATATCACGCAATAAGAATCGTTAATAAAACATATTTCTTTTTTTGTTTTTTTTTTGCATATTGACTAAGAATTTAGGAAAATGTTGCCACTTTACTTACGTAGTAACTATTTAGCATAGATCTAGTATGTATCAGTACATACTAGATCCATGGGCCGCCTTACACGTTCAATCATGATCACGATCCGCGATCCGCGATCATGATTTCAAAATTTCTAGATATTATGCGATCCGGAGCATCAGTCCGTCAATCCGCTTCGTACACGATCAGTCTAGATCGCGATCATTGATCGCGGATCGCGGATCGCGCGGAACGTGTACGGGCTGCCTATGCTATTTAGTAACTAAGTAGGCACAGATTGCTAAATAGTAGGTGCGGGTTTGTGATACTTGCATTATAACTCTGATTTTGGGATATATTCAGGTCGTTTTTTCGATATTTTTGTACAAACGTGGATATAAAATACGTCTATTTTTTTTTATGTTTGACAAGCTAGGTGTTTGACCACAGCTCACCTGATGTTAAGTGACGGTGTGGTCGAAGGTGGTAAAGCACACCTAGCCTGGAATAGAACTGGCTCTGAAGTGAGGCAGCCGGAACACACCGTTAGGTGTTTGGCGGCAGATTTTCAACTTGAGGGTGGTAGCTAGCCAGCGAGTACTAGAAAATACCCTACCAACACGCAATGGTTTCCTCAAGATGTTTTCCTTCACCGGCAAGCTCAAGCTCGTTGTTGGTGTTTGAACCCACGCCCTTCGGCGTGCAAACCGACCGCGCTAACCACCGAGCTATCATCGCTACAAGTAATAAGGTTGACCTGTACGAAATAAACGCACTCTCAATAAAGTCTTCCTGTATATTTAAGTGTATCTACTTATTTCCGATTGAAAGTAGTTTTGGGTATAACAGTGATGAGAAAATAAGACTCGATTTATATCCTACCTGTTTGACATTATGAGACGGTGGTGACATTGCCAGTTGGTTTTTTTACTGTTGCATAGATACCGAAGTAGCTACGTTCCACAGATTATTCACGTTATCCGGAGTAAAAAAGTATCCTCTGTTAATACAGAGTAAGCTGTTTGCATTTCAAATTTCATCCGAATTGGATAAGCCATACGGAGTGAAAAAATAACAAACATAAACTTTCGTATTTATAATATTATTGTGATTTTGCAAGTTAAGTACAGGATGGCAGATTATTCATTTATTCATCTGCTGGGGAACTGCAGATAAGATCTAATTATAGCTTATAGCAGATTGCAGATAAAAAAAAAAAATTCATCTGCTGGGATCAGAGCTGCCTCACATTACATGCATATGGCCCAACAATCAGTCGAAGAAAAGCAACAATTTTTAGATGTTATATAGCAAATTGACCTCTATTTCCAGTAATTTTTTTGTAAAAATTACTGGAAATAGAGGTATATAAATCATACACAGGACATACAAAGACTAAAATATATAACCAGGACAGTACTCCTGATGAGGGTAACTTATTTTTTTATACAATTTTAACATGTCACAGATTAGTTATAAGACCAATCCAGATGCAAAGCCCCAACAATACATTAGTACAACATTTGAAATTCGTGATGGACATTGAGTAGGGGTCAGTGACCTTATGATCAATGAAAACAAATAGGACCAGTCGATGATTACAATAATATTATATCTGATAATTATGAACTCAAGTCACGACTTAAAGGCTTACGAGTGTAATAGAGAATTGACGGAATTGACTTGTAACACTAGTGTTATCAATAAAATACTAGTATTATGCAATAAAAACAGAATCTTTTAAGTAAAAGCAGCAAGACAGAGCTATCAAATAAAACAAGTGAATATTTAACAACTGTCTCTATATATTATAATATATATAATATAATTAGAATCTAACAAAATATATCAGAACATCAACATAATTTATTCACATATATAAACCCTCTTTTCATGTCTCATGCTTGTCAACATCTGTTTTCAAAAATGTCTCATATTTTTCCTCCGTCATCAAATTATCTACTTCTTCGACATTTGTGAGTTTTAATTTGAACAACCATCCTTTGTCATAACAGGATGTATTTATCAGTCCAGGTTTCTTCTCTAATTCTGTATTTTTCTCTGTAACTACACCGCTGACTGGCGAGTAAATTTCGCTGGCCGCTTTAACACTTTCTAAAGCGCCACATTCATCGCCAGCCTTTACTTTTGCTCCTGGATCAGGTAACTGTGCAAAGACAACATCGCCAAGAGATTCTTGTGCATATTTGCTGATACCTACTGTTCCTATATTTTTATCTACTGTGACCCATTCATGTCGGTCTGTGAATTTTCTAGGTGCTTCAGAGCTGTATTTGTGGTGAAGCTCACAGTAGGATTGCCTGATGTTACATTGGAGAATATGTCTTGAGATGTAATGTTTAGTCGTTTGGAAGAAATATCGCTGCAAGGCCATATCTGAAAACATTATATAAGTAAAATTAACAAGCATGAAAATTAAATTGTGATTATAATTATCTTTTATATGTATAACACAGCTGCTACAGAATTTTAAGACAAATTATCTTTGGCAACTTCACCTTAGCAGGAGGTCGTCTAGGTAGGTACCATTGTAGTACCAGATATTCCATCACCAAGCAGTAGTGTGTAAACATTACTGTGTTCTAAGTTTGAAGGGTACGGCAGCTAGCGAAATTACAGGGCTGTTGAGACTAACCATCAAATGTCTCGTAAAAGTAATGAGCGTCAAAGCAGCCATGTCCCGGACTTTAATTTGTTGTTCAAAATTCTGTGTATTGCTGCAATGGTCATGGACAGGTATTATCTCTTACCGTCAGGTGAATGTCTCTATTGTTTAATTATTTTCACATAAAAAAGGGAATATGATTGTTGCCTAAAAATGTAACATAATCAATTTTTGAAGTTAATGAATTGATTGGACTGTCTTATTGTCCATGTGTTCACAGGGAAGTGAAGAATAACTAGATTGTTGACAAGCAATTATTTAAATTATTTATTGCTGCTTCTGGGGTAAGCAGTTCTTAACACCAAGTAGTTCCACTACACCATGACAGTGTAATTATGTTGTGATGCCTGGCTTCCGTTTGTTACATAATTAATTAACTGATCTAATTTACTCTAACACCTTGATTTTTAAGCAAACAAGCCATACAGATGTCATTTAACTAGTGTAGGGCTTATAAAAAAACCCCCAGCTACCCAATGTTATAATAATATTATTAGACTAGTAAAGAAAGGTTGTCTGGAAAAAAATAACTACAGCAATAACACTATCCTTGTACTTTATGGGAGCTTTATCAACTTGTTATGAACAGTTTTTAAGACAAAAATATTTTTCTATATCTAAAACAGTTGTATTATATTGCATCATAATATATTATGAAATAATTAATATCTTGCAGCACTATTACATTATGTTATATTATATCATGTCACTAAACTCGAACTTCACATTGAAAATTGGTGCGGAACAAGAAAATATTTAAATTTTATTGATTGAAAAAAGTCACACAAAAACTTGTAAAACATGATGGGATAAAAATATAAAAAAATATTATACCTGATTTATAGTTTCCACTTTTAGTCAGAAACACTTGCAAAGAATTTAAAAGCAGACAATATACTATTTAAAGGTCAAGCATTTTATTTACACAGCAAACGGAACAAATAAGACATTACAGATATGACCGTAGATAATACTTGAACTTTGTGTATCTTATTGAGCACAACATTTAAATTATCATTGTGCTAATGGTATGCTTATTAAATTAAGATAAGCAGGGTGTTATTAGCACTAAAAATTTACGTAGGTACAGTGAAGTTGTTGTAATTAATATTTAGTGAAAAATTATATTTTTCTAATGTCTATAGGATTTTTTAAGGTACATTGATTTGTGAGACAGAGTTAAAAAAAACTCGTTTTCAAAAATGATAAATTCTTTTACAGCTTTTGTAGTAATTATTTTTAATACGTATTTGCGCTATATTACTCTGATAAATTACATTAAGTATTGTAAGTGTTTACTAAAAAAAAATTCTTTATTAAACAAAATAAAAAATACCTTAAATTGTACTACCTATTTACAAAATGTATACAAAAAACTTACGTCTAAAAAACCGTGTAGTATTTACTTACTGTAAAGCAGATATATAGCTAAGGTAGCAGCGAAACTTTTGTTAGTTTAGTGGTTTGTATAATAATTATTTTACATTTAGATCTAGCATATAGGTATTATTTTACAATATTTAAATCTTGACGAAGGGGCCCTTTGAGGTTACTTTTTTTGTCTTATCTCATATGTCAAAATATACAATAGTTTTTTTTTTTTTTTTTTTTAATAATTTGCCCTTTCGGGCAGGCTAAAGCTATAGAGCCATACTGCCTTGTCTTAAGTGTTATTTCTGCTGTATCTTAGCTATAGTTAGCGTCAAAGTCGTCTTTGTCAAGTCCAGTTCGTGTCAGTTAATTCCAGTCATGCTTTAGTAAAGTAGTGGCAACTTTACTACAAAGCTTCGATGGAGTTTTGGAAGCAACACGAAAACTCATGTTTCACCACATTATGTGATTTTCCCACACTCGCGCTTGTAATTCGGCACTTTATGAATAAAACACCACCATTTTTATGCATAAACACTCGACAAAACACTAGTTTTGGAAAAAAATACAACGGAGCGACACGACTCTTCCCGCGTTCCCGCCAAAACCTCAAATATACAATAGTCAAAAATGTCAAAATGGAACAGGTGTGGTGCGAAATATACCAACAACGACAATGATTAATACCTGCGACAATAAAAATTGTTAATGTCAAAGAAATCATTTGTAATTTCATAGTTGGTTTTCATTAGCATTATTGCTTTATAGTCAAAACCCGACCAAGAACGGTCATCTTCAAGGTTCTGTTATGTTTGACTTTGCTTATGAATTATGAACGAATTTTATAAAAATGTGTTGTTTTCTTAGATATCAAAGCTTTGAAGTAATACAGGATATCTGTGTAACTTTTATGGCAACATTAGATTGTTATCCTTTACTCATGCATTTTAGCGGGAACGTGGAAAATCATGTCACTACATTTATCATTCTTCGAAACTCCTGTTTTCTTATACATTTCTGTAAGATTAATTACTTAATCTTACAGAAATGTGTTTAGTACTTACTATACTTTATGGACTGTGCATGACTATGATTTACTATTTGGGATTTTAATTGACTAAAATCGTTCCGTTAGACATTTTTTTTTTAATGGTTGACAGGCTAGTTGTTTGACCACAGCTCACCTGATGTTAAGTGAAGGTGTGGTCGAAGATGGTAAAGCACACCTAGCCTGGAATGGAACTGGCTCTCAAGTGAGGCTGCCGGAACACACCGTTAGGTGCTTGGCGGCAGATTTTCAACTTGAGGGTGGTAGCTAGCTAGCCTAGTACTAGAAAGAAACATAGGTGGTGGTACATGGGTGGTGGTGACATAGGTGGTGAATATCAAATCTTTTTGGCATGCGCCAAAAAGATTAGGCATTAAGGAATAAGCACTCTGAATCAAGTTGCCGATGAATTAAAAAATCAGTCCCCTATCCTTGCTTATATTTCGAGTTTTGGCGGGAACGCGGGAAGAGTCGTGTCGCTTCGTTGTATTTTTTTCCAAAACTAGTGTTTTGTCGAGTGTTTATGCATAAAAATGGTGGTGTTTTATTCATTAAGTGCCGAATTACAAGCGCGAGTGTGGGAAAATGATATAATGTGGTGAAACATGAGTTTTCGTGTTGCTTCCAAAACTCCATCGAAGCTTTATAGTAAAGTTGCCACTACTTTACTAAAGCATGACTGGCACGAACTGACACGAACTGGACTTGACTAAGACGACTTTGACGATAACCATAGTTAAGATACAGCAGAAATATCACTGAAGACGAGGCAGTATGGCTTTATAGCTTTAGCCTGCCCGAAAGGGCAAATTAACGAAAAAAAAAAAAAAAATTGCTTATATTTCATTGTCAAATAAACGTCATAACATTCTTCTTTAGCCATGACTGAAAGATGTCAAACGAAGTTTATAGAAAAATTTGATAATTATAATTTTATTATTTATATTGGAATTCTTTGCACTTCTATTGCTGTATTATATTTCTACAGGTATTTAAATACGTAACTCAACTTCGCACGTTCTTTCTTTCGCGGAAAATGAGACAAACGACCTATAAAGTGTCGCTTTCAATTCCAGATTTCACATTACAACGATAGCCCTTAGCTATGGGTTGGGATGTCTGGCTTGCTATTACGGCCTTAATTCGAGTATTTTGCACGAACTAGTAGAGAAATTAAAGTGCCATTTCATCGGTAAACCAACCGATAAAAAAATAGAGGATGACCCAAAAAAGGTAAGCTGTCAATGACTTGTTTACAATTTTTACATATTTGTAAAACTATTAGTCACAATTTTAAAGGCTGGATCATGCTTACTGAAAATTTGTTATGAAAGAGTTTTGTACTAGCATTTTACACATTTCGTCTTACCTATGTAATATTTCTACAGAAATGTAGTGCGTGCGGGTCCAAAGAATGTGATAGGCATAACGATGGAGTATCTACAGAGCCCTGGGCAGGGCTCCAGATTCATAAACAACTGGACCAAGCCATAGAAGAGGTGAGTTTTAAGCTGTGTTAAATGTGTCAGTTTTCCATTTTTCTGAGACATTCAGTCAGTGCCTGTGATGTGTGAAATATGCCAATAATATTTACATTTTAATTTTTGATTTTATGTTTTCAAAACATAAATAAGTTATATAGTTCACTGTACTGTACTCAATTGAATATATAAAACAGAACATACTGAGCAATGGTGTAAACAATATGCTAATTGAAGATAATCAAACAATTTACATTATGTGAATCTTTAATTGAGCATTACTGATAATTCTAGCATCAAGTACTTAGCACCTTGTTTCTGTGGGAAATCACTAAAAAGCAGAGGCATTCAGCTCCCTAGTCAGATCCCTAACAGCCTTCCTACTGTTGAGAAACAAATGCTCAAATTTTTTATTGTTCTCAACTAGTAATATGCATTCACATATATAAAAAATAATTCTGGATGAATTTACTTAATTCCCAACTCTTGTCATTAACTTGGCCCCACATGAATGTGATTGTGAGAAGGCTATATAATTTTCTATGGGTATTTTTTCATCATCATTATCTTTAGATTATGATCACCTACTGCTAACTATAGGCCTCTCTACTCTTCCCGGTCCAATCCTGTCCAAATTCTTATTATATTATCGACTCGAGTTGTTGTGGTGGATGACCAACATTTCATTTGGTGGTTCAACGAGGCCACCAATCCATTACTTTAGTCCATCTAGTGTCACTGCCTGGCAACTTGTACCACCCAACTGCATTTAAATAAATAAATAAATAAATAAATATCGCAGGACATTACACACAGCGCCATCTGACCCCAAACTAAGCAAAGCTTGTACTATGGGAGTCAGATAACTGATAGAATACTTAAATACTTTTTTTTTGTAAATACATACTTATAATACATACAGTACACCCAGACACAGAACAAACATTTGTTTTTGTATCACAAAATGCTTGTCCTGGGTGGGAATCGAACCCACGCCCCACAGCTCTTGAAGCAGACATGCTACCAAATGAGCCAACAGGGCTGTCAACTGTAGGGTATTGTTAAGTTTACTGTAGGGTATTCCTAGACATCTTCATATATTTCATAGCAATTGTTAGCAGATGAGAAAAGATTTTTTTTAATGTCAAAAGTAATGAGACGAACGAGACACTCTCCTGATGGTAAGAGATAACGCCTGTCCATGACCATCGCAGCGATACACAGAACTTTGAGTAACAAAACAAAGACCAGGGCATCACTGCTTAAGCTCTGTTATAAGGAGTAATGCACTACAAATAACAAAAACAACAATCTTCCTTTCAACTTCATGTGAACATCTAACATTAAAAAAAATATTATGTACTTGTTATGCATAACTGCAATTAAAATTTAAATAAAAAGATTTCTCTGTAAACAATCATTGACTAATAGCATTATTAATTACAACCAGAAAAGCATACCTTACATTATTTTTTTGCTAGCAATGTATTGATTTATCATAGATTACGAATCAGCTTAACTAATTAGATTCTATTTCATAATGAGAGGTGACATAGTAGTGAGGATGAACCTTTTGTTTCAAGTCATGGTCATGAGGCATACTAACACATAGATAATACTTGTATGTATTTGTTACTTAACAATAAGTATGACTCATCATAATGTTTTTTTAATGTAAATGTATGTAATGTAATGAGACATATGAGTTACTCTTCCGATGGTAAGAGATAATGCATGTCCATGACCATTGCAGTTTACAGAATTTTGAGTGGCGAAAAAACGTTCAGGGTATCGCTACTTTGGCGCTCATAACTTTGAGACATTTGATGGTTAATCTGTACCCTCTACTTTCGCTATCTACAATTCCCTGTAAACCGGATACAGACTACTGCTTGGTGGCAGGATATCTGGTACTGTGATGGTACCTACTTACCTTGAAATATAATCACAAAAATACAATGCTGCCTTGTTCCAGTTCTACAACACAATACTGGAGCAGTTTATCAACTCATGGTATTGTAAGATAACACTGCAGCCATTCTTTGTAGACGAGCTACGTCACCAACTCAGGCACGCGTCAGCTTGCCTGCTGCAGCGAGCTTTGAAGGTATGGAAATAAAATTAAAATAAAAAGTAGTCTGTGGTGTTTCTCGACTCATTATTTGTTTACATCTGTACTTACCCATAGCGCAAATAAATGGATTATGAATTATAAAATACTTTGTATTTATATTGCATTTCATCTTTTTTTTTATTCTGAAAAGTCTCTAGTAGGCAATAATTTGCATAATTTATTTAACCTATTAAACAAACTAATTGATTGATTCAGGCGTTACTTTGCGGAATTTCATTATTAGGTTTACTATTAATTTATCGGTATTACTTTATTAAACAAAACCAGACATTAATGTAAAAAACACAAATTAAAAAATTTAAAAAACCCCGACAGGTGTATAGTTTTGTACTAGTCAAGCCCTTTCATTTGATACCCATATTGAGGAAGTTGTGAAAAATATGTAATCCGCCATTTTGTGGCGGCGGCCATCTTGGACCGATTTTCATCAAACATGGCTAAGAACACTCTCAACTAATTCACCTTTCAACTAAAAAGAACAAAATCAAAATCGGTTCATCCGTTCGGGAGCTACGATGCCACACACACACACACACACACACACACACACACACACACACACGTTAACATCCAGTAAATACACTCAACACTCGCTCATTAATATAGGTATCTACTAAAAATAAACAAAAAATAATCAATCAGTTATTTGACTTAGTAATTTTACTTTATGTATTTCATTATTAATATAACATTTATTCTTGTTAAATTTTTGTTAAAACCAGAGTTTGTGTTTCCCGTAAAATCATACAATATGGGTGTCTACAAATACAGAATAAACAGTTACCTTCTGTATTATCTGCGTAGTCTATCCCAGCCTGTATCGTTGTTTAACATCAGGTCAAACGCGAAACTAATAAGAATTAAAAAAATACTGGTGTCAATACCCTAATTTGTTTAATTAACATTATCTGTGCAGATAAACTACTCTGAGTTCATAACCAGTCGCCTAGTGCCGTGCGCTCTCCGACATTACACTATTTACAAAGATGACCGCCAGTCCAGCCCACTGCAGCTTCACGTGGCAGCTCGATCAAGGAAATCCGAGCTGAACTATCTTAGATCTGTCGCCAACGAGCTGATGCCGAGAGTATTGAAGGAGGACGAGCTCCGAAACCCGTAAGATGCACACACATGTATAGACATAATATAGTATATCATTGTGTATAATATACACAATGATATACATAATATACACAATGATATATATAGGTAGGTTCGCATGCCGACGGGCGTGGGTTCAAACCCTAACAATGAGCTTGAGCTGCCGGTGAAGGAAAACATCGTGAGGAAACCATAGCATGGTGGTAGGGTGCTTTCTAGTACTCGGCTGGCTAGCTACCACCCTCAAGTTGAAAATCTGCCGCCAAGCATCTAACGGTGGGTTCCGGCAGCCTCACTTGAGAGCCAGTTCCATTCCAGGCTAGGTGTGCTTTACCATCTTCGACCACACCTTCACTTAACATCAGGTGAGCTGTGGTCAAAACAACTAGCCTGTCAACCATAAAAAAGAAAAGAAAAAAAAGTGTCTTCCCCTTAATAGAGACAGTAAGAAAAGTGTCGATGGACGCATTCTTCGAAAAAGACTCTACTTAGCAATTTAAGTTACATTAAAATTACTTATTAGTCTTAACTAGGCTAGATTGTAATAGCAATGAGGTATCTAACAAAAAATAGATACATCATTAGAAGGAAAAAAAAAAATCGAATTGAGAACCTATTTTGAGTCGGTTAAAAATATAAATTATGTATTTTGGTACAAATAAAATAAATGGGAAGCTAGTCATTATTATCAATAATTATTGATTTATTATAATTAAGGTTTTGGGCTTTGCTCTTTCAATCTGTGCTTGAAAATATGTATTGTAATTTTCTTATAAGAACCGCTAAGAAGAAACTGACTAAACTTTTTATATATTTTTACGTTTTTTTTCTATTTCCAGTGTGTTTAACGTCCTAATTCGTGAGATATTCTCCGGCTGGGTCCTATTGTCCATAACCGACGTGCTGGCTGATCCGTATATACTGAATACGTTGATAATACTCGCCACGGGGGGTGAGAAGATGGCTCAGTTACCGAATACACCTAACTACAAGGTAATTTGCGTTTGATTGATTTCCTGGCCGAGAAATGATAAAAAAATACTATATTATACCTTTAAAATCACACTAAAACATATGAGTACCTGAGGGTATAGACAAAGTAAGATCCGATTAGCGATAACGCTAATTAAAAAAAAATTACGGAAGCCCAAAATATACGAAATCGATATAAGCTGTCGCAATGTCACGTGAACACTTTTTTTTAAATTGTATTATCGTGAACACCTTATGTTAAGGCGTTACTTTGCAGAAGTTCATTTTGAATATTCAAGATATATATTTAGTTTATTTCTGCTCATTAACAAATAAGTTAAATTTAAGTCCTCATCACTGTTGTAACTGGAACGACTGTTCCAGTTACAACAGTGATGTTTGTTTTATTTAATTTAAATATTATGTAACTTAAATTATATACCTTGAATACCTTATGTCAATTCTGCACATTTATGACTTTTTTGTAATGATTATTTTCTATGATTTTTCCTTAGTTATTCACAACGATGAGTACAGTGACCCCCTTGTGGCTTAGTACACCCAAAGTTTATCACCCTGTATAAGTAATGTAAACAAAATATATGTATGTTACCGACTTTTCAATGTAGGTTTTTTTTTTTTTTTTTTTTATAGCTGACAGGCTTGGTGTTTGACCACAGCTCACCTGATGTTAAGTGACGGTGTGGTCGATGATGGTAAAGCACACCTAGCCTGGAATGGAACTGGCTCTCAAGTGAGGCTGCCGGAACACACCGTTAGATGCTTGGCGGCAGATTTTCAACTTGAGGGTGGTAGCTAGCCAGCCGAGTACTAGAAAGTACCCTACCACCATGCTATGGTTTCCTCACGATGTTTTTCCTTCACCGGCAGCTCAAGCTTATTGTTGGGGTTTGAACCCACGCCCTTCGGCATGCGAACCGACCGCGCTAACCACTGAGCTATCATCGCTACAAAAGGAAGGAAGGATGTCGTTATACATTTGTATTTTATATAATGTTTCGGAATTTAGAAATTTAGACGTAACACAGCCCCACACACAGCCAGCACAGCCGTGTAGAGTTCGAGATAAAATATTTTCAACCTTGAATGGCTTATTGTATTTGCCTTGATATTGAGTTTGCTACGCTGATAAATAACCAGAGTCATGCTATCTTTAATTTGTTGCAAATCACATAAGTACCTACTATTAAATAGTTAAGCTATTTGATTCAGTCTAAAAAATAAATCTATTGGACAGCAAATTACATATTTATGATTCGTTTTGTAAGTTGACGGAACAATTTTTTAATTAGAAATACAGGCTTGTGTTTGATCGCCATTTTGCCTGATGTCAATCGAAGATGCAGTCTATAATAGAGCACTAGCCTAGAAGAAACTGTTTCATTCGCAACTCGAAGGCACTTAAAAAAAAAAAAAAAAAAATATATTGTAGGACAATACACACAGCGCCATCTGACCCCAAACTAAGCAGAGCTTGTGTGATGGAAGTCAGATAACTGATAGAATACATAAATACTTTTTTTTTTTGTAAATACATACTTATAATACATACAGAACACCCAGACACAGAACAAACATTTTACAAACAGTTTATTCACAAAATGTTTGCCCTGAGTGGGAATCGAACCCACGCCCTACAGCTTTCCAGGTAGAAATACTACCACTGAGCCAACGGGGCTGTGTTCCCTGTTAGATTGTATCTAACAGGGAACACCCACACAGGCAGCGATTTATCCCATTGTTAAGTTCGTACGATGAATGTGGAATCCAATCGATTAGTTCGAGTTCTGGAATGGCTTTTTAGAGATTCTGGCTGCCCGATAGTAGAATAGGCATGGTGGAATTCGGTCATGTAGAAAGTCTGAAGCGTACTCTCCCAAGTGTATACGGTAGAAAACCGACAGGCAAGCAACTTTGCGTCTATTTTTAGTTAATACTTTTTGACCGAAAAGCAGTAGAGATTTGATAAATAAGATTTAATAAAAGCTTGTAATAATAACAAGAAAAAATACTTACATCTTTTGAAAGGCGTACAATGAAACTTTTTTTTTCCACAGGTAGAATTTCTAGAAACATTCGCGCGGCAAACCGACTCCATCTACCTGCAGCGCTGTAAGCTGCTTAAAATAGACTTGGATCTAGTAATGAGTGATCAAGAATACTTCTACGCTTTCATGCAGTATCTCAAACCTACCACCTACATCTATCTACTGCAATTCTATAAAGATATAAGTAAGTACCTATACATACATGACTTCTATACTTACGTTGCTTGATAGGTTTGGTGCTTGATTCAATGGTATCACCATTTTTTTATATAAAATAAAATGAGACAAACGAGACGCTCTCCTAGTAATAGTAAGAGATAACGCCTGTCCATGACCATTACAGCGATACACAGAACTTTGAGTAATAAAACAAAGTCCAGGGCATCGCTGCTTTGGCGCTCATTACTTTGAGGCTTTCGATGGTTAGTCTGAACAGCCCAGTAATTTCGCTAGCTGTAGCACCCTTCAAACCGGAACACATTTATGTTTTACACACTACTGCTTAGCAGAATACTGCGGTGGTACCTACCTAGACGACCTCCTGCTAAGGAGATCTACCACCAAGTTTTTAGGTTTATTGTAATACAGTTAACTCCGCGTATTGGGATTAAGTAGGATTAATTCTTGAGCTTTGTACATAGGCCCTTTTTATTGACAACGGTTCGGTTGTAGAACCGAACGATTCCAAACCGAAAATGTGATCCGTTCTTTATTTACAGAATCATTCCAAACTAAACTCCTTAACCCGGAACTCAATGAAGATGAAAAGGACGCCCTCCACAGAGAAGCGTGCGATATATTCTCCACATATTTATCGGAGGACAGCGCGAGTCGCATTCCGATGCAAGCGAGTGTCGCCGAAGAATTGTACGAGATACTGCAAAGCGAAGGATGCATCAAACGGTGAGCTATTTTATCATGAATGAAAGTGTTATTTGATGGTATTTGTTTGTGGTATTGTTTTTAAATTTGGTAACTATAGACAAGATAATATTTCAATTACATCAGTGATCAGAATTTAAATTTAACTAACTTAAATGATTTAAAAAACTTATCCGAAACTTTACTTGATAAAATAAAGTAAAAGAAAAAAGAGAAGAAAAGAAGAAAAGAGAGTAAAAGAGAGAGAGAGAGAGTGTATAAAGACTTTTATTTATCTATATAAAATGTAAAAGCTAAAACAAATTAAAATAAAATTACCACAAGTCTTTATATAGTCTGTGATTGAAGTGGAAGATGTCATAGTATTTTCGCGGAGTTAGTTGAGTTACACTATAACAGAGAGAGAGAGAGAGAGAGTATATAAAGACTTTTATCTATCTATCTAAAATGTAAAAGCTAAAATAAATTAAAATAAAATAACCACAAGTCTTTATATAGAATGTGATTGAAGTGGAAGATGTCATAGTATTTTCGCGGAGTTGAGTTGCACTATAATAAGCTTAAGTTTGGCGTGAGGGGTCTATGTACTAACAGTCAATAGATTTGGTTGTCATTGGCTATCATTGATTTATCACAGTATACAAACTATAGTAGAAGATATTGGCGAGAACGCAGATAAACCATGTCGCCGCATTATATATTTTTTAAAGTTGCTTTTTTTCGGGGTCATAATAAACTTGAAAATATGAAATGTTTGACAATGGCAAAATGCACAAATTGCAATGCCTATAGAAAAAAATACAGTTGTCGACTATGGTACAAGATAATAAAATATAACCACTGGAAAACTTTAAATCAGGGCTTTTTTTAGATCCAGACTTATTTTTTGGACGTCTCAGTATATTTATTTGTTATTTTGTTTGTAGGTTGCAAACGAGTCGGGCTCTGTATCAGGCGGCACGACAAAGCCACGCCGTGTTAGACAAAATTATGTTGCCCAAGTTCTTACATAGCGAAGAGGTGAGATTGAAAGAACTTTCTCAAAAATCAAAAAAGCAAAGACATTTTAGCCTCGGTCCGAAATGTGTTAAGAGCGACCATGACCCTAGCAGAGCTAATAAAAACCGACACAGTACAAAAGAAATGTATTTAAATCACATCGGTTGTCATTAACGCTGTTGGTATCGTTTGCATTTTAAGGCAACTGATATCTGATGTCTATTTTAGCAACCTTTTCAATCTTTGCTAAAACGTTTCTTACATTAACACATAATATTAGGTTTTGTCTTGTAGTTATCTATTATGTATACATGTATTTCACAGTATAAAATAAAGTTGACAACAAAAAGTATTTTTTTGGATCATCATTATCATGAATCTATTTCAGACCATTCCATATCTTAGTAATGATTCATTGTTCATTTCAGTTTTACAGATTTATGATTGGGAGCAGATTACCTACAGAGTATCAAAAACATATGACTAAGAAGTGAGTTATATCTTTTTTTTAAATTATGGTTGCTATTGTAGGCTTGTATTTCAGGAAGCTGTCAAATTAAGACTCAATTCCTTAATGGTTGAGTGGTCTAGGTTTGCGAGACCCATCTTCAGTTGCAAAGTCGTTTCCCGTAATTTTGTATAGGCTATTTATTTATTCAAAATGCGTTTGTGTTTGACCATATCCTGTCTGATGTTAAGTAGTGATACTGGATTATAAAGCACGCTTACCTAGAAGAAACTTGTTTACTATGGATTTGAAAACACCCAAACAGCATGGTAAAACTAACTTCTAAAGACCAATTTTTAAGGCCTGTCTTTTTCATTGGAGCCCATTAGAAAAGGACAGCATAATTTTTAGTAAGGTCAGGTCTATCAAAATTAGTCTTATTACCAGGATTAAAACACAGTGACAGCAGTAGTAAAATTACAAGCCTGTTGAGACTAACCATTGAAAGTCTCAAAAAAAGCAGTGATCTCTTGGCTTTTGTTTTGCTACTCAAAGTTATGCTGCAATGGCCGTGGACAGGCGTTATATCTTACCATCAGGAGAGCGTCTCGTTCGACCCATTACTTATACATTAAAACATTCTGCGTTTCAATTAAAGTTTTTTTTTTTTTTTTTAATGGTTGACAGGCTAGTTGTTTGACCACAGCTCACCTGATGTTAAGTGACGGTGTAGTCAAAGATGGTAAAGCACACCTAGCCTGGAATGGAACTGGCTCTCAAGTGAGGCTGCCGGAACACACCGTTGATGCTTGGCGGCAGATTTTCAACTTGAGCTAGCCAGCCGAGTACTAGAAAGTACCCTACCACCATGCTATGGTTTCCTCACGATGTTTTCCTTCACCGGCAGCTCAAGCTCATTGTTGGGGTTTGAACCCACGCCCTTCGGCATGCGAACCTACCGCGCTAACCACTGAGCTATCATCGCTACAAATTAATAAGTAATATTTTTCCAGACCACACGAGCGACTTTTAGCGTCCGCCCTAAAGTTAGGCAACCGTTTGAAATCCGCTTTAAAAGCTCAAACAATCGATGGGCAAGTTCTTGATCTGTTCACAAACGCCGAAGATGAAGAAGAAGGCATAGATAATGTTGATATATTGAAGTATTTGGACTCCGTCGCGGTGGAGCAGTCGCTTGGGGGACAAGACTTGAGTACTTATAAGGTTGTCCTGACAAATGTGGAGACAAGATTGGTAAGTTTTTTTATTTTAATTTTAAATATACACTCCACAGACCTTTGTCAACTTTGAATTATATATTTTTTTACAATACAGTTGGAAAGATTGTTAAATTATTTTTAATCTATGGTTGAAGTACTAGTTTGTGTGTATATTGTAGTGAAAGTACTAGTTAGTACCTTATATTTAAACAGACTCCCAATTTAATGTTTCCTCCTCTCTTCTAAATGTTGCTGTGCCCGATAGGGTCCATATTTGACTGTGTACCGTATACTGCTTTTTATTTATAACATCTTGTACTGTATGCAATATATCTTGAACTTGAAAGCTAGTTTTTTTAATAAATAAATTAAATATTCCACTGGTCGTTTACCACAGCAAGCTCCTCCGCGGCGCGGAACAGTGCGCGTGTTCACGGTGGCGGTGCACCGCGCGGAGGTCGCCACGGCCGCCGCCGCCGCCTTCTGGACCGTGGACCGCAGCGAACACGATTTCCATCTGCTGCGGAGCAAGATGCACGAGTTCCACGGCGAACAGTTGCTGGTGGACCTTCCGCTGCCTTCAAGAAGGTAATATTACAGATATATGTCTACCAATAACCGTTGGGTTAGAAAATTTCTTAAGCATTGACCGTCTATCAGTAATTACATATTAAAAAGCATGAAGTCTAATATTACCAAAATAAATATTAGAAGAAATTAAGCCCCAAACTAAGCAAAACTTATACTGTGGGAACCAAATAACTTATAGAATGTTTAGATTTATTTTGTACATAAAACTAAAAGATATATCCATAGTTGTCACTTTTTCACGGTGACTAGCTCCCAGAAGAAAACGAGACCATTGATAATTTATATACAAATTGAACTGTTCCATGATAAAACCTTTTTTTTAATTTTTATAGACAAATGGACAGATCTTTGTGTAGCTAAACAGTAAATATATATACTGAAAAAAAGGTATCTGACGAAGCAAAAGAAGTTC
This sequence comes from Biston betularia, assembly GCA_905404145.2. Lineage (NCBI taxonomy): Eukaryota > Metazoa > Arthropoda > Insecta > Lepidoptera > Geometridae > Biston > Biston betularia. Next base: position 1,973,726 of record FR989873.1, on the reverse strand, counting down.
GCTTTCAGGACAGGACTAACAAACATCTATGTTAGTCCTGCGTGGGAATCGAACCCCCACCCTTTAGCTCCCGAAGCAAAACTTTACCAAATGAGCTAACAGGGCAGTCTATAAGGTACAGCATCATTACCTATTTTCTTTTCCCACTTCAACTCTAAAATCTGGTAACATCCATTCCAGAGACAACAGCCCCCTAGAAACCCTCCGATATAAATACGAAGACTTCCTCCAGCGATTACTTCAGAAGCGTCTCCTGCAGACCAGCGAGTTACTGCGCATCTTCCTAACAGAGGACGGCGATTTCTCCATCGTGGTGCAGGTTCGTGTTTAAATAATCCGGCTTTCTCTTTGTGCTTATAAGTCTCGTGACCATGATGGAAATCTTTGTTGAAAAAGTTATGTGAGGGGCTCAATTTTTTTATTGTTTGAATGGGGGTTGCAGACTTTAAAACCGATTTTCAAATGACATATTCGTATGCGATAACTCAATATTTTTTTCAAATTTAACTCAAATTCAAATTTGAAAGTAAAGCCATAGACAATTAGTTGTAAAACTTACTTAATGTAGACCTCCTTAGCAGGTCGTCAAGGTAGGAACCACCGCAGTACAATATGTATTTTTAGTAGTGATGATAGCTCAGTGGTTAGCGCGGTAGGTTCGCATGCCGAAGGGCGTGGGTTCAAACCCCAACAATGAGCTTGAGCTGCCGGTGAAGGAAAACATCGTGAGGAAACCATAGCATGGTGGTAGGGTACTTTAGTACTCGGCTGGCTAGCTACCACCCTCAAGTTGAAAATCTGCCGCCAAGCATCTAACGGTGTGTTCCGGCAGCCTCACTTGAGAGCCAGTTCCATTCCAAGCTAGGTGTGCTTTACCATCTTCGACCACACCTTCACTTAACATCAGGTGAGCTGTGGTCAAACAACTAGCGTGTCAATCATTAAAAAAAAAAAAAAAATGTTCTGCCGTCAAGCAAAAAAAAACTCTGTTTCCACTTTTTTTAAGTTGAATGTATGTTTTCTTATGTAGGCGTCAACTCTCAACGCTAGCACAGATCTGGTGAATATGTACCAGAGCGTGACGCACAAGCTGAGGAAGGAAAAGGGGCAGCACTTGGAGAGCTTTCTGAGGAACCTGCTCGTGTCCTCCGATATGGACCGATATCAGGCGTTGTGAGTATTTGCTATAATCATGACCAGCCGTGGCCTTAGCTATTGCGAGGCCCCGGGCCGACATTTTTTTTTTTTTTTTTTTTTTAATGTGAAAAATAATGAGACGAACGAGACGCTCTCCTGACGGTAAGAGATAACGCCTGTCAATGACCATTGCAGCGATAAACAGAACTTTGAGTAATAAAACAAAGTCCAGGGCATCACTGCTTTGGCGCTCATTACTTTGAGACTTTCGATGGTTAGTCTCAACAGCCCAGTAATTTCGCTAGCTGCAGTACCCTTCAAACCGGAACACAGAAATGTTTACACACTACTGCTTGGCGGCAGAATATCTGGTACTGCGGTGGTACCTACCTAGACGACCTCCCGCTAAGGAGATCTACCACCAAGTAAACATATCATTGTGAAACCCTTTTTTTGTGTCCGTTTTAATAAAAAGTGCTAGAGTGGCCGTTACATGCTTGCACTAATTATAAAACCGTACGTTCAGGTGGGGTTTTGTGAAGTGCAAGGCGCGAGATACACGTACGTATGTATACATATGGTAAAGACTTTTTTCTACTAGGGTAGTTGAGGACGCGAGGCCCCGGGCGGTTGCCCTGCTTGCCACCCCCTAAAGCCGCCACAAATCATGACACAGCGCCATATAGCCCCCCAAACTAAGCAAAACTTGCTCTATGGGAACCAGTTTTGTAAATACATACTTATAATACATACAAACCTTATAAGTTTGTTGACAGCCCCGTTGGCTCATTGGTAGTAAATCTGCCTTGAGAGCTGTAGGGCGTGGGTTCGATTCCCACTCAGGGCAAACATTTTGAGAATAAAGAAATGTTTGTTCTGTGTCTGGGTGTTCCGTATGTATATAATAAGTAATAAGTATGTATTTACAAAAAAAAAAGTATTTATGTATTCTATCAGTTATCTGACTTCCATCACACAAGCTCTGCTTAGTTTGTTGCCAGATGGCGCTGTGTGTGTAATGTCCAACGATATTTATTTATTTATTTATTATTTGTTTAACAAAAAATTTATTGTCACTTCAAGGAAACACGGCACGACGCGAGACGTGGAAGAAGCGATAGAAGTAATCGAGGAAGACATTGAAATTCCTCTCCTAAAGCTGCAAGAAAAGCGGGACATTCGCGGTGGAGTGTTTGGTAACAACTGGGATGTTGAGGACACCAGTGTAATGGCCATGGACAGAGAGCATCAAAATGCTATCGTTGGATTTACACAGTGTTTTATGTATTTATGTGAGTATACTGTGTAGTGTAGATTGCTCGCTAATATTACGTTATGTTTAATCAGTAATTGATTTACACACTCCAAATAAGCTAAGAATTTTTTTTCTGTATTCGTTATTGGAGATTTGTCGATATTCGACTATGCCACTCCCATAGTTACCACACCTCACTTCGCACAACATCTATCACTGTCCAAAAAGATGAAGGTAAAGTTTAGACTCCTGGCTTCTGATGTCGGCGTAGCCAGGAGACTATTACACATTTTTTTTAAATAATGAGACGAACGAGACGCTCTTCTTATGGTAAGAGAGAACATTGCAGCGATACACAGAACTTCGAGTAGCAAATCAAAATCGGCATCACTGCTTTGGTGCTCATTAATTTGAGACTTTTTATGGTTAGTCTCAACAACCCCGTAATTTCACTAGCTGGAGAACCATTCAAACCGGAACGCAGTTATGTTTGCACACTACTGCTTGGCGGCAGAACATCTGGTACTGCGGTGGTACTTACCTAGACGAGCTCCTGCTCAGGAAGTCTACCAGCTAATCTATCACAAAGCTCATCTTTGGGTTGTTACTATACTATGTATAAATTAATATTTATTGCTTCATACTGTGTACATGATGGTCTTATATATAGGTTTTTTGATACAACAGTTTATCCTAACGGACATGCAATATTTTCTTATATAACTAGGTTTACTGACTAAAAGGAACACTTGGGTAGAAATCTTTGTTATATTCCAGTGACAAACGTAATAAACGCGCGTGGAATCGTGACTAACATTGCGGGCACCATACTGGGGCTCGCCCGCGACCTCGTCGACGAAGCTTTCAACAGATATCTGAATACGGCGCTCTGCGATCTGCTGTCCGAACGGACGTTAGCGCATCTAATACGGTTGGGACATAGTGAGTACAACCTTTTTTTGCAACTGCACAGATTTCGAGATCCTTTTGTAAAATCTACTTTTTAGCTAACACTAAGCCTTGTCTGGCTTCCAATCTAGGAGAGCCTGGATTGGAATCTCCCGGTATACACAGTCTTTTCTTAGATATGTGGATATTGCCAATAAGGGGCCATCTTCTGGTCTTTCGACGTTCTGAGTTTCAACAGTCCTGTAATTTCGCTAGTTGCACCATCACCCTTCAAACAGGAACACAGTAATGTTTACACACTACTGCTTGGCGGCAGAATATCTGGTACTGCGGTGGTACCTACCTAGACGACCTCCTGCTAAGGAGATCTACCACCAAGTATGTGTACCTATTATACACCTAGAAGTATCTAATCCTACTAATATTATAAATGTGAAAGTTTGGATGGATGTTTGTTACTCTTTCACGCAAAAAGTAATGAACGGATTTGGATGAAATTTGGTATGGAGGTAGCGGAGACCCTGGATTAACACATAGACTACTTTTTATCCCGAAAGCATGTAGCGGGTAATGCCGCGGGGCGCAGCTAGTAATTGTATAATTTGCGTCAGGTTATCTCTGGAAAGGCCGTCATGAGAATGTTGATTTTCCAGGTCAAATATTCGGCAAGCGAGCCGCAATCCCTCGCCGCGACGCAACGCAGACGCGCGATCTTGCGCACGCGCAGTTGGTCCGCGCATTGCCCCCCGCCGCCGCGGCCCTAATGGGACCTGGCCTGTCCGAGGCCCTCGATACTGCCTTCCATATGATACAGAAACCTGAACTTAATAAACAGGTGGGTAAAACTGCAGATTTTAGCAAAAATCTGCTGTCCGAGTGGGTATCCCCGATGTATACAATCTGGGTGCCTTCAAGTTGCGAGTGAATCGGTTTCTTAACATCGGGCGGGATGGCGGTCAAACGCAAGCCTATATTTTATAGTATAATTTGTTTATTGTGATCTTGTTATATACATATTTTGCATAGTATAAATACATTTACTGTAATTTTAAGCAACTCGTGCTCTGAACCCCATAGCACAGGCCACGTTGCCTAGTTTGGGGGTCAACGAAACCCTGTAAATCTTTTATTTTTTATTTTGGCAACAAAAATTATTATTATTATTATATATTAAAAAACGACAGCTCAGTGGTCTGCGCGGACGGTTCGCATGCCGGAGGGCGTGGATTGAAACCCCCAACTACGATCTTGATTTGCCGAGGAAGAAAAACATCGTGAAGAAACCATAGCATGGTGGTAGGGTATTTACTAGTACTCGGTTGGTTAGCTATCACCCTTAAGTTAAAAATCTGTCGTCAAACACCTAACAGTGTGCTCCGGCAGCCACACTTGAGAGCCAGGTTGGTGTGTTTACTACCTTCGACCACACCTTTTTTACTCACGTCACTTAACATCAGGTAAGCTGTGGTCAAAGACCTAGCAATTCAAACATAAAAAAAAATAATTAACACGGTATTGAAACCTCATTCATTTCCGTTTCAGCTGGTGTACAATCTCCTGGATTTGTGCATCGTGGAATTATTTCCGGAACTGCAAACGGAGACCACCTCAAAGCCTAACAGTTGAACCTGTGCTGTACGCTTTTGGATATCATCTCATTTGTATTCGGACTTTTTAGAAAAAAAAAACTAGATCAATGATACATTATTGTATGTGACAAAAGGGATTCCTTTAGTTTATTTATTTATTATAGAAATTTGCGTCGTTTGGTTCCAGTGCCATCTAAAACCTTAAAGTTATGTACAACTAGCTGCGCGGTGTTACCCGCTACATTGTTTCGCTATAAAAAGTCTATGTGTTAATACAGGGTGGCAGCTATCTCTATACTAAATTTCATCAAAATCGGTTCAGCCGTTTGAGCGTGAAGAAGAAACAAACACTTACAAATTTTCGCCTTTTTAAAATGATTGTGATTATACAGGGTTATTATCTTGGGGTATACTTTACAGAAAAGGTGGTCGCACACATCATTATGAACAATTTTTTTCTATGGGACTATTTATTGGACTGAAATCGTGAAAAAAAGTCAGCTGCTTCATACATGTGGTCAAAATTCAATACAAATACAAATACAAAATACAAATATTTTATTGATAACACCAATGTTACAAGTCACTTCAAAATTTTAAATATGTCATTAAATGAGTTTTAAAACACTGATTACATGTCAACACAAAAATGTCAAAATAAAGTATGTCAATATAAAAATATAAACTTTTTCTATGCCACAGCATGATTTTTCTTTCAAGATTTCCGAATTGTGCTTATAGTAAGTTGTACATAATGATGAACAGGTTGTTACACACCAAGCTTATAATCTTGTATAATATTACAATGAAACCTAAGATATAAATTTTGTTCCTCTGCTCGTCTAGCACGCCAACCGTGATGTCAATCAACTATTTATATCCCGCGAAAACGGGACAGACGTATCCATATTCTAAACTTGTCTCATTTCCACGCAGGGAAAGACAATTGTATCCACATCAAGTGCTAGTTGATCTATCTTTCCTATGTTGTAAAAAGAAATACGTTTGCCATAATTATTAGGGAAACTGTCTCAATATTTTTACTTAATTTACTTTATTTCTCGGCATATTTGATCGAAAAATAACAGCACACCTACTACATTACTGAGGGGCTAGCGTATTATATATTTGCGAGATTTATGTACTACTATATATACGACTAGCGAACGCCTCGCAGTTTTACCCGCGTAGTTCCCGTTCCCGTGGGAATACAGGGATAAAAAGTAGCATATGTCACCCGAGGATACTGTGCTTCCCAACGGTGAAAGAATTTTTTAAATCGGTCCAGTAGTTTCAAAGCCTATTCAATACAAACAATCAATCAAATCTTTCCTCTTTATCACTACATAGTATAAAACAAAGTCGCTATTTTTGTCTGTTTGTTTGTCTGTATGCTTAAATCTTTAAAATTACGCAACGGATTTTGATGCGGTTTTTTGTGATAGGTAGAGTGATTCAAGAGGAAGGTTTTTATGTATAATAACATCTATTAAATAATGGAGAAATACTGTTATTTTCAGGGTTTCTAATGTGGTGTCGTAAATTCTTACATTTCTTGCCGCTTACATTGCGTACGCAGGCTTAACCTTACAGGATTTATAAAAATAATGTACTAAGTATTGTACACCTTGAAAACGTGACTACTTTTTTTCGAATTTTGCACCCGTGCGAAGCCGGGGCGGGTCGCTAGTAATAGTATATATAGAAAAGTGGGACACTGTCCGTAGAAGAAAAAAATTTTTTTTTAAAGTATATTTGACTGTTGTTTACATTCTATGTAATTCTCGCAAATTTTTGTGCCAGAATTACTAAATGCATTTTGACATTTCATATAATAACATGGTCGTCCCTATCAGGTCAAGACTTGTCTAAATAAATTTTGGTGTGGTATTACTTGTACAATCAATCCAAAGTCTTCGAAGTGTTTCTAGGCATAAATATTCACTTAAATATCATTTGGTAGGACTCAAAAATGTATGGATCAGATATTTATGTATTTCATTAAAATACTATTTTTGTTAAATATTTAGATCTCATGTATACGTACGGAAACATAAATACATAACTATATAGTCAGTATTAATTCACGTCATTTTTTTTTTTACTTTTCTCCGTCAGGAAAACGACTTCGCACAATATGTACTTTTTTTAAATTTATAATTACGTTTCCACTTACGACGTTCTTGAACATAGATGAATATCAATGAATGAGATTGTTAAGTCTAAGTTTTAAAGGAATTTATCGCCTTGTCTCTGAGCATAGAGTTGTTATTTATTTAAATAACTAAAACTCTGCATTAGTTTACTATTCTATATACGACGGATTCTGTTTTTATGATCGTTAGTGCTGAAACAGCAATGCTTTATGCAAAGAAAAGATATGTCATAGTTTATTGAACTTTACACAATTCTATTGCAACTGTGAAGGTTTTTTTTAGAATTGGGTATAAAGAACTGGATAAAAAGAAGAATTACTGTTGAATAACTTATACAAACATGGAAATAACAATCTCGTCCATTTGGAGCCATGTCTTACTGTAATTACTTTATGACTATTCCATTCTAAGCTCCATTTATTTGTTTACATACTGTGTTCCACATTTTGTCGATGACAGATTAGATAAAAATTATATTTACATATACTTAGCTTTTTAATTTTATACTTATAGAGTAGAATAGTAATAGTATTAAAAAAAAACAAAGTCTCATGAACGCATCGAGTATTACATTATATAAAGCAATATATTTAATTGTAAATATACATGATACTTATTGTATGAAATTATTTATATTTTTGTATTCAGTTTAGCAATACATTCACAATAGGCCATGGTTGTATGAATTGAGGTAACTGGGTGTTTTTCAATCACTTCAATGTAGTTAATGGAACGTGAAATAAATTATTTTGATTATTTACTTCTTCTTTCTTTTCGACGTCGCACTTTATGCATTTGCTAGTGATAAGTGTTTCGATATTTTCTTGAGAAAAAGTTAAATAGACAAAGAAAGTCATAGTCAAGTCTTATCATGCCCTAATAGGCCGCCACTTGTGGTATTAGCTCATAAGATTCTTTTGTTTTCTGTACTCTTTCTTTTTTATAAAGAGTTTCTTTATATCTATCTAAAGTATTGACTAGTAAACATGCTAAGATGGAGTTTTGGAAGCAACACGAAAAGTCGCGTGTCACTTTCCCTTCCCAAACTAGTGCTTGTCATTCGGGGTTTTATGAATAAAACACTATACTACTACTATTTTAATAGATAAACACTTGAAAAATATAATGGGGTAACTAGGCTTTTTCCGCGTTCCCGCTAAAACTATTTTTGAACAAACTTTTTTAAATTTATTCTTGGCCATGATTTTTGAACGCAGTTACGCAAGTGCTGCCAGAATAAAAACTATTCGGTTTCCATAATACTGCGTCTTTTTATAAAAATTACTTCAGCTTCTATTTATTTTGTTTGGTCTATTTACTATTCGAACTATTAGCAACAAAAAAAAACATTACACTATCGACCTACTATTTTTCATCGAAAGTTAACAAGTAACAAAAATGTTTCTATGAACCGCATAATACACATAGTTTATGAATATTATGTGCTTCTTAAAATTCTTGTTTAAGTTCAGTTTTTGCGCGTGACGATAATTTTGTTCTACGGTGTGCTCAGCTATTTTGGAACACCAAGAGCAGACAACTCAACACTTGTTTCATTGTTTCACTTCATAGCATAGAATTAGAATGAGAGACACTTAGTCATATTAGATTTATAACAACTCACTTTGTACGTACATAATATACTATGTAAAAATAAGAAAAAAAAACGGCTCTTACTTTAGCTAAAATAATTATGAAACCCTGGCTGGTGTCACAATCGGTTCAAATAATAAAAGGTTCGCCCAACTGCTTTACCTTGTAGAAAGTTTAATAGATTTGTAGTGACTTTTAGACTTTTCGTACGCATTTTCCCTTTGACCTTGTCATTTTCCCGTCTATCGGTGTTGTCGCTTTTATTATGGGCAACACAGCCAAATAAATGTCAAAAACGTCAAAGTTTATTTTACAGTGAAAAGTAAAAGGTGATGGGTGTGTTGCTTTGTGTTTGTTTCGTAATTTAGTAATTAGTTTAGATGATCGTAGACGTAGTGGTTTTAGTATACCTACTGTAGAAACACACGTTTTATAAAAAAATGTAAATACGCGTAATTATACAAAATAGTTAATTTAACATCTATCTATCCTGATCCGCAATGTTGTTTTGATGAGTGATTGTGTATTTCACGAATTTAACAAAAACAAAAGCTAGAATTATTTTTTGATAACGTGATTAGCTAATGAAACAACAACATCGTTACAAATGCAATGGTCTCTAAGGATCTAATCTGCTGCTTAATAAACAAACAACAAATTACTAAAATGGCTTTCGTGAACAAACATAATTATCATGGCTGTGATTACTAAACGAAGCAGTGTTGTTCGTATTTCGAAACCGCGATGTCGTCGCCGTGCCAAAAAGGCGGGATGCGCCTCAGCGAAGCGTTGGACAACATGCAACTCGCATACAATCCAATAACAAAACAGTTGCATTTCGTGAGTCCAAAAATTGATAAGACTCGTGAAGAAATCGCGGATGACATTGATAAGTTATCTAAAAAAAGCAGTTTCAGTGATGAAGGTAACTTTTCAATATCAACATGTGAGAAGAGTGACACAAGTGATTCTCCTAAAAGTACACTCCAGTGGGGTGGTAGTGTGACGGGGCACCATAGAGGAAAGGATGGCGGCTCCTTTTCAAGTACTGTGTCGAGTCTGTCTGAGTGTTCACTTGGTTCGGCTGCCTCCAAAGAGGATGAGGTCCCAGATGCCATCTCGACGGATCAGGAACACTCCAAGTTGAAGAAGAAAGGGCTGTCTGGTTTTTTTAGCAGGTGAGTTACATAGATTTGTAGTAAAGTAACTGTCTTATTCAGGAATATTTAATGGTACACCTTCATAAACCTTAATAAATTAGTGAGTTTTCTATTGTATCTTATATAATATTTATACTAAATAGAAGTTCTGAATCCCATTTTGAATTCATTAATTTACTTTTAAGATAAACATGGAACAAATTTGATTTATGTTGTTAACAACTAAAGTAATTTAGCTACAACTTATATCTTGTAGTTTTCCAACATATGCATATCTAGTTGTTTTCTAGGTACAAGATAATATGAAAGTTGAATCTAGTAGATTTTTATTACTTATTTATAAATCATATATTTTATTCACACTTAACTAAAACTTATCTTATAAGTAGTTTGTCTTTGTATAATATGTTGTATATTACCTACAAGGATAGTAAGGAATGAAAGGAAATACAAGGAATTCTTACTTAAATGATCAAGGAAACATTAACAGAAGAAAGCTATCAAACATGTATTTAAATTTACTAATGAGTTATATAGCAGACAGAAACACCACGGCAAATTAAATTGATGAGAATGTGATTAAATTAATTTTTTTATTTTTATAAATCATATCATGAACACTTTGTGAGATCTTAAAAACATTACCAGCTTTTAATTACTGATTGAAAACGTTTTTTAGGGTCTGTTCCTTCTCAGTGAACCTCATCTTAAAATTGGAGTTCACCAACCTGAGATTGTTTTTTATCACTTATAATAAATTTTTGATATGTTGGTTGGTTTCCAAACATCTTTGTGCTTACCATTTTTAGCCAAACCAGTTTCAGAATTTACAAGATCAAATAAACTTGATTTTAATACAAGCAAATTGAGTTGAGGTGTTGTGATGATATGATAAATTAGGTAAATCACTAGTAAAGAAAAGTTTTTGGTACGAACTTCGAAAAATCATGTTACTGTGTTTTCATTCATAAAATACCAAATTGACTGAATATTGTCTTTATTGCTTCCTAACTCTGCTGAAGAAGACTGAGATTGTGTACAAAACACCATTGAATATAACACAAATTCAGAATTATAGTACTTAATCATAAAATACTTGTCACCATCAAAATGGTCAGTGTGATGCCAAAAAGAAAAAAAATCAAGACCTTAAATTTTCTTAATTTATCAAGATTCTTTAAATGAATGAATAAAAAAATTATTGTCATAATACAGTTACCAAAATTAATTTTGTTCGAACTCCACCTCGGTACCTTAGCCCAACATACTAAAAACCAGTATATCAATATAATGTTGGGGATAAAACTAAATAAAACTCACCTGTTTCATGCATAAAAATTTATTAAATAATTATTAAACAATTTCCTCACCAACCCTTAACTCTAAATGATTAAATATCCCTAGCATACTTAAATATTCTACTTATAAGTCTTGTGATGTATAATTCAGACTAGCTTACAACTATTTATAAAGCTTTTTGACCAAATTTGTCTCGGTCAATGCCTACAAGCTGACATGAAACTTCAAACAGTCTTTTCTGGTAATCAACACTTTTAGAGAACTTGTTGCTTATACCTTCTATACAGTTGCTAATGTATAATCCCCCTTTTTTATCTAAATCTTTTTCGAAACAGGCAAAAAGAATAGAAATGGCTCCCCTTTCTGGACTTTTGAAGAAAAGTTTCATAGCCCAAGGAAAGGCTCGTCGAAACAGGGTCTTCTCAAAGAGGTCTGTGTCAACAATTCCAGGATGAACTGAGAAACCTCTAACCGGACAGCCATCTTCTTCTAAAATCTTGTTTACATACCTTGCAGACATGAGCTGAAATAAATAAATAATCTCTTTTAATTATTATAAAATATTATGATTTATTGTAGCGAAAATAATGTTGAATCAAAAATACAAGACAAAGCATAATATGAATTGGTCTATTTTTGTTATATGTAACCCAGTTTTCTATCAGTATAAAGTATATAATAGAACATTTACACAATAGTAAGCAAGTAGATGCATGTAAACCAAAGGAAAACTATATTATGGAACATAAACATTGTTGTGGAGACTCAATAGATTGAATAATTAATAGACTGAGGAAAATATAACAGTACATCTCATATTCAAATATGTACAAAACTTGTTTGAAGAGGATTGCCATTAAATTTATTTTTGTATAGCAAAAGGTCAACTCTTAAAAATATGTAAAGTTTACCTGTGCCAGTTTAGACTGGGCATAAGCAGCCGTAGTATCATAATGTTCCTTCATGTTTATATCATCAAAGTAAACTTTTCCTGGGTAATGGGCACATGATGTCACATTCACAATCCTTGAAGGTCCATCTAATGCACCACCTTTTTTCAACACTGGCAACAATAGATGTGTCAAATAAAAATGGCCCAAGTGGTTGACAGCCAGTTGAGATTCAAAACCATCTTCTGTCACTTCATAGTCTCCAAACATGATACCTGCATTATTAACCAGTAAATTAACTTCTGGATAATATTCTACAACCTTTTCAGCAAATTCTTTTACCGATTTCAAAGATTTCAAGTCTAGCTTGAAAGCCTGAAGATTATGTCCATTCTCCATCGTTTCTGTCAACTTCTTCGCATGTTCGGGATTCCTTATACCCATGACGACTCTCATGTTTGCTTTCAGCAATCCTCGGATAACTTCCGTCCCTATCCCACGCGCTCCGCCTGTGATAACGGCGACTTTTTGCTTTGCGTCTGGCAACACCACTTTGTTCCGTCGAATGTTCACCAAGTCATCGATTAGGCCGCCGACGCCGGCGCCCTGCATATCTATAGTGTATTTTAACTCACTCAGAATGTACTTCAATGGTTTGTGTCTGTTTATGTACCAGTAGATGACTGCTGATATGGTTACGACGACAGCTGATGCTATTGCCACAGACATGATGGTCAGGCGAAGAAAGAAAGTCTCGCAGTTGAGGTTATGTTATCGACCGTTTGCCCCGACGCGGCGGCTGCACTGGCGCGGTTTGCTTTCACTCTGCTGGAAAACCGGCGCTTTCTCCCGATGTTTGCGTTGTCGGGTACCGTTAGTCCTTGGTTGACTGACGCTCCAGTTCCTTGTCACCCTTACGTCTGCAATAAAATAAAAATAACTTATACTGAAGTTACTTGGGTAACAATACTTATCCCGTTTTAAATAGGACATTCAATTTTTTTAACTTCTTAAACGTGTTAGCGGTCTGTGACCTCGAATCGTACTGAATACGATGATGCAATTACATTATCAGTTCATATTTGCCGGACAAACTGGAAGGGGCTTATTTAAATTCCTCTTTATTTGTTGGTTGGTTGGTACCTACCTACTTTGTCAGTGCTAATGTATAGGTCCTCAAATATTAGCTCCGTAACGAGTTCTTTATGTTTATTGCCAAGATCACGTTTCACCATCTGTTGAACAGGATATTCCATCAAATTGTTTGTTTGCCAATTTGATCGCGAATTTGCAACGCATGCGCATTACGTGTTGGCATTTATCGCTCTGGATGTACATTGTACAGCCCGCCACAGATTATAATAAGCTAGTACATGGTCTGCACTCTAAACAGAACGTGCAGAAACTATTACTTGATCTGTGGTCACGGTCGAATCGCCTGATTTCTAATTACGACTGGGAATAGTTATTACGATTTCTTTAAATGTTATAGTGCGATATACGAATAAACCTAGGTATATCTTATTTTAGGTAATGGACCATATTAACAATAATACAACAATACCTGCCAACACAAGCCAACAAACAGTTCTACACAAAACATACGAGATATACGTGAAATTATGGAATGGTTACGTTAAAATCACAACATTTAATAATTTAAAATTCATTCACTCAATAAAACTAGAGAGCTCCTAAACTCCTAAACCGTTGTTAGATAAAACGTAGATGCACCCTCTAGTAATGCGATCTCTTCGATCCCCAAACCAAACAAAAAAGGGTCAGAAGGAATTTGTTCTATCCGTCCTTATCAATCACCTCGAATTAAGTGTGACAGAAGATATCGTATCGTTAGACGATAATCTCGTTTGTGAAATAGTTTTCATCGTTGATATTCCCGTAGCGGTGAAGACGAGTCTAGTTGTGATTAATGAAGGGTCTTTGAACCATCTGGTAGCTATTTAGATGTATAGTAGCTGGTAATGTGGCTGCCAATGGCGCGTAACTGTTTGTTGGTGTGTGACGCAAGACTACTCTGAAATCAATACAAACTAAATGACTAACTTGTCTGTATAGGTGGAACTAAATAATGCTATATGGTTGGCTCTGAATCCTGTTTCAAAGTTACGATAGCGGCGTCTGTAAGACGCGCAATTGTGTTGATAGGATTTGACTACTTGGTCACTAGAACAAATGGTAGTAGCATCATGTAATAATCTATTAATAGGACCAATTTTGACGTCTCTTGAGATTGGATAGTAAAATAAATATACTTTTACCACTTTTATAGTAGTATAAGATCTAGCTATCTAAACAAAGTCTTTTTAAATTTGATTTTGAGCATCGATAGGCTAGGCAAGGTAAGCGAAGCGTTGGTCGTCAGCTGCAAGATGGGTCGACGATATAGTCTCCATCGTGGGTCAAACATGGATCAGATTGGCGCAAAACCATGGCAGATGGCAAGACAGAGGCCTATACCCAGAACTCGGACATAAAAGACAGTAAATGTTGATGATCGATTTATACGTGAACTATTTCGTAAGAACCAAGTACTTGAATGGAAACTTTTTAATAGTTTGCACATGTATAATTCGCTCCAGTGTGAAATCACACGATGACGAAGCAATGTTAGGTAGGTATGCGGCGGCGGAGATTTTCACAAATGACTTTAATTTTCGCAGTGCACCGCAGTAGAAAGATCCACTCTATTGTGCACACGAAAAGATAGTAGTACCTACTATTAATAAAGATGTAGTATTAGGACACAATTTTTCTTAACATATTTGATAACAATAAAAGGTAGAAATAATTTTAAAGCTACTGAAGGATGTTATAAAATGATACTAATGCTATTGAAATGTAATAAAAAAATCCAAACATACAGGACAATGCAGTAACAGATTCTATCCTAAAGCCATTGATAAATAACACAGACCACAAAATAATCTAGGTTATCCTAATTAATGACTCAATATTATAAACATTGTACATAGAATAAATATTTATTTTAAAAATTAAGACAATCCTTCGAGGGTCTATCCATCAGCCAAGTCATAATAAAATAATAATTTAAATAAAAGTTAAACACAATTTTAAAATACCGGATTATCAAGCAATAATTTGTCCAATTTACAAAATTATCATGAATGAGATTAGGAATTTTGAAATTTATTTAATTGACGTTGATTTGCGTTATCTATCTTATCAGAGAAATGCGTAATTGATATACTTATTGGACATTATATTGTCGAGTGTCTCGAGTGTATTGAAAGTGTAAAGTGTTTGATAATCCTTAAACATATAAATTTCAAAAACATTCGCCAATACTCGCAAAGGTATCTGCTATGCTTTTTAGTTAGTTAGAATGGGTATGAATATCTGTCTACCTAAAATTTCAAAGAACGCTTTCGAAAGACTAAAGAATGACGTGTTCCGGTTATACCTAAATGAAGAAGATTTTTGATTCACTTTTATATGTAAAAGTATGAAATAAGATACGAGACGCTCTCCTGATGGTAAGAGATAACGTCTGTCCATGACCATTGCAGCGATACACAAAACTTTGAGTAGCAAATTCAAAGTCAAGGGCATCGCTATTATTGGCACTCACTATTCTAAGACTTGATGATTAGTCTCAACAGCTCTGTAATTTTGCAGCAATACCCTTCAAACACAGTAATGTTTACGGAACACTATTGCTTGGCGGAGGAATATCTGGTACTGTGGTGGTACCTAGAAGACCTCCTGCTATAACGAGAAATACCACCAAGTAAAATATAATAATATAATATAACCTAAAGATTAGTGCAATGATGAATGAAATAATCATTTGGCTTTCAACACACGTGTAGAAAGCAAACTTTGTGGTTTTCATTACTTTCCTACACGATGAATACGGCTGTTAACTATAGGAATAAAAATAAAACAGAAACCCGTCGAAGAACAATGCGGCATAAAGCCAAAGTAATGCATACGTAATACCTTGTATACAATAACCGATTCCTTACTCGCCTGCCTGACCGGGGAAACCTGTTTTAAAGGCCCTACAGTAGCCCTCACCATGAATTCTGACCTTGGAGATTGCTGTACAGCTTCTAGAACCATTGCTGTTTATGTACATGGAAAATTGTGCAAGTTCTATTCGCATGCAGCAATCGAAATCGTGTACCGTGGTAATTTTGAGGAAGAGGTTATGTGTAGTGAGTAGCGAGAGTGCGCTTGTACTTACTAGTAAAACTAAATAAACTAATTTGAATCTAAATTGAAATTGGCATAAGTTTGAATTTTATTTATTTTACGTCTCCCGATCATAGTACTTTTGTTTTCATATTGTGCGTGCTTTTTAAATTTCAGTAATAGGAAGTATTCCGTTTTTGGTATAGGCGCCGCGCCAGTTACCAAAGTCATACTAACACGCACCGACCTCGCCGGCGAGTTCGAGGACTCCCCAGAGCTAAATGAAGATGGGTTAGATTATCTTTAAATAGTTATCCAGATTAACCTACTAAAACTCAAGGGTACAGCCCTTCTTCCGGTGGCGCTGTGGAGGTCATCCGAAGCCAAAAGCATTAGTCATTTAAAAAAAAACCTCCCAAATAGGAATCTATTCGGTCTCTCATCTAGCTTGCCGTAGCTTCAATACTAACTTACTAAATTAAACTACCTTAAATTTGTTATTTTGGATAGATTAGATACAAACTGTTATAAAGATGAAAAGAAAGACAAAAAATCTTTATTTATTTTACATGAAAAAATGTTGTGTAGGCATGATTTAAGTATAAAGTTTAATGATCAGTCTTTACAAATAATTGATCCTCCTATCGCCGCGACCTCGGAGCTCCTCTCCGCCTCCGAACTAAGCAGACTGCTTGTGTTATAGGGACGAAGTGCTAGCCCAAGGTAAACGTGCAAGGGAAGACAGGTTGCACTATGCTGGTCACAACTAATTTTATATTCCAGTGATCTAAAAGAAGTTATTACATTTACCTACACATAACGGTGTCTGAGAGGTCTATAGACTGAGATATCCTTTTATCTTTTGTCGTCTTCATCGTTATGCTACTACTCGGATGTTTTAAAAAGAAATTCTTGCAATAAAGAACACCGATCCTTTAGTTAGCCCGTAGCTTTAAGACAGGCTGACACCTGATCTGAAAGGATGTGCTCTTCACAAGCGACTGATCAAAAAAGAAAACTCGACACCTTTCACAGCTTAGCCGCATAACATTCGAAAGCCCTATCCTAACGAAACAAGAACATATGTACACTGCACTGCTGTTAAACATTTAGTATCAGTTCCTCATTTCGCTGTTACCCATTTTGCGAAAGTTAAAGTTTTACTTTAACTCAAAATGGATCTTTGCTGAACTCTGTTTGATATAATTGATTGATTCAGGCGTTACTTTGCGGAAGTTCATTTTGAGTGTCTGTTTAATATTTTAAAGATAACGATAATAATTCAAACGTCAAATTGTCGCTGAATGAAATATGCGCACAAAAACCACAAATTAGAACAAAAAAATGTAACGTTCCTTAGACAATGAGTGATCATTGGCCTTACAATTTCTGTTTGTCTTATACAAATACGCCTCAAGACCTCACACAGCTGAATCGCCGCTGCGGGGCCGCAGAGTTATCACTTATTTATCTACGCAACAATCAAACTGTTTTTTTTTCTAAACTGTGACTAAAACCAATTTGTTCTTAAGATGCCTCGTATCATCACTCTATCAGCAGTGATTGTACAGGTTTAAGAAACTATTACTGTCATAGTGATCGTTAATGTGTTCTAAAACGATCAATTAGATTAGATGCCTTTAGCACCATACTCGTTTCGCCTTGGCATCAGATCAGCAATGTCACCGCATTGGCATCAATTATAAAGAGCAAGGTTTATTTCATTCAAGCATTGTAATTGTTACGTTCATGACGTCATTGTAGTGGCTTCTGATTCTCTAACTCACATGATTACTTGACGAAAACGCGTCTGGCATTTATAACGTTACACGTTTATTAACTTACAAACTTGAATTAGAGCTTTTAATCTTAACATACCATCGCACTTACATTATCAAATTTCTAATAAATAATTATAATTCGACATTGGCATAGAGAATACCATTCCACTCGAATTTAACACGAATTCCGCGAAATTATTATATAAATGCTGCGCGTTACATATTAATGTGCTCATAGCGAACAAGGACCCTGATAACATACGACAGCATAATCTTAAATCGGAATTAATTTACCTATCTGTTGTTTTTGATAGTGGAATAGTTGTGATTCATTATCCACTTCAAACAAAAAATATAAATGATTCATATACTATTCTTTTATGGTACTCCATAGTCATATTACTAGATGTGTACATAAAAAAATATATTCTACCTCCATTTTTCAGATTATACTTCTTGAAGCTGATGTGACATAATTATGGTCAATAAATTTCTCACATTAAATAACGCGGCGAAAATATCATAACAAAATCGTCAGCATGCTTACATGTTATGAGCGATTCTGTGTCCTAGAGCAGGTCAAAAGCAATGTAGAGAGACAGTCGACTAAAAGTTGAATAACCTGTACTGTTATATTATACTGAGAAACGACTTATGTACCATCAATCATTAAAACTTCGTCACCATTAGAATCTTTTGATGCAACTCTCGCAATGTCTCCGTGGTTTTTGCTCAAGCCATAATTAACGATTATTTTGCATTCTGCTAATGACTCAACTTCCTTAATGGCTTAGTAAGCCACCGGTCTTTGTACTTGAATGGCCCATATATATGTCAGGTTAAGTCATTATTTGTGAATATCATTGATTACAACATCGTTAATAGCTTGCTCACTGTACAAGTATATCGATCGGTCTTTAAATTAAAGGAGAAACTTTATGTATTCCATATCGTGACGTTTAGAATCTTCAACCTAGAAACTTGTAACTTCGAATTGTTATTACATAATACTATCATTAGAAATCGATACATATCATATATTATCTATCGTGCGGATCCACATTTTCTACTATCTCAGCTTCATTACTAGTTTACAACTAGTTTACTTTTTCACTGTTATTAGACTTTAATTTAAAGAATTTAATTAAAATACATCAACCCTGGAATTAGCGACAGATACATATTCTCAGAATATTTGAGTACTTCTTGGATATATTGGTGTAATTCCTAATATTTGTGATTCACCTTGACTACCCTTTTTGTCTGCTTGTTTGTACCGTCTATTTACCTGTGACTAATATTTGAGTCACTGATATTCGCGTCAGACGTGTTACCGACCCATAACAAAGTGTTATCATCATTATTATGATAACCTATGATGAGTGCAAATGTCTTGGAATCGCAACCTTCATTGAAAACTTGACGCCCATGAAGGACTGCAAGACTTTAATCGACAAGTATCAAGTTGCTTTTTGAAATATCGTGTTTATGTCCTTGCTAGGAATAAGTAGCTTTATTGCGTTAGGTAATTTCTTAATCCAATTCTTTAATATTACTTCTACTTACATTTTAATTCGATTCCGTTGACGCTACTGATGTTAGACGTTATTCCTGCTATAACATTTTTGCAAGGTATAGGTAAATAACATTTATGTATAGGTAAGTATATTATCAATGGGAGGCCTTCAGAGAGGCCTCGACTCCGCACTATATATCACAGTCACAATAATTGTGTAGTGCTATCCACTAGCTCACACGATAAAAGCAACTACAACTAAGCTTATCATTTATCAGCCTTATCACAGGGCACGAGAACGCTTTATACTACTTAAAGAAAGTACCTATTCTATTATTAAGTTAGATAAGCATAACGTTGAGTTACATAAATCGTTTCCAGGTAGTGTCATAAAACTGGTAATATAGACTTTGTTTCCTTGGATATCGTTAAGAAAGATATCATAACATTTGACGTATTTTATCTTTTTACGATTACGTAAGTAAAGAAATATAAAGATAATGTTACGATTATTATTACGGAATCGCTTTTAGCGTGAATGATGTCGTTTTACGATATCATCATGTAATTTAAAAATAACAGTTTTCTTTTGAAGATCAATTACGAATCTATAGTATTTTTTCATAACAATGACAATAACATGTCCAAATAAGTATTGTTTTTACTACGACGAAATATATGGTTTGTCTTGCATTTTGGTACATTCAAAATACGCTGAAATGATGAGTCATTTATAAATTAGCGATGTATTACCTAGGTTATTAAAAGCAATCCAGCCAAGATAAAAAACTTGTCATTTTGGTATATATTTCGAAACGGAATCAAAAAAGTTTCTGTTTAATTAAAATAAAATGATTAATAACTTAACTACAGTAAAAGTTCAACGAACCTACTGAAGCGAACGAGGCACTATTGCAAATGTAAGAAAAGAAAAATGTAGTGCAATTAAAGCATTTTCGATCAAACAACCAAAACAAAATAAACCAACGGAGGCTCTCAATGGACGCTTGTAGGCAATACGAAAGACAAGACAATACAGAACAGTCTGTCTGCGTTAAATTTGGACAGTGAAAGTGAGCGCAAGAGGCACAAACTGCCGATTAACGCACTCGTTATTTAATCCGCGAGGAAGTTACACTTTCCTTATTTTTCAATAAAGTTAATCTAGACTCTTTAGATGACTACACTATAATAGCCGAATATAAAGACACAATATATTATATCACAGAAAAACTGAAATCTATTGTGATGCACCATAACCTGCGTTTAGCAACATATTCCGGGGCTCTCCCTATCATATGGTTTTAGAGACATGAAAGATTTCCGCTCAAATTGTAGCGATGATAGCTCAGTGGTTAGCGCGGTAGGTTCGCATGCCGAAGGGCGTGGGTTCAAACTCCAACAATGAGCTTAAGCTGCCGGTGAAGGAAAACATCGTAAGGAAACCATAGCATGGTGGTAGGGTACTTTAGTACTCGGTTGGCTAGCTACCACCCTCAAGTTGAAAATCTGCCGCCAAGCACCTAACGGTGTGTACCGGCAGCCTCACTTGAGAGCCAGTTCAATTCCAGGCTAGGCGTGATTTACCATCTTCGACCACATCGTCACTTAACATCAGGTGAGTTGTGGTCAAACACCTAGCTTGTCAACTATAAAAAAAAAAAAAATGCAGACTGAAACCGAAAATTAATTTAAAATAATTGTTATTTTGACAATCCATATATATAGTTCAGTAGATATTAACTACTGAAGGCTAGGAATCCTATAAACACCTTTTTACCCACCTTGTTTATGGATGTCTGTCGTAATTTTTAGATACTATAGCTATTATCATATTAGCAATTGACAAAGGTGAATGAGTGTTTCCACATACCTGGTTAACAATAACAGAAGTTCAAAGTAATCAATTGTCAGTGTTACAATTACAATGAAACTTATCAATTGATACAATATCCTACGAAGGTTGTTACCATTATGACGAATTGGTGTCAATTGAAGTCAATTCCTGCTTCTATTTTATTTATTAAAGTAAATAAGTTGTCATTGAAAATAAATAGATTTTATTTGTGATTTTGTGAGAAATGTTTTGTGTTCCGTCCTGAAACTGTAGAAAGCCATAATTGTTTGTGCTTAGCGTTACCATATCTTATGATCTTGTCGTTAATGTGATGATGATGTTGATCCAAAATAGACTCCAAAAAGTTATTGATTATTTCGTTTCAAATCTTTTGTGTCTTTCTAAACTTCATGTATAGTTACATTCGCCCCATGATATATGTAAAATTGTAATTTTGCCTCCCACTTCATATTTTTACCTTAAGGCTGCTAAAACAGTATACATGTATACCGTAATTTTTTCTTCTTCTTCAACTTGAATGGCTTCACAGAAAAGTCGTTTGGATTCCTTAACACTTGACCACCCCAGATAGCCTTTCGCTCGACGAGGTGAGTAATCAACTGGAATATCACCTTCTTTTAGTGACCTATAAACTTTTTTTTGTATGCTTACATCTCGGTTCATTATTAATAAGACACTCGAAGGCAAACGAGCAACGAGACTATTCAGTTTCTATACAGGAGCTTGAAAATATGCATCGTAATGCACAACGCTTGCCACACTGCGATGTAAGTTGTTACATATATTTATACTAAATAATTTCACCCTCCAACCAGGATCACAGTAACGCACGCAACTACTGCATGGCGCTTTAATACTGGCAAAACTGTGGTAAGAGTAATTCTTCAGATAGACTCTGCAAAAGAGTCTTGCAACTTTCTTCATATCCAATTCCAGTTACCCTTCGATGTAAGATTTGACTTAATAACATTGTCAAAAATATCCATAGATGTATAAACGTTGATGGTATCTGGACCAGAAGCTGGGCTTTTAGACCTGGATTTTTAACAAGTGAATTTTATAGGTATGGTATTTCTGGCGTAAGACTGGGGCAAATAATTTATTTAAAAAAGCTAATTGGAATTGTTCCACTTTGAACAGCATCAGGAGTCGGTCATTGATTAAAAAAGAAAAGACTTCGTGAAAGTACACTAGCATAAGTGTATATTAGTTGTTATTAATACAACCTTGAACGGCAGTATTGTTTATAAAGTACCATATATATTTTTAGATATCTATCGTTATCTACTGGATCAAATTATTAACCTTATGCTAGAGATATTTGTTTATCAGTTCATTCGTCCTAAACAAAATGGTAAAACTATGGTATATAAATTGACCAAATGTGTTCGGACACTAAGAATCGGTAACCAAGCTTTTTAACTTTGATGGTATTATAACTATAGTGGTACTACGAAACTAAAAAACATGGTAAATGAGTTTGACTTACACTTATCGTAAACTGGTATGTATAGTAAACTATAAAAAGGGTCAACACGTGACGCACTGTAAAATACAAACGTACCGTATTGATTGCTAAGGCGTCCCAAAACATCGCTTTACACACTTCATTATCTATAGAATACACAGTGACCTACGTCAGACAGTTGCCAGCTGATATAAATAAATACCTAACAAAACATACGTCGGGCACGTCATTCACAATGGATACTTTGGATGTTTTATTGCTACACAAAGGCTTTACATCAGAAAAGAAATGAAGCACAAAGAGGGGCTATGATTGTTTCTCGTTTTTATGTTGCATTAAAAAGATGAGATACGGTGACGACGTGGTTTAAAATGATTACGTCATTGGTTGGAAATTTAAAGTTCGTTTCACTATAAAATTCTGGTAATTTATCTTAATGCCTTACATGGAAATGCACAGGAAGTGGAGATAATACTATCGTCACAATAAACAAACAGTAACTGTAGTAAATGATTGCCGGAGTTGAATTTTTATCTCCAATGCTCATTTAAATAGAGTTTCATTATGAACAGTATGACTATCATAAAATGAATGAACTTACAGATGCATATAAACGACTAAGTAATCGACTGTAGTAACATCTCTGATGATAATCTGATCTTCAGAAACGATTGAATTAATTCAATCTGTGATTCGTTCGCCGGTCTCTGCTGGTCCGGTCATTGCGTTTCTCAATAGCGATGATGTCATTGAAGATAGCTCTATATATAAATTGCACTGGTTGCTCTTGCTACTAAGAATTCCTTAATTATTGATTTTAAAAGCTATCAAAATGCAAAATAATTTTAAAATTCTGAGGATTTAAGTTGATACAATTTGAAAGTAGATGTGTTGAAATCGAATGAACATTTACTTTGGATCTACCTTGATCTATGTATAATTAAAGTAGATACGAATATTTAGATAAGTATATGTATTAATATTTCGTAACCACTAACTATAGTTTACTTTTTTTAAGGCAACAACAGAACAGTTTTATCCATCTTTTTTTACATATACCTTCACCGTTTCACTTGTTCTTGACTTATTATTATTCTGCCCCTTACTTTTACAAACAAGTTCTATTTTATTATCTAAAATCTCTGCACATCCAACCATAACACAATTTGAACACCGAAAACGTTGAGCCGTTTATAAATTCCGGGGATTTGAAAGCCAAGCACAATAACGCTGGGCCAGATCGTGCATATTTCACGCAATCATTATGTTCACAAACCATGCGACCATTGGGCATTGTCCGTTTGAATTCCACGTATCTTACGTAAACCTTTTTGCAAATTCTTTCTCAACTTTCATTCTATTACGACACCGTGCATGTTTTGAAGGCATCGGAACAAATTGAAATCCCTTAAACATTGCTTCGTTATATTGCTTAATTCAAACTTGCGTGAAATGTTATTACTATCGAAATTTTTATGCAAATGGTTAATTTACTGTTTCGTTTTGTTCGCTAGCATGTACTAATCATGTATATTTGTCCGTAATTTTTTCTTGTCCAGTTCTGTCTGAACGTATGTATATCATAACTATAGGTAGGTATACATACATATTCATATTTATTTGTCTATAATTTTTTCTTGCCTCAGTTCTGTATGAATGTACGTACATATCAGAACTGTAGGTAGGTATACATATTTTTGTCGGGAACGAGATAAATCTTTAGACATATTTCAGTTTACATGACCTCTAGGCGATCTTGATTATGAGTCCCGTTATAATAAGCTTTATTTTTATCAGCACGTTGTCATTACTCTACTCTGTTTATATACACATAGAAATGTATATGTGTATTTGATTTTATCTTTCTCATAGTCTTCTTAAATTTATATTTTTAAAATACGCGAAGCTTTATCCTTTGCGTTTATTATCAACGTTTTAAAACGTCGATTTCCCAATGTCTGTTTTCAGTTACAAAGTTGGATTGTGTGTGTACAGTATGTTCCACTGTGGTTACCGTATTTATTTATAATATTTGTCTCTTTAACACGTACCGAGGCCATTTCGCTACTGGTGTGATGATAACATGAGTGCGAAAGCAATGTAAGTACTGACCAGACTGATGAATATTATGTTCACATCTTCCAAAGCGCATGTATCTTATAAGTGTCTAACATGTTAAGTACATTGTCGCTTCTAATTTATTCCACGTTTATGTTTTCTAACACATTTTACTTGGAAACCTAATCTCATTCGGTGTCCTATTTACGTTTCTTTCCTGGCTTAAAGGTTAAAGTTTACTCCATCTATTCCCCTTTCATGGGTGGAGGCAAATATTTGCGTTCCATTTTCGCTGAGCCCGGAGCATAAAGTGCGGGGGTCGGCCAAATACGTAAATAGGTCTCGGACGATATCCAGAATTACGACACTTTCAATGCTTCTCGCAAGATTCACATACAAGTTGTATTTTCGATAGTATGTTGTTAACACAAACTTATACTCATTGTTGTAAAAAATGTGACTGAGCTGCGTGTTTAAGTAAAATCAAAATACATGTTCTGAAAATACAATAACGGTTGAGTCGAGACGACAGCGTTTTAGAAGGAAATATATACCTACACCGATGATAATGATGATTATAGACTAACACGTGTTTCCACAATCTTCTGACATGATTGTAAAGCCAAAACGACCGAAACACAAAACGCTAACCTCATAGTTAAAGATACATTAGAAGTGACCATTTGTAAGAAGTATTCGTTGATGTCAATGTAATTACAGAGGCATTTAAGGCTACTTAAAGTTTAAATATACTAGTTTTCATGTATCTTCTATAGAATGAGTCCGTCATCATCTTCAGCCCGCACTCGTTCAATACTGAGCATAGGCCTCTCTTGTGCGCCACTCATTCCGCTGCTATGCCAATCATATACAAGTTCTTAACCGGCGATTTTTATTGTATTGTCGAGCCAATGACCAACGCGTCGCTTACCAATCTGTCAATGCTTTAGTCTACCATCACTCTGACTGGCAACATTTCTTGCCTAACTCATTTAATCATCTAGAATGAATATTGGAAGTAAAACTGGAAGTGGGTGCATTCTTCCACGCCCATTTTTACTAAAGTAGGATTAGTACTGTAGTATGATTATAATTTTCGGAATATTTACTGTCATTATGCTGACATTTTTTTTTGTTGTTGTCAACAGTGATACTTTAAAACTGATTTATTGGGACTTAGATCGTACTTCACATCACTAATAAATAGATACGTAAATTAAAAACTACGACGTGGTTTTACAAATAAATCTTTTGTTTTAAAGAATTGATAGCCACTGTCACTCGAGATGTAAGGATTCTAACTATACCCCGTTACATCCAAATCTGTTCAGGCATTTAACATTTATGGTGGAATAAAGAAAATCACATTCATGCATATACTTTGAAACCATAACACTCCATTTTGAACTGTCGTTTAAAAGCATTACACTCCTTTTTGGGTAGTCGTGTAACGAACTAAGTGTATAAGAACAGCTGATTTTTTTTTAATATTTGTCACTACATGCTTTTTAATGTCGTATTAGTGTCTTCATCCTGTACATTGTACGTATGCTTTCTATCACATATTTTAAGTAAGACAATTTGCAAATCGTCCAAGCTCATTTTATTCTGCACTAGCGACTCGCCCCGGATTCGCACGGGTGGAATGTATATACTAATGTGGTGCATATGCATGTATTATACGTTCCTCTTGAATCACTCTGTCTATTGATGGAAACCACATTAAAATCCGTTGCGTATTTTAAAAGATCTAAGCGTACAGACGGCGGGAAGCAACTATGTTTTATACTATGTAGAGAAGTAATTCTTCAGAGTCTTAAATTTAACAAAAATAACCTTGACATTCGGTTTCTTAGTAAATACACCAGTATTATTAACTAGTGCCAATCAGATCCATAAAAGTTTTATTACGCATATTTCCTAAAATACCTATGATTTTATTTTTATCGTACTATTTACTGATTCTAGTGACAAAAACTGCTGTTTTTATTCTAATCCTACTGGCGTTTGTCGGTCTATAATGGTCCTGCGGTCGAAGTGCACCATTAAATTTTATATAGAATTATTATCTTCAAATTCAAAGAGCTCTTGCATGTGGCTCACTCTCTCAATTCATTTAAAACTTTAATCGTGTTAAATGGCTATTACTGAATTTATTGTGCTACAAATTACTTAAATTTTTTGCTGTGCCGTTGCTACAATTTGCTGTGATTAAAATCGTTGATGTTTGTGTCGATAACAACTTTAATAGAAGTCGTACCATGCAATATAATTATGATTATCTGTCAATATAATACAGATGAGCGGCTGAGATAAAACATCGGAAAACCTGTTGTTGGTTGGGATTATTTACTTCTATAAAATAATTATATGTACTTTTATGTTTATGTGGGCAAGAAGTTTATTGCTACGCAACTTAGCACGCACTAAAAAATGATTTATTTTATATTTCTTATATTCTTCTGTTGTCATTTTCCTTAAAAAAACATTTTCAATATATTGGTAATGCTATAGATTTTTTTTATGGTTGCTGACTAGGTGTTTTACCACGGCTCATCTGACGCTGCCGGAACATACCGTTAGATGCTTGGCGGCATATTTTCGACTTGAGGGTGATAGCTAACCAGCCGAGTATTAGAAAGTACCCTAGCAACATGCTATGGTTTCCTCACGATGTTTTCCTTCACCGGCAGCTCAAGCTCATTGTTGGCGTTTGAACTGACGTCTTTCGGCGTGCAAACCGACCGCGCTAACCACTGAGCTATCATCGCTACTAAGATTAACGATACCGGTTTTTAATGTTAACAGTTTTAAATCATGCGAATCGGACACGCCAGAAACATTTTTGTGTGCAGTTGCGTGAAGGAAATTTAGATCTTTTTCCTTTGCATTAAGAGCATTATCACTATCATCAGTATGCAAAATAATATTGTCAATAAGGTTTACGCCAGGCCTTGCGTTCACACGGTCGAAAACGTCGCTGTGTCGTCTTGAGATGGAAACCGGAGGTTGGGTAAATGTTGCAAAACTAAATGCTGCTATTTTTGCTACTTAAACATACATCAGCTTACCGTCAAAAGGAAGCTAGCTGTTATATTTGTCGCGGCAGCCATTTCATGATTTCAATGTGGTTGAAATACTTTTAATTTCAATTGAATTTTTTAAACTTTCGCGACTTGAACACATCACATGTTTGTCATTATTGCAACATGAACATCGAATTATGTGAATCGCGGCAATGGTCA
Organism: Biston betularia; assembly: GCA_905404145.2. Classification (NCBI taxonomy): domain Eukaryota; kingdom Metazoa; phylum Arthropoda; class Insecta; order Lepidoptera; family Geometridae; genus Biston; species Biston betularia. The sequence goes on along the minus strand of FR989873.1, from coordinate 1,945,636 downwards.
TGGACAGGCGTTATCTCTTACCATCAGGAGAGCGTCTCATTATTTTTTACATAAAAAAAAAAAACATGGTCGAAACGTCGAGGTAAATAGTATTTTGTGCGCGATTAAGAGGGAACGATTGTAGCGTTTTTCCATACAAATGCATTCCCCTATTTTCTCTCTGGATAACGCTTACAGAGCAATATTTTTTGTCAGAACATCAAGGTCTACTAAAGCTACGCTATCATTTCTTTTTTTTCCACCAACTAATTACATAAAAAAATATGACTTGAAAATTAGTAATAAATTGCCCTTTTATACCAACCATGACGATGAAACAATGAAATTTGAAAGATTTTAAAGATAATAACAATTATGTCCCTATAATTTTAAAAATGTTTATTTATTATTTAGAGCTTTCAAATTTAGATAACTTTTAGTGTGTATTTTAATGATTAAAAAATATGTAAACAATTTTCAAAATATCATCGATGTAAGTAGGTATTCAGTTTTTAGATGGGACCACCTCCGAAGTATAATCTACTAAGCAAAAAAAGAATCATCAAAATCGATTCATAATTAGCGGAATGATCGCGTAACATACATATACAACTTGAGACTACTACTACTACTTGAGACTACTACTACTACTACTACGACTACTACGACTACGACTACTTGAGAGCCAGTTCCATTCCAGGCTAGGTGTGCTTTACCAGCTTCGACCACACCTTCACTTAACATCAGGTGAGCTGTGGTCAAAACAACTAGCCTGTCAACCATTTAAAAAAAATACAAAAATACTGTCGAATTGAGAATATCATCTTTTTTTGAGTCGATTAAAAATTACAAACATTTCATTGTTCATTTAAAGAACATCGTACCAAGAAATCTTGGAAATTTACCAGTCGCATTATTATACTTTCATAAATAGCACGATTCGAATAAAATCAATCAGAGGCAGGTGTTTCAGTTCAAATTGGCTATCGGAGAAACGAAACATTGTAATGGTCATGGGGTTTCGTTTCCAGCTTTAAACAATACCTGCCTTTACGCTCTGTTGGACCTGTCGAATACTTCATCTTGCATCACGACTTTAACCTTTGGCTAAAAGTTGTAGATCATCTCTTACCGGTTTACACGATGTAGTGTTATTATGCGTAATAAAATATATGGTGGTTTCTTATTTGATTAAATGAAACATTCGTCACACGACACACACGTCGACAGCCCAAGACCTGAAGGGGTTCGATTCCCGCCCAAGATAAACATTTTGTGGTACAAACAATTGCTATCTGGGTGTTCTGTATTTATTACAAGTATATATTTACAAAAAAAAAACTATTTAAGTATTCTATCAGTTATCTGACTTTCGTAGTACAAGCTTTGTTTAGTTTGGGATTAAAATCAGACAGATGGCGTTGTGTGTCCTAATGTCCTAATGTGTGTAATGTCCTACGGTATTTATTTATTTGTATTATTTGTTTACAAAGTTTTATAGTAAGTAGTAGGTTTTATGAATTAGATGATATAACGTGCAATATATACAATGATCTATCAGCTCTATGGTAAACATATTAAGTTTTAGTATAATTATTTTTAGTCATAAACATTTTATTTAACAATTTAATTATGTGCTGCGCGATAAAAACTTTTTATGTATCGTAGCTAATCGTAGAAGTCGAAAAATTTTTAAAAGTATTTTTAAAAGATATTGCTCTCGCTTCTTGTATTATTAAGTATTCATGGCCTGGAATGATAAAAATGTTATTTGTAGTCGTGACTTCACTGATTCCTTGTTCTTTGTCTTGGCATGTGCCTTCAGCTGAATTTTAATGAGAATTTTTAAAGCAAAGACGTTCACGCTTATCATTGTTAATTGAATTTCTTCGGTTTGTTTACCAATGAACGTGAAAATGACGTAAATGCTACTATTATTTTTTATTGTTGACAAGCTAGGTGTTTGACCGCAGCTCACTTAGCGACTGTGTAGTCGAAGGTCGTGAACACATCGAGCCAGAACACACCGTTAGGCGCTTGGCGACTGATTTTCAACTTGAGGGTTGTAGTCAGCCAGCCGAGTACTAGAAAGTACCCTACCACCATGCTATGGTATCCTCACGATGATTTCCTTCAACGGGAGCCCGAGCTCATTGTCAATATACTAATATATGTATTCAAAATGTGTTACGAGTAAATGCATATAATTATTTATGACAAAGAACGTGTAATAGTTGATTTCAATTTTTAACTAACTCAAAAAAGGAGGAGGTTCTCAATTCGACTGTATTGTTTTTAAATGTTTGTTACGCGATAATTCCGCTAATTATTAATCAATTTTGATGACTCTTTTTTTGCTTGGTAGATCATACTTCAGAGGTGGTCCCATATAAATTTTATCAAAATCGTACTAGCGATTTTTTTTAATCAATAAAAATATAAAATCTATGATATTTTCGTTTACTCCGAAACCTCGCTGTTTCATTGGAGCAGTGCGTTTAGTTGGCCTTAGGGTAATGGAGTCGGTTTTTTCAAATTGTAAATTTGTATATTATTTGATAAGTTGTAATGGTCGTCTTGCAGATCAAATTCGCAGTTATCGAAGCGTTACCGCTTGGTTTAGACTTAACAATGATCAGATTTCCGAATGTGGCTGCAACAATATTTTCAAGGAGAAACGTTTGTTTTGGAAATAGCAAACTTGTAATGGAGACAAAATTTAATAATATATACGTATGAACATTTACGGTAAGTATCAATACAAGTAGGTAAATCCTACTTCAAGAAATCTACAAGCTATTGTCAGTAGTTTAATTTTAAATAGTTATATAGTCGTAGCTAAAAAAAAAAAACAAAAAAAATAATGCAAAATTAAATGTAATTAGTAACCTACTTAGTAATACTTAGTAATTCTAGTCTACACTTTTTCGGAAACTTATTGTTTTGCCAAATAAGCGATTTGATGTAAAAACGTTCTGTACATTTTTTAAATAAAAAATCAATAATTAACAATTATTATTAATTTAAATAATTTAGTATTTAAATTATTATATAAAATATTTATTTTATCTAATAAGAAGGAGGTCTGTTCACCAATTTCATGCTCAATTGTAGACCATCCAAACTTTTACATTTATGATATGAGTGGGATAATACTACGACGACGGGCTAGCTATCGGTGTGTTACGGCAGTCTCACTTGAGAGCTCTTCCCGTTCCAGTCTAGATTCTGACTATCTTCAACCACACCGTCACTTACATCAGATGAGCTATGACTAAACTAGCCTGTTACCAGTGTAAAAAAACCTTATATTCCATTAGGCAACAAAGCTCATCTCGCTCTAATCCCTCGAAATACCCGGACGGCATAGAAGGCCACGCAACAATGGAATGTGGCATACAACAATAGGCGCGTCAGACGTGGTATGAATACATTTGATTTTTGATATGCCATCGATGTTCATTCAAATATTCTAATGCAACGTGACTGCGACTACGGCCTGAGTGATTGCGAAATGGAAATTAGTTGTTTACATTCCATTCCATAAATGATTTTTGATTGACCGCTAATTTCGACCACAGACAATACTTTCGTGTTTTATTTTACGCGACTGAAAAAGCTGGGTTACGATTTTAACCTCCTAAACCACTAATTGTATTTTGACATATTATTATATTATATCGACGGTATTTAGTTTTACGCTTATCGTATGATACATGACTTTATACATCTATCTTATATATATCTATATTATTATAAAGAGGAAAGATTTGATTTGTTTGTATTGAATAGGCACTGAAACTACTGGACCGATTTCAAAAATTCTTTCACCGTTGGGAAGCTTCACTATCCTCGGGTGACATAGGCTACTTTTTATCCCTGTATTCCCACGGGAACGGGAACTACGCGGGTGAAACCGCAAGGCATCCACTAGTACTATTATAAAGAGGAAAGATTTGATTGTTTTTTTGTAATGAATAGGCTCCGAAATTACTGGACCGATTTCAAAAATTCTTCCACCGTTGGGAAGCTTCACTATCCCCGGGTGACATAGGCTACTTTTTATCCCTGTATTCCCACAGGAACGGGAACTACGCGGGTGAAACCGCGAGGCGTTCGCTAGTGATTTTATAATTTGAATTCGCACAGTTTAGATAAACATGCCGTGTTTTGTATGAAATTAAAGGGGTTTATGAGTACATTCCAAATGTACATAATTAGTAAATCAAAAGGCGGCGAAAAACAACAACCGGTCTTTATGAAGTCAATTGGGTAGGTTAGGTTAGGCCTATGTCCAGCGTCGTCGGGGCCGCGGATGAGTGCGAAAGCGTTCCCGTAGCCCCGGCACATAGGTGTCAGGTAGAAACACCCCAGGGGTTTTAGTGGGTAGGCCGCCACTTTGGCGGAGAGTCCCACATAACCACCGTGCTCCCCCCGGAGCCGGTGGTATCCATTAAGGATTTCCCTGGGCAAAAAAAAAAAAGGCCTATGTCCAGCAGTGAACGTCTTAATGCGGAGATGATGATGATTTTAAAGTCGGATGACTCCAAAGTAGTCATTATAGCATAGCATTTAAAGTTAAATTTTATTTGAATCTCGCTAAACCTTTTCCTCCATGTCATGTCACGCCATCCTCCATTCCACACAGCGATTACGATGCATTATGGGGTCACACGACTTCGTTTGCTGTCTGACCCCGCATACCCTACATAATTGTTCCATCGCCCATCGTAGCCATGGGTTCTAATGTAGAGGTCATCATTTCTTAGTAGGCGAGGGGAACATTACAATTGTGTTGAAGGCTATAACAAAAGTTGACTCTTTACGTAGTTATTTTATATTCAGTATAAATTGTAATTATATTCTGTTGTTTGATATAAGATTCATTTTCTTATCAGCCAGCGTCGTCGTATAAATTTCTGTGACGTATTGACTTCCTTTATAAATGAAATGTACATAAATGTTATTACCATGTAATTATGTACTGTCTTGTAGCGATAATAGCTCAGTGGTTAGCGCGGTCGGTTCACACGCTAAAGGGCGTGGGTTCAAATTCAATAATGAGCTTGAGCTGCCGGTGAAAGAAAACATTGTGGTAGAGCATTTTCTGTCTGGCTAGCTACCACGCTCAAGTTGACAATCTGCCGCCAAGCACATAACCGTGTGTTCCGGTAGCCTCACTTGAGAACCAGTTCCATTCCAGGCTTGGTGTGCTTTACCATCTTCGACAATACCGTCACTTAACATCATGTGAGCTGTGGTCAAATAACTAGCTTGTAAAATATTATTACGCACAGTCGAGAATATAAAGACGCAGTTAAACGTAAAGAGTATTAGGCTTCTAATGTAATGCCTATTTTAACGTTACCTATTTAAAGAATAGATAACATTAAAACTTGGTGGTAGATCTCCATAGCAGAAGGTTGTCTAGGTAGATAGACCATCGTAATATACCTGATATTCTGCTGCGAAGCAGTAGTGTGTAAACATTACTGTGTTCCGGTTTGACGGGTACTGCAGCTAGCGAAATTACAGGGCTGTTGAGACTAACCATTTTGTTTTGCTACACAAAGTGCTGTGTACCGTTGCAATGGTCATCGGTTATCTCTTACCGTCAGGGGAGAGTTTCGATCGTCTCATTACTTTTACATAAAAACAAATACGGTCAGTTAAAACTGTATCGAAATGGTTTACTCGTGAAGATGTAAAGACATTTTAATGGATGCGGTTTGTAATTGTAGTCAGTTTTACAAAAACAAAACCATGCACATATTTTCTAATTATTTTTTTTAATGTAAAAAGTAATGAGACGAACGAGACGCTCTCCTGATGGGAAGAGATAACGCCTATCCATGACCATTGCAGCGATACACAGAACTTTGAGTAACAACTTTGACTTTCGATACAGGGATCACAAGCTATGCCAGTGTATACGGAAATAGATGTAAATAATATAAAGTTTCAAAGTCTCTAACTAATTGCTTAACGTGCCCCTGCCCATTAGTGGCCATAGATGATTACATAAGAACTCCTTGAATGGTGCCGTGTGCTCCGAGAACCAGTTTTCATATAGATTTGTATGGCTGCATAAATCAACCTCTTTCATTGCCATTTGTGGTTCTATCCGTTTAACATTTCTATATCCACTGTTTCAACATTTCCTTTGAAATTTGTTAAGATTATTATAATTAAATAAATAAATATGGCAGGACATTATACACAGCGCCATCTGACACCAAACTAAGCAAAGCTTGTACTATGGAAGTCGGATAACTGTAATATTATGTTGGCTGTCACAACATAATACTAAATCCACACACTTAATTTTGACGATATATTTGTATAGCACTGTTGGTTCATTGGTAGTATGTTTGCTTCGAGAGCTGAAGGGCGTGGGTTCGATTCCCACTCAGGACTAACATTTGTGTGACTAACATCGATGTTTGTTCTGTGTGTCTGGATGTACTGTGTGTAGGTATTATAAGTATGTATTTACAAAAAAAGTATTCTGTCAGCTGTCTGGTTCCCATAGTACAAGCTTTGCTTAGTTTGGAGCTAGATGGCGCTGTGTTAAATGTCCTCCAATATTTATTTATTTATATTTAAGGTACATATTTAGTTTATTTTCCGCTTAACAGTCGTTTCAGTTACAACAGTGATGAGGATTTAAATTTAACTTAATTGACAACAATTTAATAATTAAAAACTTAACCGTAACTTTACTTAATATCTAAAACAAATTTTGACATAAACCTAATTAAAATAACCACAAGTCTTTATATCTTTGTAGTTGCTTATGCAAGTTTTCGATATGTGCATCTAAATAGCAGGATTTTGAATATATAAATGTGCATTCATTTAGAATTTGGTTAGATCAAAGGTCATTGGATGCTTGCATCAAGAGAATTGTTTTTGTTTGTAAATTCCGCGTCGCCTATACGTCTGGTGGAAAGTTTCGATAGACTCTCTCTACATCACAAGCAAGTGCAAATTTACATTGCTTTATACTGCAGTAAACTAACAGATTTGTAACAAGGTTGCATTTCACATATGTTTTTTTTATTTGAACTAACATTGAGGGGTTTCAAGGCGTGTTAAAAGGTCAGAAGTATTTATAGTGTATCTGGTATTGCAGATATTTTTAGACGATGGTTATTGCTTACCTTAGAAGCAAAAAATTGAAGATCGGGCAGAGTGCCGTGTTTTGGGAGAATGTTATATCCAGACGTAAATTGTGATATGCTGATTATGAGGGTGATGAATATAGTTTCTCTGATATAGTCGCGTGTGAATCGGCTTCTCTTAAGCAAACGTGCTTCACCCTAGACCGCATCTTCGCTAAACATCAGTCGAGATGTCGATCAAACGCAAGCTACTAATATTATAAATGTGAAAGTTCGGATGGTTAGATGGATGTTTGTTAGTCTTTCACGCAAAAACTACTGGACGGATTCAAATGAAATTTCGTATTAAAAGCGACACGAACAGGGTTTACTGTATGGGCATTTCTCTGTAAGCTCGTACAGGTCCCATACAAATGCTGTCCTGGCAATTTTTTTTAATATTTGCCAAAAAACCATGTTCTATTTTGAAGAAAATCAACTATTATTTTAGTTAGATAAGGAGGCCCACTGAATTTATACGTATTTTTCGAGTTATTAGCGATTTTTCAAAAAATCATGACAGGGGACTGTTGGAGGCATCAGAGGACTGTGTTGTACTTAGAAAAAAGTCATTTTACTTTAATCAATCATTATTATTTTTATGGCATATTTGCGCATCAATTAATCAACAAAGTTTCTTTAGAAAAATCAACAGAAAACAAAACTTTCTTTAAACTTTCATATCAAAAATTAACATTTCCTATTTACTGACATCAACATAGTCTTATTATTTATTATAATATTAATCAGTAAATGCTTTATGTAGTATTTATTGAAGTAAATCTTGAGGAAAGTAACATGTAAGTAGTTTTCATCGTCATTAATCTCATTAATTACGGCAGTATAACGATATTGAACATTTTTCACAAGAACGTAGATAATATCCAGTATTGTAACATGAGATCTGAATGCTACTCGTTCATGCTATATCATCTCTGATCTTTGAGGGTACTTATTTGGTGTAGGTGTCAATTCAGGTTCAGCAGATTCAAGATCTTCCGGTCCGGACTCAGTACACTTCAACAACACTTCTTCTACTGTTCATCGAGGTTTTAGAGCTAAGTTGATACTGTTAAACTTATAATGCTTACAAGATCCACTGTTGCAAAAACAGCTGAGACTGTTCATTGTAAGTGTTTTAGATTTAGTCGGACGGCCGAGGATGGAGCTGGAATAAACACCTGCAACCTGGTGCACATTCCATTTTGGACGCTTCCTCTTCAATTTTATCGACCATTGTCTATGCCGTCGATTACAATACATGTGATGCCAAAACCTCACTATTCATCATTTCAGCCGTAGGACGTCTACTGCTGAACATAGGCCTCCACCATTCACTTCCACAAAGACCGATTGGAAGCGGCTCGTATCCAGCGCGTTCCTGCGGTCTTTATTAAGTCGTCTGTCTGTCTTGTAGGTGTCTACGCTGCGCTTGCTAGTCTATGGTCTTCACTCCAGAACTTTGCAGCCCTATCGGCCATCAGTTCTGCGTGCTATGTGCCCTGCCCACTGCCACTTTAACTTGCTGATTATCTGAGATATGTCGGTTACTTTAGTTCGTATAAGGATCTCCTCATTTCTGATTCGATCTCGTAAGGAAACCCCGAGCATAGCCCTCTCCATGGCTCGTTGTGCTACTTTGAGCTTATCAAGAAGGCGCACATAGTTAGAGACCACTTTTCAGCGCCGTAAGTCATCACTGGTAATACACACTGGCCGAAGACTTGCGGCTTAAGGCACTCGAGGGAGTTCGAATTGCGCAGTTTTCCGAACGCTGCCCAGCCGAGTTGGATTCGACGACTGACCTCTTTCTCGAAGTTGGACCTATCTAGTTGCAGTGCTTGTCCAAGGCACGTGTCAACAACTTCAAGATCCGAATTCCCAACTGATACTAGGGTGGGCACAACATGGGCATTCAACATGACCTTTGTCTTATCCATGTTCATTCTAAGACCCACACGTTGGTAAACTCGATTGAGGTCTTTGTGCATTGTGCTGAGATTTTCCAACGAATTGCCATGACCACTATATCGTCGGCAAACCGAATGTGAGTGAGCCGGCCAAAACATCGCTCTTGGATTACTTTAACAAACTGATCAATGTTGTTGATGTTGCCTCCAGAATTAACAACAAAGTCAGCTGTTCTTTTGCACGTTGCTTCGATACTATCTGGTCCACTTTTGCCATGGCTACTTTCGTTGTACCTAGTTCTATGTAAAGTAGTCTTCAAAACTTCGATACACCGATAGTTAATATGGCATCGCTGGAGAGACTCAATCACCGCCCATGTCTCGATCGAATCTAAGGCTTTTTCATAGTCCACAAACGCCAAACATAAAGGCAAATTATACTCTTCGGGTTACTTTATAATTTGCCTTAGCGTGTGGATGTGGACTATGGTATTGTAACCTTTTCGGAAACCGGATTGTAAATTACACAGTCCCCTGTTGTGTAGAACAGCCCCCTGTTGTATTTTTTGGCAGAGGACTGTGACCAGGGGACTGTGTATTTTGGTTAAATTTCACAATGTTTACAAAGCTAATGTAAAATAGTTTTTTAAACCCCTACTGATCAATTTAGGCATAAATAATAAAACAATAAATTATATATAGAGACAATTAAAGTAATTAACATAAATTATATAACTTGCCAGAGGACTGTGTGTGGTAGCGGTCCAAACGCGTTTTTACCTCACTTATGACGCTCTGACACTAAACACAATTGTGTCTCGCCGCCGCATTCGGCAAGGTTGCCAACTTCACAACAATTGCGTTTTGTTTCACCCAAAAAAACGTTTGTAAACATTACAGTTTTTTTAAATTATGGCTTTAACTTTTTAGCAGGGGACTGTATAAAAATTCTGGGGACAAAGTTTACAGGACTTTACTCAATAAATAGAATACGTAATGAGATCTTGTTTTACGAAAATAATATAATTTAATTATTTTTCTTTATGATATTAAATGCCAAATGTATGTAGTTTCAATAACTTTTTCGTAAATCTCATTTCAAGGTGGGAATACAGTGATGGGGACAGCTAGGGGACTGTGTTTTTAGAGCTTCTATCACTTCTAGAAAAAAACTGAAAATAGTTACGGTTCTAAAAACAATGTGCCCGTAAAGTTTCGGGGTTAAAGTTACATTAGGAGTGATTTTTTTTTAAATAATTAAATTACTTTTTGAAATAATCGTTAGGGACAGCCGATTACGAGTTTACAGAGAATCGCCCGTATATACCTTCATCGCTAGATGCAAGACACTGTTTATATAGACAGACACACATTTGGACACAATATTACACCTATATATAATTCACACTTAATAACACCAGACAGCCAAGCTCAGGCAAGTGTGTTCTCGAAGACGACTAGGAGCCAAGTGACTGCAAGCAGTCGGACAATCACGAACGAAGAGAAGAGAAAGCGCCTCGGTTCCCGTTACGGTGATAGCTATCAACAGCTGGCACGTAGTTTCCGGTATAGACTTTGATTGTTTTGCATTCGGAAAGGCGGCAAATACAAGTGGCGATAACATCCGGCCGTCCTGCTGACGCATTCGTCCTCGAATAGCGTAGTGGTCTGATGCAGAGCTGAAAACATGAGTACAGAGTAGGCACAGCACTTAGAATTCGTCATTTATTTATCAATTCAACATTGAACCGTACATAAGTCATTGGTTTGTATCCTCAGTGGTTTGAGCTAGATGATGTTCATACAGGATCAATCTAACCGTGTATCACCACTTAATTTAACATTGGACTGTACATTAGGCATTGGTTCGTATCCTTAGTGGTTTGAGCTAGATGATGTTCATACAGGATCAACCTAACCGTGTATCACCACTTACTACAACAGCGTTCACAGCACGGATGCCTGTTGTAGCTTAGACAACCAACCAACCCCCAAAATACTATCCACGATGTTGAAGCGATTGCATTAGACCATTAATATATTTTTTTTAACAGCACATTATTAATGTTATTGAACTTTTTTAAAGATCATGTTTGTAGCTTTTCTGTAACTACGTTAAACATGAAAACTAAATCGTTACAATTTTGACATACACACTTGATAACATCCGGACTTAATCTGCCACGTGGATTCATGGTTTTAGTGGCATCATGACGTTCTGTTGATCTTTTAACTCATATCATGTCCGCTACTTGATATATTATATAGTGACCTAGAATTTTCGTCATTTGAAATAGGCCTTTGTAGAGAGGTAACAGTTTACGGGATTTGACCATCGTTCGAGTGCCTTGTCTTTCCTTTTAGCGTCGAATAAATCTTTTTACTTTTCAGCAATTAATTGTTTATTGCAATTCAAATTTTTTTTTTAATATGAAAGTTTTAGTGACAAGAATTTATTTTACAATGTGTGTGGAGGCATGTACATTTTTTTCATTACTCATACTCGGCAAGTAGGTCTGAAGTAATACTTTGCCGCCTTAGGAAGAATCGCTTTCAACTGACTAGTGACAACTGTCAAACTATAAAAATCTAGTTTTTATTTTTGTTTCTATTGAACTTTGTTCCAACTTTCTATACAGCCACTCAATTACAGCGCGATGTAAAATTGAAATAACATTAAGTTGACTAGGTATACAATAATAATTAAAGAATATACTTTTTTTAATTACTCTATAATCATCAACTCACAATCATTTCTTTACCAACATATATTTGTAAAAAATCTTTACCATTGTTTTTGTTTTTTAACGGTGAAAATGAAAAACATTTGCTGAAGAAAGTTTTTTTTTTAGCGGGGACGTGGAAAGATTCGTGTCGCCCCGTTGTATTTTTTTTCAAAACTACTTGGTGTGTTTCGAGTGTTTATGCATACAAATATATAAACACTTGACACTGGCAAATGCTCAAAATGCGACGCCAATATCAAAGAAGAAGAATGGGTGAAGAGCTGACCGGTCACAGAACAAAAAAAATGTCGGGAAAGCCACAATCCGATCTTCATTTTGTTTTGTTGATTTATGTCAAATAACATTCACTAATTTTTCTTTTTTCTAATTCGTTTTTACATTTATTTTCGTTGTATTCGTAATGAAAAGCACAGTGTTTACCCCGGGTTAAAGACTTACCCAGTCCCTCGAGCTATTGGCGTCTAAGCGCAGCGAGGGCGCCAACCTTGACTCGGGACTAAACAAGTTACTTACACCCGTTGGGCAACAATGTACTATTGATTTTTGATCAACAAACAATCCTTGAACATTATTGTAGAAGCCTACAATAAGTTACTTCCAACAGACAAACAGGCAAATGTAATCACCACTATTTTATTATGTTATGTGGGTAGATCTCAATTTTATATATAACCACTCTCTGCCATTACTTGATACTTATTGAATATTATTCTATTCATTTGGCTCGGCCTCACCTGACATTATTACTTCTCGAATACTACAATACTGGTAAAAGAACTACGTATCTCCGCCGGTTGGGAATTGTATTTTTTTAAAGCCTAGCGAAGTACAACTCCTGCGGCCTGGTTCTATAGCCAACCCCTGGGGTCTTGTAGTTAAAACCGAAAACAACCAATGTAAATAATAAAAACTGAGGGTAGTTATTTTTTTTTTTTATATTTTCAATTATACTGCTTAGAGGGTTTCTGCTTGTAGTTACAAGCTACCTCCATATATCCTAAGTTTTTGCACGAGGAACACTTAACATTGTCTACCAGTGGGTCGAATTCGGGGATCACCGACAATAATACAACATTGTAACTCACGGTTTGGGATCCCTTACGACATCTCTTATGTTAGTGCTGCATGGTCACTATCGTTGCTGCTCGAGCTGTAGAACGATTTACTTGAACAATTGGAAGGCCATTGTGCATTTTGTAGACGTAGTACTTATCCCACTTCTGATAAAAGCGACACGAACAGGGTTTACTGTATATACCTTCATCGCTAGATGCAAGACACTGTTTATATAGACAGACACACATTTGGACACAATATTACACCTATATATAATTCACACTTAATAACACCAGACAGCCAAGCTCAGGCAAGTGTGTTCTCGAAGACGACTAGGAGCCAAGTGACTGCAAGCAGTCGGACAATCACGAACGAAGAGAAGAGAAAGCGCCTCGGTTCCCGTTACGGTGATAGCTATCAACAGCTGGCACGTAGTTTCCGGTATAGACTTTGATTGTTTTGCATTCGGAAAGGCGGCAAATACAAGTGGCGATAACATCATGGAGGTAGCTGAGACCCTGGATTAGAACATAGGCTTTTTATCCCGAAAACATGTAGCGGATAACATTGCGGAGTCGCAGATAGTCTAAAGTAAATAAAAAAATCTTAAAGTCACATATTCTATATTTGTTATGTCCCACATTCGAAACCTCCGAGAGCTAGTCATAAAGTCAACAGGTCACATAATGCCGTACCGCCTCGTACCAAGCCGCGGCCGGCACCGGCGCGCGAGCACGATTCTCAGAGTTTTTACTCACAGCTTGTGGCAGATTAGCCTCTAGAACAATTGTAGGAAACATGCACTTTGCGTTACGCGTTACGCAAGCCCCTTGTTCCATAGCTAAACGATTTCAATGGGTTTTCCAGTAACGTGTTCTGTACTTTTTTTGTTATGAAATTTTAGGTATGGGAATTCGATTTCGAATTGAGTGATAATTAGGGTTGTCAACATTTTTTTGATCTGAACATAGTGTTTTTTTTTAAATATATTACGCTTTATAAAAATATAGTATTTTATTGTTTAAAATATCCAAGTTTTTTTTTAATTGTAAGTAGGTAGCTAATGTAAATATTCAGGCACTTCAGCATTGTTGATGGTCAAACTATAAATAACCTTTATTTTCCTCAAAGAAGATCATAATTGTTTTTAGAGACAAGAAGTAAAACTTAAATGAACCGACGACCTTCGTCATTTGCAAATAGCTCGCTTAAATATTGCGGACATGGTAAGTACGTTGACATTGACTGTAATGTCTGTATTTATATTGAAAGTTCATTCGCAAAAACACGTGGGTTACCAAGCACCATATACGGGAAAGTGGCTTTTCGGTTCAGCCCTTCCGTACAAGGCTTGATGAATGTCCTTCCTTCAAAAAAACTACTTGGCTCTATCCTAATATTTAGGTAGGTACTTAGACTCTATTTTTGCTTTCAAAGCATGCAAGTATTTATGACTAGGTATAATTTTTTTTAATTTTATTGAAAAATATTTTTTTTATTTTTTTTTTTGAATTTTATTTACATTTTTTCTATCTTATATGAGACTAGTGGCCCGTCCCGTCTTCGCACGGGTAAAAAAACAAGATAACAATATAGCATATATTATGTTACCTACTCGATGATAATGTAGCATTTAAATAATGAAAGAATTAGATCGGCCCAGTAGTTTCGGAGCCTATTCAATACTTACTTCAATACTTACAAACAAACAAATAATCAAATATTTCCTCTTTACAATTACCGTAGTTTTTTTGTTTTGTGTTAATTTGACTGATTTTAATGCAATAATTAAAATCATTTATTGTTTTGACATTTTTATATGATAAATTTGACTTATATTAATTAATTTAATCATATTGAATAAATAAATAAAATATATCGTAGGACATTACACACAGCGCCATCTGACCCCAAACTAAGCAAAGCTTGTATTATGGGAGTCAGATAACTGATAGAATATTTAAATATTTTTTTTTGTAAATACATACAGTGCACCCAGACACAGAACAGACTGTATTGAACAACTTGACTTTGTATTTTTATTTAAATGTGTGACATTGTAATTTACTGTAATATTATTTGTAAATTATATATTAGCGTGGATATGTAGATATGTACCTTGGGTTACATTATTAGATTTTTTGTAGGGATTCCTAATCTAACTCGATTAACAACAAATCTTTACTATTTATAATTAGTATAGATGTTTTTTTACTTTGTGTGTTTATTACCTGTTCATGATATGTAGTGTAAAGGGAGCAGATATATTAAAACAGTATAATATATTCTAGTATTGAATATTAATGATTGACGACTACGCACGCAATGCGAAGGACGCGTTTGTACGTTGTATTATCATCAATAGTTAATACATTGATCCGTTTTTTATTTACCTTGGATCAATGTAGATTTTAGTCTTTGTTTTCTATCGTAGATCCAATTAGTTCATCAAATAGATAAAGTACATTTGGTACATTTGTTTTCAATGCTTTGCATTTGATACTCTTTATAATAGTATAGACTAGCGGATGCCTCGCGGTTTCACCCGCGTAGTTCCCTTTCCCGTGGGAATACAGGGATAAAATGTAGCCTATGTCACCTGGGGATAGTGTAGCTTCCCAACGGAGAAAGAATTTTTGAAATCGGTTCAGTAGTTTCGGAGCCTATTGAATACAAACAAACAAACAACCAAATCTTTCCGCTTTATAATAGTATAGATATATACAATCTCTTTATTGAGCACACAAAAAATAGAAAAAAAAAATACAGAAAACAAAAGAATCTTATGAGTTAGTACCACAAGTGTTGGTGATGGTAGTTATAATGTACTAGCTGCGCCCCGCGGTGTTACCCGCTACATATTTTCAGGATAAAAAGTGGTCTATGTGTTAATCCAGGGTCTCGGCTACCTCCATACCAAATTTCATCCAAATCCGTTCAGTAGTTTTTGCGTGAAAGAGTAACAAACATCCATCCATCCAAACTTTCACATTTATAATATTAGTGGGATTAGATACTTATATAATCTTAGCAGGAGGCCGTCTAGGTAGGTACCACCGCAGTAACAGATATTTTGCCGCCAAGCAGTACTTGTGTGTAAACATTACTGTGTTCCGGTTTGAAGGGTACTGCAGCTAGCGAAATTACAGGGCTGTTAAGACTAACCATCGAAAGTCGAAATACCAGTGTAATATATATAATATATATCTAAGCCAATGCGATACGTAATAGAATCTCCTGTTTTGTTATTATTGCTAATAGCCTAACTCACTAGTTCACTACGGTGTCAACAAATTTTCTGCCTACCCGCCACTGTTTGTTTCGTCTCGCTTGTATGTTTGCAATTCGTAAGTACCTACCCTAATTAAGGAAAAACATGTATTTTTCTCATATATAAGTGAATATTATATTCTTTTTGAGAAAATAAATATCTTTAACCATAATATATATAAGAATACCAGTAATACCTGTGACTAGGACGAGGAGGGGTAAAAAAAAATCATGAAATTCGTGTGACGTAATTTATGGGTGGTCCCCTTATCATCCATCCATCCATTCATCTATCCAAACTTTCACAGTTACAATATTAGTGGTAAGTGGGATTATGATTGTTATTGTACTAAACACAAATAAGTAAAAATACTAAGTGTCAGATTACTCTTGTATTGTCTTTTTATTTTGTTGTTTGTGTTGGTGCTGAGCACATCATCCTTATTTTTAACTTGATACCTATTGTATGTATTTGTTGTTCATATCTTTGTCCTCATTGCAAGCCTGTACGTTTCAAAACTTAGGTATTGTAAAGTCACGGGTTTTTACGTTTGCAAGGATTGCGTATTTTACATGCGTATTTAAATCGTTTGCATAAAGGTTTGCTTTTATCGTTAAATCCTATATATACTTCCTATATATTATGTGTATATCCTTATAATTCTAAAATAAAGCAATAAGAGATGCTTTAGTTGATCTAAACTTACTATAATGATTACTATAATGACTTACTATATTTATGATGTGCAACAATAAAGAGTTATATCTATCTATCTATCTATAAATGTTGTTGTCTTTTTCATTGTATTCTATTAAACCAGACTGAAGTATTTCTAGATAATTTATTAATTTAGAGTCAACAAAAAGCTTCGAAATTCACATATATGAAGGCTTATGATAATTCTGGTAGTCCACCTTTATAGTACTCCGCTCGATAGTTGAAAAGACGCATCTAACATTTCCTTCTGAAATTGAGTTACTGACATAAATTCCCAAGACTCAGGAAAAAAGGAAGTATTTTGGTAGTCTTTTACCAGTATTTTTTTTATCTTGCTTGTGAGATACGTCTTTTTAACTATCGGGGGCAGAAAAGTATTAGTTATTTGTATAGAGATTTCATATTCACAACGTCAAAGATCACGCGTATTGACTATGACATAGGAGTAAAGAGGACTTGAGGTACACTGCATAATTAAATAGTGGGATTTCCTTCGGTACGTACCAAACGTTTCGACTACGTTTCTCATCCGTACGGTCAAGGAATGGAACAAGCTGCCGGCTTTCTTGTTTCCTGAGAGATATAATCTAGATCTTTTTAAGGTCGGAGTGCATAGGTACATCCTAAGTCTGCGTGCTTCAAGTTCGACCACATTATCGCTTACCATCAGGCGAGTTGGGGGTCAAACGTGGACTTATAAAAAAGGCTTAAATCTTATTAGAACATGACGTCATAGAGTGACGATTGAACCGTGCAAAACTAATGATAATAATTTATTTAAAATATAGTAGTTCCAGCATCAACACTCAAAATTGAGTTATGAGAAACTGTATCATGACATTTGGTGGCAAATTATCATGCGTTTACATCCCACGCCCGCAGACTAAACGTAAATTATCACACAATGGCATTCCGGTCGTCTAGAGTCCTCTCCCGTCTAACGTTTCTATTTTTATGATCAGTATATACTTTAGTTGTTCTAACAGTAAGAAAAGCTTTTTATTATGAGTAGATATAATATCTCTGCTAACAGTCGTTATAGCTTTGTGACAATGTTGAAAAATATTGGCAGGTGAGTAACTAAAGAAAAGACTTGTCCATAATCCGAATCACGAAATTCTCTACGTTATGATCAAGTGTCGATATAATTAATTATGTTCTACTAGCTGCACTCCGCGGTGTTACCCGCTACATGTTTTCGGAATAAAAAGTAGCCTATATTCTAATCTATAAAACTGGGTCTCAAGTGGGGCTGCTGAACAGCTCGGTACTTGGCGACAGATTTAGATTTGATTGTTTGTTTGTTTGTATTGAATAGGCTCCGAAACTACTAGACCGATTTCAAAAACTCTTTCACCGTTGGGAAGCTACACTATCCCCGGGTGACATAGGCAAGGCTTTTTATGCCTGTATTCCCACGGGAACGGGAACTACGCGGGTGAAACCGCGAGGCGTCTGCTTGTTACTAATTTTCTATAATACAATGATTACAAGAGCGAAATATTCGCCTCACTGTTTTCGTAAAAAAAAAAATTATTTGTTGTTGGTAAATCTTTTGTGGAAGTCGAGACGAGACCTCATTAAACTTGATATGACAATAACGCTATCAATTTCCACCTGTTCACATTAGACATTATTGTTACAGAAACGGTAATAGTACTATTGAAACCCAAGTCGCATGTTGTCAAAAACTGATTTATGGTCCACTAAGTAAACGGTTTCTAACACTGCCATATCAATTAGATTGCGACATTACGAAGGTATTCATTATTACTAAGTACATACATAATTGTTTTAGCCGTCATTGTATTTTGAATTTATTTCGATATTTCGTGAGTATTTTCGTAGGACTATACACACAGCGCCATCTGGCCCCAAGCTAAGCAGAGCTTGTCTGATGGAAGTCAGATAACTGATAGAATACATAAATACTTTTTATTTGTAAATGCATTCTTATAATACATACTATATTTGGTTCTATATTAGCCACGAGGTTAATTTCTAACCAATTTTTGAGTAATTTTTCACTTTACACGTTTCACTAGGTGGTTGTTCTCCTTAGCAGGAGGTCGTGTAGGTGGGTACCACCACAGTACCAGATATTCTGCCGCCAGTAGTAGTGTTATAAACATTACTGTGTTCCGGTTTGAAGAGTACTGCAGTTAGCTAAATTACACGGCTATTAAGACTAGCAATCAACTGTCTAAAAGTAATGAGCGCCAAAGCAGTGATACCCTGAACTTTGTTTTACTACACAAAGTTCTGTGTATCCAATGCTACAATAGTCATGGACTGGCGTGATCTCTTACCATCAGGAGAATGTCTCTATCGTCTTATTACTTTTACGTAAAAAAATTAAAATTATAAGCGTGTTGGTTTCGATGACAATGAGATGCTTATGGTTCTAATGAAACGGAAAACCGTCACTGAAACATCCTAATGGCAAATGATAAAGCCAACATGTTAGAGCTCATTTGTTTTGTTATCATGAGCACATTTACATATATATGTATTTTAATGCTCATATGATAGATATAACTCTTTATTGTGCACATAATAAATAGAAAAGAGTACAGAGAACAAAAGAACCTTATGAACTAGTGCCACAAGTGGCGGCTTTATCGCTAACAGCGATCATATGCTAAATGTTCTACGATTTTTCGTGTTCCTTTCTTTATGTTCTATTGCTGTTTTTATCTGTTGTTACTTTTGATATATTTGTAATTTTATTGCGAGTAATTCACGGTTGGTGCCAGCTATATTTGTGTCTTCTAAGCCAGTTGACTCATTATTTGTTCTTGAATTCTCATTAACCTTGATGGATGATGATTGTACGGAAGTCGACATGACAGCTTAGTCTTTATTCTTTGAGTTTTTGACTTTTAGTTTTTGTATCATTAGTTTTAAAGATTTACTTCGCTTTACAATAGAGTTCATAACTAATTAATCATCCTCGTTAGTTTGGAGTTTCTTTATCATTTTAAACGTGACAAGTCTGGCGGGTTCACCTATTGTTTGTAACTTTATTTCACACGAACACAGGATCTTTGAACTTTTGAATAAATTCCGTTGAATAACAGAGGCTTTATTAAATAATTGTACCTAATAATACTTTCGTAGCTTTGCCTACGGCGTTTTCATGTAGAAATGTAAAAATCTGACCTTCGAAACCTTTTAATGCCTTACTTCTTTTGATGTAAAGTTTTACATTTAAACCAAGTTAAAATATAAAAAATGTAGCATCATAATTACAATTAAGCATACTGTTAATTTAAGTAGGTATGGAGAAAAATAGAGCTTTGATCTATTTGAGTTAAGAGCTAGTTTACAATTGAGGCTTAATTTCTTGTCACAAGATTTTTGTAACTAGCTACTTAAAATTTGGGAAGAATTTGCTACTAATGTGTGTGTCGCAATTGTTTACTAAAAACATAACTATTTAACT
Organism: Biston betularia; assembly: GCA_905404145.2. Classification (NCBI taxonomy): domain Eukaryota; kingdom Metazoa; phylum Arthropoda; class Insecta; order Lepidoptera; family Geometridae; genus Biston; species Biston betularia. Next base: position 1,925,348 of record FR989873.1, on the reverse strand, counting down.
AGGATAACCGCTTGTATGTTCTCCGATATATATATTCTTGGTGTTTTTAAGTCGTGGGGGAAGCGTATTCTTCTAGGCAAGCGTGCTCCATCCATGGTAAACCGTATCTTCGCTTATTAGGCGAAATGGTGATTATACGAAAGGCTATTTATTAATTGTAATAATATTGATAGCAGTTAGTATGGCCGATTGGCAACGGCTCACATCAGCGCGTTCCTGCAGTCTTTTAAGTCGTCTGTCCGCCTTGTGGGTGGACGTCCTACGCTGCGCTTGCCGGTCCGTTGTCAGAAAAAAGATAACAATATGACAATTTTACCAACAGCTGTTTCACCTTGTTACAGGGGCGTTTTCCCCTGGAAAAGCAACAACTCAAAGAACCATGACTCCTCAACACCCACCACCGTGACCTGGCGTCTCTTTGGCAGCAAGTCCCAAGGAAACCTCACCTCCAAGACCCTCAACTCGGAAAATCAAAAAAACCTGACTCCAGCTACTTCAGTAGCGAACACTCCACATCATCACAAGAGGCAAGGCAGTTCCGCGAGCGAGAAGCAGTTTGAAGATCTAATTGCGAGTTCTATAGCTCTTATACAGCATGACAGGTGAGAATCTAGTTCCAATTTATTGTTATTGTAATGAATTTTCTTGAACAATGTTAAAGGGTTGTGATTAATGGATAAAATAACCTCTGACGGAACAAGGATTCAGCCATAGTTCTCAGGTTATCGGATTTACTATTTAAAGCAAAGTTTATTCTTTATTGATTTTTTTAGATTGTTTATTGATCTTATACATACATAAAGAAACATTGAAACAGACAAAGAAGCTTTTACAAATCTCAGTTAGTGTTAAATTTGCAATCGTTGTTAAATGTTGGCGCGGTCGGTTCACAAGGGCGTGGGTTCATACCCCAACAAGGAAAACTTGAGCTGCCGGTGAAGGAAAACATCGTGAGGAAACCATAGCATGGTGGTAGGGTATTTTGTAGTACTCGGCTGGCTAGCTACCGCCCTCAAGCTAAAAATATTGCTGCCAAGCATCAAACGGTGTGCTCCAGCAGCCTCACATAAGTGCCAATTCCATTCCAAGCTAGGTGTGCATTACCCTCTACGACTACACCGTCACTTAACATCAGCTGTGGTTAAACACCAAGCTTGTCAACTATAAAAAAAGTAGATCGCATCCAGCGCGTTCCTGCGGTCTTTACTAGGTCGTCTGTCCACCTTGTGGGTGGACGTCCTACGCTGCGCTTGCCGGTCCGTGGTCTCCACTCCAGAACTTTGCAGCCCCATCGGCCATCAGTTCTGCGTGCTATGTGCCCTGCCCACTTCAACTTGCTAATCCGTTGGGCTATGTCGGTAACTTTGGTTCGTCTACGGATCTCCTCATTCCTGATTCGATCTCGAATACCATATGTCCAGTATATATGTCCAGTTGCATAACCCAAAAATATCTTGTTTTGACTGCTATAGCATTAAAAGTAAACGAAAACAAAGGGGGTATAAGGAAGTCAGAAGCAATCAAATTACGCATAAATCCGTAACCCCATAAACATTCCTGAACGTAAGTAGCTATAACAATGACCGATATGAAAATTTATGGATATTGCCTCAATAACTCTATATTCGGAATATTGAAGGTTTACTTTATAACGTGTTTCTAACGCGTCCATTTAATAATTTCTCGGTAGTACGCAGGGTTTGGCGTTCGTTAGGCCGTTCAACTTTGATCAATATCAGTTCTACTTGGTAACATTTGGATGATTGGATGTCTGGAAGTAGTTGACTTAGAGCATTGGCTTGGATTTGGGGCAGTAAAACTTTCTATGGATAATTGATTGATTCAATTTAGTTGGATAGTCCACATGCGAGATTAATTTGGATTGATAATATAATAACTTGAAATAACAGAAAAATAACGATTGAGGTTCCTGGTTCAGTTCAGGCCTATTTCCAGCATTTTATCATTATTGGTTTTTTTGCTACAAATGGTAGTGTTATTTTTTACTTTTAATTTAATATTAGATACTTAAGATACTTAATTTAAGTAACTGGAAGTGAAAAGCCAAAGATCAGGTTAGGTGGCTTGCATTAGGCCTATTTAGTTAATATATTAAATAAATGTAATTAGTTAAACTAAAACTAAAAACTATTAGGCCTATGTCCGACTTAATTTACCTCTAAAAAAGTTGTACGACCATTTTATCATTAGTTTTATTTCTACAAATTGTAGTATTAATTTTTACATTATTTTTTTTTATTTTTTTTTGTAGTTTTTTTTTTTGTTGCTAGTTAACATTTTCTACAGTAAATGTGTGTTGCGTGACCAAAAGTTCAATGTGGAAGGTTCAGTGATTTGGTTCCCACGGATGTATAAATTCTTTAACGAAGTTCAATTTCCAAACTTGTTGTGTCCATAGTCCAGTAAAGGTTTCGTGCCCGTCGAGGTCGGCGATACTCGGAATAGGTGTGACCGACATTCGGTGTCCCAATAGAATGTTTTCACATTGCTACCGACACGCTCTGATGGTCCTTTGGCTAATTAGCATTAGAACCAATGGAATGGCGAGGAAAGCATTGGCATTTTGTTTATATTGTTCTTGCAGTACTTCCCGTTTTTATACTTATGTACATATTTGTAAATATAGGTTCTATTAAGGCTATTTACTAACCTGAAAAACAAGTGCTGTGAGACAGTGGATGAAATGTAATCGAGTGTTTCTATTATGTAATTTGGAAATGCGTTAGATACAAATTGTCGAAATTGCTTAAAAAGCAATAATTACATTTGACTTTGAATTGTTTTAACACTAAAAAAACGCTCACAAAATTAAATAACGAATACAGGTTTGGGATGTACTTAGCCTGAAGGGGGTCTCACAATTACTTACACTAAAGGAGCAACCACGAAATCGCGAAAAAAATCAGTTTTTCGATACATTTGGCCAATGTCAATGAACTTTTTTACAGAAAAAATATCTGGGAAACAGAGGTACTGAAATTCTTTTAGCTATTTTTCACGATCTTAGAGTTGTGAATCTAGCGTATACTCCAGAAAATATCCTGGATTTTTTATATAGGTACCACTATACTTTTACGTATATACTTTTATGTATATACTTTTCCGTACCACTTTTACTATTATAGCAAAGGGTACATATTGTACCTAACCTCAAAATTTTTCAACTTTATCCATTCGTTATGGAGTTAAATGAAAACATGTATACAACTTTCACATTAATGCTATAACAATAGCTGGTAAGCGATTCGTGACAATAGCTCTCTCTGTGAGTGTAAAAATACCTCATCTACTAAGGTCAACCGTCATTGCCAGTTCTTCTTTTAGAAGGTGTCGGCTCGATCGGAGTTTATCTGAGGTTTACAAAGTTGATCAACCAAAACGTCCTATGGGCTTTTTTTTATATCGCTTGAATCAATTTCGTCTCGTTTTTGTGTGACTGCATACTCTCATAAAGGATGATTCGATACTGCACATTCTACTATCAGGCGTTTGTGAATAGAACCCCTGACGCAAAAACGACGGGGTGTTATAAGTTCGACGTGTTTGTTCGTGTGTCTGTCTGTGGCATCGTAGCTCTCGAACGGATGAACCGATTTTGAATTTGTTTTAATGGTGAATTAGCCGGGTGTGTTCTTAGCCATGTTTGATGAAAATCGGTCCAAGATGGCCTCCACCACAAAATGGCGGATTACATATTTTTCACAACTCAATATGGGTATCAAATGAAAGGGTTTGACTAGTAGAATACTATACACAATACACATGTCGGGGGTTTTTTCAATTTTAAATTTATCTTGTTTTAGAATTCTTATCAACACTGACATGTCAGTCCCATCGTTCTAGTACTATTTAATACCGCTGCCTAGGATCAGGCTGGCAGATGCTTGAGCATTTTAAAATCCTGCAGCCTCAGACATTGGAGCCGCTAGGATATAAAAAAACACACCCATATCATAATAGGCTCAAAAAATGTAAATAATTAAACTTCGCGTTTCTGACATCAAAATCAGTCACAAATCTTCTTAGTCCAGTGGAAACCCCAAACCTCATGTTTGATTATAGGATTTCAATTAGCAGAGCAAGCGTCACTTGTAAGCCGATAATAAGATTAAAGTAAACCATGCGTTTTCTGACGTGAAACTAAGTGTCACATCGACTTAAATATTACTACGTAAGGACAGGGCAAATAAAACAACATTCTTAACAGTTTTGTTCGTCCTCTGAGATAAATATAATAATAATTGTTATTATTTATTTCGGAATAAGTCTATATACATACAATTCAAAATTACAAAAGCACAAAAAATTACAATTCATTTAAAAGCAATTCATATCAATTATTAAAAATGTCAGAGATTGATTAAATTTAATGGATAAAAATGTCATAATTTAAAAAGTTAATTGTTAGTAAGTTCTAAATTTAAAGTTATCTAAATTCAAAACTATGTAGCAATAATCATATAAATTCTACACAAAATTAATAGTTCTGACAAGGATAATGTAAATTGAGACAGGTGGCGTTAATTTTGATCATCTCCTCGTTAGTTGATAAACTAGAATTCAAGTGATCAGATGTCATATCTTTATTGTGATATCTATTATCGAGACACGTTGCGTCTAACATGAGGGGAAACCTCTGCAAATCTTGTTAGTACGTGTATCGCGTGATAGTTTTGAATCAAATTACCGAAATCTACGCGACATTTTCTGGAAGTTATGTCAATATATTGTTTAGACATATGATGGCTTAAGGTGGTTCGATTTCTATACAAACAATTTTTTGCCATTTATAAATAAATATAAATATCGTAGGACTATACACACAGCGCCATCTGGCCCCAAACTAAGCAGAGCTTGTGTGATGGAAGTCAGATAGAATACAACTGATAGAATACATAAATATATTTTTTTTTGTATATACATACTTATAATAATACATACAGTACACCCAGACACAGAACAAACATTTGTTTATATCACAAAATACTTGTCCTGGGTGGGAATCGAACATACGCCCTTCAGCTCTTGGAGCAGACATACTACCAATGAACCAACAGGGCTGTCATATATATGGTATGTGTATATATTTTTGGTTTCCCATCACTGTTTCATAATATTTCCGTGGCAATTCAAACAATACTCATATTATTGTAGGGTTTTAATTGTCGATGTTTTATTCCCTAGGATCGTGAGAGTCGTGACTGGCGTGGTTCTGCTAAGCTTTTAATCATTGCTTGGAAAAAAAACTACAGCACGACTCATTTGCACTGTGCTTCGACGATTTATTTAATTTTCTATATATTCATTATTTTACTCTTTCACGCAAAAACTACTGGACGAAATATGTTATGGCGGTAGCTGACACCCTGGATTTACACATAGGCTACTTTTTATCCTGAAAAAATGTAGCGGGTATCACCGCGGGGCGCGTTTGTATCTAAACGTATTAAAAGTTACCATTGCGAAATCCGTATTCATTTAGATTTCTCTGAATGTTTCAATCGTATAAATTGTAAACCTGTCTTACAAACTTACAAACTAAGAAATCCAGGGAAAGTAATTCTTGTAATTGTTTTGCCAACTGCTCGCGTAGTCAGTTTGCTTCTACAGCACTTGTCCAAGCAATGTGCAAATGACGTCATCTCGCAGATGTTACATTCATTACTTCTTATCTGTTCTACATAGGTATTTTGCATAATTGTACGTAGCGTAATATGTAGGTATGAGATATCTGATGGTTTGTGCAATTTTTTACGTTGAGCAAAAAAAGCTATTGAGACTTTGCAATTGATGTAACTGCCATTATATGCTGTAGGTATAGTATATACGTATAAGCATAAATACAACGTAAAGATAAAAATAATAAATAAATAAATATCGTAGGACATTACACACAGCGCCATCTGGTCCCAAACTAAGCAGAGCTTGTCTGATGGAAGTCAGAAAACTGATAGCATACATATATACTTTTTTTTTTGTAAATGCATAGATACTTATAATACATACAGACACGGAACAAACATTTATTGATAGATAAAATGTTTGTCCTGAGCGGGAATCGAACTCACGCCCTTCAGCTCAAAAGAAAAAAAAAAGATAAAGATACGTTTATTTGCTAAAACATCTGAAACATCTAACGGTGTGTTCCGGCAGCCTCACTTGAGAGTCAGTTCCATTTTAGGCCTGGTGTGCTTTACCATCTTCGACCACACCGTCATTTATCATCATGAGCTGTGGTCCAACACCCAGCCTGTCAACCATTAAAAAAAGTCTCAAAGTCCTTTTGCGGCAATACAAATACTACAAGTATTTGTAACCTACACAACTATTCCATGATAAACCACAGTGTAAAAATAACCCGCAATCGTCTAAAGCGGAAATACCACTGTAATGACAGCTCTCGACTACAATTTGCGTGTTCGTGACCGCTTCAGGGCTTCACTGTACACTCTACAGCAGCGATAGGTATACCGAGCAACGGAATATACTCGTTTTACATTGATATCAAACAGAGAAATAATTATCTATATATGCCTGGAAGAGGTATCTTTTAGCAAGGCAGCCAATTGTTTCCGAAGATTTGTTTGTTTCTTTGTTTTTCTACTCACAGTTCTGTGTATCGCTGCAATGATTAATGAACAGGTGTTATCTGTTAGCATCAGGAGAGCGTCTCGTTCGTCTCATTACTTTTACATTTGAAATTGAGTTTATTTATTCTACTGTATTAGATGTGCAGTCTTTAGTCTATTCTTCACACTTAGAAATCACAGTAAAAGTGATTCGAAAAGATTAGCTGCATGGCTTGTGCCGTAGATAAAATTGTCTTCGGTGAGGAAACGTATCAAAGTAGAATATGGAAAAGTCGGTCTCGTTTTCGCGAGTGGAAATACTTTTATCACGGCTCGTATGCCTGGCGAGTGATTGTTTTATCTTTTCCGTGCGTTGTAGTGAACAGATGTATAGTTTGTTCCGGCAGCCTCACTTGAGAGCCCGTTCCATTCCAGGCTAGGTGTGCTTTACCATCTTCGACCACACTCACTTAACACCAGGTGAGCTGTGGTCAAACACCAAGCCTGTCAACCATACAAAAAAAAAATTGTAGGCATACAGAATTTTTTTAAATAAAATTCTGAGCAATACATCGGGCACCAATAAGACGGTGAAAGACATTTCTTTTAATTTTCGGAAAATCTTAACTGAGCGATCTAGTAATACATACCTTTGTCGTTTTCTATTCAAAGATTTTTGTGATATTCCCATGAATGTAGTATTGAAACTGTTATAATTTTCTAAAAGTTATAAAAAATGTTATTATAGTTGGTGACTGTACCGATAGACGATGATAGAGCGATGGTTTAATCAGATCCACCGGGTGCTTCTAGTCTAACGAGGTTCCTCGGAATTCGCAATTTAGAATGTTCACAGGCCTGTTGAAGGGATTCTGAGAAATAGCTGCGGTTAGAAGCACTTTGTACCGAGGACCCTTTGAGGTAGCCCTGCTTTTTAACCGAATTTAAAAAAAGGGGAAGATTATCAATTCGTCGGTTTTTTTATGTATGTTTAGCGATTACTCGATTGGAAAACTCTTTTTTTTGTTTTAAAGAGTATACTTCCCTGTAGTTTAGTTATATTTAAATTATACAGAAATCGATCGTGCGGTTTTTAAAAAAATCAACAAAAATGTAAAAATTGTATACGTCGATGATATTTTGGTTTACTCGGAAACCTCGCTGTTTCATTGGAGCAGTGCGTTTAGTTCGCCTAAGAGTCATGGAGTCGGTTTTTTAAGTTGTAAATATATACACTACCAGATTAATAATGTAGAAATGACGGGACACATAGTGATGGGTGTAACATTGGGTGATGCTACAATGGAAACTACAGAGGCTCGGCAATAAATGATCCGGCAAGTCTTCGGATGGGTGACCGTCTCTGGTATCAAATGATTTGTTTATCAATCCAAAACAAATAGAGTTCATGTTGGCTGTTTAGTCAGCTCTAGTTATGTGCTGACTGAAGGCTTTTCACATTTACGCGTACTTTGATACCTACTGCGGTGGTAACCAAACGAGATCTACAACCTAGATTTTGTCGTATACCACTACATAAAAAGTGGCCTAATTTAAAATAGCACGATATAAAGTCGTTGATAATGGCTCTTAGTAGTTAGTGATAATGAAATATGTATTAAAAATGCATTTAAATGTTCATTACCATTCCACAAATATTACATATCTGTTATACTCAAAGTTCTGTGTACCGCTGCAATGGTCATGGACAGGCGTTATCTCTTACAATCAGGAGAGCGTCTCATTGGTCTCTATTAGATACTTTAACATTTGTTATGAACATTTAGCATCAACGACTTTATATCGTGCTATTTTAAATTAGCTTGTTCTAGAAACCGGAGGAGCCTTCGCCCCGTTATGTATAGCGTGATAATAACTGAACCTACGCATAAATTACAAGTAAACAAGCAATTAACTCCAATTGTCTGACCCTTTTGTCTCAGTACCAGTCTCAGTACACCGATTGTCCTTTGACTAAACTGTTTCTATAAACTTGGTAAAATTTGGTAAGAAAGTGGTATGTGTTACACGCCCTACAGCGCTTGAAACAGATATACTACCAATTACAGTGTCGGTTTTTTACGATAACTACCTCTGTTACTTTTCATACATCTATAAGCTAGGTGGCAAGAAAGCTACAATCTTTGAAAGTTAAGTTGTTACATAAACGTCTGTGATATGTTTATGTATAACGCGTAATGCATATTAGCGCACTTCCGGACGTCGAAACAAATATCGATAAATAGATGTTGCGAGTGAATCAGTTTCTTCTAGGCAAGCGTGCTCCACCGTAGATCGCATCTTCACTAACTTCTTAATTTCTGGCGATATTGCGGTGAAACGTAAGCCAATTTATAATGAAAAAAAAACGAAGTACTTTTCCTTTAGACACAACAGTCGAATAATTTTTCATAGTGAGTTCCTAATAATAATTTTGTTCATAATTATGGGTGCAACAAACCCCTTTCGGTTTAATTAAATCAAGGCTTATATCCTGTATAAACAGACTGATAAAAGTTTAGAAGACAATTTAAATGGTCACGCCCCAATAACGGTTCGCATCGATTTATTTATGATCGGTTATAAATAGCAATATGTTCTGCCAATAACCAAAAAAGTGATGTGATTATTTTTAGTTAAAAGTGTACTCAAAAGTACTTTTTCCTATTCCAGACCTTCAAACTTACCAGCAAAATGCACGGAGGAGGCGCTTCGCCATAAGGCGGAGCATGCTCGTATGGTGGAAGCGGCGAGAAGACGCGTCGAGAGGGAAGCGGCGGCTAGACTCGCTAGGATGCAGCACTCACTGAGACTGGAGGAGCGACTGGCGAAACACGCGCGGGAGTGGACTCAGAACATACTACCCGACTGGCAAAACCAGTAAGTTTAAATAAAACCGAATGGAAGGGTACTTATTAGGGAATAGTGACGAAGTTGTTACTGTTTAGACTTAAACCGATGCTGGATTTCTTTTCTGAAAAGAGTTTAATTTCATTTTCAGCCGTGGCAAACACAAAAAATATTTTAATCTCCCAAAATGTATTATGAAATCCTGTTCTGAAGGCAGATAATTTTATTTAGACAAAATAGCATTCGATTAGCGATAACGTTAATAGAAAAGCCATAAATATAAGTACGGGTTTGACATAAGCTGTCGTGTATAGTCGCTTATCGAATGTCACTTTGTCTACGTCGTCAGTATTATTTGGGTCGGTGGCTATTGTTTTTTTTAATCATAACAATAATTGATAAATAAACAATATCTCGACAGTGGGGCAATACAGGTTATCCAAAAAAAGTTAAAAGTAAGTAAGTAAGTTTAAAGTTACTTCACAATAAATTAGTGAGATTTTTGTATAAAAATAATCGTGTGAAGTTTTCAGGGTTCATGTCTGTGTGTTAATACGTATGTGAGTTTCTTTATTCCACCACAAACTTTTAAATGCCTTAACAGATTTGGATGATATTTGGTAATTTTGGTAGGTAGCTGAGACTCTGGATTAGCACATAGGCTACTTTTTATCCCGAAAACATGTAGCGGGTTACACCGCGGGGCGCAGCTAGTTTTTTTTAAATTTTTTTGTGATAAATTAAACTCGTTTATATAAATAGTTATATCTTTAACCGCAAATTCACAAGCGTACGAGTATATATAAAACAATATTCAACAAAATGTTTTACACCAGCAATATTCTCAACAATGCACCATTCTCGTTATTGTGGCATTTCCAACGGCGCGTGAGAACAATAGTTATAATGACATGTTTAAGTTACACGTTCGTTCAATGTAAATAAGGGAAAAATTGTACCTACGTACTACTTGCAGGGCTATTGAGTCTCACAATCTAATGACTTAAAAAAGAACACCAATGCAGGCTGGCTTTGTTTTTTAAATCAAAGCTCTAGGTGTTTGAGCACACCTGATGTCAGGTGAAGGTGTGATCGAAGATGGTAAACACACCTAGCCTGGAATGGACAGACAGACAGCTCTCAAGTGAGGCTGTCGGAACACGCTGTTATATGCTTAGAGATAGATTTTCAACTTAAGTAAAAGTAGCCAGCCGCGTACTAGAAAGTATACCACTATGCTATGGTTTTCTTACGATGTTTTCCTTTATCGGTAGCTCAAAGTCATTGTTCGGCATGTGAACTGACCGCGCTAACCCCTGAGCTATCATCGCTACAAATTGGGCTACAATATTTCGGATTAAAACTTGCAATACTATAACATCTAGCGAAATAGGAGTGGAACAATTATGCTAGTGGCCGGAGACTGTGTAATGCGAGGCTTGCCTGTAGGGAGGAATGCACAAAACCTCCGAGCGGCACTAGTCCGGTTTCTTCGCTACAATGGACTATTAGTATCGACCAAGCGCTCGAAGAGTCATAATATAGAGTAATTTTAATTTCATTTTTGTCAAATTAAGAATATTTCTAAGTTTATGAGTTCTAGATTTTAAGTAAGATTAGGGGTTTTAATTAATAAGCAGTGTAAAATTACTTTAAATTAAGTCTCCTCGTCACTGTTGGAACTGGAACGACTGTTAAGCGGAAATAAACTAAATATAAACATTGAACATACACCAAACATAGCATAACTACGGAACCAGACAACTGATAAAATACTAATATTATATACAGCATGACTGGTAAGACACCTACGATACTCGATGACTTGATATTCGGCGATCATGTCATCATCATAATATTCAGCGATGTTTTTGAGCAAATTCATTATCTCACATTTATTTTTAAATAAATTAATTTAATGTTACAGGAAAAACGCAAAACATACCCTCGACCTTTGGTGGAGCGGGCTCCCCCCCGCGATCCGCGGCCGAGTCTGGCAACTAGCCATCGAGAACAAACTGAAAATCTCACACGACATGTACCTCGACTTCGTTGCTAAGGCAAAGCAAAAACTACACGAAGCACAATTAAGAAGAAAACATTTAAAAATCAACCGATCATGCGGCTGTCAGAACCAGAATAAAAGCAACGAAAACATAGCCATTGAAAACCCTGAGGAGATAAAATCTAACAGGCTAAGCATACCCAGAAACTATAGCGAACAGAATTTGAAATGTCAAGCGGCTGAAGCGCCACAGAAATGCTGTTCTAAATCGAACCCTAATCTGTTGGAATATAGTGATGAATGTTCGATGGAGTTGATACAGCTAGATATCGCGCGGACGTTTCCTCATTTGTGTATTTTCCAGCCAGGCGGTCCGTATTTTGATGTGTTGCACGAACTGTTGGCGGCCTATGTCTGCTACAGGCCGGATATCGGATACATTCAGGTGAGAATCAGGCTCTTTGCAATTTTTTACGCTTTACAACTCTTTATTTTGTTGGGCGGTGATTGGAACCAGTGAAGATAAGCATTGATACACACTAAATCAAATAGGCGTGTTGTAACTTAACTACTTTTCTTCCCCAGGGCATGTCGTTTATAGCCGCTGTACTGATATTAAACATGGAGGCGCCACAAGCGTTTGTCTGCTTCGCCAACCTGCTGGACGGGCCCGTGCTTCGGGCGGCATTCACGAGAGACGGCGGCGCTATGCAGGTACCTACATTTATATAATAAAACCACAAATGACAAGTTTTTGTTATCATACTACTAGCGCCATCTAGTGACACACGTAAACTTTATGGCGGGCAAGGCTTTTATCAGCTTTGTTAACTTCCCAACTGATGATTTAAAAAAAGATTTTATTCATAAATTTCCAGGCTATACTAAGTTTAAAGAGGGTCAATACTTTTTGTTACCATACTAATAGCGTCATCTCTAGTGACACGGAGGTAAACGTTCTGGTGGACATACATAGTCCAGTTATGCTTGGTGAAGTTTTGGAAGCAACACGAAAAGTAAAGTTACCACATTAACTAAATTACTTTTGCGCGTAATTCGGCTTTTTATGATAAAAACATCACTGTTTGCAAACACTCGAAAAGACATAATTGTTCTGCTGAAACGCATAATTAACTATTTTATTTCCTTTCCAGCGATTATGGAAAGCGTACACAACCCTTCTACATCACAACCTGCCCTCGTTAGCCGATGCGATCGCACCGGAACTATATTTGTTGGAGTGGCTTTACACGGCGTTTGCCAAGGCGATGCCGCTTGACGCTGCGTGCAGAGTTTGGGACGTCTTCCTAAGAGATGGCGACACTTTCCTCTTCAACACTGCTCTAGGTATGTGAATTTAGTATTAGGTCGTTTTAGAGTTAGCTTTTTGTTGGGCAATGGGCTTCACTCACATATTTCGTGTGGCATAAACCAAAATTAAAAAACCATAAAACCAAATATGATATAAATATGATAATGACGTACATTTTTGCGTAGTGAGACTAACTTTAAATCAACGTGTCTAAATGTTTAGAACGATTTTCTAAGAGATGGCGACACTTTCTTGCTAATGCTGCTTTAGATTTGTTTGTTTAGTTATTTATTGCTCATGTTTAGTTATTTATTGCTCATTTAAAACTAGATATCTAAAAATAATTTATAAATAATAAGGTATATGTTTATAAAATCATCGTTTTACTCAATAAATGTCGTAGAATATTTCAATCAGCGCCATCTATCCTCAAACTAAGCAAAGCTAACTGGATCACTGATATAATACATAATATGTGATTGATAATATGATATTGGTAATACTTTTTCTGTATTACTTATTCTGTGCTAATATAAAGGATATTCGAAGTTAAAGTAAAAATATGTCGCAGGTTTGATCCCAGACTAGGTGTATAACATATACTATCTTCGATCACAACGTCATTCAACATCAGGCGAGCTGTGATAACACACCTAGACAGTTTACCATTAATTTTTTTACCTAAACTGTTAACCATAATATATTTTTTTACTAAAATCACAAACCATAATTTTCAGGTATACTCCATCTGTACCAAGAGGAGCTAAAAGACATGGACTTCATATCGGCAGCACAGTTCCTAACGAAACTACCCGAAGATCTAGATCCGGAAGCGTTATTCAAGAGCATATCAACCGTCTCCATGACTTTAGACGGAATGTCCTTCGAAGAGCTGGCGTCTTCGTATGACGTGGAGACCAGTATAGATGGCGATATAAGATTATGATACAGGCATTGGACATTTTGGGATTTGGTAGATGCGTTAGCTTTCAGGGTCAAATAGTAACAGAAGTTATGTTGATAACGTTGGTAAGTGTTGTGAATTTAAAAATTAACTTTTGATTTTACACGTGTTTTAGATATATTTGGTACGAACAGCGCGCCCCGGCTTCGCACGGGAAAACAAAACTCGATTAACTATACATATATGCAGCCTATGTCACTCAGTGATGATGTAACATTCTAATGATGAAGTAATTATTATTCAGATCGGTCCAGTAGTTTCAGAGCCTATTCATTACAAACAAATAAAAAATCAAATCTTTCCTCTTTATAATTAGTGTAGATAGGTAGATACTCACTGTTTATATAAATTTAAAATGATATAAAAATTTAATTTGATTTGATATGCGAAAGAAAAGAAAATATGTTAGATATTGTACACTGATCTTAATAACTGTTTTAAATAAAAACCATTAAGATAGTTTCTCTTGCTTTACATATATTTTGTTAACTATGAGTATTTACAAGCGATCGGGAACGACAATTACGGACCAACCAGTGTAAAAGACAGGGAAATGTATTCTATCTCTTTCCGACGGCAGTTCGTGATACAAAAGCTGGGAAGCAAGCCCTTAAACCAGTCTATTAGATTTGATATGTATAAGGTTGTTGGTATAAATGTAGATAATTGTTATATATGTATAGTAATATATAGGGTTACGTGCAAAGGTGCTAAGCTAAAAGAAAAACGGCGAAATCTAGATCGAATCACATTCTATGAAAGAACTGTTTTTTTTTGCGTTTAATCTTAATGTTGTTTGTATTAGCGAGTAACTATAATGACTTCCTGTCGGCTTAGTATCACCGTTACGCGTAACCTCGTATATAATCAAATTGAACCAAGGGCTGTGCCTATGGATATACATTCTGTTGTGTACTGTTATTGATATGTAATGGGTTTTTATGATCTTGCCTGATGTTTGAAAAAAAAAACATCGTCAAAGTGTACCTTTATCAACCATTCTATAAATGGACAGTTCGTAAGTTATTATCTACTTCTCGTTTCATCTCGATGTGTAACAAAAAATAGACTAAAATAGATTCTAGCGACACCGCATACATCCAAATCTGTTCAGGCATTTATATGTTATGATGGAATAAAGAAACTCACATGAATACGGACATAAACCTGAAAACATTCACCTTTTTGGCAGTCGTGTAATTATACAAAACCTCCTTATCAGAAGTCTTTGAAAAACGATGCCATTACGAATAGATTGCTACTTAACTATTTAACACTTTAAAATCGAAGGCGAACACAAATTATGTTTGTATAACATAACCTAAATAGAGTTGTAGCATAGAGATTAAACTGTATATAAAATCAAATAGTTATGTAGTTATATAATCTCAACCTAGTTAACTAACATAAAGTAAATCTAGGGGTTGAGACTGCGTATGTACAAGCACGAATTTTTTAAATTTAATATTTTTCACTCGATGTTATTCTGTGATTATTATTTAGAAATCAAATAAAATCACTATTATTAAATAATTATTTTATAGATTTTTTTATTCATTACTGTTCTGTTTCATTTATTTGAGAATTACATAGTCGTATTTATTTCAGTTACATTTAAGAAATCACAAATTTTATACTAGGGTTATCAAATGTACCACTCATTACATTTAAACCTATCATTGATAAATAGCCTCCATTTCTTTTCACCTCAATATATGAACAAGGGCTCACCGGAAGACCAGCGCTGGTCATACCAATTAGTATGATCAGTATTATGCTGCGGTGAGCACCTATTTTGTGACTGTTTGTCTCTATTCGTTGTTATTTTTGTTTTTTTTTGTTCTATGTTACAAAATAAAATTATTTTCTTTCTTTCTTTCTTTAGAAATGAAGGGCAACAGAAAATATTTACTTTCTCATTATAATAGCACATAGTTTGGAGGCAAGTTTTGGTAGATATTTTTTATTAGTGTTTGCATCCAGTTAGAACGATTATATTAAAAACATATCATATTGTTTAGATAAAATTATATATTTATCTCGGTACCTGTTATTGTAGATATTATAAATTAATAATTATCGAATAATAATTTAATTACAATTAATATCTTTAAGATGAAATAAGATACAATTATGAAAGTAAGTTGATTTTTGTCTGTTTAAGTATCAAATATAATTTCAATTCTCAATATTAATAGCATGCCATAATACAATTACTTTCTATAATTTCTCTTACAAATAAAACAATTATACTCTTAATAGAATTTAAATATTTATATTATCAACAACTTTTTTAACCTAGACCTAGTTTTGTAAATATTAATGTTTCGTCAATTTAATTTTGATGGCAGAAATATAGAATTTATTCATTAAAGTCATTGTACATCGGTTGATTTCTTTCTTTTTCACGATTAAACGCCTGAATTAATTTTATAGGATACATTGGAACCATCAGCAGAAATACAGTGTGACTACGATTATTTAACTCGCTGTTATTTAACGCGGTGTAGTCTGCCTGTATGATATGTATGTACATATATACATACATACAGACAAACTTTATTATATTACTTTAATGTTTTAAATGATGTATGTTTTAATGTTGTTAATGTTTTCTAAAGTAATGAATTGAATAAATTCTGTACTTCTGCCCGTCATCTTGTATAATCTAAAGTAATTTTAATATGGAACTAACCAACGAGTAGTGAACCGGCCTAATATTTAATAAAATATCGAAATTAACTTTCGAACTAGTTACTAATTATATTTAAATCTATGATAATATGCTTAATCTATTGATGACTATATTGTGTGTCTAAAATATTTAAAAACAAATAGTTTTTTTTAGAAGTAAATATCTATGCATCGTTATAGACTTAAAATATACCATATTATTTAGTTTTATTCACCTTTTACCCCATTGTCCTACGTGAGTGAAGAACAAAGACAAGGCGCGACGCGACGCGATGCAACTGGCGAATCAGAGACCCAGATTGACATATGGTGTCGATATGTCACGTGGATAGCTTATGTCAATCCAGTACATATTTGGCTTTACTATTAGCGTTATCGCTAATTGAATATACTAATTTACCTACTTTGTCTAGGCCCTCAGTACAGAACGCGTAACCTGGTCCCCGCGACAATGTAAGCTATGTATAAGAACAATGGTTCTGATATTTTCGCATCGCGTAGCACCGTATAGCATTGCCTCGTTTGTCGTCCACGTAGGACAACGGTTAAATAATATTCATAATAATTATGTTGTACTTCGTATTATTTTATGCATATATTTAAACAGTGTGAGGTACGTCTCTACACAGTATTGTATTATTTTGTGTTCTAAAATAACATTAAACTGGGATACATTTATTTACTCTATAAATAATAATATACTTAGATATTTTATTGATATATACCTATTTTAGTATAGGATTTAGTAATAATTAAATTAAATACGTTTTAGATTGCTTGTAAATATATTGAAAAAATACTTAGTGGTATGAGAGCTCTATGAATCAAGTAATGATTGAAAATGTTATAATAAATTCAGAAAATTGTAACGTATTTTGAAAAAAATTAAATGTCAAACCCAGCTTTAGGTTTCATGTGATAAAATTCATATTATATTATATAACGTGATCTTGCCTCAGTTTTTATATCTTTTACGTAAATGTAATATTATATGTGTACTATTTATTTCTACTTACATAGTTATATAGTACATTGTAGCGATGATAGCTCGGTGGTTAACGCGGTTAGACTTTACGCCGAGGGGCGTGGGTTCAAATCCCAAAAAGAAGCTTTAACTGATGAAGAAAAACATCGTAAAGATACCGTAGCAAGTCAAAAACCTGCCGCCAAGCATCTAACGGTGTGTACCGGCAGCTTCGCTTGTTAGCCATTTCTCATTTGAGGCTAAGTAAATTCGCTATCTTCAACCACACCATCACTTAAAAATCAGGTGAGGTGTGATCTAACACAAGTAAAATAAAAATAAATATAAAGTTTGGCAAACTTTGCCGCTAAAAAGTTTTTAAAACGTATATTTTGGGTAAAATGCAATATTACATAAATTCTAAACTATCACAAAATTTCGTGTTGTAATAACGTATTATAAAAGCTATAGGAATTTTATAGGGCAAATACGCAATTAGATCATTTTTACTAAAATTAAAACTGATAATATTCTCACAGGGCCAATGTAGGCTGTCAATGTCAAAACATGCCAACGTTTTTTTCAAACAAAAATGTATTTTGTTGTAAACAATAAATTTTTATTGGCTTATGCACGTTCATAACTGACATCAATTTCCGGACACAATTTACCATTTTTTTCTGATACTTTTATTCAAACACCCGCCCCGGCTTCGCACGGGTGCAATGTAGATACTAATGTGGTGCATATGCAAGTATTATACATATAAACCTTCCTTATGAATCACTCTATCTATTGACAGCCCTGTTGGCACATTGATAGCATGTCTGCTTCAAGAGCTGTGGGGCGTGGGTTCGATTCCCACCCAGGACAAGCATTTTGTGATATAAAACCAAATGTTTGTTCTGTGTCTGGGTGTACTGTATGTATTATAAGTATGTATTTACAAAAAAAAAGTATTTAAGTATTCTATCAGTTATCTGACTCCCATAGTACAAGCTTTGCTTAGTTTGGGGCCAGATGGCGCTGTGTGTAATGTCCTACGATATTTATTATATTATTTAAAAAAAACCGCATCAGAATCCTTTTCGTAGTTTTAAATATCTAAGTTACATAGGGACAGAGGGGTGCGACTTTGTTTTATACTATGTAATTTACTGTAATTCGTAATTTTATAAGATTTACCATATTGTCGTTTCGATAGTGTAATACGATGTAATTTTATTCCCCTTGCTATTTTCCTTTAACTTCTCGTTGTGCGACATAATTATGATATGTTACGATCTGTGCGACTGATATTATAATTATTAAATAATAATAATGAATGCCATCTCAATAAATAGTAAAATTATGTTATTAATCGTGTAAATATAGCTAAGGTTTATGTAAACGAATAATTAAGCCCCAAATCATTAAGATAATTTTAATTTAATTGAAATAAACATTTGAAATTTAATATGGCTTTTAATTTTAACTTTAGGTCTTATTTTATGGTAAAAATTCATTTTGGTTTGGACACATTTTATGGTAACTTGGAGTTATATATTTAGTCAGCCTGACAGCCCTGTTGGTTCATTGATAGAATGTCTGCTTCAAGAGCTATAGGGCGTGGGTTCGATTCCCACCCAGGACAAACATTGTGTGGTATAAGCAAATGTGTGTTCTACGTCTGGGTGTACTGATGTATGTATTAAAGTACGCGCTTACAAAAAAAAAACTATTTAAGTATTCTATCTGATAACTGATTTCCATAGTACAAGCTTTGCTTAGTTTGAGGTCAGATGACGCTGTCTGTAATGTCCTACAATATTTATTTATTGAATAAATAATTAGTTAAAATTAATGTAATTGTTTTAGTACCTACTTAGAGAATGCCCCGAGACTCGCTCGCGCCTCATCGCATATCTGCCAAAGAACACCGGCTGTGACAAGCAACAATGTAACAGATTATGAATAAAATCTCGTATCGGCTGAGTAGCCAGCTCTAGTGTCAGAGTTGACATGCCGCCCGAAGGCCTTAAAGATTACTTTTATATAAATACTAGCAGAAGCCTCGCGGTTTCACCTGCGTACTTCCCGTTACCGTGGGAATACTGGGATAAAAAGTAGCCTATGTCACCCGGGGATAGTGTAGCTTCCCAACGGTCAAAGAATTTTTGAAGTAGTCTCGGAGCCTATTCAACAAATCTTTCCTCTGTATAGTAGTATAGATAGATAGAGCAAACAACCAAAAAAAACGTTAGCGCTCAGAAAGAAATACTCACTGTCACCCATCCAAACACTGACCGGATTGTCTGTTGTGATCGTTTGAAGACGCTAACAGCATTATTCAAATAATCACTTAACATCAGGTGAGCTGTGATCAAACACTTAATCTGTCACTCATAAGAGGCAAGCTACGTCATGAGCACTACAAATGTGTATTTATTTATGACGATTATAGAGATAAATCATAGAGGATATCCCTATTGTCTCCGAAAACTAAACAATGATGGTAATGATGTCGGGCCATGATTTCACAACAGCACCCGGTTTGCGCAATACAAACTATCATTTCATGATACGTGCCATCCTACGCACATGCCTACCTCAATCCATTTAACTTAGCCCGTATTTTGCTAGTGTTCATGTTACAAGTCACTTCAAAAATTTTAAATATGCCATTAAATGACTTTTATAACACTGATTACATGTCAACACAAAAATGTCAAAATAAGGTATGTCAACATATTATATACCTACATGTTTATATTAAACGTTATAAAATAAAAAGTTCCTAGCCTGGAATGGAACTAGCTCAAGTGAGGCTGCCGGAACACACCGTTAGATGCTTGGCGGCAGATTTTCAACTTGAGGGTGGTAGCTAGCCAGCCGAGTACCAGAAAGCACCCTACCTTTCATCAAGTTATCAAGTTTTAGGGGTTTGAACTCAAGCCCTTCGGCATGCGAACCGAATGCGCTAATCAGTATAATATCACCGCTACAATCATGCTCAAAAGTTCTATTGAACATTTCATTGCATGATTCTAGCCTAAATTATCATTTCACTAGAAAAAGAAACATGATGCAAACTAAATATTTTTGGTGTCGTATGCGAATTTTTACCACTTGCGTCACTGTTACGCCCCTCTGACGTCAACTGGAACGCCACAGAATATAATCTACGGTCTGTACTGCACAGCTATAAGTTTGGGTTGTACTAAGCCGAAAGGGCGTCCATTGTAATCATCATTATGAATTAAATTTAATTTTTACTGACTTAATTATAATTTATAAAATGTATAACAAGAATATAATTGACTTGCTACACTATTAAATTAGAATAAAAACTTGTAACGATAAATGTAAATTGTTTTGAATAAATGAAGTGAAATGAAATGAATTTTACCATGGGCGTTGTTCTGGAGCAAAGATAAAAACAGGCTAGCGAAAAAAAATATGTAGTAGTTCCACAACCTTGTTGGCTCATTGGTAGTATATTATCTTCTTTAAGAGCTGTAGGGAGTGGGCTCGATTCCCACCCCGGAAAAACATTTTGTGGTACAAGCAAATATGTATTCTGTGTCTGGATGTTCTGATGTTTATAAGTAAATACCAGTAGTAGTAGTGTGTAGTGTGTGTGTGTGTGTGTAGTTTAGTAGTAGTACCTACAAAAAAAAGTACTCAAGTATTCTATCAGTTATCTGACTTAGTTTCGGGTTAAATGGCGGTATGAGTAATATCCTACGATATTTATTTGAAGAGCTGCAGGGTGTGGGATCGATTCCCACTTAGGACTAACATTTTGTAAAACGATGTTTTCTCTGTGTCTGGATGTTCTGTGTAATTATATGTTTACAAAAAGGTATACAAAATTATTCTAGCAGCTATTTGTTTCCCATTGTACAATCTTTACTTAATTTGGGGCTAAATCGTTCAAGGATCAATAACCTGTTTTAACACAGACAGTTAACTTTTTTCCACGGTTCCAAAGTTGTAGCCATAGTAAAAGTAGTTCATAATTATGAGTAGGTACTACCCATTACCCATACCCAGTACCCATTTTCAGCTCAGTGCACCTCAAGCATAATGCCCCTGTACATATTAATACATTTCTAATATTACCTAGATAAGTGAACTAGTAAATGATAACTTTGTCAACTTGATTTGTTCAAATAACATAATAAGAGATAGGTACCCTGACCAGGAGTCAGGGTTTCGATAACTTGTAACTTAGGTTATCTCATTTCAAACAATTTCTGAGAAGGCAGAAGCTTTCGTTTATGTCGAGGGTTCTGCCGAATATATACCAATATAAAACAATAGAAGTATAATTCATATAAAATACAAAAAAAAAAGGAAATAAATAATATTAGAAAAGTCCATACGACACAGTCATAGTTTTTTTTAAATGATTAAATAATCGAAATGTTCAAGTAAACAAAATGTTAACTACACAAAAAAAAATTATGTAATACCTGACTAAACTAAAACTAATAAAATTTCTATTTATGTGTCTCTTATGTTACATATTTGTTTTGATATTCATTTATTTGACGGAGTAGTTTTTTTCATGTGTTTGACCACAACTCGCCTGATGGTAAGCGATGATGCGATCTAAGACGGTAAACAAACCGAGCCTGGGAAATGCTAGAACACACTGTTATGGGCTTGACGGCTGATTTTCAACTTGAGTACTTGAGAGAGAAAAGTACGTACCTTGCTATGGTTTTCTTAAACTTCCTATTCCTATCCTACCACGCTAACCACTAAAATAATACAAAAATATATAATAAAAAACATTGCTAAATAAAATATAATAAGCTAAGCATTGCCATCCAGCGTGGCATTGCTGCCAGAATTCTGGCCACATATCCCTCTGACGGACTTTTAGATTAAGTTTTTTGTATAAATTTTGTAAATAGTATTAATTTAAGGGTTTATTGTTTAATAAATAAACCTGCATGGAATAAAAAATATTTGATTAATTCGTTTTTTAGGCACCAATAAGATTTTTCATCAACATATTTGTGAGCGAGATAACCATACCTGAAGCAAGGCATAAATACTTTGATTAAGTCGTTATTTAAGACAAAAATATTTAAATTTTAGTAACTTGTAATTCAGCAAAACTTTATGCAGTAAATCATTATCAAATATAAATTTCTACTAATGTTCACAACATGCACAAAATGGTCGCAAAACATTTTTAAATACTTGTCTGACACGGTTAGATAGGTTTACCTACTCCCAATTAACTGTAGGTAATAAACTAGTTAAATATACATCACGTTTTATCCAACTACTATACGCACATTTAAAATGTTAGGTATTAGTTTTTAATTCCTGCCTTCAGTCAAACCAGTTCATGTGAACTACGTGTCATAGGTAGACATTACAAATGCATGAATCAAACTTACTTAATCAATAAGTCCGTCGACCAATCAGGCGTAAAGTCTAAAGAACATTTCAATAGGAACAAAAGAACATTATTCATGTTCATTCATCTCATACGGGACCCTAACTAAACAATACCTAAGTGCTAGTCGGTCCAGCTGGCAAAACAGGGGTCCGAGACACAGTTTAGTCGAGACACGGACTGCGCATGCGTATGTCTGACTCTAGTGGTGTCATCAGTATAACATAACCACGAGGACTCGAGTAAACACCGAATCTTTTCCATTTATAAACTATTTACGTTATTTTTTTTGTGAAAAATGGCAGAAGAGAAGAAAGCTAGTGAGCCTAGTGAAACTATAGGACTACTCGAGAAAAAGGTAAGCGATTTGCTATTATATTTTACGTAGGTGATGTAATGTCAAGCAGAGGTCGTGAGCTGTTTTTGTGAGTTCACAACCTAGTGTATAGTTATAAGAATGATTTTAGCTTGAATTTTCTACCGAACGGTGTGTTAAAATTTTCTACTGTTTTTAGGTAAATTCTGTTGATCAGTTTACAAGTCGCTAAGTGCCAAATAAGTAGGTATTGATGTTTCTATTTCTATCTAATTAGTATCGCGTTTGCCATCCGGATACGCAAACAATTTGCGTACAAAGTATGTTTGTAGAGTCGTTAGCACTGCAATAGGACGGGAACGGCATTTTCCATGCAAGGCAATAAGGGGAAAACTTGTTTGCTGTTTGAGACTATTTGACGTCAAATTAATTCATTGTAAATGCGTATTTTCATTGTGAAAAGTTATAAATAATTAGATTTGCATATTATCCACTTGTGAAATATGTACATTAAGCCAGTGGTATGAATTTTAAAATCTGTAAGAACCTACACCTCGAAAACCCCATTGATGCATTGATGATGAATGATGAAGGATTGAACCCACAATCTCAAGAATGTGAGTCCTCTTCAGGCATTTTCAATATAAAATCTAAAAGAATATTGACTAAAGAAGCACTAGAATAATGTGTTCATGTTATGCCTGTAAAGGCGTAGGTACAAATCAGAGTTGGCAACACACATTATTACTAATAACGTTGCATTTTTACGCAAGGTCACAAATAAAAAAATAAATTTATACATTGAAAAAAACAAAGAGTATTGTCAATCAAATGATTACAATGTAAATGTAAACATTTACCATAATGTATCGGTTCTACGACAGACATGCCCACTTGTCCAGCCCACAGTGGACTGGACAAGTGGACAAGCTTGCCAATACGCTGAATTATGTCTGTGACTTCTTTACTTTAGCGGATTACTTCGTTCCGGGTACAATTCCACAGGGTAACTCTAAACTTAACTCGTTAAGCGACTTCGAACTCGTAAACTGAACCAACTGTGAAGTCCATGATTCGGCACCGTAGGTCATGACGTAGGCCGGCAGTGCGCACTGGTTGAAGTGGTTTTGAGACTGTGGAATAGGCGACTAAAAGACGTAATTTTCCGAATGCTGCCAGCTGACTCCTTTTAATATAACTCTCAAAATTGCTTTAACTGAGCAATTTGTAGCGTGGAACCATTTATGGAAATTGGTTATTTGCAAATCGTGGCTAAGAGAATGATGTATGTAGTAGGTAGTTGTACCTACTCACCATTGAAATTGATACCACGTCCAGTTTTAATACACTGGTGCATGAAACAGGTTTTCCAGAACGTAGGTAGGTACATAGAAACAAATGAAATCATAAAGTTCAAATTCGAGTTTTACGAATCATTAGAAAATTAAACATTCACCAAAAAGCTTTATTTATAAAATTCCTTTTTATCTTTCACAATCGTAAAACTGCTAATTGCCATCTAGGTTATACCAATTAAGTGCCTGGCTAGTCTTAATCTATTATCTTGGCGAAGGTCAGTGCTAATTCAGTCTAATTAAAGAAACTATTTATATGCTGCCGTACCGACAACTAATTAATTATTTACCTTAGTAAAAAGGATTTCCCAATAAATTGCTGCTACTGACGACGTAATTAAAAAAAAACCCCCCATTCGAATAATATTATTATATCACCTAAAGGAAATTGCTCAGTGTAAAACCCTTTATGTTCAACGTTATAAATGTACCACATAATATGTTGCACTTTCTTCCAACTGTTTCTGATACTAGCTGAATGCTAGGTACTTGGTACGCGGTGCGGTAGAGCTCGGGCTTTGCCCTCCTATATGTTTAAACCTTGTATAAATCTGATTCGAAGCATCACGACATTATAAAAAAGATCAACTAAATTGGTTCAGCCGTTTTCAAGTTATGCAAAGTTATAAACTTACCAACGAATATAGTTTTGTCTTTAGTTCTGTAAATACATAGATATAGAAAATTATTTCTCGTGTGAACAATAAAGAGTTATCTTATTGTATAACATAGGTGTTACGACGTGTCTTCACTAAATACCGTAACAATTAGGTATGTTATGGAATGATCTGTGAAATCTTATTCAAAGAAAATAACTAAGTATTATACATGAGTAAATTCTAGTTGAAAACGTATACAGCACTATATAGTAGGTAATAAGATGATTTCGAACTTTGATACTTATTTTATTTTTGTATGTAGACATTTATTTTATCGTCTTTATCTCGTTTTGTAGAAATGTTGATAAACATTTAAATAATTATATTGATGTAAAGACTCCGGTTTTATGAATATCAAATAGGTTATCTTTGTCATACCTACTCAGATTTCTTAGTAATTTTGTTGTTTTGTAAGTTATAGTAATTGAACTATATTGACTTTTATGATGATATAATGTACAGGGTATTAAGCGTGGTGTGTAGAGACTAAGCCTAGTCATTATTAACAACTACTATGGGCACTACTCTGATAATGAGAAAAAAAATTGCTGCACATAGAAGCTCAAAGATTTTCGACCAAATGAAAATTATAAATAAATGTAGCAATAGACCAGTGGTTAGCGCGGTCGGTTTGCATGCCGAAAGGCGTGGGATCCAAGCCCAACAAGGAGCTTGAGCTGCCTGTGAAGGAAAACATCGTGAGGAAACCATAGCATGGTGGTAGGGTATTTTCTAGGACTCGGCTGGCTAGCTACCACTGTCAAGTTGAAAATTTGTCGCGAAACACCTAACGGTGTGTTCCGGCTGCATTACTTGACAGCCCGTTCTATTCCAGGCTAGGTGTGCTTTACCATCTTCGACCACACCGTCACTTAACATCAGATGATAAAATGGGAATCAAATCTACGCCTTACAGCTCTTGAAGCAGATAACTATGAAATCGGCTAACAGGACACGCAAATAGGATAACCAATTTAGTTTTATTTTTGCGAAATCAAAGTAATGATTATAATACGACTGAAAATTTTTGTCTGTAAATAAAATACAGTTTGTACCTACAGAAATTAGAACACTATGGCTTCTTTCAGGAAATACGACTGTGTTAAATTTGCCCTTCAGTTTCGCCTATATCTAATGAAGATGAGAATCTACGTCGAAAGTGTTTAAAAGATGGTGATGACAATCAAAGGCAAAGTTACGATATAGCGATGATAGCTCAGTGGTTAGGTTTACACGCCGAAGGACGTGGGCTCAAATCCCAACATTAAGTTTGAGCTCCAGTAAAGGAAAACATCGTGAGAAAATCAAAACATGGTGGGTACAGCGTTGACATTAACAGCATGGTTCATTGGTAGTATGTTTGTTTCAAGAGCCAAAGGGCGTGGGTTCAATTCCCACCCAGGACAAACAGTTTGTGGTATAAAAACAAATGTTTGTTCTGTGTCAAGATTTCAAATTATTCACGTTACTATAAAACTGCAAAACTATTTCATTTAATGGTAAACCCAAAAAAACTATTTCTCAGAGAGATACGAATGACTTGGTCGCACTATAACTACATATTACAATGAACCATTAACTTAATTGTAGAAGCTAACAAAGAAAACCAAGCAGTCTAAATGTTGTTTACGAATTCCAACAATATGACAAACCCGTCGCATAATTCCGTCATTATCATGTCATTGCAGTAAAAACACACGTACATAAACCGTTCTATATTTAGCCGCCTCACACAATAGATCTACTCAGATAATCTGTTTCAATGAGATGCATCCGGTAAAGCTAAGATCTAACGTGGGATCCTAAATTCTTGACGGCTCCAATCTTTGTCTTGTCCAACTACGAGTAGGTCGTTTTAATACATAACAGGCTTGCGTTGTGACCAACCTCTCAGGTGAGGTTCAGGAATACCTGGACTTGAAGATACCCATAGAAAGGGCGACAATAAACATTTCTCTGAAATGTTACAAGAGCATATTAGCTTACTGTCAGGCGAATCTTTTGCTTCGTTGCCGCTCTTTTCTGTATGAAATAATCGTCGAAAACGACGCGTCTAACCTATTTGAATTTCTTGGTTCAAGTTTGTGGCTATGGTTTTTTTTCAAGTATACCGTCAGATTTTCGTTAAAGGGAAACATCATCAGAAACCCTGTCGTACAGTTGCTAGCTTGTCGGTTTTCTACCGGATACATTTCGGAGAGTGTGCACTTGAACTGCACAATTTGGTTCCCTCTGCACCTTACTACAACCGGACGGCCAGACAAACGCGACCAAAACGTCATCCGTATATGGATGCTTCCCATGTACGCACAAAGCGTTTTGATTCCACATTTTTCATTCGCACAGCGAGGTTGTGGAACTCTCTGCCGGAGTCTGTGTTCTCTGTTAAGTACAATATGGGTGTCTTCATATTTAAAGTAAATAGGTTTCTTCTAGTTAAGCGTCCTCCATCTTAGACCACACTACTGCTTAATTTCAGGCAGAGTGTGGTCAAACGCGAACCTATTTTGAATGAAAAACAAAGTTTCAACTGGGGCTACGTAGCCCAAACAGCCTTCAGGGTCATTCTGATGCCCATCTCTAGAATTTTCAATGTTGATTGAAATTGCTCAACCGTAAAGATAAAATCACACTAATGTTATAAAGTGTAAAAATTTGTGTGTAAGCGAGTTTTTATGTTTGTCACTTCGTCACACTCAAACAGCTGGACCAATTTTGATGAAATTTATCCCGAAATAATGTAGTGTGCACGTAGGAACAGCGTGTAACACAGCGGGGCGCAGCTAGTTGTCTTATAAAGTAAACACTATTAATTTTAACATATCGCTCGCTTAACTATAAAAACACCTTATGACCTAATACTTTACTAAGTTCTGTTATATCATTTCCCAGGGTCTCAGATTGTTGATATCTCCAAGCAATTTTTAGTATTGCCTTTTATGGATACTGTGGATATTCGATTACCTTCGGAACTGGAATAAAGTGGGTCAATGTATACCATATACCTACTTAAATACATTGATGGGACCAATCGACCGAGTCACGAAAGCTGAAACCATTGGCAGAACTCACCAGACATCTAAGTAAACCATCTGCCAAACCACAAAATGAAATTCAAATTCCTTAATTATATGATATGAAAGAACGAAGTGAATCAAGATTTCGCTATTCATCCCGCGTTTTCATTCCCTATTATTTTGGTTTCACATAGGTATTACTATTTTCTGGTTAAGATTATTGTAAGGTTTGTCCTGGACTATATTCTGTCGTACGTAGGTTAGCCGATGTCATCAAAAAGGAATATATCCCTTTATTTGAAGATATCCCTATTGTATTTTTTGGGGGAACATGTACTCCGGTACAGAGATCCACATCCTCGTTGTGCAATAAAAAAAATGCGAAACTGAAGTTCTTTAAGCATCTGTGATTATACTATTAGGCCTTTGATTACAAACCTTTCTCTAAGCATTAGGTATATATCATGCAAAAATGGCGCTTTGTAGACTTTATTATTAATTTATTGGCGCGAGTGGAATCTAGTCGTGCGTTCCAGGGCACTTTTCGAAATGTATTCTATAAACAAGATAATTACTAGGCTGTTGAGACTAACCATCGAGTCTCAAAGTAATGAGTGCCAAAGCAGCGATGCCCCGGACTTTGTTTTCGTACTCAAAGTTCTGTGTATTGCTGCAATGGTCATGGACAGGCGTTATCTCTTATACTATCAGGAGAGCGTATCGTTCGTCTCATTACTTTTACATTTAAAAAAACCTATCAAGCTAGACTCGACCAATGTTTGTATAATTCTATTGTCAAATTTCTTCTGTATAATAGACCGTTGAATCGAATATGTAGGTTTATATTCGAATTGAATTGATTCACAGTTTGTTGGAATATAACTTAACCTGAAGCAAGAACAAACACGTTACACAAACGAGTGCATTCACATGCATCACGTCATCGTGCATTCTCGTTGCAAAAACTCGCCGGCAGGGATTTCCAAGTAGAAATTACCGCAAATCGGTGTTTTTGCATCGACGCAAACTGGTCTGATTGGTGCGTGTGGGGGCTCGGCGCACACACCTAGCGGTGGTCAAGGGGGATCAAGGTCGGTTTGTACGGGGCAAGTATCGCCACGTTAAGGGGCAAATCTATTTATAAAATAATTCTTTGATATTCTGTGGCAGAGGCTCGCACAAATTTATACATACGTACGTCGTACATACATTGTTTTTGTTGTAGGTGATTTGTTATGTTTCGTTTGTTTGACCGACAAGGGCTCACCGGAAGACGAGCGCTGGTCATACCGCTTAGTATGACCAGTATTATGCTGCGGTGAGCCCGTATTTTGTAACTGTTTGTTGTTTTTGTGTGTTCTATGGTGTTACTTAATAAAAAATCATTTTCTTTTCTTTCTTTACAAATAATCCTTTGTCAGTAGGATTTTATTGTCAATTGAATTCCATGTAAATATTCTTATCCAGATAAAACAATTGACTAATTCTTCTTAAAAGTATGAAACGAGTATAACTAAATTCTTTTGTCAATGAAATAAGATCGACAAACTTTTAGCATATTACAATTTTATTTTGCGAACACCAAATTTTTTTGCATTTATCAAATTAAAAAAAAATTCTAGCAAGCTCCATTTTTAAACTGATAAGTTTTAATGGACTTGCGTATTTTACTTTTGTCATCCTACTATGGCGATTGGCGTTATGTTACAATTTTTGTTCATAGAAATAGAAACATTTATAAGACATATTATTCATGGTATATCTCCCCTTTCTATACGTTTCTAGGTCAATATTCGAAAATATATCTGCGATTGTGCGTCGCTTTTGTGAAGTTCTGCGAAAGTCATCATTAATAACGGTACAATTGCAATGTTGATTGTCGATGAGATGAAAACTATCGTGTCGGCTATTGACCTGTACAAGGGCGGTAAAATTGTGCTAACTGTAAAGCATTAGGTATTAGTAAACTTTTCAAAATAATTTTATGGCGTATCGTTGATAAACAAGGACATTTGACACTGCGCAAGCTAGCCTCAAACTAAGTAAGCAAAAGTACCACATACCTAACTGATGTAGCGATGATAGCTCAGTGGTTAGCGCGATAGGTTCGCATGCCGAAGGTCGTGGGTTCAAACCCCAACAATGAGCTTGAGCTACCGGTGAAGGAAAACATCGTGAGGAAACCATAGCATGGTGGTAGGGTACTTTCTAGTACTCGGCTGGCTAGCTACCACCCTCAAGTTGAAAATCTGCCGCCAAGCATCTAACGGTGTGTTCCGGCAGCCTCACTTGAGAGCCAGTTCCATTCCAGGCTAGGTGTGCTTTACCATCTTCGACCACACCTTCAACATCAGGTGAGCTGTGGTAAAACAACTAGCCCGTCAACCATAAAAAAAATAACAATATATAATGCTTGTTTACTTTTTTTTGTAAAAACATATGTAGATACTTATAAAACAACCGACCTCAGAAAAAAATATGTGTAGTGTGTGGGAATCAAAGATTTTTACAAAATTATCATCACACGTCTTTTTTGTATTTACATATTCGTAGGTAAAAATTATATAAATTTTATAGATCAACAAAGTGAAAGAATTTTTGAAATCGGTCCCGTAGTTTTTGAGTTTATTCGTTACAAAAATCCAAAAATACAAATCTTTCCTCTTTATAATATAACTGTAGATTTAAGAATGGTTGCAAAAACAGCAGAAATTAGCTTATATTATAACAGTTGACTTGTATTTTATGTTAAAAGACACCAATAGCTGTGAATGTAGGTAGTTTATCGGACTCTTTCTAGTTCTAGAGCTCTAGACCTCGCTAGTGGATTGACTAGATTTATACATAAAGCTATTAATTAATATTTTATTCACATTTTTGACTGTATATCGAATACCTCCTAAAATAAATTGAAAAGTTACGCTGGCTGACTAATTATACGAACTAAAATTGGTAGCATATATTTCCAATGATTCATACGGATATTGTTTTAGCACGCAATTTCGCAGAAACATTGTATTTTGCAAATATGATTTGTTACCAAAACTATGTACATATTTGTTACTAACTAACTACACCTATACTACAACTATCATTATTTTAATGCTAGACACAGAAAAAGCCAATCATTAGCGTCATTTGTAAAATTGTCTTGGCGTAAAGGAATTTGTTTGGACTATTCCTACGGAATTAAATTTTTGTGATGACATTTTAACAACTGTAAGTACCAATTCGGTCCTTGTTGTTGTTGGTCTGACTTCTAAGGTGTGTTAGGTTTACGTATAGCTATACATATTGCCTATGTATAAACTATAATAATATGGTTGTCCAACTTGTACGCCGGTATCCTGTTAGAGAAATTAAGAATTTAGATGTAAATTATAGATGTTAGTTTTAATTTAGATGGGGAGGAATGTGGTGTATGTACACCAAGGAGTTTTTATACTTTTAATAAGTGGCCTGTTTTGTGTCGTGCGTTTCACGGATGGTGTTTTGTTTCGGCAGCGTCGTTGTCAAATAAAATATGGTTTGAAAAATTTTGTCTGTATTGTTTTAATTAAAATACACATTAATGGCAGTTATGGCTTTGATTCCCACTCATTCCTCACTCACTGGCTTTGAGACCAACATTTATGTAACAAATATAAAAGTTTGTTCCCTGTATTTAAGTGTAAATAATAATAATAAATAATAATGATTCCTATAAGTTTGCTTAGTTTAGGACTAGATGGGACTGTGTATAATTTCCAACGATATTTTTTTTTTAGATATCATAAGTAGTTTATACTTTTATATTCAGTAGCTTGACAAATCAACGCGTACTTGAAGCGAAAATTTTCTTTTATTTTTAATTTGTACTGCGCATTACATTGACGTAGGGTTTTCCGACATTCCTTTAGTAGGTAATTATGGTAAGGTTGCCCAACTTTCACTGTCCTTCGGCCGGCTCTGGGTGCAACCACAGGTGCATTAACAAGTTAACCATTATCTTTGTTCAATTTCGTACTGTAGGTATACTTTGTGTGGTTGCATTAAGATTTTACATTAAGCAAGTTTTACGATAAGTACCTAATAATGTGGAAATAACTAACAGTGTGCCTCGGAAATCCCCGCTGGTGCAAGATTCTTTCTTACATTTATATTCTTAGTTCAGACAAGTGCCACACTACTTTATTTTTTTTTAGTTTCGAGGGAGTGAAATGTTAACATTAGTTGAAGAATAAGTTTGAGGTCGTGATACAGTCTGTGGAAATTTTACTCAGCTCAAAACGTTTGTGGTGAGTTTTGGCGGGAACGCGGGAAGAGTCGTGTCGCTCCGTTGTATTTTTTTCTAAAGCTAGTGTTTTGTCGAGTGTTTATGCATAAAAATGGTGGTGTTTTATTCATAAAGTGCCGAGTTACAAGCGCAAGTGTGGGAAAATGATATAATGTGGTGAAACATGAATTTTCGTGTTGCTTCCAAAACTCCATCGAAGCTTTGTAGTAAAGTTGCCACTACTTTACTAAAGCATGACTAGAATTAACTGACACAAACTTGGACTTGACAAAGACGACTTTGACTATAAAACTAGCTACGATGGCACTTATTTAACTTTTGAAACTTGAAAATATATAATTACTTGACACTGGCAAATGCTAAAACGCGACGCCAAAACCAAAGAAAAAAAAAAAAAAACGTTTGTGGTCGAGGGGGAACAAAGTGGAAACAAAAAAAAAACATGCACGAAATTTTCGATAGTAAATCTAATATGCTTACTATCAAATATTTCGATTCGTATACTTACGCAATGTATTGGGAAAATAAGTACGTGATTAAAGGGCCATATGTATGAATTTTATTGTCAGTGAAAAACTATTATGTATTCTTTGGTTAAACTTCAGGGAATCCCAGAAAAGTTGTTGAGCTCGATTGCAAATTTCGTAAGATGTATAAAACGGCCGGAAAATTATTTTGTTTAGGTACTTACTTGCATCAAAGTTATCTACATTTATCACCACACCTATGTACCTACTATGTGCCCAGTGTTTTTAACTCGATTTAAATTGCGTCATATAATCGATTGGAGTTGCATGCGATATCGATTTTACAAATCAATAACGTCAAACACAACGTGTGCATCTCGAGCTAACTAAATTTCCCAGCCTCAGGGCTGCTTTATGTCATGTCCTTTTTGTGATATTAATAAAGAGTTATTTTGTTGTATTGTTATTGTATTTTACAGGTATAGCTACAATAAAAATATTGTTAGAGATGTTTACCAGTAGAAGTTTGCCTTACACGTGTCATAATGCGAGTATAAATCACATATTAATAAAAAATAGTACCTACGTACGGGTAAAATATCGATGTATTTGTATGCGTGTATTTAGCGTTTTACAAGCGAATATTGTTGAATGAATGAATCTTCCCCCAATTACTATGTATAATTAAAATTGTACTACCATTCTTTTAATTTGAAAGGGGCTAGTATAAAATAGCTTTCGAAAATATGTAGTACATAAACGATTAAAAAAAACTAGCCTCTGCCTCAATCGGGCGCGAATGGAAATTGTACTACGTATTTTTACAGATTTTTATACCAACCTGTGCTCTGTAGAATATGTAAGTAGGTTCTAAAGTAGCTGCATTAATGTATTTTGTATTATCAAAAAGAAAAAAGAAGAAACATATTATTTTATAAAGGAAACAAATTCTTCGAAACTACTCTAAGTCTAAACATAGAAGTAGGTATATATGACTTCATTTGCTAGAAGATAATAAATCGCAATTCAATGCGATCTTCCGTTCGCCACTTTTCACAAAAGAAACTCGCAAATTATGAAAAAATATCATACAATGTGTCGTAAACCACAAAATTCGGCAACCCCCATTTACCATCTGTAAATATGTACAACAGCTAAACTAACAAAAAAAATGCTACTATTTAATTTTACGCTTTATTAAAAAATGCTGTAAAAAAAATTAAGAATTTCTTATTTATCTATCAAACAATACTCTACATAATTATGTCTTCAAACAAAAAAAAACAGCAATTCTGTGCATTTTTCCAAACGAGCCACGCGCATCATTTAGTGGGGTTTTTTGCGAATTAGAGCAGAAATCATTTGATATGATGTAACAAATTGAGGCTTCTTTGTAAGCTTTTATTATGTTATCTGTGAGAATTATACAATTTAATGCTTGTAAATAAGGAAGGCTGTTGTAATATCATATATATCGAGAGCCGTTCCTATAAACCTACCTCTTAGGGATTTAACAAATAAATGTACTAATAATAAAAATACTATAACAAGACGATCTTACCTCACCCTCAGTGCTCCAAGCTGCGTGATGCCAGCCAGTTTTTACGTTAAAGTATTTATTTGGATCAACAGACGCCACGAGTTCAGTTTATTTCGTGCTTGGATGTTAAACGGGCCTTTTTCTCGCGCAGCGCTGTCTTAACTCGGCAAAGTTTTGGCGGGAAACTGAAACTTTTTAATTTTGTAGTTTTTCATTTTTTTATTAACGTTGGATTTTTTTGGCCAGCGTTATTTTGATATTGCGCCAACGATTCAGTTACTTTCTTGATGTAGCGCATTCAAGGTTTCTGACGTGTTTTGTGTAGTGATAACAAAATAAATAACAATAGGAAATATTGAATTGACTCAGTTTAATGATATAAATGATGAGCAAAGAAAACATTGCAGACATAATTGGAAATATGGCAGACAAAGAGAAGTGTTTTTACGATAACAACGGATTTGTGATGACGGAAAAAAATGTTTGGACGAAAAAGGTAAGGATTTTTAACATACAAACGAGACATTTATGCAAAAATATTTTTTTTTAATTCGCCTTATGATATAAACAGTCATCTGGTTCAGATGTTCTTACCATGCCGTCTATGTTTGATTTACATTAAATCCACGTCCGGGATCACACTACAAACGGGATCTGCTTGCAATTGAAATGTCAAATGAATCTTATGTTTTATACAGAAACCTACTCACCGCGCTATTTTCAAAACAAATATGACTCGCTAAACATTATGCGTATAAAAAAATGTACTGAGACATAGTATAATTTTTCATTTTTTTATAGCAATGATAGCTCAGTGGTTAGCGTAGTAAGCGTGGGTTCAAACCCCAACAATGACCTTAAGCTGCCGGTGAATGAAACCATCTTAAGGAGACCATAGCGTGGTCGTAGAGAATTTACTCGGCTAGCTACCACACTCAAAATGTGCCGCCAAGCATCTAACGGTGTATTCCGGAAGTCTCACTTGAGAGCTTACAGTTCTATTCCAGGCTAGGCGTGATTACCATCTTCGACCACACTAACATCAGGTGAGTTGTAGTCAAACACCTAACCTGTTAAATATTAAAACAAAATTATAAAGTTTACACCCGCACGTAACTCTAAAGTTTCAAATCACAGTCAAAGTCTTCAGGATCTCATCGGACTCAAATTGGCCCGGACTACGACTAGTCTGAATCAAGCCTTACCTAAGTGTTAAGTGATTAGGAAGCTTGTCTATACGCATTATAAAACATAACATTGTAACTAATATATTACTAATCATAATGACGTAGCTACCTTTATACTGCATTACACCAGTTACTTTTGTAGTTAGCAAGGATTTTTAAATGATTACCCACTTCGGCATCGGCCTTGTTATTTCTGGGCGTCGTGGTGCGTAACGAGTGTAAATTAAAACGTTTCTCGATTCTAAGAAAACAATTTGAAATGTACCACATTAGCAACAGTAAACATTGTTTAATCCACTGAAGAGGTTTTACACATAGGTATATCAAGACCAGTCACCAATAACTCTTTCTATCTTCTTTTCCATCGATCTGCAGTGAGTAACGATGATAGGTCAGTGGTTAGCGTGGTCGGTTGTCACGCCGATGGGCATGATGGTGTTGGAAAACATCGTGAGGAAACCATAGCATGGTAGTAGAGTACTTATTTACTGTTACTCGGCTGGCTGGCTACGAACCGCAAGTTGAAAACCTGCCGTCAAATACTTAACGGTGTGTTCCCGTAGCTTCCCTTGAGAGCCAGTTCCAGCCCAGGCTAGTGTTATTTACCATCTTCGATCACACCGTCAACACCTAAACTGTCAACAGTAAAATAAATGCCATCAAAAACAAAACTTGTAAAAAACTAAGTCTAGCAACTCAGTTCTTCAACTGTAAAAAGTTGTGAGATCCATGTAATACCAAGTCGGTTACTTTATTCAGTCCCTGCTGGAGGGACCTTTTGTCTAAGTTATTACTACGTAATTAGTTAACCTAACGTCTTATAGTGACCATATCAATATTTAAAATCTTTTATGTAATAAATTAGATTAACTTGGCAATCGCACTATATAATCTTATTTAATATAAGATGACTGTATTACTTGTGAGATACATTGTGTTTTCATGCGATAGCCAACTGCTTCGAGAAAAGTATGGTACGGCAGTGCCGCTTTGTTGCATGACTTGGCGGGGGTACTGCCGTGCCCCCAGATAGACTCAAAATTTTTCAACACATATTAATTATTTCTGTGTTTTGGAATTCAATTTTTCTCATGTAAGTAATAAACGAAATCGATTGATTCAGGAATTAGGTTGTCTATTTTTATTACACTTTCTAGTGATCTGGGGGTTTTTAGAAATTTTCAACTTCTAAATGGTGACTTAAACATGCTAATGCTCATTAGCATTAGCATGTTTAAGTCACCATTAAATTCTCAGTCTCAGACATTATAAATTATTAAACAAAACGAGAACGAACTAAACAAAAATGAGACCTAGATTGGATTATAACAAACTAGACACAGGATATAGATGGACTAAATTAGTTTGCATTAATTTTCACATAATGTGCCTTCTGAAATATTTCATTGAGTAGTGGTTAATTTAATTTAATTTATAATTTCTTAAATCCCAATTATTATCTAACGACTTTTTTTAAATGTAATTGTAATGCACCTAGACATGCATAGTTTTGGAATGCAACACGGATCAAAAAATTGTGTAGGTATTTGTATTGTTGTGAATATTATTGCATTCTGTTTTGTGTGTTATGAAATAAATAAATAAATGACATATTTATTTTAAATTGAATTAATACTATTTTTGTACAAATAACTTTATCTAAAAGTCCGCCAGAGGAGGGATATGTGGCCAAAATGCTGGCAACATTGCCACGCTGGATGGCAATGCTTAGTGCATTATTTGGTCTTTGATAATATTAAATTTAAAATAGACTACGTAACTTGTTCGTGTTATTGAAAGGTTTCATTTTTAACCGACAAAAAAGAAGAAGGTTCTCAATTCGTCGGAATCTTTTTTTAATGTATGTTCCCCGATTACTCGAAGACGCTTGAGCCGATTCGAGAAATTCATTTTTTGTTTAAAAGGTTGTAATTACTTCTCAGGTGGTCTAATTGGCACCAAGTCAGGATCTGATGATGGGATCCCAGAAAAATCGATGGAAAACCTCAAATTTTATAGGGACACTACTCAGGCAGAGTGTGGTCAAACTCGAATCCATTTTGAATTAAAAAAATATTTAGATTTATTTTAAATATTTTCTTCTTCAGATTAATCCCATAGTAATTAGGTAGATGAAAAATCGGTTGAGTAGTTTCATTTTTAAACCATAATACCTAAAACCAAACCGTGTTTGAGCTTAGGGGAACAGAGTTGCTTTTTTAATTGTAAATTTATACTTGTTATCCATAAGCAAAAAAACATACAATTTAATGACACTGGTAAGCGATAAACAGTTTAATCTGCCTAATTTATTGTAGCGCCCGATTTCGATTATTTATATTTGCGCATCACGCATTTGGTCAAAACTGGTCTGGTCCAATATTCTGTACTGGAGCGACGAGTTCGCCTGTATAAATAACCAAACGAGGACCGTTTAACTGTGACAGTGTTAACGATAGCGCTACCGATCCGACAATAGTCTATATAGTATTAGACTATATTATATTGACAATGACTATAGTAAGTAAGTAATAGTCAAGAGCGTGTCGAATATGATGGTAAGGTTCAGTGAATGAAAAAAGGTTTTAAGTCCTGCAATAAAAACTTTATAATTACGGAAAACACATGTATTTCTTTTTAATCAAACCATTGATCAATAAATTTTAAAAAGGGTCATTGATTATTGTCATAACGTTAGGTAGGTACTTATAGCAAATTTCTTGAAGTTATCAGACATTATTTTACCTGTGGCAAACCGTGTTTCTTTGTACCTAAATAAAGGGACAAATAAAATTTTATCTCATATTTTTTTATCTCTAATTACCTAACTCAAAGGCTGATCCAATAATATTGACGCAATCAAAAGCTATAAGGAAAAGCCTAAGTCTGAATTGAGATTGTTTTAACTGCATTGTGTAACTCTAAAGAGTTGATGAGAATGATATTTGAGTAAACCTGTTTTTTTAATAAATCGTGTTTTTTATAAGTGAGTATGGAGATAAATGTAAATAAAAAGTAATGACATATGATATTGATTATACTATAATTTGGGTCTATTTAAATATAAGTATTACGTAACTACCCAATCTACATATTTTAAATTGAAGATTGTATAAATTGTATCTAAACTTTTATTCTAGATTTTTCTTTTATAAATATACAAAGTGGTCAGCTTTCATGTTCCGTTTTGTTCAGAGCAATGGTATGCTGTCTACCTTTAATGTTTTTTTTTTGTTTTTGTTATGTCTGAGTATTTTGTCGACATAGAACTAAAGCCACCGACATAGCTCAAAGAATCAGTAAGCTGAAGTGGCAGTGGGCCACATTTCTCGAAGAGCCGATAACCGATGGGGTAGACGAGTTCTTGAGTGGAGACCGCGTACAGGCAAGCGTAGTGTAGGGCACCCTGCGGCCAGGTGGTGTGACGACCTGCGTAAAGCGGCGGGAAAGCAATGGACGCAAAAAGCTGTCGACCGAGCTCAGTGGCGTGCATTGGGAGAGGCCTACGTCCAGCAGTGGACAGCGAAGGGCTGATGATGATGATGATGAT
Organism: Biston betularia; assembly: GCA_905404145.2. Taxonomy (NCBI): domain Eukaryota; kingdom Metazoa; phylum Arthropoda; class Insecta; order Lepidoptera; family Geometridae; genus Biston; species Biston betularia. Next base: position 1,886,204 of record FR989873.1, on the reverse strand, counting down.
GATGATGATGATGATGATGATGATGAGTATTTTGCATGTATTTTAACTAGTACTTTGGCGCGCGAGTGTATTCATGCGCACTTTCTTCCAGCGCGAGCGTTCTTTTTACATGACGCGACGCGATATATACCTACAGGGATTAGGAACATTTCCAAAAAAATGTTTTTCTCAAATCGAATCACAAAAACAAACGAAATTTTTCATCATCATGATTATTATTCCACTGATGGGTATAAAGAGACTAGCTGTTCTGCCTCAGTACTGTGCTAACCTAACCTAACCCAGTTCGAGAAAAATGTCTACCAAGATTGTCGATTTTTAACCGATTTCTCATGTTTTTGTAAATTTGCAACGAAAAACTGTGTCGCATTATTTTTGTAATTTAACACGACTTATACGTATTATTTTTCCCCATAGTTGTGTGCTCTTTACCTTAATCATAAATTTGTAAATCATGCTATTGAGTAAATATTTAGTTAAGTTATTATCAGATGTTCAATGTTATGGTTGATGATTCATTTTAAAATTGCTGTTCGTCGTAAAGTAGAAAATTTCCACTAAGTAATTAATTAAGCAATGGTTAAGTACCAGAGTATAGAGGTAGTAATTTATGACGACACATAGAATACTAAAGATTAAAGATTCGACGAAAGTGATACTTTATATGCTACTCCAAACAAATAATTTCCTTCGGTATGTAGTGTGGCATAGTATAGTTGTAATATTAATATTAATTGATAATTTTTTTTTTTTTTTTTAATAGTTGACAGTCTAGGTGTTTGACCACAGCTCACCTGATATTAAGTGAAGGTGTGGTCGAAGATGGTAAATCACATCTAGCCTGGAATGGAACTGGCTCTCAAGTGAGGCTGCCGGAACACACCGTCAGGTGCTTGGCGGCAGATTTTCAACTTGAGGGTGGTAGCTAGCCAGCCGAGTACTACAGTACCCTACCACCATGCTTAAGTGAGTCTTTCACACAACGCCATCTAGTACCAAACTAACCAAAGCTTGTACTATAGGAACCAAATTACTGATATAATACTTTTATACATATTTTTTGTAAATATTAAAATCTGCTGCGTAGCTTAAAAGGTCTCGTACAGACGGCGGGAAGCAACTGTTTTATACTATGTAGAGAAGAGAAGATACTATAGGTAGTAATTAGTGGAAACAAAGACATTTTTTATGGTTGACACTTGACAGGCTAAGTGTTGACCACAGCTCACTTGATGTTAAGTGACGGTGTGGTCGAAGATGGCAAACACACACAGCCTGGAATGTTACTGCGCTAACCACTGGGCTATTATCGCTACAAAACAATGTTTTAGCTTCACTCAGTAAATATCACAATACAAGGAACTAAATTGATTTGCAATCAATTTAATTAATTGTAGTAAGATTGCAGCCTTCGGCTTGCATTAAAAGATAAACAAACGGGTTGCTCAAACATTTCTAACATACTGTTTAAAGTACGAAGCCACTTGTTTAACCATAACAAGCCAGTGCAGATGTTTTGCCAAGTTAGCTGGACAAATCATAACAAAATTATCTGACAGACATTTGAGTCTTTGTTTCGATTATTATTACCAAGAATATAAATCTTACTTTCAGCAGGATTGTTTGGCTTGAAGGTCCTGGGATCGAATCCCATGACGCGCACCTCTATAATTGCTAAGGGCAATACGCACTTTGCCAGTGTAGTAAACTACGGTCCCTTACTCTTATCACAAGGAAAATAAGTCCAACCCCAACGGAGGGAAAGTTTCTAAATACAGAGCTGATTCGGAAGGATATACCTACATAGATTATATTTGCATGATGATAGGGTATTTTCTAGTAGGTACTCGGCTGGCTAGTTATCCCTAAGTTAAAAAACTGCCGCTAAGCACCTAACAGCACCTGTGAACCGGCAGCGTCACTCAAGAGCCGGTTTCATTCCAGGCTAGGTGTGCTGTACCATCTTCGACCACACCGTCACTTAACATCAGGGAAGCTGTGACAAACACCTAGCTTCTCAACTTAAAAAAGGGGCAATTTTTGTACTGCAAATAGATTTGTGTAGTTATGTAAGGTGTGCAAAATGGATCATTGTATTATTGCAAAAACAAAAATAAAACTTTTTTTTTAATGTAAAAGTAATGAGACGATCGATACGCTCTCCTGATAGTAAGAGATAACGCATGTCCATGACCATTGCATCAATACACAAAACTGTGAGTTGCAAAACAAAGCACGTGGCATCGCCGCTTTGGCGCTCATTGCTTTGAGACTTTCGATGGTTAGTCTCAATAGCCCTGTACTTTCGCTAGCTGCAGTACCCTTCAAACCGGAACAGAGTAATTTTTACACACTACTACTTGGCGGTAGAATATCTAAGTAAGTATTATAATAACTTAATAATAAAAAACGTTATTCTTCTGTCAAAGGTTTTTATTGTCAAATCGTTTTGGTCCTTCATAATACGTGCGGCCTTTGAAACTTCCTATTGCGTCGTTTTTGGATAAAAAAAGTAATATAGTTATTGATGAAAACATTTGTTACTACGCACTTAAGACCTTTACATATCAAATTATTTATATTGCCTAAACAACAAGCATATTTTTAATAAAATTCACATTTAAATTAGGTTATTACAGATCTAAATGTACCTACTTAAATTATGTGACGCATTTTGCCTTTTTTGATTTTATTATAATAAGAAGCTTTTTTTTTTAAAGTAAAATTAATGAGACGAACGATACGCTCTCCTGATGGTATGAGATAACGCATGACCATTGCAGCAATACACAGAACTTTGAGTAGCAAAACAAAGTCCTGGGCAACGCTGCTTTGGCGCTCATTACTTTGACACTTTCGATGGTTAGTCTCAACTAGTAATACGACCACCAATCATCCATCCATCTGGAAATATATTTAACTAGCGGACGCCTCGCGGTTTTACCCGCGTAGCTCCCGTTCCCGTGGGAATACAGGAATAAAAAGTAGCCTATGTCACCCGGGGATAGTGTAAGAACGGAGTTCCCAACGGTGAAAGAATTTTTGAAATCGGCCCAGTAGTTTTTGAGTTTATTCGTTACAAACATATAAAAATACAAATCTTTCCTCTTTATAATATTAGTATAGATAAGTATTTTAAAATCTGTACTCAAATGCTTAGGTATATAATTGTAACTTTTTTTGGACTTTTTGGATCGCATAATTATTGGTCTACCTCTCCTATTATTTGAGAGAATTTTGGCAATACCAAGCTATATGTGTGTATTTCTATTTATTCCTAACTAACAAGTTGCTTGCTTAACATCCTTGACAGTTTACAGTTATGATTAACACTATCCGTAGCCAGGTAGTGCTATTTACGAACCTACTTATAATAATGTAGATACGTAAGCAATAAGATGTTAAAATAAATAATATGTTATGACGAGTAAGTACCCACAACATTGCCCATAATAATACTTTTACTACAAAAACAGCAAAACCGGCTGACCGGGTAAATTTAAGAAGAGCAAAGAACCTAAACTCCTGGGTGGAAGACAAGTGTTTAAGGGCATAACGCCGCAAACAATGTTTACAATTAAAAAACCGACTCCATGACCCTTAGGCCAACTAAACGCACTGCTCTTATGAAACAGCGAGGTTTTAGAGTAAACAAAATACCATCGATGTATACAATTTTTTGAAATTTGTACATTTTAATGAGTTACACTGTTTATTGGGTCTTGTCAAACTATAGTAAACCAGTTGATGTATTCATGAAAAGTTCACCACAATAGCCCGAAAGACAACATTTTTATCGTTTAAATATATTTTATATCCCACTCACGCCTCCAAAAGATATACATATATGAATACATACATTTAACAGAGTTTCAGTTTAGTCACAATGGTTATCAAAGTTTGGCGCTAAATCTATCATCATAAGACTAAAGATTTTGCTAAAATTTAAACACAAATGTTTTAACATGTACAAGAAATGCGCAAGCGAAGTGACATTTTTAGCAGTAAATCAATTTTTATTTACTCAACCATAAAGTTAGTAATTAGCATAGCTTTTCTGGGGTCGATGAGATTTTACGCGTGCTCAATCTTAGACTACGTCAGGCTGGATGTAATCAAACAAGAACATATATAGACAAATACACAAATTACAAAAAAAAGAAAGAAAGAAATGAATGAATGAAAGATTTGATTGTTTGTTTGTATTGAATAGGCTCCGAAACTACTGGACCGATCTGAATTATTCTTTCATCATTAGAATGCTACATTATCACTGAGTGACGTAGGCTATATTTATATTGTTAATCGAACTTTGTTATCCCGTGCGAAGCCGGGAGGAACCGCTAGTTATGAATACAAAAACTTATAATCAGGTATACAAACAGCCAGGCCAACCTTAGAAATGTTTCCTCTTCATGTATCGCTTTATCTTTACCATTTTTACACATGTGGAAAAATAAAAGATTTGCTTTCAGTTTACATGACAAATGATACCTACTTAGTTATGCAAAACAATCTGCCATGTACCTACCTGTTAGTCATCTAATTTTCAGTTTTTATGTTCACGTGCATAAACACGTTACCTACTTGATTCTTGCAGAAGAAATATTTATACCTAGTATGTAGAAAAGAACACTTCACGATGTGAAAATTCAAATTCAAATGATCAGGTAATTTTTTTTTCTATTGGTTTTGGCGCCGCATTTTTAGCATTTGCCAGTGTCAAGTGTTTTATTTCAAGTCTCAAAAGTTAAATAAGTTGACATAAGACTCGAAAGACATAATTATAGTCAAACTCCAGTCTTGGTCAAGTCAAGTCCATGTCAGTCAAGTCCAGTCATGCTTTAGTAAAGTAGTGGCGACTTTACTAAAACTAAGATGGAGTTTTGGAAGCAACACAAAAAGTCATGTTTCACCACATTATATCGTTTTCCCACACTCGCGCTTGTGATTCGGCACTTTATGAATAAAACACCACAATTTTTATGCATTAACACTCGACAACTAGTTTTGGAAAAAAATACAAAGGGGTGACACGACTCTTACCGCGTTCCCGCTAAAACTCGGTAAAAATATTAGTGTCATTGAAGAAGTTTTTTTTTTTAATTTACTTCGGCCATAGTAAGATTGCACATTGTTTTTTTCCATTGTATATCGAAACAAAATCGTATGTTGAATGTAACCTAAATAGACAACGATTTGTTTATTGAATAAATAAATAATATATAAATATCGTAGGACATTACACAGAGCGCCATTTGACCCCAAACTAAGCAAAGCTTGTACTATGGAAGTCAGATAACTGATAGAATACTTAAATAGTTTTTTTTTATAAATATATACAGTACACCCAGACACAGAACAAACATTTTTGTTGCTATTTATTAAAAAAAAAAGTAAAAATACCACGTAAACATATTAGTATCGAAAACTTGACACTGGCAAATGCACAGAAAGTGCGACGCCAAGTCCTCCTCGGAGGAATAAGAAAAAAAAAAAAAAAAAAAAAAAAAAAAGTTTTTAATTTTTTTCTTCGGTCATGGCAAGTTTGTGCAAATTCATAAATTTTTAGTTTCTCGATTATATATGCATATGACATGAAATCATTAATTCGTGTATTGAATGCAACCTAATGTAAGATATTATAATTTTTTTATGAAAAGAAAAATGAAAAGCGAAAAGTAAAACCTCAAATTTAAACAGTTAGAGTCAGCAGTGTAGCAGACAACATGACAAACTCGTTCTTTTGAAAATACAATAATAATATTATCTATATAGATGCAGCTTTGGTTACGGATCACAGATACATTATATTCTTTTTTAACAAGATCCATTGTTAGAGCTGAACGGTTTTCCTGTAAATTAGCTACATCACAATTCTTTTATAACCAAACGTATTATTTATTAGTATTGGAAATTTAGTTAATTATTGAGTTGAGCACATTATTTCGTTGATTAGCATTTATGTTTTGGAAGGGCATGTTTTTGCCTGGTGCCTGGTTTTGATGATAAACAGAGAAAAAAGATCTCTTCTACGGTTGCGGTGTTGTTGTGATATTGTTATGGTGTTGTTGTGGTAATAATGTTGCGTTGTAGTTGTGGTACTGTTGCGGTGTAGTTTTTTTTAATGTAAAAAGTAACGTATTATCTAGAAATGCAAAGACCACTGTAACGCCTGGAAAAGGATTTGTGACGAATCTCTTCAAGATTTTAATAACAAATGCATTTAGCATTTACATTATTTAGGTGTAAATGTGTTTCCTACATTTTACATCCATTATAAGAACTGGTAAACGAAGCATTGGTTGTCCACCAGCTCGTTGGGAAGACGTCATGATAAAAATCGCGGGTCCAACCTTGACAAGAATAAGCACAGGAACGGGACGAGTGGCGTACAAGAAGAGAGACATATGCTCAGCATTGGACGGTTACGGGCTGATGATGATGATAACTAATATAAGGCCGCCAAGCAAGCTAGCACTAGCTCATAATTTCTATCGTTCTCTGTCCTTTTTTTAGGGTTCCGTACCCAAAGGGTAAAAACGGGACTTCGCTGTCCGTCTGTCCGTCTATCACCAGGCTGTATCCCAAGAACGGTGATAGCTAGACTTTAAATCTTCACAGATGATGTATTTCTATTGCCGCTATAACAACAAATTAACTAAAAATAAAATAAAATAAATATTTAAGGTGGGCTCCCATACAACAAACTTGATTTTTTACCGTTTCTTGCTCGATACTAATAACGGTGACAGGTAGACGCTTTAACTATTCACAGAATATTTAGTTTTATTATAGATAATGGTACGGAATCCTACGTGTGTGAGTCCGACTCGCACTTGGCCGGTTTTTTTCTGGAGTTTCTATATATCTATCTATAACTTAACATTTTAATTTAAGGCTCTACGTGAGTTTTGGCGGGAACGCGGAAAGAGTAGGGTCGCCCCGTTGTATTTTTTTCCAACACTAGTGTTTTGTCGAGTGTTTATACATAAAATGGTGGTATTTTATTCATAAAATGCTGAATCACAAGCGCAAATGTGAGAAAATGATAAATTATGGTTAAACATGACTTTTCGTAAAAACAATTAAATCATTTTTAATTATGTTTTTACTTTTACGAAGTCCTTGAATATATGATCAATTTTAATAATGAAATATATCTATTATCATAATAAATTTTATATTGTTATGTAGTGGGAACGCAGAAACGCCATAAAAATAATACAATGGGATGAAAAAATAATATGAAACAAAATAAAAATGATCATAATATCATAAAATAATACATTGAATATTTTTCAGAAGTTTAATCATAAATTGCCGAATTACGTGCGTGAGTGTGGAAAAATGCTATAATGTAGTAAAAAACATGACTTTTCGTGCTGCTTCCAAAACTCCGTAGAAGTTTGATTACTTTTAAGTCACTTTAATGTCACTCAAGACTTATCATTATTTTTTCATAAAATACTTGAAAATGTCAAAACACTTGACACTGGCAAACGCACGTATTACGATGCCAAAAACAATGATTGAAAGAATAAAACGTTATGTCAAGGTAACTGAAATCATGTTACATTCGAAACTAAAAATAATAATATAATATATAACGTATATTATCTGGAATAACTGGCTAGGTCGACGAAAGATACTAAATACATATAAATCGCTCCCGTTCCTCGAGCCGACCCTGAACTTGGTTAAATCCTCACAAATAAAAGACTTACGAATAAAAAAAAACTTGTTTAGCTAATCACATACAGTCAATTATTATGTCGTTACAAATGTCAAAGTGTTGTTATGATGACAAACTAGCTAGATTGGCATAAATAATAATAGGTGCTTATTTGAATCCGTAATCCAAATGACTGGCGCATGAAGTAACAGAGTTTTTATTTTTTTCATACATCTTTGCATAATTAACAACGCTCACCTTCTCTGCCCGTGTTCCCATCCACCCAACCTAATTTGAAATGATCCTACTGCTTTGTATACTTTTCCCAGCAATTTTTTTCTACTTGATTTTCGCAGGACTTTAAAAAGATTACAGAGAGATTTTGCTGGTATATATTCATCTCGCGTAACTCTCTTAACTTTGACTTCATTAAAATAATCCACGAAATTATTTTTGTTTAATTAATTTGTAAGGTCATAATATATATTTAGCGTGCTATTTCGGGATAGTTGTTTCCTATGATACAGTAAGTTCTACGAGTACTAAACGTTTGACTTTTCTAAAAAATATATAAATTATTGTTGGCGTAGAGTTGCCAACTGTCCTGTTTTCCCAGGACATATCCTAGTTTTTGTAGTGTCCTGGTATGTCCTGGATAGTTTTTAAGCTGCGTCCTGAGTTTTTTAAGCGCCTCCCTTCATAAGGTCATGTATTTTGAAATTTGCGCGCCACTTTACATCTCTATTACGGCGTCCTGTTTTTAAAGTGAATTATCCTGGTTTTTCCAACTTCAAATCCTAGTTTTTTAAATTTGGGGTTGGTAACCCTAGTATAGCGAAAGACCTAAAGTCTTCGACCAGTGTATGTTTGTGATGACTTATGAGGCTAAAACGTGGTCTTTGACTATGTACCTTCTTGGTAAGCACAAATGGCACAGCGAGCTATGTATGGAGAGGGCTATGCGCGGAGTTTCCCTATGAGATCGAATTAGAAATGAGAAGATCCGTAGACGATCTAAAGTAATCGACATAGCCCAGCAATAAGCTTGTTAAAGTGGCAGTAGACACGGCACATAGCACGCAGAACTGATGGCCGATGGAGCTGCAAAGTTCTGGAGTGGAAACCACGGACTGCTAAGCACATCGTAGGACGTCCACCCACAAGGTGGGCAGACGACCTAATAAAGACCGCAGGAACTTGCTGGATGTAAGCTGCTTCCTACCGACCTATGTCCAGCAGTGGACGTCCTATGGTTGAGACAGTGATGATAATGATGAATAGTATACCGACCGTTATCTCTAAAGGCGAAACTTAATTATTCTCTAAGTATTGTGATCTCCATTCAAAAATACAACGATGGCTGACTTTCTGAGTTATACCAATAAGTTGGTAGTACTATACTAATATATACTAACCATTCTGGCTTTATGTTGTATTGTGTTCGCATGTGGAATGACCGACTTCTGGCCTTGACATAGACATTGTCGGAGGTTGCAGCCGGTTAGTGACGCACTGCACTCGGATAGCGCCGTGAATTATGCTCACAATCTCACTTTTTTATGTTATGATGAACTCGATTAAGTATAGGAAAGTATTCTATCACGCTATTCACGGAAGTATCATGATTGCAAAAAACTACTAATTTGTTAGATCCTTTTCAAAACATAATTATGAGGAAACAGAAACTGCTAGAAAAACGAATTTAACGTAATCTAATAACGCAATATCTAAAAGTACTTCTATATTTTAGCAATTTCTTCATCTATTTTTCAAATACTTTTTTTCTTTACAAATGTAAAACACACCATTACTCCTATAAATACACGCTTTGCTCACACACTCACACACATAAACATATTTATACACAAAAACACTAAGCCTATTTGATTTAATAAGTATGTTAGTATTAGCATATTGATATACATACATACATATATCTGTAGTTATTGCATGTATAGTATATTGATCTTCTGACACAGTTATTCTTAAAACTTTCCAGAAGGAACCTACCCAATGAAAAGTGAAACTTTACATACAGAAATGAAACGTATTAATTTCATTTAGCTAGACTCTGTAAAACTTCACAGCAACTGACCTTATTACAAAAAAAGAAAAGAAAAAAATAAAACAACAAATTTTGAAGAAAACATTTAGTAATATGAAAACGCATTAAAAACAATTAGTAGTCTATTTAATGTTACTAGATAATTAGTTCTTATGAATCTCACATTCACTTGAAACCCTGTATGTAGGTACAGGTGTTTCGTCTAAATCTCATAAAGTCCACTACAAACATACTAATGTTATTTAATTTTTTTTTGCTCACGTTTGATTACAATCATAAAATAAAAAGTCAGTTTTTTAGTATTAAACTCAGAAATTTCTACATAGTAGGTATAAACCAAAGTCGCATCCCGCCGTCTGTACGATTAGATCTTTTTAACTAAGTACATAACGGGTTTTAATGCAGTTTCTATCAATACACAGACAGAGTGATTCAAGAGGAAGGTTTACATGTATAATACATGCTAATGCACCACATTGGTATCTACCTATAGGTACATTGCACCCGTGCAAAACCGGAGCGTGTCGTTAGTTAATAGATAAACCTTTCGTTTTCATTGTGTTCAAATTGAAAATATAATAATGTAATACATAAACTATAATAGCAATACAGTTTTCAAATAATACATACTAAATTTAATAAAACAGAATTCATTAACCTGCTCTTTTGTTTACCGTTACAAATACTCACCCAAGCAAAGAAATAATACAATTTACGCTTAGAAATTTAATAATGTCATCGTTGCTTCACAATGCCTTGAATCTATTGACATGAAAAAAGTCATACTGTTAGTAAACACACAATCTATAAAGTTAAACAACGAAATGTACCAAGGCTGTGGAATTATATCGACAGTTGACACATTGTAATGAAAAAAAAAATACGGTCAAGTTCGACCGCTGCACCCTACACAGAATAAATGTTTACTAGCGACCCAAGAAGATACTAATGTAGTACATATGTATACGTATATTGTACATATAAATCTTCCTCTTGAATCACTTTATCTATTGATGGAAACCGCATAAAAATCCGTTGCGTAGTTAAAAAGTTATAAAAGAAATTAAAAAAAAATAATTTAAAGTCAAGTCTTCAAGTCACGAGTGAATCGGTTTCTTCTAGGTGAGCGTGTTCCATCATAAGCCGCATCTTCGTTTAACATCAAGTGAGTTGGCGGTCAAACGCAAGCCTATATGCATTTTGATTGAAACTGCATTTAAATCCGTTGTCTAGTTTAAAAGACCTGGGCGTACAGAAGGCATGAAAGCGAATCAGGCAATTCTTGATAAGTTTACCATAATTCAAAATATACGCCTTGAACTCGGTAATTTTCTTTTACAAGTTGGCTATTTTCATCCTACACATATCTATTATAGATAACAATTAGGTAAAAAGGTTAAATTTCAAATTAATTATATTCATAAATTTTGCTACTTAGATGTACCTACCTAATAGCTTTAGTAAAATATGTAATTAAATATTTGTTATTTAATTTATTGATTTGTAATAATTGACAATTATTGAAAAGTGTCGTCATTGTTACCGAACTAGCCCTAATATAAGTTTTTTATTAACTTTGTGTGTACCGGACCACTTAGTTATTCAACCCGAACTAGAACCTCGTGGTCCCTTTGATTGAGTACAAGCTGAGATTGAGCTCGTCGCTCTATTGACCTTATTTTGATTTTGTAAAGATCAAATAACTAGTATTTAATTGCTTTCGTAAAAAATGATATTATTCTCAGTAAAAAAACCCTTCACGATTTTTTTATAGCTTGCGTTTGATCGCCATCTCACCTGATGTTAAGTGAAGATGCGGTCTACGATGGAGCACGCTTGCCTAGTAGGTACCGATTCACTCTCGACTTGAAGACATCCAGATTGTATCTATTAGGAAACACCCACTCCGGTATTCCACGCTTAGCCGTTAGAATAATAAAAGTAGATTTAAATCGTTTCGTACGGGTTTTTGGAACGATGTGAACAAATGTGTTTTCCAATTTCAGTCAGTCGATATTATTTTACTTCATGAGTCATAAGAAACTTGAGATGAGAATACGTACAGTGAATACTGAGCAATGTTATTATTACATTTCCATACCTGTCTAACACCTAAGTTCCAAACGAACAAGAACACACACAGCAAAACATGAACACAATATACATACACATATAGTAGAGAAAAGTGTTGCTATGAAGCAATTATGTATGGAATGTGAAACAGCGCCTCTGACGGGAATCAATGGTAACTGCTTTTTTTATACCTTTGATTATAGCTTCATCATCATCAGCCTATTAGGTAAAGTTGGAAATCATCCAAGACAAGCCCGATCTTCGGTTTTTTGCTTCCGTCCACCGCCAGCTGTCCTACATAAATCGTCACTCCATCGAGTCTTTGGGCGTTCAACGCGGTTCTACGCGTTGACAATTCGCGGTCTCCACTCTAGAACACGCGGTTATCGGTTCTGCGACAGATATATCCAGCCCATTGCCACTTCAGCTTGCTAACACTTTATTTTAGTTTATTTTATTTACTTGGTGGTAGATTTTCTTTAGCAGGAGGTCGTCTAGGCAGGTACAACCGGAGTACTATTCTGCCGGATTACTACGTTCCGGTTTGAAGGGTACTGCAGCTAGCGAAATTTCTGGACTGTTGAGACTAACCATCTAATGTCTCAAAGTAATGAGCGCCAAATCAACGATGCCTTGGTCTTTGCTTTGTTCCTCTACGTTCAGTGGATCACTGCAACGGTCGTCGGTCATGGGCAGGCGTATTACACCATCAGGAGAGCGTCTCGTTAGACTGAATATTTAACAAAAAAAACACTGAGTACCTACTTTGTACCGGATACTATCCCTCAAAGAACTATCGCAAAGCTACATATAAATAAGCGATCTAAATAAAAGCACTTTCTTTACCACGACCCCAGCAAACTAATACCAGTCATATAAGGAAAATGTTGACGGTATAATAATACTGGTTATAAGAACTCGGTAGTCTGGCCACGTAGCACTGCCGTCATGCACTGCCGTCACCCTCTACCGTCATGCGATGTAACATGGTCGAGCCCACGTAGCATCTGATACAATTTACAAACATCCGTTTAAATTTTTATCTCAAGGACCATTTCCATGACTTATCTAAGAATTAAGTTTCTGGTGTTGCGCTTTGTGCAATTGCCAGCGTCAAACATTTTTCTATATCATCAAGACCACCATCCACCATCACTAACCTAACCATCGAAAGTCTCAAAGTAATGAGCGCCAAAGCAGTGATGCCCTGGACTTTGTTTTGTTACTCAAAGTTCTGTGTATCGCTGTAATGGTCATGGATAGGCGTTATCTCTTACCATCAGGAGAGCGTCTCGTTCGTCTCATTACTTCTTACATAAAAAAATAAATGATGAACTTTATGAAATATCCAGTTAAGTAAGTCTAAGTCACAGTCAGAGTCACACAAAGTAAGTCTTGATCGAGTCCAGTCATGCCATAGTAAAGTAGTGGCGACTTTACAAGCTCCTATGGAGTTTTGGAAGCAACACGAAAAGTCATGTTTCACCACAGCCTTCCCACACTCGTGCATTTAATTCACGTAAATAATATAATACAGTAACACGACCTTTCGAGTTCCCGCTAAAACTTCATAGTAATACACGTATCTATATATTATTAAGTTAAGGTATTTTACCATACGTTTAAAATATTACTTAACAAGCTTTTTTATACACACTAATTTTGCCAATGTCACAATTCCTCCAAGAAAGTTCAAAATCCTATCCTATCATAAAAAATTAAGAATAAGTTGATGCATCATTTACAATACAATCAAAGTGATTCGGACGGACAAAAAAATTATCCCCAGACAGATTTTTTTTTTACGATATGAAAAAGTTCCATATTTCTCCACATAAACTTCCTCTTGTGAAATACCTAAGTATCCTCCTATGAGTGGTTGTATCAGGGAAATACCGTTGAATCTGAGATAGTAGAATTACATTAGGCTTCTTTTAAAGTTATCCGATTACCCACTGGCTAGTTTAATGTAGTTTTACATGTACATATAAATGTTATCAAATAAAATTGACGCTAACGTCTTTGCTCAATATCCCACTAATATTATAAATATGAAAGTTTGTGAGGATGATGGATGTTTGTAACTCTTTCACGCGAAAACTACTGAACGGATTTGTATGAAATTTGGCACACATATAGTTGCCAAATTTCAATATGGTAATACTTTTTATACTGCAAACTTTTTATTAAATTCCACGCGGTCGAAGTCGCGTGTTCGCTCGTTAATATGAAAAGAAATCCAGGCTAGGTGTGTTTATCATCTTCGCCCACACCGTCACTTAACATCAGATGAGATGTAGTCAAACACCTAGCTTGACAACCATAAAAAAAACTTGCACCTAGTTGAGTATGAATAAATCTATAGGTAGGTACTATACGCGTCGAGAATCTGGGAATGTCTGCGTTACGAGGAAAATGTATCCAATCAGGTACAAGCACATAGTAGTCATATAAACGAAAAATACAGCGCCTCCCACTCAGTAAGTTATGGTCCGTTTTCAAGGAAACTTATTTGAAATATATGTATATATACATATATATCATTATATTATTATTCAAAATAGTGTATTCAAGTGCATTAACGGATTCATTCTAAGTCAAACTACAACTGAATGTTAAAATAGTTTGGTGTGAAATTTAGTGCTACCAAAATGAGATACGACGAAATTGAATTTGGAGTATATGAAATGCGAGATTATGAGGTAAATACCAATTATTAAACATATTTTCTTAAAGTAGTAATATTAAGAAATGTTTTTTTGGTCTATAATGACCCGGAAATCCAAACGACGACGTCTATAGACACATGCTTTTTAAAACATTATAAATTCTATTGTAAAACATTTAAAATATTCCGACGTACAACTGAAAACTAATGCCGTTGACACTTATTAGCTAGAAAAAGTTACTTACATCAATTTGGCTCTATTTTAATTCGCAATTTTGATCAGATTCATTTTTGCGAGATTCTGTAAAAAAAAGTAAAGACGCAATTGAATGAAACGTCTCTATACTTTCACTAAAAAAAAAAGAGTTACATTATAGAATAGGAGATTTATAAAAGCAATTCTTCTTTATACTTATTGTAGTAGGTACCTAGTTATTATTTATACTTCTGGTCTATTATATCTTTAGTTACCATTCCAGGATGTGTGTTTACCGGCTTTGGCCATACTATCATTTAATATCAGGTGCTGAGAACCAACACCTAGCCTTGCCTGACGACCATAAAACCAAATAACAGTAGTTATTGAACATTGACATGAACATTGTTATTCATGTAAAAACAAAAATGCGAGGATAGCGTAAAAAAGCGAATTTAAAAACACCTTTGTCTTTACATTTATTTTCAGTTATTTCATATCATTGACAAAAAATACATTGTATTTCATTGAAATTTACAAAAAAACCGAATTGAAGTAGAAATATATAGAAACGCTTTGGAAAATGTAGGAAGCAATATAATTGGTGTGCATGTTCGTATAGTTTTCCTTATTGTTTTCCTTCTCAAGAACTAGATTATAAGTACCTAACTAATTTAAGGTGTTTAAGATTATGCACATAATAATTACTGTTATATAACTATAATTTTTTTTGTGGTTGACAGGCTGGGTTTTTGACCACAGCTCACCGGATGTTAAGTGACGGTGTGGTCGTAGATGCTAAACACACCTAGCTTGGGATGAAATTGGTGCGCAAGAAATTAAAAAAAAAATCGTTGGACATTACATTACACAGCGCCATCTGGCCCCAAACTAAGCAGAGCTTGTGTGATGGAAGTCAGATAACTGATAGAATACTTAAATACTTTTTTTTTGTAAATGCATACTTATAATACATACAGAACACACAGACACAGAACAAACATTTGTTGATACATAAAATGTTTGTCCTGAGCGGGGATCGAACCCACGCCCTTCAGCTCTTAAGGCAGATATACTACCAATGAGCCAACAGGGCTGTCGATATACTTATAGTGTAGTTCCTTTTTTAAATATCCACTATAATAATAATATTTATGGTGTTAGTTTATATCACATTCCATCGCTATCAAATCTTGAATAAAACTGCCGATCATAGCCTCATGCACGCAAACATGTCTTATCTTAATTATGCAATTAAATAAGCAACTCGATATTGCTATAAACCGATAAAACGCGTGTCGAGAAGGAAATGTACTGAACACTAAACCATTGCGACCTTACCTACCCATGTATCTGTAGACAAATCTTGTATAAATTTGTATCGATTACCTTTATACTTATCTAGTAATACAAAAATCATTACCTATTTGCAAATTCACACGTCGGAAATATTAACTCTTAGATTGATAGATAGATATAAACTTTTTAATGTGCAAACCAGAAATAAAAAAAATGTACAGGAAACAAAAGAATCTTATGAGTTAGTGCCACCAGTGGCGGCCTTATCGCTAAAAGCAATCTCTTCCAGGCAACTAACAATGGAAACACGTTACTGAGAGATGTTGTAACACTATTAAGTTCTAAAAATTTAAACTAAAAAAAAAATACTCAAAGAGTTCTTGTAACACCAAAAATAGAAAAAAAACACAGAACGTATGTTCTATGTTGTATTTACTATATATAGTAAATATGTAGTAGTACAATGGATTATATTTTTAGATACAGAAAACAAATATTTTATTGATGACACCAATTTTTAAAATTACATGTCAATTTTGTAGTATTTCAAATATATCAATAAAAGAGTTGAATGAATGAAAAACGAAATGTCATAATAAGGGATGACAAAAAAAAATATGACAATGTAAAATATGCCAATATAAAAAATATTGTCAATGTAAAAAAGAACCAAAAAAACGCAACAGCGACTATATTTTTTACTATTTAGATAATTATGTTACCTCCTATACCCGACTGTGGCGAAGCCAACAAAGGAGGGTTACGTGTACAATTGTACATGTCTGTATGTCCATTGACCGCACCTACATAATATGTATAGTAACTACTAAATGGCTGAACCGATGTTGATGTATAATATGTGAGAATGTGAGATTCGCCTACATTGCGCGAGTGCTACTGGACATATTAAAATATCAAAATGGTAGATTTTTGTATCAAAATGGTAGATTTTTGTCGTCAAAATGTACGTCTAACCCTAGGCGCGGTTATAGTTTTTTAAACTTTTTAGCTTGTTCATAAGTTTCTTTGTTATTAGTAGTAAGTATTTATAAATGTATATTTTTAAGTATTTAATATGTATTTCATGAATCCTTATTGTAATCAGACTGCTAAATCCACAATGGAACTTGTTTTGACTCCGGTTTGTAAACAAAAACTTTGAGTGAAATCAGCAATGGAGCTGCATACGCGCATGCTTCACATTTCCTGCAAAATGCAACCAGAGCGTGCACCACGTAAATCTCAGCGTGACTGGTGGCGCTAGTAGCGTTGTTCCAGTTGAACAAAAACTGTTTTCCTTCAAAGAAAACGATAAGTTCAGATTATGACCATGCGCAGCGATAATTCTGCCCGCAGCATTGTGCCGGAGGCAAGTCAACTTGCGAAGTGTCCTCACGCTAGGCGTCAGTGCTATACCGGTATTCAGGAAAATAGGCCGTACTGAACCGGCCTTTGCCTACGCGAGCGTGAAAAAAAAACGAAATTGTTTTTAAATAAATAGTTCGTAATTTAAATTTAACTTTTTCACGCGGGAGTAGGCAAAGTAAAACTTGCTAATAATCCCGCATTTTCGGTGCCAGTGAAAAATCGTGTTATTGTAGATTCGTCGAAATTATTTGTCAACGACGTTAGCTACTTGGTAAGTTTACCTATGCGTATATGATATTTTTAAATCACTACAAGTATGTACACAAATAAAATATTTACTTATATACATATGCAAAATAATTTTAAATTGAAAGACTAATTGACATGAAAGAAATTGGGTACCTAGTAATTACTTCGAACTTAGAGGGATATTTATTCAAAATAAAGTCGGAGATATTTTATTTAAAAATAATTACTATAGCATTGAAGAGTTTCTCGATGGAAAAACTTTTCAATTTTACATTTGAATATCATTTTTTCGTATCAAATATACATACATGTGTTTATCAAAAATGTAGTTAATGCATACAATGAGTCACGTTGCAATAACTTGCCTTGTATATCTTAATTACAAGTTTGTTAACTGTAACACGATATTTGTAACCACAAATAAATACTACATAAACATCATCATTGGTGTAAAAGAAAAAAAGAAGAACTTTATTGGCAAACAAGACAAAACGACCAAATTATACATATATATCATGTGTTGTTAAAATCAATATGTCTTGTTTGTATTTTATTACATTCATGAGAAAATAAATAAAATAAAAAACATTTGACAATAGGGACAGAATCAGCTTTATTCCTACAGCGCTTTCATTTCTTTTTACATTTTGAATTGACTATGGTACCGTGGTAGCATGGAACTCAACAAGAAAGTCTAGACACTTAACTTAAGTAGGTATATCTACAAAATGCAAGAGCCTAAGTGTGAACGTACGATAATTTATAAAACAATCACCGTCTCAAGTAATAATTCTTGAAATTGTACATAGTTGAAGTGTATTCGTAATCTACTACCCAATTATAATATAAACCACCCAATTGTAATAACCATAGCCAGGTCTAGCTGGCTATGGTTATTATAAACCACCCAATTGTAATAACCATAGCCAGGTCTAGCTGGCTATGGTTATTATAAACCACCCAATTGTAATAACCATAGCCAGCTAGCTGGCTATGGTTATTATAAACCACCCAATTGTAATAACCATAGCCAGGTCTAGCTGGCTATGGTTATTATAAACCACCCAATTGTAATAACCATAGCCAGGTCTAGCTGGCTATGGTTATTATAAACCACCCAATTGTAATAACCATAGCCAGGTCTAGCTGGCTATGGTTATTATAAACCACCCAATTGTAATAACCATAGCCAGGTCTAGCTCGCTATGGTTATTATAATAATTGGTGCGGTAGATTATTCGTCAAACAATAAAGTTAAAGATAGACTGGACTTGGGTAAAACCTATATTAAATAAGGCAATTAAATAATCTTTCCTAATGTTTGAATCAGAACCCAACTATGCTGGCTCAAGTTACATGTATGCACCTAGTTGATACGTTGCCCCAAAACTGCTTGTGAGCGGTGGTCGTTTAATTCAAAATACCTTTATAGGGTATACAGGGTCAACTTCAGTCTTGTCTTTAGTCGCTGCTATTTATTCATATACTACTTTATGTTAACTGATAAAATCTTGTATCGAATATAAATACCTAACACCCATTCATGACCCTTGCGGTAACCAGAATTTTAAGTAACAAAACAAAGTCCTCTCATTTTTAACTTATTCCAAATTTGTGAATACTTCGTTTTTCGTACGGGTTATATGGTTTTTAATTTCGAATAGGGACTAGGATTTGGGTAGGGAAGTTTTCGGTTTTTTTGGATAAAACTTCTTAGAGTTGAATGGTATCACCGTGCGGGTGGCAGACCCATCTTGGTGGAGGCACAGGAACCCGTACACTCCGTACAGTGCTCAGGACTTGCGATAGAGGAGTAAGTTTAAGGGGCCTTTTTAACCACGTCTCGATGCTTGTCTTCACTACCCGTTTTCCCATGCCTACCCAACCAAATTTGACGTGACGGGACTACGAATAATTTAATATTAATAATACTACCAATAAATTATCGCATGCCGAAGGGTGTGGGTTAAACCCCAACAATAAGCTTGAGCTGCCGGTGAAGGAAAACATCGTGAGGAAACCACAGCATGGTGGTAGCAGCACTTTCTTGTACTAGGCTGGCTAGCTACCACCCTCAAGTTGAAAATCTGCCGCCAAGTATCTGACGGTGTGTTCCAGCAGCCTCACTTGAGAGCCAGTTCCATTCCAGGTTAGGTGTGCTTTACCATCTTTGACTGTACAGTCACTTAACATTAGGTGAGCTGTGGTCAAACACCTAGCCTGTCAACCATCTTATATCTTCTATTACCATCTTGCGCGTAACACTATTCAACTGAAATTTTTGAGCATTGATAAAAAACACTGGGCGCCAATGTTGGTGAGATTAGATCAATGGGGAAATAGATTAGATAATAGGTCGATTGTTGATCCTACCTACGCCTATCATTCGATGATATTGCGACTAGATTGTGAGTATTTGCCAAAAATAGCCCCACCTAGATGGTCCTCGGAAACCGGCAGATGCGTTGCCCTGGAAACGGCGTATACTATAGAATGATAAAGTACGTGTAGTTCAATTTGTATATAGGTAGGTTGTCGATGCTCACAGTGCGCCAGATTGCAGATAATTACTCTATAGGTTCGATTCCCACCCAGGACAAATCGTTTTTTTTTTTAATCTATTTTATTTAGAGGACTTTTGTGGTAGCCACATGGCAGTCCCATCGTATTTTCTAACATTTTACAACTAAAATAAAAACTATCACACAAATATATACACACTTACTCATACACACATTCTCTCCCCCGCATACACACTAATCATAATCTAGGTGGGTCACTTGAGGCGACTTACACAACTGAACAGCTCTCTGGCTGCGTCAGAACAGGGCTCGGTCAGCAGCCTGTTGAATCTACTAACGGGACAAATAGTTTGTAGTATAAACAAATGTTTGTTCTGTGTCTGGGTGTCCTGTATGTATTGTACAAGCCATACTCCCATAGTACAAGCTTTGCTTAGTTTGGGGTCAGATGGCGCTGTGTGTAATGTCCTACAATAAAGAATATAAATTCATTACACACCAAAACAAAACAACAGCATACAAATATGAAACATAAAAAAAGGAGATAGTTAACATAACAAAACAATATAATACATAATGAGTGTATAAAAGGCGGTCTTATCGCCTAGAGCGATTTCTTCCAGACAACCTTTGTGTCCATACTGAACATAAAGAATCCGGAGAGGCCGCAGAATGTCCATACTAGAAATAACGACAGCCAAACAACGGAATCAGTATGTCCAGTATGGACACTTTGTATGGAAACAAAAACAGAAATAGATGTTAGGTTGGTAGTGAAATGTATTATAAATTATAAGAATAACAAATTTTAGAGACAACATGTATCAATTAGGTACATAGCATACTAATTCACTACGTATCGATAGAATGAAATGTAGGTACAGCAATATGACTTGCTAAACTAATCAGTATTGCACAAGTAATTCCAAAGTTATTCGAATTACAATACTTATCTACGTATAAATTGAGGACAGTCATTGGCAAGCGACTTCGTTTGAGAGAAGCGATGTAAGTTCCCCCGCTCAATCCTATAGATTTTTGTCTTAGGCATCCATTGGTTCTGACTATATTCTATAGAGAACATAAATCTATTCTCATCGTAGACCCTTTTTTACAAAACAAGGGGGGAATCACGAAAAGACGCTGCTTTTGTGAGGATGCCGTCGAGATATGAGATCATACCTACTAAACGTGTGTGCAGGCTTTCCATGGTGGTTGACTGAAGTCTTTGGGATCTCCCAAAGAATGCACCGGTGTGAATTATCAGCATTCGTGTAAATTTGGAGATGTTTAGGTGGTTCGATTGCCATACAAATAATTTTTTACAGATTTTTTTTTTTTAACTGGAGCATAATTTTACAGTGAAATCACAGCTACCGGCATTTATTTTGGTCTTTAATTGCGGTAAATTACAATTGCTTGAATAAAACAGTAGATTATTTATTAGCATAAAATCAAATTTATGAATGATTTGTAAATTTATGATTCTTTAATAAAACTGTAGATTATACTAATAATCTACTGTTTTATTCAAGCAATGGTAATTTCCTGCATATAAAAACCAAAATAAATGCTAGCAGCTGTGATTTCACTGTAAAATTATGCTCCATTTGTCCATAAATGGAAAAATCTATTCGTATGGAAATCGAACCACCTTAAAAAAAGTAAAAGTCACCTTAAGTCTTAAAATCTTCGTTAGTGCATTTCTACGCGTAATTGGCAAACGCGATCAAGGCATCGAATTGCTTATCTCTTCTTTTTCAAAAGTAATAATTAGATGATTATGAAATAGTAGATTATGTAGAACTTATCTAAAACCTCAAGAAGCATTTGACTTCGAAACGTTTCAGTTTCGCTGATAAACCGTACAATAGTAAAAACACTAAGTAAACTCATCGCGTAGATATCTTAATAGATAAAATTATCACGTGCTAGATAACTAGACCGATAATGTTTGTAGGTTTGAGTAGTTTGAAAGATTTTATTAAGAATTTTACTAATAACATACATAGGTACACTTAAATACATTAGAAAGTCCATCTATCATCATCATCATCATCTATCTGTCCATCTGCCTCTTTAATTCTTAATTTGGTAAGCTTATATACAACATTATAAAAACACGAATACCTACTAATGATTATTTTTTACTTGGTGGTAGATTTCCTTAGCAGAAGATAGTCTAGTACCACCGCAGTACCAGATATTCTGCCGCCAAACAGTAGTGTTTACATTACTGTGTTCCGGTGTGAAGGGTATTGTAGCTAGCGAAATTACTGGGCTGTTGAGACTAACCATCGAAAGTCTCAAAGTAATGAGCGCCAAAGCAGCGATGCTCCGGACTTTGTTTTATTACTCAAAGTTCTGTGTATCGCTGCAATGGTCATGGACAGGCGTTATCTCTTAACATCAGGAGAGCGTTCGTCTCATTATTTTTCACATAAAAAAAAAATATTGTCCGTGTCACCCAGTATGATGTGAGGATTCTAACGACGCTCATACATCCAAATCTATTCAGACATTTGTATTTATCTCGTTTTTTTCCCTACCCATTTAGTACATATAATTTCTCATAGTAAAATGTGAAAATGAGTCATTTTAAGATTTTGCTAACTAATTACTGGATATTAATATTTATATGGCTTCACCATGTGTGTTGGTAATACTAACGATCTTTTAGTTCAGAATATATGACGTCAGTGTTTGAAAAATTATGTAGGTACATCGCAAAGGTTGTCTCACAAAGTTACCACGACTTTGTCGGGATAATTTTCTTTTGTTCTATATGTTTTATTTTATTATCACGATTACTTTTGATTACACAGGACGATGACAAAAAGGTGTACCTATTACTTAATTGATTAGAAAACAGAATGTTTTTTTTCGTACGTCACGTAGAATACGATTTTAAATTCCTAAATCATGAATGTACAGGGATATCGTATGAAATATTCAGCTGACCATGATTATCCGGTTTTCCTTAGGCTTGAGATCTGACCTCCTATTCAAGTGATCCCAGGATATATAACGATATATGCACGTGCCATTTTGGAAGAAATAAAGGAGAATATTTCGGTATAAGTGTGAGTAGAGTTTTGGCGGGAACGCGGAAAGAGTCGTGTCGCTCCATTGTATTTTTTTCCAAAACTAGTGTCTTGTCGAGTGTTTATGCATAAAAATGGTGGTGTTTTATTCATAAAGTGCCGAATCATAAGCGCGAGTGTGGGAAAATGATATAAAGTGGTGAAACGTGACTTTTCGTGTTGTTTCCAAAACTCCGTCGAAGCTTTATAGTAAAGTCACCACTACTTTACTAAAGCATGACTGGACTTGACTAACACGGACTGTACTTGACCTAGACTGGACTTTGACTATAACTTTAGCTACGAGGACACTTATTTAACTTTTGAAACTTGAAAATATATAAATACTTGACACTGGCAAATGCTAAAACGCGACGCCAAAACCAAAGAAAAAAAAAGTGTGAGTACCGTTCCGTTCCTTTGGAGATCCTGGTGAACCCTCACGGGGATTGTAGAAGATGCAATATGTAGATTGTACAGCCAGGTATCTTGAGATGATTTCCCCTATCAACAAACAGTAGGTACATCTAGTCATAATATTAAAATATGAAAAATAACTCTGGCCTCTGTTTTTCTTTCTATTGCTCAAAGACACGCCTTGCGTGATAAAAAGAACGTGCAGCGTTATTTTTTAATTTCCAGCTAGGTCAAATCAGACCCTTAAGCGAATTAGGTTTCCGTGTTTTTATTACAACCGGCCAAAACCAGTACCTACTGATTGTAATTTATATTTTTTTAGGTAAATATGTCTAAGATATCATTAAAAATAACATATTTTTGTAGATTGTATCTTATTCGTACTTCCAAAATTCTTGTAATTTGTGTGATGCCTTGCTAACTGATAATCAAAACAATAAATAATGGAATCGGTTTTTTACTTTTTGGGTTAGGTATTGTATGTCGGAATAAAGTTCTTCTTACGTGACTTATTTCATATTTATTAAGATACGTATACCTATAAAATTATATAAAAAGAAAATTGGACGATGGTGAAAAGGAAAAAAATATCTTAGCTATTTCCGTCCTATGTTTTATTTATTTTTCTTATTAGTGTTACATCACCCGTCTGTTTCTTATGTTATCTATCGTGCTTTTCTTTTCTTGGTTGCCTGGAAGAGATCGCTTTTAGCGATGAGGCTGCCACTTGTGGCACTAGTTCATAAGGTTCTTTTGTTCTCTGTACTTTTTTCTGGTTATGGTGAGCACGATAAAGAGTTTTATCTATTTATCTGCCTAAAAGAAATACTTACCTTTTTTATACAATATTATAATATATTATGAAAAAATCATAGATAAAAAAAATGCAGACTTAATTTTAAATCAATTAAATTTTTTTAAGTGATAACAATTTCAAAAACAAAAGAACTTTTCTATAAAACAAAGAACGTCGAGTCCGCGCGGTCGGCTTTTCCAGGTCACTGACAGCGTTGCCCCGTTGTATAACTAATAATTATGCTCATATAATAAGGTTTTTTTTTATTTCAGCCTCTAGTATCCTACTTCTGGGCAAAGTCCGACTGCCTGTCTTTAGTTTTGGTGGTATGTCGTTATGGTTTATTTCGCCATACCACCTTAGTCTGGGTCGATCCCAAAATTGCTTAAACTATGGAGTCCAATTAGTGATGACCTTTGCCCAACATTAAATTAACAAATAAATGTTAAGTTCCGGATAAATAACGTATATATAACACATATCATTTAGTTATAACTTTGTTTCAGTACCTATTGTAAAAGATTATTTAGTTTGTGTACAAGACAGGTTTACAGCTTTTTACGACTTGTCATGCTATGCAAATGTACAGGGCGATCTGAAGATATTTTTCAATCCATGCGGATGTGAGTTCCTACCATTTCCTGTCGGAAGTAGAGAAAGGTCGACTACTTGCTCGCCTCTTTATGTTTATCTACTACAGGATATTCTGACGATGTAATAAGTAATTAGACATACATTTAAGCCTATATGTCTCTTAATAGTCTAAAATAAAATAATGAGTATGCTTCATTAAACACAAAACTAAAATTAAAAGGACAACATGTATGATTTAATAGTGGCGTGATTTGTTGGTTGGTCATTGGTAGTATATGTGCCTTGAGAGCTGTAGGGCGTGGGTTCGATTCCCACTCAGGGCAAACATTTTGTGAATAAACAAATGTTTGTTCTGTGTCTGGGTGTTCTGTATGTATTATAAGTATGCATTTCCAAAAAAAAAAGTATTTATGTATTCTATCAGTTATATGACTTCCATGGCACAAGCTCTGCTTAGTTTGGGGCCAGATGGCGCTGTGTGTATAGTCCCACGATAGTTATTTTAATTATTTATTTATCTGGTAAAAGTGTCCAGTTATATTACAGCCTGGTTTAGGAACACCTCTGCCTTCTACAACACTCTCAGGGAAATTTCTCCTTTATTGTTTCTCCGTCTTTTTGGCACGGGCTTCACCATTGTCTTCTACTAACTGTTCATTAGGAGTCAGACCATATAACAGTGCCTAGTATACTCGGCTATTATACTCTGTGGGTCAGACCTTCAAATCTGACTCTAAGCCCTGAGGTGCTTTCTCTATAATAGTGGTCACGCGGCGCTATTTTCTTCCCTAGACTCGATCAAATAAATCAGATCCCTAAATCTGACTTCGTCACACAAACATGTTTTAATCGGTTCTAATGATAGGCAGGTTCTCGAGTGTGGTGTGGTGTAAGCCGAAAGCACCAACTCCCCTGAATACATGACACCAACCAAGAAATATAAAAAAAAGTGATAGGCAGGTACCGAAGTCGTATTATAACTTCAGTTTCTGGGCTAGGAGAATTTTGGCTAATAATCCTGAGGTCACATATTCGGAAATTTCGAGACTCCGACCGAAAGTTAGGATGATGAAATCTAATAAAATAATAGTCTTAGTGGAGAGCTACGAGTGTTTAAGAATTTTTTTGTTAGTTACTAGAACCAGTATCGCAACAATTTTTACGATGGTGTTAGTTATGATACTTACGGTTTCCTAGTTGTAAAATCGGTAGCATAACTACCTATACATACGTACGTGCTTCATTAGCATAATTACAATTGTAATTTATGAGTAAAAGAAGGTAAAACCGGGCTATTAAATACGAGGAAGATCCTGATTAGGTTGTTTAGAAGTAAGTAGATACTCGTTTCTAATTTTTAGGAAAAGAAATATTTATTAACTTACCGAAACACGGATGTAACTACATATAAATGCTTATATAGAATAATACATTTATATATAATTTTAATTAATAAAGTGTAGGTAGATATGGATATATAAACTCTTTATTGTGTACACCAGAAATCAAAAATGAAAAGAAAGAAATAAAGACAAAAATTCTTTTTTTTATCACTGCAGGTTTTTTTTTTTTTCTTTGGTTTTGGCGTCGCGTTTTAGCATTTGCCAGTGTCAAGTAATTATATATTTTCAAGTTTCAAAAGTTAAATAAGTGCCATCGTAGCTAGTTTTAGTCAAAGTCGTCTTTGTCAAGTCCAGTTCGTGTCAGTTAATTCCAGTCATGCTTTAGTAAAGTAGTGGCAACTTTACTACAAAGCTTCGATGGAGTTTTGGAAGCAACACGAAAACTCATGTTTCACCACATTATATCATTTTCCCACACTCGCGCTTGTAATTTGGCACTTTATGAATAAAACACCACCATTTTTATGCATAAACACTCGACAAAACACTAGTTTTGGAAAAAAATACAACGGAGCGACACGACTCTTCCCGCGTTCCCGCCAAAACTCAAAACACTGCAGGTTTGTGTATGTTTGCCAGATTTTTTACTTTGACAGGTCAATGATTTTTTTTTCTTTGGCCATGGAGGTTCGTGATAATGCTATTTTAAAAGTTATTTTTTGCATTAAACTCATTTAATTGGGACTCCTTTTCGGGTTTGTACGTACCCTCAATTAAAAAGGAACTGATTATATAGAACTTTTACAGCAAGCACAACTTTGAAATTGTTTAAAGAACAGCTACTTTAAAAATTTGGTCAAAGGTGGTACAAAGGTCAAGGAACTTTTTATTTGTCGTTGCTGATTTTTGTTTCATGATTTCAGATTAAGCCATTGAATTGTGTAGTTTTTAATCAGCAATAACGTTTGTTTAGTTACTCGTAGTTCTAGGTACAACCACAATGGTCATAGACAGCCGTGATCTCTTACCATCAGGAAAACGTTTCGTTCGCTAAATTACTTTTATTAACTCCAGATGCAAACAGAAGTGTAACTTATTTATCTGTGTGTCTGTCTGTGGCATCGTAGCTCCCAATTGGCTGTACCGATTTTGTTTAAAAAGAAACTTGATGTTAGCTATTATTCAAGAAAATTGTTTAGCCGTTTGAAGGTTATCGGTTCTGTTTTAGTTGCTGAATGGATGCGAACATCTTTCAATGGTATGATGGGGTCGAGTTATTCTGCCTTGTTTTGGGTATTTAAAATGTATTTTCGGATATAATTATGTTATAAAGTAAGACTGTAAGTACCTAATACTTATTAGATAGGTTAATTTATTATTCATCATTCAAAAACATGGTATCTATTTCTTTGTCTTTAAACGTCATGAATTATATCACGTCATTTGTAGTCAACTCACATAGTATAAATTTAATCATGGATATAATCATTATGATAGTTAATTTATTGATATACCTATAAAAAAAATAACAATCATGCGAATGATTCGATGACACGATAAAACAAATTTACCTAATTTCATTGATGTTAGGCTTTTCGTAGCTTTTAAATGAATCATTAGCAAAAACAAAAAGGTTTTTAGATTGTACCTTAATTTGTTAAATATTTCATTCGGGTTTTTAGGTGTAAGGTTTTTCGGATAGAACATGTAGGTAAGTGTCAAAGTAAGATGTAAAAATATATGAGTAAGTAGATGTAGGTATTTTGAGAAGAAAAACCTTATAATCTCCCAATGTATGTAAGTGCAAATAAAATGTGTCTCTGAATTTTATCCTTCTTATCTTAGGCTAATATTTATTAAACTCGAATTATTCTGATAAGTACCTTCTTACCATTCCTAATGTTGATAACATACAGCTCGAATTATGTTACAGCCCAGCATAGTACCTACATAGAAATACATATATTATTTGACCCGTATCGAAGTAGAATTTTTCTTCAAGAACTCTACTGAAAACATAATAGATCACCGTAGGTCTTCGTCTAAGTGAATTTTTAATTTATACTACTAATACTACTACCACCTTCTACTGCCACTACCTGGGGCTGCACCACGATCGCAAAACGGCTACTTGCAACTGAAACAAGGAAATATTTTCTGTCTTAATTAGTTACGGCTCAAGCAGCTCGTGGTTAGGCCTGCAGACTGAGGACACTCCTGACAATGCGCACTGTGTAAGGATTACGGCCTTTTGGATCTGACCCTTGACCCAATCGCCTATCGAGTCTCGGTGTTGGATGAGGCTCTTAGCTATAACGCCATTTATTGTGACGACTATCGGAATAATGATCGCTAAATCAACATCCCATAGGTATCTCGTGAGCTAAGTCAAGGTACTTGCTCAGCTTCAACTTCTCAGCCTTCACGAGATTTGGGATCCTTATTACTGTGTCCGACAGGGAGTATGTAATTTGACTTTGTACCATTTACGATAACAAAATCTAGTAGGTACTGTATGCAAGCAATAAATATCTCGAATCTTGATTCATGTCATGTGGGACGACAATACAATTGAAATTATTATCATCGTGATGATTTTTTAAAATTGACTGCGCGATAGAGATAAATTCAAATTTACGTTTATTATACGAATTTTTTTGAGTTTGAGTTAACTTTTGTGATTTGTTGCTTGAGAAGAATCATCACTACGAATGTCTTATATCATTAGCCAATGTATACATTACCTAAATTTAATAGCGATACCTATCATCATTATTGATAACAATAACAATTAGCATACATAACTTACATATCAGAGATATCAAACACATGCGATGTACTAAATAGGTAAGTATTTAATTTTATGATCCCGATATCATCGATGTTCGCAGCAATATAGTAACTAATATTACTAAATACAATGTATAGATACGAGTATGTATGGAACTCAATTAATTTATAGTTTTATTAGTGGAGAATGCCGCTGTAATAGTCATATATCAGCTCGTCATATATGTGTTGTTTTTTTTTTACATCAGATTAAGCATGCGTTAGGCCACGGTCTCACCTGATGGAAAGCGACGGTGTGCCCAAAGATGGAGCGCGCTTGCCTAGGAAATACCTATTTAAATTTTTCTTGAACAACTCCGGGTTGTAGGTATCTACTCTGTCGGAAACACATATGCTGGCAATGAGCTCCACACATCAGCAGGAACGTGGTCTGAGAACGTTTTGTGCGTTTAAAGGGAATTTCCACTGCAAGAGGTCTTTTGGTCGAGCGTCTGGTCGTGTTGTTGCTAAACGACTTGTCCGCTATCTCAATGCGATCCACGATGGAGTACGCTTTACCAGGAGATTTTTTAATTTTTTATTTTTACCTGCCGATGCACTCCTGACTTGTTAACATTCAAACCATATCTCGCAAGTACAGTGCAGTTTCGTTCTTATTATACATTAGCGGACGCCTCGCGGTTTCACCCGCGTAGTTCCAGTTTCCGTGGGAATACAGAGATAAAAGCTTATGTCACCAGGGGATAGTGTACCTTCCCAACGGTGAAAGACTTTTTGAGATCGGTCCAGTAGTTTTTGAGTTGATTCGGTACAAACATACAAAAATCCAAAAATACAAATCTTTATAATCTTAGAAGTAGATATATTTACTAGCGACCCGCTCCGGCATCGCACGCGTGCAATGTGTATATGATGCCTAAGTGTATTATAAATACAAACTTTTCTCTAGAATCACTCTGTTTATTAATGGAAACCACATTAAAATCCGTGGTGTAGTTTAAAAACTTTAAGGCGAGAACAGATGGCGCCAGGCGATTTTTCTTTATATTATGTAGAGATTTCGTCGTTCTATTGCTCAAAAGACCTCCCTCATTACCACTTAGTTACAAAAAGTCTTATTTTGTTTGTTAACATATCTACTCATTATTGTCGAGTAAATAAACAAATGTCAATGTGTTACTAAATTGATCAGTTTTCAATATTCACAATAGATGACTGTATTCAAAGGCTTTGTCCCTTATCAAACAAACTTACCTACCTAGCAGACGTTATCAGCGAAACGCCTACTAAAAGCGGATTGTAGGTATGTTCATTATATTACACAATATGTGCCTATATTTAGTAAATTTATTTCCCTTCCAATAATTTAATAAATTTAGTTTTTTTTAATCTTTAACTAGCTAGGTTTGACCACAGCTCACCTGATGTTAAGTGACGGTGTGGTCGATGGTAAACCACACCTAGCCTGTAATATAAAAAAAACACTCATGATAGAGTGAAAATTCTTGCCCAAAAGTTGCATCAAACTGAACACTGACAATATTTCACGATAGCACTATCATTTTATCACAAATATTCGTCTTCTGGGATAACGTTGTTTTTGTACATATAACCCCCCACTCGAGAAGTGTCAAGATTAGTGTGAAATAAAATATTTGAATAATCACAATGTATCTACTCTTGCTCTGAACTTTGATAAAAATATATCTCATAAGTACTAGATAGTACATTAAAGTGCTCATATTCTTAATTTTCCATAAAAAAGTAAAGAAAATACATTTATATATACTTACCATAATTGTGTTTGTTTTTTGCGATGTTTGGTGCGGGTTATTCTGGTATGGGAATGGGGTCGAGTGCTGTGGCCGTACTGACTTTTCCGGTGCTAGGACCAACTTTAATTGCGGGAATGGTGGCAGGAAACATGATGTCTACTACTACGTCGCGACCTATGATGGTAAATATTTTTTTTAACTATTTACAACTAGCGGACGCCTATGTCACCCGGAGATATCGTAGCTTTCCAACGGTGAAAGAATTTTTGAAATCGGTCCTGTAGTTTCGGAGCCTATTCAATACAGACAAACAATGAAATCTTATCTCTTTAGGATAGTATAGATAGATTAGTAGACGCGCCTCTAAGAGTGTCTTTAGCTCCTTCAGGCCGCACTACTAACAAAAAAGGCAAGATAATGGGTTTTTTTTTGAAAATAGATCTTGTAATAATTATTTTTTAATTTAATATTTCCCCATTTTGGCAGGCTACAGTTGTAAAACCACTGTCTTGTTTTCAGTTTTGCAATACATGTCTTACATTTATAGTTACAGTCAAAGTCCAGTCTTGGTCAAGTCCGCAGTCTATGCCAGTCAAATTCAGTCATGCCTTAGTAAAGTAGTGGCTACTTTACTATATTATAAGCTTCGATGGAGTTTTGAAAGCAACACAAAAAGTCATGTTTCATCACATTATAAACACAATAAGGCCTTGATTCTCTAACTCATAAATCCTCTTTGCCGATATGGAGTACCTAGTGTATAATATTGTACGCGAGGGTTTTGGCGGGAACACGGAAAGAGTCGTGTCGCCCCGTTGTATTTTTTTCCAAAACTAGTGTTTTGTCGAGTGTTTATGCATTAAAATGGTGGTGTTTTATTCATAAAGTGCCGAATCACAAGCGCGAACTGATTAAATGTAGATATTTACCATCTCGGATTACGCCGTCATTTAACATCAGGTGAACTGTGGCAGTATCCAAGACTCAAGATATTTATTGCAAAACCAAGATATTAAAGAAACCATAAAGAAATTCTACTTCATGTTAACTTGTCTTGGAAAGCTTGTTGTATAAAGTTATTTTCTCTACTTTCAAACAGCCTTCGTATAGCTAATATCTATACGTTTGTCTACCTTTGAGTTTGGACCGGTTTTATATTAAGTGACTAGGTTGTTTACAGCTACCTACGTCTATCTAGGTTTCAATTAACACTTGAGAGTGAGAGATTTCCCCATAAAACGACTATTTCATTTAAGCTTTATTACTTTCGCAACTTTATAGGGGCAGTAAAATATTATCGCTTTTTACTTTTGTTATTCACAGTAAAAATATAAACAGCAGTTATTTATGGTTTATAGCAGGTTTCTCAGACTTACAGCATCACGTAACGCTATTAGACATTCAAAACAACGTCGAACCCTTAAAAAAAAACTATTCAAAAAAAAAAGTTACGTAAGACATTTACACACAGCGCCATCTGACTCAAACTAAGCAAAGTTTGTAGGTACTATGAAAGTCAGATAACGGACAGAATACTTAATTTTTTTTGTTGTTGTAAATACGTAGGTACTTATAATACATACAGAACACCCAGACACAGAACAAACATTTTTCTATACCACAAAATGTTTATCCTGGGTGGGAATCGAAAACACGCCCTACACGCTCTAGAAGCAGACGTACCACCAATGAACCAACTCAAACAACAGGGCTGTCAATAAGAACAAATAAGGTTTTTTATTAATGATGATCGTTTTGGTATGAAGTTGCGGCAGCCTAGTTGGTAAACGATCTGTCTTCCAATCTGGGGGTTCTGTGTACAAGTCCCACGGCACGCACACCTATCTATTCTAAAGTTAGTGCGTATTACCGTTGACTTCAAACGGTGAAGGAAAATATCGCGAGGAAACCTACATGTCCAAGAGATTCAAAAAGCCAAGAGTTCTCAACCAAATGGGAGAGAGAGTAAAGAGATGTCAAGGGGTGCGAAAAACGTTTGCATATTAGAAAAAAAACGCAAATGAAACATCGCAATAACTTAGGTGTTCATTGATTATGTTTGTCAATGTTTCAAAAAGCGACGTCGCCAGTTCTTAAAATAAAGAGCTGTTTCTTATTTATAATGAAAGAAATAAAGGGGAGTGAACATAATAATATACCTAAGTAGGTACATAAATACTTGGGGGGAGGCGCAGCACAGGAAAGATTGGGAAACCCTGTTATAAATAAAATGTCGTTATATTAGGTCTACTCTTGTATGACTCCCAAGTCCATACCCATATGTCAAAGGCACAAATTATACACCGAATTGTCAAGTTCAAGTACGTACGTTCACCATAAATTTAGCACAAATTACTACTCTGTGTACCTACTCTGTAATGTAACTATAGCAAATGTACAAAATGTACCTACTTCCATAGCGTTCATAAACATTGATGTGGGTTGGGTATACATTTATACAAGACTGACTTTGTTGACTTTCCATGCCCAAGTGTTTAACTTTCCTTATGTACTTATTCCTACTAAACTTACTTTTGTACGTACTGTACCTACCAAATACGTAGAAACAGTTGAGGTGCTTTGATTTGAATTCCTTCAATGTTATGAGAGTGACATAAAAATATTATTGTGGAGTGTGAAACAAATCAGAATACTTCTTTTTGTTTTTAAAAGCAATGCTCTGAAGAGAATTTGCTCCAAACAAATTGTACATCGTAATAATGTAACGTAAGGGTTTTGGCGGGAACGCGGAAAGAGTCGTGTCGCCCCGTTGTATTTTTTTCCAAAACTACTGTTTTGTCGAGTGTTTATGCATAAAAATGGTGGTGTTTTATTCATAAAGTGCCGAACCACAAGCACGAGTGTGGGAAAATGATATAATGTAGTGAAACATGACTTTTCGTGTTGCTTCCAAAACTCCATCGAAGCTTTATAGTAAAGTCGCCACTACTTTACTAAAGCATGACTGGACTTGACTGACATGGACTGTACTTGCCCAAGACTGGACTTTGAGTATAACTTTAGCAACGAGGACACTTACTTA
This sequence comes from Biston betularia, assembly GCA_905404145.2. Lineage (NCBI taxonomy): Eukaryota > Metazoa > Arthropoda > Insecta > Lepidoptera > Geometridae > Biston > Biston betularia. The sequence continues at coordinate 1,852,248 of FR989873.1, read as the reverse complement.
ACTTTTGAAACTTGAAAATATACAAATACTTGACACTGGGAAATGCTAAAACGCAACGCCAAAACCAAAGAAAAAAAATGTAACGTAATTTTTTATTGCTGGCAAACTTGAAACTCATTGAGTTTCAAGTTCGTAATAAATTTGTAAATATTCTATACTAGCGGATGCCTCGCGGTTCACCCGCGTAGTTCCCGTTCCTGTGGGAATACAGGGATAAAAAGTAGTCTATGTCACTCGGAGATAGTGTAGCTTCCCAACAGTGAAATAAATAATTTTTGAAATCGGTTTAGTAGTTTCGGAGCCTATTCAATATAAACAAGCAAATCTTTCCTCTGTATAATAGTATAGATAGATATATAGATAGACAACATGACGATTTTTTATCCCAAACATTCCCTACTTAATTCTCCATAGTGAAACCTTACACGTAATGCTACTATTATCGCATTCGGCTATAATATCGACTATCGATTCGTTGTCGAGCAGTGTTAGAAATTTTACAATAATACCATAACGTTGACTTTTTTCGTGCTGCGTTATAAAAGTTAATTTCTGATCTCAATCTGAACTTTGACTCACTTCGCTATAATTTGACCATTTATAGTATATATAGCAAAATAATTCATCATGACAACATGGTTTGATAGATTTGTATAAAATGTACGACGCCATAATTCTTTCGCAGGGAAAATAAAAAGAACTAAATTAAAATTGTTGTCAATGCCAATTTGCGGTAAAAACGCTGTCAATGTCATATTTCTCATCGACGACCAGACGGCAAGCCCAACGTCATCAGCTGTTCATTGTTTTGTGAATTATTTACGTAAACAATAGTAGTTTTGTGTGCGATAGAGATGTGTAGACGTGTCTACAATTCATTCGAGTATCAAATATCAATAATACAAGTCTTGCTTTACCATGAGGTCCTCTCTGTTTCGCCGTCGAGTGGGCGACAGTGATGAAAGGGAACCCTTACTTCCAGCGATTCCCGCTTCAGGTCCAAGCACAAGTTTTTACGATGAGGTACTTGCCTATTGTTATCATTGTTTTATGAGTCATGACCCACATCATTTTACAGTAATGGTATAATAATTTGCCTTTGTAAATTTTCTTTCAAAATTACCTGGTCGCTGTGGTTTAACTTACAATTTTTGGATCATTTAACCAGTCGTCTAGTATTTCGTCTCAGATACGAAACGGAATTCTTCATCTTGCAATCCTATACCATGCCCTTTAACTGACCTTTTTCATATTCATTTTCAACTTACATTTTATTAAGTGATAAATTAGTCTACAAAATGTCATGAAATTACTTTAACAAAACTCAAAGTATGGGCTTTTAAATTTTCCTTTTTCTGCCCACATTTTCCATCATTAATAATTAATTTTTACCATGAAGTTTGTTTAAGTGGTTTTCTTCTGTATCCAAGGATTCAGCATACCTAGTAAAAATAGAGTGATGGTTACTCATCAATAATATAATTATTCAGTACATTAGAATAATTTCACTGTAAATGAACCTATGATTATGTTATTTTCAATGGTATTGTTTGAAAATGCGGGTGAAGCCATCATACACTGAACAAAGTCAAACTTGAAATAATAGACTTATGACTTATGTAACACTTTGTAAATTTGCCTATTTTACTTACATTTACTATGGTACTGTAGCTGTTTTGACTGGGATGTTTCAGAAATTAGTTTTGGAGCCATGGGAAAATAGTCATAAGCAAATGATTACATTGTTATTCAATTAGCCTTCATTTATAGTGGAAACACGATGCCAAAAATGCTGTTTTAAATTTGTGCCAAAAGATTAATACTTACACAAGCAAAATATCTATGAAGTGAGCAATTTCTTGTTATTGTCTGAATTTTTACCTTACATATCAAAAAGATAAGATACCTAATCAATATCACACATTTGATCAACAAATACGTGGTGGTAGATCTCCTTAGCAGGAGATCGTCTAGGTAGGTACCACTGCAGTACCAGTTATTCTGCCGCTAAGCAGTAGTGTGTAAATTTTACTGTGTTCTGGTTTGAAAGGTACTGCAGCTAGCGAAATTACTGGGCTGTGGAGACTAACCATCAAAAGTCTCAAAGTAATCACCAAAGCAGTGATGCCCTGGACTTTGGACTTTGTTACTCAAAGTTCTATGTATCGCTGCAATAGTCATGGACAGGCATTATCTCTTACCATCACGAGAGAGTCTAGTTCGTCTTATTACTTTTTACATTAAAAAAAATATATATTTATTTTGTTATTTTACACTAAACAATAGGATAATCAACATCTACGAAACAAACATACAGTACACAAATAAATAGAGATATAAATTGAATTTAAAAAATCATGAATACCATAATAAACATAAATAGTAACAAAATATAAACTACAAAATATAGATGTACTATACAGACATAGATATGTAAACGTGGCAATGCTGCCAGCATTCTGGCCACATATTCCTCTGATGGACTTTTAGATTAAGTTATTTTTATATAAATTTGTAAATAGTATTAATTAAGGATATTTTGTTTTGATTAATAAATTGTATTTACTTCTATGTACTATACTATGTATACAATACTTATAACAACAAACTATGAACACAAAACAGAACAACCAACTAACAAATCAACTGCTTCAAAATTTACTTGAGCAGAACAGGTCCGTCAATTGAGTTAAAGCCCATTCTGTTACACAAGTACACATTCTATCTGTAATTGGTATTTAATATAGTAGTGTTAATGTGTATCAGAGGATTAAGTTGGACGTGGACAGTTTAGTTGCTGGACATTGGCACCTATATACTACCAATTTTAAAACATGACACTGATGAATAAAAACATACATGACACATGACATTGAATAATTAAAAAAAATTATGATTGACTTCTGTACTGCAGTAAGTTAACAAACAATTTTTGTTTTATGACTTTAAGGTTAAGGGTACATTAAGGGTTATTTGTTACCATCAGGTTAGAAGTAATGAAGTGTTTAAAATAAAAATTATTATCAAACAACTAAATTTAAAGTGCTCTACTCTATGGTGCATGGTGCTGTCATTAAAAATGTGCAAAATTAAAGGTTTTCTCTTTCTTTGTTTCCAGCGCGCTCAGGGCACAAACGGCAGGATGGCGGACATGGGTGTATCGTCGGCAGAGCTCGTCGGGGGCCGCGGGGAGGGGGGGCGCAAGCTGCCTCAGTACATCGCCGCACTCTCAGGTGTGCAACGAACACTTGCTAATTATTTACATTACCTAAAGACTTCATCAAATAAGACGCGCGGTGACGACGGCGGCGTGGAAATTTATTTTATTTGTTGATGGTAGATTACAGCAGATGTTGATGGACAGCCCTGTTGGCTCATTGGTAGCATGTCTGCTTCAAGAGCTGTGGGGCGTGGGTTCGATTCCCACCTAGGACAAGCATTTTGTGATATAAAACCAAATGTTTGTTCTGTGTCTGGGTGTACTGTATGTATTATAAGTATGTATTTACAAAAAAAAAAATATTTAAGTATTCTATCAGTTATCTGACTCCCATAGTACAAGCTTTGCTTAGTTTGGGGTCAGATGGCGCTGTGTGTAATGTCCTGCGATATTTATTTATATTTATTTATTATTTATTTCCTTAGCAGGAAGTCGTCTGGGTTCCACCGCAGTACCAGATATTCTACCGCCAAGTGTGCAAACATTACTGTAATCCGGTTTGAAGGGTAGCTAGCAAAATTACAGGGCTGTTGAGACCAACCATCTAGTCTTAAAGTAACGAGTGCCAAAGCGGTAATGCCCTGGACTTTGTTTTGTCACGCAAAGTTCTGTGTAGTGCTGCAATGATCATGGACAGATGTTTTCTCTTACCATCAGCCAGTTTTGACTACGACCATACTGTAAAAAAGGCAATTATCAGATAAGATTCTAAGATCATTTGTTTCATTTCATTAAAAACATAACCTTAACATACGTTATCTCAAATTCCAGCTACCCTGGGCGCCCTAGCCGCCGGTTCGATGCTCGGCTGGTCATCCCCCGTCATGTACAAGATAACCCAAGCCAACAATACCGACTACGATTTTCCTGTCTCCGTGTCGCAAGGAGACTGGATCTCGTCCATCATCAACCTCGGAGCGGCAGCCATTTGCTTTCCCATCGGACTTATCATGGACGTCATAGGGCGTAAAAAGACCATGCTTTTCTTAACAATACCCTTCACTGTAGGCTGGTTGATCATCACGTTTGGGACAAGCGTTGGGATGTTGATTGCTGGTAGATTTATCACTGGCGTGGCCGGAGGAGCTTTCTGCGTGACTGCTCCGGCTTATACCAGTGAAATAGCACAAGACTCCATCAGAGGAACTTTAGGAAGCTACTTCCAATTGATGATAACTATTGGTATACTTTTTGCGTATGCCGTTGGAAGTTATACCTCTGTCTTCGTATTTAACATCCTTTGTACTTGTATTCCGGTTATTTTTGGCATTGTCTTCTTTTTCATGCCCGAGAGTCCGAGTTTCTTGGTTATAAAGGAACGAAATGACGAAGCGAGGGAGGCTTTGGTCAGGCTTCGTGGACAGAGCTATGATGTCGATTACGAATTAAACAATCTTAAGCAGAAAGCAGAAGAAGCTAGAAATAATCCTGTGCCTTTCCTGAGTGCGATTACGAAGAAAACTGCAGTCAAAGCGTTAATCATCTGCTACGCTCTTATGGTGTTCCAACAACTATCTGGTATCAATGCTGTCATCTTTAACACTTCAGCTATTTTCGGCGCTGCGGGGGCCGCAATCCCTGCTGCCATTTCAACAATAATCATCGGTGTTATACAAGTCATTGCTACCTTTGTCTCATCTCTAGTTGTCGATAAATTAGGCAGACGTATATTGCTTCTGCTGTCCGCTTTAGTGATGTGTCTATGCTCGACTGCTTTAGGCGTTTACTTCTTTTTACAAGACCAACATGGCCAAGACTCGAGCATAGTTCAAGCGATCACGTGGTTGCCTTTGTTGTCACTTTCTCTGTTCATTGTTGCTTTCTCCCTCGGTTTCGGTCCAATACCTTGGATGATGGCTGGGGAGCTTTGCTTAATCGATATTAAGGCATTTATCGGTTCCACCGCTGGAACTCTCAATTGGCTTTTAAGTTTCACCGTAACCAGCACTTTTAATTCCTTGAACACATCTATTGGACAAGGGCAAGTGTTTTGGTTATTTGCTGGGATCATGTTAATTGGTTTCGTATTTATATTCTTCGTTGTGCCAGAAACGAAGGGCAAGAGCGTCGACGAAATTCAGGTTATGCTAGGAGCAAACCCCCCTCAAAGGAATGTAGAGGAAAAGAAATAGACAAGACTGAGTTGTATGGTAATATTTATAAAGACTATTTTAGAGCGAGCGAGAACCGCTTTTGTATGCAGTCTTAAATGAAAGAAAGGAGTTTCAGTTTAGAAAGTTGCATGTTTTCTTTCGTGTTTGAAGTGTGGTATAGTCTGAAGGGACTTAAAAGTGATTTATCAGGACAGGAATTTAGTTTAAAACTTGCGCCCATGAATTTGCGATTAAGTGTCTAGTTGTATTGCACGTTCGGAAACGACGTCATACGCTATTTTCTATCTCTCTCTCGTGTGCGTAGATCTTGATGGGCAAGACAAAGACGTATCTATAAACATTGCTAGGGACATCAAACCGCATTTTGTAAAGGTGACAGTTTTAATAACCAATCCGTAATCCTCTTATTCTTTGGTATCGCGCTTTTTTCTAAAGAATAACTTCAAACCAAAGAGCTATTTATTTTCCTCTACATTATGTTGATGGTTAAGTAGGATAAGTTAGATTTAAGTAAGCTTATTTTAGAATATAAATAGAATACTGAGAGATATTTATGTATGAATTATTAATGATATTTTGTAGTGGCAGCTAATAGGCAATATGGTAAGTCTTAATGTCAAAAAAAAAAAGTTGAACTACAATTAAAGTTTAAACACGACTCGAAAAATTCAAAATTGTTAAAATTGTTCAAAGTCTGTTCAAATTAACTAGTCCTGCAATTTTTTTTTGAGAACTAACGTATCTTAGCATCGATTACTTTAAAACCAAAAAAATTGCGGCTAAAATTTGAACAAAACAAATACATAGTTGAAAACCCATTGAAAAATTTTAAAAATATTATGCAGTGTATTTCGGTCTGGAGTCGAAAAAAAATATATTCCTCTAAATTATAGTAGAAACGGCTGTTCTAATACGTAGAAGCATCTTTAGGTTAATACGTCATTATTGAATATGTAACTCTATTACGAAAGTCATATTATTTAATGTGTACTTACGCATACTACTTAGTATAAATTTTGGCGAATCACAATAAAAACTGAAACACTAAAAAACGATAAAACGTATTGTCAAGTAAGTTTCTCTTGGTATTGAATGTTTTTTGTGTACCAACAAAATTGCCATATTCATAAATAATTATGTATTTTTTTATTTAAAAATACTTACTAAATTGAACTAAGTATTTCTCTTGTAAGAAATATTATGAGGCATTCTTTTATGCTAAGAAAGAATCAAATTCTTTCGGAAGCCGTCAACATGAAACAAACAAATATATTGGTAATAGTTTTGTAAAAACTCTTGAAACAAATTGTCAAAGTAAATCTCAGAAAAGCTCCGAGAAGTCCGAGAACTGATTTGTTAATTAACAGATTGCCAATGGTACTGTTTCAGTACATTACGTCACAAATGACAAGATTTTATATGTAATAAAATAAAATCACGCTGAAAGTTTTTAAATTATTGTTTTTTTTTTTAATTTATAATCCATAGATAAATCAACACGTGGATTTTAGATAGCGCACAAAAATACTCGAAACTAAGGTGGACTAAAACCGTTTCGATTTTAATTTAGTACGGCTGCATTTTATTTTATGTATGTTTGTACTATTCATTCAGGATACTTTTTATGAATCTTAATTTGCGCTACTTCCAAAATCCATTTGATGATAAATCTGTGTTATTGCCATGAATGGACATTATATAATTAATTTAGTTTTATACTAAACTTAATATGTTACTAGTTTATATTTAATATTTATTGTAATTATTTTGCCTCAAAGTTGTTATTGGAAAAATTGAACTTATTGTAAAAAATCAATGTATAATGTATACTTAGCTAAAAGAGACAGATTAACAAAAAAATGTATATAGCCAGCATCAGCTCCACTATTATGCGAAGTAATATGAGCATCAGTTTATTAAATTATATTATTGCTCAATAATTATTTGCATACTTATAAAATATTTTTATGACTTAGTAAAAAATTCTGTTACTTATTTTACGTTTGTACATTTATTAGTATGTAATTTGCATAATATACTTGCCAATACAATGAGAGACGTGATGTAGAATTCGTCTTATCAATTATTATTATTTTTAGCATATACTACTACAATCATTCCATCTTTAATATCAAAATTATACTTATTTTTATTTATAGTTAAAACTATGTCAACTATATAAATTGTATATTTTATTTTCACATAACAATATCCGTTGTTAAATGTGTTAGGGTAAATTACGTTAAACGGAAATAGATTATATGTAATTTCATCTCACATAATTTATTCGTAGTTACGGACACAAATAACTCGGGTGTTGGCTGTTCTAATAACGATAAAATACAATATTATGTATAACATGAATAATTATAATACCTATGGTTGTATGTTGTTACTAGTGCGAATACTGTTTTGATGGCAAATAAATATGAATGAACTATTTTTTGTTTTGTTTCTATAAAATACCTACCATTCAACAAAATAATGTAAACTTTAGGCTGGAATGAAATAGAATACCTACTATAAGTCCTTAAATAATAGATAAAAAATCACATTTCGAAGTTTTTGGCGGGAATGCGGAAAAGTTCTGTACTACTCATTTTCCAAAACTCGTACCTGCCTACTGTTTTGAGTGAATGTGTAAAATGAAAAGTAATTAATAAAGTGCAGAGTTGTGTGGTACTGCGGTGGTACCTACCAACAATTGATAGATTTTACGACGTTGGGTCAGATAAACAATAATCAAATAATTACCTACAGTGCTATTGAGACTAACCATCAAATATTTCAAAGTAATGAACGCTGAAATGGTGATTTTGTTCTGAGCACCACTAAAATGATCATGGGCAGGCGTTATCATCAAGAGAACGATTCGTTTCATTAAAATAAAGCATTACACGTCGCCAGTGGCCTGTAAAGTAGGTACATTCATATAACATTTTCATGGTATCGTTTTCTCTTCTGACGAGAAAGAGAGAAAGGTAACGCGAGAAAAATAAATATTTTTATATCAAGATTGTAGTTTGCTCATATGTTCTTGACTGGCGCTCAGGTTCTTTGGAAATAAAACTTTCTATTTACGTCTCAGATATCAACACCAAACAGCTCTCTAATACTAATGTTGCTAATTTGGCGAACTTGTCAACACGGGCGTCCCGCCCTAATTCAAGTAGGGCTGGCAGTACAGTATGACAATTTTTTCAGAAAAATTTGTTAACATCACCTTGACCGTATTTTTTAACTTGAGTTTGGATGGATAACGTTGATAATATATCAAAACAACATACTGAAATCTCACGATAAATCCCTTACCTCGTCGTTACTGAAGGGCTTAGGTTAGGTATTAGATAAGAACGCTTCATACATTTCTTCACAATGATTTACGTTTAGTATAATAATATGTAGACATACTTACGAGTAATATTAAGTGCAAATGCCAGTCACACCAAACACAGTGCTTGTGTGCTTCCCATTACAATTCCCGTTTAACTTCAAAAGCACCAGTTAGTCCTGTAATTTTGGCGCCCGTCTCTAAATCTCATCCACCCCAACAAGATTCTATGCCTCGACGCAGGACATCACTCTAAAACGAGACCTACGTATTTTAAATTACGAGAATTACGTAAATGAGTCAAAATTTGGGTGAACACAAAAGCAGCTTCCACTTTTCATATATTTATCTGCCGTTTGCGTAGTAAGTAGGTACCTACGTAAGCTAGCCCTTTGGATGTCTGCTTAGTTAAGTTCCAGAAAAAAAACGTCAAATTTTCTTTGAACAAAATATGGGCAAAACAAATATGTTAACAATGATAATACAATAATTGCCGATATATATAAGTATTATAATTGCTAAGCATTGATCACTTTATCATGTGGGTAGGTCTAATTACTATATTGACCTCAATCCACTATTACAATGTACCTACTCGTTAGATATACCTATCTATTGTTACTTAGGTAAGTAGTGGGAATGTCCCTATTGTGGTGTAATATGATCAAAACAAAACACATGATATACAAAACCACGCTGGCGCGATGATACTTGTTGTGGCACAAGCTCATCATCATCAGCCTATCAAAGTCCACTGGTGAACATAGGCATCTTCCAAGACACGCCACTCAGACCGATCTTCAGCTTTTCGCTTCCATCCACTGTTAGCTGTTCTACATATATCACCAATCCAAATAAGAGAGATTTTACTGATATTTCTCTCAATGCCATTTCACCTGTGATCAATTTATTTGTATAAGGTCATATTATCTATTTAGTTTTATTGTGTGATCTTAAGAAATATCTTTGTTTCACATGACACAGAAGTTTTTTTTTAATGTAAACATAATGAGACAAACATACATAATTATGTATGTACATATTTTGCTTTAGTTTTTTTAATCCAAAAAAACAATAGAAATACAAAAATATATTCATAATCATTTTACCACAAAACAATGCGAAAATAAAATTATACTAAAGTATCTTACTAGGTATGTTTCTACATACTTATTATGCATCCATGGAGCAGAATGTTTATCCAACATTTTAATGTAACGTCTAAATAATAACTTTTATACAAAAGTCTATATTTTTTGTGCTTAATTTAGTTTTGATTAATGCTAATAAAACTCTTTAAGTCTTTGGTGACTTTTGGTAACATTCACACACCATCTTTCTTTTTATATTAATTAGCTTTGATTTATTGATATAAACATTTATCAACATGCATTTGCATTTACAAAATATAATTTTAAACAAGCAATTTTCAATAGGGAATTATTATTTATTTGTCCTTAATGTAAAGAAATTTTAACATTCAAAGATAAGGTTAATTTTATCTTTCTCAGCTACATTTACAATGAAGAAAATAGCTGTGAGCATTTTCAAGATAATTATAATAAACAACATTTAAGATAAGGGTTCAAATATTTACAAATAGCATCTACATTATATTTACTAAGGATATAAATAGTGTAGAGCTTACATCAAATTTATAGTGGAACCTCCACCTATTTTCGAATATGCACTTCGGTAAAAATTACAACAGCATAAAGAGTTCATCATTGCATTAAGCGACGTAGAACTGTGTGTTCGATATAATCCTGATGACACCTCATCAAAGCTGGTTTCACCAATGAATTGCTGCAAATCATTCTTCGGAAAGCCATCCTTGTAATATTGTTTAATAGTATCATAAGCATCCATAATAACAGATATAAATAAACTTAGGACAACATAAATATACAAACTTATAAATGAATATAGGTATACACGGCTAAACCACCATAGCATTGGTGATTTTTTAGACATTATAGAGAATGTGGCAAACATATCATCTCCATTTATTAATGAAAAAAGACATTCAGATGTTGTAGCTAGAGAACGGAATTTCATGTGATATGGTCCGAGTATTAACCAGCCGCAAAACATAAAACCTGCATACAATAATAAAGCACAAATCGAAAATCTAAATATCTTTGGTGCAGCTTTCTTCAATGTCAGTATAACAACATTGTAAGTCTTGAAAAAGCCTAAGTAACGTAATACTCCGAACCATACTAGAAGATTCCCTGTTCCAAGAAACAATGAGCAAACATTCCACTGATCATTTGTAAACTGATTTCGTTCAATTTGCTCTTTTATTGCTGAGCCCAAAATAATAAGTAAATCATTGACAATAATCATAATATACCAGACATTTAAAAACTCAAATCTGCCATCAAAACTGAGCTCTTTGTTATATGCTCTTCTGAAGAACTGTACCGTAAGCTCCTTCAATAATTGTGCTCGGTAAATAGCCCTACTGCAGAGTAAGAAAGATGCAGCGCATATAATAATTACAAATATGTTTAGAATGCTTCTAAGAACTTGGTCAATTTTGTTATCAGTTATGTAGTTCTTGTCGCCTTTGCAAGCTAGTTTGTGTGGTTCAGCTTCAAGAACCAAAGACATTTGTCCATCATGATCTTCATTGTCAAATATTATCTCCACATCGAATCTGTAGCAGTCAGGGGGAGTGATAGGACCAGCAGCTCTAAAGTTAATAGTTTTTAGAGAGAACATCAACTTAGCCCTCACTAAAGCTGAAAAACTAATATTTAAGCCCAAGTCTTTAATAAATTGTTTGGAATTAAAAACTTCATCATCATTTAGTGTAAAATTTGTGCAAGTTTCAACAATTTCAGCATTGAATTCGTAACTTTCATTGAAGCCATTGATGATCCCTTGCTTGTAGTTGTACTGGCAAAAGACTGGGTCTGTCCTGTTATTATCTTCATTGTTGTAAGAGTATGGTCCAATAGCGTTTGATAAGTTTGAGAAACCGGCGATCGCATAGTCCAGAGTGTTGTAAAATTCATCTAGTTTGTAGACCGCCAGTGGTCCTGCACCTGGTGGGTAGGCGTTAATCTCGCGGGTCGAATCCCAGCCAAACAGGAAAAGGTGCGAAAAGCTAATGCGATTATCCCACGTATAATTCACGTGATTGTATCGATTGTGGGCAAACAGACAGAGCTGGAACGTGACGAGCACTATTTTGATCACTTGCACAACGAATTTGTATGGGAACTTACGTTTGGCACGCCACTTCTCGATCGGGTTCATGAAGAAAAATTGTAGCTTACGTCGCATTTTCTCTTCCATTTCATTGAGACCATGCAAGGTCGGTTGTTGTGCGGAAAAGCCTTGGGCATTTTCTCGGCTCATTGGTTGGCTTCCTGTAGCTCGTGGTTCCTCTTCGCCTTCTGAACAGGTAGTCTCTTCGGGAGACGTGATACCCTCCATCGGAACACTCTCTAGAGTTATTTTTTAAAACGTAAACAAAGATCAGGTGATAGCCCTGTTCTAGGCTTATTTCATTCTCAGCAAACCATTTACAAAATCACCCAGGTAGGTACTTGTTATTCTACGCGCAGTGTATCACTACTTTTTTTAGTACTGTACTAATAAAACGAAAAAAGGAGTAAGTCTATTCTTTGAAAAATACTAAACTAAACTCTCACAAGACAAGACAAGTCGGACCCACTACCACAACAAAATTTACGTCTTATGAAGAACAAAGCCAATAATAGCTATGAAAATTATTATTCCAGAGAAGAAAGAGACAAAGTCATCGAAGTATCTCTATTCATCATTTTTATGGTTTTGGCGGGAACGCGGAAAGAGTCGTATCGCCCCCATCGTATTTTTTCCAAAACTAGTGTTTTTTCGAGTGTTTATGTATGAAACTAGAAGTGTTTTATTATTAAGGGCCGAATTATAAGCATGAGTGTGGGAAAACGATATAATGTGGTGAAACATGGCTTTTCGTGTTGCTTCCAAAACTCCATTGTAGCTTATAATAAAGTCGCCACAACTTTACTAAGATATGACTGGATTTGACTGAAACGAATTGTACTTGACCAGGACTAGACTTTTGACTATAAAACTATAGCTACGAGGCAACTTATTTAACTTAGGAAACTTGAAAATATCAACTTGACATTGGCAAATGCTAAAAATGCAACGCCAAAATCAAAGAAGAAAAAGAAAGAAAATAGTCACAGTCACAAAAAATATTTCAGTCATGTTTATACACTACCTTCTATTATAATGTAGGTGACTTTACTTGAAGCTTCTTTGTAGTTTTGATCGACACGAAACATCTGAAACATCTTTAACTATATTTAACCACTTGCTTATATTAATAAAACTTATGTATAAGAAAGTGCAGCGATATAAATATTCGCATTCCCGTTAAAACTTATAGTGCTCACTGCTCAGTTAGGGGCATCGAGCAGAAGAATGTGGAGCTACACTGCCTGGTAAAAATCAGCCAACGTAAGTCAATGCATGAATGATTGAATCAAAGCGAAATGTGGATATATAACCTAGACCAAGACGTACCTACGTTGGCCTGACTTTACCCAACTTTAAAAAAAAATTGTGTCATGATAAACTTAATGTCATTGTCCAAAGATAATTTTTAGTCTCTGGTACGTGTCGATGAACACATTACGATTTTGGAAAAGTTCGAAATTATTATTTTTGCGTGGTATTTACGAGAAAATCCAATATTTGTAGTGATTTACATTGCCGACTGAACCATGGCTTTGACTGTGGATAAATTAATGAACGACGACAGGTAATTAACTCATTTAAAACACTTGTATTTGACCATTTTTCAAGGGAAAGTTTGTACCTCGTCCGTGCTTAATACATATTGTTTTTACACAATATTTTCCACAGTATGATATGAAACTACTTTCTATTTAGTTACAACAAGTTTATACTTTTAAGTAGCTTTAATTGAATTAGAATTAGCATGAATTGAATTCTCAATCCGATTTAGTTTTTTCTGATTACATACAGTTGGAATACAGTTACTAAAATTGAAGTTGACTATTATCAGCAAGTAGTTGTTACTGTGACTACACTGATCTTAGCAATACTGGCTTGATGACCATAGCAAGTCATTCAAATTGTCAGTATGTTTCTCTTCTAGAATGTAATGAATTTGTCCTACAGTTTCAATACATAAACAAACTAGTATATAAAAAAATAAAATATAGTGTATTAATTATAGAAAAAAATATGTCATTTAAATAATTTCAAGGAACTACAATGTATAGAGTACTATCCACAATGATGTTGATGCTCTTGTGGTGGTTTATGGTTTTATGAACTAGGTATCACTTTTTTTGTTTATTAGTTTGTAAGAGGATGTGATGTAAGAACAGTAAGGAGAGCAAGGCTAATCTAGGCAAGGTAAAATAAAGGGGTCATAATATAGACTGCTCCTAAACACTAACTTTTGGAATGATATTAATTGCTAAGTGACTAGTTCCTCAAAAAAAATCTACATAGGTTGAATGATTTATTGGAGAATTACTAAATAATTGGCAAAACAATTTGACTAATTTGATTTTAATTTATTGACTTGGTGGAAGGCAAATTAAAGAATATCTCATTAAATAGTTTCTTTGATGTTAATAATAAATTCGTTTGAAAACTAAAATTAAGGCTAAGTGATTTGAATACTGTGTGTTTCATGATAAAAAAACTTCTAACAACTATAACAATGTATTTGAACCTAGATGCACTTTAGTATGCTCTATGTATCATACCCAAAACCTCATAGTTGCAAACCCCTTATATTTCCAATAGGCTGCTGGGCTAAAAGAATTTTTTCATAGCATAGGCTTACGTTTTACAGCCATTTCGTCTGATGTTAAGCAAAGATACTGTCTAGGATGGAGCATGCTTGCAATGACTTGTAAGGTACCTAGATTATATCTATTGGGGAATAGACACATGGGCAGCAAATTCCAATGTTTGCCACAATATGTAAACACATTATATAAGTTATTGTTTCCAGGTTCACAGGTGACAACATTCTCCAGTTCCTGGTATATACACCGCTGGGCCTGTTGCTTCTAGCTGTCCGCTGTGTGCTGGCACTGCTGCTGTGGGTGGCTGCTATCTTACTGCCTGATAAGTGGGCACTTAGTCAGTTGCGGTCTACGCTTGCTTGCTGGACGTTCGGTAACTACTCTTTATTAATGGGAGCAACCTCTATAATTGGATGTAAACTATCTTTATATTTGCAGGAACTGATAGTTGCTTGATAAAAGCCTGGTAAGGGCTTCAGTCTTCTTCTTTTTTATTTACTATATTAGTCATATGTAAGTATAATTACCTTATATTTAAATTTTTAAAACTTTGAAACATAAGAATATGAAGCAAGTACGTAATTTCCAAAAACTAAACATACATAGGTATTTTATACTTTATTATGTTCAACAATAATACAATTCAGCCAACATTCTGGCCACTAATCCCGCCTCTGACAGACTTTTAGATTGAGTTTTTTGTACAAAAATTATATTAATTTAAGATGTTTTATTTTGTTTTGTAAATTTGCTTGCACAAAAATAAAATTAATTCTGTTTTCATTTAGGTGTATAACTCAAGTAGTTAACCACTAATTCACATCCAAAGGATATTGGATATGTTTGCCATATTTTTGGGTCTTATGAAAACTTTTATTAATTTCCAGGTGTGTATGTAAAGTTGAAAGGCAGCAGAGATCCTCGCTGTAGTGTGATGGTCGCTAACTATGTTTCCTGTCTGGACTCCCTCGCTGCCAGCCACGTACTTGGCACAATCAGTGTGAGTAGACTAACCTGGACATACTACATTGAAAATTTACACGAATTCAAAATACAGTAATGGGTTGTCATCATTGTCAGTGCAAATGTTTGTCAAGGCCCCGTTAAGGCATTGCACCTGTTATATTAATGAACACAAAACTCAATTTGTATAGTTTGCTATATATATATATATTTGTATAGTTTGTATAAGGCTGTCAATTTGTATACTTTGTTTGAGTAATTTGGAGGGACCAAACATGCTATGAAAAATGGGACCATCGCATTTTTGTAATATGTGGGAACCTAAAAGACCTAATAAAATAAAGTAGGCATATGTCAACCTGATGTTTCGCTCAATTAATTCCATAAGAATGTACCGAATTACCATTATGGGGGTGATATGTCCTGCACTGACATCCCGCTTGAGGTGTATTGTGCATTTCCCCCTACCAGCGTCTACCCGAGCCAACCCAGCTCCTTGAAGTACCGGAGCGAAGCTCTGGGTCACTGGCATAGTAGCTCCAGTGGATGAGATGGAGTTATGCATAATGGTGAAAAGCAGCCTGCTTGTTGCGGGGATTTAAATGTGGATAGTGAGCAAGCTGCTTCATGCAATCTAGTGAAGATTCTAGTTACTTCTGTGGCTTTCCAATGCCACAGTACATGCTCTACAGTTTCGTTTTCCACGGCAAAGAGGACTATCTGTGGCTCCTAGCTTGCATAGATGACTATTTACCATTTTGAGGCAACATTCTTGATGAAATTACCACTTTTTTCAGCTAAGAAAATGGAAAGTACCACCGTTTTTTGCGTCGACTCTGGGCATAAGGAACGCGGCACAGTTTGCCAGAAAGTATGTAACAATTAACCTCTATTTAATACCTGATGAACCTATTCAATAACTAATTAATTAATTGTAAATCATTGCATTATAATGCAATGATTTAGCAGGAAAACTGACTTAAACAGTACCTAAATGTAAGTAGCAATTATTTTACTGTCGGACAAATATTTTGCCTGTCATTCAGTAACATAGCAGTAGTGTGCGATTTTTACTGTCTTCTGGGTTTAAGGGCACTGTTTCTAGGAAACTACTAAACCGAACAGATTGAATACTATCTTACAAGTTCCTCCACATAATTTTGACAGGGTTTGTCGAAGTATTCTCTGCAATTTACTAGTAAAACGAAGAAAAACATTACATTATATGATTTGATTTGGTAGGTAATTTATATTTGTTCATCGTCTGGGACGCGTGCGTGACGTCAACTGCCGGCCTGAACGGAAGACCAGCGCCGGCTGGGTACAGTCGGCATTATTAATATATTTTTTTTATGGTTCTCTCTTCTAAGTAAAGATGTGGTCGAAGATGGTAAAGCACACCTAGCCTGGAATGAATTTGCTTTATGCTGAGTTGAGGCCAGTTTGTGACATAAAGATATCTTTTTTTCCCAATTTTTTTTATCTGTTGTATATGTTTGTATATTGTTTTAAAATAAATATGTACTTATTGGAATAAAATGTATTTATTATAAACGTGTGCCTTTTTTTGTGGAAAAAGAAACCCACTCAAAATGTTTATGGGATGGAATATGATTTTCGCAAATGTTTCAAAAATGGGGAGAAATATACACAATGTATTGTATTGCACATGACTGCATACAAAATCTGTTAATATCACATTAATTCGTATTTCGTTTTAGTTCCGTACCGTGAACATAGCACCTTTTTTGTAATATTAAACACAAAAATAATAGTTCTACCACCAGTGTTAGGAAAGTGATTGAAGATGGTAACATTTATCTTACAGACAACATTTCGCCGAGTGTCCGAACAAGCCGGTCCTCTTACAACCGGAAGGTGGGCCCACCAACGGAAAAGGGCTTCTCAAGTTCACCGACTGGCCTTTCCAACTTGGGAATAGGGTACAACCTGTCGCTATCAGTGAGTACTTATATAATAGATGTTAAGACAAAACTCTGTCTAAAACGAGGCATGCCAGCTTAGCCGAAACTGATTACCATCATAGCTTAATTTAGTGTTTTGTTTAGTGTGTGTGTGCATTTGTTTAGTGTTAAATTTTTTTTTTTTTGTTAATTTGCCCCATCGGGCTTCGGGCTGTAAAGCCATACTGCCTTGTCTTAAGTGTTATTCCAAGTCCAGTCCGTGTCAGTCAAGTCCAGTCATGCTTTAGTAAAGTAGTGGTGACTTTACTATAAAGCTTCGATGGAGTTTTGGAAGCAACACGAAAAGTCATGTTTCACTACATTATATCATTTTCCCACACTCGTGCTTGTGATTCGGCACTTTATGAATAAAACACCACCATTTTTATGCATAAACACTCGACAAAACAGTAGTTTTGGAAAAAAATACAACGGAGCGACACGACTCTTCCCGCGTTCCCGCCAAAAACTCTTTAATGTTTAAAAATTTAGAAAGTTTTTATTTTTCTTTGGTTTTGGCGTCGCATTTTGAACATTTGCCAGTGTCAAGTGTTTTATATTTTAAGTTTCAAAAGTTTAATAAGTTGCCTTGTAGCTATAGTTATAGTCAAAGTCAAATCTTGGTCAAGTACAGTTCAGTCAAGTCCAGTCATGCTTTAGTAAAGTAATGGCGACTTTACTATAAAGCTTTGATGGAGTTTTGGAAGCAAAGCGAAACATGATGTTTCACCACATTACATCATTTTCCCACACTGGCGCTTCTAATTCGGCACTTTATGAATGAAACACCACCATTTTTATGCGTAAACACTCGACAATTGGAAAAAATACAACGGGGCGACATGACTCTTTCCGCGTTCCCGCCAAAACTCCTGTCAATCTTTATTGTCTTATTCGGAATGGGGGCGATGAGTCCTGCACTGACGTTCCGCTTGGGGTGTATTGTACATTTCCCCCTACCAGCATTCACCCAAGCCAACCTAGCTCCTTAAAATACCGGAGCGAGGCTTTGGGCCGCTGCCATTGTAGCTCCAGTAGGAGAGATGGAAGTGTTAGCAATGATGAAATGAGGTTAGCACTTCGCGGTGACGTGGATGAAGATGAAGCTGCCTCATGCGATTTTTTTTTTTTATTTTATGTTTGACCACAGCTCACCTGATGTTAAGTGACGGTGTGGTCGAAGATGGTAAACACACCTAGCCTGGAATGGAACTGCCTCTCAAGTGAGGCTGCCGAAACACACCGTTAGATGCATGGCAACAGATTTTTAACTTGAGGGTGGTAGCTAGCCAGCCGAGCACTAGAAAGTACCCTACCACCACGCTATGGTTTCCTTCACCGGCAGCTCAAGCTGATTGTTGGGGTTTGAACCCACGCCCTTCGGCAAGCGAATCGACCGCGCTAACCACTCAACTATCATCGCTAAAAAATTTAGTGGCAACTTTAGTTAATTGTCTTATTATGTTTATCTTCCATAAACATAATTCCAGTTCAGCCAGTTCCATTCCAGGCTAGGTGTGCTTTACCATCGTCGACCACACCGTCACTTGACATCAGGTGAGCTGTGGTCAAACACCTAGCTATATAAAAAAAAAATCTTCCCCGATAGCGGCGGAGCGTCCGTTCACGGCGGTGACGGTGCACTCGCCGCTGGACTCGGCGAGCTCGTTCCCGTGGAGCGACGCGCTGTGGTTCCTGTGGACGCCCGGCACGCGGCTCACGGTGCACGCGCTGCCGCCGCTCGACCGCCGCGGCGACGACGACGACGCCTTCGCGACCAGGATACGGACAACCATCGCCGACGCACTGGGGGTCACTAAACTATTTCTCCTTTTTTCACGTGCTAGTTTTATTTGAGTATTTGATGTTTTAATGGACAGTGTGGTCATGGTAAACCCACCTGGAAATTAAACTGGCTTCCCAATTAAATAACACAAACAAGTACTAGCTTGTCGAGTCTAGCTGGTACCCAGTATCATACTTTTGAACGGAGTTTTGGCTGATTAGTTATGATAAATAAGGATTAAGAAATAATATAATCTTTTTTTTTATGGTTGACAGGCTAGGCGTTTGACCACAGCTCACCTGATGTTAAGTGAAGGTGTGGTCGAAGGTGGTAAAGCACATTAATTACTTAATACATTTTAATTTTTTTTTTTTTAAACTATACAATTATATGGTACTAAATAACCATTTTGGTTTGTCTCGGTAAAACAGCACACTGCGCTAACAAAACATATATAATAATTAAAATTTTAAATTTTAAAACTACGTACTTGGAAGTAAGTACATTCTAAAATGTATATCAAATCCAAAGTGAAGTGACATAAAAGTGTCTTCCATTAGGATCCGTCCCTTCCCTTTGGTTCTAACACCGGGGCAGAAAGCGCGTATAAAAAAAAATCGGTCAAGTGTTGTTCACGCCAAAATTATTCCCCCACGAATAAAGAGCTTTTACTGTATACTAAAATAAATAATAAATAAATAAATATCGCAGGACATTACACACAGCGCCATCTGACCCAGCAGAGCTTGTGTGATGGAAGTCAGATAACTGATAGAATAAATAAATACTTTTTTTTTTTTTGTAAATGCATACTTATAATACATACAGAACACCTAGACACAGAACAAACATTTGTTGATAGATAAAATGTTTGTCCTGAGCGGGAATCGAACCCACGCTCTTCAGCTCTCAAGGCAGATACGCTACCAATGAGCCAACAGGGCTGTCAAAAAAAGAAATTGTTTAGGTTGTCATAAAGATATATTTTGTAAAATCGCTTGTAGTAATATGTTTTTAAAAATTAGAAAGTTATTCAAAGCAGGGTAGATTTGATAGCCTACGTCCTTTTAGGTTGAGATGACCGAGTACCGGTGGGAGCAGTTGAATCGCAGCGGGCCTCCCCGCGCGCCGGCCGCGCCCCGCACCGACCTGACGCGGTTGGCCGCGCAAGTCAAGGAAGTGCTGCCCAGGGTGCCCGTACAAGATATCATCAAAGACTTGGGTATGTTGTATCATCAAATACTTGTTGGGTATGTGTATGAAAGTTGTAGCGATGATAGCTCAGTGGTTAGCGCGGTCGGTTCGCGTGCCGAAGGGCGTGGGTTCAAACCACAACAATGAGCTTGAGCTGCCGGTGAAGGAAAACATCGTGAGGAAACCTTAGCATGGTGGTAGGGTACTTTCTAGTACTCGGCTGGCTAGCTACCACCCTCAAGTTGAAAATCTGCCGCCAAGCATCTAACGGTGTGTTCCGGCAGCCTCACTTGAGAGCCAGTTCCATTTCAGGCTAGGTGTGCTTTACTATCTTCGACCACACTGTCACTTAACATCAGGTGAGTTGTGGTCAAACACCTAGCCTGTCAACCATTAAAAAAAAAGTAATAGTTGCTGTTTTTTTTGTTATGTCGTTTTATTATATTAACAATATTTTTTGTATTGACATTTTTTTTTTCTTTGGTTTTGGCGTCGCATTTCGAGCATCTGCCAGTGTCAAGTGTTTTATAATATTTTCATGTTTCAAAAGTTAAATAAGTTGCCTCGAAGCTATAGTTATAGTCAAAGTCCAGTCTAGTCAAGTACAGTCCGTCTCAGTAAAGTCCAGTCATGTTTTAGTAAAGTAGTGGCGACTTTACTATAAAAACTTTATAGTATTCAACAATATTATTTTCATCGATATTTATTTTTCCTCTTATTTTTTAAATTTTTTACATTAAACATTTAAAAAACATATATAACATAAAAAGCTTAAAAACTAGGGTGCCGCCGGCAGCGGGGCAGGGCTCAAGCTGCCGGTGGTTAGGGCTGCAGAGTGAGGAACCTCCTCACAATGCGCGCCGTGTCAAGGATCACTGCCTTTTGAAGCTGACCCTTGACCCCACCGTCTAGCGAGAGTCACTTGAGATGTTGGTCGAGACTCTTACGCTCTCTCTGACTCTCTCTTATTTTATTATTATTAATTTCCAGCGGTGACCCTTACGGTGGACGTGACGATAACGAACTTTCTGGAAGGCGCGGTGCGGTACACGCCTGAACCGGAGCACGACGCGCCGCAGCCCGGGACTTCCCGGACCACCAGCGCGCCCAGGTAAACTACCCTCCACGAAATAACACTCAAAAAAGTACCATTTTTTTTAAGGTTGATGGTCTAGGTGATTTTGATCACAGCTCACCTGATGTTTGGAGACGTCATCATCTCGGGATCTTCCTCCTGGCCCATTGTCGGGGAGGTGGGGCATCGGAAGGGGAACTCTGCCCCCGGGGGTGGTGTGGAGGGAGTGTTCTCGACACCCTTTCTGGGTGGAGAATGTGCACTCTCCTCTGGTTCTGTTTTGCGGCATGAGGCACAAGGCGGAGAATTATTTCTTGAGCGCACCGCTATTCGTTGAGGCATTGAACAGCGGTTGTCTGCGCTGTGCGGGTCCTCTCCAGCGGTTTGGGGATGGTGTGGTCGAAGATTGTAAACACGTCTTGCCTGGATTCGAATCCCACTAATATAAATGTGAAAGATTGGATGGATGGATGTTTGTTACTCTTTCACGCAAAAACTACTGAACGGGTTTGGATGAAATTTGGTATGGAGGTAGCTGAGACCCTGGATTACCACATAGGCTACTTTTTAACGAGAAAACATGTAGCGTGTAAGACCGCGGGGCGCAGCTAGCAGAAAATAAAATCTTTTTACATCTACCTCTTACATAGAAAATGTTTTGCAAATATTACATTTTTTTATGGTCGACAGGCTAGGTGTTTGACCACAGCTTACTTGATGTTAAGTGACCTTGTGATCGAAGATGGTGTCTAGCCTGGAATGGAATGGGCCTCAAGTGAGGCTGCCGGTACACGGTATTATTATGACAGTCCTGTTGGTTCATTGGTAGAATGTCTGCTTCAAGAGCTGAAAGGCGTGGGTTCGATTCCCACTTTAGCTAGCCAGCCGAGTACCTACTGGAAAGTACTTTACCACTATGTTTTCCTTCACCGTTAGTTCGAGCTCGTTGTTGGGGTTTGAACCCACGCCCTTCGGCATGCGAACCGACCGCGCTAACCACTGAGCTATCATCCTAACATTGTTTTCAGATATGTGATTCCAGTGCCAACGGGTGTTTTCCCAAAAACGGCCAAAGAACGCCAGCTATCCTTCCAAGAGAAAAAAGCGCAGATGATCGCGGAAGCGAGACAGCGATACATCGAGAAACGTAACCTGGACATACCGGCATGTTAACGTCCCGCCTGAACCGTTTGTGATGTGATTCGACTGAAATGTCAAGGAATTTTGAGGTGTTTTTTTTTTGTGAGTGTGAAATTAAATTTTGTCAATCGATATTGTGTGATCCAAGTGTAATATCTATCGCGACGTGTTCGTCGCACTTGAGAGCCGGTTTCTATTCCACAGGTGGATAAGCTGTGGTTAAACGCCTTGTGAGTATCAGTTAAATTATCCAATAGACCTTGTTACAAAATTTTTTTTTTTTACCAAAATACTTAACATTGTAACATTAAGTATTTTGGTATTTTTAGTATGATTTATGTTACAAAATCGAATACTTAAAATGACAGATGCGTTGTCTGGATTACGTTCAGGGTATATTAAGCTACAAGCAACCCATAGTTTTGGGAAGTTAGCAATGAATACAATGAAAGCTATTTGGTGATTTAACATTGTTTCGACACGTCGCCTAGGTAGGTACTACCGCAGATATTCAGCCGCCAAGCAGTAGTGTGTAAACATAACTGTGTTCCGGTTTGAAGGGTACTGGAACTAGCAACTTGAGACTGACCATCAAAAGTATCAAAGTAATTAGCGCTAAAGCAGCGATGCCCTGGACTTTATTTTGTTACTCAAAATTCTGTGTATTATTGGATAGGCGCTCTTACCATCAGGTGAGCGTCATGTTCGTTATATTGCTCTCACATAAAAAAAAAACTGAGTATACATACTGGTTGAGGAAAGGGGATTATAATCCCTGGTCCATAAATTCATATTCTAAATATTTAATTTCAACATGTGTAGCAAAGGATCATTAATAACAAAATTTGTCTTAACGTGCTGCTCTTTAAATATTAAGACATATACAATATAATATTTAAATCCAGTTTTTGTTGTCAGAAATTTAAGTAATTATTTACAATCTATTGAAAACTGGGCTCTCAGTAGTGTATAAAAATAGGAAAAAAATTTAAAATAACATGTACTGAAAAGTTTGAAACCCCTTACTTATGAATAATCGCACACTACTGCTTGAAAGCTTCATACCTAAATCGTCGATGAAACTAAATTGTTCATGTTAAATCTGGGCATCAATTGAAAGATTGTTTTTTTTCTGTGTACAACACAGTATAATTGCTCTTCAGAATTTATTTTCACAATCACAAAAATCTATTGTGATGTTTGATAAGTTATTTGAAAAAAAAAAACACCAGCACAGCACACACGGGCGACTGTGATAAATCTCGTCGGATTTCATATGACATTAGGTCGGATAAAATTCAATAATGTAAAATATGGTGACTTTTTTACTGAAATGGAAAACAAAAGTGTGATAGGTACACATATATAGAAGCCTATGATATATTCTATTAGTTGTCTGGTTTCCATAGTAATTATTAATTTGGTTCCCAAATTAGTTATCTGGTTTCTTAGATAGGTATAAACTTTATTGTGTATACCAGAACTCTAAAAGAAACTGAATTTAAAAAAATATAACAAACAAGAAACTTCTACTCATACTCATAATTACATAGTATATACTATTAGTATTACATCTATTACTTTTTTGTACTCATTATTATAGTTTGGTTCCCATATTATTTATCTGGTTCCCACATAATATGCTATCCCGTTTCTTATTTCCATATTAATTATCTGGTCCTTGTGTTAGTTATCCGGTTTTTAATTCTCATTATGAATAATCTAGTTGCCATATTAATTATTTAGTTCCCATATTAGTTGTCTGGTTCCCAAATGTATAACTCACTTAGTGACTAGTTGGCGCTAAGTGACAAATGTCCAACAATATTTATAGTTGTTTTTAAACAAACAGTTAACGAAATCTTTTTTGTGTTTTATAATCGCTACTATATATTTATTATAATGAACAAGCTGCACCTGGCGGTTTCACTCGCGGCGATAACTTTTCAGAAACCGTTTGTATTTTTGGGATAACTTCCTCCCCCATAATCAGTTTTTCCGACCCTCTAAGTATACGTATATAAATTGTGGATTGTATACAGTAAAGGACTTTAAATAATCTACAAAAAAAAAAACATGTCATAGGCTTCTACTATTCGTACTGATTCACTAATATTTCATCAGTAAAAAAAAACACGCAATTGTAAAATGTTATATATTTTTATTATAAATTGACGTAAATGTTGCCACGACGTGACAATAAAAAAAACGTGAAAGATTTTAAAATATGGTATGTCCGGGCTCGAATTCGGGACCTCTGTCTCCTAAGACAAACGTCCTAGGGACCATTCAAGTATTACGTAAGTAGATTTTAGGTAATCACTAATCCCTCCCTCCCCTTGTCAGCAAAAGTAAGCAAAGTTCAAATACAAACATTATTAATAAAACCACTGTTACAATGTATGTCATTAAATGAGTTTTAAAACTGATTACATGCCAATTAATAAAAAAACAGAAATGTCAAAATATGTCACTATAAAAAAAATGTTCTTACGCGCGTACTCTATGGCAGCCCGTACACGTAGCGCGCGATCCGCGATCCGCGATCCGCGATCAATGATCGCGATCCAGACTGATCGTGTACGAAGCGGATTGACGGACTGATGCTCCGGATCGCATAATATCTAGAAATTTTGAAATCATGATCGCGGATCGCGGATCGTGATCATGATTGAACGTGTACGGGCTGCCTATGCTTACGTAAATATTGGTTTAACTAGCGGCATTATCACTTAAAGCGATCTACTTAGTCTGGCCATAAATACTGTTAAAACTAAAAATAAACAAAATATTACATTTGAATTTGGAATCTGTAATTTTTATATGATTGTTCATTGTGTTTTTTCATTTTGGCGCCAATAAATTGTACAATATTTTGCGATATTGAAATCGAGTGGGGTGACAAAGAGAACCGAATCGCTGTGATTGCACTACGCAAAGTAGGTAAAGCAAAAGATTTTATTTTGGTAGATGAAGATGGCACCTAGAACCATGTCGCGTATTTTAAAAGATGACTTAGGACTTGCAGCCTATAAGAGACACACTGGTCACTTCTTAACTGATAATTTAAAAAAGAATAGGGTGGTAAAATCGAAACAACTACTGAAGCGGTACGCAAAAGGAGGTCACAGAATTTTTTTGTTTACGGATGAGAAAATTTTTACAATTGAGCAACATTTTAACAAACAAAATGACCGTATTTATGCTCAAAGCTCTAAGGAAGCTTCCCAATTAGTCGACAGAGTGCAACGTGGGCATTATCCGACTTCAGTGATGGTTTGGTGGGGTGTTGGCTATGAAGGAGTGACTGAGCCATATTTTTGTGAAAAAGGTCTCAAAAGGTATCAAAACATCGGCACAAGTGTATCAAGATACCATTCTTGAGAAGGTAGTTAAGTAGTTAACAACACCATGTTCAATAACCAAGTATGGTCCTTCCAGCAAGACTCGGCGCCGGTCATAATGCTCGGTCCACGCAGTCTTGTTTGGAAGCGAACGTTTCGGACTTCATCAGAGCTAAAGACTGGCCGTCGTCTAGTCCCGATCTTAATCCGCTGGATTATGATTTATGGTCAGTTTTAGAGAGTACGGCTTGCTTTAAACGCCATGATAATTTCGAGTCCCTAAAACAATCCATACGATTGGCAGTGAAGAATTTGCCCATAGAAAGAGTGCGTACTTCTATTGATAACTGGCTTCAACGTTTAAAGGACTGTATTGTAGCCAATGAAGACCACTTCGAATAAGCTTTTTATACTTTAAATTGTTTTATATTTATGTATTAAACTAACACACTGTAAAAGTAATAAATGTTATTTGCAAAAGAAAAAAATAAATTTTCTTTGTTACAATATTTATGGCAAGACTAGGTATTTTAGGCAACTGTAAATATCGAGAGGATTCAAGAACATGTACCTACAAAACGTGGTGTGGTGAGCCAATAAAAAAAAGAAAATAAACAACCAGTACAATTCATATGACATTGCAAATGTTTTTTTCCTTTAGTTTTGGCGTCGCATCTTGAGCATTTGCCAGTGTCAAGTGTTTTATATTTTCAAGTTTTAAAAGTTAAATAAGTTGCCTCGTAGCTATAGTTATAGTCAAAGTCCAGTCTGTGTCAGTCAAGTCCAGTCATGCTTTAGTAAAGTAGTGGCGACTTTACTATAAAGCTTCGATGGAGTTTTGGAAGCAACACGAAAAGTCATGTTTCACCACATTATATCATTTTCCCACACTCGCGCTTAAGATTCGGCACTTTATGAATTAAACACCACCATGTTCATGCATAAACACTCGACAAAACACTAGTTTTGGAAAAAAATACATTGGGGTGACACGACACTTTCCGCGTTCCCGCCAAAACTCTTTGCAAATGTTATCGCCATTCAGAAAGTCAGACCCCCCGTAGTGCTTACGTAATACTTCGAACGCGTACAAATTCGAGGCATGCCCTTAGTGATATGTTGTGGTAGCATTCACTGGTTTTAATAGTAATGAGATATTATTAATATTCTATCATAAGCAGCGAAGGGATTTTTATCTAATGTTTGATATAAAGTTAGTGCCTATATTTTAGCAATTTTAAATTATAGACTACATAGATACTCTTTTATTGATCACTATAGACCACGAAATTCGTAGAGCTAGATTTGCTAGAGTGAAAGAGATAGCGAGTTAAATTTTGCAAGCGTTAGAGCGGGAGAATTGCTGGCGAGTCTGTCTGTGGTGACTTTGTAATGTAATGGATTTAATTGCACATCAAATCGAGTAAAATATGTTTGATGTGCGATTAAACACTAGTGAACATTTTCACCAAAAACACAAATTTCATAAATCAAAAATATAAAAAATTGTAAAAAAGAAATTTGAAAATTTAAAGCATTCGATTCGCTGAACAAGAATGGCTACGTTCCTTATTGACTTACGCATTTAAATAATAAGAACTCGCTTGCGAAATTTGACAACTAAGTACGCATAAAAAAATGTTCTAGAAAGAATGAGACGAAGATTATGAAAAATCTATGTCAAACTTGTAAATAACATTTCAATTGAGGCAATATTTGAAAATATAGTTTCAAAATTCATAATAATAGAAATGTAATAAAATTGGTGCTCTATCTAAAACATTACTATTTGAAAGCAAACTATAATGCCAAAAATAAAAAAATAAAATTTCAGGTTACATTATATCTTTTTTTTCTTTTTCTGAGTGTAAGCTTGTTATTTGCCAAGAGCTCACTTGAAGTGAAAAAGTGACAGTTTTAAGGAATATTACTAGAAATAGTCTAATGTTTGGCCACACCGTTCCTGATGTTAAGTAGTGATGCGGTCTAAGATGGTATTTTTATATTTTTGAAGTTGATCGATCTTTGGTTGGGGTAGCGTTGCCAGGCGTCCGGATAAAGCCGGACATAGTTAGGCTTTTTGATTGCGTGTCCGGCCACGGCCAATAAACGGGTGTCCGGCTTTTGTTAGACTTTTTACATTTCGCAAACGAGTGAGCGCCGAGCGTAGCCGACCGTTTTATTCACGACGGAACGGAGACGGTATATGCGTTTGGGGTGAGAGGATGTTTGTTCGTGCAAATCCATGGTGCCATTTTTCTACTAGTCCGATTTTGATGCAGTTTTCAGTTGTGGGTTCTGGTATAGTTGGAGCATTATCTTAGATAGGTGACAATTTAACCGTTGTGGGTTTTTTCAAAATTTTGCTTTTTATTATTGTCGTACCTATTAATGCTGGGACACAAAATCGTTAATAATGTAGGGTGTCCAGCCTTTTTACCCAAATGTCCGGCCAAACTGGCTGGTCTGTCTGGCTGGACTGGCTATTAGGTTTGGCAACCTGGCAACCTTAGGTAGGGGCAAAATTTACGGCTAACTTTTCACTTCTATCGGCATTCTCTTTGTTCATAAAATCGGCTGAAAGACAAGTATTGCCATGGCCAACAATAAATAAAAAAAAGTAAAGAATACTTTATATCAATGTCAAGTTTACTTATAACTTGACGATATATGTAGGTATGTTATGCTCTCGTGTTCAACTAAGAAAACAAACTTTGTGAACGTTTTCGGAAAGGAATCTATGGTAAGTTATCAGGGCACTGTTTTGTTTCTGTTATCGATGATATTGAATTCTATAATTTTAAATATTGTAATTGTCATTTATCTTTAAATATCATCATGGGACATCAAGTGAAAAGAAATTAAGCAATAAATCGTCGTGTTCAAATTGTAAATATCATTTGCTGTAATCATTATAATATAAACTGAAATCATTACACCATAAAATCTGTACAAATACATGGCTGGGTGCGTTTGAAATTGGCGTAATTGCACGAGATACGCGTGTTCTTATCTGCGCCAGTTTCTTTTTAAATGGCAATTTATTATAAAGAACAATGCACATTGATTATAATTTTGCTGAAGTCAGACTGAACCTTCAACCGAAACAAGTTCCAAACGCGTCTAATTGAAGTGTCAAGGGTCATTATTTTAAATTGTAAAAACAGTTTTGATTTCTTTGGTTTTAGTCCGAGTTTTACTAAGGTTATTTATACAGGGTTATAAACTTGGGTGTACTAGGCCGAAGAAGGGGATCGTTATAATAATCATTATTATCAACCTTTGTTATGGGCGGATACGACTCTGAAATCGTAAAAAAAAAGTTCCGAGCTAATGATACGCTCACATTGAATAATTTTCGAGTACAATTACCCCCTTTCGGCTTGGCATACCCCAAGCTTATAACCCTGTATATGCTTTGAAATATTAATGTTTTACAACGCACTACTTATTTCAAGTAAAATAGTTCTTGTAGTTACTACTAGCGAGTAACATCCCTTAAAAACTTTTTTCAATTTTTATTTTTATCTGTACATTAGATTTTATCTATGATATATTTTTTAATCTTTATGCAATTATCGTCACATTGTCTAAATATTCCACCATGATCATTAAAATGTAAATACCAATGCAAAATAAGATAATTGTAATTAAAACACAATTAGTGAATATTTTTTTTTTGTTTTTATATTGAAATGTTTTACTGTAGATAGCTGGGATGTAATGTATAGCGAATTTACATGAATGCATCTTTATGTAAAATGAAGCTTTCCACGAAAGAGCTATTTTTTCCACAGAATAAAAAAAAAGTGTAAAAACAAAAGAAATAAAACGAAAATGCAGTAGGTACATATTTATTAAAATCAACTTCGCTTCATAAAGCATTATAGTGTATATTAAACTAAAAAAAAACGCAACTCAAGTAACGGTCGAGTTGTGACCATAGATTACTTAAAAAACCATCCATAGACTAAACACTTAAACTAAAATAAAATTAATGGGCGGGCCCAAATTGTTGAACTTGTTTTTTAAAATCGAGAAAATATGTAAAAAAATAAAAATCAAATGAGGTTCGTTGTTGAGAACGTCTGTACCGACTTAGGTGATGTTTGTGATATTTCGAATGAGGTTCAAATAGATTAGAGGTTACATCGAGCAGGAAGCACCGGGAATTTAATTAGGAAATTTATTTTGAAATCTAATTATAATATTATTATGTATATTTCATGTTTTACAAAAATTATAGCAAATCTATTAGTGTATAAATAATTTAGCTTGTAAGATTTGATTGCAGTCCGACAACGGTTTCCTTGTCGCACAAAGCTTAATCGATTGAAGCGAGTTTCTAGAACAGCGCGTATTATTTCAATTTTTTTTTACGAAGCTTGCCACAATACAACAGTGAAAACTGCATTACAATCCGTTAAGCAGTTTCTGAGATTAGCGTGCACAGACGCACAGACAAAAATTCTAAATACTATTGTACAACATAAAACTTGTATAAATTTCTTTAAAAAATATATGATGCAGAAGAAACGGCTCGATAAATAAAAAATAACATGGAGACTCTATAGGGATGTTCATTTACATTTTTAGATAAAATCGTACTCAAGTGTGTGTGGCTCCTGAAATTTAGTGTTGTTTTTTTTTTGGGAAACGAAGGCAAATGTCGTGTGATATTTATCGATCTTTGAGGTTGTGAGAGAACGACTGAAACGTGTTGAGCGCTGGCGCTCATTAAACAATCTTCCGAAATTCATTTTATCTGGGCCCATCCATTCATTTATTTTCATCAAAATCAAAATGTATTTATTTGCTAAGTACAGGTGTCAAAATGTTGGTACATAAATAAAACGTCGCTTAGACTATACTTAACCCAGAATTGGGTGTGCAAAAATTAGATAAAATAGTTCATCTGAAAACTAAAATAGTTAATCAAAAACTAAACGCGTCCAAAATTTCACTGAAAATTTTTCGTTACTAGGTACATGAAGAAACCATGGATTACGTTGTTTTATTTTCTTATATTTTGGCGTAAAAAGGCGTTGCCAAAAGTAAAGAATAGGGCAACAGAATCTGTATCAATAAAAAAAACTGATTTTGTACAGAAAATATCGCAAAATATGAAAACTGGCACAGCGCCCCTAATGGGCGTAAAGGGCAATTTCACTCTGTTGTGCTATGTATTTTTCGATATTTTCAGTGCTAGTATTTTTATCAAAAGACTTCGAAGATTGTGCTAATTTTTATTTATATATGTGTCAATTTTTATATTTAGAACTCCAATATATATTTTTGCGGGTAGTTTTAAGATTTTTTTTGGTTGAAAAACACAGAAACATAAACGCACGTTAGACTAAAGCTAGCTAAAATTATTTTTGTAAATTGTTACACAGCGCGTGTAAGTTTGTATCCTAGGAATAATGTACTAACTTCCATGAATCTAGGGAAAGCACGGATCGAGTGTCACTGACTGGTACTGGGCTGTTTTGGTGCTTTCAAAATCTTGGAGCTCTACTTCTTCTTTGTTTTTGGCATCGCACTTTCATTTTGTCAGCGTCAAGTATTTCTTATATATTTTCCAGAACGATTAAAAAAATTAAGCGTAATAAATCTAAATCACAAAAATTAAGTAAGACATGTCTTGTCCTAGCAAAGCACAACTTTACTAGAAGCATTGACGGAGTTTTGGGAACCATGTTTGCCATAAAGACCAGTTTAATCACAATAAGTAACTTTCTAGTAAAGTAACATAAAACACCAATATTTTTATACATTAAAAAAATAACATAACATGTTAAAAATAATACGAGGGTGACACCAAAAATTTTTAGAATAAAAAAAAAACAAAGCAACAACTGTTGTTAATTTATTTAATGATTTCCAAAATAATTCCCATCATAATTTAAACATTGTTGACCTCCGACTTAGTTCTTCGCTAGAATTTCGTGTTACACCTTAAAAAAATATTTCAACGGTCCCTACGTACATAAAGACATGTCAAAAATGTAATTTTTTTTTAAATTGCATATTAGCTTTAGAATTTACATAATTATGCACACACCTAAAGTTCGTAAAGCTAATAAAACATTATAGAAAAAAAGTATTTATAATTATACATATAGAATTATTTCTAGAGCGGTTTGAACATAGATTCCGCTTTCCTATAAACCTCGGTTTTTGACATGTCTTTATGTACTTAGGGACCGTCGATATGTATTATCAAAACATCAACCCAGCCAAGGCATCTAGCTAATAAGACATCATGTGGTCATTCTAAATGAGTTTAAACCTGACAGACATAGTATTATAGGTTTTGAAATAGCTCCGCAAAACTTATAAAGGGTTGTCACCCTTTATAAGTTTTGCGGAACGGTAATACTTAGTCCAAAGGAATATATTGTACTCATTACTGTGAACGAATTTTACTATGGAATTATACAACTTTGAATCGGAAATCGTGCAAAATGAAACGTTCCTTTTGTATCATTATCATCAGCATCAGCCTATCGAATTCCACTGTTGGATATAGGCCTCTCCCAAGACACGTCACTCAGCCCGATCTTTGGCTTTTCGCTTCCAACCACCGCCAGCTGTCCTACGTATATCGTGAATCCATCGAGTTTCAGGGCGACCTACGCCATGTTTACCAATCCGCGGTCTCCACTCTAGAACACGTCTACCCCAGCGGTTATAGGTTTGCGACTAATGTGTCCAACCCATTGCCACTTCAGCTTGCTAATACGCTAAGCTTTGCCTGTAACTTTAGTTCTACGGCGAATTACTCTGTTCCGGATACGATCCCTCAGAAGAATGCCGAGCATAGCTCTTTCCATAGCTCGAGCGACTTCGAACGGACCATTCCCGCTGTGAGTGTCCCTGTCCACGTTTCGTAGGTTGTAATATGTAGAACGCACTGATTGAAGACTTGTCTTGAGACTTTGCGGGATGGATGACGAGAAGACTATACTTTTAAATACAGCTGATTTTTAAAGGCGATTCCAAGCATTTTTTCCTCAGTAAAAATTGATAACAACAATGAGTACAGTATGTTTTAGGCTTCTTAGTACCTACCGTTCCCGGTACACTAAGTACAGTAGTGATGCAAAGTTTCGAATTCCGCTAGGCTTGTGCCCAATGGATCGTCCAATGCCTTTACAAGGCGGTGTGTATAAATTATTGTATTATTGTACATAGGATTATTGTGAAATACTAATATTTTTGAGTACCTATAATGTAGACTGGGTAATAGGTAAATCAGAACTGGCATAATTGTTTTCTTAATTTTTTTAAGTCGGCAAACCGTAACGTTCTTACACGAGAAAATATGAAATGATTCTATTGACTATTCGCGTGTTTTTTTATACCTGCGCTGGACTCTTACCGCAATTAATTATAAACATGTTACATTTTAACGTTAAAATTAGTTCCGAAGAGTGTACAAGTTTTAAGGTTTGTTTGAGGTACAAACGTAAGTGCAAAGTCGAAATGAGTTTATTGACTTATAAACATATTATTCAATAAACAACCCTAAAAAAACCAAGCAAAATAAACAACTGTAAAAATAATAAAATCATATTTAAGGTGGTTCGATTTCCATACAAACAATTTTTTTCCATTTATGGACAAATGGAGCATAATTTTAGAGAAATTTATGATTTTTGATTAAAACTATTGTGTAGATTATGCTATTAATCTACAGTTTTATTCAAGCAATTGTGATTTACCGCAAATAAAGACCAAAATAAACGCCAGTAGCTGTGATTTCACTGTAAAATTATGCTCCATTTGTCCATAAATGGCAAAAATTTATTTGTATGGAAATCGAACCACCTTAACGAAATGTAAGAAAAAGTTTGTTTTTAAAAATAACGAAGTATTTTTCACAACGAGCACAATAACCTCCTTTCCGCTGAGTGTACCATTTTTGTGTAATCTTACAGATAATTCTTTAAGAAAATGTTCCTCGGACTTTTTTTACTCCGAATGTAATGCGGTGTAAGATGAAACACGCTACAAGGAATTTTATTTGCTCGTGATTTGTAGACACCGTATAAAACAATGCGGTATCGAATAAGTAAATGGGAAATATCCATCATGACAGTTCTGATTTATTCGTTACTCTGTGCTTAGTTGTTAGTTTTGCCAAATGGCTTCCCTACGTAGATATACTATTAAGTTTTTAATTGTAAAGGGATGATTAAATAAAATATTGTTTCGAAAATGTACATTTGTTTGATTTTTAAATACTGATGAGTGTTTATACAATTTCTGGTAGGTAAACAGCGTTCATGCAATCTAGAATATATAAAATCAATATCTAATATTATAAAAGCGAAAGTTTGTGAGTGTGTTTGTTACTTCTTCACGCTCAAACGGCTGGACCAATTTTGATGAAATTTGTTATGGAGGTAGCTTACACCCTGGATTAACACGTGAGCTACTTTTTAACCAGAAAACATGTAGCGTGTAACACCGCGGGGCGCAGCTAGTAGAAAATAAAATCTTTTTATATCTACCTCTTACATAGAAAATGTTTTGCAAATATTACATATTGCATATTAAATATTACATAAGTTGAGAAGGTCAAGGAGGAAAGGTAAAAGTGCTCGCAAATTGGTTTGTTACTTGGTGGTAGATCTCCTTAGCAGGAGGTCGTCTAAGTAGGTACCACCGCAGTACCAGTTATTCTGCCGCTAAGCAGTAGTGTGTAAACATTACTGTGTTCCGGTTTGAAGGGTACTGCAGCTAGCGAAATTACTGGGCTGTAGAGACTAACCATCGAAAGTCTCAAAGTAATGAGCGCCAAAGCAGTGATGCCCTGGACTGGTTTGCTACCCAAAGTTCTGCGTATCGCTGCAATGGTCATGGACAGGCGTTATCTTTTACCATCAGGAGAGCGTCTCGTTCGTCTCATTACTTTTGACATAAAAAAACATGGTTATTAATATGAAATTACTTATGTATAATTATTAGTATATCAATTTATAACTAGTTATTGTTCCAGCCGGCTGGGGGTATTAAGCTGGACGCGGCGATCTCTTGTTTCAAGGACATAAAGCTATTTACTTTTACGTGTTGCTTCTCTCCTTTGCTTTCGTAGCTTCATCTGTTCTGTAGTTGGTTATTAATGATGTCCAGATAGAATAAGTTACAGTCCCAGCCGGCTGGGCGTCCGCCGGGGTGTATTAAGGCCGGGGGTGGCGACCTCTTGTTTGACGGGGACTTCCTCGTCTCTCTTCTTCTTTTCCTCTGCCATTTTTCGTTCGGCTTCTTGCATCTCCTCTTCCATTCTCTGCACGTGCACTGCTGCTTCTTTGCGCTTATCGCGACTAGATCTGGAATTGAGCGATAAAAGCAAAATTAAAAATTTTGAAAAAACCCACAACGGTTAAAAAGTATAGTAATTGTCACCTACCTAAGATAATGCACCAATGAAACCCGAACCCATGACTGAAAACTGCATCAAAATCGGACTAGTAGTTTTGGAGAAAAATGGCAACATGGATTTGCACAAACAATGTTTGCTGCAGCGCCCCCTGGTGAGTTGTTACCGTAACACCTATCTACGAACATGCACCAATCAAACCCGAACCTGTAACTGAAAACTGCATCAAATCTGCACAAACAAACAAACATCCTCTCACCCCAAACGCATATACCGTCTCCGTTCCGTCGTGGGTGAAAATACAGGACGACATAAACTACGAAAAGCTTATTTGCTGATTTTTTGTTTGAATAGGCTCCGAAACTACTGAACAGATTTCAAAAACTCTCTCACTGTTGGGAAACTACTCTATCCCCGGGTGACATAGGCTACTTTTTATCCCCGTATTCTCACGGGAACGGGAACTACGCGGGTGAAACCGCGAGGCGTCCGCAAGTAATGTATATCACACGTCACTCACTTGCCAGTCTCCTTGACGGAGAAGAACATGGGACCCAGCTCGGCGAGCCAGCGGCCGTCGACGGCGGTGACGCAGTGCATATACTCGCGGGACGTCATCATGAGCTCGTGGTACACCACGTAGTCGGGGCTGGAGCCGAGCCCGAACAGCGCGGAGGTGGGGTGCAGGTGGCACGGCATGCCCGTGCGGCAGTTCACATACTCGCCGATGCCTTTCAGGCGCGCCGCTTGTTGGAAGTATGCTGCAACATAATATGCACAACTTTGTAGCGATGATAGCTGAGTGGTTAGCGTAGTCAGTTCGCATCGTCGGCCGTGGCTTCAAACCCCGACAATCAGCATGAGTTGCCGGTGAAGGAAACCATAGCACGGTGGTAGGGTGCTTTCTAGTACTCGGCTGGCTAGATACCACCCTCAAGTTGAAAATCTGCCGCCAAGCACCCAACGGTGTGTTTAGCCTCACTTGAGAACCAGTTTCATTCCAGGCTAGATGTGTTTACCATCTTCGACAACACCTTCACTTAACATCAGGTGAGCTGTGATCAAATACCTAGCGTGCCTATTAAAAAAAACAGGATAGATGGTTGGCGCGGTCGGTTCACACCGGTAAACCAATGAGTTTGAGCTGGTGGTATATGTATAGCGTGGTGATAGGGTACTTTCACATAGGGTACTTTGTCGTTTTTAGCTACCAACTTCAAGTCTGAAAGTAATGAGCGCCAAAGCAGTGATGCCCTGGACTTTGTTTTGTTACTCAAAGTTCAATGTTACCATCAGGAGAGCGTTTCGGTTGTCTCATTACTCATTGTTTAGTTTTTGGTTTACGTTAATATTTTTGTCAATTTATTTAAATTATTATATGGGTTATATATTAGAAGTATTTTTATATGGGCCTTATTGCATGAAATAATTTTATTTTATTTATTACTTTTTACATTAAAAAAAAATTGTTTTAAATCCACCACCAAGCATCTAACGGTGTGTTCCGGCAGCCTCACTTGAGTGAGTTCCGTTCCAGGCTGGGTGTGCTTTGCCGTCTTCGACCACACCGTCACTTAATGGCATCGAAGACGAGAACAACTTACTCGTGTTAAAAAAATAGTAGATAGTTAAACATGTCACCTGAGCAGATGCACTTGCGCACGGTGTCCCAGTCGGTGCCGCACGACACGAGCGGCAGCCTCTGTTGCTGCATGATGTCGCGCAGCTGTTGCCGAACTTCACGCACTTTCCGCATCGCTTTCCCGTGAACGAAATGTTCCGTACACCATTGGCTTGAGTAACTGTGAAAATCAATCAATGTAGATCAAACTGTAAATCAAGAATAACGGAGCTGTAAATGTTACACTACATAGTTGTCTGACTGCTCTAATAGCGCATCCTTACTTGTTAGCTTTCCACTGGTTATAGAGATGCAGTAGAGTGAGATGGTCGGACTCCGGTACTTGGAACTTCTCTTTCACGGCGTCAGCTTCCTCCTCGCGCCCTTGCGGACGGTAGAACACCGACGGCACTGACAGCATCGACACTGAAAATATACACTCATATGTTTTTAATGTCAAAGTAATGAGACGATCGAGACGCTCTGCTGATGGTAAGATATGACGCCATTACAGCGGTACGCAGAACTTTCAATAATCAAGACACAGATAGATTTTTGCATGTACAACTTTAGTGCGATAGCAAATTCTCAGTTTCTGATTATAGTAGTTGTGGTGAGCTTACCAATAATGAGTAGTTCAGCGCTGCAGCCCATGTCGGGGCTGACGATGAGCATGTGGCACTGCGGCGGGTCGAGCGGGAACTCCGCCATCTGGCGGCCCAGCGGCGTCAGCGCGCCCGTGCCGTCCAGCGCTCCCAGGATCCACAGCTGGTACATCGAGTTCAGGATCGTATCCTACAATCATTAACAGCTTGTAAAAATGTAGCTGCCATATAATACGACGTCTCAGATACAGCGGACAGAGAGAGAGAAAGATTTCGCTGTGTAAGCGAAAATAACTGTTCTATCTAACTTTCCTTTTGTGTGTTACCTTTTCGCAAAACAAAATCAACTGCTCCATACTTTAGTTCAAGGGTTAACGCTCTTCTTTTACGGAAGAGATGTTTTTTTTCATAATTTAAAATTTGTCCCTCATACAATAAGTACATCCCAGGCCCATAACCTTGTATATCTAAAAAGTATAAAATGCCAAAACATAGCTCTAGATCGTGCCGCAAACTATCACACTAAATAAATAAACCTAAATTTTAAAATGCTATGGATTGACACTTCAAATTATATGCAATATCTAGTAACCATTTTCAATTGATTTCATTTCTTGTCTAACTGCAGGGCAAAAAGGCAATAAAAGCCTCTCTTACCTCTTTCCTTATCTCACGATCAAGAGCTTTAGTGGTACATTCGCTGCAGTCAAACTCGTCTTGCCATTGGAAATATTAGTGGCCCGGTCACAACGATGTGTACGATAACAAAAAGAATAACTAGTGGTACAAATCTGTTAGAACACTCACCTGTGGCGGTGGATCCATGAAATGAAATGCCAATAGGTCTTCAACCCCCAACGATTTCAGCAGAAGCACAGTATTGGCCAGGTTGGTGCGCTGTATCTCGGGCACGGTGGCCGATAGCAGTTCGTGCGTGTACTGCCGTTGCGTGTAGAGGCAGAACGCCTTGCCTGGCCCCGTACGTCCGGCGCGGCCCGCACGTTGCCGCGCATTGGCTTGACTTACTGGGTATATCTGAAATTTGAGAAGAAACGTGTTAAGTATTTTTTAATCATCATCTAGTTGACCATCCGTTTGAAAGAAAGAAGGAAAGAAAATGATTTCTTATTTTGTTACACCACAGAACATACAAAAACAACAAAGAGAGACAAACAGTTACAAAATAGGGGCTCACCTCGGTATAATACTGGTCATACTAAGCAGTATGACCAGCGCTGGTCTTCCGGTGAGTCCTTGTCGGACAAACATAACAAAATTACCAGCAACAAAAACAGATATAATAAACAAAACTGCAAATTGTTTCATTTTGCTTGATGTCACGAATTTTTTTAGGCTGTAGTGTGTACCACTGCTTGGCAAAGGTCTCCCTTTCCTCCTTTCAGGTAGCTTTGTTTTTCGGGTTTGGTGGTCCAGTAATTATCGTGACGATTTAGTTCGTAACACCACCTTTGTCTGGGTCGATCTTGCGGTCGCTTAAATTTTGGGGTCCAAACGGTGGTGGACCCCCAGCGGTCGTTCGACATGCTACAAACATATTCCACCCAGTCCCACTTAAGTCATCCAGCTTTGTGGCTAACATCAGCGCTTTTGGTTTTGAAGCGTAGTATCGTATTCTTTGTACGGTACGTTAATTTGCCTCACAAAGTACTACTCTCGATCGCTCGCTGGCAAACCCTGAGATGACTGGCAAATCCTCTGATCTTTTATCAATAGATTAGAGTCTAATCTGCAATGGTCTAATCATTAGACCATTGCAGGTCCATGAGCATTGCAGCGATACACAGAACTTTGAGTAACAAAACAAAGTCCAGGGCATCACTGCTTTGCAGATTATTTCTAAATAGTAACGCCCACTCGATCAATCACTCTCATCGATCAAAAATGTTCTTTTTGGCGCATTTATCAAAGATGGTGGTGTGGATATTATTGTCTCACCTGCAACGCGTCCATACCGATTCGAGGGTTGTAAACCTTTAGTTTGCAGTAACCGCTGTCAATCACGTACATAATACCGTCCACCGTTAACGACGTCTCTGAAAACAAATTAAAAAGTATAATGAATATCATTCTACACAAGTCTTTCTTCCACAGTCTGAGTGTGCCATTATCCAAACTGATCCCATGAATCATGAATCCGATGAGCATACATTTTTGTCACACGTTTCGATGCATGGCATAGCTGACTCGCGGTTGTTAAAAGAACTAAAACGAATACGATTTTTTGCAAAAAAAAACGGGGATCAGGTAGGCGCTATTTGTAAGGCTCGGCCGTTGAATGTTAAGAGCCATCGTCGTCGCCTAAAATCAGGCGAGTTGGCGGTCAAACGCAAGCAAACGTAATAAAAAAAGCATTTTTTTTTGCAAAAATGGTAGGGGATGGCTTTGTGATAGCCTAGCGTTTAACACTATACAAGGAATAAGGAAAATCGGTATGTTTCTTCTAGGTAAGCGTGTTCTATTGTTGACCGCATCTTCGCTTAACATCAGGCGAAATAGCGCGCAAACAAACATATAACTACATCATTCATCATCATCATCATCATCATTTCAGCCGTAGGACGTCCACTGCTGGACATAGGCCTCCCCCATTGACTTCCATAAAGACCGGTTGGAAGCGGCTCGCATCCAGCGCGTTCCTGCGGTCTTTACTAGGTCGTCTGCCCACCTTGTGGGTGGACGTCCTACGCTGCGCTTGCCGGTCCGTGGTCTCCACTCCAGAACTTTGCAGCCCCATCGGCCATCAGTTCTGCGTGCTATGTGCCCTGCCCACTGCCACTTCAACTTGCTAATCCGTTGGGCTATGTCGGTAACTTTGGTTCGTCTACGGATCTCCTCATTCCTGATTCGATCTCGTAGGGAAACTCCGAGCATAGCCCTCTCCATAGCGCGTTGTGCTACTTTGAGCTTACCAAGAAGGCACACAGTCAGAGACCACGTTTCAGCGCCATAAGTCATCACTGGTAACACACACTGGTCGAAGACTTTCGACTTGAGGCACTGAGGTAATTCGGACGAGAAGACGTCGCGCAGTTTTCCGAACGCTGCCCAGCCGAGTTGGATTCGACGACTGACCTCTTTCTCAAAGTTGGACCTACCTAATTGGACACTACATCATTAAAAAATAATAATTCGGGATCATCTTTAAAATCATAATCAGCTTGACATATTCTTCTACCAAGACACGTCGTTGAAGCCGACATTTAGGCAATCGCTTCTAGCAGCGAAATTACGTATATCATCACTAGATCGAGGCCGTATAAAAGCACTGCGCTAGTGATTTTTGTCACGGAACCTATAATTTTGGATTTGTTCTAGAGGATAGAAACCTGCAATGTTAGTAGCGACGATGCATTTTCTCTGTCCCGGCGGAGCGCGTTGAAATATCTTGGCTTGTAGGTCAGCTGGCAGCTGCGAGTAGATGGGCAGAATGGTCAGCGGAGGAGCGCTGTCCAGATCTGTTAGCCTTTCTGTTAACACCTGAAGTACACAGAGACATTTAAATATAGAGACTATATATACACCGTGACTGAAAAATCAGCTGTGGTCATACACCAAGCTTGTCAAACATAAAAAAGTTCCCTTTACGGTATTGTGGAATTAAATCTTTGATTGATTGATTGATTGATTAACTCTTTATTGCACACACTAAAAAAAACCATACAGAAGAAATAAAATTAATTAATTGGTGTAACAACTGGCGACCTTATCGCTAAAAGCGATCTCTTCCAGGCAACCGTAGGACGGACAGGATCAGAGGAAGAAAAAAGCTGTTGCTGTTGCTGTTGTTGCTGTTTGCTTACTTATAGGCAAAGTTATATCTCCAGAATACTTTTCTGCTCATAAACTATTCATTTACCTCGCAGGTGACTTCGATATCTTCTTGTCCAGGCATGAAGATCAGGATATCGCCTTCATCGGGCTGGAGATGAATCTGCAGAGCCTGGAATTGATATGTATTTAGACAAAATTAGTAAATGTTACGCACAAGAAATAAATATCGTAGGATATTACAGATAGCGCCATCTGACCCCAAACTAAGAAAATCTTGTACGATGGAAGTCAGATAACTGATACTTTTTTAAAAATTTTGTAAACACATTTTTATAATACAAAATGTAACGTTCGAATTATAATGTCGACGATGTAATTTGCTTCATTTTTCATATTTTTTCATATTTGTAGTTCACAGAATACTTTTTTTTATGGAAAGGTAATGAGACGTACGAGTCATTCTTCCGATGGTAAGAGATAATGCCTGTCCATGAGCATTGCAGCGATGCAGCACTTTGAGTTGCAAAACAAAGTCCGGGGCATCGCTGCTTGGGTGCTCATTACTTTGAGACTTTCGATGGTTAGTCTCAACAACTCCGTAATTTCGCTAGCTGGAGTATTCTTCCAACCGGAGCAGAGTAATGTTTACACACTACTGCTTGGCGGTAGAATATCTGGCACTGCGGTAGTACCTACCTAGATATGTAACTATAGCCCAATACCATCTCTATCAAACTCTGTCAGCTTGACAGTCAACAACGAATTCGTTTGACGGATGCAGCGTTTAAACGGCAGCTCAAGCTCATTGTTGGGGTTTGAACCCAACCATAAAAAAAGTGGAATATATCAAGGTATGCTTTTTTGAAATGAATTTTTTTATTTTTATTTTTTTTTATTCTCTTTTATTTATGGGATTTTTATGGTAGCCACATGGCAGTCCCATCGTATTTTCTTACATGTAACAAACATAAAACACACTAAAATAATGAAATGAAATGAAATTTATTTGTTCAAAAACATGAAACAAGTAGGTAGGTACACAAAAATACGGAGAATAACAAGAAGAGATAGTATACATAAAATAACAAAACAATTTTTTGGAAAGACAAAATCAAATGCAAAATAGCAATGACTCGTGAGGGATTTGAACCCCCGACTACCACACGAGTTTATTTTAAGTGGGCGTTCTAACCGCTGAACTAACGAGTCTTCGTTACTCATGACTAAAAATCATGTACTGTATGAGAATTTTCCTTGTAGATAAAAATAATTGTAGGTATTCAGTAGGTCGCCTTTATCTCTTGCTATTTTATTTTTAGAATCAAGTAAGTAACATGTCGCCCAGTAAAGTGCAAAATATTTTAATCTTTTCATTTTTAGAATGCCTTCTAAGATGTCACATTGGACTGACAACAAACGACTGGGAGGTTAACCTAGCATCAGTCCCGAGATAGATTCTGTATATAATAAACCGAATTTCAACGGGTTCAAACCCCAACAATGAGCTTGAGCTGCCGGCGAAGGAAATCATACCAAGGTTGTAAGGTACTTTCTAGTATTCGGCTGACAAGCTACCAGCTCAAGTTGAAAATGTCGCCAAGCACCTAACAGTGTTGATTGGCTTGATGTGTTTACCACCTTCGACGACATCGTCATTTAACATTAAGTGAGCTGTGGTCAAACACCTAGCCTGTGATCTACAAAAGCAAGAGTCTATCTAGCAACTGTAATTTTTTGGACAGAAAAAACTGAATGCAAAATAGTATTGACTCGTGAGGGATTTGAACCCCCGACTACCACACGACAATCTTTTTAAGTGGGCGTTCTAACCGCTGAACTAACGAGTCGTCATTACTCATGTCGTAATATCATGTAAAATTGTTTTTACACAGATAAGAAGATACAAAATTGAGGATACCAAGTGACTCATCAGAGATTATTAAGCAAAGCTTTATACTATGGGAACCAGATAACTTAAATACTTTATTTAATTATAGAATTAGATAATATAATACATACAATAATAAGGTGGGCATCGAACCCATGACATCCCGATCTGGAAATAAATATTCTC
This sequence comes from Biston betularia, assembly GCA_905404145.2. Taxonomy (NCBI): domain Eukaryota; kingdom Metazoa; phylum Arthropoda; class Insecta; order Lepidoptera; family Geometridae; genus Biston; species Biston betularia. The sequence continues at coordinate 1,808,824 of FR989873.1, read as the reverse complement.
CCAAATGAGCTAATAGAGCAGTCAATATGATTCCGAGATGTAAAAAAACACGTCGACCCGTGAGGGATTGGAACCTTCGACCACCACACAACATAAATTTAAAGTGGGCGTTCTAACCGCTGAACTAACGAGCCCTTGTTACTCATGACTGAAAATCATGTACCAAGTAAAAATTTTCCTTGTAGATAATAAACGTAGCTATTCAGAGCCGTCTTTATCTTTTAGTATTTAGTTTCAAGTAAGCATCACGTCTCTCAGTAAAGTGCACAACATTCTAATCTGCTCATGTTTAAAAATTCCTTCTAAGATGTCACATTATTGGGCTGACATCAAACGGCTGGGAGCTTAACCTAGCACAGTTTTGAGATGGATTCTATAAATCAATCTAAAGTATATATACTTGTAAAAATGGATATACATATAGATAATATCTTTACATCACTATATACACAAATGGTTGCACCGTCTGTTGACGTCATAGCGTTGACCAACACAGATTAGATACAGGTATTAAGTGCTACTAATACGGGGTTCGAAGACCTGAGCGCTGTAGGTAAACAAAAGGATTTGTCATGATTGAAGAGCTTTATAGATCTGCTTGCTAAATAATAATGTAAAATAAAAAATAAAATTTTGTAGGTAGAATTGTAATGCAGAGTCCACCTGGAGAAATTATAACTTTACCAGTTGTTCAACCAGCAACCAGTGGTCTGAGTGGTCTGTACTGTAACATCTTATATGTAGTCAAGATCAGGTGTTTAGCGCAGTTTTGAACGTTGATATTTAAAATTCTAGGCCGGCGCCGAGCCGTTAGAGGCTAGCGTCAGGCGAGGGACAACCTCGTCTCGCCATACAGTGGCAATAACATCTTTAAAATGTTTATAGTGAAAAGAGCAAAATAAAATTCGGGTTTAATGAGATTAGAAATAAAAAGATATAAACAACTTTAAAAAGGCGAAACTTACGGACACTATCATTGTTTGTAATTATGTTCATTCTCCTAGTGAAAATATTTACCTAACGCACCAGCGTAAAGTGGTTAACCTGTCTGTATTTTATAGAACACACTACGGGGAGTGTGGAAAGAACCACATGACCTAATCTTGCCATCGCTGTTTTACAACACGATGAGACATAAAGGCACCTTCTTACAGTGGAAATTCCCTTTAAACCCACTATTCGTTTTCAAACCACATTCTTTGTAAGAACTGCGGTATAGAACTCGTTGCCTGCATCTATTTCTAAGTACAACCCGTGGTTGTTCAAGATAAACTGCCCCGTTGGCTCATTGGTAGTATATCTGTCTTGAGAGCTGTAGGGCGCGGGTTCGATTCGCACTCAGGGCAAACATTTTGTGAATAAACAAATGTTTGTTCTGTGTCTGGGTGTTCTGTAAGTATTTACAAAAAAAAAGTATTCTATCAGTTATCTGAGTTCCATCACACAAGCTCTGCTTAGTTTGGGGCCAGATAGCGCTGTGTGTATAGTCCTATTTATTTATTTATCTACGATATTTATTTATTTTTACGATATTTAAATATTCAAACGAGACCGTGGCCTATTACCTAGCCTATTGTAAAAAAAGTACCTCAAAAGCTGTGTCAAACTTGGTAAACTATAAGTACTATACTTTGCCAAGTAATATATAAGTACTATTATTAATTTTGCATACAAATTAATTATACTTTACAAATGTCACATTAGCCATCTCAATTTTTTTTAACAATGATTAAGTGAAACCGTAATCTTCATATTCATTTACGCAAATTAGAAAGCAATGTCTTGAATCTATAATGAGCCAGTTGTACAGTTTGATGCAGCTGACACCCTCGTACATCTGCTTATGCAATATAAAGTAGGGGTCATAGAACGCGCCCTTGAATCAACCCCTAACTTTGTAAGATTTAAAACAAAGTTTCAGCTCTTTCATCTCATAAGACGTCTTTGTTTTGCTCCAACAAGGTCAAGTTGCAACGTAGAACAGACAAATATAATAATACAGAATTAAAATACGTGTTCATTATTTTTGATATGAGGTCAGATGCTTTTGTTAAGACCGTTTGTTTAAATAATCGTGCTTTATTTTCAACGCGCCTTTGCGCGTAATTTTCTATTTTTACAATGGAATTTAATCAATCTTACTTGAATCATCGAATTATTTTAGACGTGTTATGCGCTTACAAAAATCTACCGTTTCTGTTAGTAGTTAATATTTCAGTTCGGTTCGTTTATTTGTCTTGCTAAATGTACCGGTTAAAATTTTTGAATGGTTAGTAAATAGATATTTTTAAAATTTAGATTGATATCGGAAACAGTTGATATTACGGTCTGATGGATGACATAATAAACTTTTTAAGGGTTGTCACAAGCATTACAAAATAAAAGAGAAAGTATATACGTAAGTACTTGTAGTATGTACTTGTGGCACTAGCTCATAATTTTTTTTTGCCTTATTCTCATCTAAGCGAAAGTTTCGATAAATTTATTCTTCTCAATTTCCAAAGTGACTTTGTAACTAAAGTAAGAAAAATATATCTAGAATGAGATGGAAATCATTACAGTTTATATTTCTTTCCAAGCATGACAAGGTTATTTTATATCTGCTTTCTTTTTAAATTGGTGTCTGTTCTCAATATGTCTATAACTATCAGATTGCGTTTTCTAGCACAAGCTACAACGTGACGATTATCAATCATGATGTCTGTTTGTCACCGATGTCCATTAGAAGATTAATGGTCGTGACATTCTGAGACATAAACAGTGTTATGCTGGATGTAGGTTATACTGGTCATTTGAAATTGATACATTTTGTTTGTACTGATCAAGTACTAATAGTACCCCTAAAATGTGATCAGGTTGGTTGATCTTCAATGAATCTATGGAATGATAGTCATAATTACATTATTCTCGACAATTATCGAGAATCATACCTACATCTATTTCACTCGTATATTTGACATATCGTATGACTACAGGTGTTAGGTAAGGCATACATAAATATTGGAGGATATTTCACACAGTACCATCTAACCACAAACTAAGCAAACTATGAGAACTACGAATAGAATACTCAACACTCAATCAATTATTGCAGTAGAACTTATAAAAAATTATCATTGCTATACCTAATACATATGACCCCATTAGAGAATGGCAAAAACATTAATTTGTTTAATTAGAAATACATAACTATATATACACACAGTATACTTACATACTTTTTTTGTAATAAACACAGAATAAAAATCTACGTTCGTCACATAAATGTTTGTCCTGGTGGGGATTTGAACCCACGTTCTACAAGCTCCATAGCTTTACAAATAGAAACATTCGAATTATTATTGTTTTACAAATGCTCAAAAAGTCTTTGATTGGCCATTAAATATTATTAACTACATACATGATACATTTCGCTAACAGAACGCAATCATCGATAAAAATAGTAATGATTGTATCAAGGCATAAGCAAAGATACAGACATAACAATTACTCATACTCTCAAAACAACGAGTTAGAAATTAAATATCTCCTATGAAGTAAGAGTCATATATAAGTCAAGAGAACTTCGTAATGATGATTAGTTTATCGATGAAGTAATTATATCGCAATCGGGGCCTTTATCAGGTGTTCACAATTGCACAAGTAAGTTTAAAACACGGGTTTATTTTGATGAAAAAATAAATTTTAAAATACAAAGGACTATGCAAGATTTGGAATTTCTCTTACCTGAAACTTTTTCTACCGACATATGTAGTGGGAGTATTAATTTTAAACACCTGACGAAGCAGAGGTAAAATCGGTCGTGTTATCCATAGACTGCTTATTATCAGGTAGGAAGTCTGTTTTATTATAGACATTTCTACATATAAAAAAGTACTTACTAGAAATAGATGATCACAAAAAATTATTTACAGGGGAATTGTTATGGAATTTTACGTCGTCAATTGAAAAAGAAATGTAAGAATTATCTTTTTTCGTAAGCGTATTGTTAGCTATAGTTTTGCAATCGGAATGTCTGTATTGTTTATCTTTATCTATTGCACATTGCGCTTTGAAAGGCACTATTGCAAGTTAAATACCAATGATGCTGGCAAACAGCCTGTGTTGATATCGCACCAGTATTACAAATGCGAAAGTAACAATGTCTATATTTTGTAAAATTTGTTTTATTCTCTGTTAACTCTTAGTTCGATACAGCTGCATTTGTCTCCTTATATATTTCCATAGAACCCGAATATACTATCATTGTAGCAAGTGCAATAAAAAGGGCAGGTGCGTTAACTTAATGAAAGACATGAGCTTGCGCCTTGCACAAAATAAAGTCATGGCAAGCCTTTTAATAGTGGAGGTCTAGCTAAATTTTGGGCCGCTGTATTAACAAATACGACTTGGTTGAATTCGTATTGATAAAATTAGGTACACGAGAATGTTTTAAATTTAAAACATAGGTAAACACGTATACCGCAAAATGTTATAATATAATAGATACTAAAAGCACTAAAAGGGTTTTGGCAGATGATAAGTTATAAAATCAAAGACAGATAAGGACTAGTTGTTTATGAAAGGCTTTGGAGTTCGTTCACAGGTATTGTAAAGCGTCGAGTTTAATTGGTAAAGTAATCGATCGGCCGGCGTCAAATGCCAAATAGACACGCCTGTCTGTGATAATAGAGGAGCCGAGAAAATTGGACAGGGCAAAATATAATAAGCAAAAGACAGACTAATAAGACAGTTTGAGACGAAACTTGAGAAACACTACTGTGAATTTAAAAGAATTTGCGATAAACAACTACGCTTACATTCGAGACTCGACGGCTAGTCCCAACAGCCCTGCGATTTCGCTGGCTGCAGTACCCTTTAAACCGGAACACAGTAATGTTTACAAACTACTGCTTCGCAGCAGAATATCTGGTAGACTACAGTGGTACTTACCAAGTTGACCTCCTGCTAAGGAGATCTATTACCTAGTAAAAGTTATATTCTAGTCTAGTTATCAATATCAAACTCTTATATCTATGTATATATAACAACAATTAATTTATAGGGAACAATGATAACCATTCCGAATTTAGAAATCAATAATTTAAAATTTTCAATATTATGCAAGCACGATGATTTTACACTTTTTAATATATTATCTAATCCCTGAATTTAATCTGTCAGTCATCAAAGTCGGACGATATTTTATATCAATGTAAATTTTCCTGTAGAAAAAGGTTGCTAAGAGCGATAAAACTTTTTAAGGATAATCATTATCTTTATGCTCACTTTCATTTATATCTTTATATTTTCTTTTGTACTTACTTAAAATCGATAGTGAAATTTCACATTCACTGCCAAGAGACATGTAAGCAGTTGATACTATCTGATCAGATTGATTTTTATGATGTTGACGTCAATTTTAAAACGTCAAAATCTCTACATATGATAAATGATTTCTGATGAAATCAAACCCAGATTTCAATATAAGAGAAGAGTGTTTCGATCGTCTCATTACTTTTACAAAAAAAAAATCATTCGTATTTACAGAGTTTATTGGAAAAAACATACTAGTTAGTAAATTAATATAATTTAGCATTTATAATATACATGTAAAGTGTAGAACACGAGGCCGTAGATCTTAGCAAGAGTTCGTCTAGATAGGTACTACCGCAGTATCAGTTATTCTGCAGCGTGTTCCGGTGTGAAGGATGCTGCAGCTAGCGATATTATTAGGGCTATTCAATTCTTCTTCGTCGAGTCGATGTTTAATTTTTTTTTTTATTAGATGGGTTTCTCCCAATATTTAGCCACTGCAACACCGTGGGAGGTGGCTTCTTGGAGGTCTTCTATGGTGCAGGAGTCTGGAAAGCGAGAGCACGAGAGAAGGTGCTGCATGGTTTGCGCAGGAGCCCCACTGTACCGTTACAGGGCTATTAAGACTAGCCATCGAATGTTTTGGTATTTATGTTTCTGTCGGATACTCATATACTAAACTATAGTCGGAATATCCGATTAAATTAAACGTAAATAATCCTCCATAAGCAAAAATAAATCTATCAAAATCACGTCGGCTTCCATAGCCATCGAAAGTTCCAAATGTTATGCGCGAAAGCTGATGTTACCTTTTACCATCGGAAGAGCGTGTCGATCGTCATAACTTTTTCATACAACAAATATGTTGTGAAAATAAAAAACCTCCACTATTTCTATGCTCCGTAGAGTGTGGAAGCAGTAACGCGGTCGGGGTCTATGGTTCGTTGACTCCAGCGAGGCTGCAGATACTGCGCACTTAGCTTGCAGAGGTGACACAGAGCACCCTTGGGATACACCTCGTGTTTTAAACAACTTTATACCATAAATGCTATTATTCTTTAATAGCAGCACCCCGTGGCTTCACCCGAATTCCTATATAAAACTTAGTCAAGTATACAAATACGTACATGACATGTATATCTGATACATATTACATATGTTGTATACATAGATACTTTTTTCGTATCTCTTAGCAAACAAGCTTAGCTTCAATATGCGAAAAGTGTTAAATGGTGTTAAGATAATAATATAGCCTAGTAATTAAGATATTAATCACTGTATGTTTTTCAAATAAAATGAAATAAAAATAATTAAATAAAATACAAATCTTTCCGCGTAAATTTGCTAAGCTACCTTTTTTATGGTTGACAGGCTAAGTGTTTGACCATAGCTAACCTGATTATAAGTGTCGGTGTGGTCGAAGATGGTAAACACACCTAGCCTGGAATGAAATTGGCTCTCAAAAGCGGATGACAGAACATACCGTTAGGTGCTTGGAGACAGATTTTCAACGTGAGTGTGGTAGCTAGCCTGTCGCACCCTACAACCACGATATGGTTTCTTCACAATGTTTTCCTTCACTGATAGTTCAAGCTTATTATTGGATTCTAATCCACGCCCTTCGGCGTGTGAACCTACCGCGCTAACCACTGCGCTATCATCGCCACAAATGGATACATGGATACATACAATATGTGTCTTACTTTCATCTACATAGTATAAAACAAAATTGCTTCCCGCCGTCTGTACTCTTAGATCTTTTAAACTCTGTACTTTCTAGATCTTATATGTACTTAAGAGTTTCCATAGAATGACATTAGCATTGGATTGGAAAATTATAGCGTTATCAGCCCACATATACGCAACGGCTTGGAATGGAAATCGTAAAGCGGTCGGGGTCCTCAGTTCGTTGACTGCAGAAAGGTTGTTAGAGTTGGACGTTATGAGCATATGGTTATGAGGGCGAACGCCGTACATGATAAGTAATGGGGACTTTTACCCACCTAATAGATGCAATTTAGATATGACTGAAGAATATTTTAACCTAATAGGTTTTTTGAGTAATTTCTACAATAATATACATAAGTTTCGTAAAGAGCGGGCGTAAAACATAAAAACCGGCAAAGTGCGAGTAAAGAAGTTTTCACTTCAAAATTAAATTACAGGGTCGAGATGTATCCGTACAAGAAAGAACTATAGAATTGAACGCTCGCCACTGAGCATAGGCACTGCTGGAAATGATGATGATCATCATCATCATCAACCTAGCATAGACCACTACTGCATAAAGGATCAGATCCTAAACTCAGGAATGGAAACGAGATTTTTTTGGATTTGAAAACAAATCTCAGTTAACCTTCTTCTTTGACATTTTATTCCGAGTTGCCATTTTAGAAAAATAATATGCTAAGTTATGGTTATTACAATAACCGAGTTAAGTATTATCTATGCTTGAATAATATTGATATGAAATCGATATACATACATTTACAATTGACAATAATAGTGACACGGGATTAATCAGTAATCTAACGAATGTATATAATGATATGGTGACAAGTCTAACATGCATAAGGTCTCTCCCAAGGCACGCCACTCTGCCTGATTTTCAGTTTTTCGCTTCCAGTCATTGCCTTACAAAATTACATCGTTACCCCATCTAGTCGCTTAAAAAGTAACTTTTCTGTCTTGTCGCTTAAAAAGTAATTCAGTTACACAATAATACTATTTTGCCTTAAAATAACAGGTTTTTTGTATTTCTTACATTTTATTCATCCACACACATTTAATAAAGATTCAAAATATAGCTCAAAGCTTTGAAAATAAAAATATAAAAAATAGTATAAAACAAAATCGGTGTCAGCGTCTGTCTGTTCCTCCGCTTATATATTAAATATTCATATTTATTTTATTTTATAATTATCAGCATTATTATAATTATCTACATTTCAAAACGAAATAAATTAGATTAAATTAAATAATATATATGTCTGTCTGTTTGCCCACTTTGCAATTTTAGCGCTTAAGGCGAAATGTGTCTCACATTGCACAGGTTCTGATGGGGTGAAGTAGACGCAGAGCGCCGGGCAGCGTAAGGGGTCTAGCCAGCTTAGCCACCCGCGCGCGTCTGCCGTTACTAGATAGTATTCTATGTAGTATTATTGTATTCTAGAACTTTCCAATTCCCACTTGCCACTTTTCAATTCCTACTTCCCACTCCCCAATTCCCACCTCCAACTTCCCAAATTTCAATTCCCACTTCCCACTTTCCAATTCCTACTTCCCACTTCTCAATGCCCATTTCCCCCTTTACTTCCCACTTCTCACTTCCCACTTCCCACAGTCCCACAGTCCCACTTTCCAATTCCCAATGCCCACTTTCCAATTCCCACTTTCCACTTCTCAATGCCCACTTCCCACTCCGATTCCCAATGCCCACTGCCCACTTTCCAATTCCTACTTCCCACTTCTCAATGCCCATTTCCCCCTTTACTTCCCACTACTCAATTAACACTTCCCACTTCCCACTTCCCACAGTCCCACTTTCCAATTCCCAATTCCCACTTCCCACTTTTCAATTCCCACTTCCCACTTCCCATTTCCCACTTCCCACAGTCCCACTTTCCAATTCCCAATGCCCACTTTCCAATTCCCACTTTCCACTTCTCAATGCCCACTTCCCACTTCCCAAATTTCAATTCCCACTTCCCACTTCTCACAGTCCCACTTTCCAATTCCCAATTCCCAATGCCCACTTCCCACTTCGCACTACCCACTTCCCACAGTCCCACTTTCCAATTCCCAATTCCCAATGCCCACTTTCCAATTCCCACTTTCCACTTCTCAATGCCCACTTCCCACTTCCCACTCCGATTCCCAATGCCCACTACCCACTTTCCAATTCCTACTTCCCACTTCTCAATGCCCATTTCCCCCTTTACTTCCCACTACTCAATTCACACTTCCCACTTCCCACAGTCCCACTTTCCAATTCCCAATTCCCAATGCCCACTTCCCACTTTGCACTACCCACTTTCCACTTCTCACTTCCCAATTCCCACCTCCAACTTCCCAAATTTCAATTCCCACTTCCCACTTTCCAATTCCTACTTCCCACTTCTCAATGCCCATTTCCCCCTTTACTTCCCACTTCTCACTTCCCACTTCCCACAGCCCCACTTTCCAATTCCCAATTCCCAATACCCACTTCCCACTTTCCAATTCCTACTTCCCACTTCTCAATGCCCATTTCCCCCTTTACTTCCCACTACTCACTTCCCACTTCCCACCTCCAACTTCCCAAACTTCAATTCCCACTTCCCACTTCCCAATTCCCACTTCCCACTTCCCACTTCTTTATTTAATTTAGATAATATCAAATAATAATAATCCTTTAGATATTTTTTACGAAAAGTTTGTAAATGCAATACGTTCTTAACTTTTAGGTATATAAATTGCATCCGAGCGAAATCGGGAAATATATAATATAATTTTCACAAGCGTAAGCGTTGTTTATGTTTGTTTTGATGCGCGCCTACAACCATGTTCTTTACTGAGGGGTTGGCTGGCAGAAAATGCTTTAGCATTAAGTCCTCCCTTTGTACATATTTTACTTTAAAGTGTGCAATAAAGAATTAAATAAATAAATAAGCGTCCTGATAAATCCTAAAAGGTTAGTAAGAACCGAAATGCGATTGCTGTTTGTATTTACTGAGAATATAAGCAAAAAAAAAGAAAAAATCTATTATCTTAATCAACAAATCTCTGATAACAACAGTTATATTATCGGCCATTTTCTGATCTACATCTACTATTTATGTAAATAAATCGACGACGTGATAGCACCTTCTAAAAATCGTACTTTCTAGAACATTTATTTGTAATATGTATTCACTGAAATCTTTCTTAAGGTGAATGCTAGATATAATATACACACTCCACCTTTGTGCAAAATAGTACTTTTAGTCACGCGTGACATGTTCCAGTCGTCAGCCTTAATCTTTACATAGTGTAAAGCTAATTAATTAAGTAATAATTTAATTATTATTAACAATTATAAAGCAGGATCATTACACAAAGCGCTTTCTGACCCTAAACTAATAAATAAATAAACACTTTTATTTTGTAAATACGAGTACATACTTACAATACACTAGCAACCCGACCCGGCTTCACACGGGTGCAATGTAGAAATGTAGATACTAAAGTGGTGTATATAATACATGCGGTATTATACATATAAACCCTCCTCTTGAATCACTATGTCTATTTATGGAAACGGCATTAAAATCCGTTGCGTAGTTTAAAAGAGAAACGTACAGACGGCGGGAAGCGACTTTGTTTTATACCTACTATCATCATCATCATCATTTCAGCCGTAAGACGTCCACTGCTGGACATAGGCCTCCCCCATTGACTTCCATAAAGACCGGTTGGAAGCGGCTCGCATCCAGCGCGTTCCATACCTACTATGTAAAGTAAATATTTTTATTCAATGAACTAATTACATTTATCACAAAAATCTCAACTGTACAATAAGATAGATCACCATGTTAACTTCTATATTACAAATACAAATAATAAATACAAATATTTTATTGTTAACACCAATGTTACAAGTCACTTCAAAAATTTTTAAATATGTCATTAAATGAGTTTTAAAACACTGATTACATGCCCACACAAAAATGTCAAAATAAGGTATGTCAACATATATATACATGTCAACATAAAACAAAAACATTGTCAATATAAAAATATGTCAATATAATAAAATGACATGACAAAAAAATCATAATTACTAACTAGTAATTCATAAGATAAGTAGAGATACAGAACACCCAGACAGAAAAAAACAAGAGAATCGGCGTTCACTTTCTATCAGGAAAGCGTTTAGTCCGTCTCAATATTTTTTAACAGAAAACAATATGTACAAAAAGCAAAAGTGTAGAGTAAGGGATAAGGAATCGATAAGGGCTATATGTACACATAACGAGATATATGTATAGGGATACATAACGAGACTAGTTTTATAGACAGATAGTGGCCATAGTTCAGCCTAGTCACGGGCCGTTCACCCGCACAATTATACAATCTAGGCATGCCAGTACTTAGACTTGTTTTTGCTGAACGCTTGGATTAAAATTAGAAATGTTTTTTAGACTTTAGGGATTTCTTCAGGTATCTATTGTATTCATTAACTTGAAATGGGGTTTTAATCATCCCACTAATACTATGTATTGGTGTAGGTACACTGTGTTGGCGAACTTTATAAATAAATAAATAAATAATATTATAAATGTGAAAGTTTCGATGGATGGATGGATAAATAAAAATATATTACACACAGCGCCATCTGGCCAAAAAATAAGCAAAGCTTGTACTATAGAAGTCAGATAACTGATATAATACTTAAGGTGGTTCGATTTCCATACAATTTTATGCTATTAATCTACTGTTTTATTCAAGCAATTGTGATTTACCGCAAATAAAGACCAAAATAAATGCCAGTAGCTGTGATTTCACTGTAAAATTATGCTCCATTTGTCCATAAATGGGAAAAAATTGTTTGTATGGAAATCGAACCACCTTAAACACTTTTCTTTTTTTATGGTTTACAGGCTAGGTGTTTGACTACAGCTCACCTGATGTTAAGTGAAGGTGTGGCCGAAGATGGTAAGCACACCTAGCCTGGAATGGAACTGGCTCTCAAGCGAGGCTGCCGGAACATACCGTTAGATGATTGGCGACAGATTTTCAACTTGAGGGTTGTCAACAAATATATAATTAGAACAGATACAGAACACCCAGACACAGAAGAAACATTTGTGGATTTTAGTTTTTATTACTTTGGTATTGTATCGAGCATAATATATTTCATAATTTACACGTGTTCATAATTTACACGTGTTCAGTCATAAATACCTATAAAGATGACTATACTAGAAACTCGTGTTTTAAGACATGTCATTCCTGATGCCCGTCGAATAATAAAGTCCCATGTTTATCCGCCACAGGAATGGAACCTTGAACTTATTGTGCGGAAAGCAGGTGCCCCTACGCCGAGCCAAATAGGTCGCGGTAACGAGGCGGGAGTGGAGCCAAGCCAAGCCATTGCCTGTCTTAAGGGGAGAATGGTAAACATGAATATTACGGTATTAAGGATGTTTTTCTGTTTTTATACGATGGCTCAGTGGTTACAGTAATGGAAGTGTTTAATAAGGTCGTTCCTTGCAAATGTAGTACGTCAAATCCTGCGGTTGATGATTTTCATTGATTAGTGGTAAACTAAAAAGTAATGAGCGCCAAAGCAGCAATGCCCGGGACTTTATTTTGCAACTCAAAGCTCTGTGTATTGCTGCAATGGTCATGGACACGTATAATATCTTACCATCAGGAGAGCGCATCGTTCGTCTCATTACTTTTACATTTAAAAAAAATACGGTAAAAAGTAATACGGCTGTGATCACCATCGCCTTCTAAACTAATAAACTAAACAGCTTTTTGCATCACCAAAGGGATTGTTCTTTTTTTTTTACGAAAAATGACGAATGAAGTAACTCCAACAATAAAGGTTGTAACAGACTCTGATTAGCTCCAAACCAGTTGCCGACTAAACAATTGAAGAATTCAGATGACAATTGGGCTTTCAAAAAACTTTTTTTTAAACCACAACGAAATTGATATTGAAATTCAGCTTTAGCCAAATTGTTACAAGTTACTAACCTGTTTAACAGCCCCATCTACATAGTCTTCGCAGACGTTCTTCCCGAAGAACGTCTCCACAGGGAACGTCCTCCCAGGGATGGTGAACGTGGGTACGTTGCCGAAAAAGGTTGAGAACTTGGTGGAGTCCATGGTCGCTGACGTCACGATGAGCTTGAGGTCTGAACGGCGGGCCACCACCTAGAACAGATGAAAGAGAAAAATCAAACAAACAATCAAATCTTTTCTCTTTAAGTATGATAGTATAGATAGGTACATTTCTCATCTCTATGAACAAACAAACTAAGCTTCAAAATGCGAAAACTGTTTTTTTTTTAATTTATTCGCTTCACAGATACCGGGTTCCGAAAAAAACTTGAATTCCATTTTTTTCTACAATAATACAATTTAGGAAGAGGAACGTTAGTCAAATTTATCTTAATCAAAGGTTACAGTAGGTACTAGTGTGTGCAAAAACTGTTAAATGGTGTTAATATAGTAATTAAGATATTTATTTACCACTGCATGTTTTCCAAATAAAATAAAATAAAATGAGAAGGCGGACGTTGATAACGAAGCTAAAGGAGTCTTGCTCTATATGGGTCAACGATATCATTATGTCGCGGATCGGATCTGGAATCGATTGGAATTTAATCAGGTTACAGATGGCATAGCACGAGAACGAAACGGATAGGTATCTTCTAGGCAAGCGTGCTCTATCTTAGACAGTATAATCACTGAACATCAAGTGAGATGGCGGTCAAACGAAAGCCTATTTGTTATAAAAGAATAAAAAAAACCGCCTAAGTCTAGTAGTTATAGCTCATATTTCAAGGAGACATAAGTAACTTAGCGTATAGCATCCAACGAAACAATTACGTGTCTTTTTATTATTAATTATGTATTAGCTACGCCCTGCGGTGTTACCCGCTACATGTTATCGGGATAAAAAGTAGCCTATGTCTTCCAGGGTCTCAGCTACCTCCATACCAAATTTTATCCAAATCCGCTCAGTAGTTTTTGCGTGAAAGAGTCACTTTCACAACTTTCACATTTATAATATTAGTGGGATTTTTATTATCCGACTGCCAAGGAAGGGTTATGTTTTTCGCGCGTGTATTGTATGTAAATTTTTTTATTATCTCGTATCTTCCAAACGGGTGGATGGATTTTGAAAGTTAAGGTATCGTTACATTTGTCTTAAAACCCAGTGTTTTAAGAAAAACAAAATGGCAGATTTTTGGTGCGTAATAGTTTAACCTAACCTATCGAGTAGGGTATCAAAATAAAGGAAATCACAAAAATATATTTAAGTTATATGTTTAAATTTAATTAGAAATAGTAAGTTGGTTGGTTATAGACTTTTTTAGTTTTTCAGCTTGTTAAGTAGGTAGTGGGTAGGTGCCACAGCAAACCGCTATACCACCATACCACTACTTGGTGGTAGATCTCCTTAGCAGGAGGTCGTCTAGATAGGTACCACCGCAGTACCAGTTATTCTACCGCTAAGCAGTAGTGAAACATTACTGTGTTCCGGTTTGAAGGGTACTGCAGCTAGCGAAATTACTGGGCTGTTGAGACTAACTATCGAAAGTCTCAAAGTAATGAGCGTCAAAGCAGTGATGTCCTGAACTTTGTTTTGTTACTTTTGTTGTGGTCATGGACAGGCGTTATCTCTTACCATCAGGAGAGCATCTCGTTCTTCTCATTACTTTTTACATTAAAAAAAAAAATCTATGATAGGTAGGTTAGCTTATGTATTGTAAAGAACAACGTACGTAGTTTCACCAATGAAAAACTAATTGAAAACGTTTTTACAATTTTATGGTCTACTGATCAGCGCGAGTTATATTTCACAAAGGGATACGCAAAAAGTGGAACACATAATTCAAGAAAATGTCCGATAATCGAGCAAGAAAAAGATACAAAAGACCGAATACAAAGACTGTTAAATAGTTCTAAATGGTTGCAAGAAAAAAGATTGGGTTTTTGAAAGTTAAGAGTATTGTGTTGTGGTTGACCTTGACTTTTTTATTTCTTTGGACATAATCCCGATCCCATTTAAGAAACACGTAATTTCCTCTTGAGTCACATTCTATTTTAAAAGAATAAATATTCAAGTAACAATTATTTTATTGTTACTAAAAAAATATTTTTTATTCATTGGTAGAATGTCTGCTTCAAGAACTGAAGGGCGTGGGTTCGATTCCCACACAGGACAAACATTGTGGCATATACAAATGTTTGTTCTGTGTCTGGGTGTTCTGTAATTATAAGTATGTATTTACAAAAAAAAAGTATTTAAGTGTTCTACCAGTTATCTGACCTCCATAGTACAAGCTTTGCTTAGTTTGGTCGTAGTTCGGGGTCAGATGGCGCTGTGCGTAATATCCTACGATATTTATTTATTTACTACGTTGACGAATAGGTAAAATTCAATTTAGGTCAAAAATAATTATTGCTAGTTTTTTAAAATTATTTTATTATTACTTTACAGGCTAGATGTCTGACATCGTGCTCGAAGATGGTAAATACACCTAGCTTGGAATAGAACTAGCTCTCAAGCGGCAGATTTTCGACCTGATGGCTAAGCAGCGAAGCTCCAGAAAGTATCCTACCACCACGCTATGTTTTCCTTACGATGTTTTTCTGACTTGAAGTGTGAACCGGCCGCGCTAACCACTGAGCTATCATTTTAGCAGCGATCACTTCAAAAGCATGCACAATAAATATGGAAGTATCACAAAGACAACATTCATACTAAAAAAGTAAATTTAATTCGCTTTCACCCCTAATTAAATTTATCATATCAATTTTTTTTGAGGGCCGATATTAATCATCTTTCTTTCTAAGCGTTCGCAATTAGCCTATTCATATATTTCGGTACATGTCTTTCCAAATTCAATTCACATTTGAATTCCAACCTTATATTGAGGCTTTTTAGGGCTCATTATTAATAAAATCAGACCCTTAACATAACAAGAGTTTATTGGAAACCGCAACAGCAATCCGCTATCGAGCCTCCCACACCTCATATTCATTTTCACGAGCAATTGGTCTAGTCAATAAAAGTTCTATCTACTGGTTCAATAAGGTCTAATTTTCCACAAGATCTGTTGGGACTTTCTTCGTCAGGCTGGTGATTTTGATATTTATGGATCCAGTGGAATACAGTAGGATTTGTTAGATGATATAAGAGACGGGTTGGTTTCCATTTTATATCGATTTACGAACTGAAATACGTTTGTAAAGCGATTTTAATCAATTGCCTTTTCTGTCTGGTGCGTTATTTATGATAGATACCCAAGAAAATAAGTTTGGTTCTGGTATCGCTGTATTAGTCACTAGCAGCTCGCCCCGGCTTCGTACGGAAAAACAAAACTCAACTAACAATTTTTTTTTAATGGTTGACAGGCTAGGTGTTTGACCACAGCTCACCTGATGGTAAGTGACGGTGTGGTCGAAGATGGTAAAGCACACCTAGTCTGGAATGGAACTGGCTCTCAAGTGAGGCTGACGGAACACACCGTTAGATGCTTGGCGGCAGATTTTTCAACTTGAGGGTGGTAGCTAGCCAGCCGAGTACTAGAAAGTACCCTACCACCATGCTATGGTTTCCTCACGATGTTTTCCTTCACCGGCAGCTCAAGCTCATTGTTGGGGTTTGAACCCACGCCCTTCGGCATGTGAACCTACCGTGCTAACCACTGTGCTATCATCACAACAATATAAATTTACCGTATATCCATCACGGATAATGTAGCATTCTAATAATTAAAGAATTATTATGATCCGTACAGTAGTAGCGATGATAGCTCAGTGGTTAGCGCGGTAGGTTCGCATGCCGAAGGGCGTGGGTTCAAACCCCAACAATGAGCTTAAGCTGTCGGTGAAGGAAAACATCGTGAGGAAACCATAGCATGGTGGTAGGGTACTTTCTAGTACTCGGCTGGCTAGCTACCACCCTCAAGTTGAAAAATCTGCCGCACCTTCACTTAACATCAGGTGAGCTGTGGTCAAACAAATAGCCTGTCAACTAAAAAAAAAAAAAAAAAAAGTATCGGAGCCTATTCAATACAAACAAACAAACACACAAAAATCATATCTTTCCTCTTTATATAATTGGTATAGATGAACAGGCATTATCTCTCACCATCAGGAGAGCGTCTCGTTCGTCACATCACTATTTTAATTTTTTTTAAATCTTTGAATTCTCTTCTGAATTGATTGATTAATAATAATCAATTCTGATCCGAAAATTGATTGATTGACGTTGTGGTGCAATACCGTGAGTTTTGAGTCTGAATGAAAAATACAAATAAAATAAATTAATGAATAAGTATATTATGTCTGGCGGTGTTATCTTGAAGGTGTTACTATAAATATCCGTTAAACTTGAGCACAACAACGCAACGAACTCTGTAATCTTTGCAGCCTTCGGGAAAGTTGTTCAACTTTTCGCATTTACCTATATTTAAGGTATCAAATGAGCCGGCATCAAGCAGCGTAATCAAGTAAGTATAGTACAGACTCTATTAGTAGGTAGGTCTCCACAGCACAGCCAATCCCAATACTACAACCGTGTTACTGACAATCAGTACCTTTTAATAGTTATTTATTTCAATAAGAAAAAAATAATTAATGATTTAAATGATCTTGGCTGCTAGATACCTTGTTTTATGACATTGACGAGTATTTCAAACTTAAAGATTATTGAATTACTAGTAAGTAATTATGATTTTTTGTCATGACATTTTATTATATTGACATACCTTATTTTGACTTTTTTGTGTTGACACTTTTTTTAATTCTATTTTATTTATGGGACTTTTGTGGTAGCCACATGTCAGTCCCAGCGTATTTTCTCACATGTAAAACACAACTAAAATAACAAAAATATCTACACACCACACAAACATATACACGCTCTCTCATACACACATTCAATCCCCCGCATACATACTAATCATAATATAGGTGGGTCACTTGAGGCGACTTACACAGCTGAACAGCTCCCTGGCTGCGTCAGAACTTGTGTTGACATGTAATCAGTGTTTTAAAACTCATATAATGACATATTTAAACTTTTTGAAGTGACTTGTAACATTGGTGTTATCAATAAAATATTTGTATTTGTATTTTGTATTTGATGAATAGCAAAAAAGAGGGAGAGAGATAGAGAGCTCAAGAGCCCGCCGGAACACACCGTTAGGTGCTTGGCGGCATATTTTAAACTCAAGGGTATAAGGAATACCCTACCACCATTCTTAACCGGCAGCTTAAGCTCATTGTTGGGGATTGAACCCACGTCCTCGGGTGTGTGAATCGACCACACTAACCACTGAGCTATCATCGCAACAAAAACAAACTCCCACTGCTAAAGTAGCTCAATTTATCTCTAGGGTCATCTTCTTGTTCTATTTACCAACTATTGAGCAGCTAAACCATTACGATAAACGGAAGTCAATCTGTTTAGCATAGATTTTATATCCGATATACATTTTTATAGTTAACTTACCATAAAACGTTTTCGCTGCGTGCGCGATGCCAGTATATCATTTCAAGTATTGAGCTAAATAAGTAGAATGATAAAACATTTTATAGCGTGCGCGAAGTATTCTCCTTTGGTATCCTATTATAATTTCGATCATTAATAGAAAAAAATCGTGGAACTTAAAGAGAAATATAACGATCAATCAACTCACATTATTCATTTTTCATTCATAATTCATTTTATTTTTATTTTAAGACATTATAGTCTTCAATGTAATCATGTTTGTCATCGGGTCTTGATCGCGCACGAAATACTATGAAATTAGTTTACATGGCCGAAACGTCCAGGTAAATAAATAAAACTAATTTCATAGTATTTTTGTGCGCGATCAAGACCCTATGACAAACATGAAAGAGTCATGTCGCCCCGTTGTATTTTTTTCTAAAACTACTGTTTTGTCGAGTGTTTATGCAAAAAAATGGTGATGTTTTATTCATAAAGTGCCGAATCACAAGCGCGAGTGTGGGCAAATGAGTGCTGCTTCCAAAACTCGATCGAAGCTTTATAGTAAAGTCGCCACTACTTTACTAAAGCATGACTGGCTTTGACTAAGACTGGACGTTGACTATAACTATAGCTACGAGGCATCTGGCAAATCACTGCATCACTTGCAAATGCTCTAAATGCGACGGCAAAACCAAAGAAAAAAAACTACACTTCTCCGAAACACCGACTCGATGTCGGCCATGTAAATATGTAATATGAATTTGTTCGAAAAGTTAAATTAACTATTGCTTAACTATTCGTTCCGTTTGCCGTCGAGACGGCGGGCCCGTGGGGGTCCGACGCTGCAAGGTTTGTGGCAGAGTTAGGGCGTCGCCTTAGGGAGAGGGGTCGGGATCCGAGGTCGGGTGACTACATAGTCCAGCGCATTTCTCTAGCGATCCAGCGAGGAAATGCCGCCAGTTTCATGGGTACGTTTGCGGCGGGCTCGACCGGTGGACCGAGTTTTTGATTAATAAAATTTGTTTTTTCTTGACTTGTATTATAAATTAGTTGGTAGTATTAAGTAGTATGTATATTATTAAGTGACATTGTACATTATGTTTTGTAGTATAAATAAAATAAAATAAACTATTGCTTAAACCCTAATATATTTATACAAGGAAACACGTGACGCGGTGTCATAAAGTTGTATAATCAAACGAAATAGGTTTTCAGGCTCACAAAATTATTATTACTTTGTATGCCAGAAATAGAATAGAAATACTCATGGGAGGGTGAGATATAGTCTCGAATGACGTAGTTTTGTGTGAGTGGGGCACGGCATAATATAAACACATTTTAATAGTGCGAGAACACTTTACAATTATGCGGCAGAAAAACTATGATGGCGTCATTTATAAGCGTTTGATAAGCAATATGGACTTTACTTATTATTATTGTTTTTAATTAACCAATGCCTTGAGAAACGATACTACGCTCCAAAACCAAAACCGCTGATGTCAGCCATAAAGCCGGACGACTGAAGTGGGACTGGGCGGGCCACGTTTGTCGCATGACAAACGACCGCTGGGCAAAAGTCACTACAGTTTAGACGTCAAAATTTAAACAACCTCAGGGGCAACCCAGACGAAGGTGGTGTGACGAACTACATCGTCACGATAGTCACTGGACC
Source organism: Biston betularia (assembly GCA_905404145.2). Lineage (NCBI taxonomy): Eukaryota > Metazoa > Arthropoda > Insecta > Lepidoptera > Geometridae > Biston > Biston betularia. The sequence goes on along the minus strand of FR989873.1, from coordinate 1,788,653 downwards.
ACCAAAGCCGAAGACCGGGCAGTCTGGAAGGAAGACCTTCGCCCAGCAGGACATAAGAGGCTGATAAAAAAATACCTTGTGAACTTTTTGAAACTGCCATATATCCATCCAAGTTGTATGATAAACTATCTTAATCTTTTGATAGAGTATGCTCAAGGTAGGTAAAGGTAAGTACCGTTCATCATTGGATTGGATTTAAGGCCCAAGAAACATTCGATGTTTTTCATACTAAAATAAACGGAGTTATTAATCTGAATTCTATACATGCCAATTGATTCGTTAAAACTGAAAAGTTGCGCAGTTTTACAATATTTTTGAACTTTTAAAGGAAAACTTGTAAGATAAATCTTAGTTAGGATTTCAAGTCTTAAAGTTTATGACCATACGTCTAGACGATAAGATAATATGGGAGTTGTCGATGATAGAGATCGGAAACTTCTAAAATATAGAGATTTTAATAGAATACAAAAAAAAAGTGTTTTGATTTTATTTATGAGATATTTTGTACACACCAGCGTATGAAATGTAGTGAACATCTGTGTAGTATAATAGTTTAAAACAGAATTTTAAAAATAATTAAACAAAAATTAATGATGTCAATTACTTATTATTTATTAATGAACTTAGAATATTGTGTTACTTTAGACGCGATCAAATGGTATTTGGCGTTCATAAAATTGGTAAATTAATTAAAATAAAAAAAACAGTTTAGTTTATTTTTTTTGAATTCGCTATTTATGTCATGTATTTTGCGATTTTAAAAATGATTTAAGTTTAACAGCGAATACGGCCAGGACTGTCAAGGCATCTGAATGACGTCACGTCGTGTGAAATACTCATAATTATCTGTCGTTCGAAGAAAATGCCATCAATAGCAATGACGTTTCGCATGGTGTGACGTTACACTCTGTTTGATGTTCGAAAAAAAAAAAAAAATTTTACCTTTCATCTATCTCTCCGGCTCCGAAACTACAGGACCGATTTCAAAAATTCTTTCACCGTTGGGTACACTATGTGGTACCATAGGCTACTTTTTATCCCGGTATTCCCACGGGAACGGGAACTACGCGGGTGAAACCGCGATGTGTCCGCTAGTAATAAATAATTTTGCTTTTTGTTACCTTCATTTTTTTTTTTTTATTCAAAATAGGTTCGCGTTTGACCACACTCTGCCTGATGTTAAACAGTAGTGTGGCCTAAGATGGAGCACGCTTACCTAGAAGAAACCTATTTACTCTAGATTTGAAGACACCCATATTGTATCTAACAGGGAACACAGACGCCGGCAGAGACCTTCATACTATATTAGAAATTCTGACTCATCCGTTTTATTCCTAGTGGACACAAGCCTATTATACTTTGTCGCTATATGGTATCCTTAGATTATAAGATTAAGCAAACTAAAGTACGTACTTGTCAATAAGGTCTTGACCTAAAATAGAAAGTGTAAAAAGATCAAAATTCTAAAAAACAATTCAAACAGTATGTTCCGGCAGCTTCACTAGAGATCCAGTACCATCCAGGTTAGGTGTGTTTAACGTCTTCGACCTCACCGTCACTTAACATCAGTTGAGCTGTGATCAAATACCTAGCCTGTCAACCATAAAAATAGAAGATAAGACAAGAAACAATATCGACGACATCTGTTAAAATGTAAAACTAATACTATAATGTCAGAGGTATCTTTGACCTTGTAGCGATGATAGCTCAGTGGTTAGCGCGGTCGGTTCGCAAGCCGAAGGGCGTGGATTCAACCCCAACAATGAGCTTGAGCTGCCGTTGAAGGAAAACATCGTGAGGAAACCATAGCATGGTGGTAGGGTACTCTAGTACTCGGCTGGGTAGCTACCACCCTCAAGTTGAAAATCTGCCGCCAAGCATCTATCGGCGTGTTCCGGCAGCCTCACTTGAGAACCAGGTCCATTCCAGGCTAGGTGTGCTTTACCATCTTTGACCACACCGTCATTTAACATCAGGTGAGCTGTGGTCAAACACCTAGCCTGCCAAGCATTTAAAACAAAACTTTGGTGGAGCAGATTTTTTTGTTTTTTACTTATGCGGGATTATTCATGTTTAATTATGTCTGATACTTGGACTATAGTTTAAATTTGAGTGGGAAGCAAGACGGGAGGTTGCACGCGCATTTTATCCTGCTTTGTTATGTGATTTATCTCTTTTTTTATGTTTCACATTTGTACGTTGTTGTGTTTTATTTTGGTGTGTAATAAAGTTATATTCTATTCTATTTCTTTAACTCCTTGAAGAAGGCCGTCGAATGTGGTCTAAACTATAACCGGAGTCATCATCAACATCAACATCATCAGCCTATATTAGTCCACTGCTGGACATAGGCCTCAACCAAGACACGCCACTCAGCCCGATCTTCGGCTTTTCGCTTCCATCCACCGCCAGCTGTATATCGTCACTCCATCGAGCCTCAGGGCGTCTTACGCTACGTTTGCTAATACGCGGTCTCCTCTCTAGAACACGTCTACCCCAGCGGTTATCGGTTCTGCGACGGATATGTCCAGCCCATTGCCACTTCAGCTAATCGGAATATCCTACATTATTAAAATTGAGTTATACCGCATAAGTACCTAAAACGAAAACCACGTCACGTATTTGTGTACAAACAGAAATAATCAGTGACGTTGGCACAGTCACGAGAAACAAATATACATCTTGCCTTTTAAATCCGTGCATCTTTGGATATGTTAAAACTTTTGCATTTGCAAATTTGTACAAGTTCATAGCATAACATGAACGGGTAATGACATCCCCGTTGGCTCATTGGTAGCATATCTGCCTTGAGAGCTGTAGGGCGTGAGTTCGATTCCCACTCAGGGCAAACATTATGTGAATAAACAAATGTTTGTTCTGTGTCTGGGTGTTCTGTATGTATTATAAGTATGTATTTACAAAAAAACAAAGTATTTATGTTTTCTATCAGTTATTTGACTTCCATCACACAAGCTCTGCTTAGTTTGGGGGCCAGATGGCGCAGATTGGCGTTATTTATTTATTATTTTAATTAAAAAGTAAACACGAATTTGTATTTGTTTTTAGCTCGTTCGAACTCGATTGCTACCACAATAACATTACAACAAGGATTAAAATATTCATGATAATTAAAGACGTCTGGGAATTCGCATACGCATTGTAAGTACAAGTAGCCGTTTGTTTTTAGCGTCTGAATAAAGAAAACTCTTTATTTTCTTTAAAATTTACGATATAACAGTCTTATCTCTTTTATTCACATCAATTTCACATTGGATGAGTATAGCATGTACTGTTATTTATTCTGCGATGCCACCCACATCGTGGTGACAAAAATATTAAAAATACAAGCTTTGGCCGGTCGGACGTGAAAATTATTAAAAAATAGAAGCCGAGCCCCCAATCACGTGGTCATATTCAAAACTAATTATACTAAAATCAAACAGTGCGTGTAGTGCAGTGCAGTGTACAATGAAAATAAAATATATATATATACACGATAATTATGTTTGATTTAGATTCGTTTTATTAGTAAGTATAGATAGATAGAACTCTTTATTGTGTACTGTTCTGTACTTTTCTCTGTTTATGGTGTGCAAGTTGAAAATCTGCCGCCAGGCATCTAAATTATTCACATCAGTACGCCGTGTCCACCTTTATTTTTTTTTCTTAATTTTTGGCATCGTCCTAAGAAAAGCTTTTTCTATGGTTACAAGATCAACTTTTTTTCTGGTTGACAGGCTAGATAGATAGATATAACTCTTTATTGCACACCATAAATAGAAAATAACACATAGAACAAAGAACCTTATGAACTAGTGCCACAAGTGGCGGCCTTATTGCTAACAGCGATCTCTTCCAGGCAACCAAGAAAAGAGAAATACGATAGAAAACATAAGAAACAGACGCGAGATGTAACACTAATAAGAAAAATAAATAAAATAAAACAAATAGTAAGTACATAAAAATAATCATATAATAATGTATTTTCATGCTTTTGCTAGGTGTTAGATCACAGCTCACCTGACGTTAAATGACGGTGTGGTCGAAGCACACCTAGCCTGGAATAGTACTGGCTCTCAAGTGCGGCTGCCGGAACACACCGTTAGATTCTTGGCGACAGATTTTCAACTTGAGGGTGGTAGCTAGCCAGCCGAGTACTATAAAGTACCCTACCACCATGTTGAAGTTTCCTCAGGATGTTTTCCTTTACCGGCAGCTCAAGCTGATTGTTGGGGTTTGAACCCACGCCCTGCGGTATGTGAACCGAACGCGTTAACCACTGAGCTATCATCGCTAAAAGATTGACATTGGATCGAGGCAGATGACATCACAAGAGAGAAGCCTATACCCAGCAGTGGGATAAAGTAAGCTGTGGACGATGATGGAAGCAAAAAATGGTGTGAAAGACGTATTTACATCAAAAATGTATTTATTAATTTAACCTGACCAACATTGTTTAATCTATGACGAACAAAATGTAGGAGTTTACGTGAGTAAAACACATCATGTGAGTAATAAAACTGAATGTACTATCCCGTCAGTTACGTGAGGAGCACGTGGTTTGAAAAAACACAGATTTATTGTGATCGGATTTCCATATAGTTGAGGAAACCGCATTTTTGGCAGATTTCCAATAGAATATACGAGAACTTCGTTTAGATAGATAGATAGATATAATTTCTTATTGTGCACATCATACATAGAAAAGAGTACAGAGAACAAAGAACCTTATGAACTAGTGCCACAAGTGGCGGCCTTATCGCTAACAGCGATCTCTTCCAGGCAACAAAGAAAAGAAAAAATACAATAGAGAACACAAGAAACAGACAGGAGATGTAACACTAATAAGAAAAATAATAATAACAACACCTTAAGAGACTCTCGCTAGACGGTTGGGTCAAGGGTCAGCTTCAAAAGGCAGTGATCCTTGACACGGCGCGCATTGTGCGGAGGTTCCTCACTCTGCAGCCCTAACCACCGGCAGCTTGAGCCCTGCCCTGCCGGCCTGCTGCCGGCGGCAATGTTTATTTCACAAAAGAATCAACACATTCACGTAGTGGTATACAAAAAAAACAATGGCATAATAATAAAGTTATAGACGTTCCAGCGGGCCCCAAACTAGGCAGAACCTGTATCTTGGGCTCCCATGTACGCAGTTAACCTATAGCTAGTTTCTAAGTGCTTTAGTGTACACAGTTGGACATACGCTGCATACTACAGATTCTAAAAGTTTTAAACTTAATTGGTATGCATATAATAATAAAATTAAGCTATTGATTGTGTTTGTGTGTCTGTGAGTGAGTGTGTTTGTATTTTAGGTCGTTAATTAAGTATTACACAGGATGGGAAGACGTCTTTAAACTTACGAATTTTTTTTTTTGGTGTGAAATTTTTAATTTTTATAATAATAACGTATGTTGACTGGTACCATCGCATTAGGGAAACCCAGTAAGGATGATGTGAAATGTATTGTAAATAAATAAATATTTGGTGGCAGATTTCCTTAGCAGGAAGTCGTACCTCATATCGTATCAGATATTCTGTTGCCAAGCAGTAGTGTGGAAACAATAGTGTGTTCCGGTTTGAACGGTACTGCAGCTAGTGAAATTATTAGGCTGTTAAGTTTAACCATCGAATAAAACAAATAAATAAATGTCTCAAAGCAATGTGCGCCAAAGCAGCGATGCCCACTTTGTTTGGATAGTGCAGTAGAGCATCGATATCATGAATGATGTGTTTTTCTATTCTCAAACTATTTTTATTCACCTATCTAAAGTAGTACGTTGTTCTATTATTCCATGCATTATAATAATTCAAATCATAAATTATATTCGCTCCAGTTTCATCAAAATAGGCGAAGATTAATAATCATAATCGGTTATGTTCTGATTAGCAAACTGTGTGTCAGATTGATTTGTATTGGTTTTATGGCGTTTTAATTCTGGATTATGTTTGCGATTTCTACATCTATGTATTTGGTCGCTTTCACTTGCTAGAAGGCGATGTGTTTGTAATATCAAATAAGGTGGGCAAGTGGGCATTCCACTCGTGCGTACATCGTTCCACAAACGATTTTTTTTTCGATTATTTTTAGTTAGAAAAATTTATAAATGATGACAACTCGTCTAATAAATAAACAAAAAACGATAAAAATCGTTAAAACCAATTTCAAGATATAATAATAAATAATAAATAAATATCGTAGGACTATACACACAGCGCCATCTGGCCCCAAACTAAGCAGCGCTTGTGTGATGGAAGTCAGATAACTGATAGATTACATAAATACTTTTTTTTTTGTTGTAAATACATACTTATGATACATACAGAACACCCAGACACAGAACAAACATTTGTTTATTCACAAAATGTTTGCCCTGTATGGTAATCGAACCCACGCCCATATGCCTATATTATGAAGGTATATATTTATATTATTGGAATACCAACAAAGCAACCACTAGTACAGTTAATATAAGTAAAATACGTAAGTCGGCAAAATTTAAGTGATGCTTCATGTATAAGTATAAAGCATATACAATACTAACGGTGCCGCCGGCACCGGGGCAGGGCTCAAGCTGCCGGTGGTTAGGGCTGCAGAGTGAGGAACCTCCTCACAATGCGCGCCGTGTCAATGATCACTGCCTTTTGAAGCTGTCCCTTGACCCAACCGTCTAGTGAGAGTCTATTATCATTATTCAGTCAAAATTAAAAATGTCACATCAATATCAATAAGCCTGTATGGTTAATGGTTATAGGTGAAAATGTGACAAGTATTGTGGATGACAAATCAGGCTACATACAATTGGTGCTCAATGGTTTGCGTCATTGGATATCCGTTGGTCAAGTTTGGAAGCTATAAAAAAAATGTGTCACCATATTTGGGGCACGTGCAACACATGTGCGGTTTTCCGCCAGGTGGGCAAAACGTGAAAGTTTTACTTCCCAGCCATTAAACATTGCCACAGGTTCAACAGCCTGAAGGCATCTCGACTTTCGATATAAAGCCGAGTCGTCGAGTCGTATTTCCTTCCGGTAAGATAAAATACGACGCGATGATAATACGTGCGTTTTATAGTAATACTAGTTGCGCCCCGCGGTGTTTCTCGCTACATGTTTTCGGGATAAAAAGTAGCCTATGTGTTAATCCAAGGTATCAGCTACCTTTATACCAAATTTCATCAAAATCCATTCAGTAGTTTTTGTGTGAAAGAATAACAAACATACTCACAAACTTTCGCATTTATAACAATTGCTGCGCCCCGAGGTGTTACCCGCTACGTGTTTTCGGGATAAAAAGTAGCCTATGTGTTAATCCAGGGTGTCGGCTACCATCATGATAGCCCTGTTGGTTCATTGGTAGAATGTCTGCTTCAAGAGCTGAAGGGCGTGGGTTCGATTCCCACCCAGGACAAACTTTGTGGTACAAACAATTAATGTTTGTTCTGTGCATGGGTGTACTGTATGTATTATAAGTATGTATTTACAAAAAAAAAGTATTTAAGTATTCTATCAGTTATCTGACTTCCATAGTACAAGCTTTGCTTAGTTTGGGGTCAGATGGCGCTGTGTGTAATGTGTCCTGTGATATTCATTTTTTATTTATTTATTTATCATACCAAATTTCATCCAAATCCGTTCAGTAGTTTTTGCGTAAAAGTGTAAGAAACATCCATCCATCCAAACTTTCACATTTATAATATTAGTGGGATTAGTAGGATAAATGAAAAAAAAAGCTATCTCATTTTGCCACAATGCCGCGAAAAATTATGGAGATGAAACAATATGCTGTGTACGCAGAAAATGCGAAGTAAAAAAATGATAACAGAATTTATTGAAATAGCTGAGAGACGTTCAGCTTTAATATAAAACGTCGAGTTTTTCTTTTGTGAAAGTAATTTATATCAGCAATATTCATTTTGGAAAAGGGTTTTTACCTAAGAATTTCAAGATAGACTGCGAAATTGCAAGCCAGACAGCGCATTTGTCTCTACAAATCTAACTTGTTTGCAATAAATTCAGTTAAAGCTATACTCAAGAATGATTGTATTTAGAGATTTTAGAGTGCATTATCGGAACGAGGCGCAAAGGCAAGATTTGTTTAGTGGTGTCCATAGTATTGCTTATGATGTAGGGTGTTGTAACAGCATTTTGGCTTCACCCGCTTCAGAGGAAGCCAAAATGCTGTTAAAAGTATATAAAAGTAGTGAATAAGTTATAAGTTAAAAAAATGTAGTTTAGTGTATTACGGGGGTGACATAGTCACTGCGTGACTAAGCCCCATTAAATTAATAAATAAAGATTAAAAAAAAAAAAGAGTGCATTATAAGAGACTGAGAGAGTACCTATTACATATATCGCAGGGAATTTGTATGATTCCGCTTTTTACAAACGGCGTCGTCCGTGGTATTGAAATACGCCGAAGGCAAATTGACAGCATGTTCAATGTTATAATTTTATCTACACTAATTATAAAGAGAAAAGATTTGATTTTTTTGTTTGTTTGTTTGTTTGTATTTGTTATGTATAGACATGTATAGTAGATCGTATACTAACAAATCAGTGTGCATTTAGCTACCGCCGTTATCATTGGTCCTACCCGCCACACATACGTGACAATTGGCGACGAGACCTACCCACACTCAAAAAAAAATGTTTGGTGTTACTTGTCCGATGGGAGCCATACATGGGTTTAATCACCAAACCCAGGACTGGAAAAATTATAAAAGTCGGTTATCCCAATGGTTCATCGCGAATAATTTTGATGAGAGTACGGACAAAGCGGGGGTAAAAAGGAAGGCGGTGCTGCTGAGCGCACTCGACGAGTCGACGTACCAGCTGGCTTGCGATCTCGCCTTGCCGAAGGACCTGGACGCACAGAACTACGACAGTGTAATACGCATTCTGGACAGTCATTTCACTCCGAAGCGTCTTATAGAACTGGACCGATCTAAATAATTATTTCATCATTAGAATACTACATAAACACTTGAGTGACATAGGCTATATTTATATTGTACATCGAGTTTTGTTTTCCCGTGCGAAGCCAGGACGGCCCGCTAGTCATTAATAAAGTTTAAACTAATCAGACTTTATTCTAGCAATCAATACCTACCAAGACTTAAAATAGGAGTAAATTATCCTTAGATACTCTTAAAGTAAAATATTTAATTACTTAACAAAAACAACATTTGAAATGTCATGACAACAATTGAAAACTTTTTGAAAAAAATTGATACATCAATTTGCCGCGGCATTTTATAAATGTTCATCAAATGTGGCATTTTATATAGTTACAAGGCAATTTACAATTTTCCTTAGGTTGGTATATTTTAAAATTGCGAGTGTGTTTGTTTTTGTGGTTACGCGGAAAAGCCATGTTGTCACATTGTGTTAAATCAATATATATAAATACATATACCTAATTATTTTTCCTGACTGATTCGTCAACGCAGAGCCAAAACCGTTTTGTTTACAAAGTTAAAATTCTGCCATTTCATGTTGTAAGCATCTACTAAGAAAGTTTTTTTTGGAAATTCTACCACTAAGGAGGTAAATTGTAAGATACTCGACCAATGCTATGTATATATAAGTATATTTGTCTATTTCTGTACATTATCTCAGATCTAAATTGTACTCTGTGGTGACGAGCATCTGTTGACATTGACAGTTGTATCGCGAGTGACACTGACGTTTATAAATACGAGACATGGATTATTGACACCGAGGCGAAATAAGTACGTAATAGTAGCTGCCCAGCCGAGTACTAGAAAATACCCTACCACAATGCTATGGTTTCCTTCACCGGCAGCTCAATCTCATTTTTGAGGTTTGAACCCACGTCCTTCGGCGAGTGAACCGATCGCGCTAACCAATGAGCTATCATCGCTACAAAAACATTTTCTTGACATACTCATTACTCATATGTAGACTACCTACATTATTTTGACTCAGCAGTGTCAAGGTGGCAACTGGCAGCGCTTGTACGACAACATTCAATGGTAATTTTATTACTTCAACATTGTATCTTGTTAAGGTTTATGAAGGGAAATTACAGTGCACAAGTTGTATTTATCGCAATCCTATAACATCTTGCATAGTAAAATAGTGAAAAAAAAACCTACATTGTCATTTAAGAATTAAAGCAAGAAGGAAAATGATTTTTTTTTTGTAACAAACAACAAAATCATTTGATTTGTTAATTTTTTTCATTGATTTGTGTGATTTTGTTTTGGTATGTTCCGGCAGCGTCACTTGAGAGCCAGTTCCATTCCAAACTAGGTGTGTTTACCATCTTCGACCACACCGTCACTTAAAATCAGGTGAGCTGTGGTCAAACACCTAGCCTGTCAACCATAAAAAAAAACATATACAAACACAAAAACAAACAGTTACAATGACTTAAAATGATATTGTGTTTTTAGTCCGCATTTATTTTATTGACTGCCCTGTTGGTTCATTGGTAGTACGTCTGCTTCAAGCGCTGTAGGGCGTGAGTTCTATTCCCACACAGGACAAACATTGCGTTGTATAAACAAATGTTTGTTCTCTGTCTGGGTGTACTGTATGTATTATATTATACAAAAAAAAAAATTGAGTATTCTATCAGTTATCTGTCTTCCATAGCACAAGCTTTGCTTAGTTTGGGGTCAGATGGCGCTGTGTGTGTCCTATGATATTTATTTACTTCGATAGTTATTCTCAACGACCCTGTAATTACGCTAGTTGCAGTACTCTTCAAACCGGAACACAATAATGTTTACACTGCTTGGCGGTAGAATATCTGGTGCTGCGGTGTTCCTACCTAGAAGACCTCCTGCTAAGATCTTTGCGCCAAAGCAGTGATGCCCTAGACTTTATTTTGTTACTCAAAGTTCTGTGTATCGCTGCAATGGTCATGGACAGGCGTTATCTCATAACATCAGGAGAGCGTCTCGTTCGTCTTATTATTTTTTACATTAAAAACTGAATACTATATTTCTTGTCCTTTAATGTATGATCTTTGCTAGTACCTATTTTATGTCCGAAACACATAATTCTCGATATTGAAATACAATCACGTAACAAACTGCAATGGCTCTCTCAGCATTTCAACTCTCAGCTATTGCTTCCTTGGCAATCAATTTACATAATGATAAACTGTTGGATATTGCGGAAGTTGATTATTGATGGATTTAAGCTTTGAAACCGACAGTTGATCTATGGGGAAATTTTACAGTAATTTTGTAAAATTTTGCGTCAACAATGTGTGAAATATCGTCCTTAAAAAAACACTTTAAAACTAACAAAATTATAGCAGTGATAGATATCAAACACAAATCTTTTATTAATTACACTTCTGCCTACCCGCCACTGTTTGTTTCGTCTCGCTTGTATGTTTGCAATTTGTAAGTACCTTCCCTAATTATGAATAAATATGTATTTTTCTCATATTATATGTTATATTCTTTTTGGTAAATAAATATCTTAAACCACAAAGTAATGAGCGCCAAAGCAGTGATGCCCTGGACTTTGTTTGTTTTTTTTTTTTTTTTTTTTATGTAAACGTAATGAGACGATCGAGGCGCTCTCCTGATGTTAAGAGATAACGCCTGTCCATGACCATTGCAGCGATACACAGAACTTTGAGTAACAAAACAAAGTCCAGGTCATCGCTGCTTTGGCGCTCATTACTTTGAGACTAGATGGTTAGTCTCAACAGCCCAGTAATTTCGCTAGCTGCAGTACCCTTCAAACCGGAACACAGTAATGTTTGCACACTACTGCTTGGCGGCAGAATATCTGGTACTGCGTTACTCAAAGTTCTGTGTATCGCTGCAATGGTCATGGATTATCTCTTACCATCAGGAGAGCTCGTTCGTCTCATTACTTTTTACATTAAAAAAAAATTACAGGTCATTTTCCATTCATATTTAAAGATATCAAAATCATAACTCACTATACATTTACACAGCTTACTAGAAATACACAATATGATTAGTAGTATAGTTAGTACTATGTATTTGCAACAAAAAAAAAGTATTCAAGTATTCTATGAGTTATACGAATGCCATAGTACAAGCTTTGCTTAGTTTGAGGTCAGATAGGTAAATTTGTAGCGATGATAGCTCAGTGGTGAGCGCGGTCGGTTTGCATGCCGAAGGGCGTGGGTTCAAACCCCAACAATGAGCTTGAGCTGCCGGTGAAGAAAAACATCGTGAGGAAACCGTAGCATGGTGGTAGGCTACTTTCTAGTACTCGGCTGGCTAGCTACCACCCTCAAGTTGAAAATCTGTCGCCAAGCATTTAACGGTGTGTTCCGGCAGTTTCGCTTGATAGCCAGTTCCATTCCAGGCTAAGTGTGCTTTACCATCTTCGACCACACCTTCACTTAACATCAGGTGAGCTGTGGTCAAACATCTAGCCTGTCAACCATAAAAAAAAAAAGATGGCTCAGTGTTTAATGTCCTGCGATATTTATTTATTTAACTTGCGAAACAAAGAAAAGCTGGACAAGGTAACCGGCAGCTCAAGCTCATTGTTGGAGTTTGAACCCACGCTTGAGCCACTGAGCTATCAACGCTCCAAGACTATTTAATTAAGGTGGTACGGTTTCCATACAATTAAATTTTTGTCATTTATGGACAAATGGATCATAATTTTACAGTGAAATCATAGCTACTGGCATTAATTTTGATCTTTATATGCGGTAAATCATAATTGCTTGAACAAAACAGTAGATTATTGGCATAAAATCAAATTTATTAATGATTTTTTGAATAAAACAGTAGATTATGCTAATAAATCTACTGTTTTATTCAAGCAATTGTGATTTACCGCAAATAAAGACCAAAATAAATGTCAGTAGCTGTGATTGCACTGTAAAATTTTGCTCCATTTGCCCATAAATTGCAAAAAAATATTTGTATGGAAATCGAGCCACCTTAATGAAAAAAAAGTTATCGTTAGAGTCAATACTAGTAAGTATCATTGATAATGGTAAAACAGTTCTAAATATTCCACCAATACGTGTTATCTACACGAAAAGTGGAACACTCGATCATCAATAGCTACATATCTCGATGCATTCACCTATAGCGGCTATAGTCGATGAAATGCAGACCACTAACGTAATCGATTCGCAATCTTTTGTCAATTCGTTTATATGCCAAGGTTGCGTTCTGATTCTAACGATAATGTATCTTAGTTTAGTAGTAATATGGTGTCAGCTTTAAATAATAAATTGATGACAGTATTGTCACAGTTTACTAAGGTGTGAGTCAGAATTAAGAGAATTGATTTAATAACGTTCATGAATGCGCTGAACTAGGTTGGGACGTGTTCTATATTTAAAGAACATACGATTTGACACGTTCTTGTATGTATATAATAAATTTTATTGTTCAGCTTAAAAAAAAAATATAGATTGCGTTTTATCTACTAAAATAGTTTTGACGTATTTTAATAATTTCGTTATAGTTGAAACGTAATTGAGAAAGATCGATAGGAAAGAAATTTACATCACATACCTGTGAAAAAAATATTGTAAGACATTTGCTACAGCGCGGTCTATCCCCAAACTAAGCAAGGCTTGTACTATGGCTAATAAAAAACTTTTACACTTTTATCAAATTCTTACATACAGAACAAACATTTAAAGTCAAATAAATGTTTGTCCTGTGTTGGAATGGAACCCACACTACAGCTCTTCAAGCAGATATACTACCGAATTATCTGTTAGGTGATTCAAATATGACACAAAAATATATTTTTAGGACTGGTATAAAATCCCAATGTCAAAACATGCGGATGTTGTAACAATATAGTATTTTTAATTTTTAGGAGTTCGTGACGTAGAATCAAGTTTAGAAGTTTACATTTCGAGTAATGAGAAAAAGCCTCATACATTTTTGTCACGTGCGAATCAAATTCGTACGACCACAGCCGACGTAACCACCTTATTTTTGCTCATCAAATACAAATTATAATTTGTGTTTTGTATTTGTGAACATAACTTGATTGTCAAGTTTAGTGTAATCCAAATCAGCCGCGCTCTGCACTCCTATTATAATAAAAATAACAAAAACAAAGTATACAAGCGTAGTACAAGTTATTACTACATATGATTTAGTTAAAGCACGTGGCGAGCAGTGTGGGTGCCTGCAAGGCGGCGTCTTTGCTTCGCTGCACAACCGACACCTGATACCACAGCCAAGAGGCGCCTGTACAGCCTTCAAGATAATAATGAACGACTGGGTTAAGGTGGTTCGATTTCCATACAAATATTTTTTTGCCATTTATGGACAAATGGAGGATAATTTCAGTAAATCAGTAATATTAAATTAGTAATATTTATTGGCCATAAATAATGTTAAAGACAAGTCACTTGTACGAAAAAAAACCCTGCTACTGGCATTTATTTTGGTTTTTATTTGCGGTAAATCACAATTGCTTAAAGAAATAACACTTTACGGAGCAACCAGGGGTTTCTCCATTTTGTCGAAAAAAAATAATTGATACACATATTTGTGATATATGATATTGACAGAAAATATTAAGTACATAATCGTAAAAGGTGAAATAAAATAGTAAGTTTATAATAATGAAAGAAAATAGTAATTATATTATGGTGAAAGAAAACAGTAACTTAATAAAACTGGCCAAGTGCCAGTCGGACTCGCGGACGAAGGGTTCCGTACCATTATCTATAAAAAATCAAGTTTATTGTATGGGAGCCCCCCTTAAATATTTATATTATTTGTTATAGCGGCAATAGCTATCACCGAGATACAGCCTGGAGACAGACGGACGGACGGACGGACAGCGAAGTCTCAGTAATAATAATAAGGGTCCCGTTTTTACCCTTTGGGTACGGAACCCTAAAAATGGTGAAAGATAACAGTAGGTATATAATGTTGAAAGAAATTAGTGAGTATTGAGTGAGTGCCCTGAACTTTGTTTCGTCACTCCATAGTTCTGTGTATCGCTGCAATGGTCATGGACAGGCGTTATCACTTACCATCAGGAGAGCGTCTAGTTTGTCTCATTACTTTTTACATTAAAAAAAAAAATTTTAATCGCAAATCAGTTAACTACGCGTGCGAAATTGCGGGTAGTAAGTAAGTTTACTTAGTTACAACACGTGAGCAGACATATGCGTCAACCGATGCGACGGCGCCGCGGCGTTGCTGCTTCGCCGCACGCAGACATATGATATCGGACCGGAGGCGCCAACGTGAAGTAAAACGTGTATATGACTCATTTGTATCCTTAAGCTTAGATTTAGTTCAACAATGACAAGAATATAATTTAAGCAAAAATATTTTTTATCTGTGCAGAGGCGGCCAAACTGTCTTAATAGAGTTTTGGCGGGAACGCGGAAAGAGTCGTGTCACCCCGTTGTATTTTTTCCAAAACTAGTGTTTTGTCGAGTGTTTATGTATACACATTGTGGGATTTTTATTCATAAAGTACTGAGTTATAAGCGCCAGTGTGGGAAAATGATATAATGTGGTGACTTTCCGTGTTGCTTCCAAAACTCCATTGGAGCCTTGAGAGCTGCAGGGCGTGGGTTCGATTCCCACTCAGGGCAAACATTTTGTGAATAAAAAAATGTTTGTTCTGTGCCTGGGTGCTCTGTATGTATTTACAAAAAAAAAAGTATATGTATTCTATCAGTTATCTGACTTCCATCACACAAGCCCTGCTTAGTTTGGGGACAGATGGCGCTGTGTGTATAGTGCTACGATATTTATTTACATAACAATATTTCCAACCTTATCTGAAAAAATCCAAAATGTATAGTCAAAGTAACGTCTTTGACAACATAAAGCCTGGCAACAAAACTCCTACTTGAAACCACACAATGTCTTCATTTCCACGCCGAGTGCTTCTAATTAACTTCCAAGATTGGTGCTGAGTGAATTGGCTTCATTGTATTTTGGCTGTAATTTAAAGCCGCCACGTAGGTGTTCAGTAGAGCTATATATGTATAACTGTAACCTACGGGGTTGCCTACAATTTTCTAGTCGCTTTTTTATTTATAAAAGTTATGAGACGTAAACGAAACGCTCCCTTTATGGTAAGATATAATGACTGTCTATGATCATTGCAGTGGTAACCAAAACGTCTCAGTAACAAAATAAAAACGGGCCAAGTGCGAGTCGGACTCGCGCACCTAGGGTTCCGTACCATTATCTATAAAAACGGCAAAAAAAATCACGTTTGTTATATGGGAGCCTCCTTAAATATCTGTTTTTTAGTATTTATAGCGGCAACAGAAATACATCATCTGTGAAAATTTCAACTGTCTGTCACGGTTCCTGAGATACAGCCTGGTGACAGACGGACGGACAGCGGAGTCTTAGTAATAGGGTCCCGTTTTAGCCTTTGGGTACGGAACCCTAAAGAGTAGTTATATTATACATACTGACCGTAACATTTATATTGAAAACGCTGGCTAAGCTGCCTGGCTTATTTTGATTTGAATTTTAATTAATATTTAGATTTTTGTTTTGATGATAATTTTGGTTTTAATTTTGATTTTAATTTGATATTAATTTTATTGATTTTGCTTTGGTTTTGATTTTAATTTAATTAATTATAATTATTGTTATTGTTATATTTAAAAATGGCATGTTGTGTTTCTTTAAACAAGCAACGCAAAATTAGATTACTATTTACTTTAGTTATGTAGGATTATAATTATCATTGTAGTTGCTAATGTGAAGTTTCAATAAATAAATAAATTATTACTTACAAGAATTAAAATGTACTACGTCAGTAAACATTGCAACCGTACGAAGCCACGGCGGGTCGCTAGCATTACTATAAACAAATTTCAAACAATAAGGAAACAACACTGTGTAGGCGATGTTGTTATTCTTAAATATAGTTAAACATCTAACAGACATGGCGGCTGTAAAGTATCGAGGACATTTTGGACAGGTAACTACGTAATGTAATTTATGAGGCAAGTAAATATTAACAATTTATTATGTCGCGGTTATTTACGATTCGAATACGATTGCTCGAAGGCATATTTTGTTATTGTTATTATGGAATGTAAGTTTTAATATGTACTGTAAGGTTAACCTCAACAATATGAACTCAATATGATCAATATACATATTTCAATGAGTATACAATATTTTGTAAGGGCTATTCCCTTCACTGCTGAACAGAAAGTGAGTTCGCTGCCGTAGTACACTCTCCCAACTCACTCCGGTTGGGTGATGATGCTACGCCAGCGCCCTCTAAGCTAACTTTATTCTCTAACTTTCTAGTCAATACACTGTTCATTAAATTACACATTTTGTAAGAATACATCTACACATATAAACATAATTTAGTTTATTTTTATTTAAGTATTCGGCAGAAGCGACAACAGTACATACATATTTGGGACCTTTTTTTTCCAGGGAAACCCTGGAGTGTTCCACCTCGGGCTACGGGCACGCTTTCGCACTCTACCGCGGCCTCGACAGCGCTTGTCCTCGCGGACCCGCCTCGGGAAGCCTACATATTTGGGACCTGCCCCAACGTTAGGTTAATACTAAATGTATGTAATCAATCTCCTGAAGGTAAGAGCCAACGCCTATCCATGACCATTACAACGGTACTCAGAACTTATTCAACAAAATATTCAAGTAACAAGACACGTGTAGGTACTCGAGTTTTGAATTGCATAGCGACAGCATAACATAATATCTCATAATACTGTCTCCATCTTGTCTGCCCAACTATCATTGAAGGACGTTTAACAACTTCATCATCCAGTCTCGTACTTTGTAGACTTGGATATTTTATTACCTGAGTTAAAAAAACCCGTGTAAAAATCATACATATTAATAAGATGACATTTTTCTGAAATTGTCTGTTAATAGGTAAATATTTAATTGCTTCAATAGTCCCCTGATCTACTTATAACTACTGATAGGAGAGGAAGTGGAATGTGCGTAGTAGTTTCAATCAATTTTAATATAACATAAACTTTGCACGTTTCCAACTACAAAGTTCATATTGTCATGATTTTTCATAGTTAAGTGATGGGCCGATCCCGGCGGCACTGCAATGCCGGGCCGACCCGTGACGGGAGTGGAGCGAGCCCCGAACATCCCGTCGTGTTAAAAAAATCAGTTTAATATACTGGTCCCTCAATGAGGGAACTTTCAGATATTAAGCTGAAAAGAACAGATACTACACTTTGATCTTAGCCAAAAGGCCGAGAAGCGATACCGTTGAAAGTGGCTTTGGAAATAGTCATGCGTTCGCGGAGAATCTCGTCATCGCGGTTCAACTCGAGCTCAGCGCCATCTAGTTTATTTGGGTAGAACGAATCGTGACGCATAATACGTCACAGATTTATGTGAAGTTAGCGTGGTAAATATTGAACCAGGGCCAGGGGCGCGGCAACGTAACCAACCATAGCTACGAAACAAATTTGATTTGTGTTCACTGCCGAGTTGCTAATTTTAAAACAAAACTTAATTAATATACAAAAGCACATAACGATGAGAATAAAGAAAATATGGATAAAGATGAATGAAAGATACAACTACATCTGAATTCTTACTATAACATACTAGCAGCTCGCCTTGGCTTCACACGGGAAAACAAAACTCGATTAACAATATAAATTTATCGATCCAGTAGTTTCGGATCATATTCAATACGAACAAACAAAAAATTAAATCTTTCCTCTTTATAAGATGTAGATGACAACTGTAATAGTTAGACATATGATATTGCGGACTTTTTTGTAGCTGTCAATTTGCTCTATAAAACGTCCTTTTATTCTATTGTCAATAGTTTGCGCATGCTAAGTAAGGATATTTCAAAATTTTCAAAGCTTGGGTTACATTATTGAATTTTCAAATACGGATCACTAATTGCTTTTTAAATAAAATATTGCCCATGTCCATAACCGATAATGTAACATTCTACTAATGAAAGAATTATTAAGATCGGTCCAGTATCGGAGCATATTCAATACAAACAAACAATCAAATCTTTTCTCTTTATAATAGTATAGATAGATAGATGACGGATGGACAAGTACATAATCAAAGGATATATGATTTAGAGGAAAAGAAGAACGCAGAAAAACTTCACCGTGATGTAGGTGATAAAGATAAGACGACAATGATTGTGGCAGAAAAGTAGTTTATGATTTCGCCAAAATAAAACAAGTAACTAGAATAGCCATGTTAATTAATAACAAAGTATGTAAATTATTAAAAACAAACTACCAATTGATAATAGATTTAAGTTAATCATAAATTCTAATGAAATTTTTACAGATCAAAAGAGTAAAGTGACATAATCGCACTTCCCACGATATATCCGACAAGCTCGCCCATTATAGTGCAATAGAATGTAAACTTTAGAATCGTAAAGAATAGACACTTGGAATGTGGGTGTGCCTATTCATCATTAGACAATGCGGTAACTTGAATGGTGAAGTCATTAATAACGTGTGACCTAGTTTGGATGAATAAGTAGCAGGACTGAAGTCAAACAAATGCTTACAAATGGCAAAGAAAACTATTATTTATTATCAATAATAATAGTATAGAGTATATATACATTATTTTAATAACGTAATAAAAAAGTTGGTTTGCGAATTTTTCAGATAATCTCTGAATATCACATGAATAATCACTTGGTGGTAGATTTTCTTAGCAGGAGGTCGTCTAGGTAGGTACCACCGCAGTACCAGTTGTTCTGCCGCTAAGCAGTAGTGTGTAAACATTACTGTGTTTGATACAATGATTGTACATATTTTGTTTTGTTATAAGGGTGTCATTTTATTAAAACCCTGTATAAATAAATAAAAGATTAAAAAAAAAAAAAAGTGCACCAAACTTTGAAATTACTTTTAAGGTCACATTTTTACCTTCATCTCGAAAATTTGTCGTATTAATAAACACGCAATATTTGACATCGGAAATTTTTCTCATTAGGCGAGCAGATCAAAAAGAAAACCTATCACTTTTGATCATACCGCAGGTAACATGAAAGTAATATACATATTTTACATTAATATGAAATACAAATAAGAATAACGTGGGTAGGCTTGCGTAGTGCGTAGTGCGTACGTGGTTCGCATTGTGTACCTACGAAAAACCTGGCAGTACGCCAACTGCACCCCGGACAAGATAAGAAAGATAATAATACGCAGCAGCACGACATGTGATACGCTAAAATAAACTGTTGCTATTCTCGACCGTGCAGTCAACTGTACAATTTTAAGGTTGCATTCAAAATAACAGAAACTCTCATTTAATTTAATATACTAATTAATTACAATACTTTGAATATAAAATAAGGTAAACATAAATTTATTATAATGAACTAATTTCAATTGGGTTTAAACTTTTAAAGCTATGTAATACAGTCCAATAATTTGATGAATAAATTCATTCAGACAGAAGAATTTTAAATAAACGATAACATTGCACAGTTGAAGGGCAGTCGATAACAGTCGTTAAGATAAATGACCCTGACACGATCCTTTAACTTTGGAACGGCATGACTTTAGAAATGAAAGTAGCAGTAGGGGAACACGCAACGAATACAAAGAGGGTCAGCGAACGACGCAAATTTACGAGGGGTCTGTCAATGTCAGCACCAAACAATTAGGTAAGCACGTGCTGAGCTTAGAGCAAACCTTGAATATTATTGTCGAAATTCGATGTCAAATACTTAGTTTAGCTTTGGGTAATGTAAGCTTTGGTTTCGTTTTTGCGCGTGACAATTCTCACGAGCGTGAAATCGACAACACAATTTTAAGTTAATAATGAAATAAATTTTAAGTTACATGTACAGAGAGTTAATTCATTTTCTTTTGGCTAAGAAAAGTACGAATCACTAAATGCCAATACCTTTTGTATAGATTTTTAGACACCAGATGGTAGTAACGCTCCAGAACCCAATGCTTGAAGAACCCAATGTTGTCATTCTATATTTAGTACCTAGTGTAAGTCGTGAATAGCACTTTATAAGATTTACATAGCTCAATGTCATGCGAATGAACATTTTTAGATCATATGAGAGTGTGACGAAACGTCACATTATTGTAAATGAGATGGAATATACAAAGATACCGAGTTGCTACTCATGCTAAACGTCTCTAGGATTACTAATAGAAGTAACGTATAGTATATACTGTACTATGTTTTAAGCTGCTGGAAATGACATTTTTGGCAAACATTGAACCGTGAGAGATGAAATGCTGAAAGCTCTACGAATACTAATCAGGTAACAACAGTATAAGGTAGCGACCTCAAGTCGCCTCCTGGCGGCACGCCACACTGTCCGGCGGCGCTTGGTGAGTAAATCCCTGAGAATTGTTCTATATCGCACAAATACATTTAAATAATACAAAACTCATTAAAACAGTGTTTTCGTTACGCGTGCCAAGTTTAGTACTGCGGTGATATGTATAAAATCTCTTGTCTTTCGCTACTCACAACTACTTGCAACAATTTAGTTACTTATACCTTGAGGTATGCATTCAGATATCTATATTTATCTTAGTTATAATAGTAATTAGGCAATGGCATTTGGATATATGGTAGCCGCTGGTTTTTTGGCGATTACAAGATTTCAAGCCTATAGTAAAAAAAATTACAATGATAGGCGGAACAACACTCTTTAAAATTAAAAGATATAGTTTTACTTTTTTGTGTATTTCTACTTTAAAGACATTTTGGTTATTTTGAATACAATGTTAAATAAACAGGAGTAAATTACAGAATAGTCTCATTTTGTTTTACTGCAGAGGGTGCGCAAAACGACAATGCAATTTAAAAAAAACCATTTTACTTGTCATTTAAAATAGAATATAGTTCGAATCAATAAATTAAACACCTTGTATACATATGGGCACGTGTTATTGGTAGATTGTAGGACAGCAATATAACTTAATTAATGACAGATACTCTATATGGGTAATGATTAAATGGATTTCTATAAATAGCTCTTCCGCGTAGACATGCGGAAGCCGCCTATAGAGGTAGATTGAAATGTCGCGCTTTTCAACATGATATACGTATTTATTGGAAAGAAGATAAATGAAACAATTTATTACTTTTTAACTAGATATTTTTGTACAAGAAAAACGTGCAGATACTTTCTCAGCAAGTTTTCCATCACACGTTCTCGTTTTTTCATTGTATTTGAACTTGACATTTTATTTCTATTTGATGTTGTATCCGAGTTTGACATAATATTTTAATGTGACATTTTATTTTGAATTTGACATATTATTTTGAACTCGACATGTTACTCTGCTTTCTCATTAATTAAAGTATAATTTTGTGGCATAAATGTAACTGATAAACCGTTTTTATTTCAATAATTAATTTCCATTTGATTTTTTTAGTCTCGTTATAAAAAAATATATATATAAATCCGCGAGTTTTGGGCACCACTGCAATCACCATAGACAAGCGTTATCACTTATCATTAGGGGATCGTTTCGTTACTATTTTATATAAACAAATACATTCGACCAACTTCAAGATTTTATTACGCAATTCTTTAGTTAAATGCGTAGAAAAGCTAAGTGAACGATAAACGAGTTAAAATAACTACATAAACAGTAAACTATATCTAGCGTGGACATTAGGTATCCCTACATAGTATATGTATAGCCGTGCATACCCTTGGATCATTTAAACTGCGCAACGGATTTTAATGCAGTTTCCAGATAGTTCAATAGACAAAGTGATTCAAGAGGAAGGGAAAATGCATATGCATCACATTGGTATCTATATTGCAGCCGTGTGAAGCCGGGGCGGGTCGCTAGTTTTATATAAATAGCACAAAACAAGACCATATCAAGATCAGGCGACAGAGCAAAGATAGAATGATGACTGCATAGCACTTCCAACGACTATAAATGGCAAGTCTTAGGACGGGCTCTAAATGCTTTGCAATAGTGGACCTTATCCTAGCATCTTGATTCTAGATTCAATACTAGCAACCACTATATAGTCTAGACAACTTTAAAATGGAAATTATGGAACGAATATAACACTGTGTCATTGTGTCTGTAGCGATGATAGCTCAATGGTTAGCGCGGTCGATTCGCACGCCGTTGGACGTGGGTTCAAACCCATTGAGTTTGAGCTGCCGGTGAAAGAAAACATCGTGAAGATACCATAGCATGGTGGTAGGGTACTTTCTAGTACTCGGCTGGTTAGTTACCACCCTCAAGTTGAAAATCTGCCGCCAAGCATCTAACAGTATGTCCGGCAGCCGGTCTCGGATGACAAGTTAAATTTACGGTCTCAGTTGCTTGTTTGTTAAAAGCTTTATACAACAGTATACATATACTGACTTAAACTTAAAATTATTATTTGACAAAAATCTAATTAAAATAACCACAAATCTTAAAATCACATGATACTTTGATGTTTTATAAATATACATAAACTCTTAAGACAATTTACACAGCGCCATCTATTTACATACTGTCTATGAAGTTTCAGCCTATACAAACTGTCATGTTCCATCCATATTCATGTCGCATGTATTTCCATTTAAAAATAGTTTCGTAGTAGAAAATTATTTGCTTGCATCAATCAAGGAAAACTGCGTCTATGACCTTATTGAATCAAACTATAAACAATGGCAAACGTTTGAACGTTTTCCTCTCAGGTATCGTTCGGTTCATTCACCGGCCTTCGATTGGCAGAATGTATCCATAGATAAATTACTATTTCAGATATTAGGGCAATGCGATATCCACTGCTCGAAAGTTCGGGGAAGTGCATATCTATACTATTATAAAGAGGAAAGATTTGATTGTTTGTTTGTTTGTATTGAATAGGCTCCGAAACTACTGGACCGACCTTAGTAATTCTTTCATTATAAGAATGCTACATTATCTGTGATGTATCATTATTTGTAATGAAAATTAATATGTTGCATCATCAGAAATGTTTTAAACAATTTTTTTTTAATATTATTACATTTATTCCACCAATAAAGGAAATTATCATAATGAAAATTTCCATAAAACATACGATGGCACCGACAGATACTATATGAAATTAAAAACAGGCAAAACCTACTTGATTACATATTCTGGTAAAAACAAGTATCATATCGACCTAATAAAGACTGCAGGAACGCGCTGGATGCGAGCCGCTTCCGACCAGATGTAAAAAAGTAATGAGACGGACGTGACGCTCTCCTGATGGTAAGAGATAACGCCTGTCCATGACCATTGCAGCGATACACAGAACTTTGAGTAACAAAACAAAACCCAAAGCATCACTACTTTGGCGCTCATTACTTTGAGACTTTCGATGGTTACTCTCAACAGCCCAGTAATTTCATAACAATTCAAAAAGTAATGTTTACACACTACTGCTTAGCGGTAGAATAACTGGTACTGCGGTGGTACTTACCTAGACGACCTCCTGTTAAAGAGATCTACCACCAAGCGGAAATCAATGGGGGAGGCCTATGTCCAGCAGTGGACGTCCTACGGCTGAAATGGTGATGATGATGATGATGATGATGATGAAATGTATCATTGGGACATCTAAAATTATAAACATACGAGTGTTCCATAGACGTAGAATAGCTACTAGAATGTAACGATAATAACCAGTGCATAAGAGCATAAACTGGATTTAATTTACAACAATTACTCAGTAGGTACCTATTACATTTAACTATGCGTATATTTTAGTTTTAAGTAGTTAATTCAAACCGTTGTGAATTAAAAATGTCGCCTTTGAATTCAATCGTTATAAGCTGAGGTTAGAGTATAAATCAGAAAAAAAATTGTTGCCCAAAGTGTAAGGCTTCATCGTATTAATCTATACTATTATAAAGAGAGAAAGATTTGATTGTTTGTATTGAATAGGCTTCGAAACTACTGAACTGATCTTAATAATTCTTTCATTATTATAATGCTACATTATCTGTGATGGACATAGGCTATATTTTATTTAAAAAAACAATTAGGGATTCTTATAGAAAATTCAGTAACCCAAGTTGTGAAAGCAGCGAAAACTATTGATAATAGAATAAAGTGACGTTTTAAAGAGCAAACTGACAGCTACAAATAAGTCCGCAATATCATATGTCTAACTATTACAGTTGTCATCTACATCATATAAAGAGGAAAGATTTAATTTTTTGTATGTTTGTATTGAATAGGCTCCGAAACTACTGGACCGATATATTTATATTGTTAATCGAGTTTTGTTTTCCCGTGCGAAGCCGGGGTGAGCTGCTAGTTAATTATATTTTAAACACGCCGTTTAATATCTACAGAAAAGTTGCGACATATATTCGGCGAACATGCGGCATGGGAAAGTAGACCTTTCACAGTGTACAGTAGGTTCAAAATTGTCGCGCGTAGGAATCTACCCATGCTTTCCTAAGTTTAT
The DNA here is from genome assembly GCA_905404145.2 of Biston betularia. Lineage (NCBI taxonomy): Eukaryota > Metazoa > Arthropoda > Insecta > Lepidoptera > Geometridae > Biston > Biston betularia. The sequence continues at coordinate 1,763,259 of FR989873.1, read as the reverse complement.
TAATTAGGATTAATTATGAATTCACGAATGCGACGTAATAGATAGATAAGTATACAATCATTAGTATATTTATAGTTTCAACTTCCTCTACATAAAACTTAATCTTCTTACCTATTGGTAAAGTTGAAAACAACATATTAATAAAACTGGAACTTAAATCGCTCGCTTATAATTAAATTGTATATTAAATGTACTGGAAATATGGAATAAATGGCTTTTTTATTTTATTTATTATTATTATATGTACACCCGTAAGAATCCTAGTACGTGTGTAGGTTATGGGTCAAGCGGTTATATACGTCAAAGGTTTTACGAGTAGGTACATAACATGCACAACAACGTAAATGACTGCAAGTGAATCCTTTGGACAGCAAGGTCATCTTATCAACTGATGAATGCACAAAAGAACGAAGATTTTTTTTTTTTTTTTTTATATCTATATTTTTATATTATCTAAATGATTATACATATTTAAATTGGTATATGTCGCGATAAAACCTGTTAATTTGTTGATAACGACAATGAAGTTACAAATAATATTGATACTTGCGAATGTTCGAGATTTGCCAGTTGTTTTATTTTTTATAACAGATAGGCTTGCGTTTGACCGCCATCCCGCCTGATGTTAAGCGAAGATGCGGTCTACGGTGGAGCACGCTTGCCTAGAAGAAACCGATTCACACGCGACTTGAAGGAACCCAGACTATATTCATTGGGGAACACCAACTCGGGCGGCAGATTCCAATGTCTAGCGGTACGTATGAAGAAGGTGGAATCAAACCGCTTAGTTCGAGCTTTTGGAACATCAACCATAAAGCGGTGTCGCTTTTTAAAGCTCCTGGTTGTCCGATAGTAGAATGGGCTGGCTAGGTGTTTGACTACAACTCACCAGATGTTAATGAGTGATATGATTGAAAATGGTAAATACATCTAGTCTAGTATGGGATTCTGAATAGACCAGAAACTAAAACAGATTCGCACAGCGCGGTTGTGAAACTCTCTGCCGGAGTCTGTGTTCCCTGTTAGGTACAATATGGGTGTCTTCAAATCTAGAGTAAATAGTTTTCTTCTAGGTAAGCGTGCTTCATCTTAGACCACACTACTGCTTAACATCAGGTAGAGTATGGTCAAAGGCAAACCTATTATGGATAAAAAACAAGATGATGTAAGAAATATTTATAAAAATTACAACTTTATTGTTTATAGTCATGGTCAATCTCATAGAAATCTGGGTCACACAATAATTTAAACGGTGATCATATTAGTCAATAGATATGTTCCTGCTTCTGAAGTATCTACATGCATTGTTGCCAGAACTAGCAACTTTATTTCGTTTATTACTATTGCTCGATATACATTTTTTTTTAAACTATTGCATAGCTTCTATCGCGGGCCTTGAGCGTGGAGACCGAATCCAGAAATTCCGTAACGAAAATGACCTAACACCCCCCACTCCCACCGGCACAGCGGTGATACTTTTTAGTTTTGCCATCTATCGATGAATAGCAGAACTTTTAATGACTTTTTTGAAATATCACGCTTGTCTCTTTAGTTCAGCAACTCGCCTCTTGGTGGCATTGGTTGTAATGCTATGCAATAGCTTTACCGCGGCAGTCCCCGAGTGCCACACGTCTTTTTTTAAGTAGGATTATTCACACAGTGCCATCTGACCCCAAACTAAGCAGAGCTTGTGATGGAAATCAGATAACCGATAGAATACATAAATACTTTTTTTTTATAAATACATACAGAACACCCAGACACAGAACAAACATCGATGTTAGTAACACACTACTACTACTACTACTACTGTTACTTCTACTGTTTTATTCAAGCAATTGTGAGTTGCCGCAAATAAAGACCAAAATAAATGCCAGTAGCCAAAAATTTATACATAAATTATTATTTTTTTTATTTTTTTTTTTTATGGTTGACTGGCTAGGTGTTTGACCACAGCTCACCTGATGTTAAGTGATGATGTGGTCGAAGATGGTAAAGCACACCTAGCCTGGAATGGAACTGGCTCTCAAGTCAGGCTGCCGGAACACACCGTTAGATGCTTGGCGGCAGATTTTCAACTTGAGGGTGGTAGCTAGCCAGCCGAGTACTAGAAAGTACCCTACCACCATGCAAATTATTATGCATTATTTGTATGGAAATCGCACCACCTTAAGAAATTTTAAACAAAATGTGTCTTGAAAGTAGGTACATTGCAATATTTTTTATACGCATGCTGTGTTCACATCTAGAAGGGCATACATTTTGTAGCGATGATAGCTCAGTGGTTAGCGCGGTAGGTTCGCATGCCGAAGGGCGTGGGTTCAAACCCCAACAATGAGCTTAAGCTGCCGGTGAAGGAAAACATCGTGAGGAAACCATAGCATGGTGGTAGGGTACTTTCTAGTACTCGGCTGGCTAGCTACCACTCTCAAGTTGAAAATCTGCCGCCAAGCATCTAACGGTGTGTTCCGGCAGCCTCACTTGAGAGCCAGTTCCATTCCAGGCTAGGTGTGCTTTACCATCTTCGACCACACCTTCACTTAACATCAGGTGAGCTGTGGTCAAACAACTAGCCTGTCAACCATAAAAAAAAAAAACGCATATTGTTAACTTTTTGTTTTTGTTTATGTAACGCAGGTCTTTGTATATGCCCAGTTTTGTGAAACTATTAATTTAAAAAAATGTACTTAAGAAAGATACAGGCTAAAAAGATTAAGATAAAAATAAACTACAAGTAAGACAAGTTTCATTTAAAAAATTTATTTTTTTCTTATTAGTGTTACATCTCCCGTCTGTTTCTTATGTTTTCTAGCGTATTTTTCTTTTCTTGGTTGCCTGGAAGAGATCGCTGTTAGCGATAAGGCCGCCACTTGTGGCACTAGTTAATAAGGATCTTTTTTCTCTGTACTCTTTTCTATTTATGATGTGCACAATAAAGAGTTATATCTATCTATCTATCTATTGTTAAGTCTTGTATATAAAGAATTACTTGTATTTAGCCAAACGTTTAGGCTTCAGGTGATCAGAATGCTGGCATCTACTTTGGTCAAAATCTTAGCATTGCCATCCAGCGTGGCATTGCTGCCAGCATTCTGGCCACATATCCCTCTGACGGACTTTTAGATTAAGGTTTTTGTATAAATGAGTAAATACAGTCGACTCTCGTTAATTCGAAACTCGAGGGACTCTTAAAATATTACGAACTATCGCAGGTTTGAATTAACGAGAGCCGACTGTAGTATTAATTTAAGATATTTCATTTTGTATATGAAGCGAACAAATGACGTAAATATTTGACCCGAGTGTTATCACGAGTGGTATAAATAGAAATTATAAACAGAGTGATAACGTAACAAACGAACTGTGTTCACGCGGAATATCCCCTAGTTTGTTGTCAAACAAACGCTTTGTTGTTGTCATGTAAACTGATAGTGTTGTTTACGAAAATACATTTATAAAGGATAATAACATTGGAGAGTTTTGGCGGGAACGCGGAGAGTTGTGACGCTCCGTTGTCTTTTTTTCCAAAACTAGTATTTTGTTGAGTGTTTATGCATAAAAATGGTGTTGTTTTATTCATAAAGTGCCGAATTACAAGCGCGAGTGTGGGAAAATGATATAATGTGGTGAAACATGACTTTTCGTGTTGATTCCAAAACTCCATCGAAGCTTTATAGTAAAGTCACCACTACTTTACTAAAGCATGACTGGACTTGACTGACACGAACTGTTTTTGACAAAGACTGGACTTTGACTATAACTTTAGCTACGAGGACACTTATTTAACTTTTGAAACTTGATAATATATAAATACTTGACACTGGTAAATGCTCAAAACGCGACGCCAAAACCAAAGAAAAAAAAACATTGGAATGCTTTTATAAGCGTTATACATAGAAACTTTTATCTAAAAGGAAATGTGGTATTATATAAATACTAGCGGACGCCTCGCGGTTTCACCCGCGTAGTTCTCATTCCCGTGGGAATACAGGGATAGAAAGTAGCCTATGTCGCCCGGGGATAGTGTAGCTTCCCAACGGTGAAAGAATTTTTGCAATCGGTCCAGTAGTTTCGGAGCCTATTCAATACAAACAAACAATCAAATCGTTCCTCTTTATAATAGTATAAATAGATAGATAAAACGATTCACATTGGAATAATAGTTTGATAAGCATTATATACATAGAAACTTTTATCTAAAAGGAAATGATATAAATACTAAACATTATTATATGACAGCTCTGTTGGTTCATTGGTAGTATGTCTGCTCCAAGAGCTGAAGGGCGTGGGCTCGATTCCCACGCAGGATAAAAATGTTGTGGTATAATTTTACAAGTTTTTTTATGGCTAGGTGCTTTACCACAGCTCACCTGATGTTAAGTGACGGTGTGGTCGAAGATGGTAAAGTACACCTAGCCTGGAATTGAACTGGCTCTCAAGTGAGGCTGCCAGAACACATCGTTAGATGCTTGGCGGCAGATTTTCAACTTGAGGGTGGTAGCTAGCTAGCCGAGTACTAGAAAGTACCCTACCACCATGCTATGGTTTCCTCACGATGTTTTCCTTCACCGGCAGCTCAAGCTCATTGTCGGGGTTTGAACCCACGCCCTTCGGCATGCGAACCGACCGCGCTAACCACTGAGGTATCATCGTTTGTTCTGTGTCTAGGACGTCTAGGTGTTATATATTTATTATAAGTATGTATTTGTATAGTATTTATTAAGTACATATTCTATCAGTTATCTGACTTCTATAGTACAAGTTTTGCTTAGTTTGGGGTCAGATGGCGCTGTGTGTAATGTCCTACCATATTTATTTTATTTTATATTTTAAATACAAATTATATAAAAAGTAACACGAGCTATGGAGAGGGCTATGCTCAAAGTTTTCGTACGAGATCGAATCAGAAATGAGGAGATCCGTAGACGAACTGAAGTAACCAACATAGCCTAGTTTTTTTTTATGGTTGACAGGCTATGTGTTTGACCATAGCTCACCCGATGTTACGTGAAGGTGTAGTCGAAGATGGTAAAGCACACCTAGCCTGGAATGGAAGTGGCTCTCAAGCGAGGCTGCCGGAACACAGTTAGATGGTTGGCGGCAGATTTTCAACTTGAGGGTGGTAGCTAGCCAGCCGAGTACTAGAAAGTACCCTACCAGCTTATAGAATTAGAAAGTTGAATTGGCAGTGGACACTGCACTTTACTTTACTACTTATTAGCTTCAATCATTTTTGAATGCAGTTAAACGATTGAAAACATAACATTCGAGCCATGACCTAAGTCATATGATTAGGTTAATGGGCAGGTCAGGATACCAAGCCCCGCCAATGCCATGCTCCGCTGGCATCATAATCTGCTATTTATAACCGAAATCTATTTCAAACTTTGCAAGTACACAAAGAACTGAAAGACTAGATTTAGAATTTTTAGATATTTGCATATTTAGTAAAGTAGATAAGTTTAAAAGCTATAAAAATAATACAATAGTTTGACTGCCCTGTTAGCTCATTTGGTAGATATCTACTTCAAGAGCAGTAGGGCGTGAGTTCGATTCCCACCAGGACAACCATTTATCCCACCAATATTATAAATGTGAAAATTGTGGATGTATGGATGGGTAGATAAATGTTTGTTACTCTTTCACACAAAAACTACTGAATGGATTTAGATGAAATTTGGTATGGAGGTAGCTGAGACCCTGGATTAGCACATAGTCTAGTTTTTATCCCGAAAATATGTAACACTGCGGGCGCAGCTAGTGTGATGATAAATGTTTTTTTTTATCATAAGACATTTGTTCTGTGTCCGGGTGCTATGTACTCTGTATGTATTATAAGTATTATATTTACAAAAAAAGTATATACATATTGTTCTACCAGTTATCTGGTTCCCATAGTACAAGCTTTGCTTAGTTTGGGGCCAGATGGCGCTGTGTGAAATGTCCTACGATATTTAAATATTTGGTACAGCATTGTTGACTCGAATTATCATCTTTAATCGTATATGGGTGGTATGGATGCGCGTCAACAAACCCCTTATTAAATAGACGTTTTTTCTGGTCAACTTTGCACTAAATGGCCGATCCAATTTTTTTTATCACTTACTGTGTCTAAAATCACAAAATGCCGACAGATTCCGGTGGAGCTTATGCCGCCATCTTGAAGAAACGTTTTTTGCCCATATCTCGGAATTTTTATGCGCTTTAGAGCAAAAGCCATAGAGAGCGTTTTTGTAGAGAATAAAATTTCGCATCTTTTGTTTCCTGTAAACATTTTTGTAAAACTTACCGTTTAATTGTACGAAATTTAATAAAATAAAAAGGTTTGTTACTATGGCAGGTAAGGAAATGAAAAATTCAATGACTGATGTAACTGTTGCTTTCTCTTACTGACAACGACGACGACAACGACGGAAGCTAGTACTTAATGGTAATCATATCAAAGATTATCAATCTTTAAGAAATCTAGTTAGTTAAATTCGAGAAAAAAAATGTGCAGCCATAAAACAACCAATCATGTGACACAACTTTGTTCTCAAGTTGACACACTAGTGGCACTAAGAATTAGACAGATATATAGATAAAAAAAAATAGAAAATAGTACAGAAAGCAAAATGTTGTAACATATTGAAGAATTGCTTATTCTGAAGGGTCAGATCATCATTCTTAAGTATTTGAAAACAACGACGAAAAATCTTCTATACTTACTTAAAAATCTTCAACAGTATGTGCATTGCATTCTACCAAAAGGAATTGACCGAAGCTATTATCATCATCATCATCAGCCTACACTAGTCCACTGCTGGACATAGGTCTCTCCCAAGACACGCCACTCAGCCCGATCTTCGGCTTTTCGCTTCCATCCACCGCCAGCTGTCCTACGTATATCGTCACTCCATCGAGTCTCAGGGCGTCCTACGCTACGCTTGCCAATACGCGGTCTCCACTCTAGAACACGTCTACCCCAGTCTATTATCATTACTAATTAATTGGACCAGCACAAGTCTATCTACATATATATAAAAACATATAACAATGCCAACTGCGTAAAGCATCTTTGTATCGCTCAGTACGTTTGTGCAATCGTTCTTCGCTAAAGCGAATAAAATTTCGCAATGCCGCTCCCTGAATACTCCTGCGGTATTGCCAAGTTTAACAATACGCCAAACGATACAACCCTCCTGCTTCAGTAATAAGGTTTATATTTGCTAAGACAGGATATGCAGTTCCTGTCGTAATTTAGAGCGTACCTACCTGTTCCTTTTTGCCAACAATGTTTACAAACCTTTTTATTTGAGATTTTGTACATTGTTGCATATTAATTTAGCATAACTAAGATTCAAGTCTGTTCCCATTTGTAATTAGTCACGTAAACAAAAACAACTTTTTGTACTACCGATGTTCGGATGAAACGGGTTGATTTCACTTTCAATGTGCGGGCCGCAAAACAGTAGAGTGTGGGTATTCCCGTAGAAATACAATCTGGGTTTGTTTTAACTTGAGAATCGGTATCTTCTCGACAAGCGTGCTCCATCTTAGGCTGCATCGTGAAGTGTTTCATTATCAGATGACAAGATGCAAGTCTAAATAATTTTATGTATAAAAAAAATGTATCAATTTTTTTTTTATATAGCGGCCTTTTAGAGTTGTTATTATTTTAAGTTATTTCATTTTGTTTAATTGAAATTGTATTAAATTATTTTCACTGTTTAGATTCAATAAACTAATGTTTTCATACTGAAACGTTAAAAGTCTTTTATTTATTTATTGAGATAAAAACGACTATGATAAACGATTATCTAATCTAATATAAAATAATTTTTCAGATTAAAAAGGTCAAAATAATTTTGTTTATAAAAGCCAAAGAGGTTGTACAGAATCAAAAAATATACAAATGTCAAAGAAATAAAATTATACAAATGTCAAAACAAATTATAAACAGCAGACTCATTTTCAAATGGGAGCAGAAAATCATGTTCAAAATATCTACGCTTGTATAATTCAGGTAAATGAGAAAATTGCGGTCAATATTCAAGAAGCCGTTTCTTTATGAAGTCTATAACGTTTTTCGCATAAAGTTTTAGGGTTTCCCATAAAAAAAGGATTAACTATGCGCATATTAAATAGATAAGCAGGCATGCCTGACATGCTACAAGGTGAATCATCAGTCTATTGAATGAATATTATGAATCACACTCATGCCTTCTTAATATGGCAAGCGAGGAGACGATGATGTTAGAAAGCACACTATATTTAGCTTTAGATTCGCTATTGTATTATTCCTATTCAAGGTAGAATTTGCGTAGTTTTAAAAGTGAAATAGAAATCCGTCAAAATCGCTTTGTTATACCGGCTTATAAAAAAAACGATGAGGTTCTTAATTCGGTTATAGATTTTACAATTCAATTCAATTTATAATTTATTCATGAAAATCGGGTAATATACATACATTTATTTAATAATATGAGTCAAAATAAGCGGTCTTAAAATAATAATTACAATATATGTGAGTTATTTAATTCGTCGAATTTCAGTCGAAACAAGTAGTCACTCGCGCTCTGCCCCTGCTCGCCCAAACGTTCCCATGAGACTCGCAGCGTTTCCCCGTTGGATGGCCAGCGAAATGTGCTGGGTCAGATAAAGGACCGAACGTGGATCGCGTGCCCTATCCTTTAGACGCCGACCGACAATATGATTACTGCCTATTTTACCGTAGCATGCTTCAAAGCATAAAAAAACAAGTATTACATAGAATAAAATAAAGTCAATTTTAAAAAGCATATTTCTTTTGATATATATATAAAATCGTCACAGTAGTTAAAGAAATATTTCACCGTATAGTCGTTTTTACAGTAAGTAACTATTAATTAGTAATTATTGAAAAGAGGTGTCTTCGCTTTGCTTATTTTTGATGATTTAAATGGTGATAACGTCGGCAACGTCATATACATTTTAAACGTAATAATAAATTAAAAACGCTTTAAGCGATAAGGCCGCTAGTAAATCCAATGTTTATGCAAGCATAGGAGGCGCAGTAAGAGCTTTAGATTATTTTTTTTGACAATGAGGAGGAAGGGGTAATAATCACTTAAATTCTAATTACATAATACTTGAATGGGCCCTAAGTATAAACACTCAAATAACAAAACAAGATCTTAGCACCGGCCAGTTAAATAGCAGACGATGTTAGGATATTTCGGTCTAAAAGCATTCGACGTGGTTTGGCGGAAGTCAACAAAGTCAAATGGTTTGAATTGCAGATTCGAGATGACTACCTCAGTGTAGTTCGTGCCAAAGCTTCTTCCTCTATTTGAAAGATTTTATACGCTATTTCCGCGTTTAAGATTATAATATGTAGAAATATATTTCGATAGTTTTGGAATGTGTTTTTTTTGATGCGGAATCAGGAAAGGAACAATTTTCATAATGATCATACAAGTATATTATTACTAATAAATACTACAATTAATTAATTGTCAATATCTACATATTTCGTTATTTCATTTGTCGAGGTTGATTGAATCCTAAGACGGAGTAAAGATCTCATCATCTCATCACATCATCATCACCACTATATCATCTTCGACCACACTGTCTCTTAACATAAGGTGAGCTGTGATAAACACCTAGCTTGTGCTTGTGCTTGTGTGTGCTTGTGCTTGATGTGCACAATAAAGAGTTATATCTATCTATCTTGTCTACCGTAAAAAAAAACTATTTAAAATGTTTCTAAGTACCTACGGGTAAAAGTTAAATCCTGATTCCGACATACGTCATACTAGTCGTTTGACCACCACCGCGGTCTCAGATATATTGCTACCAAGCAGTAGTGTGTAAACATTACTTTATCCCAGAACAAAGGAACAAAAAAAAATTACAGGTTTACTGAGACTAACCATCAAGCGTCTCAAAGTAATGAGCGCCAAAACAATGCTATATTAGGTTTTGTTGCTCAAAGTTTTGTGTACCCGCTGCAATGGTCATGGGCAGGCATTACCACTTACCATCAGGATAGCGTTTCGTACGTTTCATTAATTTCAAATAAAATATATATTAGTTCAGAATAGGAGACTTTGGCAGAGGATGGTAGAAAATACTCTGCCTAAAACATGTCTTGAAATAGACATCTCTTATACAGCATGACTGGTGAGACACCTACGATACTGAAAGAGAGTACTCGGTACTCGATTCTCGTTACAATTATGTAATAAAATTAGATACTTAATTTTTGGCCCCAATTTCCCTATAAATAAATGAAGCGTGGATACACTCCCGACAACGATGTTTTGATCATAAGACAAGGACGTGCATGTCTCATTATCATCGGCGCAAACGTCCTCACAAGGTCTAGCTCTAGCGTCCACGCGGTGTCCATGCGTTGCGTAATTAATTACATAACTTTCGGTTAAGTTTACCTCGTAGTCAGTTAATCTTTAAATAAATAAATATCGTAGAACTATACACACAGCGCCATCTGACCCCAAACTAAGCAGAGCTTGTGTGATGGAAGCCAGATAACTGATAGAATACATAAATACTTTTTTTTGTTGTAAATACATACTTATAATACATACAGAACACCCAGACACAGAACAAACATTTGTTTATTCACAAAATGTTTGCCTTGAGTGGAAATCGAACCCACGGCCTACAGCTCTCAAGGCAGTTATACTACCAATGAGCCAACGGGGCTGTCGATTTATTTTTAATGTTGTTTTTTTCCTTCCTATATGATCACCAAATATCACGTCCTCGAGTATCGTAGGTGTCTCACCAGTCATACTGTATAAATGAGCCCATTAAAATCAACAACTTTGTCAACCGTGACGGAACAAAGAATTTAACAAGTGGAACAATGAGAAAGCTAAAGCTAAACATAGAGATAGTGACAAATAAATTAATTAGTCGCGTTCTAAAACTAACACTCACATCGATAATAAATCGAGCTGTATTGGTCTTATTTGGGACACGGAAAGTTACTAAGTACGATACTAGCAATAATATCCAAATTGATAACGTTAATTGAAGTCGTTACATTTATTGAAATTAAGATGGACTTGGTTTCCTTGAATTAATTTTCTTTTCTACAATTAATACTGCACAGTTTTAGTTTTTAGTTAAATCAAATCAAATAATTTATTCGCAATACATGTAGATTGTAGGTATATAGTATTTATAATCCTCGGAAAACTTACAGCTAGGTACACAGACAATTACAATAAATAGGAATGGAAGGCCAATTAAAAGTTTTCACAAGTAGAACAGAAGAAATATGGAAGGAGTCGGTTTCACACAACAATACACGTCTAGAGTGACAAATCAAGTAAAGTAAAAGAAGTAAAGTTGCTAAAAATAATTACTAATAACGAGCCGCTTTAAAGCTAGAGGTTAGCTAGGACTAGCGTGTATAATAGGTTATCAATTTTTGAAATTCAGTCACAATGCATTCAGTCTGCAAGCAGACGTGCAAATGTTAGAAGTAGAGTAGTAAATACAGTCTGGATTATATTAATATTACAAGTCATTATTAAAAAAGAATAAACATTTTGTTTATACCACAAAATGTTTATCCTGGCTGGGAATCGAACCCACGCCCTTCAGCTCTTGGAACAAACATACTACCAATGAACCAACAGGGCTGTCAATTGGAATATTTGTCCATAAAAGTTCGCCACCCCTGGTCTAGGGCATTGCATAGGTGCTTGGCGGCAGATTTTCAACTTGAGGATAGCCAGCCAAGTACTAGAAAGTACTCACGCAAACCACTTTTCCCACTTGATGTAAACGTAAGTGTGCTGTAAAAAAAAAAAAAAATTCAGGAAACTCACATTCATGACACTAGCGCGATTTGAAGTGGTGTTTACATGTATTAATCTTTAAATAAATAGGTATTATGTAGCATATCATGTTTATAAGTTCAATTCAATTCAATTCTTGGTTTATGGCCTTTATGAAAACGTTTCACAACTCCGCCACTGTCACGTAGAAAGATAGACCATCAAACGCAGGAATTTGTACGGTATTGAGCTGTTTATAAGTTAATGGCTTTTGTTTGTGAGAACAAAAGTTTAGCTTATAGTTCCGTCACTGTCACGTTTTTGATTTTTCTTTTTTTAATTTTACTTCTTTTCCTTCTTCGATTTTGGCGTCGCGTTTTGTGTATTTGCCTATGTCACTGTCAATGACTATATTATATCTGTTATTCGTCTGTATGTAATAAATAATTATAATTAAACTAGAAGGATATAATGTAAACCGTACATCCTACATATATTTATTAATTTTTTTGTTGTGTAAGCTACAAGGGCTCACCGGAAGACCAGTGCTGATCATATCACTGTGTATTATGACCAGCATTATGCTGAGGTGAACCCCTATTCTGTAACTTTTGTCTGTCTCTGTTTGTTTGTTTTTGTGCTTGTTACAGGATTAAACGTCTTTTCTTTATTCTTTCTAAATGAATGGACAACTATTAGGAGATAATTCAATCTGAAAATAAAATTTAGACAAACATCAAAATCATGAGGTGACATTGAGGAGTAAATTGATAGCAAGAGCAAAGATAGCTACCAATCAACGTAACCACTGAGGGGCGTGGATGAAAACAAACCGTGGGTTGTGATTGCATAATGTTTAGATATACGTACCAGCGTCATAATAATATTCTATCTACTCATTATGCGATAAGGGACTTTAACTCAATGAGGTGAGGTATATAATAAGCAGGTCAATTTACAGAATCTAAATTTCAAATGTATACTTGTAAACAGTAATCTAATTGTCCACATGGTGCTTCTATCCTAGACTTAATGTCTGGTCTTGTTATCTCTGGTATTTTTGAGTCATCCACTGAAGAGAGTATAACCTGTTTTACATTTTCATTTCCAAAAAATGAAAGATCGATGGATTAACTCTTTATTGCACACACTAAAAAAAAATACAGAAGAAATAAACTTAATTAATAGGTGTAACAACTGGCGACCTTATCGCTAAAAGCGATCTCTTCCAGGCAACCTTAGGACGGACAGGATCAGAGGAAGAAAAATACGGGGTGTGTCAATAACGAGGATATGCACAAAGGAAAATACATAACTATAACATAAATACATATATCTACATTCTAATAATAATATATCCTAATACATAAAAGATTAGATAAGATAATCCTATATTCATATTCATATTTATTGGTAAATATAATTTACATGCCCAATATAATTATTGAGCGCGATTTTTTGATTATTGATTGATTTATTTTTATAGAGCGCGGAACGAAGCTTTTTTTCTCAATACCATTTCTAAATGAAGTATCAAAGTATAAAAATAGTAAAAATAGCAACAAACCACGAATTTTTTGTCAATTTATGTTACTGTTAATATTTGTACGCGTGTGTTTTGAAATGGGTGCCAAAGATGCACATGTGTCAAGAGACAAAGTTGCCGATATTAAATATTTCCGATGTATAAATGCTTTAGAAGATTGTGTAGGATTATGCAAATCTATTCAAGTTCTGACAAACACAGACAAAAAATTAAAAAACCTCAAAAAAAAGAGATCAAGTGCGTCATACCTATATTATCATTATTTGCAGTAATAAAAAGAAAAACGCAACTAGTAACGCCGGCGCATTGGCTCGTCAAGTCGGAGAGGTCGGTATACATTCTAGGGCCATATCTACAACAATGTACCCGCTTCCGTCCGGGATGCACCTTCCATCGCGAGCTTCAAAAGCAAGCTAAGATCTTGGCTTCAAGAGACCTTGTTTCATGTCTTTGACAATTATGCGGTCACTCAAGTAAGGAATATTAACTCTTATAGTCATATTTTTTATTATAATACTAGCTATACTCGCCACTTAGTTCACGACATTTGAAGACTTTATTAGCCGGACATTTTATGTTCACTGTCTCGACAAAAAAGTGCTTTTTAGCAGTGAATATTACTTTGAGATTAAGCATACAAAGTTCAGCGCAGGTCAGCTAGTTTACATTATGTTCTTAAAAAAAAGTTGCGTCTAGCGAGCAAATTTTTATATTGACACTAGAAGCGCCACGCGGTGTTAACCGTTGAAAAAAAATCAGGATAATAATAGCTTATGTGTTAATCCAGGGTGTCAGCTACCTCCATACCGAATTTCATAAAGATTTGTCCAGCCGTTTGAGCGTGATGTCATAACAAACATACTCACAAACTTTCGCCTTTATAATATTTGTGAGATGTTTTTTTACTTTTGCCATTTTTAACGTTATTTTTGGACATTCACGGAAATATGACTTGTAACTTTGGCGATATCAATGAAATATTGTATTGTATGAAAAATTGATAGAGTATAGAATCTGATAGTGTAATAAGTATTAGTTCTCTAGATTTAACTTTTTTTATAGGGAATAAGTTCGTGTTTGACCACATCCTGCCTGATGTTAATGTTTGAAATCATAACTACAACACAAAGTACATCTATTGTGCTCAAAAGTATAGTGCTCTGTATTTCGACCAACTTATTATTTCGATCGTTTTGACGACAGCTTCAATTGAGCTTAATAACCAATTTCATGAATTTTTATTGGAACTAAATCGACGCACGAAGAATTAACAATGCTGTACCGTTTTTACCAAATTGAAGAGTGCGCTTCAGATTTGCATGACCTTATTCTACTATCGAACAGCCTGGAGTTCCAAGAAGCAACACCGCTTCATGGTCGATATTCCAAAAACTCAAACTAAGAAGTTTGATTCTACCATCTTCGTACGAACCGCTAGACATTGAAATTTGCTGCCCGAGTGGGTGTTCCCCGATAAATAAAGTTTTTTTTTTTAATGTAAAAGTAGTGAGACTAACAATACGCTCTCCTGATGTAAGAGATGACGCATGCCCATGACCATTACAGCGATACACATAACTTTCAGTAGCAAAACAAAGTCCGGGGCATCGCTGCTTTGGCACCCACTACTTTGAGACTTTCGATGGTTAGTCTCAACAGCCCTGTAATTTCGCTAGCTGCAGTACCCTTCAAACCGGAAGACAGTAATGTTTGCACACTACTGCTTGGCGGCAGAATATCTGGTACTGCGGTGGTACCTACCTAGACGACCTCAAATCTACACCTAGTAAAAAGGTATAGTATGGGTACCTTCAAGTCACGAGTAAATCGGTTTCTTCTAGGCAAGCGTGCTTCAACGTAGACTGCATCTACGCTTAACATCAGGCGAGATGGCGGTCAAACGCAAGCCTATGTTATAAAAAAAGTCAATTATCTAAGCTGTCTGTCGAAGATATTTTCAAAGTGGTCTCTCTGCCTATAATCTTTGTAATCCTGATGTTTACATCGCAAGCGCTGCAAGACACGTCTCACTAAGATAACATTATGATAATTGTTCAGAGTATTTTAAACATGTCAAGGCTAATAACTAGTCTTTTTAGCACTACTATGTGACCTATTCACTTCACGTATTGTTTGTAGAATGTATCCTTAGTAATAGTTGAATTGATTTTGTATGTATTTCTATACTGTATTTTTTTTCACACTTACACATCATTATCATCATCATCATCATTTCAGCCGTAGGACGTCCACTGCTGGACATAGGCCTCCCCCACTGCCTTCCACAAAGACCGGTTGAAAGCGGCCCGCATCCAGCGCGTTCCTGCGGTCTTTATTAGGTCGTCTGCCCACCTTGTGAGTGGACGTCCTGCGCTGCGCTTGTCGGTTCGTGGCCTCCACTCCAGAACTTAGCAGCCCCATCGGCCATTAGTTCTGCGTGCTATGTGCCCTGCCCATTGCCACTTCAACTTGCTGATTCTCTGGGCTATGTCGGTAACTTTGGTTCGTCTACGGATCTCCTCATTTCTGATTCGATCTCGCAGGGAAACTCCGAGCATAGCCCTCTCCATAGCTCGTAATTCACACACATTAATTTATTTTTTGTTTACAGGCGGTAAACAAAAAGCACATGTAAGCTGGAATAGATGACTTTGGATATTGTTCTTATGATAGTAACAAATAATTTTGTGAATTTTGACATTTTTGCATATAGGTACTATTATTTTATAATTTTTTATATATTTACTGGCATTTATCATTATTATTGAACATTCTTGACCTGTAACATTTCGTTATCAAAAAATATGATTATGATTATACTTTTATTGTTTTAGACAATAAAAAAAGTCCCAATCCATAATGCAATCATTAAAAAATAAGTTCAATCTATGAGTTTATTATCGTCAGAATCAATCTCATTAATGTAGTTATTTCGTCTATAGGTATTTAGTATATCATAAGAATACTAACCATTTTTATTCAAGTCGTAACTTGTAAGCGAATTTTAACAGGCAAATAAAATATGATGCAAATACCTTAGATAATAGACAAGCCCCTTATCTTTTCAGATAAAATGAAGGTAAAATCCATTGGAATGGATTAAGATATTTAATGCTTTAATACTGATTGGGTTTGCACGTGTTTGGACTGAATATTTAAGATAATTGTTATGTTTGATGAAGAGACGTTGTTTGCTGTCATTGTTCAGCCGTTTGTGATTACAATACTTAAGAGGAAGCTGCACGATTTTACTATTTTTTCCACAAAACAGAAAAAAAACAAGGCTATTTTGTTTTTCCTTTCCCATTGTAAAACATTTGACCTAAATGGAAAGAAGGAGCACTGGACGGCAACACTGAAAAGAAGACAGAGCTAGATAGAGGAAAAGGATGCCACGGAGCATAAGCGACGTAAACCCCAAAACGATTTCTGAGAGCTCGTTGCCCTAGTTAGATATCGTAAGGCTTGTTTTACGAGATTGCTCATATTCTAGGGCGCTCGTTTTTATCGGCGAATCAAATTGCAAATAACTTTGACACATTCAAGAAATAATAAAAAGTAATGAGAGGAACGAAACGCTCTTCTGATGTCGAGATAACGCCATGATCATTGCAGCAATACACAGAACTTTGAGTAGCAAAACAAAGTCCAGGGCATCGCTGCTTTGGAGCTCGTTACTTTAGACTTTCGATGGCTAGTCTCAACAACCCTGTCATTGCGCTAGCTGCAGTACCCATCAAACTGGAACATAGTAATGTTTACACACTAGTGCTGGGCGGCAGAATATCTGGTACTGCGGTGGTACCTAGACAACCTAATGCTAAGGACATCTACCACCAATTAAACACATTTGTAAGCCATAACAGATGATGTACGCGTTATTGGGAGATGATTTTTGGGTTTTAAGTTGAGGGTCTGCTAAGCCGAAAGGAGGTATTTGTACTCATTATTATAAATAACACTGAAATCGTGAAAAAAGCAGCAGTTTTAGACTTTCGTAGGTCCTTGATATATGGAGTTCTGATTCTTTGCGATTGTAGAATGGTGCCCATAGTGAAAGTCATCCATGTTGAGCACAACAATTCAAGCTTATAACCGTATATAAATTTCATAACCATAATCACTGATTAATATGTCCATAAATATTAAGTAATACTTGTTTTCATTCAATTCAACTTATACGCACAATTGACGTGTATAAATCCATCGAGAATGTAGTTATAAATCTAATCGATAAGAAAAAACAGTGGCATAGTGCGTGCTAGCAAGGTTATGCTTCTAAAATTATGGAATTCTTCAGATGGTTTACATATTTAATTTCTTATCAGTATCCCAGTTGATGAAAAGCGTGATAGTTTGAGAATTAGGAAGATCATTGATTTCCCAATGCTGGGTAAAGTAGATTAAATAATATTATGTATTCGCTTTATTTTACTTGTTCTAAAAGCGCTCATAATCTGTCGAAACGTGTTGTGCTTGACGGAATTTTACCTGCAACTTGTTGCACAAACAGGTCGCACTAGTTTAGCTGATACCTACCACTCTGATAATAATTTTTAGTGTGACAAATTATATAATAACATTCCGAATTATTATAAGAATTTTTTGATGACCTTCTAGTCTAGTCTGATCTTTATAAAAATACTTTAACAAACAAAACGATTATGGAAAATACGCTTAATGCTCTGTTAGTATCTAATTTTAGTGCACTGCGCAATATATAGTTTTTTTTGTCTTTTTTGGGCAGGTTAAAGCATTTGGCCCACGAGACTTAATACACCACGTGTAACTCGCTGTGGAATGTAGTTATGACCATCGAATGGGTGATGACCTTACGACGGTAAGTGTTGTATATTTTGGCTTATTAGTACTAGTATGAAAGTTTACTGGCAAAGTCTCCTTTTCTAAGACTGAATTGATTAACAAATCCAAATCTTTTATTCGCAAAGCGAGGTTGTGGATCTCTCTGCCGGAGTCTATGTTTCCTGTTAGGTACAATATGAGCGTCTTCAAATCAAAAGAAAAATCTAAAATGAAAAGATTGAGTAGAAATGAGTAGATTTTTTCTAGTTAAGTGTGATTCAAGTGCTTAAGTGCGGTCAAACGTAAATCTATATTGAATTAAACAATAAACAAAGCTTACATAATGTAATCGGACTTTTTGTTATTAGCATTTACAAGTGATTGAAGAATATCTAAATAACAATTTGAATTGAGTTGATTAAGATCACCTAGGTCAAGTTTAAAAGTGATTAAAGAATACTGAAGTGTCGTCTGTGATTAACCTGGTGAGCAAAGTTGAATAAGTGAGATAAGATCCTGATCCTACTTTTATCGTTTGTATTTGTAGTAATTTCCGTGCCATTCATGACTTTTTTCTCATGTTGTAAAATAATTTAGAGAACCTGCATCTAAAAATTCCTTTCCTGTTTTTACATCTTGAACCTTGAACTTTATCAGGGTTTATTATAGCAACATTGAATTGTTATTAGTAGACCGATTTTCCCTCATATAAATGTGATCCGCAAGAAAATCGATGACCTAAATTCCAACAGCCAAGCACACCATTGTGTTTGTAAATCGATTTAGCTCCGAAATAGTGTGCTTTCGTCCTTAACTAAATAACGATTGTGTTCAGTGAGCTATTAAGGAAGGTAAAGAAAGAAAAATTGGAGTGTGCAGGAAAATAAATTAACGTATACTTATTGAAAATTTTACGTTGATAATTCAGCAAATTTAAAAGGAATTTACTAGGCAATTGCCCATATATTAGACATGATTTCTGAGTATAAGTATTTTTGATCTTCAACTCAAAACAATAAGTAACCTAACATGAAATATAAACTGTAAGTATACAATACAGAATTACTACGTTCTGCACGTTTTCTACTTGTATAGAAAGGTACATGCCACCTTAATGGTGAATATTAATCTCATTAAGGGGTTTCGACCTAAGCCAAGCCTTAGATAACAAAATGAACAATTAATCTAATTTTAACGACAACTAAATATAAGCAGATGACTAGTATATAATATAGAGAAAATACGGTGCGTAAAAGAGAAAGGACGCATGACATCGTTTGGCTGGAATGAGTCAGTCACGCAAGGCGATTACTTAGGCCCTTCCTTCTTTCTTCGGGTGATCTTACATTAGCTATTTAATCTTCTATAGTCCAAACGTAATAGGATTTCAAACTACGACATACGTATTTCAGTAAAACATGAGAACCGTTACGAACCAATAACAACGCTTATAAAATAAAGGAAACGAAAGATATGTGTCAGATAGAATCATAAAAATATGGTATCTAGGCTTCTATGTATCCATAATGGGGGAAAACGTGTATAATGTGTTATAAAAAAATCTAATAGAGAAAAAAAAGAGTGTTAATGACGTTATTGCCAATAGCAATAATAGTAGATGGTTTGGTAAACTTTGCCTCGCTGCACAAGGTTGCACGATGGCTAAACGCATAGTTTATTATCTTTGAATCTACGTACATACATACATACATATCTATATGTAGTATCGCTAATGATCTGACGTATTTTGACTGATAACTCTGCTATCTCATGACCTATCTCAATAAGTGATTTCGTGGAAATATACGTGATGCAACTGTTGAACAAATAAAAAAATTTGATTGTTTTAACAACTATGTAAATATAAAAAATAAAATGGATTTTAACGCTTACAAATTGATAGCAAAGTCCTTAGCTAGCCCGTTGGACAAATATTCACCCTTCGCCTATTTGTCTAACAGGACCTATAGATACGGACACTAAAATTTTTAAGTCGAATTGACAGAATATCAAGCAAGATTATAGTTTTATTTAATTATATGTATTAAGATTACCTAACCAAATTAAATATGTACATGTATTAATAACTACCTAATTATTTGATTACGATATGAATAAGACATGAAGCTAATTTTAATAGTTACATTAGTGTTTTATTACTGTTACTTTCGTTTATTGTAAATATTGATTTTAACGTTAATTATGGGTAAGATAGCTATTATTTTATACACTGAACTATAAAATACATTATGAAAGGTCTTTGTTTGTAAATAAGTCATCTCACCCAAGCGCAATTCAACTTTCTTACCACCCACGTGATGTTCATCCTACACTAATACATATTACATTTGATACATACAGTCATATTTTCAAAGGCCTCTTGTACAAACAGGCACTGGATAAAAAACCAAACCAATCTAAATTAAGCCTTCGTGCTCCAAACATAGGTTACATATTTAAATTTTGATAAGTTCCAAAGGGCTTAGGACAACAAGTTAACCATAACCGAAGAAAAAACAACTTTAAAAACATAACAATAAAACCTAATCTAAAAATTCGAGCATAAGCTGGGTCAACGATATCTCTCGCAGAGGAAACTAAACTCTAGGGCGAAATAAATAGAGACAACATTGAGAAACAAAATGAAAGGGCTTACAAAATTCAATGATGTTCTGCTTACGTGACCGTTCGCACGGTTCGTTCACATAATCGTCTAAACGTAAACAGAAGTTAAGCGTCAATGAGGAAGGCTGTGGGACCAGAAGTCGATGGTGCTATATCTAATGACCTTAGAAGCCTAGAAGATTAAATGTTTTATAAAACACATGGGAACGAACGCACGTATACACTTTTCGTAGAAAACGTCGATTTAAATTACTCTAGTAATGGGATTGAAACATGTTGAGGCGTTGAATCATTTACAGACTTACAGACAGAGATTTATAGGTTTAAGTATATATATATATGTATATATATATACTTACATGTATGTACTTGTGGAACAGTTGATGTGAATTATATCACATAGGTACACCCTACTAATGACTAGCGTAATTACTTACAGCAATGCAAGCTGTGTCCAATGTACATGCAATAGAGTTTGAGATGGTATTCAGTGCTTGAATGTGTGAATGGCTATGCTTTAATCATGTCTATAAAAGAGAACCTGATAGGAAAACCGTAAATTACGAATAACCGTATGCAAATATGGTAACTATCATCAAATAATGATTGATTTGATGATAGTTAAAAGTGAGACGGAAGTAAATACATAAAGACGCATTGTCATTAGCTTAACTAATGACGCGCCCACTTGCTAATCACTTAATGCCTAGTCCAGATATTAGATAACATATTTAATCTGTATGTAGAACTGTTATGTGGTGTACCGAAACTACGCAATACAAAAATTGCCAAATTAAACATAATTTAGCCGTGAGGCGTAAAGATCATTAGCCACGTTGTTTCTTATAACTGTAATTATTGCTAAAATATTATCAAAACACGAAATAATTGTAATAACTAAGGAATCAATATAAACTCTTATTAAATTTCTACGTGCGAGACCTAAAATGATGTCGAATAAACTGGTAATCGAATACATAAAAAATTGAAAGTATTTAAATTAAATTAAATTCGGAAAGATATAAAGATTGGAAAGTGTTACACTTATATTATAAATGCGTATATTTGTATGTCAGTGAGTAAGATTATTGATATATAGTTGCTGTAAGTAAAGGCTGCAAGTTTAGCCTGAGCAAAAACTAATACTAGAGATAAACATTTGACTTCTTTTTTTATTAAAACAAGGACTAGCGTTATTATTGTAGGAATTTGCTAGAATTTCGTTACTTAAGCGAGAAAAAAAGAAATACACATAACATTATGAATCTTGTTTGAGCGTATCTTACGTATAACTTATTTCTTCTCTTTTTTAGAATCTGTATCCTTTACATTTTGAAAACGCCTGTTATGGTTGTACATATCGGAACTGTTTGAATCATAGAGTACTATAATTATATATCTATTATTTAATGTGTTTACTGTTGGTGTTTCTTAAAGAAATAAAATAAAACACAAAATAAATATGACATAAGCAGCAGTTACCATTAACAAGTACAAACATTCATCGTTATTTCTCGCAAAATGCTCTACCAGCCATTCTGTTTCTGTATGACAGCCGATGAAACTAGTTATATGTATACACATACTCGTAATCTGGAATTTCCATTCTAGAAACAATATAAAGATATACGAAACAACGAATATATAACACCACTACCGAAAAGTAACTTCATCGGTAAAACATGACACAGAAATTTATACATTTATAGAAACCGGTAAAAAAGTTCATTTTGTAGGGCTTTCTGTAGGTATATTAAACGAACGTTTAAAAAACAAAGATTTGATTACCAATGGAATTTAAATTAACTGATTGCATTTTATTGAAAAATAATTATATGTATGCATTTCTGATTGTTATTCAACAAATTTAAATTATTTTTAATATATAATACAAGAAAAACAAATGAAGCAATCATTTCTACAGTTATACATGTAAAGTATAATTAATAAACATTAGTGCAACATAATCGCTATTATTTACTTTTGATAAATATTATCTAATCAATTTAAAGATCGCTTAGCGTGATTATTATGTAAAAATAGTGGTTTTACCCCAGTCATTATAAAATTCCTAGCGTATTTTTTAATGAAGTGATTGATTCAAGAAATATTGAATTGCGTATCATTCTAAACTAGCAGTGCCCTAATGTTACACCCGACATATCACTGCAACTGTTATTTTTCTATGAAACAATCTGTGATAAACATTGTTAAACATGATAAACATTGCAACCCTATTTCATTTCTAATAATATTATGAATCAAAAAGCGCAGTTGTAGGAAATAAACATGTTCAGTGTTATACATATACCATACCTGGAATAGAAATATTACAAAGAAAAAAAAAACATGATGCACTTAATGATTCACGAGACTCGATAAATAGCGAAGAAACCTTTGTAGATTATGGAGTAGATAACGTATCTTAGAATAAATTCGAATGAGTAAATATAAAAGGGAACATGATAACAGCTGATAATAATTGGATTAAACATAAAGGAAATCAAAATGAATCTATCGATGGGGTCTAGGTGAACGCAGTTCCAGATAAACAATAAAGCAATAAACTGAAATGAGAATGAAGCTTGTTGATAGTAATACAAAATAGACTATGAAAGCTTTTTAACAAGAGCAAATTTTTTTCGACTTGAATAATCATAGATCGACAGATAACGGTCTACTGAAAAATTCAATTTTGTATCAGTCTTGAGTTGAGTTCCTCTGGAAAATATATTATATAAATATAATATAGTATCTGATAATAGTTTTTAATGATTTACAGGATTGTTAAATCATTCATAATATTAGTCTCGTGATATGTTTTTATCGCATCCTCATTTCTTTGAACAGTCTATCAAAGTCGATTAAATCTTTATCACATTTATTCGAGAAGGTTCAATCTACAGATCTTCATGCAGTTATTTTCCAAGATTAGGGGAAAAACAATGACGCCAGTAGTTTGTTGAGGTAAACAACGCTTTCATCATGAGATGAATTATCAGCCGCAACTGTCAGGTTTATCTTTAATGATTGATGGGGAAGCTCTTCAGGTACAGTAACTTTCCTAGGATTAGGTTGTTTTAATGTTACGCGCGTGTAAGTTTGTTCAATAAGCCTAGCCTCAATATTTTTCGATAGCAATTTTGATTTAGTTTTCGATTTTATGTCTGTGACTGCAATTTTTGTCTTCTTATCTATTAAGATTTTGTCATTTCATGTTTCACTTGTATCTTATGCTAAGTTGTAAGCTAACATTTCGCAACAAATGTTGGTATTTTGTGATAAGAAAGGATTTTGGAACAAACTTCATGTTCCGCATGCACTAAGGACATGATCACGTGAAAAGTATTAATATTACGATTGTTTTATCATTATTCTTATCCATTTAGTCTTGCTTACTAATTTCCGCATTTTCTTTACGATGGTTTTGATCATGTCTACGAAAGCCATTCTATAGATTTATGAAATTTTCCATTTTAACTCTATTAGCATCTTTACACGAAATGCTTTTAAGAGATTGATATGATATAATTTGAAAATATACTCTAATCAAATTGTCATATTGATACAAGTCATTGCGCGTAGTCGCACATTCGCTAGTATGGCTTTAGACTTTATTGCTTTTATCAATTCCTATTTTATGGTGAGGATTAACGCTTGAACAAAATCTGCCCCATAATAAATATGCTAGCTACGCTGATGTAAAACTGCGTCTATTTGATTGTAAATAAGTCCTGATGTTCAGTGCTGGTGTGGTCTACACCGTCTATGGTGATACAGGTGCATCAGCCCAGGCTAGGTAGCCTGGAATAAAACTGAAGCTACCGGAACACATCTATGGGTGCTTGGCGGTAGATTTTCAGCGTGAGGGTACTTACTACAAAATACCTTACCACCATGATATGTTTCCTCACGATGTTTTCCTTCACCGGCAAGCTGATTGTTGGGGTTTGAACCCATATCCTACGGCGTGTGAACCGATCGCGCTAACTATTGTACATATATACTGGCATTATGCAGACAGCGCATGCATTACCATTTATCTCATCTGACGTGTACAGTACGTGAGTGCATGACAGTCAGTTGCGTAGAAATAAAGCAAATTTTAAAGGCACGTCAAAAGAATTAGCACCCGGTTGGTAATGCTACAAATATTTACACTGTATTTGTGTCTGATAAGAACGTGACGTAGCGATGTTTTTCAATTGTGCATTGTTTAGATTTGGAAAGGAACCATCAAATCGACAGCCCCGTTGGCTCATTAGTAGTATATCTGCCTTGAGAGCTATAGGGCGTGGGTTCGATTCCCACTCAGGGCAAACATTTTGTGAATAAACAAATGTTTGTTCTGTGTCTGGGTGTTCTGTATGTATTATAAGTATGTATTTACAAAAAAAAAAAGTATTTATGTATTCTATCAGTTATCTGACTTCCATCACACAAGCTTTGCTTAGTTTGGGGTCAGATGGCGCTGTGTGTATAGTCCCACGATATTTATTTTATTTTATTTATTTTATCAAATCAGCTAAGTTATTTTTTTTAAACAAGCTATATTTTTTTGCTCGATTTGTGACTTATTAAAACGCAAGGCTACATAAGGTCACGTAAGTAAAAAAACACTAAAATTGTGAAATTTATGGTCACAGTAGTCTGTTTACATTTTCAAAAATATGCAAGTCATCACTTAAGAGCAGGCTCCCTCAAATTAAAAATGTCACGTTTCGCTCCGCCCATACGCATATAACATAATTATATGTATGTACGTATTATTCCCTAACCATAAAAGAATAAGGATGAAAATATTATCTACCGTTTGAACGGAATATCGGAAGTTCGCAAACGTAACTCTCAAATCTATTAACTTTTGGGATGATCTGTTTATAGTTTAGGTATAATAGAGTGGTTGATCAGTTGATCACTTATACAGTTTATCAGGATTAAATCAGTCGAAAAGTTAAGCTCGAATAGCAATTTCAAGTTTTCTACATTAAAGTCTACAAAATAAATCGTAAACGAGTATAATAGCTGATTGTAAGACTTGATTAAAAAACGTAGAGCAAAACATGAGAACAAAGGATTGAGATTGCATCGCCAGAAGCATTTCCTAAAACGCAATTTTATAATGATTAATGTGTTCTTTCGCGACATCACTTCCTGAACATTTGGCAAATGTCACTGAACCCTTTGTGCGGAATGATGTCCTGAATCCAGTGTTACCAGATCATATTTAAAAAATACTGTGTTTTCCTAATTAACATACGGTGTTTACCAAAAAAATACTGTGTTTGATGGAATAAAATAGTGTATTTTACAGTGCAATTAAATGACGTATGACTAATGGGGAATACCCCACTCTTTGCTCTGTGGTCGGTCGCGTTCATAAATTTACGATATTTTTCATAAGCAGCGTTCATTATAATACGAAATAAAGATAAAGATATATTTATTTGTCATAACATGAGTAATATGTATGATGTCCGTAACTTAATTAAATGATCTTCATGTTATACCTGAAAAGGTGTAGGTACAAATAATTGTTTTTTGTTGCCAAAACAAAAATACTGTGTCTCCATACACTGTATTTATATTACAATTTAACTTTATAGAGTTGTAATACGGCGTACAGTAGATGGCGTGAAAATACGGCAGGTCTCCTGTGATTACAGTGTATCTGGTAACACTGCCTGAATCTGATCGTTGCACCGTGCACGAAATGGGACCTTGAGTTTTACAGTTTATTGAACTCGTTGCATAACTGTACCATGATTAAACTGCGGCGTTGCAGCAGACCGAGATCATTTTGATTTAACACAAATTGCGATTTACATTGTGAAAGAAGAAAGGTAGGACGCTAAAGTATACGAGATTTTCGTCTGCGTATGCACTGTAATGTCTGTCAAATATAAAGTGAAAAATATTAGGCGAGACAACGAGCACATACTTGCGATAAGATTATATTATTTAACACTCTATGAGAAGGATTAATTCTACAATTCTCAAATCATTTCTAAAGTATTGAGTATTCTACAACATCTAAACAGGTAAATTTTTAGGAAAGTAACCAGCTTTGTCTAGTGAAATAAGTACGATATGCGTCCCTTAATACGTTGTTTACTTGATACAAAAATATTTCTATAATATACAGTCATACATAGTCAGTCAGTTTACTTGGTGGTAGATTTCCTTAGCAGGAAGTCGTCTAGGTAGGTACCACCGCAGTACCAGATATTTTGCCGCCAAGCAGTAGTGTGTAAACATTACTGTGTTCCGGTTTGAAGGGTAGGTACTGCAGCTAGCGAAATTACTGGGCTGTTGAGACTAACCATCGAAAGTCTCAAAGTAATGAGCGCCAAAGCAGCGATGCCGTGGACTTTGTTTTGGTACTCAAAGTTCTGTGTATCGCTGCAATGGTCATGGACATGCGTTATCTCTTACCATCAGGAGAACACATCGTTCGTCTCATTACTTTTACATAAAAAAAATAAAAAAATACATAAAGCGTAGAAAATAGATAGATAGATAGAGATAGATATCGTAGGACTATACACACAGCGCCATCTGACCCCAAACTAAGCAGAGCTTGTGTGATGGAAGTCAGATAACTGATAGAATACATGTATACTTTTTTTTTTTGTAAATACATACACAGAACAAACATTTGTTGATACATAAAATGTTTGTCCTGAGCGGGAATCGAACCCACGCCCTTACAACAAATACGCAAATTAAACTTACTTTAGGATGAAATGACACGTGATATTAAATTTAAAAAAAAACGGTCCATTCTAGACCGCATTGTTGTTTAATTATAACTTAAAATGAAACCCAAGCAAAAAAAATCTAATTTAAATAAAAAGTAAATAAATTTACAATGATTTATTCAATATTATTTGTCTAAGCAAAAAGCAGGTTAAGGGACCAAAAGAGAATACCAGATACAAAATTTCCAATTTCTCCAATCAATTTCAACTTGAAATATGTAAAACAGCGCACGAACAAGGAATGCCTTACCGGTTATATCTAGTTTAATCCGGCACGATCCGAAGTATCGATCCGGCGACCGGTTACAAACTGCGTGTTTGGAAACCCAAGCTTTATTAAAAATGCATACAGACCTACGCTACGTGTTGTATTAAGTTGAGCAAAAGTCACAAGGACATTTCTTGATGTCGACATCAAGAAATGTCCTTGTGACTTTTGCTGAAAACTGACATTTATTATGATTTTTGAATATAACAGTAGATTATGCTTATAATCTACCGTTTCATTAAGCAATTGTGATTTACCGCAAATAAAGGCTAAAGTAAATGCCAGTAGCTGTGATTTCACTGTAAAATTATGCTCCATTTGTCCATAAATGTCAAAAATTTATTTGTATGGAAATCGTACCACCTTAAAGGTAATTGCTACCTAATGATGGTTAAAATAGATAGTTTAGTCATGACTACCAATAAGTGACATCATTGTGTTTACTTAAAAAAAATTGTTGACAGTCACAGTCAGAACAGTTGCTCACTTTATACCAAGGGACATCAGCAAAAGCGTTGGAGTACAAGCTTTGCTTAGTTTGGGGTCAGATGGCGCTGTGTGTAATGTCCTACGATATTTATTTATTATTTATTTATTTATAATCAGAAACGTGCTAAGAATCTCATCAGCAACGACGCATTGCAAAGGTGGTCGGGTACTTTCTAGTACTCGGCTGGCTACCTACCAACCCTCAAATTGAAAGTCTTCCGCCAAGCATCTAACGGTGTGTTCCGGCAGCGCATCTAACGGTGTGTTCCGGCAGCCTCACTTGAGAGTCAGTTTCATTCCAGGCTAGGTGTGCTTGGCCTTCTTCGACCACACCTTCACTTAACATCAGCTGAGCTGTGGTCAAACACCGAGCCTGTCAACCATAGTAAAAAAACTCGCTCGTTTGAAAAAGGCTTGAACATCGACGCAAAGTCTGTCGTTTTTCTACCGGATACACTTTGGAGAGTGCGCTTCAAATCTGCATGACCCAATTCCACAATGCCGATTCTACAACCGAACAGCCAGGAGCTTTATAAAGTAGCACAGATTCATGACAGATATTCCTCGAACTAAACGAATTAATTCCACCTTCATTGTACGAACCACTAAACACTGGAATTTGTTGCCCGAGTGGGTGTTTCCTGGATACAATCTGGGTATTATTAAGTGAATCGCTTTCTTCTAGACAAGCGTGCTCTATCGTAGACTGCATTTTCATTGAACATCAGGCGCGATAGCGGTCAAACAGCCTATCAAGACAAAAGTTAACAACAAGCCTAGGTATATCAAATTAAAAAAAAACAATCTCAATCAAACCAACAGTGGTTATAAGCCACATTACCTTGCGCATAAAAAGTAAGCGGCAGGTGGCGCCGAGACAACCCAGTATTTTTGAGTGCGAATGTACTAAATGACCTCATGAAGCCGTTTGCTATAAGTTCGCGTGCACTCATATAATGTAGTAGCTTTTGTGATTTACGCATACACAGCTTACACTTAACGTAAGAATATATAAAACAACTTGTACATTTTCAATTTTTTTAATAAAAAAAAAAAATATCGTTGGACATTACACACAGCGCCATCTGCCCCCAAACTAAGCAGAGCTTGTGTGATGGAAGTCAGATAACTGATAGAATACATATATACTTTTTTTTTGTAAATGCATACTTATAATACATACAGTACACCCAGACACAGAACAAACATTTGCTGATACATAAAATGTTTGTCCTGAGCGGGAATCGAACCCACGCCCTTCAGCTCTTAAGGCAGATATGCTACCAATGAGCCGACATGGCTGTCAAAATAATAATAATATCATGTGTACCACTATACGCGTTTAGTATTATTTACTACTGTTGGGGTAATATTTGAAACAATAATGTTTTTATATTATAATTTCAGTTATTGTAAAACAGTTGTTCGGTTGGACCGGCGACTTAACGTAATATACATAATTATATGTTCCTTATTTATTTACTAAATATATATAATGTAAAGCGCTATTAACATATAAAGATATTTTAAAACAAATTAAGACTAGAAAATTTTACCACGATCGCATCAACGGTGCTTACGTTATTATAAAACATACAAATTTACAAACAAACAGTTAGAGAGAAGATTCTTACGTTTTTTTTGGTAAGACAAAATTTAAACTAAAATAAAAAATTTAGACAGTCGTCGCCTGTTCAAGTTTGGCATACAATCTTTTTTTTATTTTATTTAAAAAGTAATGAAACGAACGAGACGCTCTCCTGATGGTAAGAGATAACGCCTGTCCATGAACATCGTAGCGATACACAGAACTTTGAGTAACAAAACAAAGTCCAGGGCATCACTGCTTTGGCGCTCATTACTTTGAGACTTTTGATAGAGTTTGTCTCAACAGCCCAGTAATTTCGCTAATCTATTGACTATTGAGTGTTGTTGGTTGAATCGCATATTGGACCTGGTGTGGCACAATAACCTAAAAACGAACACTTAGCAGTTAGACAAGAAACGCGTGTCGATAATGATTAAAAATCAATTAATCACTATGATTCATTAATAGGTGACCTAACTATAGAAGTAAAACTTATCTATGCTTGAGATCAAAACCCGGCCCTTAAGCATGTACCATGATGAGTAATGTACCTCTTAACAAGTGTAGGTATAATTTAGAAGGTCAATTAATGAATAGTGGTATCGAGGTCATCAGGTTTACTTCCGACAGTCTCGGAAGCGATTTTAACGAACAATAGGATCAACTCAAAAGTCAAAGAGCATGAATTAGTTGCTCTATTTGGCTTGGTCTGGCGCCAATGAAGAATTATGAAACAAATAATAAGATAGATAGATATAACTCTTTATTGTGCACATCATAAATAGAAAACAGTACAGAGAACAAAAAAACCTTATTAACTAGTGCCACAAGTGGCGGCCTTATCGCCAACAGCGATCTCTTCCAGGCAACCAAGAAAAGAAAAATACGATAGAAAACATAAGAAACAGACGGGAGATAAAAAAAAGGTTCCGTCATACAGGCTAAGTTACCAGTAGTAATTGATACAGATAGAGTCAATGACAAAAGAACGAATACTATGCACAAGATGTTTCACGGGATAGGTATAGTGACCGACAGTCAAAATATCACGTCAAATGATGGAGTCATTTTCGTATCTATATCTTTTAGAGTAGACCAAGGTTCATTGATGTATAACGTATTAGATGCTTTTTACAGAAACGAAAGGTAAAAAAATACATGAAACTTTTCTTAACAATTTAACGAATGAAAAAGTTTTGGCAGAAGTTGGCAAAACAATCCGATATTGAGATTTCTCGCGTAAAATGAAACTATCCATCGGCTATTTTAGTAATACTAGAAATGTAAAAAAAAATACTTCTTAATACATTGATTGCTTTAGGCAATAATGAAATGTTTGGTTTAGGAATAATATGGTTATTTCTGAAAATCGCATAAGTTTTTATAAGAGACCTTTTCTCATTAAAGTGAACATTTTTATTTCCTTCGGTTTTATGAATAACTAGCTGCGCCCCGCGGTGTTACCCTCTACATGTTTTCACAAAGTAGCCTATCAGTTATTCCAGGGTCTCAGCTACCTCCATACCAAATTTCTGCCAAATCCGTTCAGTAGTTTTTGCGTGAAAGAGTAAGAAACATCCATCCAAACTTTCACATTTATAATATTAGTGGGATGACGTCATGTCTCAAAATTTACGTTTCGTCTTTCATCATTTTCATATTTTTATATGCTACAAGGGTTTTTAAAACGCGTATTTAAATAGAGCTTTTTTAATGGTTGACACGTGTAGTGTTTGACTACAGCTCACGTGGTGTTAAGTCTACGGTGTGGTGGAAGATAGCAAATACACCTAGCCTGGAATGGAACTAGCTATCGAGTGAGGCAGCCGGAACACACCGTTAAATGCTTGGCGGCAGATTTTCAACTGTTTTTTTTTCTGTAAAATATTATCAATACTGAACCCCAAAGTTTCGCAAAGTTATGTGTATCGCTGCAATGGATATGGACAGGCTCTCACCATCGGAAGAGCGTCTCGTTCGTCTCATTATTTTTACATTTAAAAAGGTAACTTCAATTCTGTAACGAGAATTACTTTGTACAGGATTTATAAAATGTCTACTGATTTTACGTGCAAATAATTCTGACATTTGACATCTGAATTTGACAATGTAGTCAAGTAGTTTAAGTAACTAACTTATATGCATTAGTTTAGTTTGTCATTCAAATTAAGTTGCTACCATGCTGATAATAATTAGCCGGCAATTCTTTGTCACCAATGACTGACATTTAGAAAAAGTTGTTTAGTATTTAATAAAAAAATATATTCAAAATGTTCATGAAAACCATAATTCAGCAAAATAATAACATAACTATTCACACCAATTTCAAAGAATTATAAAAATATAAAACTTAACACTTGTGGAACAATTAATTATCTTCAATCAATTATTACATGCCTTATCGATAAGAACGATCTTTTTCAGGTAAATAACCATAGTATAGAGAGGATTCTAATAAACTAAGGACGGAATATATTGACACTACAAATGAAAAAACATTTTAAACATAGGTAATATAAAGTATTAGAGACATACATACATACCTATCTATATTATAAAATTTCAATACATAAATATACCTTATCGAATATATACTTAAGTATATTAAAAGTTATTCTAATTCATATTAATTACTATCCTTTATTAACAAAGCTCTACTCTACTCGATAAACGGCCTTGTTAGGAATCACAACAAAACTAATAACAGCGCTATGTGTAAAATGTACTTTAATTACTTCTAACGCTGACAAAAACTGAAGTTTAAAAAAAAACTCGCCGGTCGGCGCCGGCATGTCGCGGGAAGGGAGGTGGTACGCGAGAGGGCAGCGGGGAAGAGGGGAGAGCGGTGCGGAAGGGGAAGAGGGGAGAAGCTGCCGCGGAGAGGGGTGCAAGCTAGTAGGAGGTCAGGCGCGGTGCATCGAAACCTAGGGATGGGACCATACAAAATAATACTATATTTGTGGAATTTGATGTAAATTCAAGAGACTTTAAAATAATTTAGCTAGTTTTTACCCATACACAATTTATAATACTTCATAAAATACTATTAATTGAGAAAACGTATAGTAACAAACAAAGTCATCGTATACTTAAAACATCCGAAACTATGCATCGAAGAACAAATTCCGATTACAAGGTTACAAATATAATATAGTCAAGCGTTACGAGTGACAGTGTCGTTACAAAGTCCTTCAAGAAAAACCTGCCTCCCGACGCCGTATATCCGTAGTTATTTTATCCGAGTACAACACTAGTGAGGTCGGACGTAACCGGCGGGGCCCCCCTCCTTCACCCCGCTACCTCAACCCCCGCGCCAGTATATAAGCGAGCCCACACGCGCGCGCCGCGTTTATCGTTACTACGCCACCGTATAGCCTGGTGTTGCCGCCAGTCACAACGCACGCGACACCAATTGTGAAAGTGTTTTAACAAAACGTGATTCCACGAGTGAGAGTATATTGCTGCCGGCCTATCGGCACGACGAAAACAGCCTTCGCAATCATTATAAATCAAGTGTCGGTGAGGGAAAATTGTTTCGTGAATACTTCACAGGAGTGGGGTTCAATGGAAGCGAGGTTCGTGACCTGCCGGAGTTTCCAGCAGATCAAGCCGCCTGAGAAGAGCCTCGCGCCGCCACCGACGGTTAAGGGGCTCCTGTCCCGATTCGGGAGTCAGGCCCAGGCACTGTTTGCGCCGAAAAAACAGAGGTTCGGATCATCGGTCGCCATCCACAAGCTACGCGAGAGCAAGTGGTTCAAACATGATGAACAGAACATATTGTGTTCGGTTCTCGAGAGTGGGTTTATTCTCGAAGTGCGAGCTGAGGACCCGCTGCAGCCAGACTCTGCTCTCTCTCCAGACTACCACATGTACGCAGTCGCCATGTGGAAGAAGGGTAAAGGTAAGTTTGAATGCAAAATCAATTTGCTTATCATAGTTTTTATACACGATTTTGCGAATTCGTGAATGAAGGCATTTGATAACGTGCGCGCGGCGCGAGTCTCGGTGCGAGACTAAACTAAATAAAGTTGGCGCGGCCTCACGTCCGCACACGATTACAATACCATTTGTAAATAATTCACGTAAAGCGTCTGCAGCCGCTTTTAATGGGGACGCCAGATGAATAACATAATAACTAGTCAATTTAAGCGCCGGTTAAGAACGGTTTGAAAGGGCAAAGGCCTTGGTATCAAACACTTGTGACGACAGAACGAGTTTTCGTGAATCATGATATAGATATTTGAGGACTTTACGACGATTAAACTATTTCGTACGCATACTTTACGTATTTATATGAAAATTTTTGTCGGCAGAAAAAACGAAGAACCCGGAACAGATAGACATCTACACGGTCCAACAAAAAGGTGTTAGGAAACGTGTAATCAAGACAACCCTGGGAGCCTTCTGGAAGAAAGACTCCGTCATACGCATCAACAATGTGGACGACAAACAGGAGACGCCGAACGCTGAAAAAGACATAAGGGCCAAGGTAAATAATGAAAAATTCACAAGTGTTCGATAAGCTCATGATAAAATGTGCTTTGTCGATCGCTTCCTCGCCGTTGTGCAAGATATAAAAAGAAAGCATATTTTAGACTAAGAATATCCAACGTTTTTGATTAAAAACGATAAACAACGTCTTTTGTAGCCCACGTTTCCGATTCTTTAACTTTCCCTAAAATCCCTCTCAATAGTAATTTTACTAACAGATAAGAAGTCATTGCGTAAAAACATGTCGGTATAAAATTGATTTATGATATAAAGAAGCATCAAGTTGCGAAACAAGCTTGGATAATGACATAACTGCAACCTTTAATGCGGTATAAAAAATTAAAACAAGTCACGAGATCAATACTAATATATTATGTTAATAACGCAACATTGCCATGACAATGTGAACGAAATTACAAGAATTATGATCGACATTGTCTACTAAAGCACTATTTAAGGCATAAAAATGAGATTAACGTAATAGCCTCGATAGAATGCAAATAAGGCACCGACCTCATTACTGTTAGCAGATGTGCGACAATTCTGTCTTGATTTAATTTCAACGCTTCAACAAATTTTGGTAAGACATTCGAAAGCTACCCAATCTTTTCCACCACTTTATCGGATCAAGTCCATTTTATTACCATCGGTAAATGCATGACAATTCCAGATTCTAACCTTTAATGGTCACATCAGTTTCTACTATCGAACTTGAGAGTTCTTCTTCATAGCCGTAGGTTTGCGTCAGAATGGGAAACCTCTCGTTTCAGATAGCGATTGCCTCGAGGCATTCGTTGTTGGAAACTGTGGGGACATGAACGCTGGATCGGCTACTAAGGAGCTTCTACTGATTGCAGCTGGATATGGCAACAAAGTCAAGATTCGAGAGGAACTGGCACAATACACTGCATTTCGTCCACTGGTGCCGCTACGGAGAGACCCCACAAGAGGCTCGCATGAGACAGGTAATAACAAATTATGTTTATGAACAGTTTTGCGAGAAAATTCTAGAACCCTCAATAACGGTACGCGGCGTTCCGAGCGCGCATTGCTCCGACATTTCAATCGCAACTTACTTATTTCAAAACATTACGCTTTTCAATACTTTTTTTTTTGTTTTTCTTTCTTCTGTGTATTTTTGGTTCTAGAATTGTTTTTTTTTTTTAAATCTTTTTATTCATTCAAATTGCATGTGCGTGACAATGATCGGGAAATTGCTATGTGTCCTTACAAACAAGCTTTCGACATCACCGTACTGTTTGTATCGACACATTGTAAGAACATTTTTATACGTTTATATTTCTGAAAGTTTTCCATAAATTGCATTGCTTTCATCCGGCTTTATGTGTTTGTCTGCTGTGTGTAAGTTGACTTCATGGCGAGTACAAGTGTGGGATTCATCGAACGGGCCAGAGACGTCGGGAAGGGCAGACGAAACCGGCGATCTTTCATCGAGGTGTAATGCATGGGGCATCAATGGGAAGATTAAAAAAAACGAGATCGCACAACAAAGAAATTTTGTTACAGATCAGCTTAACGACGTCGAAAACACCCATGATTATCATCTTTTGATGGTAATCGATGAGGCGCTTTGGACACTTACAGCTGGCAACATTAGTACCGGTGAGGTTTTGTGATATTACCCGATTGGTGACGATGTACCGGTGCTCGATGAACCCTTTATATATGTGTACTTTCTAACTCTTGTACAGATATACTAATGCTATATGTGTATTATATGTACCGCTCACATTGATATACACGCGACACAAATAAAACTATTTAACAATGACTAAACAATTATAACTTCTGGAACGAATATAGAATACTGTAGGAGACTATAATATGAAGCAGTGGTAGGTACGTTAACCTTGCCTAATTGAGCATGACGAATTGCAAAATGTGCTGTAACTGGCATGCGTGTTATTTGTAAATGCAGTATCAGATGATTGAATAACGTAATCTAGAAAATGTCATAAACAATATTACTTCGTCAAATAAAAAAAAAAAGAAACATTATTTAAAAAAAAAAGATAATGGATTATAATTGTGACGATTGTTTACACGTAGACACGAAAGAAATGTGGTTTTAAAACTTCCTCCTTGCGTTTTGAGTCGTATCTGTGTATGACTTTGACCCAAAAAACTTCAACTGACATACAAACAGACGAATTACCTCGTACATGTTTGAAGTATAAGTCAGGTATATTTGTTATTTAACACGTTTTCAAAATGTTAAAATAATATTGTTCTAAAATTGTGACACATCTGTATCTACAATGATGTCATTCTTTAATTACATACATGTATATATCGCTATACAATTGATGACATTTCTAATCAAAACGAGGAAGTTAAAAATAGAAAATAGTGAAAACAATTAGTCCAGCAATTTTTTTTTCTTTACTTAATAGACTTGCCTTTGACCGCCAACTCTTTTAATGCTAAGAATGCTGTCTACGATAGAGCAAGTTTACTTAGATGAAATCTATTCACTCGCGACTTGAAGGCAAATTTCACTGTGAAATGCAATTTTTATAGTGAACATAAACTACAACGTGACTTACCAACAGGCGAGTTGGTGGACAAACGCGGAATTAAACGTATTAAAAAAAAAAACAACGATGATGGAAAACACCGTATTAATTCTGTAATTAGCATAACAGGTAACCTGGCCACCACTGTCAAGTAAAAGTCACATTGAGATTAAAAATACACACGTTAACATTTTGGGTAAACCCAAACCAGCAATAAGTGTTGATATAAAACACTCATATCATGTTATCAAGAAAATAACAAAACCGGCAAATATTAAAAATGAATAAGATGTAGTACAATTGTGAGCTTAGATTAGTTGTTTCTCATCTGCGCGTTTAAAAATAGCCTTTATCGATTTACCCAGAAAAAAAAGAAACATCGAGACGATCGATTGTAGTCAATGTTTACTATTTCATAACTGCGAGACGGTTAAAGGCAGTTGAAACTGGTTCTAAGCGGAAACGTGTCAAGAAACAGACGAATAGATGAGATGGTCTAGATTTGCGAGGCAAACAGAAAGTTATATAGTACACAATTTATTGAAATTGACAATTGTATTGACAATTTCAATAAAAAAAATACTAAGGTTTTATTTAGTCTTAAATTTATTGTACCTAATATATTTACTAGCTCGTGCCTTCGTCCGCTTTGACTTTAGAATTAGGTCCAGAGAGAAATAAAACACATGCGAGTACCAAATAGAATAAAAAGTAACGTTCTATGAGACATATCTATACAAAAACGTCAAGGGATCTGTAGTTCGGTTTTTTTCCACGGGAGCATGTATTTTTTCCGAATGAAAAGTATTTTATGCGTTGATTCATGTAATAAATTATCGGTAGGCCAAATTGAGCCGTTTTTGATTGAATAACAAACATTAAAAAATACATTTATAATATACTAGCGGACGCCTCGCGGTTTCACCCGCGCAGTTCCCGTTCCCGTGGGAATACAGGGACAAAAGTAGCCTATGTCACCCGGAGAGTGTAGCTTCCGAACGGTGAAAGAATTTTTGAAATCGGTCCAGTAGTTTCGGAGCCTATTCAATACTCATACTCATTTATTTATAACGAATACAATTAAAATAATCAAATAATAAAAAAAAACGATAAAATTAAATTTGCCAAATAAATGAATAAATAAATAATTTCTAATACACGAATTACAAAAATGAATAAATTAGTTTACATTTTAACTAGTCAACTCTTAGTAGAAATTCGTCTACTTTGTAGGTACAAACAATACAAACAAACAATCAAATCTTTCCTCTTTACAATAGTATAGATAGATAGATAGATAATAGATTTTTTATCCTAGATTTACACTTTGATACGCGTAAGTCAATTAATGAGAATACAAAACTATCTATGTTTTATCAATGGCACGGACGGTGAAGAAATGTACACTTCACCTTGGAATCTAATGATCTTATCATATGAGCGTGCGTTAACAAAAACGTGTCTGACACGCGATTTGTATAAGTACCTATTTAATATTATTACTTATAAAATACTCCGCGACATGACAACGGCGTTCATTAACGGACGCCTCGCGGTTTCACCCGCGTAGTTCCCGTTCCCGTCCTATGTCACACGGAGATAGCGTAGCTTCCCAACGGTGAAAGAAGTTTTGAAATCGGTCCAGTAGTTTCGGAGCCTATTCAATACAAACAAACAAACAAATCTTTCCTCTTTATAATAGTGTAGATTAATAAGTCGAGAATTCTAGGTTGAACGTGTTAAAAACTTTAGTAACCCTATTTATGCATACTATATTGTACAAAATTAATATTATTTAGTGTATAGTTTAATTTATAAAATAAAAACCGTTGAAATATTTCAGGTAACAACGAACAGAAAATGTCTATATTTTCTACTGCCTGCACGCCATTATATGTTCTAAAAATTAATGACCATAACATACATTTTAGCTAGATCCCAGCAATTGTCATAACATTTTTGAAGCAGCTTAGTGATTTTAATAGTAAAATTAATTGCCATTACATAGACATTTTAGCTAGATCCCAGCAATTGTCATAACATTTTTGAAGCAGCTTAGTGATTTTAATAGTAAAATTAATTGCCATTACATAGACATTTTAGCTAGATCCCAGCAATTGTCATAAC
The DNA here is from genome assembly GCA_905404145.2 of Biston betularia. Taxonomy (NCBI): domain Eukaryota; kingdom Metazoa; phylum Arthropoda; class Insecta; order Lepidoptera; family Geometridae; genus Biston; species Biston betularia. The sequence continues at coordinate 1,724,247 of FR989873.1, read as the reverse complement.
ATTTTTGAAGCAGCTTAGTGATTTTAATAGTAAAATTAATTGCCATTACATAGACATTTTAGCTAGATCCCAGCAATTGTCATAACATTTTTGAAGCAGCTTAGTGATTTTAATAGTAAAATTAATTGCCATTACATAGACATTTTAGCTAGATTCCAGCAATTGTCATAACATTTTTGAAGCAGCTTAGTGATTTTAATAGTAAAATTAATTGCCATTACATAGACATTTTAGCTAGATCCCAGCAATTGTCATAACATTTTTGAAGCAGCTTAGTGATTTTAATAGTAAAATTAATTGCCATTACATAGACATTTTAGCTAGATCCCAGCAATTGTCATAACATTTTTGAAGCAGCTTAGTGATTTTAATAGTAAAATTAATTGCCATTACATAGACATTTTAGCTAGATCCCAGCAATTGTCATAACATTTTTGAAGCAGCTTAGTGATTTTAATAGTAAAATTAATTGCCATGACGTAAGACATTTTAGCTAGATCTTAGAGTTTGTTTTAACATCATTTTTTGAAGTAATTTTAATAGTAATATTAATGGTCATAACATAAGACATTTTAGCTAGATCCTAGCAATTGTTTTTAAACAATTTTTTGAAGCTGCTCAGTGATTTTATTAGTAAAGTTAATGGCCATAACATAGACATTTTAGCTAGATTCTAGCAAAATTTTTTTGCATCATTTTTCAGAAACAGTTTATTATAGGTACATAGTAAGTTCCCAAAAAGTTAGAATTAAAATTAAAAAAAAAACCAGCATAACACCCTAATGTCTCAATCGAAACACTGATGTTTGTATTTTTATTGTTGCAGATAAGCGAGTCTCTGAAATGGGGCAACATCGGCATGAGTATGGGAGTTGTTCTGGTAAATCAAAACCAGAACCACGTAAGAGAGAAGGCCAAGTCAGTCTGATGGTCGCCACCCAGCGGATCCTGCGCCGCTGGCTACTCATGCTACCCCTTCTTTTGGAGACCAACATCCAAAATCGACCATGTTTAAACATTCGAATTTTGAGTTCTCAATCGATTTTCCAATTCGCTATGTGATCGATTTGATTTGCAGACAGAACAGCAAACATAATTGTTTTAAGAAAATCATTCGATTTTCTTACTTGTCTTCGGGTATTCATTTGATTTCTGACGTTGAACAGCTATTTTAATGGTTCCTGATTTTTTGAATATCATTGACACTTATATCTACTATTTCTGCCGATTTCTGTTTTGGGCTTGATTTGATCTATGACTTAGACTTCATTTATTTTGGGTTATGGGCTTCTTTTATACAAAATGTAAGGTTTTTCTTCGACTTTTATAAGATTCTATGTACCTTTTGAATTTTGTTCGAGAAGCCCACTGTTAAAGCTTTAATGATAATGACAAAAATATAACACACGAAATGTAAAACATTCCTTTATATTATGAAAAGACGCCCCACGGCTCACATATTTTAAACTTCTCTTCTATAATATTTAATCTATAATTAATTATTGATGTAACAGTTAAGACGATTTATAAAGAAATCTTGTATTGATGTTCTGAGTGAAATCCTAGTCTTGCAAGTATTTCTATTTGTTTCTGATTTTATAAGACTGTTTTCTGATTTTCTATGAAAATTATTTGTGGACTACGAAAAATTTCGCTTTGCGCAAAATTTTCTGTTAAACAAACTTTGATAAGGTTCTAAATAGGTATAACTTTATATTGAGGGTGTGATTTATGCAACTTTGATAAGAACGTTATAAATTTATGGACTTTGCCAAGGTTGTTCTCAATTTGTGTAACTTTTCGTAGTCGAGTGTTGACGATATTTTGACCATAAAGTGCTCTACAGACTACAACTTTGGGACCAACAATCTGGAACGAATAAGTAGACTACGTCATCCGAGAATTTTAATTTATTTGTCATTTAGCATTTGGTATCTTAAAATAGTCATAGTAGAAATTCATCAACCCATCCTGTCCCAATATAGGGCTTCTTTTTGATTTCAAAAGTGATCATAAAGTCATCTGGCATGATAACAAAACTGCTAGTTCGATCGTCTGTAGAGCGCTTAAATATGAGCGGTTGAAAGTTTAAAAGTATTTTAATAATTTAAGTATGTTATTTTCGACCTAATATAACTAATGATCGTGACCACATGAGTACGACAACTGTTGTGAAATACTGTTAGATATTAAGTTAATGTTCTATTTATTATGAAGCATTTTTAATAAATAAACGATGAATTGATTAATTTGAGTTTTGTTTCTAATCTGTCCAAAATAAAAACTCTGCCTTTTATATACAAAAATACTTTACTATTACTATCTTTTGGATACAGTCTGGGTTCTTTCATGTCGCGACTGAATCGGTTTCTTCCAGGCAAGCGTACTCCATCGTAGATCGAGTCTTCGATTAATATTTTTTTTATTCGGTTCTGCCAAGTAGGTACCAGCTTAGGGCTTCCATTGTAAGGACGGCTAAGGAGCTTATAAACGACGATTCGTTGGTGATTCTGAAGCTTCGGAGCCTCGATCAGGAACGACTTGCGAAAAAGTATTCGTATCGACATTGACAAAAATTTGTATGAGATTTGTACAGCTTTGTATGCTATCGAGGACTCGATACCTCTGTGATACGAATTGGATAAATTTTCGTGATCGAGGCTCAGAGCCTCGCACACCGGCGTGATGTATCCAGTCTATCTACATGACCTAATTTTGCCATCGCCGTTTTACAACAACACAACCAGACGCAGAACCAAAGACACCCTCTTACAGTGGGAATTCCCTTTAAATCCGCATCTTCGCTTAACATCAGGCGGGATGGCGGTCAAACGCAAGCCTATCTACTATAAAAAAAAAAAAAAAAACGCACAAACTGTTTTCAGACCTTCCTTGTAAGAACTGCTGTTGTGTGGAATTCGTTGCCAGCGACTGTGTTTTCAACTAAGCCCAAGCCGGGGTTGTTTAAAAAAACGTGAACAGGTAATTCCTAGGCTCCATCTTCGGCCACATAGTCGCTTTCCATCAGGCGAAATCGTGGCCAAACGCATGGCTAGTCCGATGTAAAAAAAATTGGATGATAAAAAAACCAACGACTCCCGCTACTAAGCGTGATTAGTATGTACCCTTTAGTTTTAGAGATCTGTGGTATGTACTAAACTTGAAACATTTTGATCGCTGGTTAACCACATTATTGACCCTATGACGTTTAATAAATGTTATCAGCACACCATAACATTTTACCGCGTTATAGACCTATGACATCAGATAATATTATACTATCATTATTTATGGCGTTATATAAAACCATAGATATAAAAAAATAAATTAGTTTTTTTTTCAACAGCACTTTATTGCGACCTCGTCCCGGCTTCGCACGGGTGAAATGTAGATACTAATGTGGTGCATATGCTTGTATTATACGTATAAACCTTTCTCTTGAATCACTCTGTCCATTGATGTAAACCGCATTAATATCCGTTGCGTAAAGTAATTAAAGTAAAATATTAAAAAATTTCCTTTCTTGTTTACGTCAAATTAAAAAAGCCACAACGAATATCCAAAACTCTGTTAAAACCATGATACAGTAATTTTATGGACAATAAAATTGTTATCTCCATTGTAAAGTGTCAGAAGGTCATTTTATTAGCAAATATACAATTTTATTATCATTATCTAAGGTCATTGAGTAACAAAATAAAGTTCAAATTATGTACTTACCTTTCTGAGAATTACGTTTTTTTTAACAGTTATGACTGCTAAAAATATGGAAATACACGGTGGGACTTTGGTTTGGGGAATGTAATGTATCGCCGAAAACTTTGTTACCGCAGTAATATGTTGAATTTCAACAAGCATACTTGAGTCAAAGAAAAAAATTATAGAAGAAGACTGACGAAAATCTCCATGACTAGATATAAAATAAACCCGAGTTTAATAATAGAGCGAACATAAAATACATTGTCACCCGATGTTGACAGCCGTGAATGATGCCGTTTCAATTTGTTTTAAGATACGTTGAAGTGTACCATATTTTTTATAGCTGTTAAATATTCACTGTATGATATTATATACTAAATATTATACAGAATGATATTATACCAAATATCATACTAAATTTTTGGCCGTTGCGTCGCTCTTTAATTTATATAGAAACATGCGAGTTATTCTGTAGAAATAGAGATCAATATGCTGTATACAGTCGCGAATGAAGCTGCTTCTTCTAGAAAGGTAGGTTTCTGCTGCGCTTCGTTGCTGTATCAAAGGAAATTAACCCCTAAGTCCCTAAGCGGACATAACTTACCTCTCTCAGCAGGCCGAAGAGCATGTCAGTGGAGAGCGAGCGTTCGTGGGCTTCGTCCATGATGACCGCGCAGTACTGGTCGAGGTCCGGTTCACGGAGACCCTCGCGCAGCAGAATCCCATCAGTCATGTATTTTATCACTGTCTTGGGGGACGTGCAGTCTTCGAAACGGATTGCGTAGCCTACTTCTTCACCTGTTATAATACAAAATTGACATTTAAAAAAAAACCGACTCCATGACCCTTAGGCCAACTAAAAGCACTGCTCCAATGAAACAGCGAGGTTTCGGAGCAAACAAAAACATCAACGATGTATGTCATTGTACATTGCACATGTCAAGATTTGTTAGTTTTTTTTAAAAACCGCTCGATCGATTTCGATAAGAATTTATATGGGACCTCTGAAGTATGATCTACCAAGCAAAAAAAGAATCATCAAAATCGATTCATAATCGGCGGAATTATCGCGTAACAAACATTAAAAAAATACAGACGAATTGAGAATCTCCTCCTTTTATGAGTTGGTTAAAAATGACGGGAAAGTTGTTGCACAAAATGGGCTAGTTTTCTATGCCAGATGGTTCAATTTGATTTTTCTCCTGCAAAAAATATCTGAGCATTCTCTCCATAATTTAAGAAAACAAGCATTCAGGCGCATCTTTGTTTTAGGATTAAAACCTTTCAATTAAGAGTGAGAATGTGTTGACCATTTAGTTTTAACTTTAAATGATATCACAGAATTCATAAATACACTTTTTGAATAATTTATTAACATGGATACAGACCTAATTTAACTCCCATTTCGTCGGATACTCGTTTTGCGACCGACATGGCGGCAACACGCCTCGGTTGAGTGCATCCGATCATGCCGAGCTTACTGTAGCCTTCCTCATGCAAGTACTGAGTCAGCTGGGTGGTCTTACCGCTGCCGGTTTCACCTGGAAAATAATTCGTCAATATTTCAGAATATTTTACTAGAGGTTGTAAATTTTATGGGTACTATTTGACGTAAACATGAATATTTACTGAATGGATTAATTAACAAATACTGATTTAAAGGACTTAAAAACAATACAGCATAGGAAGATTTTGGAACATTCTACCAGAGCCTGTACTCTGAAAAGTATAATTTCTTTATAACTTAGTTTTATATGCTTACATTATCCATTCTAGATGCTTACATCAGTCAAGGCGTCAAATACAACACAACATTCGAATAAATAAAGTACTTACCGACTATTATGACTACATTGTTTTCCCTAATAACTTGCATCAATTCTTCTCTTACAGCGAAAGCCGGAAGAAAGCGACGTTGTTCCGATATTGTCATCTTTTTTACGAAATCCGACTTAGATTCAGGTTCTTCTTCTGTAAATATTTAATTGTTTGTGTAAATAAAACAGATATCTAGATGAAGCCCTAAAAATTACCTAGATGATAAATATCGTAGATGTAGTATTTATTATGCACACTGAAAATAGAAGAAAAACACCAAAATAATCTAATGAGTTAGTGCCACAAGTGGTAGCCTTATTGCTAAGAGCGATCTAGTAATTTGGTAGTATGGTAAATATGATATAGCACTATTACAGCCATTAGTTGGCCCTTTAAGGAAAAAAACATTGAGTGTCAAGACAAGTGTCAATGTCAGTCACTGATTGTCTTTATGTCATGTTAGTTAAAAATGAATTTTGAGTGCATTTACCAAACTTTGGTTAATTTTATTACAGCATATTTATTTACAACTACAATTTATATTTACCGTAAATAATAATGACTGATATTGATGAAGTTACGCTTCCAGTGTTCGAATATCTTACAGGCGAAACGGAAAATATTTGCAGGTTATGTTGTAGTGCTACGGAAACGGGAGTCTTTTTCGACGAAAGTAGGGCTTTAGAATGCCAATATTACGAAGATATTGTTACTTTTGAACATATGCTTAATTATGTTGGAGTAAGTTTCATGAATTTAGATTTAATGCAATACTATTACTTACGTAAAATTCATTCTAGTAGGCGATATTTCATCAAAACAAAACATTTTTTTAAATCTTTAAATCCTTGCAATGCAACAGAGCTGATATGATACATTGAGAAGATAGTAGTATCTTGCTAGCAGACACGTATGAAATGTCTGGCACTAAGATATTATCTTTGAATTTTTTTTTGGTTGATATTGTGGAAACTGAAGTCAAGAACGCAAAAAAAGTCAAACAAGAACTCAACACCGGGGCAATACACCTATAATAAGAATGGCCTATGTTCTGTTGTGGGTGATTATAATGACATAAATGCAACAAATAACTTTATGTATGTTTATTCTTTGAAATAATTTGTGTGTTAATAAGCATCTGTTCACAACTAAGCCAACATTTTGATGACTGACACAGAATACAAGGAAACCTTAGATGAAGCTAAAACTTTTAACATTTTTTTACAGGTAACAAAAGAACCTACTCTGCCGCAAATGTTATGTGAAAACTGTGCACACTCAGTAACAAAAGCGTTTCTCTTTCAAAAACTATGCCAGTATTCATACATTAGATGGAATGAAGCTCTAGAAAAGTTAAACAAGTGCTTGGATTTGTCAGACACCCTTGGTCCTGTGGTAAAAACAGCATATATACTAGTTAAAAATGATAATCTGATATTAACAAGTCGAAAAGTACATAAAGAGAAAACCAAAGAAGCTGCATTAGTTAAGATACAAGATTTGCTAAAAGCGAGACAGAATTATAAAAAAGTGAAACGGAAATGTTCTACCATGTGTTCAGAATGTGGACAAACATTTCATTCAATGAATTATTTATCAAAGCATATGGAAAAACATAAAAATAAGAAATATCCATGTACTCTCTGTCCTAAAGTATTTTTAAATCTCACTAACTTGCACACACATAAAGATAGAGTTCACAGACCAAAGACTGTTCAATGCACGAAATGTGCTAAAATGTTTACCACAGAGAAAATGTTAAAATATCATGAAGCATCATACCACACAATGGCTATATGCAAACAATGCTCTATGCAATTTCCATCCAAAAAAGATTTAAGACTGCATATGAGTAAACATGACATAAATCAATGTCCAAGATGTTCTAAAGAGTTCACAAATAAACTTGTATTAAAAACACACATGAAAATATGTGGTGATGACCAGAAAATAAATGTATATTGTGACATTTGCAATAAAGGTTACGTCCGGAAAAACAGCTTACGTTCACATTTAATAACAGACCATGGTTTTGGGTCAACATATACATGCAATTGGTGTAATAAAAAATTCGATGCGATAAGCAAATTGAACATGCATGTAGTTAAGCATACTAGGGAACGTAATTTCCACTGTAAGATATGTGGCGGTCAGTTTGTTACTAAAGCTGCATTGACATACCATACACGGATACATACTGGAGAAAGGCCCTACCCTTGTGACATGTGCAAAGAAAGCTTTCTATCTGCTTCTAGGAGGATGGAGCATAAACGGAGGAAGCACTTTGGGCCGAGACTGCACTGCACAATTTGTTCCAGCAAGTTTGTTTCCAAGTTTGAGCTTAATAAACACATGGCTAGGCACAAAAACCCGCAAAGCAGACTGTTTATAGATGACAATGAAGGGCAGAAAACAACCAGTAGTATTGGAGTTAAAAAGGCTATAGTATTTTTTTAAATAGTTAATTTTAGACAGCAAATTTGTTAGTGTTGTTACTTATATTTTAAAAGAATTATATTGTATATGCCAAAGGTCTATACTTTTTACTAATTAGTCTAAGGATATTCATAACATGCTTTGATAATGCACAAAAAACCACAGTGACGTCAGGTAATAAGTCCTCCAGGACTTATTACCACCACTTTGAATAAAAATACTATAGATTGATCACTATTGGATAAATACTGATAGCAAATACAATTTTGCATGCGTAATTTATGCGATAGAGCCAAGTTTATTAGATTGATAATTTTATCCCAACAAAGTGTGGGGTTTTTGACAATATACTAGCACTATGTAGTGAAAAACAAATGAGTAGCAATCTCACCTTTTTCCAAATGCTCAGCATACTTGTATGCAGCTTTGGTCGGTCCGTCTTCAATCTCTTCAGTCTCTTTCTGAATGCCCATTATGTTACCTGAAATACATATTGATTCAGTAAAAAGTGCTATCTTATGTTTTTTTTTTATGTAAAAAATAATGAGACGAATGTAACACTCTCCTGATGGTAAGAGATAACGTCTGTCCATGACCATTGCAGTGATACACAGAACTCTGAGTAACAAAACAAAGTCCAGGGCATCGCTGCTTTGGTGCTCATTACTTTGGGGACTTTCGATGGTAAGTCACAACAGCCCAGTAATTTCGCAATTAGTAATTAATAATAGTAGTTAATTTAGTAATTTATGTAATACTAGCTGCACCCCACGGTGTTACCCGCTACATGTTTTCAGGATAAAAGTAGCCTATCTGTTAAACCAGGGTGACAGCTACCTCCATACCAAATTACATCAAAATCCATTCAGTAGTTTTTGAGTTAAAGAGTAACAAACATCCATACATCCATCCAAACTTTCACATTTCCAAACTTTTATAATATTAGTGGGATACTATTGTATCTAAAGCCTACTAATTATTTTCTTATATAATAGAATTAACTATAGAAGTGACCCAGTATAAGTCATGTCTAGTTACAATTTTGGTTTTAGTTTGAAAGCAAAAAGTGGAGATGAAATTCAAATTGTTATTCTTTGGGGTGTTTATGGTTTAAACTTTAAAATCATTGAAAGCCAGCTTGTAGTTGAAGATTCACCAATATGTTATAAAAAATGTATCAATTGTCCAATTCTTTTGTCGTCTGGTATCTCAGTGATGATTATAGTAAGAGTTTTTGGAACCAGATGTTTGTTTCTCTAAAATTACATTAAGCTTACTTTTGACAAAAGGTCGTGGGCCTCTTATCATTGTAAAGGTAAGGTAGTCCACCATGCTGGTCAAGTGCAGGTAAGCAGACTTCATATATATCTTCAAAAACTTTTTTTTTCTGTGTTGGAGTCATCGGTAATATGCACATAACTAAGAAAAGATGTGCCATGGGAATCGAACCCAGGACCTTCAGATTGTACGCCAGCTGGTCTCCCAACTAAGCTGCCACTTCAAGAACTTTCTAACCCTATCAATAACTTTTACAATTTAGTCAGAAAATTCTAAGTGCATTACCAATTTTAGTGCCCTCTAGTTTCCAGTGTTTTTTCTGCGCTTTCCGTCTTTCCTTCTGTTCTCTGAACGCTTTTACTAAAGCGGAGCCTTTCCGGGCGTTTATAGCCATATCTGATGTCGGGTCTTTTACCTGAGAACAAAATCAATGTTGTTTAAAACAATTCAAAACGTATCAATTTGTGTTACCACTTCAATAAAATGCTGGTGAAGTACGAGCCAGACTCGCGCAACAAGGAGTGTTTAAAAACCTCGTTTTTTTAGCTTTTTTTATGTAAATGTAATGAGACGAACAATGCGCTCTCCTGATGGTAAGAGATAACGCATGCCCATGACCATTGCAGCAACACACAGAACTTTGAGTTGCAAAACAAAGTCCAGGGCATTGCTGCTTACAGAATATTAAGTTTTTTCAGCTTCAAAGACACTGGGATCTCATTCATTTAAAAATTAGCATTCACCTATTGGACAGCCCCGTTGGCTTATAGGTGGTATATGCTTCAAGAGCTGTAAGGTGTGGGTTCTATTCCCACCCAGGACAAACTAATAGAAAATTCTACACCTCGAAGAAGGATCAAACTATATTCCATACTCAGCAGTATATAACTACTAGCTAAAGCAGTGAGATGTTATTCTTGTATTGTACCGGTATAACAGGTTCCGGCTGCTTAGTGAAGACGATCCTTCCGTCAAGAAAAGGAGGCACGATGTTGTGAACAAGAAGATGTACTCGGTCTAAGCTTTCCTGAAAACAAAAAACAAGGAGATATAATTTAGGAAAGGGTATCAAAATGTCAAAGTGTCGTGTTACTTTTTTTTAATGAAATCAACGCATCGCTTTTCTGATGGTAAGAGAAAAGGCATGTCCATGACCATTGCAGCGGTACCCAAAAACCTTGATTGACAATTAACAAAACACAGTCCAGGGCAGCACAGCTTTTATTAAAAAAAAAAAAAAAAATAAAAAAATCTGATGCTGGCAAATATTATTAGTCAAACGCAAACCGCGTTTGACCACACCCTGTCTGATGTTAAGCAGGATGAAGCACGCTTACCTAGAAAAAACCTGTTTACTCTGGACTTGAAGACACCCAAATTGTACTTCGCGGGAAAAACAGACGCCGGCATAGATTTCCACATCCTTGCTGTGTGTATGAAGAATGTGGAATTGAAGTGTTTAGTCCATACGTGTACGGATGGATCTTTGACCGTGTCATATAATAATCTATTTTTTTTTAATATTTATATCCCGCTCAACACAGCGATCTGTCGGAGACATTTAGCTGTTTCTCTGTCTGAAGTCTTCTGCATATTTTTGTGTTTTACGGCAGTGAGGAGTTGTCCATTGACATCCCTCTCACGAATCTTTGGCAAATCGATTAATAAGGCTCGGAATACTGTTCCTCATATAAGAATATAATAATCTATATTAATATCATATTATTAATATCTTTAACCCCAAAAACCTATGTTGTAATATGATAAATAACTCAAACCGATTTCAATTACAAAAATCTATCTATCTTACCTCATCTAAATCGTTGTTAACATTGATAGAGTGAACAACTCCACTGGTAAGCATTCTGTTTCGCTCCCACAGCTCATTGTCTTTGTCTATCTGCTGCCTCTGAGCGGAAACTTTACGGTTTCGTCGCTTTTCAATCTGTTCCTCTTTACGAGCCACATAATCTTGGCTGGCCCCCGCGAAAGGATTTGATTCGTCAGCTTCACCTGTAATTATATTATAAACATAATATATCCTTTTTTTTCAACTTTGGTGTAGATAAAGAAAATAATTTTATTAATCTATCTTTATAAAAATGTTTTACGGGGTAACACAGAAGCACTGAAACAGACCAGCAGAGTATTAAGAAGTACCCTACGCCATCATGTTATTTTGCACTAGAAGCTCAAGTTCACTTCTGGAATAAAACTTCTTAAAATAAAATTTTCTTCTAATATCTTCACATTTGTCTCTTAGTAGTGAGACTGGCAAAATGCACAAAGTGTGATGCCAATTACAAAGAAAAAAAAAGTCTTTTATGATGTATTGTATTTACCTTCGCCCATATTGTACCACTCCCTGTCTAATTTCCTTTCAGCTTCTTCCCAGTCTGGATCGTCAAGATCTATACCTCGGCGAGAACTAGCGAATCTGAAATATAACAATGATTAAAATCCAATTTGCTCTAAAAATCAGACGTTTTTAAGGCTAGGGTGAATAGATTTCTTTTAGATCCGCGTGCTCCATCAGGCGAGTTGGTGGCCAAATGTAGATATTCAATATAAGAAAAACGTACATAGGATTGTGTCAATAAAGAGTAAAAACTTCTTGGTCCTATGATTGCACTTGACAGACAGGAACTATATGCACACAAATACCATGTATTTGTGTGCATATTACAAAGGAAAATTGTAGGACTATTTAATTCATTTGAAATGGCACAGTAATAGTAACTTTATATTTATTATATATTTATTCCTAACCTCACCAAATTAAGATAATTATGTAGTTACATAGTGATATATCTACATATAGTATTAACTAAGGTTTTTGCCACTGACAATTGGAAGGAAAGTATTGAATGTGAGAATAAACAAAAATATAAGATCTGTGGTCAATACTCACTTATGTGGAGTTGCTCTAGGAGTGAACTCATATGAGCGCCCCTTAAAGTCCTTCAAAGGTTTTCCGCCAACACTTCGTTCAGTCCGCACCCTATCATCCCTTGGTAGAGGAGTAGGGAAGTCCCAGCTTGATTTGCGTACGGTGGAGCGAGGATCGTCGTCATCGTCATCCCAAGCCGTCTTATCCGTTGGCTTTAGGACATTGAAGCTGCAAATGTAGAAATAAGGAATACATTTCAATGAAGAAATGCTTAGAACCTTTACATTGTTACCATTATAAAAAATATTTTCTATCAAAAATTGTTTTTCTTGATCATAACATTGTATCGAACACAGAATACATTAAAATTAATAGTACAAAACTACCATTAAAAAATATATTTTTTGCACTGTTAAACCCCTTTCTTTACAAAAAAATATCTAAGATTCCTGAACAGGGTATAGAAAGTAATCATAAACATTACCTGGGAGTCTTTGGTTCATCTTTAAAACGAGGCTCATAATAACTTCTCCTAGAACTATCTCTGTTACTCCTTTCACTGTCCTTGTCCCTCCTATCACTTTCCCTTTCCCTTCTGTCGCTGCCTCTATCTCTTCTATCCTTATCTCTATCCCTGTCTCTGTCCCTTCTGCGATCATCATATTTTCTGTCCTTGTCTCTATCATATCTATCATAGCGTCTGAAGAATCGGTCATCTTCCTCATCTTTAGAACGGTATTTTTTTTCTTCTTTTGTTGAGTGATGAACTCCTTTTTCTTTAGTTTCTTTTTCTTTTCTGTAATAAGTAAACATGCAAAAATTATAATTAAGGTTATATTGCTAGCAAAAAATGGTTGTATTTACAATTATTGACTTCAATTATTACAAATCTCTTCTGATGCTTTCCACCATCTATACTGTACAATTAATGTAGGTACCTAATAACTGAATATTTTTGTCATGCTGCTGTCTCACTTACAGCTGTTTATTTTAAGTTTAATTCTGTTTAATTTTATACTTTTACCTGCCACAATATATTATTTTATTATCATTACATGATATTACCTTATAATTTCTAAACTAAAGTGGTTTTTGAATACAGATTCCCATAGACATACTATCACGACATTGTATATACATATAGCATGTCTGCCTATTAATTATTCAAACTGATCAACTGATCTTACAAACATGAATATGGTGTGCATCATAAAATATATGAACGAAAAATTTACACCGTCTTACTTGTAGCTTGAAAGTTATAATATGCTACTGATATTAGAAGATATTTTTAGGTTAAGTGTTTTTGTTTATGTCGAGTTCATGACCAACAAACCGTGTTCTTACTTTTGTAGCCGCTCCATCATCCTTTCTCGTGCCTGTTCTGATATCCCACCGGTGTAAGTTGGCGTTTCTTCATTGTGCCTTCTATATTTACGTTCCTTTGAAGTTGAGTCACTCGAAGATTCAGCATCTTCGTTAGCATCGTCTTGAAAGGATATAAGTCGATTTTGCTTACGTTTGGCTGCAGCTAACTTATCTAAACCTAGTAAAGAAGGTTTGGCAAACTGAAACTCTTCAGGTTTATCCTTCTTTTTAATGATTAAGCCTCCTGGAGCTTCGTTAGAAGTTCCTTCCAAACGATGCAAGTTTTCGTCCTCCTCCGACATAATGAACCCGTTTATTGGTTAGACGAAACAAGAAAACTTCTAGTGATAGTTATGTATTATTCAGATTTTCAGTTAATTTACAAACTTTTTATTAATAAAACAATTTGTGAACTTCCAAAACATTACAACTCGTGATAACGAAGTAAACGAACATACGAAACAAAAATATGTCAAAGTCAAACGTTTAAAAGAACAGTGACATTAACTTTGACAGTTGCAAATTTATTTTGATAGATTTTTGTCTTTTTGTTTCGTCGACTATAGCACGTTAATGCATTATGCCAGATCTTGGGGTTAAATTTTTTTTATTCGAAAAAAGGCTCGGATTACGCTCATGAGTGAAAAAAAGTTAATATTATGGTGAAACATGACTTTACGTGTTGCTTGTTTTTTTCCGTGTTGAATTTACTTTATGAACTTTGTATTAAAGTCACAATACTTTACTAGGACATGACTAGACTTTACTATCATTTACTATGACAAACTTAGACTTTATCACTCGATTTAATTCTACTAATGTTCTAAATGTGAATGTTTGTATGTTTAGATGTTTGGATGTTTGTTACTTAATCACTCAAAGACAGCAGAACGGATTTAGATGCAATTTGGCACACATTAGTTTATTACGTGTAGAATACTGTCTATATATCAAAAAAGTGTTTGGTTCTTGTAGGATTATGTAAAAACTAACTATAGAACGTATCTACTTGAATGACGTATCTATCTACCTACTATAGGACGTATCTACTTTTGCATAGATGCGTTTTATAGAATATATAAGAAAAACGCAAAAAATCGGCTGTTTCAAAAATAAAAGTCATAGCTGACTTTTTTGTGGTTTCAGCTCATAGTAAATAGTGTTTATTTTTTATGGGTAGATCAGAATTCTGTATACAACATTTCACTATTATTTATGTACCGCCGCAGAAGCAGGCCATGTAAATCATTCACGGTATTATTTTCAGATGGACAGTAATATTTAATGCTTCTCTACATCCGAGGGCTAATCTCAGCGAATACACGCGGAATACTCTAAATATTGCAAACTTGGCGGGATGGAATAACTAGTTGCGTTGAGAATGAGAATTATTACTTAAAGATGTAAGTAGACAAGACTTGCATGAATAACGAGTATAGACATAATATTTCCAATATAAACATTTAATTAAGTGGGTGATGGGTCGTTTGTAGATAAGTAGAAAGTTGGTACTATATTACGCAGAACAATAACATTAGAGCGCGACTAAAAACAAACAGTTTAAAAATAAGTAGGTATAGGTATTAATTAATTAACGAAGGCCGATGCTCAGCTTGTATCAACGATTAATTGAACATAGAGTTGTTCAATATAGTCACATAATATTTGGAGATCTTGTAGTAAATTTCACAAGCAGAATAGTTATTTTAATAACTGATCTACTATACAAAAAGGAAGAAACTCATTCGTTAAAAGTCCGATAGCCTGTGTCGTTCTTTAAACAACGAACGTTCCTTCACGAACAAATCGAGTTCGAGCATTGACTCGAACGTGTCGACGAGTGAAGATAGTAACTAAGTTAACAATTAAAGTGAAAAAGAAAATGCCTAAATAATCTCGACTTGTATAACTATGAGAGTTTCAATTTAAAAACTATTTTGATCTATAACAATCTTATTTTTTAATTTGAAGTATCAAACAGAAATAGAACAGTTTGTGAGCGTCTGTTCGGGAAATAAGACGCGACGTGTGCCAGACGTTTAAAAAAAATCGAAGTTTTTACGCGCTCTTTTTATTTTTTTCTTACGAATGAACAACAACAATTTTTGATAATTTTATTTTATTGTGCAATCGAGTATTAAATCTAAATATTTTTAGGTAGTTTGTTGACCAAAACAATGTTTTTGGTCTTTGTCAAAGTAAAATATCTTTGATGATAAAAAATTTGATTGGATGACTTTTGTGTGTGTTTTTGTAAGTGAATTGAAATTACAGTTGAGGTCATGGCTGATATTGAAATCAACCATGAAAAGGAAAACAAGGAAATCGAAGGTATGTTGACAGAAAGGTCACAACTGATAGACTTTTGAATACTTATTGATTATTATTCATTTATTCATTAAAACACTTACTAGTTACCTACTATTTGAGCAGTTTGTTCTTACATTCAAGTAGGTAATTTTATTAATCGGTCCGATGTCACCACAATATTCTAGACTTTTCTATTAGCTAAATGGAGAGCTAAAAATCTGTTAAATAAATTATTATTAGTCTTTTAAGGGGAAAAGAGTAAGAATTGCTCACTTATTTATAGTTAGGTACTATAAAAAATCAGATGAAATAAAATAGGTATAGACCAAGTACCTATAGACTGAATTTATGTAAGCCCTTCTTTGCCAACTATCACTGAGTCGTAAAAAAATAAGATAGAGAGCAATTTTTACGCACGCTAAGTAATTTTTTTTTACTGATTTTTTGTATTTTTTCTATGCGATTATTTTGTATTTGTTCTGTTTTGTTGAAGTTTTGGCGGGAACACGGAAAAATGTATGTAGCTCCATCCATTGTAATTTTTTTTTCCAAAACTGGTGTTCTTTGTATGTTCGTAATACTGAAGAAATGGTGGTTTCATTTTATAAAGTGCTGAATTACTAGCGCGAGTGTGAGAAAGTGATATAATGCTCTCAAAACTCTTATCGAAGGTTGGTAGTAGAGGCGTTTCAATTTTAGTCAGGCACGACTGGACTCGACCATGACGACCATGACTTACACTTTGTGACTTACCTAGACTTATATAGACCATGATTTTACACTTTATTGAGTAGGTACACTAAAAATCATAATTGTAGAACATTTCAGAAAGCGACCTCTTCCGAGTAACTACAGAATGGAACAAACAACAATTTTATTACATGAAGACGTGAGATGTGAGATCAGATATTTATATTATCACGTTTTAAATTGCAATTATACACTGAGACTAGTTTGATTATAATAAATTGCTGTTTTTTTTATTACATAGGCTTGCGTTTAACCGCCAACTCGCTTGATGTTTAAAAGCACAAAACATGCCGAAAATAAAATATCTACCTCAAGTGCTTTGAACATTGTTGGCATTTTAAAATATTTTTTTTTGGAAATTTATGTAACTTTTTGAAACGAAAATAATCACTTCAAATCATATCGATATAATATATCTATAGGTACTTACTTAGAAGACAGTTCATTCTGTACTTGATTTGAAAGCTTTTAAATCTATCAATAGAGATCTACCGTTCTTGGCACGACTCGTATGAAGTTATGAGATCAGTTGCCGTTGATCGATTTATATCAAAAGATTTCCGATGTCCGATGCATTTCCGGTATTGATACAAATAAATCCAGATGGCAAATTTCATTCGAAGATTTTCCCCCTAGGGTCGTTTAGCGTTTACTTTACAATAATACATTATTATTTATGATAAAATTCTGTAGGTGTATTATCCCTTGCCTGTTATAGTTTAACTCGTGAGTGGTAGGGATGATACGAATTTTATTCTAACTTCCAATCGATTAGTTCAAGACGCTCTTACAGTTTATGAAAGAAATCATATGCTTTAATTGAAATTATACAAAATAAGAGCAAGACCTTTTATATCTATACTATTAAATCTGGGGTTTTCAGGACTGGTGATTTCTCACACTGTTTTTTTAATAATAAATAAATATTGTAGGCCATTACACACAGTGCTATCTAATCCCAAACTAAACAAAGCTTGTACTATGGAAGTCAGATAACTGATTAGTTAAAAAAAAAACTTACTAAATCTAATACCGTGTGCAAGACACAAGTGTGCAAGAATACGAATAAGTCTGCGTTTACCACCGATTCGCCTTATGAATGAATATAATTTTTTTTTTAAGTCCAACCATGTTATCACATAAGTGACAGTAATGTCTTCGCTTATAGTAAAGTTTCTTTAAACCTAAACCTATCTAAGTAGCTCGGTTCTTTCATAAAATAACTTCAGACTGCTACGCCCACGCGTAGGTCTGTTTTAGTGTAAATAATTCATCTTGCCCATATTAGGTACCTTGTAAGTACATAATTAATTACCTGCCTAAGCATATAATATGTAGTTACCTAACTACTGTGTACCTGTCTGTATTTGTATGTGTATTTTGCAATCAGTGGCAGCGAATTCATACAGATTTCTCTATTAAAATTATCAGATGGACTAGGACATAAATTACGCACTAAAAGTGTATGGTGCACGACATAAATCGCATAAATAAACAATCGCAAAATATTGATATAAGATAAAATTGTGTTGGTTTATTAATTGAAGTAAATATCTGTTAAAATTAACAACAAAAACTAATTATGATTAATGTATTAATGTGGCTATTTTAATTTTGTACTTTAGGAATTTTCAAATTTACAAAGTTATTTATCTTCACTTTTATGGAATTGACGACGGAACTTTTCAGATGTCTACAATTTATTCATGAAAGAGATTAATACTCCGTATATTTCTTATAGTTGTATTAATTTGCATTTGTGCTGCACAAACATCTACGTATGTTTACAAAAATGAAAAAAATTTGGTGTAATTTCGATAAAATTTTTGTGGGACCACATCTGAAGACACATCTACCACACAAAAAAGAAGCATCAAAATCGATTCATATTTAGTGGAATGATCGCGTAACATACAGTCATATTGAGAACGCCCTCCTTTTTTAAGTCGGTTAAAAATAGCTTTTATTTACCTATCAGCTCAAATAAAACCTGGTGGGTTCTATTTACTTTTTTTCGGATAGTATAGGATTCGTTTGCTATTATTTCGAGAAACATTTCTAAGAGTTGTATTTCGCCCACATTTTGTGCATAAAAGTTCACAGACAAGAGGTCATTGACGTTGTTTACTAAAATGCGAAAATTAAATTCGATAAATTGCATTTTCTTGTCGAAGACGGTGAAAATAACGAAGTGTTTCGTGACAAATTACTATCAAAACAAGACATTTTATAAGATGGGAGATGATTGTTTGGAATATTTTTCTAATTTATAAATTACTAGCTGCGTCCCGCGGTGTTACCCGCTACATGTTTTCGAGATAATAAGTAAACTATGTGTTAATCCAGAGTCTCAGATACCTCCATACAAAATTTTATCTAAATCAGTTCAGTAGTTTATACGTGAAAGAGTAACAAACATCCATCCATCCATCTATCCAAACTTTCACATTTATAATATTAGTGGGATTACTTTTAACCGCGGCTTCCCTCTCGTGGACCATTCTAAAGGGTCATTTTAGGACAAGCAGTCTTGACACCTAGGAATGGAACTGGTTCTAAAGTAAAGCAGCCAGAACACAACTGGGGTTTCAACTTGAAGATGGTAGCTAGCCAGCCGAGTGTTTTAAAGTACTCTACCATCACGCTATGGTTTCCTCACGATGTTTTCGTTCCCCAGCAGCTGCTGTGTTGCTGCTTCGAACCCCAACAATGTGCTTGCACATTATATGTTTAACTAGCGACCCGCCCCGGCTTCGCACGGGTGCAAAATTCGAAAAAAAGTAGTCGCGTTTTCAAGGTGTACAATACTTAGTACATTATTTTTATAAATCCTGTAAGGTTAAGCCTGCGTACGCAATGTAAGCGGCAAGAAATGTAAGAATTTACGACACCACATTAGAAACCCTGAAAATAACAGTATTTCTCCATTATTTAATAGATGTTATTATACATAAAAACCTTCCTCTTGAATCACTCTACCTATTACAAAAAACCGCATCAAAATCCGTTGCGTAATTTTAAAGATTTAAGCATACAGACAAACAAACAGACAAAAATAGCGACTTTGTTTTATACTATGTAGTAATGACTAATCTATGCTTCTAGTAAATGTTCTTCGAGACGTGTGCCACAAACAGCAAGCATCTAAGAATGAACAATAGATTTTCATTCAGCATTTTAGTTGTGAAAATGTAGCAAACAGACAGAAAGGAAAAGCGCCTGAGGTAGTTTCGTTTTTAAAATATTTGTTAGGATTAAAAGAAATTTTCTCTATAAGACATATCGCAGGTATCATTTATAGAAATGCTATTCTGCTGGTGGATTTCGTTATTTGTAATGATATAAATAAATAACAAAAGAAATACCGAGTACCTAGTGAGATCTAAATAGAGGAGAAAAAAGATCAAATACCTACCACGCCCACTTAAGTTTATTTTCAGTCAAACAAACAAATAAAACAATCGTCCAAACAACTTTTACTTATACCATAAGTGAGATATTACATTATTTATTTATTCAAAAAGTCCGCCAACCCAGTGTACATCAATACATTAAAAATGTCAAATGTCAAGATAAGTGTCAGCAGTTATAGGCGAAGACCTTGTAAATAATATGATTTGTGCATAATATAAAAAACGTTGAGCGTCAATTATCTTTAATTATTACGTTGCCTGAAAAATAAGTTGATATTCAAACCGCTTGCCTATGTAGTCGACACAAACAAGGTAGGTAGTTACTTACTGTTCCAACATCAATCGAATTCCGAGGCAATTTACTAAATTCGACTGGAAGTAGAGATACTTGCCTACAATTTGGTCTGCATTAAACACAGAAAGACGTGCCTAGTTAGGGCATGGGCACATGATGTAGCGCGGCGCGGTGCGGCTCAGCGAGCAGAGGTAAAGTTATCGCATTTATTTTGTAGCGACGATAGCTCAGTGGTTATCGCGGTCGGTTGACATTCCAAAGGGCGTGGCTTCAAACTCCAAAAATTACCTTGAAAAATCGAGGTAGTAGGATATTTTCTAGTAGGTACTAAGTATTTGTATATTGTATATCAGTTAACAATTTTACAAATTTGTAATTTTGTTTATGTTTTTGAAATAGGTATCTTCAAATACATCAAAATTTTAATTTAGGCACCGTTAACAAAACGTAAGTACCTATGTAGACTTTTTTGAAATTTTAGAAGACATCCTAAATTTTCTTTAAAACAATAAATATTTCTTATATTGTACAGAAGTTGATACCAAGATATTGTTAAGATATTGAGATATTTTTATTAATGTGGCCGAAACTATAGTAGGAGTAACGACCGACATATAAATAAAACAAACATGACATTACTGTTCCAAGCTTTTGTAATTATTAACCAAATTTTGAAATAATATACTGTGCGTATTATTTGAAAACTAATGACCTCCAGCGGCCTTTCCTGCCACAGAAGAGAAGTAATTCATTTATATAAAAAAAACCTATCTGAATCTTTTTTATTACTTAGGTGGTTGAGATGTCGACCAGTCATTCTTTAGTCACATTAACGCTGCGCCGCAGTCACACTTCGTGTGACTCAATCCTACCGAATACTATGTCAACATGTACTATGCTTTGATGTTAGACGCGTGTTTACGAATACCTAGCATCAAAGATTTTGGTAAACTCAGGTGGCGGCGAGCAGGCTGTGAAAGGATTTAGATGGAATTAAGTTCCAATTTGGCATAACGACGTTTGGAGATACTAGCGTTGACTCGTCGACCTTCACTTTAAAGGACTTTGTATTTACGAATCTTTCATGTTTGCGTTCAAAGTTATGTTTTCAGATCCCTCAAACTAGAAGATCATTGAAATGTTTTACGTGAATCTCGGGTATAAATAATAATAATCAACCGTAAAAGTATCAACCGTAGGTACTAAGTGTTCATTGAGATTGACGGTTGACCTTGCATTATGCTATTGTATGGCTGAGCGGCAGTCTTCGCGCTCTATCTCATAAATGTTTAATCCCATGAATAAAATTTTTCTACAATTTTGTCGAGGATATGGTGATCTATAACTTTTGGATATATGTAAATGTCATGTAACGTATAGGAAGCGAGATACCGTTCTCGTGACATTTGACCTTAACATAAGACGCGGACAGGAGATGTTAGGAGACTTTTGACCTAGGTAATATTTTAAATGTCAAAACAAATGTTATGTACACATTATTAAGTTTTTTGCCTTTCATTCCGAGGTTAGCCCCCTTGTTGAGACTGAGCGGACTAAAGCCCAGTAAATAATATACTGCCCTATTCATAAATGGTGGTAGCTCCGATTTCTGAGATGTAGGGAATGAGTTCGATTCCTGCCCTTGAGCCCATAGATGTTTGTTTGGTGTATGTTCTGTATATTATGTAGTATGTATTTAAGTATCAGTTATCTAGTGGCCATAGTAACATGCTTTGCTTTGTTTGGGGCCAGATGTTAAGTCTAAAAATAATTTGAATGCTAAATGTGTAAAAGTATATGATCATACTTACGAAATAAGTAATTAATATTACGTAGTAATAATTTAATGTATTTTTTTTCTATGCCTTTCACGTTTAATTAATTTTAAACAAATTCTCTGCGAATTTTTTTCGAAAATTTGTTCAAATAGATAGTTCTATATTTCTCAACATAAAAATACGTACAGAAAACCCATAAAACCCACTCTTCAGTGAATTATATTTCCGCTTCTATAATAATCTTTCTATAAATACATACTTACACAATAATATAAGTATTATACTCTTCAGTGACAATGGGCATTCAGCCAAAAATAAATTAATTCAGCAGTTTTTTGCCTTCATCAAAATAAAAAATATGAAACAAACTTTATAGCACTTTAGAATTCTAAAACTGAAGTGGTCTCATTTCTTGTGACAACTAATATGTTTAAAATTAATTAGTACTAAGTATGACGCTATTAGTAGATATGCCAAAAGAAGTAAATCATACGAATGCGTATTTTGATTGCTTTACTCATGTCTGTGGCCAGATGTTGAGACATTAATTTCTGCATTCCACGTAAAATTTAGTTGTGACACGGATAACTATGGTCTATACATATATATTGACAGTATATATTGACAGTATTTTTATATTGACAATATTTTTTGTATTGACATGTTTGGATATTGACATACCTTATTTTGACATGTAATCAGTGTTTTAAAACCCATTTAATGACATCTTTAAAATTTTGAAGTGACTTGTAACATTGGTGTTATCAATAAAGTATTTGTATTTGTATTTGTATTTGTATTTGTATTTGTATTTGTATTTGTATTTGTATTTGTATTTGTATTTGTATTTGTATTTGTATTTGTATTTGTATTTGTATTTGTATTTGTATTTGTATTTGTATTTGTATTTGTATTTGTATTTGTATTTGTATTTGTATTTGTATTTGTATTTGTATTTGTATTTGTATTTGTATTTGTATTTGTATTTGTATTTGTATTTGTATTTGTATTTGTATTTGTATTTGTATTTGTATTTGTATTTGTATTTGTATTTGTATTTGTATTTGTATTTGTATTTGTATTTGTATTTGTATTTGTATTTGTATTTGTATTTGTATTTGTATTTGTATTTGTATTTGTATTTGTATTTGTATTTGTATTTGTATTTGTATTTGTATTTGTATTTGTATTTGTATTTGTATTTGTATTTGTATTTGTATTTGTATTTGTATTTGTATTTGTATTTGTATTTGTATTTGTATTTGTATTTGTATTTGTATTTGTATTTGTATTTGTATTTGTATTTGTATTTGTATTTGTATTTGTATTTGCATTTGCATTTGCATTTGCATTTGCATTTGTATTTGTATTTGTATTTGTATTTGTATTTGTATTTGTATTTGTATTTGTATTTGTATTTGTATTTGTATTTGTATTTGTATTTGTATTTGTATTTGTATTTGTATTTGTATTTGTATTTGTATTTGTATTTGTATTTGTATTTGTATTTGTATACAACATACTAAATCGTGTATAGCATATTATGTCTACAAGCTTCCTAGCTAATCACAACTCGACATCAACTTATCTACACTAATATTATAAAGAAGAACGATTTGTATTTTTGTATGTTTGTAATAAATAAACTCAAAATAAAAAAACTACTGAACTGATTTCAAAACTTCTTTCACCGTTGGGATGATCCCTATCCCCGGGTGACATAGGATACTTTTTATCCCTGTATTCCCATGGGAACGGGAACTACGCAGGTGAAACCGCGAGGAGTCTGCTTGTACTGGATAAGAAACAACTTTAGCTGTACATGACTTTAAAAATTCACACAATGTAAAAATTTATCAACTCACAATTCACGATTTATCCATAGACTATTTTTTTAAATTGTAATTCACCAATTTTTGGATAAAACACAACATTTGTTTATAGATTATATAAACACTCGAAAATACACAAGTTTAGGAAAAATAATTCTACCGTGCTCGCGCTAAAGATCTCATTATTTCTCTCGTTGATTACATTTTACTAAAATTATAGAAGTCTAAAAGCTATTTGTTATGGCTTTACAAAGCAATTTAACAATGGATATAAATTGGTATCCGTGGACAAAAGTAAGTAAGTAGTGGCGTCTTTACTATAAGCTTCGATGAAGTTTTGGAACACGAAAAGTCATGTTTCACCACACTGTATCACTTTCCCACACTCGCGCTTGTAATTTGCACTTTATGAATAAAACACCATTATTTTTGTACATAAACACTCGAAGAAACACTAGTTTTGGAAAAAAAATACAATGGAGCGACACGACTCTTTCCGCGTTCCCACCAAAACTCAAGTCATATTATACGCTCACGATGGCATACACTTCCGACTTCGATCAACTCTGACAAGGACTTCACCAAAGCAACTTAGTGAGTGATATAACTCCCTTCAATCTAACCAAAACCCCTTGTATCTAACTAACATCACTTTTGTCCATAAATTGCTTCATTGCCGCAACAACATATTTTCATGACGAAGTAAACTGCTTTTAATGACCGCTGACCAGATGGTATCAATAACCAAAAGACATCTATTTTGATACTGAACACGTTATGCCGTTACGATTTTTACAACATCTCAATATAAACGTCCCTGAGGAGATTTCATTCGAAAGAAATAGAAATTAATAAGATGCTATCGAAACTAATAACGTTCGTTCCGTTGACGGATTAATACCGTGTGAGATGGAATCATCACGTCATTCATAGGGCTATATAAGCTTGGGGCGTACTAACCTGAAAGGGGGCTATGTACTCTTTATTATGGAAAACTTTTGTAGCCCCAATTATAAAAATACCAAAAAACTTTTTTTTTTTTTAATGTAAAAAGTCATGAGACGAACGAGACGCTCTCCTGATGGTAAGAGATAACGCCTGTCCATGATCATCGCAGCGATACACAGAACTTTGAGTAACAAAACAATGTCCAGGGCATCACTGCTTTGACGTTCATTACTTTGAGACTTTAGATGGTTAGTCTCAACAGCCCAGTAATTTCGCTAGCTGCAGTACCCTTCGAACCGGAACACAGTAATGTTTACACACTACTGCTTAGCGGCAGAATACCTGGTACTGCGGCGGTACCTACCTAGACGACCTCCTGCTAAGGAGATCTACCACCAAGTCAAGACAAAGTCTTCTTATTTGAAATTTTAAACATATTTTTTCACATTGAATACATAATTATATTTATCACCGGGATTTAAATACCGTGAAATTAGTTTTGTGAATTGTTCATGCAATCAAGGTTCAACATACTTTTTTCTATGCAATAGCTGATATTTTTTCACGATATTGAGATACATTTTCATAATAATGAGTCTCGAGATGTATTTTACAATTCGCACTAAAATAATAATTATTGAAGAGAAAAAATTCAATAAATAAATTTTGTGTTAAAGGCTTCTTTATACATAGCAATAAAGAATACATTATCTCAGGAACAATTCGCAAAAAAATCATATCAATTGGGCTACAGCTAGTAAGTAAATAAAAAACCTAATTTGTGCAGCACGTAATTTGTTTTATTTTTCAAAACATTATTAAAAAGTACGTTATACATTGCATGTACTTCAAACCAACTAGAAATACCTAGTATAGTAACCAACATAGAATGCACTCGTACTTAGCTATTTACAGCTATTTGCCTTTGTAGTCTGACAAACAGTTTGTAAAAGCGACAAGCCGTCGAGCGTCGATGGGAACATCCTGCTGGTATATTAGATAGTTGGGAGTGCAATAAATCGCAGATCTCATGAAAGATTTCCGCAACGTTTGTCGAAACGCGACCTTAGAGACACTTGCTACGTTAGAAATAGTTCACTTCAATCTAGTTTTATTGGAGTACAGATTTTTAACAACAATGATCTAGTTAGTGACTTATATAAATATGAACAGTATTTATTATACGAGTATATTCTGTGACAATATTTAATTTTATTCTTCGAAAATTCATCACACAAATATTGTAAAACCGAATGCGATTAAATTAATTAATTTTAATTTGATTCGTTAATTATTTTTTTTTAATGTTTAACAGGCTAGGTGTTTGACCACAGCTCACCTGATGTTAAGTGACGGTGTGGTCGAAGATGGTAAAGCACACCAGGCCTGGAATGGAACTGGCTCTTAAGTGAGGCCACTTCCACACCACTTGGCAAACAGATAGCCAATATCATAGATAAGAATTAATTTTGCTTAAATTTAGTTAGGTCATTTGATTGCTGGCGCTAAAATGTATGTTTTTTTTTACCGTTGTCGGTTTTTTTTAATTTTCGGCTTGTTATTGTTTTAGTCCAACAAAGGCTTGATCAGAGCCATATATTTAAAATCCAAAATTTATAAAAACTCATCAAAAAAGAAATTGAAATGTCATCGATCCGTGTTCTATCAGTTTGGCAACTCTTGACATAATCAAGAGCAAATTGCTCAGATTAAAAACTACGCAAATTGTGATCGTGAAACCGTACGACATTTTTCCGAAACAGACTGGCGTGTGTTACTAGAATAACAAAGTTTGTCGGTGACATCTGGCAGGAAGCCAGCTGCGGATGCTCTCATTTATGACATCGATGCGAAAGAAACAGTTGTTGGAGCTGGAAGAGTAGTATAATATGGTACAAAGTCAAATATGGGTCTTGTCGACCACATCAACTTTAAAAAGAGCGGGAGTATTAGGTACTTTAAAAGTCAAAATAAAATAATTTTTTTTTTTATTTAAATGGCTTATTTTTACTATAATTGATTTTAGAACACTGCTTGGCTGAGGGGACGCATTTAGTTATTGGGGAGAAAGGATGTCAGTGAAAGATGATTGTTACTCTCTTTTTTTATGTGAAAAAGTGGCAATCAAGCGACGCGACGGGGCACCTGATGGTAAGTGGTCACCGCCGCCTATGGACACCTGCAATACCCGGGGCATTGCCAGTGCGTTGCCTACCTTTAAGGACTTTATTCACCCTTCGTTTGAAGCTCTGTAAATTAAAACTCGGTGGAAAAACCGAAGGTGGTAAGCCATTCCACATAAGACAGGTGCGCGGAAGAAATAGTCTTAAAACCAATAGTTTTTTTTTAACTTTTTTTTACGTGTGTTCGTTTATACTCCACTAATCCCACTAATATTTTAAATGTGAAAGTTTGGATAGATGGATGGATGTTTATTACTCTATCAAGCAAAAACTACTGAACGGATTTGGGTGAAATTTGGTATGAAGGTAGCTGAGACCCTGGATTAACACAGGCTACTTTGTATCCCGTAAGCATGTAGGTAACACCGCGGGGCGCAGCTAGTAAATAATAAATTGTTAGTAAGCGAGTCTCAAAAACTTTTTTAGTCAGTACCTACAATTTTTTTTTTACTGTAGCTGTAAAATAAGCAAGATACGTCATGAAAACTTTCTTCTTGTAGGATGAGCTTGTAGCTTGTTATATTGTAGTCTGTTCGACGGAGAAAATAACAAGCAAGATTGAACAAAACCTGTTTTGTATTTTTAAAACTTTTCAAAATACAATACATTTTCAATTTCTAGAAAAATGACGACAATAATTATGAAGAGATTTTGGACAAATAGTATACGAATAAATGCAGCGCTTACTATTATCCAAAGAATTAACTCGCTTAGACAAAGTAAAAAAGTATAATTAGTTAATAAAAAAAACAACGTTCAAGTTCGAACCGGTGACACCTGGCAGTTCGCCAAGCGTGGATGTTCTCCATTAATAGCATTTTATGATATAGATGGTGAAAGAAACTGCTGGTAAAAACATGGATTGGTCATCTGGTGAGGCGCAGCGATAGAATTGGATTGGATAAAATTAAATGAACTACAGAATTACTACTAAATGATTTAACTACACCTGTTATTGTATCACGTTTTAATGGATTTCCCAAGCACAGTTTTTTGTTCGTTTGCGCCTTACAAAAGTTGTTCCAATGTTTTTTTTTAATATGTAAAAAGTAATGAGACGCACGAGACGCTTTCTTAATGGTAAGAGATAACGCCTGTCCATGACTATTGCAGCGATACACAGAACTTTGAGTAACAAAACAAAGTCCGGGGCATCGCTGCTTTGGCGCTCATTATTTTGAGCCTTTCGATGGTTAGTCTCAACAGCCCAGTAATTTCGCTAGCTGTAGTACCTTTCAAACCGGAACACAGTAATGTTACACACTACTGCTTTGCGGCAGAATATCTGGTACTGCGGTGGTCTACCTAGACGACTTCCTGCTAAGGAAATCTACCACCAAGACAACTTGGACAAAGACATAACCTTGAGAAATAAACCCCACCCAGGTTACAGTTGGATTTCATTATACAAACAAATTACTCTATGAAATATTACAAACGGCTCAAGATAACAAACAAGATGAAATATTAGTTTCCAGATACAAAAATTAAAAATAAAGTCTGTGTCAAGATGAAACTACGGGATATTTCTAATTGTAATCCCTCTGGCTCTAATACGCTATGATTAAT
This sequence comes from Biston betularia, assembly GCA_905404145.2. Taxonomy (NCBI): domain Eukaryota; kingdom Metazoa; phylum Arthropoda; class Insecta; order Lepidoptera; family Geometridae; genus Biston; species Biston betularia. Next base: position 1,695,680 of record FR989873.1, on the reverse strand, counting down.
TCTCGGTGTTTTCTAAAAAAATAGAGAATTCTTAATAATCGTAGGTGCAAAATATTTTCTGAACTATGAAAATAATTATGTTACCCTGGAGTATTATCTTCAAATTTTGACGAAGGACTTAAATAAATAAGTAAAATATGAAAATCATTTTAATTAGTCTGTACTCAGTAACTGTGCAGTATTTCCATTAGAACTTGATAATATTTATAATATCGCAACTTTTTATAATAATAATTGGACTACACCTACGTACCTTCCCGCATACTTACTTACTGGATGTAACCTACTTACTGATAATATTGCTACTTCAAACTTTATCCAAAAACGACAGTAAATTGCTTGCTAATTTTGTTTTAGGACTGTGGTGGCAACACTTCCATACGTCTTACGTCATTTCCCGTCTTTGCTTTCCGACTGCTATGAAAGTTTATCTAAAGAGTTTACTAACATAAAACTTCAGCTTTTTTTTTTTTAATGTTTAACAGGCCAGGTGTTTTGACCACAGCTCACCTGATGTTAAGTGAAGGCGTGGTCGAAGATGGTAAAGCACACCTAGTCTGGAATGGAACTGGCTCACAAGTGAGGCTGCCGGAACACACCGTTAGATGCTTGGCGGCAGATTTTCAACTTGAGGGTGGTAGCTAGCCAGCCGAGTACTAGAAAGTACCCTACCACCATGCTATGGTTTCCTCACGATGTTTTCCTTCACCGGCAGCTCAAGCTCATTGTTGGGGTTTGAACCCACGCCCTTCGGCATGCTAACCTACCGCGCTAACCACTGAGCTATCATCAAAAATCAGCTGTAAAGTTTTGATGTCGGTAGATGACTACAGGTTTCTTAATAAACAGAAGCGATGTATATGCTAATCTCACCAACGTATGCCCCGCGGTTCTATCTACCTACTTTATTTAAACTGTAGAAAACAGAGAAGATATAGAATGAGAAACACAAAATCAACTCTACTAAGAACTTAAAATGTAATAGCCCAACTTTCCTATCTCCCTACGGTTCACTTTAGGTACAAGAGCTGTAAAGTTTTAAAGACCTCCGATATAAGAGCCCAGGGCATGAGTTATTATGCAAAGTACACTTGGAACTTCAAGAGTTGTGTTATGAGTTGCTCAGCTGCCCGTAAAGCGGTCAACGGGATTCAGAATTCAAATAAAAGTGAAGCTGCTTTCTAGTACAAATCTAGGACTAAGAGCCATTGAATGCAGATTGGAGAGCATGTTCTATAGAAATATTTTATGCTTTTGTTATATATGTTTTATAAAATTATAAATTGACTTGCGTTTGATCGCCATCACATCTGATGTAAAGTGCTGATGCGGTCTAGGATGCGGGTATTTTTTTTATATTTTTAACGTAAAAAGTAATGAGACGAACGGCACGCTCTCCTGATGGAAAGAGATAACGCCTGTCCATGAGCATTGCAGCACTTGCATACACAGAACTTTGAGTAACAAAACAAAGTCCAGGGCATCACCGCTTTGGCGCTCATTACTTGGATATTTTGTAATCTCAACAATCCCAGTAATTTCGCTAGCTGCAGTACCCTTCAAACCGTAACACAGTAATGTTTACACACTACTGCTTAGCGGCAGAATATCTGGTAATGCGGTGGTACCTACTTAGACGACTTCCTGGTAAGGAGATCTACCACCAAGTAATTTATGCGGGGTGCGGCTTAAGTATTCAATTTAAAAAATTTGGTCGTCACGTGACTTTAGGCAGATATGAAACATTTAAATAGTACGCAGCTCACATAGAGAAACAACGAAGTGTATACGCACGCGCACACACTCGACGGAATCAAGAGTTGTGGCGTAGAGCGTGCATGACAGCTTAAGAGAGCGTCATGCCGTCTGCTGTCACGGCATATATAATTTTACTGCCAAAGCGCGTCAATTGATGTATCACATTATTAGTACGTGAACCCATGACCAAATGTGTAGAGATGCAATTTTTTCATGATTTCAGAGTTAACCCATACTAAAAGTTATAATAGTGAGTACAATAGCCCCCTTTCAGCCTAATACACCATCCTGTGTATGAGTGATTTGCGATACTTAAGCAATTTTGCGGTCAGAAGGGGTCAATAGCTGCTGTTTGCCTGTTATAGGGCGCCCTTAGGGCACGCTCATCATAGGCCAGAACAAACAACCAAGTTTGTTTGAAACTTCTTTACAAGTTTCTACATCAGGTGGCCATGGCCTCAAAAATGTTCTCATTTAAACTTTATCTTGTTTATTCTATAATTATTGCTGAGAGAGCAAGACAACTTTCGAAGTGACTTTGTTATGTATTTTTTATGCTATGACCTGACTCGGATTTGCAAATACACTAATACCTACTATAAATGCAAAAGTGTTACTATGTTTGTTAGCTCTTCACGCTGAAACTAACTAAACGGTTATGGTTTGAAGATAGCTAATACAAAGTTAATATTTCACTGTCACAGCGTGGAATCTCACTTTTTTTACCTGACTTCGTGCATTCTATGACACCAACGACTAAATTTACGTAGTACGAGTATATTTATCACAACGTAAGTACCAAAAATGTGTTATTTTTTTTTAAATTTATGGCATTGCATTTTTTTAGTTCTGCTAGAACTAAAGTAAATAAACCGGCCAAGTGCGAGTGGGACTCGCGCACGAAGGGTTCCGTACCATAATCTATATAAACGGCAAAAAAAAAACACGTTTGTTGTATGGGAGCCCCCTTAAATATTTATTTTATTTCATTTTTAGTATTTGTTGTTATAGCGGCAATAGAAATACATCATCTGTGAAAATTTAAATTGTCTAGCTATCACCGTTCTTGAGATACAGCCTGGTGACAGACGGACGTACGGACGACAGCGAAGTCTCAGTAATAGGGTCCCGTTTTTACCCTTTGGGTACGGAACCCTAAAAAGTACAATATACTCGTACCTAGATACTTATTTAATCATACCAGTTCAGTACAGTGAAGTGAATTTTTCCACTGAAAAGTCAAACAATTTCATTTCTGTGAAACGGCATCCAATTTGAAAATCGATTCGTCTACAAATAATGCAAATTGGATGGCAGTCTGTATGATCCCGTATTGTCTACACGGGGCGAGGTGGTGAGACCTATAGATAAGTGGTAGCAATTGACTCTCACTGGTCACAGAGTAATATGCAATAATTGACGCACTCGCGAGTAAAACTGTACATAAATTGATAGGTTAGGAACATATTTAAAGTAGTACAGATATGAAGTTGCGTAGGCTTTTGATGTAGTTTTTTGTAGTGAAGATAGCTTAGTGGTTAGTTTGAGTTGCTGGCGAAGGAAAACATCGTGAGGAAACCATAGTATGGTTATAGGGTACTTTCTAGTACTCGGCTAGCTGTCACCCTCAAGTTGAAAACCTGTCGCCAAGCACCTAACGAACCCAACCATTATTTAACAAGGTATCTAATAACACACGAAAATACATTTTCAACAGCAACAATATGTTACATTTTAACAATTGCTCACTTAAAGTAATTGTATTCCAGTTGTGGAATACTAAATTATTAATTATTTTCGTACAACAAGTACACTTTTATAAACGACCCCCAAAATATTAGCAGATAATTTAGTATTTAGTTAGTGCGAGTCATTCAGTCAGATCACGTATTTTACAGTCTTCCCCCCCGAGCAGATATTGCTTGGCAAAATGTACCTACGACAAAGCTTTTTTTATACTTGCAAGTTATTACTATTATACGAGCGAGACACTCTCCTGATTATAAGAGAGCACATGCCCAATGTCCATGACCATTACAGCGACATACAGTATTTTCAGTAACAAAGTCCGGGGATACTTTTGCGCTCTTTATTTTGCGACTATCGATGGACTTAAATTACAAAAGTCATAAAAGGTCTCTAGCAGTCAAGATCTTAGCTTGCTTCTGAAGCACACGATGGGAGGTGCGTCCTGAATGGAAGCGGGTACGCGGTTGTAGATCGCGGGCCCCAGAATGTATACTGATATTTACGACTTACTACAAGCCGATGCGACTGCGGTAGGTACTAGTTGGTCTCCTTTTTACCACTTTATTACTTGGCCTTTAATACCACTTAGTATGCCCGGCATTATGCTGAAATGATCCCTTATTTTGTAACTGCCCCTGATTTGTCTTTGTGATTTGTTTTTCTTATGGTACAAAATTAAAAAAAAACTTATCTTTTTTTGATAATTATATAAATAAATAGGCAATAATCCCACTAATATTATGTTTGTTACTCTTTCACGCAAAAACTACCTTACGGCTTGAGCTGCCGGTGAAGGAAAACATCGTGAGGAAACCATAGCATGATGGTAGGGAACTTTAGTACTCGGCTGGCTAGCTACCACCCTCAAGTTGAAAATCTGCCGCCAAGCACCTAACGGTGTGTTCCGGCAGCCTCACTTGAGAGCCAGTTCAATTCCAGGCTAGGTGTGATTTACCATCTTCGACCACACCTTCACTTAACATCAGGTTAGCTGTGGTCAAACACCTAGCCTGTCAAATATATAAAAAAAAAACTACTAAACGGATTTGGATGAAATTTGATGTGGATGTAGCTGAGACCCTGTGTTAACACAAAGGCTACTTTTTATTCCAAAAACATGTGATGGGTATCACCGCGGGGCGCAGCTAGTAATAAATTAATTGTCCTTATCAAAAGTCCCCACTACAGCACTGTTACAGAATCAGGTAGTAATGTAAAATAGTGTTTTATTAGCGAAATCTAGGCAATTTTGAGTATCTGCTCCACATAAATTAATCTAATTGATTGATGTTTCTAACCGCAAACGATGAAGATTTATGAACAACAGGTGTTTACCTTGTATTTTTGCAGCTGGTATATTGAAAAGTTGTAAATCATAGCTTGTTGTTTACTCGTTCAGAATACTTACTAGAAAATTTAATTATTACTTTCTAATTATACTTTCCAAAACGTATCTTGTTTGAGTTTACAATTATATTTTTAATGTAAAAAGTAATGAGACGAACGAGACGCTCTCCTGATGGTAAGAGATAACGCCTGTCCATGACCATTGCAGCGATACACAGAACTTTGAGTAACAAAACAAAGTCCAGGGCATTACTGCTTTGGCGCTCATTACTTTGCGACTTTCGATGGTTAGTCTCAACACACAACAACTCCCTTCAAACCGTAATACAGTAATGTTTACATGCTACTGCTTAGTGCCAGAAATACTAGTACTGTTACAAACGGGAAATTAAAAAATCGGGACGTGTACGTTTACCATCACTTGGTGGCAGATTTCCTTCGCAGGAGATTGTCTCGGTAGGTACGACCGCAGTATTAGATATTCTGCCGCTAAGCAGTAGTGTGTAAACAGCTAGCGAAATTTCAGAACTGTTGAGTTGAGACTAGCCATCGAAAAACTCGCTACAAAGTAGCGATGCCCTGGACTTTGTTTTGCTACTCAAAGTTCTGTCTATCGCTGCAATGGTCGTGTACATGTGTTATCTTTTACCATCATGACAGCATGCCGTTCGTTTTATTACTTTTACATTAAAAAAACCCTTTTTCTTGCAATTAGATTATCATGATTGTCCTTAAACTGATTCCGCATTATTTCGTACACTTATGTCAGATGCCATAACACTCTAAATCCGAATGAAAGAAGGGAAAATAAACAATCCCATTGCAAATGAACGGAAATAATTACCCAACGTTTGATCTTGGAAAATAAACCGACTGTTTCGTTTGGACGAATAAACGTAGAGACGTGCTAATTAATAGGCGATTTTCTGTTGATAAAATCCACACCATATTTTGTTCATGCATTATTACCTACACTTACATACTAGTATATAAAATAAATAAATATCGTAGGACATTATACACTGCGCTATCTGACCTCAAAATAAGCAATGTTTGTACTATGGAAGTCAGATAACTGATAACTTTATTAACTGTAAAAATCTTACTACAAAGAATATTTTATATTTGCTCAACAAGTAAATGTAACTGATTCTTCAAGGAAAGAAATTATATCTTAAGCCGCAACTATAAATCTCTTCGAAGTTTCTTATAAATCTAAAGAATTGTAACGGTTTCATAAATCTTTGCATAAATCAGTTTATTTCAGATTATTCCTATCCATAAAATTGAAATAATATATGGATGATGAAATAATAGACAAAAACAAAATATCATCTACATTGCTTCTCTTTATCCAGCCGTTATTATAGTTCTAATAATGTTTGACGTAGTCGCTTATCGGTCTTGTTCTTCTTTCTTTTTTCTTTGGTTTTGGCGTCGCGTTTTAGCATTTGCCAGTGTCAAGTAATTATATATTTTCAAGTTTCAAAAGTTAAATAAGTGCCATCGTAGCTAGTTTTAGTCAAAGTCGTCTTTGTCAAGTCCAGTTCGTGTCAGTTAATTCCAGTCATGCTTTAGTAAAGTAGTGGCAACTTTACTACAAAGCTTCGATGGAGTTTTGGAAGCAACACGAAAACTCATGTTTCACCACATTATATCATTTTCCCACACTCGCGCTTGTAATTCGGCACTTTATGAATAAAACACCACCATTTTTATGCATAAACACTCGACAAAACACTAGTTTTGGAAAAAAATACAACGGAGCGACACGACTCTTCCCGCGTTCCCGCCAAAAAACCATCGGTCTTGTTTTCGGTTAAAGTTAGTTTGACATGTCCTCAAATATATTCATTCAAGCTGTTGAGTGTAAGTCAGACATGTATCATTTTTATCGTTACAAACATTTATAATTGGCTTCATTGCTTCTTGGAAGACTTTTTCGGGTTTTACGATTTGGTTATGTCTACATCCGTATTTCTATGATCCTTGGTATATGAAATTCTGGTGTTTTTAAGATGCATGGTTTCGGAAAGATTTTTTTTTTTTTTTTTTTTAATGTGAAAAATAATGAGACGAACGAGACGCTCTCCTGACGGTAAGAGATAACGCCTGTCCATGACCATTGCAGCGATAAACAGAACTTTGAGTAATAAAACAAAGTCCAGGGCATCGCTGCTTTGGTGCTCATTACTTTGAGACTTTCGATGGTTAGTCTCAACAGCCCAGTAGTTTCGCTAGCTGCAGTACCCTTCAAACCGGAACACAGTAATGCTTACACACTACTGCTTGGCGGCAGAATATCTGGTACTGCGGTGGTACCTACCTAGACGACCTCCCGCTAAGGAGATCTACCACCAAGTAAAAATATAACCAAGTAAATAATTCAAAGCGTTAATCAAGTTCGTTTTTAGGGTTCCGTACCCAAAGGGTAAAACGGGACCCTATTACTAAGACTCCGCTATCCATCCGTCTGTCTGTCTGTCCACCTGTCAGCAGGCTGTATCTCATGAACCGTGATAGTTGAAATTTTGATACAGTGGATTTCTGTTGCCGCTATAACAACAAATACAAATACTCAAAAACAGAATAAAATAAATATTTAAGGGGGATCTCATACAGCAAACGTGATTTATTTTTGCTGTTTTTATAGACAATGGTACGGAACTCTTCGTGCGCGAGTCCAACTCGCACTTTTAATTGATTTCTTTTCTAGAATTCCGTAGAAAGTCATGTAATGTTTCCACTATTTGAGGCTTGGACTGATGTAGAATGTAACTTTAATTAAAACTTATTTAGCTTGATTTTATAAACAGACGCTCGATATTATGAAATGCTTGTCGCCGGAAGAATGCACAAAATGTAATGCCAAAAATAAAGAAAAAAGTAATTATTTTAATTATGCACATACCTAATTGACTCGATACATCAAGTACTACTAATATTATGTATCGTAAAGTAGCGCAACGTTATTCCTGCGAATTTATTTGTTGGTTGTGTATTGTTGGTAAATAAGCAAAATATATACGTTTAATGTATGCAATAAAACGTTCACTTTATTGATTTACCTTCGACTACTAAATCATGCAAAGACAAAATCATCAATGCTAAACTTTTTATTACCGTTATAATTTGAACATCGATATAAAATATACTCTAAGTACTTTAAAATAACATCGTCTTTAATTTGAAAACATTTCTGCAACGCCTGCTCTGCCGCCCTAAAAGAAAATTTCGCCCGAGACATTTCCCGCATGTTTTTTTCCCCGTACTTCAACAGTCCGCGTGCAAACGCCGTGGAGCTAGGACGTGTCGATCTCACGGCCAACTTCAAAGCGAAGTTTCGTGTTTCGTTCTATAACTCTATTCGTACCACATATTAAACTTAATTGTAATAAACATTCAAGGTTAGCCGTAATATCAATTGTTTTGGTTTTTTAGAAGTTTTGTAGTGTTTAAACTTAAGACGTATGATAATAGTTATGAGTGAGTTTTAATTGATTGGAAAATGAAAATGGCTGATACGGATGATGAAAATATTGAAGGTAAAAATAGAGCTTTTCATTAGCTTATTTTAAAGTTTCTTTGTTTATTTTAATGTAAAGGTAAGTCACAATTTTTAAAACTGATTATGTGTTGGTTTTTTCGATAGTTGTTTTTCCTCAATCAATAAATAATTTGCACGGTGGAACGTTAAAATTCTTAAAAGTATTATTTAATAGAATTAATATGTATGTATAATTGTATATATGATTTTAAATTTTATAATTTGTTGTTATTTGTACTTTTGGGACCTATGTAGCTTATGACAGCCCCGTTGGCTCATTGGTAGTATATCTGCCTTGAGAGCTGTAGGGCGTGGGTTCGATTCCCACTCAGGACTAACATTTGTGTGACTAACATCGATGTTTGTTCTGTGTCTGGGTGTACTGTATGTATTATAAGTATGTATTTACAAAAAAAAAAGTATTTAAGTATTCTATCAGTTATCTGTCTTCCATAGCACAAGCTCTGCTTAGTTTGGGGTCAGATGGCGCTGTGTGTAATGTCCTGCGATATTTATTATTATTATTTATTTTATTATTCTGTATGTATTATAAGTATGTATTTACAAAAAAAAAGTATTTATAAATGTATTCTATAAGTTATCTGTCTTCCATCACACTAGCTCTGCTTAGTTTGGGGCCAGATGGCGCTATGTGTATAGTCCTACGATATTTATTTATTAGTAAATGGTTCTATTACTTAAGAGTATTTTAAGAAAATTTTCCATTTTATTTTCTATTATAATATTAATAAAACAAATTTTACTATTGGAAGATACTTATAATACAGCTACAAGCAGATGTTCTCCTTTAATTAACTAAATCTTATCTTATGGTATAATCTTGTATCCGTGTATTATTTATAAAAAGTTGATTCAATAATTCCTGAAATAACCTTTTTAAAAAAAAAATCGCAAACTTTTTTAATTTATGCAAAGTGGATTTGCGTGCATCTGTGGTAAGCAAAAGGTCAAAAGCGACCTCATTTTACATTAAAAAAAATTGGCTCGTGAGGGATTTGAACCCCCGACTACCACACGCTTTAAGTTTAAGTGGGCGTTCTAACCGCTGAACTAACGAGCCCTCATTACTCACCACACAACGCGGAGTAAACTTCGTAAAGTAAATTTTATACAACGCAACAAGTCTTTTAATTAACGTTGTCAAACTTACTTTTTTAGGTGACCGACAGACGAAAATACGACCTCGTTAATGTATTTTTGAACGTAATGTAATTTGAATTTGAATACTTAGCAATTTCTTTGAAACGGTGTTTTAATAGTTCAATGGAACAACAATGAGCTTGAGCTGCCGGTGAAGTAAAACATCGTGAGGAAACCATAGCATGGTGGTAGGGTACTTTCTAGTACTCGGCTGGGTAGCTACCACCCTCAAGTTGAAAATCTGCCGCCAAGCATCTAACGGTGTGTTCCGGCAGCCTCACTTGAGAGCCAGTTCCATTCCAGGCTAGGTGTGCTTTACGATCTTCGACCACACCTTCACTTATCATCAGGTGAGCTGTGGTCAAAACACCTAGCCTGTCAACCATAAAAAAAAAGTCAAATAGATCAAATCGAAACTTGGTTTGCGTTTGATCACGTTTTACTAGATGCCAACCAATAATGAGGTCTAGAATCTAGTATAAGTTTGACAATTGTTATTTTATTTATTGAGTGCTGTAATTTTTTTAATTAACTTGTGACTAATTACTTTCAATGAAGATTAAAAGATGTAAACTGTTATTGTATAACTATTATTAATTATAATTATACCTATAACTTTTTTTTGTAAAAGTGCGGCGAAACCGAACGAGGCGCTCTCCTGATGGTAAAATATTTTATTTTCTGCAAAATCTCAAAAACTTACAGAGTAACACAAAAATCTTTAACGCATGTTCATGACCATTGTAACGATACACACAATTTTAAGCTTTTTTCATTTCTATTCAATCTACATTTGTATCTCGTATCTATTGTATGTTAAAAAAAAAACAAAAATTGTTCGTATATCGCTGATAATAAAAACCACTTTTATCCTAGTAACAAGAAACAATTACCGTTGACCAACAAAAGAAAAATAAAATTTATCTCGCTTTAAATTGTCTAAAGATGTTCTGCACGACCCAAAAACGCATTAGATAGCCAGAAGAACGAATAGAAAATAAAGTTTATTTCCCTCTATTGTCGCTTTAGTAGTCGCGTTGACCCGTGTAATCGTTTCAGCGCATCAGTTAATAATGTAAGCTTAGGTGTCGCGCTGTAAACATTGATGTCAACAATGTGACTCATCAGTTGTGACCAAAGATTCTTCGATCTTATCATTATCTTATCGTAGCATTCATTGGAAAATCCAAATGTTCTTTGTCGTGGATTTACTAATCTTTAGCTTTGCTTTATTAATTGCAGTATAGAAACACAATGCCTTTAAGGTGGTACGATTTCCATAAAAATCAATTTTTGCCATTTATGGACAAATGGAGCATTTTTACAGTGAAATCACTGCTACTGGCATTTACTTTGGTCTTTATTTGCGGTAGAAAAGCTGTATTTATTCTGTTATTTAAAAAAGATATTGCCCTACCCCACGTCCATAAACTGTAAAACTATGAGTAAGGTGACATCACGTTATAAAATATGCAAAGGCTCGTACACGCCTACTTGTATTTACATACGATGTGCGTACAATAGGACATTAAATACAAACATATAGTTCATATGATGGGTTTTTAAGTACGTTTCATTTCTCCTTACGTATTACAAAGGTGCCGACAAGCTCATTTGGAATGATTTAACAGTGGTTAGCGTTGTTGGATCACACACTTATAAGCGTGAGTTCTCATCTCAACAATAAGATTGAGCTGCTGGTGTATAAAAACATCGTGAAGAAATCATAGCATTGTGGAATTCGGCCAACATTACTGCGTTCCTTCGTTAGAAATTACTGGGCTGTTTTTTTATGTATAAAATAATGAGACGATCGTGGCGCTCTGCTGATTTTCAGAGATAACGCCTGTCCATGATCATTGCAGCGAAACACAGTACTTTGAGTAACAAAACACAGTCCAGGGCATCACTGCTTTGGCATTCATTACTTTGGAGACTTTCGATGGTTAGTCTCAACAGCCCAGTAATTTCGCTTGCTGCAGTACCCTTCAAACCGAAACACAGTAATGTTTACACACTACTGCTAACTGGTACTGCGGTGGCACCTACCTAAACGACCTCCTGCAAAGGAGATCTACCACCAAGTAAGAGATGTTGAGACGAACCATCGAAAGTCTTAAAGTAATAAGTGCCAAAGCAGCGATGCCCAGGTACTCAAAGTTCTGTGTATTACTGCAATGTTTTTTTGTTGACTTGCAATTACATTCATAGTAGCTTTTAGCTAATTAATTGATTATAAAGTAACTAAATTCAATTAATAGTCTTGGCTAGAGGTCGTTTAGGTGGGTACCACTGCAATACCAGATATTCTGCCGCCAAGTACTGATGTGTAAACATTATTGTGTTCCGGTTTGCAGGGTACTGCAGCTAGCGTAACTAAGTATTGAGCGCCAAAACAGCAATGCCCTGGACTTTGTTTTGTTACTCAAAGTTTTGTGTATCATTACAATGGTTACATGCGTTATATTTTACGATGAAGAGAGCGTCTCGTTCGTTTCATTACTTTTATGTACTTGTAAAAAAAGTATTCATTAAAATTAGTCGTTTTCGACACGACCCTGCAAGCGTCCCACAAAAGTATGAAAAATTTCATACCATCAACACAATAAATTCCAAAACAATCTAATAAATTATATCTATATGTATCGTTTCATTACTTTTATGTACATAAATAAAAAAAGTATTCTTTAAAATTACTCGTTTTCGACTCGACCATGCAAGCGTCCCACACAAGTATGAAAAATTTCATACCATCAACACAATCAATTCCAAAACAATGTAATAAATTATATCTATATGTATCGTTTCATTACTTTTATGTACATAAATAAAAAAAGTATTCTTTAAAATTACTCGTTTTCGACTCGACCCTGCAAGCGTCCCACACAAGTATGAAAAATTTCATACCATCAACACGATAAATTCGAAAAATATCTAATAAATTTTCAACAACGAAACGGGATTCACTATTGAGCGTAATAAATTAGTACATTTTATACGCGGCATTCTGAATTTTTGCATCAATAATAATAATGCACTCCTACGTTACTACCGACCTACAATTACACGTCTTTATATACTCAATGCAGCGCTAACTTATTTGTAAAAACGGCTAAACTGGAGAATTGATTTTTTTCTTGGAGAACTACCAGTTTTGTTTGGGAAATACGACTGTGGCTCTACTACAAATCTTTACAGATAAGTTGGTCGTACGTGTTGTATTGCATCTATGAATTTTAATACATGAGAGATGCGTTAGTATATGCCAGCTGTTTGTATAACATTTAGTCACACCTTGTTGTACCTATCTTGACTTTGCATCAACGTAATATATTTTTTGAAGGGAAAACTTCTTTAGCTGCCTTAAGTAGTTTTTGCTAGAGTTATTTTTCAACTTATGGGTCGCTTCACCGACATGCTATTGTGAAATGTTTTAAGTTATCACTTCTGTCCGCAGTCCCCATGACTGTTTATTTTGTTAATTCTTAATTGGTGCACGTTTGCCTGCATCCTACCTGATGTTAACCAACGATGTGATACATACGACAGCAGAATGTCGACAGCCCTATTGGCTCATTGGTAGCATATCTGCCTTAAGCGCTGAAGGGCGTGGGTTATATTCCCGCTCAGGACAAACATTTTATGTATCAACAAATGTTTGTTCTGTATGTATTATAAGTATACATTTACAAAAAAAAAGTATTTATGTATTCTAACAGTTATCTGACTTTCATCACACAAGCTCTGCTTAGTTTGGGGTCAGATGGCGCAGTGTGTAATGTCCTATAATATTTATTGATACCTAAGGTTTTTTAAACACGTTTTAGTCCGCGTTTGACCACTTACTCGCCTAATAGTAAGCGATGATGTGGTCGAAGACGAAGCACACACACTTAGAAGATACCTATTCACTCTGACCTTGAAAAGGTCTAGTTTACATATCTCAGGAAACAAGGAAGTCGGCAACCAATCCGACGTAAAGTGCAAAACATTTGGTACGTATCCAGATAAATTTCACTATATACAGCCCATACATTAAAAACATATATGTAGCGATGATAGCTCAGTGGTTAGCGCGGTAGATTCGCATGCCGAAGGGCGTGGGTTCAAACCCCGACAATGAGCTTGAGCTGCCGGTGAAGGAAAACCTCGTGAGGAAACCATAGCATGGTGGTAGGGTACTTTCTAGTACTCGGCTGGCTAGCTACCACCCTCAAGTTGAAAATCTGCCGCCAAGCATCTAACGGTGTGTTCCGGCAGCCTCACTTGAGAGCCAGTTCCATTCCAGGCTAGGTGTGCTTTACCATCTTCGACCACATCTTCACTTAACATCAGGTGAGCTGTGGTCAAACATCTAGCCTGTCAATCATTAAAAAAAAAAAAAAATAACATACTACTTCTCCAGTCGTAAAAAGGGGATGGACGTACAAGTTCGTACAGCTCATACTTAAAAAACATTTCTCTAGAATCACTCTGTCTATTGATCGAAACCGCATTAAAATCCGTTGCGTAGTTTAAAAGATCTAAGCGTACAGATGTCGAGAAGTGTTTGTTTTATAATATGCAGAGATATACTTGGCCTATCTATTCATAAGTAGTTCTATAAATTTAGCTACATTAAATATTCAAAGTTACTTAAGGAGATTCTACTAATAGTGAACCATTAGGAAGATACTTTACTCCCCCGCTACACTCCCACAATCTTTAACAAATACGATATTTGCGCTATTACTACAAATATGGACTGTACTAAGTACAATCTTATTAAAAATGAGGCGGAATTGAAAATTTCGTTTTAAATTTTAGTTTTTTTATTTGTAGATAGATAGATAACTCTTTATTGTTCACACCAGGATTACGAAAGAGAAATAATAAAACGTATAACATTCCAATGAAATGCAACATTTGGCGGCCTTATCCCTTAGAGCGTTCTCTTCCAGGCTGCCTTGGTATGGACATGACTAGAAAAAACGACGGGGTGTGCTAATTAGTGATACACATGATATTTACTTTAATCGTACATATCCTATAAATGTGAAAATTTGTATATTCTGATGTTTGTTGCTCAATCACGCAAAAACGGCTGAACAGATTTAGATGAAATTTGGCACACATATAATTTATTACCTGGATTAACACATAGGATACTTTTTATATCAGAATAATGTTAGGTGCCTGTGGGATTACCAAAAATGCTCAAGGTCACCTTTCTACCCCCCACCAGATGTCTTCAAGTGTCACAATTCACAATAGTATTGACAATTCTACTTATGACTTGACGACATCTGAAATTTTTTGTTAAATTCCACGCGGACGAAATCACGGGTAACAGATAGGTACTTATATGTACATAAAACCAATAAACCTACGTAAATATTAACAATATTTGGATACAACCAGTGATGCGGATTTAAATTTGATTTTAGATTGGAATTCCCATCACTGTTGTAACCAAAACGACTTTGCGGAAATACACTAAAGAAATACTAACCTTGAACACTCAGAATGAACTTCCGCAAAGTAACGCCTGAATCAATCAATTATAGTAACACCTGACCCTAGGCTTAAAAATCTTTAAGTGTTTTAAGTTTATGTCAAATTTTAGATACTAAGTGCTGCAGCGATGATAGCTCAGTGGTTAGCGCGGTCGGTTCGCATGTCGAAGGGCGTGGGTTCAAACCCCAACAATGAGCTTGAGCTGCCTGTGAAGGAAAATATCGTAAGGAACCTTAGCATGGTGGTAGTGTACTTTTTAGTACTCGGCTGACTAGTTACCACCCTGAAGTTGAATCTGCCGCTAGGGATCTTACGGTGTGTTCCAGAAGCCTTACTTGAAAGCCATTTCCATTGCAGACATATAGCCTAAATCTCACACTACATCTAATGTACATCTAATCTTACTAAGGATTTCCAAATTAAAAAAAAATAGCGCACGTTATTAATGGATGCTCTCATTAATGCTCATACTTGCCGTTCGCCTTATGTCAAGAAATCTTTAGTAATTCGAGTCAATTAAAGAAAAATTAATGAAAAATTGTAGCGGAACTCTGATTACACTCCAGATATCATGCACTGGTTCCCAACTCAATTGTCCCCAAGGTGATACCAGTTGACTACTGATCCGCGGTCATTGGCCTTGACGCGACTTTGGCGGTGGACCAACTGTTGAACATCTCTAGATTTTCAGTATAGTTTTTATTTGTTTACAGGTAAGGTAGAATTTCAAGCGGTTTCCAATTTGTTTCGTAGAGTTTAACTTGCATTTTCGTTTGGCGACTTCAGACGGAAATCAAATTGGCTATTTTTTTAGTTGCGGTCATCATTTTCTATTAAAAGATTGGAGATTTTAAATGGCTGGGAAATTTAACCGCGATAGTTATTTGAAAACATACATGAAAGTTACTAGTGAAGTTTAACTGTTATTATCCATCTAGTAGGATGGGATAGTACCAGTTATATAATAGAGAAGATACAATAACAATGCGGAAGGTTGTGTATATATATTTTAGTCATTGTGACGTTGTAACAACGTAGTTTTAGATTAAATTTAATTTTTATATAATCCTAACAAAATTGTTTTGGATATCCTTTACAGTAACTAATTAAATAAATAAATAAATATCGTAGGACATTACACACAGCGCCATCAGACCCCAAACTAAGCAGAGCTTGTGTGATGGAAGTCAGATAACTGATAGAATACATAAATACTTTTTTTTGTAAATGCATACTTATAATACATGCAGAACACCCAGACACAGAACAGACATTTGTTGATACATAAAATGTTTGTCCTGAGCAGGATTCGAACCCACGCCCTTCAGCTCTTAAGGCAGATATGCTACCAATGAGCCAACATATTTACTTAAACTACTAAAAACAGCAATGGTTCAAGGGTGGCTTAAAATTAGGACAAAACTAGAAAACAAACAGATAGACCGTTTATAAATATCTGAGTGACGGATGGATGTGTGGTTTCAGAACGTTCTCTAATTAGCTGTCTAAAATTAGTTCCGTCCTTGAGAGCATTAGCGTGAGGGATTCGCGGCCGACGTTGGAAATGACGAATATACTAGAGACACACGGAACATGACAACCATCAGTTGCAATTAAATACAGATGTAATGTGGTCATAACACTCTAGACATTTGGCGGCACGTATAGTTTGTGAAATGTAATCAATTAAGCAACGCATGGTATAAATAAATAAATACCGTAGGACTATACACACAGCGCCATCTGGCCCCAAACTAAGCAAAGCTTGTGTGATGGAAGTCAGATAACTGATAGAATACATAAATACCTTTTTTTTTTTGCAAATACATACTTACAATACATACAGAACACCCAGACACAGAACAAACATTTGTTTATTCACAAAATGTTTGCCCTGAGTGGGAATCGAACCCTTGTATACAGCGTACAGACGACGGGAAGCGATTTTGTTTTATACTATGTAGAGATAATTGCCGGTCAGTCTTTGGATGTGTGACCGTGCATGGGATTAATTTCTAAGTGTAACCGTGTATCTATTGTTCGATCCACGGTTACACTTAGAAATTAATCCCATTTGCCCCATTTCTGTATTTTATTTCAGTTTAGGTATTAAGCAAAGCAAATTAAAAAAAAAGTACACCAAGGAGGTTCTGAGTGTGAGTTTTTAACAAATTAAAAAAAGTTGTATGATAAATTCGACACTATGGAGGTAGAAGTAAATAGGTCTGATGATGTTTTTAATTCACAAACTTAGTGCATACGTTGTTCTAAATTCAAATTTACTTTATCCTCTGGCGGATAAAAACGACTTTTCCACTCAGATATCGAAGAACAAACATACTCTGTCCGAGATGGGGGATGAAAAATGTATTTATAACATCAAATATGTGATAGTTTGACTACTGAACTACGTATGTGAGATATAATTCTAATGCGCTCTATTGTATATTTTTATTTATTATTATCGAACACGGTAGTCTAATCTGCAATGTAAGACAGTTTTAACAGATCATACTTTTATCTGGACAACAAGATAAATAGTTTGAATATTACTTATTGATAAGATTGCAGCAAGACCTTTTTCCAGATTTTAAACTATAGTACAGAAAAATGGCGCCAGCGATTTTCTGTGTGCCTATTCTACAAAATAGAAAATCGATCTACCTAAAAAATGATAGAACTAACCTAGCAAATCTTAAAGATCTAGGCGTACAAATGGCGGGTAGTGACTTTATTTTATACTACACTAGCTGCGCTCCGCGGTGTTACCCGCTACATGCTTTCGAAATGAAAAGTAGACCATGTGTTAATCCAGGGTCTCAGATACCTCCATACCAAATTTTATCTAAATCCATTCAGTAGTTTTTGCGTGAAAGAGTTACAAACATCCATCCAAACTTGTGGGATTAGTAAGGATATACACATAGACAACCTAGCATACTTGGTGATACGTATAGATACATACTACTTGGTGGTGGATCTCCTTAGCAGGAGGTCGTCTAGGTAGGTACCGCCGCAGTACCAGTTATTCTGCCGCTAAGCAGTAGTATGTAAACATTACTGTGTTCCGGTTTGAAGGGTACTGCAGCTAGCGAAATTACTGGGCTGTTGAGACTAACCATCGAAAGTCTCCAAAGTAATGAGCGCCAAAGCAGCGATGCCCTGGATTTTGTTTTGTTACTCAGAGTTCTGTGTATCGCTGCAATGGTCATGGACAGGCGTTATCTCTTACCATCAGGAGAGCGTCCCGTTCGTCTCATTATTTTTTTACATAAAAAAATAAAAATAAAAAAATAAATACAAATCCATATTAAAATTACTAAAATATTGTATGTCAACGAGGACAAAACTGTTTTAAAAAGTGCTTATTATAAAATATTTATGACTTTAAATTGTACATAGTTTTACCACTGAAACATTTCATTTCATTACTTGTATTCAGTAACCAAGTAATAAAAAAAAAAACAATTTTAAGCTACTAGTTTCGCTCTCTTTGTATCCAAGCCAAAAAGCTTCTATATCTATATATATATATTTTTTTTTATACGCTCCACAGACGCTGGGGTCCGTGACCTTTGTCAACTTTAGTTACATTTTTTTTTTTTTTTTTTTTTAGTAAATCTTTATCTATATTTGACTATTAATGCTATCGCAATACGAATCGAGTCTATATTAGCTCTAAATATGACGTCATTAATCATACCAGCACAGATAATCCGTATCTAGATCGTGTCTGACAACAATTTACCATCGGATTACGTTACCCACTTTATCTCGGAGGATCAGTATTATTGGATGTTCCTGTAATGAGGTAGGACATATTTTATGTACATGTATCTATGTAGATACACTGCGGGCTTTAATCGACACTTAATCAGGTGTGATCAGTTTAGTGACATTGTAATCGATTAGTTAAGCGTTACTATGCAAAAGTTTTCTGTAAAAAAAAAAAGTGAATGTTTTATTTTTATATTTTACTAGCTGCGCTTCGCTGTGTTACACGCTACATGTTTTTGGAATAAAAAGTAGCCTATATTATATATTAATCCAAGGTCTCAGCTATCTTCATACCAAATTTCATCCAAAACCGTTCAGTAGTTTTTGCGTGAAAGAGTAACAAACATACATCCATACTCACAAGCTTTCGCATTGCTAATATTAGTAGGATAGGGTAGGAAGTGGGATAGGATGGGCTAGGTGTTTTTCCACAGTTCACCTGATGTTAACTGATCGTAGGATTGAAGATGGTAAACACACCTAGCCTAGACTGGAACTGGCTATCACTGGCTCCTGGAACACACCGTTAGATGCCTGGCGACATATTTTCAACTTCAGGGTAATATCTAGCTAGCCCATTTCAACATTAGTGTCACACTAATGATTGTCATTGTCATTATGTGTGATGTTATATGAATTTCGTAAGGCTGGGAGTAAGGTAAACCCACACTGCGCCATATAACCAAACTAAGCAAACACTTACTGACGGAACTATATAACTGATAGAATACTTATAATAGATACAGAACACCCAGCAAACATTCATCTTCATATAAATATTTGTCCTGGTTGGAATCGAACCCACGTCCTACAGCTCTTGAACCAGATGAGCTAGCAGGGTAAAGCAAGACATTGCAATAAGAATTTAAATTTTTGAAAAAATATTGAGAAATGATTTAGTTTATTGAAAAACCGGTCTTAAATCTATAGTAGTACAGTCTTGCCAATGTTTACTGTTTACATTTTCGCTTCTTCAATGAACTAGATTAGTACTATAGGCACGCATCCTATGAGCCTAGAGTGGGTTATTTAGAGATAGCGATATCCCCTACATGGAGTGCAAAGTAATAAAACAGAATGATCGCATTGTGTGGCGAAACGTACCTAGACTAGATGTCTAGATAATTTGGACGTGACTGGAATATGGTAGGGTCACCATTCTTTAATGAGATAAGATATTTGACCTTCATTTTTTTTTAACTAAACAGAAGATTGAACACGCCGTCGAGATGGCTGCCGCGTGGTAGGGTTCCCAGTACGCTGGCGGCATTGCCCCATTGTATTGCTAAGCTTAGCCTAAAGTAGAATAGTAGTAGTAGTCATCTTAGTAGTCTAGTTTATTTATGATTTTGTTTTGAATATTTAAATTATTTATTAA
This sequence comes from Biston betularia, assembly GCA_905404145.2. Classification (NCBI taxonomy): domain Eukaryota; kingdom Metazoa; phylum Arthropoda; class Insecta; order Lepidoptera; family Geometridae; genus Biston; species Biston betularia. The sequence continues at coordinate 1,675,467 of FR989873.1, read as the reverse complement.
AAATGAAGATAACTTCACATTTTAGTCTGGCTTTATAGAAAGGCAGGCCGTGGCTGTATCGGAAAATGTAAAAAAAAAAATACCTAGTAAAAATTTAAAAAGTGAAAATGTGAACCTTATTGCGTAGGCATACAATATGTGGTCGCGTGGCTATTTTCTGAGTGCCTAACAGATATCACAATGAGAGGCGCAGAGTAAAGGGGCAGGTTATCAAAGTCAACCCTAGGCAGACGTAGCTTGCAGTAGCAACAAACGCCTGCGCCCACACCTGCACGTTATAGTTGCCGTTGAAAAAACGCCGCCTTCAAAATAGTAAAAATGTTTAGCCATTGCAGATACGGCTTAAAGTAGCAAATATTTATTTATTTATTTATAAGCCGTAGCTGCTAAGGGCAAAGATTTTGTTGATAAAAAACTGTTATTATTTTGCATTTGACCTATACAGTGTCCTGAGGAATAATAACAGTTGGTCACTACTGCTATAATCTCATTACAAGCCTAATTGCGGTTATTGTATTGTGATTTTGGACAATGGTGTTTTATTTACATTAGTGTTCTTAGATTAATAAATGGATACCAATTGCAGACCTTAAAAGGCTAAACCGACTTGTTCATAATTATAATTATAGAATGAATACGATTATAATGTGATGGTAAACATTTAAAAAGTGAACTTACATTTACAAATTTATACTAATAAGCTGAAAGAGACGTTTTCTAATTGCTGGCGGTAAGAATCCAGCAGATGATACTATTAAGACATTTGTTATTATACGTATGTGGTATCATAATAAAAAATACTATTCTTGTACTCATCCATTTCAATGTCCATCTATTAAAAAAAATATTTAAGTTTTGTTTGCAATCTTCTTCGTGCTCTTCCTTACCGAAGGTCATGTCTGTCCTGAGATGCCTTCACTGAGGTGTTCACTAGGCACTTCATTACCAGTCTTCGGCTTGTCTCAGGGTAGTAGTGACGGAGAGTTGCCTTTATTTGATCAGACCATTGGGTAGGAGGTCAAAACTGCAGTCTCTTGAAAAAAATAAAACAAAATTAAATTTGAGTATTTTTTATCAACCTGGGCAAAGGCCTCCCTTTCCTCCTTCCAGACTGTCCGGTTTTCGTGGTAGTCCAGTGACTATCATGACGATGAAGTTCATCTCACCCCCTTCGTCTGGCTCGACCCTGAGGCCGTTTCATTTTTAACATTAAAATTAATTTATTTCTTTCTTGCCCTCAATCTTTCCCCACAAGGAGCACATAACTCTTTGGAAGCAGATCGTGGATTATCTTGATTTGATATTGAGTTGGTTGAGAATAGATGTTGGGCCGATTTGCTGTATGGTATGTGCAACATTCTTCAACACCACATTTTGAAGGCCTCACACCTTTTCCTGTTCACTGCTCGTATTGACCATGACACGGAGCTGTAAATGAAAATCGAGAACACTATAGATCACAAAAGCCCCGTTTTGGTGTTATTGCTGGAATTTCTATTACTCTAAATTCTATTCAGATTGCTCAATGCTCCTTTAGCCATCTGCATGTTTCCAATAACACATCTCTCATTTATTTTCACAGCTACGATAATTTAGCTTTACTTGGTGATAGATCTCCTTAGCAGGAGGTCGTCTAGGTAGGTACCACCACAGTACCAGATATTCTGCTGCTAAGCAATACTGTGTAAGCATTACTGTATTCCGTTTTGAAGAGTACTGCAGCTAGCGAAATTAGAGACTAATCATCGAAAGTCTCAAAGTAGCGATGCCCTGGACTTTGTTATAGTACTCAAAGTTCTGTGTATCACTGTTATGGTCATGGACAGGCGTTATCTCTAATCATCAGGGGAGCGTGTCAATACATTTACATTAAAAAAAAACAGCCTACTCAAAATTGCAGCCAATGAATACTTCGCAAAACAAAAATCAAACTGTACAGATTACTAATCCTGTTATCGGTTAAATAGGTTTATAAAGCCCTGGGGATTACCCTCGTCGAAATATTGACGATACTAGAAAATAAGGCCGCATTTCCACGGTCAGTAGCACAGAACCATAAAAAACTCACAGAGTGGACTCACAGAGCGTTCGAAAAGAATGTCCATCAATTGAACATGTTTATCAGAATTGAGGATTACTAGTTGTCGTAAACCATTTCCTTTCCCACGAAAATTGGTAGATGTTTTTGTACTTAATCGAGATTTTTTTAAGATTGATATCGCCTATTACCAACCCGTTGCTAACTCAATGGCGCTTGGTTCATGCAATTGATCAATACAGCACAAGAATGTTTAGCAATTTTACGCACCGCAGTCCCCCGAAATGATATCAATTTGTTTATTTTTAACTCTTCATTACCCAAACCCAAATTTCCCTAATCAAGGGTTGAGTTTGAAAAATGTCAACATTTAAAAAGGGTCGCCGTAGTCACAGTAATTTGATACAGACTAGTTATTTACTGCGGTGTTACTTGAGACGAACGTAGTGGGTAACTCGATATGGTATCCCAAACAGACAGAACGATGTTCATACCAATGGAACAAATCTTTTTTTTTACGGTTGACAAGCTAGCTTTTTGATCATAGCTCACCTGAAATTTATTGACGAGAAAATGGTAAAGCACACCCCGTCTGGTAATGAAACTGACTCTCAAGTGAGGCTGCCGGAACACACCGTCAAGTGCTTGGCGGCAGATTTTCAACTTGAGGGTGGTAGCTAGCCAGACGAATAATGGACAATACCCTACCATCATGCTATCGTTTCCTCACGATATTTTCCTTCACCGGCAACTAAAGCCAACAATAAGCAACCAACAATAAGTTGGAAAATTCAACCCGGAGCGACAATTCAAGCGGGAAAAAACTTTTTTTTCTTTTTGATTTTGGCTTCGCATTTTATGCATTTGTCTAATTATCTAGGTGTGCTTAACCATCTTCGATTACACCGTCACTCAACATCAGGTGAGCTGTGATCATACATCTATTGAGACTACCAAAATTACTGGACTGTTGAGACTAAACATCGAAGGTTTACAAGTAATGAGCGCCAAAGGAGCGATGCGTTAGACTTTGTTTTGCTATAACCGCAACTGTCGAGGCTTTAGGGCGGTGGTCACTCAACTATATGATACAGTCCCAAAACTTAATGTTACCTTCAATCTTATTTTGGACGCTGTCTGCTTGTCATCATTTAACACGGAACTGTTTGTATATTTATGTTTGAGGCCAATTTTCTTTATTAAAGCTTAAACGACCTTTAAAAGCAACATTTCCGACAAAATTGACGAGCAAAAAATAATTACTAAACCCTTGTCCCTGTTTTGAAATTTGTAAATGTTTCTTTTCTATGTAAATAAATAAAATAAATATTGGACGACCTTTTCGTTCATACAGCGCCATCTAGCCACAAAGCTTGTACTATGGGAACCAAATAACTGACATACAAGTTTTTACTAAATACATATTTTTGATACAAACAGAACACCCAGAAAATATATACGTCGTGTATGTATGTTAGGCACATAAATGTTTGTCCTCGTTGGAAATCGAACCCACCTTCTACAGTTTAGAAATATCTAAATGTGATATAAAATATAATAGTATAGAATATGACTTTATTGGACACCATAACATTTAAATATACACCTTGGAATTAGCGTCAGTGCAACAGCGGCTTTATCGCTTAAAGAGATTTCTTCCAGACAACCTTTGGATGGACAGAAAAGAGGGCACAGCTAATATGGTTAGCGGTGTAAAAAAGAAATCAATAATATTATATGTATATTGTATAGTCATGTATATCTAAACAATACTGTATAATTAAATACATAATTATGATAAGTAAATACTTTGATAATAATTTTAATAAATTCTATGCAAAAAGTATGTAGATATACGAGCACACATATTGTTAAAAACATATTTATAAAATTATGATTTATTACTTTGGTCGGTCAACAAAAACTAACTTATGAGGAAAAAAAACCGGCCAAGTGCGAGTCGGACTCGCGCATGAAGGGTTCCGTACCATTATCTATAAAAACGGCAAAAAAATCACGATTGTTGTATAGGAGCCCCCTTGAATATTTATTTTGTTCTGTTTTTCAGTATTTGTTGTTATAGCGGCAACAGAAATACATCATCTGTGATAATTTCAACTGTCTAGCTATCACCGTTCTTGAGACACAGCCTGGTGACAGACGGACGGACGGACGGACAGCGAAGTCTCAGTAATAGGGTCCCGTTTTTTTCCTTTGGGTACGGAACCCTAAAAATTATATTTTTAATTTTTTAAACGGTTTTATTTAGGTTGTTTGTTGTTGTTGAAGTTTTTGGGTCAAATATAATTAATTACACAAAGATACGCTTGCCGTAGACGTGTCTAGAGTTCAATTCTTTTGTCGGTGCTCTCTCGTATTTTCCTTTGATGAGAAAACTTACCCCTACTATACCGATACGAAAATAAAGTGAGAAAGTTTGCTCGGAGTATCGGCAATGAAATCTAATGAGACCAAACGTGGGCACGTGAGTGTACTACACAGAATTTTCCGTATTACAGTAGAACGTAATAGAATAGAATATAACTTTATTATACCCCAGAAACACAGATCACAATTAATACAAATAGGAAACAAACAAAAAAAAGAAGATTTAATAATATAACAAAACAATAGAATAGATGATGTATAAGGGCGGTCTTATCGCCTAGAGCGATTTCTTCCAGACAACCTTTGGATGGAAAGAAGAGTAAATAAATATATGGTTGGTGTACAAAAGAAATAAATAAATAAAATAACAATACAATAAACGTATATACATAATTATGAGATACTAAATAAACTAAATGTATAGATTAGTAGGCTGATAAATAATGTTTATATACTAAATTATTAAAAATATAAATTGACTTAGCCTGTCTAATAATGGTAGGAAGGGCATTCCAAAGTAAGACAGCTTCCACAGTAAAAGAAGTGCTGTTGGAAAGGTTGGAACGAGCAAACTGAGACCGATAATACTGTTTGACTAGACGGATTCTGTACATCGCAAGAAGGAAAATGTAGCGTAGAAAGCTTTTAGACGTAGCTTAGGTGGCATGTTATAAGTTTAAGTTAAAAACCTACGTTACGTTAAAAAAAAAGTTGTTTTCTGCTTGAATTGTCGCTCCGGGTCGAATGTTCCAACAATAAGCTTGAGCAGCCGGTGAAGGAAAAATCGTGAGGAAACCATAGCATGGTGGTATAGCACTTTCTAGTACTCAGCTGGCTAGCTACCCCCTCAAGTTGAAAATATACCGCCAAGTATCTAACAGTGTGTTCTGGCAGCCTCACTTGTGAGCCAGTTCCATTCCAGGCTAGATGTGTTTACTATCTTCGACCACAATGTCACTTAACATCAGGTGAGCTGTGGTCAAACACCTAGCTTGTCAACAAAAAAAAAGTGTACTATGGGAATCAGATAACTGATAGAAGACTTTAATAGTTTTTTATAAATACAAACTTATAATGCCAACTACTACTCAGCGTATTAGCAAACTGAAGTGGCAATGGGCTGGACAGTGGACGTATCTGTCGCAGAACCGATAACTGGCTGGGGTAGACGTGTTCTAGAGTGGAGACCGCGAAATGGCAAACGTAGCGTAGGACACCCTGAGACTCGATGGAGCGACGACATACGTAGGACAGCCCAAGATCGGGCTGAGTGGCGTGTCTTGGGAGAGGCGTATGCCCAGCAGTAGACTTCGATAGGCTGATGATGATGATGATGACTGACAATGCATACAGATCATCCAGACAAAAAAAACACACATTTGTTTATACCACAAAATGTTTGTCCTGTGGGAATCAAACCCACGCCATACAGTTCTAAAAGCAGATATACTATCAATGAACCAACAGGGCTGTCAATTTTATACAAGATGTTTTATTTTTATGTAATAGCTTGTCCTATGTTTCTTCCGTGTTGAAATGTATCAGGGACTTAAAATATAGGTAGGCCTTCGATTTTTCTCTTATTCTGTAATAAGGACAAGAAAAGGTTTTCCGCCTATAATAGCTTTTAGGACGGTTTTCTAACTACCTCGCACCCACATTTTTCCAAAAGACTTAACGACGTGAAAGCCTATATTCAAATGCATATATTCAAGTAATTGCAAAAATATTTTCTACCTGAAAACGTTTACCTGCTTTCGTAAAGAAAAAACGCAAAACACATTTTACACAAAATATAAAACGTGGCTTTTGATACAAGATCTCCCAAAGGCAAAATAAAGTGCAACCATCTTATTTGAGATGGAACGAAGCGCCACAAACGCATTTTTTAAATAAAATTGACGCATTTTCGTGTTATGTTTTTGTTCCTAGATTTCCTCACCTACACGTAGTTGTTGGCTGTTTTACAAGCTTGCTTGTTTTCCAGTTGCTTTGAAAAGCTATGGCGTTGCCCGCGGCTTCTGACATACTGTGAAATGTACAAAGTGTTTCCTACTTTGAAGGGAGTCAAAGGGGATTCGTGTCAACCTACGCAAATACCCACGTTTGCAAATTGATAGTTTTGAATGAAATTCAAACAATCTGACGTGTTCATGAATAAATTTAATTTAATAAAACAAAGTTTGCTTTTGATTATTTACCAGATGGAGACAAAGAATTGTCGCCTAAAAAGGGGAGGAAAGTAAACTTAAATAAGAGTTCTATGTTACAATGGTGAGCGCATAACTTGAGAACGGCTGAACCGACATATCTGTTTATTAATCCAGGGTCTCAGCTACCTCCATACAACATTTAATTCAAATCCGTTCTGTGTTTTTTGCGTGAAAGAGTAAAAAACCTCCATCCATCCATCCATCCAAACTTTCACATTTCTTCATGGTCGATATTCCAAAGACTCGAACCCGATGGTTCGAGTCTACCTTCATTGTACGAACGGCTAAACAATTATACAATCTGGGTGCCTTCAAGTCACGAGTGAATCGGTTTCTTCTAGGCGAGCGTGCTCCACCGTAGGCCGCATCTTGCTTTACATCAGGCGAGTTGGCGGTCAAACGCAAGCCTATATGTCATTTTAAAAAAAAGTTAAAATATTAGTGGGGTTTTTTAGTTCATTGTCCAAGAACCCGCCAGCCCCGTTGGCTCATTGGTAGTATATCTGCCTTTAGAGCTGGAGGGCGTGGGTTCGATTCCCACTCAGGGCAAACATTTTGTGAATAAACAAATGTTTGTTCTGTGTCTGGGTGTTCTGTATGTATCATAAGTATGTATTTACAAAAATAATAATGTATTTATGTATTCTATCAGTTATCTGACTTCTATCACACAAGTTCTGCTTAGTTTGAGGGCCAGATGGCGCTGTGTGTATAGTCCTACGATATTTATTTATTTATTTAAGATTTTAAAAATATTTCTTTACTGTTAATTTTTTTTTATTGTACATATACTTGGTATCTAGTTACAAAACTTTCGCTTCAATAACATTAGTGAGATAGTCATGACTGGTTAGAATTTACCATAATTTTTTTTAAGTAAAATTAACAATTTGTGTTTTAATCGTCCCGAAGCGACTGTAGCGTTAATTGCACTAACGACCTCCATAGCCCAAATTCTTTATTGTGTTTGTGTACCCGCCCTGGTCACAGGCTAAATAACAGTTTCTACGTCCCATCGGATAATCTACGAGGTAATAAAACCTGGGGACATTATAATGAAGAATTGGCTTATAATTAACCTATTTATTACGCGCTTATCTCGCTTTTTGGTAGCTGAGTTTAATTGAGTCTGGCGTTTGACCACTGCTCCGTTCAAAGCAGCAGTGAGCTTAAGTAAGTAAGCTCATTGTTGAGATTCAACCCAACGCTCTACGGCGTGTGAACTGCAGGCGTACCATGAGGTGTTAGAGCAGTTCAGTATAGGCCCTAAACTGAACCGTTTGGCAAATTCGTACCATGACGTCCTTATAGCAGGACAGTTTAGGTCGCCGCCATCTTTGTCCGCCGAAACATAAACATCATCGCAAACTTGTCAGAAAACGGCATTTCGTTCATTCAATTCGTACCATGAGGTGTTATTTGACGTTAGTTGCACCTAAACTGTACCGCCGAGTTGTCAAAATAACGATTCAATAAAAAGTTAATAAATATCGACCGTTTGGTATGCTTTTATTTAATTTGTGAATTTTCTTGATATTATATCTTTAATAGCCCCATGCCCATGGGAGTTTAAACGTGATGCTGCTTCCTCCCAAAAGCGGCGGGTGTGCTGCCTCAACTGTATGCGCTTATTGAACCCTAAAGCAATTACTTGATTTCTATGGAGTAATTCCCACAGCTGCTCTAACTGAGCGTAATTTACCCTACATAAGCGTTCTGAGGGCTGTCTGTAAGAACAATTTTGATTTACAATAACAACAAACTATTCGAAAAAAAAACTCATGAAATACATAGGTACATAAGTAATATAAAACTATAAATATACTAACGACATTATTATTGACAATGCCAATAATATAAATTTGTAACCACAAAACAGTTTTGTTTGGTTTATTTCGACCTTTGAGTTATATTATATTATTAGAAATCTAAATTTTTGAGTTTTGGCGGGAACGCGGAAAGAGTCGTGTCGCCCCGTTGTATTTTTTTTTTCAAAACTTGTGTTTTGACGAGTGTTTATGCATAAAAATGGTGGTGTTTTATTCATAAAGTGCTGAATCACAAGCGCGAGTGTGGGAAAATGATATAATGTGGTGAAACATGACTTTTCGTGTTGCTTCCAAAACTCCATCGAAGCTTTATAGTAAAGTCACCACTACTTTACTAAAGCATGACTGGACTTGACTGACGCGGACTATACTTGACCAAGACTGGACTTTGACTATAACTTTAGCTACGAGGACACTTATTTAAACTTGAAAATATATAAATATTTGACACTGGCAAATGCTAAAACGCAACGCCAAAACCAAAGAAAAAAAATCTGAACAACCTTTTTGATGTCATTCGCAGATGAATAATGAAAAAAAAAGTATTTATTAGGTGTGTTCCGAAACAAAGAGTCGTAATTGTTTCTCTGTTTAGAATAAAGTTTTTTTTTGGAATTTAAGTAAATGATAGGGTAATCGTAAAAATAAAACATGTTAATAATTATGCTGTAATGCAATATAGTATTAAGTAATATTTCACCTTAAAATATCATATCATTATAAAACATTAAGAAAACCGATACTTCCCGACAATCACAATTTCGGAACAGATTTTTCACACGAGATACAATTATACTTTTGTATAGCGTTGTCCTTTTCTTCGGTAGCGGGACAGTATTGGAGCCAGAGACAAGTACCGTTCGTTCTTTGAAGAGCTAGCGATGCAGTTGCGATCCAATTTTAACATGCTCATGGTATGAAATAAAGCGGGACAGTTTAGGTACCTAAACTGAACTGCCCCGCAATTGGATGGAAACGTAAAACCTCATGGTACGCCTGCTGATCGCGTTAATCACTGCAGTATCATCGCCACAAAAAAACTTAAATTTCAAGCAATTATTTGAAAACCAGTTAAGAAAAACAGCTGAAGGCTAAAAACTTCCACAGCAATCAATTTGTATTTGGAATACATTTTCGCTCAGTTTTCATGTCCGAAATATTTCACGGTACGGCAAAAATATGACAAATAGCGGAAAATATCCCCGGGGGCAACAACAGGGGATACCGACAGGAAAACGGAACTAGAATATCAAAGAGATTACGCAAGAATTGGACAACTGTCACTTAGCTGTCAAACAATTCTTGCCGTATCAAGTGATGATACGTGAGGAGGAAGGCAAAATTATTTTACGTAAATATTTACTCGTTGAAGTCGAAATAAGTTTACAAAATTTAAATAGAAAGACAATTTTTACGTATGTGAAACAGTTTGTGGCAGATTTTCACCAATTGACGTAAATGAAAATCTGCCGCCTAGCACTTCAAGATGTGTTTCGGTAGCCGTTTATGTGTAACACATAAATCTATGTATATTGTATGTTCGTCACATAAATGTTACTCCTGATTGGGAATAGAATCCACGGCCTTCAGCTGTTGAGGCAGAACTTCTACCAAATGAGCTAGCTGGTCCGATATAATCAAAAACGGTAAGCATACGTACACTGGAATGGGAACTGTCTCTCAATTAAGCTTGTCAAAGACACTTAATAATACATTCGCAACTTGAGGGCGGTTGCCAGTTGTGTATAGATTTTATAAAAAAACATGATAAGAGTAGTAGTATGTTTTTATTTACCCCTTGAAGTATATACCTATTATAATATACAAATATACAATTAAAAAAAACCAACTCCATAAACCTTAGACCAACTGAACGTACAATCCAATGAAACAGCGAAGTTTCGGATGATTTACCATATTATGATACCACCAAGCAAAAAAAAGAATTATCAAAATCGATTCATAGTTGGCGGAATTATCGCAAAACATACAAACAAAAAAAAAACATACAGTCGAATTGAGAACTTCTTCCTTTTTGAGTCAGTTGAAAAAAAAGAGTAAGTTTATATATTTATATATAGAAAGCCCATAAGGAATCCTGACATATAATGATCTCAACTTAATCCACTTTTCTATTCTGTCTGTTGGCGACTACATTCCCAGGGGAGACACCAAGCTTTGCACGAATAAAATAGACCAAAATTTTGTCCACGGAAGGACAAGTTTGTCACTCCAACGACCACTAACTTTGTTCAGAAATATTATTGAATAGGCAATTTCTATTTGGAAACATGTACATTGTACAACCTTCGACCTTCGTAACATCACTTATCACATCTGTCATTTGAGGTTTTTGATATATTTGTCGGTCTTTGGTAAATGTTGGTAAAATTCCTGTGGGAACTAAAAACAGATGAAAATTTAAAAAAATCTATTAATTCTGCTTTCTTTGCGATATTTGTTACATTGCCAACAGTATTCGTCTTAAATCTATGCTCACCACAGCGGATCTCTCCGTATTCTGAGTTGTTGTTGGACACTCGGGAAATACGTACGTGACCATAAAACGTACTCGTATGTCTGCGTTATAAGGTTCACAATCGCATAGCTTTTTTGTACAATTATTGAATTACTATAGTAAGTAATATTATATTTACTTAATAGTAATTCAATAATCTCTTATTTTAAAATAATCATCAAAGTCATAAAAAAAGGTATCTTGAAGCCAGGATCTTAGTTTGCTTCTGAAGCACGCAATGGAAGGTGCATCCCGAATCAAAGCGGGTACGCGGTTGTAGACCGCGGGCCCCAGAATGTATACCGACCTCTCCGACTTGACGTGTCGATACGACGGCGTTACTAGTTGGTCTTTCTTTTTATTACTGCGAAGATCCAACGTGCTGTGGACGCCCCGGCGTTAAAATGTATCTATGTTTGTATGCGTGTACAGGGCTACCTGGTAAATGAACTCACACAGCGCCATCTGGCCCCAAACTAAGAAGAGTTTGTGTGATGGAAGTCAGATAACTGATAGAATACATAAATACTTTTTTTTTGTAAATACATACTTATAATACATACAAAACACCCAGACACAGAACAAACATTTGTTTATTCACAAAATGTTTGCCCTGAGTGGGAATCAAACCCACGCCCTACAGCTCTCAAGGCGTAGTAGTAGCGATTAGTAGCGATTAGTAGTAGCGAGTAGTAGTTTGTAGCGATGATAGCTCAGTGGTTAGCGCGGTAGGTTCGCATGCCGAAGGGCGTGGGTTCAAACCCCAACAATGAGCTTGAGCTGCCGGTGAAGGAAAACATCGTTAGGAAACCAAAGCATGGTGGTAGGGTACTTTAGTACTCGGCTGGCTAGCTACCACCCTCAAGTTGAAAAATCTGCCGCCAAGCATCTAACGGTGTGTTCCGGCAGCCTCACTTGAGAGCCAGTTGCATTCCAGGCTAGGTGTGCTTTACCATCTTCGGCCACACCTTCACTTGACATCAGGTGAGCTGTGGTCAAACCTGTAGCCTGTCAAAAAAAAAAAAAAAAAAAGATGTACTACCAATGAGCCAACGGGGCTGTCAATGATGTGTGATTTACTACAATATATTCTGTGTGTGAATGAACTAAATTACGATTGTTTTTTCTCATTGTTCACAGAAGAGGAAGGCACAGAGTTGGAACTCGAGGCCTTGTACAGAAGATACTGTGTGCGGTTGAAACACGCGCTCTTTGTCTCCGCTCTGTGTGTGACGCTACTGTGTAGCGTGATACTGCTGTGTGCGGTCTGTGTCACACACTCTCATGTAAGTAATAATCAAAAAAAGCAAAATTAAAATATTTGAAAACCCCCACAACGGTTAAAAAGTGATTGTCACCTATCTAAGATAATGCACCAATCAAACCCGAACCCATAACTGAAAACTGCATCAAAATCGGCCTAGAAGTTTTGGAGAAAAATGGCAACATGGATTTGCACAAATAATGTTTGCTGCAGCGCCCCCTGGTGAGTTGTCACCTAAACTGGCTATCATGCGAGTTTCACCAATAGATAGAGTGATTCACGAGGAAGGTTTATATGTAAAATACTTGCATATGCACCACAATAGTTTTTGCATTGCACCCGTGCGAAGCCGAGGCGGGTCGCTAGTAATAAATAAATAAAATAAACATCCCCCGACACTCATTGGCTCATTGGTAGTATATCTGCCTTGAGAGCTGTAGGGCATGGGTTCGATTCCCACTCTGGGCAAACATTTTGTGAATAAACACATGTTTGTTCTATCTCTGGGTGTTCTGTATGTATTTACAAAAAAAAAGTATTTATGTATTCTATGAGTTATCTGACTTCCATCACACAAGCTCTGCTTAGTTTGGGGTTAAGTGGCGCTTAATAGTCCCACGATATTTATTTATTTATAATAGTTAATTTGCTGTAAAAATCATCATCATCTTTAATGCGACACCAAAATTAAAACAAAGTTCCATTTAGGTACAGTGTAGTGTCGTGGAGCTGTTAGTAGGTACTACAATTGGTAGAGATAAACGCGAAGTACAAGCTTTAGGTACAAATGTACTCTATCTAACTAATGAGAAACGCTCGCTTGTTTGTCGTATATACGCTATGTAGAGTTGGTAGATATAGTAGTATATTTTATGGTAGAGTTGAAGAAATTAATTTCATCACCCTCGACGCTCGAATCATTGTTCTGATGTCATCTTGTACAATAAATATATACTTAAAGCAAAGTATATTTTGTTGTCTAGTACTTAAGCTATAATTTTCAGTATAGGCAGAATATTATCTTCTTACTTCATAATTATGTATTTTATCATAAGGTCGATCTAATGATGTTAATTTGTTGGGGAGCCCGCCATGGTAACACATATTCTGTGAAAATAGAACAATAAAATGAAATAAAAATAAATATTATAGGACATTACACACAGATCCATCTGAACCCGAACTTTTTTTATGAAAAAAGTAATAAGACGAACGAGACGCTCTCCTGATGGTAAGAGATAACACCTGTCCATGACCATCGCAGCGATACACAGAATTTTAAGTAACAAAACAAAGTCTAGTGCATCACTGCTTTGGCGCTCATTACTTTGAGCTTTTTGATAGAGTTAGTCTCAACAGCCCAGTAATTTCACTAGCTGCAGTACCCTTCAAACCGGAACACAGTAATGCTTACACACTACTGCTTAGCGGCAGAATAACTGGTACTGCGGTGGTACCTACCTAGACGACCTCCTGCTAAGGAGATCTACCACCAAGCAAACTAAGCAAAGCTTGTGCTATGGAAGTCAGATAACTGATAGAATACTTAAATAGTGTTTTTTGTGATGTGATGTCGGTTTAATTCTGTAAAATAAAATACTGATAGCCTTGTTGGTTCATTGGTAGTATGTCTGCTTATAGAGCTGAAGGGCGTGGGTTCGATTCCCACTCAGGACTAACATTTGTGTGACTAAGATCGATGTTTGTTCTGTGTCTGGGTGTACTGTATGTATTTACAAAAAAAATTATTAAGTATCTATTTTGATGATTTTAAAGTATTTTTTTCGGAATTTAATTTAATATTAAAACAGGAAAACTGTCTCCCGAATAGGCTGCTGTGTGTCTTATCTATGTTTAATCCACTTCGTGCTTTACGTCCCGAGATTAAGTTACCTATGCAAGGTACATGCACTCGAGGTTTAATTAACCCTTGGTCCGTAATCCGGTTTCCCGCGAGAGGCTGTCTAATGTGATTCTACAACCTCCACATATTAGATAGTCTAGGGTTGTTGTAGGTAGTTGAAATTAAGTATAGTGCTATAGTATACGACATTCTAATTTATCTTAACAGACGGAATATTTCATCGTACAATGGTATGATACATTAATCTATTTTACTATTTAAATGAATATTTCGGAAAACTAATTTTTTTATATAGTATGTAAACATAGTACTGCTACTTATTTCCAAAAAAATTTCACTTCCCTAAAATGAAGATATTACTTAAATAAATAAAATAAAAATAAATAAATAACGCAGGACATTACACGCAACGCCATCTGAGCCCAAACTTAGCAAAGCTACGAGCTATGGAAGTCAGATAACTGATAGATTACTTATATCCTTTTTTTTAGTACTTAGTTTGGCTTAATCTGAAATTCAATTTATGACACTTTTTAGGGTTCCGTACCCAAAAGGGTAAAAACGGGACCCTATCACTGAGACTTCGCTGTCCGTCCGTCCGTCTGTCACCAGGCTGTATCTCGAGAACGGTGATAGCTAGACAGTTGAAATTTTCACAGATGATGTATTTCTATTGCCGCTATAACAACAAATACTAAAAACAAAATAAAATAAATATTTAAGGGGGGCTCCCATACAACAAACTTGATTTTTTTACCGTTTCTTGCTCGTTATAAATAATGGTACGGAACCCTTCGTGCGCGAGACCGACTCGCACTTGACCGGTTTTTTTATTGTTATATTGACTTGCCTGTAACAGTCGTTGTTATTTATGGCTAACAAATGATTCTGATTCTGATTCGTGTTAGTTCATTTGGTAGAATATTTGCTTCAAGAGTTGTACGGCGTGGATTCGATTCCCAGCGAGACAAACATTTATACGATGATAAATCTTTGTTCTATATCTGGGTGTTCTGTATGCATTATAAGTATACTACCTTGTTTTACTTGGTGGTAGGTCTCCTTAGCAGGAGGCCGTTTAGGTAGGTATCACCGTAGTACCAGATATTTTGCCACCAAGCAGTAGTGTGTAAACATTACTGTGTTGCGGTTTGAAGGGCAGCTAGCGAAATTACAGGGCTGTTAAGACTAACTATTGAAAGTCTCAAAGTAATGATCGCCAAAGCAGCGATACCCCGGACATTGTTTTACTGTTCAAAGTTCTGTGTATCGCTGCAGTAGTCATGGATAGGCGTTATCTCTTACCATCAGGAGAGCGTCTCGTATGTCTCATTACATTTACAGCAAGAACAAAAAAGTAAAAAAAAGTAGGTCATATAAGTAAATATTTTTTTCTATCTATCAGTTACCTAGATTTCTTTAATGATCTTAAAGAGCATGCTCCATTCTCGGCACCTTTACTTTCTATCGGGCGAGTTGGTGGCCAAACATAGATATATCTACACTATAACAATATAAAGAGAAAAGATTTGTATTTTTGGATTTTATCATTTTGTTTGTTTCCAATAAACTCAAAAACTACTGGACAGATTTCAAAAATTCTTTCACCGTTGGGAAGGTAAACTATCCTCTGGTGACAAAGACTGGCCTTTTATACCTGTATTCTCACGGGAAGGGAAACTGTAAACTGAAAAGGTCCACTGCTGGACATAGGCCTCGCCCAAGACACGCCACTCAGCCCGATCTTCGGCTTTTCGCTTCCATCCACCGCCAGCTGTCCTACGTATATCGTCACTCCATCGAGTCTCAGGGCGTCCTACGCTACGCTTGCCAATACGCGGTCTCCACTCTAGAACACGTCTACCCCAGCGGTTATCGGTTCTGCGACAGATATGCCCAGCCCATTGCCACTTCAGCTACGCAACTAAAGGAAGGGAAACTACGCAGGTGAAACCGCCAGGCATCTGCTAGTATCGAATAAAAAATCTCATCGATTGAGGAGGTCGTACGTCACGTGCTCGTGAGTGGATTAGCATGTAGATTAGCTATCGGTCACTCCATCTGGTTGCACTGATAGATAACCTGAGTGGTCCGACGCGCGTCTCAGTAACGAACTTACTGTGCACTCTGAAGATACTGTTATAGCTTGATCTGGTACTGTACAGTACTTGCAGCATCTCCACTGTCTTATGATATTTATCTATCTATATCTATTTATCTATACTATTATAAAGAGGAAAGATTTGATTGTTTGTTTGTATTGAATAGGCTCCGAAACTACTGGACCGATCTTAATAATTCTTCCATTTTTTGAATGCTACATTATCCGTGATGGACATAGGCTATATTTTATTTACAAAAAAATTAGGGATCCGTATAGAAAATTCAATAATGTAACCCAAGATGTGAAAAATTTGAAAAAATCTTTACTCAGCATGCGCAGCGAAAACTGTTTACAATAGAATAAAGTGATGTTTTATTGAGCAAATTGACAACTACAAAAAAGTCCGCAATATCATATGTCTAACTATTACAGTTGTCATCTACATTTTATGAAGAGGAAAGATTTAATTTTTTGTTTGTTTCCTATTCAGGCTCCGAAACTACTGGATCGATATTTTTTTTTTTAACTGGTAGACAGGCTAGTTGTTTGACCACAGCTCACCTGATGTTAAGTGAAGGTGTGGTCGAAGATGGTAAAGCACACCTAGTCTGGAATGGAACTGGCTCTCAAGTGAAGCTGCCGTAACACAGTTAGATGCTTGGCGGCAGATTTTCAACTTGAGGGTGGTAGCTAGCCAGTCGAGTACTAGAAAGTACTCTACCACCATGCTATGGTTTCCTCACGATGTTTTCCTTCACCGGCAGCTCAAGCTCATTGTTGGGGTTTGAACCCACGCCCTTCGGTATGCGAACCGACCGCGCTAACCACTGGGCTATCATCGCTACATACATATTTTTATATTGTTAACCGAGTTTTGTTTTCCCGTGCGAAGCCGGGACGAGCTGCTAGTTATATATATAAAATTATAGTAACTATTCTGATTTTAGCAGTTACCTTGTGCAAAGACCCTAGTTTTAGGGCTGCTCAACAAACCATGTAAAGCAAGTAAGCAAGTAAACAAACTGGAAGAGATCGCTTTCAGCGATAAGGTCGCCAGTTGTTACACCTATTAATTAATTTTATTTTTTCTGTATTGTTTTTTTTAGTGTGTGCAATAAAGAGTTAATCAATCAATCATGTTGAAAGGATACTGTAAGTGTCTAAGTAGCAAATATAGAAAAAAAAAATATTTGACACGCAAATATTGTTGACCGACCTCATAAGCAATGAAGATTACTCGAATGTGAATCATATGAAATGAACGCCTTTGACAGTCGTAAATTAGCAGATGTCTCTTGAGGGCTTTGGCTCGAGTATAATATGCTGTATTGATGAATTCCTTCGGGATGAAATTAGATCAATTTCAAGATACAGACATCTATAGGTATATAACTCGAAGCTTATTCGTTATACTTATGTGGGGTTACTCGCGTTTAAGGTGGTTCGATTTCCATCCAAATTTTTTTTAGATTTTGCTAATAATCTACTGTTTTATTCAAGCAGTTGTGATTTACCGCAAATAAAGACCAATTTAAATGCCAGTAGCTGTGATTTTACTGTAAAATTGTGCTCCATTTCTCCATACATGGCAAAAATGTATTTGTATGGAAATAGAACCACCTTAATTATAATTATCCGACTCTCCGACTACATTTTCAGCTTCATCCGGTGGCTTTTCTTATGGAGGCAAAGCTGAGTAAAAAACAATGTGTCAATACCACGTCAGTTGCAATAGTAAACTAGCTTATTTGTAATTTTCATGCTAATACTACTGCAATGCCCGTACTGACTCTGTCTGAACAGATAAATTTTGATAACAGCTCTGATAGATTTAAATAATAAATAAATAAATATCGTGGGACTATACACACAGCGCTATCTGACCCCAAACTAAGCAGAGCTTGTGTGATGGAAGTCAGATAACTGATAGAATACATAAATACTTTTTTTTTGTAAATACATACTTATAATACATACAGACCACCCTGACACAGAACAAACATGATTGTGTTTATTCACAAAATGTTTGCCCTGAGTGGGAATCGAACCCACGCCCTACAGCTCTCAAGGCAGATATACTACCAATGAGCCAACGGGGCTGTAATTTTTTAACTGCGTAAAGTCATGATGGCTACATACATGAAAAAATTGCATGGTAGTAGAGCTATCCTCCTACCCTCAAGTTGAAAATCTGCCACCAAGCACCTAACTGTGTTCTGGTAGCCTCACTGGAGAGCCAGTACCATTCCAGACAAGGTGTGCTTGAAATGTCCCTTGTCAAAATATGATTGATTGATTAACTCTTAATTGTAGACACTAAAAATTATACAATATAGATGAAATAAACTTCATTAATAAGTGTAACAACTGGCGACCTTATCGCTAAAAGTGATCTCTTCCAGGCAACTTTAGGACGGATAGGATCAGAGGAAGAAAAAGACGGGGTGTGTCAATAACGAGGGATTACAGATAGGAGAATACATAACTATAACATAAATATATCTACATTATTTCATTACTTCATTATTTATTAATATTCTAATAATAATATACTCTGAATGACATCTGTCTCCCGCTGCGAAGCAGGCATGTTTTTATCAAGTGAAATATTTTAATTCTATTCCAACAACTTTTTGACCTCAATTTCACCACCAAATATCAGCAATAGTTTACAAACACCTACCAGTTTAAAGTTTTATTCCATATTGCCTATTTTCCGAGTTTATTAGAATCTTTTAAAAGTTTTTACCGATTGACATTTATACGTCAATCAAATCACAGCAAAATATTTTATCAAGAATGAAAGCAAGTTATGTGGACGCGCTCAAGAACAGCTGCGGCTTCGGGATTACATGACGCACATATACCATCTCCGCCCGCTCCGTCAACTCCGAGCGCTTCGTCGGGGGATGAAGAGTTTGCTACACCCCTGGCAACAAGCGCCTCGTCGAGCAGCAGCGACGTGAGCGGGCCGCGGACACCGGCGCCACCACCACCTGCGCGTCGAGGACGGCCGCCGCTGCCGGCACGCTTGGGGCCTGCGGGGCAATCTGCTTCGCGTTCGGCTCTCGCTGCCGGTGGTGTAGTGCGACGCATGCGATGGTCACAGACAAATAATGAGAATTGCATGCGCGCCTATTATGGGGCTACAGAGGGGGGAATTAACCTTTCAGCGTACCGTGTCAGGATGCTGCCTTTGTTTCAGGCCCTTGAACCGACCGTCGCCGTGTCTACCCAACGACTATCGGATCAAGTGCGGGCTATCCAGCGACTTCAGCTGTTGGATCAGTCCGTGCTTGATCGGCTCCGCCTGGAGGCACTTCCTGCTCGTCCAACGCCTGTTTCGACACGGGATTCGCCTGTCGCGTCGTCAGCCCCGACACTGGTGTCAGTGCCGACGTCGATGGCGACACTAGCGACACCTACTGATCCCGTAGTTGATGTAGGCGAATGCACGAGCATGGCTGTATGTAGCCAGGTGAGTGAGCATTTGAGGAGGACTTTGGAAGACGCGATTTGTCAATATAGATTCGCACCCGATTCTAGGCCGCGACTACCACGTTTGCCCACCCATAGACGAAATTTAGCGTTGATGGGAGCCTTGAACGCTTTGCTAGCCCCGTATTTACGGGCTAGCGAAGATTTGACTGATACCCACTCGATATTATACTGCGGTGCCATCGCGGCGTGTCGCGTTGCACGTGTTAAGTTTCCGGACACTAACCGTGCGCCGCGACCCGCCGGGGGTGTGCCCGCATGGCAATTGCGGATCGAGCGGCGTATCAGCACGTTCAGGACTCTCATTGCAAAGCTGATCTGTTTCAGCCGGGGGAATAATCGCCCCCGAGTCATGCGTTTTGTGACACAGGCTTTTGCTGGAACGGGTATTAGGCCCCAGCACTATCTAGCCAGTGTCACGGAACGCATTGACTATCTGAAGCAGAAAGTCTATGCGTGGGCAAACCGTATTCGCCGCTATAGAGAGCGTGCGGATAGATATTGGCAAAATCGCGTCTTTCAAAGTGACCAAAGGAAGGTGTATCGAGATTGGGAAGGAACCGGCCAACGTGTGAGTGACAGGCAGCTACCGGATACTAGCGTCATGACTGAATTCTGGCGTGGTATCTGGTCGCTGCCTGTCGAGCACACCGAGGGTGATTGGATGCGTGTTGTCGAGCGGGAATGTGAGTCTATCAAATCCATGGGGTCTGTTTTAATAGACCCCGTAGACGTTAGTTGTGCGATTCGTACGGCACAGAACTGGAAAAGTCCTGGGCCGGACGGATTGCACAACTTTTGGATTAAGTGGATTCGTTGCTCACATGACCGCTTAGCGACACAATTCCAAGAAGCCCTCGAGCTTGGTTCCCTTCCCTGTTTTATGACCACTGGTGTCACCTTCCTGCTCCATAAGACCGGTAGTACCACAGAAGCAAAAAATACGTTTCGGAGACCTCTTTGGGGAAACTGAGGGTTTTGCCTGTGCGATTGCGGACGAAGTTATCAAGACGAACAATTATCGGAAATATATCATGAAGGACGGTACGGTCGACATCTGTCGGGCATGCCACCGTCCCGGAGAATCGCTCCGACATATTATTTCCGGTTGTTCGCATCTTGCTAACGGCGAGTATTTGCACAGGCACAACCAAGTAGCCAGGATCATCCATCAGCAGCTTGCTCTTCAATACGGCCTTGTCGAGTCTGAGGTGCCGTACTATAAGTACGCACCAGCGCCAGTTCTCGAAAATGGTCGTGCTTTGCTCTATTGGGACCGGTCTATCATCACGGACAGGACTATTGTCGCCAATAAGCCTGATATCGTGGTGGTCGACCGAGCCCAACGCCGGGCAGTGCTCGTTGACATCACCATCCCACATGACGAGAATCTCGTGAAGGCCGAGAAGGACAAGCTCAGCAAGTACCTTGACTTGGCTCACGAGATAACCGCCATGTGGGATGTTGATTCGACGATCATTATCCCGATAGTCGTCACGGTAAACGGTCTTATAGCGAAGAGTCTCGACCAACATCTCAAGAGACTCTCGCTAGACGGTTGGGTCAAGGGTCAGCTTCAAAAGGCAGTGATCCTTGACACGGCGCGCATTGTGAGGAGGTTCCTCACTCTGCAGCCCTAACCACCGGCAGCTTGAGCCCTGCCCCGCTGCCGGCGGCACCCTAGTTTTTAAGTTTTTTATATTATATATGTTTTTAAATATTTAATGTAAAAAATTTAAAAAATAAGATGAAAAATAAATAACGATGAATATACTCTAATATATAGAATAACTAAAAATACACTAATATATATAAAATTAATATGCGGTGTTTTGAGACATAAACGGTTGTAACTTTTTTTTTACAATAAATGAGTATTTTGATTTTTTAATATGTAGTTATTATATAATTATTATTGTATAGAAATAGCTTAAAGCATTGCTTTTCGTAACAATACGAATTTGTTGTTTGCGATTCCCTAAATTGCCGTGCTCGCAACAATCAACAGCCACTCAGATTAATTGCACACCGGATTGTTCCGGATTGTACAGGATTACACCGGTATTAACTGGATCCCGGCGGTTATTAGACTTGAGATGATGTTTACAACTAGATTAGGTTCCGGTTTAACTCAGCGACCACTTTTTATATACATACATACTTTTTATATACAAATGTTTACGTACATTTTTACAATAACGGATAAAGTCCTAATGCAGTCTTAGAATTATTATTTTTAAAATTGAAATTTATTTTATTATTATGTTTTATGCCCCAAATAAAGTGTTGTCTATTGTCTGTCTTAATTTTAGTAGCTATAGGACTGCCCCTAAAAACAGCACTTCCATATATCCTACTAACCCTACTATATAATATTAAAAATGTGAAAGTTTGTATGTTTCGATGTTTGTTACTCAATCACACAAAAACAGCTGAACGGATTTGGATGAAATTGGGCATACACATACCTTTATTTTATTTAAAAGTTTATTTATTCATTGACGGATTTTCAGATGGACAGATGTCAGATTGACAGCTGATGTCAGATTGACAGATGTCAGATTGACAGATGTCAGATTGACAGATGTCAGATTGATATATGTCAGTTTGACTGATGTCACATTAACAGATCTCAGATTGACAGATGACACATTAACAGATGTCAGATTCATGACTATTGCTTATTTGTTACTTACATGTTTCATTTCTCTCTGAACCTAATTCTGTCGCGGGCGTCAGCATATATAATTATATTTTCCAAAGCTCAGTTTTTTCAGGGTCAGCACTAAATTTTGTTCATAATTATAATTAAATGATATACTTCAACTTTGTGTATTTTCGTGGAATCCTGCGTACTCTCTAATGATAGGATCTAAATGATTGGCTCGTCCGGGTAATGGAGTAGAGAGTGTTCTTGCTCAATATACGTGGAGTATAGTGTAGGTAGGTATATTTGATTAGTTCAGTCTAATTACTAATATCGTTCGTTGGCCCAATAAACCTTCAAGGCTCGGTTTTAGAGCTTTACATCACGAATAGAGAGTGAACACCTTGTTTCATATGGATCGTTTCGTTCGAAAAACCCTAAACAAACTTTGACTTTTACAGAGGTTTCACTAATTAAGAAGTGAGGCGAATCCCACTATTATTATTAATGTGAAAGTTTGGATGGATGGATGGTTGTTTGTTACTCTTTCACGCAAAAACTACTGAATGGATTTGGATGATTTTTTTTTTTGCGGATGATAAGTGACGGTGTGGTCGAAGATGGTAAAGCATACCTAGCCTGGAATGGAACTGGCTCTCAAGTGAGGCTGCCGGAACACACTGTTGGATGCTTGGCGGCAGATATGGTATGGAGGTAGCTGAGACCCTGGATTAACACATAGGCTACTTTTTATCCCGAAAACATGTAGCGAGTAAAACCGTGGGGCTAGTGTCTTCATATAGATAAACACAAAACGTTATACTACGCTAGAGTCATGAAAAAAAAGAACAAACTATAGTGTTTTTTTTTTAATTACAGAATTGCCATTGTAAGAACTAACCCTACTTATAATTTATATATTCTATACTATTATAAAGAGGAAAGATTTAATTGTTTGTTTGTTTGTCATGATAAGGCTCCGAAACTACTGGACCGATTTAAATTTTTTTTTTTTTTATTCGTATAAGTCCGTTTGACTACCAACTCGCCTGATGGTAAGCGACGATGTGGTCGAAGATGAACCACGCAGACCTAGAAGATACCTATTCACTCTGACCTTGAAAAGATCCAGATTATATCTATCAGGAAACAAGGAAGCCGGTAGCCGGGTTGCTTTTCTTTCACCGTTGGGACGCACTATCCCCGGGTGTCATAGGCTAATTTTTATCTCTGTATTCCCACGGGAACAAGAACTACGCGGGCGAAACCGCGAGGCGTCCGCTAGTATTACTATAATAACATCACTAATAGTAATTTGGTGAAAGCTGATTTGTACTTTTTGTTTCAGGAACTGTCAACCCAAGTGAAATCTATCACGTCACTGGCAGTCATCACGTGTGTGCTGTCTATAGTGCTAGCGCTAGCACTGCTGCCGCCAGCAGCGGAATGGGAAATGCTAGCATTAACGGGCAGCTTGCTAGTCACGTTTAGTCTGGGTGCTGGCATGCTGATGGCAGAGAACCATGCACCTCTTCCTCTGTTTGCACTTATATTGGTAAGTAAATAAAAATAAAATGTTTGTAGCGTTGATAGCTCAGTGGTTATCGCGGTCGGTTCGCACGCTGAAGGGCGTGGGTTCAAACCCCAACAATGAGCTTGAGCTGCCGGTGAACGAAAGGGTAATTTCTAGTACTCGGCAGGCTAGCTAGTTTGTACTTATACTTTGGGAATCAGAAAACTGACTTTCTTACTTTTTTTTTCGAAAGCCATTCTAATAATACATACAGCACACTCAAACAAAGAACAAACATTCATCGTCACATAAATGTTTCTTCTCGAACTACGAAAACGGAAATCGATTATCGAAGGTTAGGGACCTTACAGCTCTTGAAGCAGATATTGTACCAATTTTAAAAGGGCAGTCAGTGTAGAAAATTTAGTTTAGCGTGACCGTACTGATAATCATTTTGATTGTTTAATTAACTCTATATAGTCCTTAACAAAGATAACAAAAACATGTCAATTATCAAATTTATCGCTAAATATTAGATATGTATTTATGTAAATTTTCCTCCAGAGAACCTCAACCGGGTGCTATGTTAATAGCAAGTTTAAAAAAAATCCTAAAACAGTAATAAACCGTAAATGTTTCAGAAAAAGATTCAAGGATTCAAGGCGGATTCATTGTTGAAAAAATAGGTCAACAATATCTACAGATCTGAATAAAAATACACGTCCTAAATCTGGCAGTGGACAGGGCCTAAAAAATACATTTGTTTCCATGTCGATGGACCCAACCCTTATTATATCATCTCAAGCGCAATATATCAAATCATATTTCACATTATTTCTGATTGATGCTCGCGCGTTTTCCCGCAGTTTCATGCGGGCCAAATGCTGCTTAAAAAATTGGGTTTATCTCGTACTGCTACATATCAGGCGTTTTGACGAGCGATGTAAATATATAATATACATAGGTAGAAACTTTTATTGTGCTCACCAAAAGTACAAAAAAGTGCAAAAAAAAACTTATGAGCTTGTGCCACAATTGGCGGCCTTATCGCTAAGATCAATCTCTTCCAGGCAACCAATAATGAAAAACACGATACATCCGGGAGATGTTGCAACACAATCTAGTTCAAAAGTTTAAACTAATAAAAATAATACATTTTATTATAAATAAAATAATAATGCCACTAATATCATAAATGTGAAAGTTTGGATGGATGGATGGATGTTTGTTACTCTTTCACGCAAAAACTACTGAATGAATGAAATTTGACACTGATTTGGATGAAATTTGGCATGAAGGTAGCTGAGACCCTGGATTAAGACATAGGCTACTTTTTATCCCGAAAACATGTAGCGGGTAACACCGCGGGCGTAGCTAGTAAATAGTGAATATCGCAGGATATTACTGACCCTAAACTAAGCAAAGCTAAGTAAGTACACGTAAAATATAACTTTGAGTAACAAAACAAAGTCTAAAGCATCACTGCTTTGACACTCATAGCTTCGAGGCTTTCAATGATTAGTTTAGTTAGTTTACACACTAATGTTTAGCGGCAAAATATCTGGTAAGCAAACACTGAGGAAATAAGTTACTTTGCGGAAGTTCATTTTGAATGTTCAAGGTATATATCTATACCTATATATATATATACCTTGAACATAATATAGGATAACTTCGTGGAATTTAAACATACAATACTCAACATACAGACTCAAAAAGGAGGAGGTAAATCTAGAGTGAATAGGTTTCTTCTAGGTAAGCGTGCTTCATCTTTAGACAACACTACTGTTTAACATCAGGCAGTGTGGTCAAACACGAACCTATTTTGAATAAAAAAAAACAATCGATTTGAAAAAGGTTTTCAATTCGATTGTTTTTTTTTGTTTGTTACGCGACCATTCCGCCAATTATGAAACGATTTTGATGATTCTTGTTTTGCTTGGCAGATCATAATTTTATACTTCAAAGGTGGTCCCAAAGAAATTTTATCAAAATCGATCAATCGGTTTTTAAAAATCAACAAAAGTCTAAAAATTGTACACATCGATGACATTTTCGTTGACTCCGAAACCTCGCTGTTTCATTGGAGCAGTGCGTTTAGTAGACCTAAGGTTCATTTAGTCGGGTTTCTTTAATTGTAAATTTTATACTATTTATTAAAATACTAACTTGAATGAATACCTTGAAAACTTTCGCAAATATTTTAGCGGATAAGCCGAAATCTTTTCAAAACAACACCAAAAACTTTTTGCCAAGACTTTTTATCCTTCATTGTAACAGTTAAACAATGTTAGCAAATCTTTTTACCAAAGGAAAGCGTGAACTTCGAAAATTTGTGAGTCTCTTTTGTTTTTTTTAACTAATTTTGCTTTCTTTACCTTTTCAAATAATAGTCAAGCTTTTTTTATATTATGCTGCTAAATAATCACCTGACTTCAAATAGATTCTTTTTAAACTTCTAATTAGGCTTGTGTTAAACTGCCAACTTGCCTGCTGTTTGTCGAAGATACGTTTTACGATGAAGCCCGAGTATTTTTTTTTGCTTGACAGGCTAGGTGTTTGACCACAGCACATCTGATGTTAAGTGATGGCGTGATCGAATATGGTTAACACATCTAGCCTAGAATGGTACTGACTCTCAATTGAGGCTGCCGGAATAAACCGTTAGGTGCTTGGCGTGGATTTTCAACTTGAGAATGGTAGCCAACCAGCCGAGTAGTTACTATAAAGTAACCTATGACTATGCTATCTTTCTTTGCGGTGTTTTCCTTCACTGGTAGCTTAATCTCAATGTATTGAACCCACGCCCCTCACCGGATCGCGCTAACCACTTAGCTATCATCGCTAAATGTGATGTAACTAGCTTTTTTTTATACGCTATTTTATTTCTGTAGATGTAACGTTTCTTGTCGAGTTTGGAGCTCTGAATACCCCAATCTAAATAAACAGATTCCCCAATCCGGTCATGTCTTGAAGGAAAATGGAACTTCTAATGAACTTTTGCGTCAATGTTTGATTTCTTCGAACTTTATTCGTCCCTATCGACCGAATTAAATGGATAAACTTTTGTCTTGTAATGTTGTTTCAAAAAGATTTGAATAAACTTTTTTAGCTTGATTCCAGGTCAAGTAGATAGAGACCTAGGTAAATTTCATCCGACTTTATTTAATACTAGCGAACGCTTCGCGGTTTCAACCGCGTAGTTCCCGTTCCCGTGGGAATACAGGGATAAAAAGTAACCTATGTCACCCGGGATAGTGTAGCTTTCCAACGAAAAAAGAACTTTTGAAATCGGTCCAGTAGTTTTGGAGCCTATTCAATACAAACAAACAATCAAATCTTTCGTCTTTATAATAGTACTAGCGGATGCCTCGCGGTTTAGCCGCGTAGTTTCCGTTCCCGTGGGAATAGAGGGGTAAAAAGTAACCTTTGTCACCCGGGATAGTGTAGCTTCCCAACGGTAAAAGAAATTTTAAAATCGGTCCATTCGTTTCGGAGCCTTTTCAATTCAAATAAACAATTAAATCTTTCCTCTTTATAGATAGATAAATAAAATAATCCAAATTAATCAGTCATTATCTAACAATTGTATTTAGTCTGTAATATTTGTATTCTCTAGTGTATTTAAAAGCAACTAACATTTTGTCCAACATAACTAGTTGTGCCGTGCGATTTCCCCCGTGGCTTACTTCAAAAGCCAAGTTGTAAAATAAATCAGACGAGGAAAGGTGCATTCAGAAACTCACAACTTGGTTAAAGTCAGCGCTGTTCTCTACGGTTGCGCCTGCCCTGGCATAATTATATCAAATTTGCATTTTCAAACCTGTCCAGTTTTATTAAAGGTCAACATCCACTAGCACAGATGGGCAACAGAGTCTTACATTAAACAAAATTTTGGTTCAGCATTCAACTCTCAGTATAAGACAGAGTTTAGGGTGCGTTCTATAGTGTCGGTTTCCCGGCAAAGCGCTTTGTATACAGAATCGTGTTTAGGTTGTAGTTATTTTAACCTTACCAACAATTCCAGTCCAGGCTAGGTGTGGTTTACCATCTTTGACCATACCGTCACTTATTATCAGGTGAGCTATTGTTAAAAACACTTAGCGTGCCAACCGTAAAAAATACCGGTTTTCTTTATGACGTTTCATGTAACTTTATCGAGATCGCTTACAAAATGTTTTTTTTTTTTATCGATGACAGGCTAGGTGTTTGACCTCAGCTCACCTGATGTTAAGTGAAGGTGTGGTCGAAGATAGTAAAGCACACCTAGCCTGGAATGGAACTGGCTCTCAAGTAAGGCTGCCGGAACACACCGTTAGGTGCTTGGCGGCAGATTTTCATCTTGAGGGTGGAGCTAGCCAGCCGAGTACTAGAAAGTACCCTACCACCATGCTATGGTTTCCTCACGATGTTTTCCTTCACCGGCAGCTCAAGCTCATTGTTTGGGGTTTGAACCCACGCCCTTCGGCATGCGAACCTACCGCGCTAACCACTGAGCTATCATCGCTACAAAATATATATAGTACATAGCTTAGTGCAGCTTGACTTTTGAAAAGTAAAAGGTGTTGTTCCTGTTAAACCTTGGAAATTTTAATAAAACCGACTTTCTAGAAGTTAAAGATAATATTGTAAGAAATTTTCTTATCCTCAATTAAGAGAAATAGAAAAATAAGAAAGTTTTCGTGCCAATTTCTTTTTAAAATTTTGATATCTCTTTGTATTTACTCGTATTACCCCATAATACAGTCTAAAAGTTTTGGGAGAATTCGTTTTTTTGAGCAGAAGAATTGACTGAAGGTATTCATTATGATAAATGATGAAACATTGTTTAGTTGATTTTAACATTGTTAAATTGAAAACAGTTAATAAAAGATGTTTTGATTATGTCACATGACATCTGTTACTTTTTTTATAATTCGTGGGCAAATGGACACGGAGTCCATAATGCATCTTTAGTTACAGTCAAAGTCCAGTCATGCCTTAGTAAAATAGTGCAACTTTACTATAAGCTTTGATGTACTTTTTTAAGCAACACGAAACGTCATGTTTTACTTCCTTAAACTCGCGCTTGTAATTCGGCACTTTATGAATAAATAAAACGCCACAAGTTCTCAAGACTCTTTCCACATTCCTGACATTGCCACAGAATACATAATAGTGCCAACACATAAATTATCTTTCAATTTGATGGCAAAATGCATAGAAATCGAGGGCAAATAATTTGATCAAATAAAAAAAATAAAAAATAAAATTAAACCTGTAGAAATATATTTTTCAGTACGAAACGGCTATTAGGTAGTAAAGTTATGAAGGTATGATGCATCCTTAGAATATTGAAGGTACTTATTCTAAGGATGTATCTATATAAACTATTTTACATGAGAGATGTTCAA
This sequence comes from Biston betularia, assembly GCA_905404145.2. Classification (NCBI taxonomy): domain Eukaryota; kingdom Metazoa; phylum Arthropoda; class Insecta; order Lepidoptera; family Geometridae; genus Biston; species Biston betularia. The sequence goes on along the minus strand of FR989873.1, from coordinate 1,646,198 downwards.
AGTAGTTCGATCCGAACATTAAAATAAAATTGAAAGAAAGCTATCGTGCCGTTAATTACATTATCGGATCCAGATATCGGACGAGACAGACAGACAGGGTGAGGGCTCTACATGGTAATTGAATTCCGACTCTGCGAGAATTCTACGTCCTAGAAGTTAGATACAGCTCCTAAGTTTTCTTCATTCCATCAAATAAATGTATCTAGCTCCTCTCGTAAATAATTAAGGAATGAAATGAACCGGACGCTCTCCTGATGGTAAGAGATAACGACTGTCCAAGACCATTGCAGCGATACATGGTACTTTTAGTAGCAAAACAAAGTCCAGGGCATCGCTGCTTTAGCGCTCATTACATTGTGACTTTTGATGGTTAATCTCAATAGCCCTGTACGTTTACAATTACGATCTGGATACATTCAAGTCGCGGGTGAATCGGGTTCTTCTAGGCAAGCGTGCTCCATCGTTGACCACATCGAGCGATACGCTTAATATTCCAAGATTAAGTTTTTTTAATACTCGACAGGCTAGTTTTTTTACCACAGCTCACCTGATGTTAGCTTGGAATAGAAATGACTCTCAAGTGAGGAACACACTTAGATGTTTAGTGGTAGATTTCCAACTTGAGGTTGGTAGCTAGCCAGTCTAGTACTAAAAAGTTAGGTTATATGCATTCCAAATAACGTTACCGAGTAAAAAGTAAGACCCTAACGTCATCCGCATTCATAGCACTGGTAAAATTGAAATATTTGTATATACCTTCAGGGATTCCATTGCCTAGGGGATAAAGTACAGCTTCTGACTCTAAATCTTAGCCAACGAGAGAATGAATATGCAAGTGTGAGTAATATTTTTCTTCCCCCGACCGCCATTGTTCAGTAAATTGCATTGAGAGTTTGACGTCCCGAGTGGGCTGGCTTCAAGAGACGTGTGATTAAGGTTATTATAAATAAATAAAAAATGCTATTTCAATTGTATCGAGAATATATGTATATGAGACTACGAGCGCGCGCAAATTACAAACAGACAAGACCACCGGGCCGGGCTTGCCGAGTTTGGCTGCTATAATTAAGTCAAGATATTTTTTTGAATGTAAAATTAATGAGACGAACGAGACGCGTTCCTGATGGTAAGAGATAAATCTCAATCCATGACCATTGCAGCGATAACAAAGCCCAGGGCGTCGCTGTTTAGGCGCTCATTATTCTAAGACTTTTGGTTGTTAGAATCAATAGCTCTGGAATTTTGCTCGCGGCTGTATCTTTTAAACTGGATCACAGTAATGCTTACACACTACTGCTTGGTGGCAGAATATCTGGTATTACGGTGGTACCTACCTAGATGACCTCCTGCTAAGGAGATCTACCACTAAGTAACCGAATAAGCCTCGACGTTTCGGTCATATTGCAATAGCCGTAAAAACTTTATAACTAGTGTATCTTTTTTTGGTATATAAATAATAAAAGGTTTTATTTAGAAACACCCAAATGAAAATCTGCCGCCAAGCATCTAACGGTGTGCTTTAGCAGCCTCACTTGAGAGCTATATTTCAGGCTAAATGTGATTTACCATCTTCGATTACACCGTCACTGAACATCACATGAGTTGCTGTCAACCACCTAGCTTGTTAAACATTAAAAAAATGTGGAACTGAATTATACGTAATCAAGCTATTTCATTTTTTTATTATTTTTGCTAACATATGTTTAAGGTGTACTACCTTAAACATGTGTAAAATTATTATTAATGTTCTTATAGTCACGTGTACAAAGACTATATTGTTATTGAAAATATTTAAAAACGTATATTGCTATGTTACATTTTTTACGTTAAACTGAGTAAGACTGTAGAGCTTTGCTACGAAGACTACAGTTGCTACGATCGTCACAAATCGGCTACAAATGCTGCAGCTTTTCTACGCATCTGCTACGCGTGCTACATCCCCTCTGTAAAAGATGTAGTACTTACTAATCACATTATTATGATGAACAACCAAATAAGGTTGTAGTTCGGTTTCGAACCTGAACGGTATGGGTTCGATTCCCACTTAGAACTTGCGTTTGTGTATATATTATATTTTCAGTTTTTATTTTACGCGGGAATACTCATGTTTAATTATGAAACAAAAAAAAAAAGTGTCAAAACCACGTTTGGTTCCATACATAATTTGTCTATAATAATTTTAAGGAGGAAAGATTTGATTTCTTGTTTGTTTGTTTGTATTGAATAGGCTCCGAAACTACAGGACCGATCTTAATAAAATTCTCCCTAACTGTTTTTTATGTTATTTAAAACAGTTAGGGATGGAAACTTCAATAAAATGTAAGCCAAGCTGTGAAAAATTTACCGAAAAAACCCTTACTTAGCATGCGCTGCGAAAACTATTGACAATGGCATAAAGTAACGTTTTATAGAGCAAATTGACAGCTACAAATTAGTCGCAATATCATACATCTAACTATTGCAGTTGTCATCTACATCTACATTAATTATAAAGAGGAAAGATTTGATTTTTTTGTTTTGTCTTTCCTCTTTATAATAGTACTAGTGGACGCCTCGTCGTTTCACCCGCGTAGTTCCCGTTCCCGTGGGAATGTAGGGGTAAAAAGTAGCCTATGTCACCCGGGGATAGTGTAGCTTCCCAATGGTGAAAGAAATTTTGAAATCGGTCTTGTAGTTTTCGCCTATTCAATACAAACAAACAATCAAATCTTTCCTCTTTATAATAGTAGATGATAGATAAATAAATGTCCACCCGTGCGAAGCCGGGACAACCGTTAGTATTTAATAATTTTATTTGTAACATTTTGTCCACAGATGGTGCACACAATGATGCCTATAGCTCGGCCCATAGCGTTAGCCATGTCAGCGGTGCTGACCGTAGCATACACGGCGCTTGCCCTTGGCCTCCACTCCGGGGGAGGAGAGAAGCAGTTTTACCCGCAGGTAAGGGAGAAAGAGAGGGAAGTATTTTTATCGTTACCCCCTCGTTTATCGTACCGTGATGCTGATAGCTTTAACCTAAGAACACAGATTAAAGAACAAAAATAATATTACATGTTAATAAAATGAACTAAAAAAGAGCAAGTCAAGTCCTAATATTTATTTAGGTGCCTATGTAAGTATTAAACTAATAAGTGTGATAGTTTATTAATGCCTTTGCAATTAAGTTAAATTTACCTCGCAATACATTTTTAGAATAACTGACGATTGCACGAGAATTTTCTGTCACAAGTTTCTTATATTTTCTACAGCTTAGGTCGTTGCACTTCAGTAATGAGCGCCTGTCATTTCGAGATAGCAACAAACTAATTGTGGATTGCTTTTCCGCTTTTGTTGGCACTGTAACGCCTGAATGAAGTGAAAATTGCAATTTGTGTTAATTGGATTACCGCCTTTGTTATGCATTTTCATTCATGCTTTTGGACAAAAGCGGTGAATTTTGAATGGAGAAATTAAATGAAACGAATTACGATTTATACTTATCAATTCGAATTTCCGTATAAGGGTCCCTAGTGACAGGATTGTTATGGAACTACATAAATGAGTTACTACAGCGTGGGTACTGTATCCAATAAGTAATACGTGTTTTGACATCATATATGTAATGATTTTGATATTTTTATAATATGAATGGAAAAATGACGTATATATAAATAGTCAGCGGGAATTGACTTTGTTTTATATTATATAGAGATGTAGAGAAGTAGTTAGACGAAGGAGACGCTGTCCTGATAGCAAGAGATAACGAATATTCATAGCCATTGCAGTGATATATAAATTAGGTAACAATAGAATAGCATCGCTGCTTTTGGACTCATTACTTTGAGACATTCGGAGACTTGTAAAATAGCACTTAAAGCATCCACCACGCTATGGTTGCCTCACGATGTTTTCCTTCACCGATAGCTCTATCATTGTTGGGATTTTAATCCACGACCTTTGGCTAAAACGCAAGCCAATCTTTGTTAAGAACAAAGAAATTAAAAATACAAATTTTTATGTACTTTTTTTTTAAGTCGCAAGCCAAAAAGAACAAAGAAATCTAAAAAAAAGATTTTTTGCACCTTTTTTTATGTCGGTCCTCCGGACACAAAATAGCGACAAATAAGTGTAGGTTTTTTATTTGACCCAGATAAATAATTGATTGATCTAGAACTGGCGTGCATGTCTCTTTTAAATTCGGCACGCGGTTGTGACTTTCTAAAAATACTTTGTTTTCTGTTTCTTTGTTTCAGCCAGATAATCATTTACATGTAGTAACATAACGCCAAGGTTACCCTTTTACCAAAACAAATAAATTCATACTTTGTTACTGGCTTTCGTCACGAATTCGCCCGTGTCTTTCGGCTAATTACGCCATTTTCTATATTTATATGCATGCCTAGCTTTTATGACATGGCGTTAAGTTTTTTTAGCGGCTTATTTTGTTAGGAAACATACTTTTTAAAAATAAAAAACCCTTTACCAACTTGGCACGGCTAAAAGTTAATGGATTTCATTTAAAAAAGCAAGGTTCTCATGTTTTTATATATTGGGACTTGAAGTTCCAGAACTTCTAGACAATTGTATCCTAAACACCCTAGTAAAAAACTAGTGGGGTACAGATATGGATAATATCCATGCACGCGTTTGTAAAATTAGCGGAAGAACGCTTTTTGCACCTTTTCTAGCATATTAGTGTAAGTTTTTTCATGTGGACTCCACACGCACGAGCTGGCTTCCAGTTAGCTTTGGACAAGCGATTCAAAGAGTAGTCTAGGAACACGGACACCCGAAAAATCTCTAGAGTTTCTCAACGCAAGTCCCTGAAGCGGTGAAAGCGGCAAAAACCATGAAGCGGTGTCACTATTTAGAGCTCCTGGTTCTCCGATTAAGAAAGAAAGAAAAAAAAACAGCAGCTCCATTAGCGTTATCGCTAATGGAGATGTTAGAATATTACTTTGTCGAGGGTCCATGGTCTGCTATAAGAATTGCCGTTTGCCATGCAAGATTCAATATTTGGCATTGTCCCCAGCTGGTCTGCGAGCTGTCCGTCCTTCTGTCCGCGAGCGGCATCGGGCTCTACTATCGCGCGCTGACGGAGCGGGCTCACAGAAACACGTTTGCTGGCACCAGAACTTGTCTCGAGCAGCGCGTGAAGCTGGAGTGTGAGCGCGAACAGCAGGAGCGTCTTCTACTCTCCGTCATACCGGCTTATATCGCTGCTGAGGTGAGTTTTTAATGTGAGACATCTATTGGCGCACTTTGACAATAAAACCGACTCGTATGCCGTGACGTTCTCTTATGTTGTCATACCCAATATCCTTATTATATATTTCCTTGTGTGTCTGTGTGTGTGTGTGGGCGCGCGCGCGTGTGTTTACTATTTGGTTGCTTCTCTGTGTGATTTAATCTTAATAGGTATACTATTGACTACATCCTGTAAGTTTTTGGCGGGAACGCGAAAAAATCAAGGCTTCTTTTAGAGTATTTATTTTTTGTAGATATAAAAATAGAGGTGTTTATTCATAGCTGTGGCCTATAAAACAAATCAACGCGTGACTAATTATCGCGCCATTATATTGTCTCCTAGACGCCCATTCGACATTATTATTGTTTGTTGGATCATAAGGTTCGCGTAACAACCACTCCATTGCAAAGAGGATATTTAGTTCAAATATCATTCAAACAACAAAAGTCACAAACATAGCTCAGCGTCTCGGTGGGCTGGACATATCTGTCGCAGAACCGATAACCGTTAGACGTGTTCTAGAGTGGAGATAGCGAATTAGTAAACGTAGTGTAGGGCGCCCTGAGACTGGATGGAGTAACGATATACGTAGGACAGCAGCCGGAATGGAAACGTAGGATGGAAACGAAATGCCGAAGATTAGGCCGAGTGGTTTGTTTTGGGAGATGCTTATGCCCAGCAGTGGTCTTCCATAGGCTGACTTAGTGTATGAAACGTAGCTACAGCAAGGTTGCACTCCGCATTAAAAAGTATTTGAAAAGAATAAATTGAGAAAAAATAAGAAATATAATCCTTAAGTCTTAAGTAATCCTTTCAACAAAAGATGAAAAAAGATTAGAATCCTTTTATTTGCAATCTCTACACAAAGCGTAAACAGCGGGAGCGCGAGATGAAAAGATACTTACTGCCCCCAACATGGCAATGGAACCAATAACTCCTTTAATCTCTAACCGCTTCACAGAAATCGTAAACTTTTCATAAGATACTCCACTTTATTCTTTTCATCGCACTTTCTATGAGATTCCATACCGCATTTTATGAGTATATATAAAAAATGCTTTCAAAGTGTCGTACGTGAAAACTGACGCAAGTAACTTACGTGGTCGCCACCACGTTATGTAACATCGTAAGTTAAAACCGTTGTGAGTTAATACAATAGTAGAGAGAGTTTTGGCGGGAACGCGGAAAGAGTCGTGTCGCTCCGTTGTATTTTTTTCCAAAACTAGTGTTTTGTCGAGTGTTTATGCATAAAAATGGTGGTGTTTTATTCATAAAGTGCCGAATCACAAGCGCGAGTGTGGGGAAATGATATAATGTGGTGAAACATGACTTTTCGTGTTGCTTCCAAAACTCCGTCGAAGCTTTATAGTAGGTAATGTCACCATTACTTTACTAAAGCATGACTGGACTTGACTGACACGGACTGTACTTGACCTAGACTGGACTTTGACTATAACTTTAGCTATGAGGACACTTATTTAACTTTTGAAACTTGAAAATATATTTTGTTCAATTAATATTCACACTAGTAAGCCCAAAGTGAACTAAGATTTTTAGATGCTTATAAGGTTGTACAATCCAAAATGTTGGAAAGACTGTGACGCCATATAACAATAATAGAATAAACATCGTAATGAGACACTTTCATAAACACTATATTTTTCTTAAATCATGATAAAAACTCTTATCAGTTCTCAAGATGGAAGTTCTCTTACAAAACTAGTAGGTATACACCCAAAAAATCATAATAATTATTATTAATGCAAGCATTTAAAATTTGAGACGAACCAGAGGCTCTCCTGATGGTAAGAAATAATGGCCTGCCATTGCAGCGATACGTAGAACCTTGGGTAGCAAAACAAAGTCCAGGGCATCGCTGCTTTGGCGCTCATTACTTTGAGATTTTTGGAGGTTTGCCTCAACAGCCCTGGAGTTTCGCTAGCTGTAGCACCCTTCAAACCGGAACATGTTTACACACTACTGCTTGGTGCGACAATATCTGGTACTGCAGTGGTACCCACATGGAAGATCTCTTACTAAGGAAATCTACTGTCAAGTATTTAATGGTATTGTATCAAAATATGTAAATAGGTAAGAAGATTAGAAACTTAAGAAGGTAGACTTTTATGTTATTTGCACAAAAAATACACTGGACTTTTTACGTTAGTAAGCATATAAGAAAATATAAATAGTTTAGCTCACGTTTATTCTTATTTGCGACACCCGTACTGAAATTCACTGACGATGGTTTTCTAATTCATGTTCAACTATGTGGAAACGCAACCTTATCGATTTTCTATGGTGGTGACTTGTGAAGGTTGTCGACAAAATAATTACTCTTGATGACGTATTTATAGATTGAAGATAGTTTTGATAAATTGTCGGCGTCTGACTGGAAAAGAAGTTAGCACAGTTTTACTCAGTTACTTTATAGGTTGTTATTTGCGTTCTGCAATTCGACTCGGATGGAAGTTTCGGTCTAATTCGAAATAATTCTAATTCGATTATAATATACAAGACGCTTCTAGGTTTCACCCGCGTAGTTCCCGTTACCGTGAGAATACAGGGATAAAAAGTAGCATATGTCAACAGGGGATAGTGTATTTTCCCAAAAGTGAAAGTTTTTGAGTTTATTCCTTACAAACATACATAAATCCAAATCTTTCCTCTTTATAATATTATTAGTGTAGATTTAACTGTCTAAAATAAATTAATCTTTTACTGCATAAAAAAAACGGGATTTTAAAAAAATACGAATAGGCGTTTGACCTCCATCTCATCTGATGTTAAGCGAAGATGCGGTCTACGATGGAGCACGCTCGCCTAGAAGAATCGAATTCACTCGCGACTTGAAGGCACCCCCACATTGTATCTATCAGGAAACGTACATTCGGGCAGCATTTTGTTGCTTAGCGGTTTGCACAATAAAGGTACATTTTCACGTTTACCATAATTTTTAAGATTCATGAATGAAATTTATGCAAATTTCTTTTTATTCTCGCTGAATTTTATCACCTATTAATTCACACTCCAAGCGACACCAAACGCCGATTACCAAGCATAAAATATTAAAGATATCGAAAATCGTCATATCTCTGATGAAAAAGTATTTCCTTTGGCACTTTCGTAAATTTTTAATATCGAGCGTCGACTTGGGTGAAATTACTTTTTTGCTAAGCCGAGGACATGATAATTGGGTATGGCTTGTCAAGGAACTCCATAAAATTTGAAATGTCGTCGATAGGAATGAGTTTTTGGTTATTGCTTTAGGAATTTTCCGTCAGAATATAAATAAGTACATTCGTAGGCCACTCAACTTTATTCTTTTGATGAACGTTACAAACGTGTTTTGATCATAACTGTTCTAAATTAATAGACTGCGTGCGCGATGGATCAAAAATATAACTAACGGCGACAATCAAAAGGAAAATTGTAAGGGAAGGGAACGACTCACGCTTCTCGTCGGTATTAAACTCCTGGAACTCCCGGAGCGTCCACTTCACCAAGCACTGAACGTCTCCACAATAACAAACAGTTCTCTGATATAATCAGATTCACAAAAGATTCGAAAGTCGGGCAATATTGTAAAAACTTGGAAGCACCACCGGCTAGCGGCCATTGGTATTAGACCACGTATTTTGACTCCGTTGCACTTCCGCTACAATGCGTAGATGAGTCGTCATTTTTTTTTTTTTTTTTTAATGGTTGACAGGCTAGTTGTTTGACCACAGCTCACCTGATGTTAAGTGAAGGTGTGGTCGAAGATGGTAAAGCACACCTAGCCTGGAATGGAACTGGCTCTCAAGTGAGGCTGCCGGAACACACCGTTAGATGCTTGGCGGCAGATTTTTAACTTGAGGGTGGTAGCTAGCCAGCCGAGTACTAGAAAGTACCCTACCACCATGCTATGGTTTCCTCACGATATTTTCCTTCACCGGCAGCTCAAGCTCATTGTTGGGGTTTGAACCCACGCCCTTCGGCATGCGAACCTACCGCGCTAACCACTGAGCTATCATCGCTATGTCATGTGACAAGAACATAGAGAGGGGATATTTGTAGGATGGAAGGAAATAGGTGTAATCGTCACCACTTTACCTGTTATACGTAAACATTCTATCGAAGAAGTTTAGTGTAAACATAGACAATACTTTATTTGTGACATGAAAACAATGTAAAAAGTATAAGGAAAAACATTAATAATGGAAAAAACACAAAAATATATCTTTATGTCACAAACCGGCTTCTAATCAGCATAATGTCGACTGTACCCAGCCGGCGCTGATCCTTCGTCGAGGCCGGCAGGTTTTTTGTTTATGGTTGACAGCCTAGGTGTTTGACCACAGCTCGTGACAATTTACTTGGTGGTAGATTTCCTTAGCAGGAGATCGTCTAGGTAGGTACCACCGCAGTACCAGTTATTCTGCCGCCAAGCAGTAGTGTGTAGACATTACTGTGTTCCGGTTTGAAGGGTACTGCAGCTAGCGAAATTACTGGGCTGTTGAGATTAACCATCGAGAGTCTCAAAGTAATGAGCACCAAAGCAGTGATGTCCCGGACTTTGTTTTGTTACTCAAAGTTCTAGTGTATCGCTGTAATGGTCGTGGACAGGCGTTATCTCTTACCATCAGGAGAGCGTCTCGTTCGTCTCATTATTTTTTACATAAAAAAAAGCTCACCTGATTTTAAGTGACGGTGTGGTCAAGTGAGGCTGCCCAAACACACCGTTAGATGCTTGTGACGTCACACACGCGTGTCCCGGACGGTAAACAAAAAATATGAAATAAGTGGCCGACCAAATCAAATCATGTAAACTTAATGTATCTATCAATAAAAATCAAATGATGTTTGTTAGTAAACACATAACTTGAGAATTACAGAATCGATTAAGAATCGAAAAAAAGAAAGTAAAGATGATTCTTAAGTACGCCCTTTTTTTTAAATTTTTTTAATACAGATATGCCACCAGCAGCGAGGCAGGGCTCAAGCTGCCGGTGGTTAGGGCTTCAGAGTGAGGAACCTCACAATGCGCGCCGTTTTTTTTTTTTTTTTTTTATGGTTGACAGGCTAGTTGTTTGACCACAGCTCACCTGATGTTAAGTGAAGGTGTGGTCGAAGATGGTAAAGCACACCTAGCCTGGAATGGAACTGGCTCTCAAGTGTGTCAAGGATCACTGCCTTTTGAAGCTGACCCTTGACCCAACCGTCTAGCGAGAGTCTCTTAAGATATTGGTTTTTATTATTATTATTTATTATTACAAAGGGCTATCACGCCGCTAAAATGGCCATAAATCATTGTTAAAATAGGCTGCCTGTCTCCAGACCAAAACAAAAATGTCCGACAGGTACAAAATTGTAGCGAGACATATGCAATTAGTGGGCCCGAACAACAGTCCCTGGTTAAGAATTCGTAGCACGGAGGTTGTGCATTTACCTTGTTTTGTGCGACACGAGAAAGTGTATTATTAAAAACCGGAAGGTTTTCGTCGTCAAATAAGTTGTTAAGAAGGGAGTGATAGAGACCGAGAGCAAGAGAGGAAGAGAAGAAGCGAAGAAGGAAAGAAAAGAAGAAGGGAAGAGGGGAAGTAGTGAAGAAGCGAAGAAGGGGAGAAAGGTAGACGGGAAGAAGGGAAGAAGTGAAGAAGGAAAGATGAGTAGGAAGGATAGAGACAGAGAGGAAGAGAAGAAGAAGAGAAGAAACGAATTATTCAGTGTTTTTTTTCTTTTTTGGAACACTTCCTTATAATGAATTAAACACTTATTTATACTGTTTGACGTGACGTATTAATCAAAAGAAACAAACACAATATTACTCATTCTGCAAAGAAAACGTTTACCATTATTATTTTTGTCCCATAATTACTTTTTAGGGAACTGGGAATTTTCGGCGAATATACATAATTTGGAGCAGATGTTTTAGCACAGGGTAAATAATGTAACGAACATAAAGAATATTAAAAAGAAATGATCGCTACATAATGTGTGGAATCTTTATTTTGGTAATTTGGGAAAAATTGATGGCAAAGTATTGCAGGACCCTCAACAGCATGTTAGATCTTCACAGCAATAAAAGGAAAGAATTAAGCAATCACCGTCGCTTATCTTCAATACCAGGGACATACAAATATGTACATTGCCTATTAAGATTTTATTAATACGCCTTATGAAGAACTACATTACTTTTAAACATACTACATGGTCGTAGGGTACTTTCTAGTATTCAACTGGCTAGCTACAATCTTCAACATAAAAATCTGCCGCAAAGCATCTAACATGTGTGCCGGAAGCGTCACATAAAAACCAGATCCATTCCAGGCCAGGTGTGTTCAACATCTTTGACCATATCGTCACTGACAGCTAAGCTGTAGTCAAATAAAAAAAACATACATGTAATGGTTTGACCAAATAATAATGCAAAATTTCAAACCGGAACAGTAATGTTAACAAGCGCTTGATGACAGAATATCAACTTCGACGTCTAGAAGAAACCGAGAAGAACACGTTTAAACAATATAGTGCGCTCAACAATATTTGACTAACCTACTGGGATTCAGAATTACTAACTAATTGAATCAGAACTGGATTGGTTCTACAGAAATCAATAGGTAACAGACCCACTTATAGTCCAATTTCTAAATTGTATTGCTAAGATTGATTGTGCTGTCACAAAATCAATAGTTACGTGCTCACACAAAAGATCCCTAATGCCTTATATGAATAGGTAAATTGATATACCCACTCAGACCCTTGCTTCAAAAGCTTTCTCCGTTCACTTATTAAGTATTACCACAGATTCAATAAGGTCATACTAGGTGACAGCCCCGTGTCTAAAACTTTTCTGGCCCGGGGCAAAACCTTCATTCGACTTCGTACTAAGGAGATCTACCGCCAAGTTTGACCATACCAACACTTAACATCAGTTAAACTATGGTCAAAACTATGGTCACCTAGCCTGTCAACAATAAAATATTTATGTCGTGTTTTTATACGCGCAACTGTTTCCAGAATCTAAGGTTGTCTCTCTAATGCATCAAACCTGTGGCAGACGATCTGATGAAGATTGCAAGCGTAATTAATCAAGTGGAACTTAGCCAGATTCTGGCTTCGTGATACTTATTTTATGCAATCGTAAGTATAAACAAACCTAGTATCGATTTGACGTTTACGACAAGCTAAAAATATAATGGCATGATTATAATTATTAATTGAAGCCAAAGCTGAATTCATAGTTTGTTTACATACTTTGACGTCAAGTGGACGCCGCTAGGCGCCGCCATTTAACACCGCCTACTTACATTACACTTTACAAATTTTGACAGTGGTCATCTGTGTGCGTAATGTAAGTTGTTATGCGTGCCAGTGAGACAGTAGCGAAATGCAAATTAATTCTTTTATGTACGTATAATCAAACGAATATTTACTACATTTGAATGGCACATCTTATATCTTATGTGACATAATTGTTGTTTATTTTAAGTACCAAAAGAATGAAATAATTACTAAGTAGGTAAGCACTTGCCATATTTTATCCTTTGGAAACCTATAATTACTCTTATTGCGTAGTTATTTTGTATATAGATAGTTTAATTTGAAAACAAAGCAACCGTAGCCGATGTGCATCCCTTGCGTTTGCCAGCTTCCAATGAGCTCAAAATCGGTAGCGGTGTGAGGAGACCCGGAACGCGGAGGGGAGGAAAAGAGTGTTCATTATTTACATTTTCTCTGACCACGTTTGATGTCTCCCTCTTTCCCTTATCTGAAATACGTACACTACGCAGCTCCAAGTGGTAAAATGCGAGATAGCAACATTTTTCGTATTTGACAAAATTTTGGAGGAAATCAGTGTGTTTAGATACCTAATGAGGACTTTATTGGTTTGAGATCAATAAAATATCAAACAGTACAATCCGAGCATTTATTTTCTTAATGATTATTTTCACAACTTAATAACTATCTATGCTAAATTAAATCTACATCAGTCGCATTTTGGCCAAACAGAAGCCTCCATTTCCATTACAAATTCAAGAAGAATCACCATTATAACAAACTTAAATCACGTTATCTTAAATGCACAGCTACACGGAATGAGACCTTATTATCATATATAGAACTTATAATACTAGATCATGATTCAGCATAATCCTTTCTTGTGAGATCTGAATCCGACTTCGCAATGTTAACGTGAATTGTAATAGCCTCATCGGCATCTGACTTCATAATAACGTCATTCCATTGAATTTCAGCTTTCTTCCCGTATGCTTCATTTTCAATGAGAATGGCTGATTTAGTGCATAGAGCTTTGCTTTGGAATTCTACTAAAGCGCAGTATTCGCTTTTCTTCGTCGCAGCTTTTGCATCTGCAATGTATCCGAGTTTACGTCTCATTACTTCTACCCTCACGTGGTAGTTGTATATGCAGACTTTGATGATGAAAGCACTTTTTTCGTGGAGCAGAATGATCTTGTATTTGGTTCGGCAGCAGGCTGTCTTCTTTAGCTTTGTCTGGAAGTTCTCAATGAGGATTTTGATCTTCTGCGAGTAGACGGCGATGATGTTGTGGTTAGTTTGGAGATGTGAGGAGAGTTCTTCGAAGGGAATTGTGCAACAGTTAGCTGTGATGGGACACATCATGGTGTCATATTTGCAGTCTTCTTCGTGTTTTACTCTGGTCGCTGCTGTGAGAAGTTCTGTGCAGCCACGTCTGTGAACAAAAGAAAAATGTTTGTTAGCACAACAGTAAGATGAAACAAATCAAATAGATAATAATATATTGACACCAAATTGATAGCCTCCAGATTTCTAAATGCTTCTAAAGACACTCCTAGATTACTAGACCTAGCTTGTGTTTCTGACAAAATCTGTGCTCCCCCTATAATTTAAAGGGGCCGTTGAAACTAACCATCTAATGTGTCAAAGTAATGATCGCCAAAGCAGCGATGCCCTAGACCTTGTCTTATTACTAAAAGTTGTGTTTGTCCCTGCAATGGTCATGGACTGAAGTTATCTCTTACCATCAGGAGAGCGTCTCGTTCATCAACATTATTACATAAACAAAATACAAGTATTCTATCAGTAATCGGACTTCCATAGCTTGTGCAGCTTTACTTAGTTTGGGGTCAGATGGCGCTGTGTGTAATGTCCAACGATATTTTTAATTTTTTTTATATGCAATATTTTTTTGTTTTTCTTATATAATTATAATTAATGCAATCAAAATCACTACTGATTGATCACAACTTTGATCATGGAACATTTCGGATAAATATTTAAAATTGTCTTCAAGTTCATTAAATCCTCGTCACTGTTGTAAACAAAACAACTTTTAAACGGAAATACACTAATATAACCCTTGAAGACTTATGTTCTTAGATTTCCTAATCTATATTATTATTGTAATTAGTATGTTAAGCCCATGTATTATCTTAACAAACTACATTTTCTCTTTAATTGACGTAAAAGGTGACCTTTTTTTGTACTTAATCTCATATTTTCCGCATGTGTACTATAACACTTTTTCTGATAAGTGACCATAATACAGTAATCTCATTTAAAACGTACAATAAATTAGTAAATCCTTGGATTATGATAAATATATTTCTGCGTCGTCATTTATTAGGTTATTTATTAATTTATTAGGACTTATGTGCGTCAGTGACATTTTTTTTAACATTTAATACACCCGCAGGAAGTTACTGATATGCATAACTTGATAAGAAATGAACAAGATTTTGTTTGATTTAATCGTGGGTATTTCACTTAATTAAGATTAAATATATCGATTTATTACTTAATGGGAATCAGGTGATTTGCATTTTAGTGCAAAGCAAAAATTACGGTTCATTCATCAGATTTTACTGATAGATTTTCCTTTATAAATAAACTAGCGGCTCGTCCCGGCTTCGCACGGATGGAATTTTTAATTAAATTCTGGTACTCAATATAGCTTATGTTACTCAGGGAGAATATAGCTTTCTGGTGGTGAAAGAATTTTTATAATCGTTCGAGTAGTTTTTGAGTTTATTCGTTATAAATCCAAAAATACAAATCTTTCCTCGTTATAATATTAGTGTAGATATCAATTTATGTATGTGTGTAGACTTTAAAAATTTGAAAAAATGTAGATACTAATGCGGCATATATGCATGTATTATACCTATAAACCTATATATTGAATCACTCTATCTCTGTCTCTGCATAAACATTTTGTGAATAAACAAATGTTTGTTCTGTGTCTGGGTGTTCTATATGTATTATAAGTATGTATTTACAAAAAAAAAAGTATATAAGTATTCTATCAGTTATCTGACTTCCATAGTACAAGCTTTGCTTAGTTTGGGGTCAGATGGCGCTGTGTGTAATGTCCTGAGATATTTATTTATTTATTTATTGATGGAAACCACAAAATCCGTTGCGTAGTTTAAAAGATCTAAGAGTACAGACGGCGGGAAGCGCCTTTGTTCTATACTATGCAGAGATTGCTTAGTAGGCTGGCCCGTTGAGATGCATAATACGTGATATTTGAGAAGTTGACAGAGCATAATATTGAGCGTTGATTAAATTTAAGCTACATTCATATGTAATGTGTAGATTACGTGTACCAAACGAAACAAAAATCTCATAATCGGGAACCACACCACTATTGTTTTTTTGTATAGGCCGAAAGGGTGTAATTTTTCTCATCGTCACGAATAACTTTTACTATAGATATAACTATAAATAGTGAAAAAATTATTGCACCATTGGAAAAAAACTTATAGAGCTGTTTTTTTTTATAACAACAATGATTTGGCTCCTGACAGTTTAGTCTGTGACTTGCGTACGGTTGACCTGAACATTTGTTTTTGGTTTGGAGGCAATACATTTTTGTAACAAAACTAGGTTAAGTTAGTAAAATCGGTTGAGTAAAGAAATAAGAATAACGAGGTCGCACTTCGGAACAAAAAGTTAGTTTTAACAAGAATATAAATATTTATTACGCTTTGCTCAACACTTCAGTTTCACCGACTAAATAAATCTCTGTTCAATCTTTTATAGAAATGACTAAACATTGGGTTCCTAACAAAAGCATTGAGTGTGTTACCTTAAAGTAATTCATTTTACGTCAGTTTTACGAGTGTCAGTAAAAAGTTCTCAACACAGAGCAGGTAAAAAGCGGAGATGGTATTACAAGATCTTATTTTACTTCGTAAAATTGTGTGGTGTTATCTAAAAGTAATTGTAAATTGTTGCAAGTTTTACATGACTGTTCAAAAAAGGAGTGAAATAGTTTCGAAGTTCATGTACATAAATGTTGTTTGTGAGTTCCTTAGATGTATGGGGTATCGTTAGAATCCTTACATCATTTCGAGTGACAATGGTTGTACATTAAAAACAATCATTCATTTGTAGGTATTCGTGTTCCTTTTTTAAGCCTGTTACAAGTGAAATAATTGTTTCTGTCAAAGTTGTCCCTTTCAGTCGCAACTTTTGTTTGTCGTTAGGCCAGGTAGTCTTTACCAAATTTATCTCGAAAGAAAAATTGCATGATGTTACATAATTATACGTATGTAGTGTGGCATCACACTGTTTAGACGTTGGATTTCAGATGTTTAGTTACTGGTATAAATAGTTATGCCACCTCTCCTTTGTATGTTCTCTATGGAAAAAAAGTTCCAACATTTCAAGTAATAGCTTCCAGTTTATGGTTCATTGTTGATTTGAAGCTGGCCTTTAGGGGTTATTGTTTGATCTAGAGTTTGAATTTTAGTGGTCATTCCAAGCACTTAGTCTGCGACATTAAGAATTGTGTTGTATTGGAAAATAAACTTCTATGATTTTATTTAGATATATAGATATAAACTCTGCATTGTGCACACTAAATATAAAAAAAAATGTACAAAATAATCTTACAAACTAGTGGCACAAGTGGCGGCCTTATCGTTAAAAGCGATCTGTTCCAGGTAACCACGGGGCATGTTTATAGGTACATACCTATAATTTCGACAAGGCAACATGAGATCATTGATCAGGCGTTGGAGCGCCAAGCACGGGGCAGCTGGAGATCTGAGGGCTCCTCTGCACCAGGCACATCTGGACATCCTCCGGGAACATTTGGCGCACCACACGCCACCGCACCACGGGCATACGCAAGGGCCACAACACTGGAATAGAAGAAAATTATTTGTTAAAACTATGTTCGAATGCATACGATAAATGTTTTTTTTTAAGTTTTTTTTTATGGTTGTCAGTCTAGGTGTTTGACCACAGGTCACCTGATGTTACGTGAAGCTGTAGTCGAAGATGGTAAAGCACACCTAGCCTGGAATGGAACTGGCTCTCAAGTGAGGCTGCCGGAACACACCGTTAGATGCTTGGCGACAGATTTTCAACTAGAGTGTGATAGCTAGCCAGCCGAGTACTAGAAAGTACCATACCACCATGCTATGGTTTCCTCAGGATGTTTTCCTTCACCGGCAGCTCAAGCTCATTGTCATAGTTATGAGACGAACAAGACGCTCTCCTGATGGTATGAGATCGTCTGTCCATGACCATTACAGCGAACGTTTGTACACATTAAGTTTCAGTTTCATATGCAAGCAGGTGACGGTCATAAAAGTTGTTGCGAGTGTCATTTTCAACAGTTTTGACTTTGACCATGAAATTTTGCTCAACACATTTGTTTTCAATGAAGATGTTTATAATAGGCATGAAATGTCAGAGTCACGCAATGTACGCATTAAAATGTATGTTATAACGTAAAGTTAGGGAGACTTAATGTTTCATTTTGCCTTTAGAAATTTTTTGTAATGATCATTTTTATTTGGAAACTAAAAGACCCAAAAGTTTTGTAAGAAATGAACGATATTGATGTTCTACGCTAAGAATTCGGAACACGAAGTTACGTGTGAGATACATACTGATTAGAATACCTATTCAGAGTCTAGGATAGTATCAAAAAATATTTATTTAGGAAGCTAGCAATTAAAACTCGGTTTGTAAACCGTTAAGTGCTTGGCGGCAGATTCTCAACTTGAGGGTGGTAGCTAGACAGCCGAGTACTAGAAAGCTACCCTACCACTATGTTATGGTTTTGCTAACGATGTTTTCCTTCACCGGCAGTTAAAGCTCATTGTCGGGCTTTGAACCCGGCCGTTCTGTCGGAAACGTCGGTTCATACGCCGAAGAGCGCGCTAACCACTGAGTTATCATCGCTGTCCTAATAAAGTAAAACCTCAGAACTAAAACTATACCTAAAATGCATTTTATGTTATTGACAGCCTTGTTGGTTCATTGGTAGAATGTCTGCTTCAAGAGCTGAAGGGTGTGGGTTCCATTCCGACACAGAACAAACTTTGTGGTATATACAAATGTTTGTTCTGTGTTTGAGTATTATGTATTTATTTTAAGTATATATTTACAAAAAAAGTATTTAAGTATTCTATCAGTTATCTGACTTCCATAGTACAAGCTTTGCTTAGTTTGGGGTCAGGTTACGCTGTGTGTAATGTCTTACAATATTTATTTTATGTGACCAATTTGATTAACTTATATCATTAGATAAATACAATAACTTTAATGAGTTTTAAACTATTTTTTTTGTATTTTGCACGCCTAGTGAAGGCTGAATATAGTGATGCCTGTTTTTTGTTTTCTAACTGACCTGTACCTATATTTATGCAAATAAAACATTTGAGTTTGTAAACGGCTAATTTCAAAGTGCTAGTTTAGAACAAGGGTCCTTCATGAACAAACTTGGTTTGCTCAGCACAATGCCCACTTTGCTTATGTAAGTTAGCATTGTGAGAAATTTCTCAAATGCACATAATTAACCTCATATATATATTACTTGTGCAGTTGCGATTACTTTGAGGAACTATTACGACATGGCTTAGTCTTAATGATCTCGATTCTAGTTAGTAGCGCAACTAGCTAGTTGCTACTTAAAATGCTTTCTTAGAACGCGGTAGGTAAACGTACTTTAATATTTTTTGCAGCGAAACTTTTTTTTAGTACGGATAAATCCGCGTTTGACCACCAACTCGCCTGATGGTAAGCGACGATTTGGTCGAAGATGAAGCACGCAGACGTAGAAGATACCTATTTACTCTGACCAAAAAAAAAAGAAGTAAAATTGTCATTGTTAAACAAATGAGACGAACGCGACGCTCTCCTTATGGCAAGAGATGTAACATATCCATGACAATTGCAGCGATACACAGACTTTGAGTTATGGTTGGTATGGTTACTTAACATTTTAACCATATTCCTATTAAAAGCTTAGATCAGATTTCATTTACATTCGTGATTTCATTACACACATATATATATTGTATATATATTTTAATGTAAAAAGTATTGAGACGAATAAGACGCTCTCCTAGTGGTAAGAGATAACGCCTGTCTATGACCATTGCATCGATACACAGAATTTTGAGTAACAAAACAAAGTCCAGGGTATCACTCCTTTGGCGCTCATTACTTTGAGACTTTCGATGGTTAGTCTCAACAGCCCAGTAATTTCACTAGCTGCAGTACCCTTCAAACCGGAACACACACACTACCACTTAGCGGCAGAATAACTAGTACTGCGGTGGTACCTACCTAGATGACCTCACGTTAAGAAGATCTACCACCAAATAATATATAGTGTAATAGTATATATTTGCAATATACTTTATTACGTGCCTACTTAGTAAAACAAACAGACAAATTAAAAAAAAAACATGAGTATCTATGCATATTAATACATACAACGCGGCAATGGGGCCAGCGTTTTGGGAACTATTCCCATTGATAGCGGTCTATTAGAGTAGTTATTATTTTAAGTTATTTTATTTTAGGTCAATTCTTGTGTGTTTATTATATCTGAGTGTAATAAAATAGTTGCATATTAATATAATTAACATAGTATTAACATTTTGCATAACTGATGCGTATTGGTTAGTGTTTGTAATCAGTATAAGGTTACATACATTATTCAGAACTCAATCAAGACTGAAGGTCGGAAGCGTCTGCCCAACCTGAATATCAGGAATTGACACATTTTGCTTCGAAACAAAGTTCATAAAATTTGAACTTTGTTAGAACGAAGTTATTCTATTACATGTAAAGATATGACCATAGAATGATTAAATAAATTATATTTTGTTTGTCTACGAGTATTGTTTTAAAGTATCCTATATATATCTATACTATTATAAGGAGGAAAAATTTGATTGTTTTTGTGTATTGAATAGGCTCCGACACTACTGGACCGATTTCAAAAAGTCTTTCACCGTTGGGACGCTACGCTATCCGCGGGTGACATAGGCTACTTTTTATCCCTGTATTCTCGCGGAAACGGGAACTATGCGGGTAAAACCGCGAGGCGTCCGCTTGTTGAGATATATGTAATTTACTACAAATTGGTTCCATTATTGTAATTACTGTTGTTTTACATTTCATTCTTCGATATTAAACCGACCCGCAGTCTAATTAAAGCTTTCTAATAACCGTTTTAGGTTTCAAAATTTAAGAAATCAACTTGGAGCGAACTTAGCGTAGATAGTAGTACAAATGAACAGAGAAATGAGTTCAAATGGTAGTGCTAAGATAAGCGTAACACTAAGTTGGTAACCATGACTTTTACAGTGGTAACCAAAACTTTGTGTTACAAAACTGAGTCCAGAGCATCGCTGCTTTGGCAATCATTATTTTGAGATATTCAGTGATTAGGCATAATATCCCTGTAATTTCACTAGCTACCCTTCAAGCTGAAACACAATATCGCGCCTACAACCATATGTTATTTACTGAGGGGATGGCTGGCAGAAAATGCTTTAGCATTAAGTCCTCCCTTTATACATGTTTTTTATAAAGTATTAAATAAAAAAAAAAATATCGTTTACAAACTACTGTTTGGCGGTAAAATGTTTGACAATCTATCACCTAGATTTTTTTAAATCACGAGCCCGATTTTCTAAGATAATATGCATTTTAATTTACAAAAACTAATTAAAATTACAACACAACTAACAATTAAAAAAAACTTTGAATCAATACTATTTACAAATTTTAACCAACTTGATGTAAGTGTCCATCAGAGGAGAAAAATATGGCCAGAACGCTGGAAGCATTGCCACGTTGGACGGCAATGCTAAACTTTTGACCGTAGTAGTTGCCAGAGTTCTGGTCCCATGACGTCTCCTCTGAACATTTATCCAGTCTCCTATATAGCTCAAGTTATTCCAATTTCACACAACGCGACATTTTCTTTAATTCAACACACTTTGCAATGTGCAATGAGATCGTTAATTGAGAGAATTTAAAACCAGTGCAATGAAATCCCTCACCTGTAGCGGTTCTAAGCAGATGCTGCACTCTGAAAACCTGGACAGTAGCTCATCGCAGTTTGGACAGCTGCACTGCGCTGCGTGGCCCTCGTCAGGAGCCTCCAGAGCTGGTGGCTGCACGAGGGCTAAAGATTTGTCTGAAAGTAACGAAAAGAAAATTATAAAGATTACAAAATTATTTTTTATGCAATAAATAAAAACCGGCCATAGGTATAGAATAAAAGGGAAATTTATATAGGGAGCGATAGTAGAAGAAGTAGTCGTTTGTAGCGATGATAGCTTAGTGGTAAGCGTAATCGGTTTACACGCCAAACAGCGAGGGTTCAAACCCCAACATGAACTTGAGCTGCCGGTAAAGAAAACTATAGCGTGGTACTTTTTAGTACACGGCTGGCTAGCTACCACTTTCAAATTGAAAATCTATCACCAAGCACCTAACAGTGTGTTCCGAGAACGTCACTTGGGATCCAGATCCTTTTCAGGCTAGGTGTGTTTACCATCTTTGGCCACACCATCAGGTGAGCTGCGGTCAAAATATTAAAAAGTCTAAATTGGAATAAAAAAAACAGAATAAGTTCGATTCTCTACGAGTATTACCTAAGTCAAGTAAGTGTTAAAGTAATTAAAAGTGAAAAAAAAACCCAGTTCTACGCTATGGTCATTGGACTAACAAAGAGTGAAAGTTTGTAATCGTAAAAAAATTACATTTAATTAATATTGTCCTTTCCTTTTGTAGTAAAACCTTGATTTTTCATGTTTCTAGGTCAACGGGAAATGCTCTTTAGGTTTTGGTTCATTCGATGTTGACTGAAAATCCGTTGTTTTAGCGCCACTTTAATTGAGTATTTACATTAATTGTAGTTTCGATTCTAATTTTCCTACTGCTCTATAATAGTTTATATTTGATTAATCATACACAAATCTCAATAGGTATTACCGACAATGATAAAATCGTGTCAAATACAAACTTTTTGAAGCTAACAAATAAAGAAACGAATAAGACGTTCTCGTGACGAACCTACACCCTTCGGCGTGTGAACCGACTGCGCTAACCACCTATCATCGCTACGTGATTCTGTTCCCGCAATGCAGTAGACCCGGCACCCGCACGCCGATAGCACTGAACGATAAGAGAATTGCACTGTGGTCGCACTTACGCGATCTCCCGCTAAGAAGAGCTTAGCAAAATATTGTTTACGCAGTTGTAGCATGGTTCAAAGTTGCACAGCATCACCATCCATTTGGCAACATAATCAAACAAACTGTGAAGATTTGTAATGTAATAGCATCCAACGATTGCGTTATACTAAGTGTGCCAGCTAAAGAGAAAGGCATACCAATAGTAGGAGTAATCTATAACAACATAGCATTTTATCAGTCGTGTTAGTTCGCTAGGTAATCACATCTCACAGATTACAGATTAAAGAAAGAAAGAAAGAAAAACATTTACATTTTTCCTTACAATACACTAGACACAACAACAGATAAGTACAAATAAAAAGATGCAGATCAACAAAAAGACAACAAATTTGACAAGACAATAAGCGGCAACAGATTACAGAAATAACATTGTACACATTTTTTTTTTAATTCTATAGTTTCGGGGTTGACATGGGCCGTGCTTACCTAAAGGTAACTTAATTACTATGATGACGCCCATATCTATATCTTCTATAGTAAATATTAAAAAGAGGAAAGATTTGATTGTTTCTTTGTTTATAATAGGCTCTGAAACTACTGGACCGATTTCAAAAATTCTTTCATCGTTGTGAAGCTACACTATCCCCGGGTGACAAAGGCTACTTTTTACACTGTATTTCTACATCTGTATTTCTACATCTGCTCGGCTGAAACCGCGAGGCGTCCGCTAGTACTATTATGAAGAGGAAACATTTGATTGTTTCTTTGTTTGTATTGAATAGGCTCCGAAACTACTGGACCGATTTCAAAAATTCTTTCCCCGTTGGCAAGCTACACTATCTCCGGATGATATAGGTTTTTTACACCTGTATTCCTATGGGAACGGGAACTACGCGGATGAAACCGCGAAGCGTCCGCGAGTTGTTAAATAAGAAGATATCTTAAATTAATACTATTTAAAAATTTATACAAAAAACTTAATCTAAAAGTCCGCCAGGAGAGGGAACTGTGGCCAGAATGCTGGCAGCATTGCCACGCTGGATGGCAATGCTAAGCTTTTGACCAAAATAGATACCAGCGTTCTGGTCACCTGAAGCCTTGTCTAAACGTTTGAATAAGAAGATTGAGTTTCACAATCTCGCTGGGCGAATAAAAAATGTAAAGCGCTTTGTAACGTATGTACGTAGGGAACGCCTACCATGTATGGATGGCGTTTAGGTCACGTTTGTTTGACTCTCTGATAGTAAAAAAAGGTATGTGGTATAAAATTATGTAGTATTGTTGTGAGTTGTTGTCAATGTACATAAAAATGCGTAGAAATATATCAAGACTTTTTCGTTCTAAGGTTTCTGTAATGGGAACTACACGCACTCAAAATCTGTGATGTATAATTTGTGTGATTCAAGGATTATACGATTATACGTATAAGAGTACATACACACTCGTAGAAAGCATGTGGTAAGTAGGTATTGCAACATCCATACTTTTTTAAAACCTTTCCTATCAAATTAACCCTTTAAAATATTTTGTCGCTAATATTTTCTTATGTTTGTATGGAAATACTATTTTTAATTTAAGAGTGGTTTTCAACAACTAGATGGTCTGAAATCCAGCTAGTGATAAAAAACGGGCTGGCTCCGATGGGGGCAGCGTCTTGAACGACTGAAAAACTTCACCTCATCTGCTTATAGTCTGAAAGACTGATTGCAAATTATAAATCACAAAAAAAATAATTAAGACTGGTATTTAAAAAGAAGAAAGAAAGAAAACATTTATTTCACATATTTTTTTTAATTTATTTATTGAGGGTTCACATTAGCAACTACAATGATGATTACAATTTTACATAACTAAAGTAATTGGTAAGCTAATTGCGTTGCTTGTTTAAAGAAGCACAACATGCATTTAAATGTAACAATATAATTAATTAAATTAAAATCAAAATCAATTATAATATGTAAAATATTCCAATATTTGGAATCTATTTTTCATTATAAACAATTGACAGTATAGTCATTGTTTGAGTTTACATTACTTGGAATTTCAAAAAAAGGACGTATCATTCTTTTATTTCTGTATATTATTCTTTTTAAATGAAAATGCATTTTTGTGTATATTGTAAATAAAATTTAAATTAACCATATTTATTTGATACTACGACAGGTGACCTTATCACTTGAAGCAGTCTATTTTTTTTTGTTGACATTTAAAATGTTTTATTTTCGGCAATGATTCCAGACTGTTTTGATCTTGATAAACTATAATTTATTAATTTATTTTTTATTTTATACAAGGTGAATCTTAAGTTTTTTTTTCAAAATTTCAATAGGATTTATTTATAAACTACGATATGAAAACACTTCCTACTTTTAACAAAAAAATATTTTAACTGATTTTTACTATAATTTGTTCGTGTCTGAAGTTAATTGTAAACCTGTTATTAATAATACACTTTTATTATTATAGATGCAGACATAATTACACACAAGTAATTAAATTATCTTCATAAAAAAATCGCATGTCAAAAAAATATCTAAATTACCTCAAATTGATGGATTGCCTAGACTCGATAACGATGTGAACACATGTACATACACGTGTTTATTTTGCCAATTTTTCATCATGGCCAATCAAAGATACATTTTATCTCAAAAAAGGTTTTGTTTCTTAAAGTTCTGTGTATAGCTACAATGGGTGTGGGTATGCGTTGTCTCTTACCATCGTCAGAGCATTTAGTTCGTCTCATTACTTTGACATTTGATTCCACATTTTTCATTCGCACAGCGAGGTTGTGGAACTCTCTGCCGGAGTCTGTGTTCCCTGTTAGGTACAATATTGGCGTCTTCAAATCTAGAGTAAATAGGTTTCTTCTAGGTAAGCGTGCTCCATCCTAGACCACACACCACCACACTACTGTTTAACAACAGGCAGAGTGTGGTCAAACGCGAACCTATTTTGAATAAAAAAAATAAAAAACATTTGAAAAAAAAGGAGAGAATTCTACTCGAGTTCCCTTAAAAATAAAATTAACTCTAATATATAATATCTATAAATAATGGTCAAATTTAATATCTAAAATTAACTCTATTTTTCTTCCTTTCCTTATTCCACATGCACATATCAGGATGTAATTACATCAAAATAAGTATGAGTAGGTATATAATATTAGTAATCTGGTTCTCATAGCTTTGCTTTGTTTGGGGATAGATGGTCTGTATCAAATAGCTTCTGATACTTATTTGTTTTGTCATTATAACCTTTAAAAAAACTCGTATTTTTTCTATAGAAAGAGCGGCAAACAAGCAGGTGTTTTTTTTTATACAAAATAGATTTGCATTTGACTATGCCCTGCCTGATCTTAAACAGGATGCAGTCTAAGATGAAGCAGGCTTACCTAAAAAAAAACCGTTTCGCCTGATGATAACCACACTGTCGCTTATGGAAGTCTGCAACTTTAACGATGCGTTGTCACCCTAGTTTATATTTATCGATTTCCTTTTGAAAACGCTTTAAGTTACAATACCGCTGAAAGAACTTCGCCGGGAGTATATTCTACATAATTTCAATTTGATAAAATAAAAACATGTCAATATAATTTAATTAGTATTCTGAATCCTACTAAATTGCCCCCGTATGTTTATAAATAATGGTAATTTATTCTACAAAAAGCTTACATAACATTTACGTTGCGTAAGCTGTTTGAATAACAAAACAGGATTGAACAATACATTATTCGATGAAATGACGATATTTGAAGTTTGACAGCGATTGAAAGCATAGCCGAAGTATGGGCTATGGCAAGCGTTGAGATAAAACTGAAGTTATATCTAGTAATGGACTCTTAGTAATGTGTTCATAACTATCATAAAATTTTAGTTATTTATTTTCTTAGATTTTTTTCACATTAAATATACAAAAAAACATTAAAAATTATTAATAACTTAAAAACTAGGGTGCCGCCGGCAGTGGCGCAGGGCTCAAGCTGCCGGTGGTCAGAGCTGCCGAGTGAGGAACCTCCTCACAATACGCGCCGTGTCAAGCAACCTTGCCGTGGCATTTTCTCAAAAACAAAGTATATAAGAAAAGATTACAGTTGCCAATAAATGAATAAAAAAAAACAATTACAATATACAAAGCAAATGTTATTAATCTTGTCGAAGTATTCTATCATTCATATTCAGGTTGTAGTAGTAACTTCCTCATTACTTCAATCGTAGGCCTCTATTGATACCGAATGTAGAGAGTCAAGGTTGGCCTCAGTAATTACATAACGACCACTGAGTAGGTCAGAAGTTTTTTGAACTTGTAATACTGGGTTCCGCATGTCTATAGTACTAAGACCGAAGTAGGCTTATCTATACAATTATAAAGATAAAAGATTTGATTGTTTGTTTGTTGGCGTTGAATAGGCTCCGAAACTACTGGATCGATCTTAATAATTCTTTCATTATTAGAATGCTGCATTATCCGTGATGGACATAGGCTATATATTATTTAAAAACAATTAGGGATCCCTATGGAAAATTCAATAACCCATGGTCTAAAAATTTGAAAAATCCTTATTTATGCTAAATAAGGTATTTTTAAGCGCAGCGAAAACTATTTACAATATTAAATTCACGTTTTATAGAGCAAATTGACAGCTACAAATAAGTCCGCAATATCATATGTCTAACTATTACTATAAAGAGAAAAGATTTAATTTTTTTTATGTTTGTATCGAATAGACTCCGAAACTACTAGATCGATAAATTTGTATTGTTAATCGAGTTTTGTTTTCCCGTGCGAAGCCGGGGCGAGCTGCTAGTGTACTTATAATTTTAGACAACTCTTCTGTACATAATTATTATTATGTTTATCAACGGTTCATGCATAATAATAATTATGTATTGTGTTCAAGTCGTGAAAGTTTAAAAACTTACTACCGGACAAATAAACCCACAATCACTTATGCACTGTGAATTTTCCTTGGGTACGTATCAACTGTAGACAGCCCTGCTAGTTCATTAGTAGTATGTCTGCTCCAAGAGCTGAAGGGCGTGGGTTGGATTCCCACTCAGGACAAGCATTTTGTGATATAACCAAAAATGTATGTTCTGTGGCTGGATGTACTGTATGTATTATAAGTAAGCATTTACAACAAAAATAAACTATTTAAATATTCTATCAGTTATCTGTCTTCCATAATACAAGTTTTGCTTAGTTTGGGGTCAGATGGCGCTGTGTGTAATGTCTTACGATATTTATTTTAAAAAAATATTTATTTATTTAACTGTCAATTTTGACTCTACATTTCTTACCCATACGGAGCGAGCTGCCGTCCATGTTTCCCTGTTGAGATGTAATTTGGATTTTTTCAAGGATTAAAATTAATAACTAAGCTTTTTCAAAATTATAGGATATTAAGTGAGTAATACAAAACTTCTAGTGCAAAATGCGTGACGATTAACATATGTAATTACATATTATGGAAAAAATACTCCGGCATTGATGTCAAGGTGAAAGAACGTAACAATACATTTAGTCAAGCCTTCTTGGTAATAGCAAAGTGTAAATAGCACCTCAATGCTATACGTAAAACGAAACGAATTATGTACCTATACCTTACTGTTATATAAACTTTAATAAATATTATAATGAAGTCAATTGTTTATAGCAAATCGCATGTTATCAGCTAACCCAGTTTAAATCCGTAACAATTTAACATGGTTTCTCAAAACATTCGTGAGAAATTTATCCCCAGATAAACAATAGATATTTATTTCTTATTAAATGATTACGAATAAACATTGTGCCTGTATTATGTTCATAAGAAAATTATACAAACAAAAAATGTATAGTTTATATAACGAGCTGTTTGAGGATTTGTGATTCAATGAAATCGGAAGAAGCGAGCACGACACGCTTGCCTAGAAGAAACCGATTCACTCGCTACTTGAAGGCACCCAGATTGAATCTGTTAATGAACACCCACTCAGGCAGCTTTTTGATTAGGTTCGTACAATGAAAGTAGAATTGAACCGTTTAGTTCGGGTTTATAGAACCGTTTTTTTTAATGTAAAAGTAATGAGACGAACGATGCGCTCTCCTGACGGTAAGATATAACGCATGCCTATGACCATTGCAGCAATACACATAACTTTGAGTAGCAAAACAAAGTCCGGGGCATCGCTGCTTTGGCACTCATTACTTTGAGACTTTCGACCATGAAACAGTGTCGCTTTATAGAACTCTTGGCTGTCCGATATAGTAGAATGGGCAGGGTGGAAATAGGTCATGTAGGTCTCAAGCGCACTCTCCAAAGTGTATCCAGTAGAAAACCGACGGACAAGCCACTTTGTGACAATGTTCAAGGCATTGAAGCCTTTTTCGAATAAGCGAGTCCTTACTGATTAGTTTCTTAGCATGTTATTCAATGCTGGTACTTGGCCGACCCGTCCTAAAGGTGAGAACAGAAGAGTATAAATGGAGAATGACAGCGAGAGAGAATGGTCATGCTTTGCTCTAATGAAGTCGCGGTATCATCATGGGCACAAGGACTAGATATAGTAACATTCGGTTAACAATTACGCTTATAGAATAGCCAAAGATGTACGAGATAGGCATAAGCTGTCCACGTGACATATCGATGGCCTATGTCAATCTTGTACATTTTGGATTTTTCTATTAGCGTTATCGCTGATCAAAATATCGTGACGCTGATGGGACTGCGCATTTTCTAGCGTTAAAAAGAGTTGTCGTTATATGAAGAAGAAAGTTTGTGAGCAACTAAGAATATGAAACTGTGTAGAAAATGCATAATAATAACCTAACGACAGTCTAGCAGCTGAGGCAAACACGTGCAAAGTAATTACAACAAACAAAAGAACGAATTTCTTAGAATCTTTGGTTCGTTTAATGCCGATAGTCGAGGTGAATACGGGCCAGACTATAAAACAACAGAACGACAAACAAAAGAACGACAAACTTAGAAAGTACCTACAAACAGTAGGTGCTTTATTAGTTGCCGATTGCTGGCTTTATACTAAAAAATTGTTATCGTTATGTAGAGTGTATTATTGTATGAACAACAAGGCAAACCAACCAAAGCCGAGTAGAGTTAAATCGAGTGACGTTACATGGTGTTTACACTGTATGTTAGGTTGTCTGGACCATCTGGACTATTGTTGCCAAAAAGCCTGATTAAGTAATTGTCATGCATCTTAATCTTAAGCGTGTATTCCTTACAGAATACATAAATAATTCAATACTTGCTCATCAAAGATAAAATCATCCGATTAGGAACGAAAATGCAAATTTTCATCACACAATTAAAGTAAGCGACCTAACGATAACGGATATGAAAATCCACGAAATTCTGATTCAGAGACCCGCCCACCCGATGACGACTTATCAGGTGACGCCACAGATAAAATGTTCTAAATATGGTAGTACGGTATCTTAGCATCATCACTATACATTAGAAGTGAGTACTGCTTCTAGAAACTGGAACTATGTGATGAATTAAGTAAATATATGACAAAACTTTAGTCATCTCGTAAGATCGCTTGTTTAGTCTGTGATTCACATTTAAAAAAATCTTGATCAATGTAATAAACTCTTAATTTTGTTAGTGCCAGTAAATGTTTGCTTTTAGTTGACGTATTGTTTCCTGCTGTGGTTTACTATTAAAACGTATTTTATACGTCGGTATTACCCAACTTCCAATTATAATTAGGTTACTGAATTGCATAAATTGTAGAATTTGTGACGGCAATTCAAGAATCCGTATGACGTTTGCAGTATTATGATCGACCATGGGCCTTTTTGCTATGAGTCATTTGCAATATCAATCCTGTTTAAAGTTATGTATTTTGTAGCGTTGCTGTAACCAATATTTTGTAGCTTTCAAATGTCCTTGTACTTCTTTCCATTCAGGATATAAATTTTAGCTGTAATTGTAGCAGGGTACGAATTTTGTATTACTTTGTTTCAATTTTATGAAGTGTGCTGTAAAACAAATATGTGTTTTTTATTCGTGTAAATAAATGAGAGTTTTAGGCATTTCATTTTTACGGTTCAGAAATAGATAAATTCTGATTGAAATAGACAATTTAGATGATAGAATTTGTATCTTCTAAGTATTGCTATCTAACGAGAGTAAATCGGTATCTTCTAGGCTAGCGTGCTCCGTCTTAGACCGCATCATTACCTATCTCATTGGGTAGAATATCTGCTTTTTTAATGATCAACAGGCTAGGTGTACCACTGTTAAGCGTTGTTAAACGACAGTGTAGTCGAAGATAAACACGTCAAGCCTGAAGTGGAACTGGCTCGCAAGCGAGGAGTTCAGAATACACCGTTTGATGCTTGGCGGCAGATTTTCAACTTGAGTGTGATATTTAACCAGTCATGTACTAGAAAGTACCCTATTTTTTATTTACCTTACATTATTTTATTGGATATGTGACAGGTTGATTTTATTGTCAATAGCTTTTCATTCTAATAGGTTATTCATTTTTAGATTCTTGTTTTTATTCATTTGTCTTTAAATTATTGTAATCGTTGAAGCGCATCACATACAGCAACAAAATTAAAAAAGACGAAGTATGTTACAACGAATTTATGCAATACCAAGAAAAACTTTCATTGTGATCACGAATTAAATTATCATCAAATGATATAATCCGACTTGACTAATCAATAATTCTCAGAAAGATAAAGCAATCTTCAAGAAGTTGAATCAATAAGGAATCCCTGGTACAGATGAATCATTGGCTATTCTGTGTTCGCAAATTATTTTAGTGGTCTTTTTGTTTGAAGCGGAGAAATTGTATGCTGGTGACACCTCTTATCGCTCTGCACGATACCACGACGTGAAGATATGACTTATTTACTTCTTTACCTTCAATTTCAACATTTTCTCCGCTGGACGAGTCCGAGGAATCGTCTTCAATCTTCTTCTCCGTCACGATTGTGACGCTATTCCCACCGCAGACGTTGTTGTGAGAACGTTTTTCTGTCACCGATTGGAACTGTAAACAAAAAACTTTATTTTAGAAAAATCAACACTCAAATGTAATCAAATCTTAATAATAAATAATATATATCGATTGTAGCGCTGAAGGACGTGGGTTCAAACTCTAACAATGAGCTTGATCTGCCTGTGAAGGAAAATATCGTAAGAAAACCATAGCGTGGTGCACATTCTAGTACCACTATCAGTGTATTCCTTGAGAGTTAGTTCCATTCTAGGTTAGGTGTGTTTACCATCTTTGAACACAGCGTCACTTAATCACGTCAGCTGTGGTCAAACACTTAGTAACCATAAAAAAGGTGTGATCTTTCATACACATTTGTTCGTACACTAATGCTCGATGCTTGAATGCTTCGGCTGGCTTTAAAATAACAATAGTTTTTTTTATGTAAAAAGTATTGAGACGAACGAGTCGCTCTCCTGATGGTAAGAGATAACGCCTGTCCACGACCATTGCAGCGATACACAGAACTTTGAGTTACAAAACAAAGTCCAGGGCATCACTGCTCTGGCACTCATTACTTTGAGACTTTCGATGGTTAGTCTCAACAGCCCAGTAATTTCGCTAGCTGCAGTTCCCTTCAAACCGGAACACAGTAATGTTTACACACTACTACTTAGCGGCAGAATAACTGGTACTGCGGTGGTACCTACCTAGACGACCTCCCGCTAAGGATATCTACCACCAAGTACCACCACCACCACCACGGATTTTGTTTTACACAAAACAGAACTGTACAAAATGTAGCTTGTCTAGTGTTTCGCATAACGGTAATAAAATATTAAAATTAGTTTAGTCAACTAAAGTTACAACATCTTCACATACAACCTATATTATCTTAAAAAATATTCAAAAATAATAGATTTCGTCTAGTGATTGAATAACAGAGATTGGCAAATCAAAAGTTTGCATTTTTTTAATGTAAACCAGTTATTTTTATAATAAACCAGTTTCTCAAATCAAAAGCGTATTGCGAGTGAGTATATATTTTGGGCCTTATTGACTGTTCATTTATTTTTTTATACATATCTCTTATGACGTCATAGTGTTAAACATTGCATTCTTTGCGTTATACCTTTCTCATCTTTAAAAAATAAACGTACAAAAGGTTAGTTATTTTTTTGCGCAATTAAGTATGTAGGTATGTATGGGCGACTGAGTTTTAATCGGTGTAAAAAATTGCAAAAAACTTAGGTACTTTTACTTGTAAAATTCATCTCGGAAAAACGCATTTTCCGAAAGGACTAGGTACTAGATCCTACTAGGACAATACACATATTAAAGACGTTTTTTTTAATACAGATATTTTCGGGTGTAGTAGATTCAGATAGTATTTTATTGTAGAACTGTGTTACATGTAGCTCTTAATATTAAGGGAGTGTCAACAGTCTAGTTCTTTGTGAACATACAAAAGATTTTGACTAGATACAATTATTAATTAAGAAAATGTCAAAGAATTTAAATAAACTACACAGCGATTAAAAATTATTGTCAAGCTAAAATTATGTAATTATACAACAATAACAAATGTCAAACATTGAGATTAAAATAATAACAATAAATTAAAATAATCTTCTAATTTATAGTTTTCTTTCGTTAACAAATTGAAGAGTAGTAATATCTTGTTAAAGTAAAAAAATGTTTATACCATAGGATTTCGTAAAGATCGCGTGGACACATCACTTTGTGGTTCACACATTTTTTGATGCGATATAAATCACAAGCTTTGTAAAGGCTGACCGGCCTGTCTTTGTGTCAGAGCTAACGTGCCACCTGAAGGCGTCCAACATGAGTTATTAGTTAATCTACACTAATAATAATAATATAAAGAGGAAAGATATGTATTTTTGGATTTTTGTAACGAAGAAACTCAAAAACTCCTGGACCAATTTCAAAAAATCTGTTGCCGTTGGGAAGCTACATTATTCCCAGGTGACATAGACTACTTTTTATCCTGTATTCCCACGGGAACTGGAACTAGTATTAGTATATACGTTAGTATTATAAAAATATTGACATAGTACAAAATAAAGTCGATTACCGCCGTCTATACGCGTAGATCTTTTAAACTACGCAATGGTGTTTATTGCTGTTTCCATCAAAATACTGAGTGATTCAAGAGAAAGATGTAAGGTTCTAATACATGCATATCTACATTGAACCCGTGCAACACCGGGGCACGTCGCTAGTATACGTATGTTGAAAAAAAAAAACATAATTATGTTTGCATAATAAATTGCACACGCTGGTTAGTACCTATAGATATCCCACTAATATTATAAATGTAAAAGTTTGAATGGATGCATGTTTGTTACTCTTTCACGCAATTTTTAATGAAATTTTCTACGGTGGTTGTACGGTTGAGACCCTCGATTAACACAATAGGCTACTATCTCGAAAACATATAGCGGGTAACAACGCGGGGCGCAGCTATTTTTTACATAAATGTTATATCCATACTGTCTGTTCGCTTGTGTCATAGTTTGCATTGGTGAATATAAAACATTATTTTTCATGATGACATAATATCAAAATCAAATAATATTTCGTAATATATCGTGGAATCGAACCCACATCGTTAGTCTCAAGGTAAAACTATTTACCAAATACTACTGCTACTTTACTGTTTCTCTCTGTTTGTTTGTTGTTTTTGTATATTGTGGTGTTACAAAAAAAATTATTTTCTTTCTTTCTTTAAAATGAGTTAACGGGGCTGGGCAGGCCGAAATAAAAAAAATAAAATAAAAATAATACAGTTTTTTTACAAAATTTACATAAATAAAAAAAAATAGCACAGTAAACACTCATCCTTCTTGCGGATACCATATCTGACCACCATTCGTGTGAACTAACCAATCGCAGGAAATCAGCGTCACCGATCCCACCGGATACATTTGGTTTTTATGTTGCTCTCTACCAGTTTATACCGGTTTAAATTACTACTTGTACCGGTTTATATTACTGACCTATAATGACGTGAATTATGGGGTATATAAGGTTATATGCTTAGGGTGTACTAAGCCGTTAAGGTGTCGTAATACGCATCGTAATTAATGTTTTTTTGCTATAGATCAATTTTTTGTATAGAGCTCAATTAACAAAATTAAAAAACACGAATTTGTCATCATTGACATTTTACAATTTTTTTTAAATTAAAAAATTCACTCATACAATTTATCAGTATTAATAATTACAAAAGTAATTAATTTACTTACTACTTACAAATTATTTTATATAGGTACTTGTATATTGTTCATTTATTACAAAACTTTATCAGTTAATTATCATCATTATTCTGTCTCAGCAGCTCAAGCTAACTGTCAGTAGAACCCATGTCATTACTGAGCAAATCAAACGCACAAGCCACTGAGCCATCATCGACAAATGTTACTAGTTGTTTATGCGTACTAAAACAGCTCTGAGAAGCGGTGTACACCGGCGGTAGTAAAGCTGTTTGCAACCGGTCATTGCTCTACAACGGTCGCAAGCACCAGGTACCAGTTATTGCAATGTAGGGATATGCAACATCTGTTCTTGTTAAGGTTGCTTTAAAATAGCTTGTCGCTATAAAATTGTACTAGGCCCATTTTCTGTGAATACAGTGTTTGTGTAGGTTTTCTACAAATAAAACTTTACGTAAGTATGACCTTATGTAAGTAGATTTTTTATATGTAAAACTAGCTGCTTCAGTGTTATCCGGGGAAAAAATCAAGACATAAAGTAGCCTATATGTTAATCCAGGGTGTCAGGTAGCCATACCAAATTTCATTAAAATTGGTCCAGCCGTTTTTTTTTTTTTTTTTATTTATTTCGATACACACAACAGAATATAATTACCACATCATTATGTAAATTACAGTGAGGCTTTGTACTAAATTATATTCCTAAACAAATGTGTATACAACATGAACAAAGAAAGCAGTAGCATTTATAAAGTGAGTGAGTGAGTGAGTACATTACTATTATACTAACTAACAATGTTGAACTATGTACATGTAAATAATAGGTGGGATGTAAAAGCCATCAACAATTACAATTATGAAACACGCGTTTTTGGAAAAAAAAAAATTGTGATTACTATTTTCTTGCAAAATGGCCAAGACATCCCGTTTACATTTTGACAGTTTAAAGTTAAATATGTCGTTTGAGCGAGAGGAAGTTACAAAAACACTCATAAACTTACGCCTTTATAATAATACTAGCTGCGCCCCGCGGTGTTACCCGCTACATGTTTTCGGAATAAAAAGTAGCTTTTGTGTTAATCCAGGGTCTCAGCTACCTCCATACTAAATTTCATCCAAATCCGTTCATTAGTTTTTGCGTGAAAGAGTAACAAACATACATTCTTTCTTACAAACTTTATAATAAAACGTTTATAATAAGAGTACGATGGCCTTATGAAGGTAGATTTTTTTATAATGAAAATGAATGAGACGATAGAAACGCTCTCTTGATGGTAAGAGATAACGCCTATCCATGACCATTGCAGCGATACACAGAACTTTGAGTAACAAAACAAAGTCCAGGCATCGCTGCTTTGGCGCTTATTATTTTGAGACTTTCGATCTCAACAGCCCAGTAATTTCGCTAGCTGCAGTAGCTTCAGTTACCTAGAAAATACCGATTCACTCTTGAAGACACCTAGATTGTATCTATCGAGAATTAGGCAATGCATTCTACTGTTTAGCAGTGCGCACAATAAAAGTAGAATTTAATCGTTTTGTGAATTATAAAGTATCATATTTTAAATTTGAAAAACCTATAAATTCACCAATGCCTAGAACTATTAGGTGAATTTAAGAAAATTGTGGTCTGTTTACCACAAATCGATTTTGAGCAAAAGAAACTGAAGTAACCAACCAATTTGGCAATTTTGTAAATAGTAAAATTGATGTATACGCGCCTCCCCCTTGTATATGAGTTAGCGTTGTAACTCCGGCTCGGCAGGCGAGTCAGTAATAAACGAGCGTTCAACCGAGTACGTGTATTATTTGCACCTCTATCTACATACATATCAACTGGCGACTATTGATGTGGAACTACCTGCAAACAAAAAAAAAAAACATACTATGGCTGTGGCTTATTTGGGGAATTTGCCCATCTTCGATCACAAGAACGGTGAATGGGCGATTTTCAAATCAAGATTAAACCAGTTCGTGAGGATCAATGGCGTGGAAGAGGAAAATCAAAGCGGGTTGCTCCTCACGCACCTCAACGATGAGACCTACCGCCTAGCGCGGAACTTAGCATTTCCGAAGGAATTGGAGTCGTTGTGCTACTCGGAGCTCGTTTCATTACTCGACGGTCATTTCAAGCCAAAGAAAGTTTCTTTTGTGGAGAAAGCGAGATTTCACGGAGCGACTCGGAGTCCAGGCGAACCTTTAGGAGACTGGGTGGCGCGATTAAGAGGCCTAGCTTGCTACTGTGGCTTCGGCACCGCCCTGGAAACGAACCTACGGGATCGTTTCGTCCTCGGCTTGGGCTCAGGCCCCGAACGAGATAAGCTATTTGAGCAGGACCCGTGTACGTTGACATTGTCACGGGCGGTCGAATTGGCGGAGCAAGCAGCGTGTGCCAAGCAGGCGAAAACGATGATGTCCACCAGCGAGGTTGTCACCGTCAAGGAGGAACCGGTTTTCAGAGCCAAGTTCCAAGCTGATCGCGGCGTAAGCGCGCGACGTGACGGTGGCGGCGGCAGCGCGGGCGGCCCGGTCCGCGCCGGCGCCGGCTCGGCGGAACCGTCGCGTTGTGTTGTTTGCGGAATGAAAAATCATGAAAGTGATAAATGTAAATATCGGGCGTACAAATGCCTAAAGTGCGGTAAAAAGGGCCACCTAAAGCGTGTATGTGATAGTGCTAAAAATGTGTCGGGAATTCATCATGTTGAAACAGATTCCTATGTGGAGGACCGAACCAAGGACACTTGTTGCGAGGAATGTCAAAATTTTAATTTAAGGTACGTGACGGATAAACCCATTGAAATTAATCTTCTCTTAGGGGGCCAGCACATGTCAATGGAACTTGATTCCGGTTCTGGCCGCTGCGTTATTTCAGACAAATTGTACAAAGAAAAATTTTCTTCTTATCGGTTGCAGAGTAGTTGTATAAAAATGTGCTTGTATAACGGACATAAAATTTCTCCATTGGGTTATTTTAAAATTGAAGCACAGTTTAATAATAACAAAGAGTGCATTAGAATATTTGTCGTTCAGAATGGAGGACCGCCCTTGCTCGGCAGAGATTTTATGTCTGTTTTTAATTTAATTTTAACAACTGATGCGAACACGAATATTTACGCACTGAATGATGACACAGCAGCTGAGGTAGGCGGATTATTGCTTAAGTTCCCGGACTTGTGGCGCGATCAGTTAGGCAAATTTAATAAATTTAAAGTTCATTTAAAACTAAAAGACGATTCTAACCCGAAGTTTTTTAAGGCGCGGACAGTGCCATTCGCCTTACGCGATAAAGTGGAAGAGGAGTTGAACCGGCTAGTAGGATTAGGTATTCTAATTCCAGTGAACTACTCACAGTACGCCACGCCTATTGTGCCCGTAGTTAAAGATAACGGTCAAGTTAAGATAGCAGGTGATTTTTCCGTGACGTTGAATAAGGACCTCATAATTGACAAATACCCCTTGCCTCGAATCGAAGAGGTATTTGCCAAAATTGGAGGAGGTGAGCGGTACAGCAAAATTGATTTGAAAAATGCGTACAACCAATTTTTTTTGGATGAAGGCTCACAAGAGCTCACTACTATTAATACTCACAAAGGTCTGTTTAAATATACTAGGTTAGTGTACGGATTAGCAAATGCGCCGGCAATTTTCCAAAAGGCAATGGAAACATTGTTAGCGGGCATCGAAGGAGTCAGTATCTGGCTCGATGATATATGTATTACAGGTCCTGATAGAACGAGCCATTTAAGGAACCTAACCGAGGTTTTAAATAGGCTCAGCGACGCGGGTTTGCGTTTACAAAAAGAAAAATGCGAATTTTTCAAGGAAAGCGTTACGTATCTAGGTTACGTTATCAGTAAAGCGGGCCTAAAGACGTGTCCCGATAAGGTCACGGCAATATTAAATGCACCAGAACCTAGAAACGTCACCGAGGTTAAAAGGTTTTTAGGCGTTCTCAACTATTATAGGAACTTTATTCCGAACGCGGCCGCCATACTCAGTCCTCTGCACGAACTTTTGCGTAAAGACGCGGCGTGGGAGTGGGGCGAGAGACAGCGGCGCAGCGTTGAGCGCGTGCAGCGCGAGCTCGCCTCGGAGCGCGTGCTGGCGCACTTCGAGCCGGGCGCGCGGCTGTGCCTAGCCGTGGACGCGGGGCCGGCCGGGCTCGGCGCGGTGCTGTCGCAGCTGGACGCGGCCGGCGCCGAGCGCCCGCTCGCGTTCGCCTCGCGTTCGCTCTCAGCCAGCGAACGGAACTACAGTCAGATACAGAAAGAGGCGACTGCTATTATATTCGGTGTTCAAAAGTTTCATCAGTATTTGTACGGCCGCGATGACCCTTTCATTCTAAAAACCGATCATAAGCCTTTAGTTTCGATTTTTGATAGCAAAACGGGCATACCCGCGACGACAGCGTTGAGACTACAGAGATACGCGATAATATTATCGGCATATAATTACGTCGTGCAGTACATATCTAGCGAGAAAAATGTAGTTGCGGATTTTTTTTCGCGCGCGCCGTTACCTTGTGGCGAAACAGACAACGCCGATAAGCAAGTAGATACGTACGCGCTTAAGTTCTTGGAAGCATCATCGCCGGCAATAACGGCCAAGGAAATCGTTACACAGACTGCAAGCGATTCAATAATTCAAACGGTACTTAGGTACATGCAATGCGGTTGGCCGCGCAAATTGATTTGTAAATCTGTACTGCCTTATTTTCAGTGCAAAACAGATTTACAAATCATTAACGGCTGTTTGTTTAGAGGACACAGAATAGTAATTCCGTCGGCGCTGAGACCTAAAATACTTGAAGAGTTGCACTCGTCTCACTTAGGTATAATTAAAAGCAAAAGTAACTGCCGATCGCGTTTCTGGTGGCCGCGGGTGGACCAGGACATCGAAGCGTGGATCGGGTCGTGCGCGACGTGCGCGGCGATGCGCGCCGCGCCGCCGCGCGACCCCCCTGCGCCCTGGCCCGTGCCCGCGCGCGCCTGGCAGCGCCTGCACATCGATTACATGACCGTGGGCCAGAAGGTATACTTGGTGGTTGTCGACGCGTTTAGCAAGTGGTTGGAGTGCTTTCATATGCACAACGGTACTTCAACGAGCGCGCTGATAGCTAAGCTTAAGGGAATTTTTGCCACTTTCGGTATACCGGAAGTGGTAATTTCCGATAACGATGCAAAAATAAATTCCAGTGAATTTAAAGAGTTTTGCATCGCTAACGGAATAAAAAACATGACTATTGCAATTTATCATCCGCCTAGCAATGGCCAGGCGGAGAATTCGGTTCGAACGTGCAAAAAAATGTTAAAATGCATAATTAAAGATAATGTGTCGCCGCAAAACATACACGATCAGCTGCTGGGTTATTTATTCATTTACAGGAACACCGTGCATTGTACCACGGGCGAGACCCCGGCCAAGCTCATGTTTGGCAGGCAGCTACGAACACGCCTCGATCTTATGTTTTCGGCCAAAGAGAAAAACTATAAGTTACCGGAAGTGCCGGGCAGACGGTATTTTGAGGTGAACGATACGGTTTGGGTCCGGTGTTACAGTGCACGGAAAGAAATTTGGCGATTAGCTAAAATAAAGGAGAAGATAGGCAACAAAATGTACAAAGTATATTTAACAGATTTAGATGTTTACTGTATCAGACATGTCGATCAAATAATTAGATACAGCGGGAACGAGAAAAATGTTATCGCGACATCAGAATGTAAAGAGCCCCATCAGTTCCACTCCGGTCCGTGTGCGTACGTGGCGGGTATTAATTCGCCGCCGGAACAGCTAACGCTGCCGGTGCCGGCCACCAGCACCCGCGGAGTCGGTGCAACCGACGAGGCTCCAGTACCGCCCGACCCTGATTGTGAAACGGAAGAGTGGCGCGATTGTGAGACTGACGGGAGTGAGCGAGGGACCGTCGAGATCATTGCTCCGCCCGTGGCGACGGACGCCACCACCGCCGACACTGAGGTCGCGGCAGTGGCGTGCGCTCGACCGCCGGCCTCACCGGCGGCAGCACCCCCTCTCACGCCCGTGCGCGCCAGGAGGGAAAAGCAGATAATAGATTATAAGCGCTATCTTTAGCTGTAAGTAATTTTATTAAAATAGTGATGTCTTAATCGTTTGATTGTTGTTCAAAATCTACTGTTATGTTTGTCACCAGGTTCCTGAATTTAAGTGTGGAGGAATGATGTATACGCGCCTCCCCCTTGTATATGAGTTAGCGTTGTAACTCCGGCTCGGCAGGCGAGTCAGTAATAAACGAGCGTTCAACCGAGTACGTGTATTATTTGCACCTCTATCTACATACATATCAAAAATGCCTATCACTGGCAAATGACCACAAAAATGCATCTCGTAATTACAACTCAATAATTTTGTTATACAATTGTATAAGTTCTTAACATTTTCGGACAATAACCACAAAAATGCATTTATGTTTTAAAAATGTATTTTAAAT
Source organism: Biston betularia (assembly GCA_905404145.2). NCBI lineage: Eukaryota > Metazoa > Arthropoda > Insecta > Lepidoptera > Geometridae > Biston > Biston betularia. The sequence goes on along the minus strand of FR989873.1, from coordinate 1,604,856 downwards.
GCATAAATGAGTTTACAGACTAACTTAATGCAATTTGATATTTAATATTCGGTTCAGTGGGCTAAGTTACCCAACTTATCTTGCTCGCTTCTCTATTGAGAGTGGTCGGCCGTGACTTACTTCTATCTCGTTGTTAAGTTTAAGTTAATGCTACTTGGGCTTACATTTTGATATATTAAGTTTATTACTAAAATTAAAATAGCAATGGGGCACAATTTATCAACAAATAGATATTATGTAAGTGACTTTAAAGTTACCTTTGCTTTGTTTGAAACTAGATGGCGCTGTGTAATTTTTTAATATTTTTTTTAGTGTTGTCAGGCTTGGTGTTTGACCACAGCTCACCTGATGTTAAGTGAAGGTGTGGTCGAAGATGGATGGTGTGATGTAATCTACACTATTATAAAGGGGAAAGATTTTTTTTTTATTTGTTTGTATTGCATAGGCTCCGAAACTACAAGACCGATCTGAATAATTATTCCAACATTAGAAGCCTTCATTATCACTGAGTGATATAGGCTATTCTTTTTTTTTTACTTTAAATAGATCTACGTTTGGCCACCAACTCGCCTAATGCAAAAAGACGGTGTGGCCGAGGATGGAACACGCTGATCTAGAAGAAATCTATTCACTCTAGCCTTAAAAACGTCCAAATTGTAATTTATGGGAAACAGGGAAGCCAAAGGAAGTTAATCGAGATTTGTTTTCCCGTGCAAAGCCGGGGCAAGCTGCTAGTCTATCTATACTAATATATAGAGGAAAGATTTGATTGTTTGTTTGTTTGTATAGAATAGGGTCTGAAACTACTGGACCGATTTCAAAAATTCTTTCACCGTTGTGAAGCTACACTATCCCCGGGTGGCATAAGCTACTTTTTATCTCTGTATTCGCACGGAAATGGAACTACGCGGGTGAAACTCCGAGGCGTCTGCTAGTGCCTAATAAAAATGTATAACGTATTTCGGATATGCATGCAAAAAATAGTCACGGACAACTAATACCCAGAACGCAAACAGATAACACTTGATGAATAATTTTGACTGACAATAAAAATAATTTAGTGTATCTATTTATATTGCAATTGCCATAATAATTATTGCACAACATTAAAATTAATTCAACTCGTAAACAGGTTAGCAAGTAAAAATAGCCAAAAGCTTTTATGTTAACAAGAAATTAAATCATAAAAAATTTCATAAAAATGACAGCTTGTGTTTTTTTTTTATGTAAAAAGTTATGAGACGAACGAGACGCTCTCCTGATGGTAAGAGATAATGCCTGTCCATGACCATCGCAGCGATACATAGAACATTAAGTAACAAAACAAAGTCCAGGGCATCACTGCTTTGGAGCTCATTACTTTGAGACTTTTGATAGAGTTAGACTCAACAGTCCAGTAATTTCGCTAGCTGCAGTGCCCTTTAAACCGGAACACAGTAATGCTTACACACTACTGCTTAGCGGCAGAATAACTGGTACTGCGGTGGAACGTACCTAGACGATCTCCTGCTAAGGAGATCTACCACCAAGTATATATATATTTACGCTGTAACGGTTAAACGTATTTGGATTGAATTTGAATTGCAGAAAGCTTATATCCTGGATTAACAAGCAACTTTTTATCTCAGAAAACTTTAGTGATTCGCAGATAAATAATATGTATAGTATTTTCAAAAATCGACATGTGTAGATTCTAAAACGGCGTGACCGATTTTGATAAATTTTTCCGATAATCTTTAGATTAGCCTAGCGATCCTGTGAAGTTTGATAGCGATCAAATAACAAAATAACTTAAAATAAAATAAAAAATAGTTTTTTTGGTATTTTCGTACCGCTTGTTTATATCTATCTATACTATTATAAAGAGGAAAGATTTGTTTGTTTATTTGTAATGAATAGGCTCCGAAACTAGTGGACCGATTTCAAAAATTCCTTCACCGTTGAGAATCTACACTATCTCCGGGTAACATAAGGCTACTTTTTATCCCTGTATTGGAATGGGAACTACGCGGGTAAAACCGCGAGGCGTCCGCTAGTTGAAAAAAAAAGAAATACAAATAAGTACTCTGTAAGCCAGTGACATAAGTACGCTATTTGCACGGCACTATGTCACGTATGAAATAAAAATTTGCCTCGACATCTCTGTTAATCTAAAATCTCATGTCAAGGATTTAGCATACGTATGATAATTTAGATTTCTGTCACTTGTTAATAAAGTAACATTAAACTATCTAAACAGCTTAATTTGATATTATATTGTATTGAAATATCACGGCTGGTACATCTGATATTACTGGATTTTTCCACCTTGACATGCAAGTACCATGGTCTCGTTGCATGATCTTTAAATTGTTAATATCTACCTATAACAGAATCGACACGACTGTACATTAGTGCGGCGTGTACAAATATACTTTGCAATAAGTAATATTATAATCTCTACATGTATATGAGAATTGTTATTGTTAATATAATAAATGTATATAACAGTAAAAGTAGACATTACGTTCTCAGAAGATTATGTTTTAAGGTGGTTCGAATTGTATACAAATATTTTTTTTCCATTTATGGACAAATGGAGCATAATTTTACAGTGAAATCGCAGCTGCTGGCATTTTATTTTGGTTTTTATTTGCGGTAAATCACAATTGCTTGAAAAAAAACATTAGATTATTAGTATAATCGACTGTTTTATTAAAAAAACATAAATTCATAAATTTGATTTTATGCTAAATTTTATATAGATTACATATAAAAAGAAACAAAAGTATTTACTAAGTGAATGAAAATAAAAGCTTTACGCAATAATTTATGTTATTGAATATGCTTTGAATGGGATAAAACATGCTAGAAATACACAATAATATAGTTTATTATTATGTTAATTACTATAACTGACGTTGTTTTGATGACTGGTTGCGATTATGTTTTTGATCTTTAACGTATATTTTACTGCGGTCAAACACATGGCAATATCATTGATAAATAGACTTAAACCAACTTAAATTTTTAATCAAACGTTTCATAATATTTTTTATGGTTGACAGGCTAGGTGTTTGACCGCTCACCTGATGTTAAGTGAAGGTGTGGTCGAAGATGGTAATGCACACCTACCCTGGAATAGAACTGGCTCTCAAGTGAGGCTGCCGGAACACACTGTTAAATGCTTAGCGGCAGATTTTCAACTTAAGGATGGTAGCTAGCCAGCCGAGTACTAGAAAGTACCCTACCACCATGCTATGGTTTCCTCACGATGTTTTCCTTCACCGGCAGCTCAAGCTCATTGTTGGGGTTGATAATAACAATAATGATGACATGTTATATTATTCCCTAGACAGTGAATAATATAAAATTTAACTGACAAAAGAATTTTTTTTTTTTTTTTTTATAGTAGATAGGCTTGCGTTTGACCGCCATCCCGCCTGATGTTAGACGAAGATTAGAAATGTATTAGAATATGTAGTAGAATATGTATTAGAAATGTTAAAAATCTGCCGCCAAGCATCTAATGGTGTGTTTCGGCAGCCTCACTTAAGATCCAGTGCTATTCCAGGCTAGGTGTGCTTTACCATCTTCGACACTTAACATCAGATGAGCTGTGGTCAAACACCTAGCTTGTCAATCATAAAAAAAAGTGTCATTTGCTTATTTGTATTATTTTTCTACTTTATAATTAAACGTAAATTTATTTATGTAGTTTTGTCGTGCCTTGTGTAACAAATGTAGTTATTAGACTACTGAAATGTTCTATTCTATTGTATAGTTTTATATACCACAATAATAGTGTATTATTGAATTTACGTTGTAAGTAATAATGTTGGCAAGTCAACAACAAATGCAAGGTCATACAAATATAGATACAACGTTCACATTTTAAAATCACATGACCTTGAAAACTAGAATTTGTTGAGACAAACCGGTATTTTTTCAAAATCAGTCGTGAGTATTGACTTTTATTTTATTACTAGCGGACGCCTCGCGATTTCACCCACGTAGTTTCCGTTCCTGTGGGAATACAGGGATAAAAAGTAGCCTATGGCACCCGGGGATAGCGTAGCTTCCCAACGGTGAAAGAATTTTTGGAATCGGTCCAGTAGTTTCGGAGCCTATTCATTACGAACTAATTTAATAAATCAAATCTTACCTCTTTATAATAGTGTAGAAGAGGTACTATATAAAATGTTTACCTACATCTAGTAACAACGTTTGTTTTATTTGTTTGCTCATGCGGGTTTATGGTATTACAAATACAAATTTGAAAATGGTCGCGCCGGCGACCATTGCAGCGATACACAGAACTTTGAGTAGCAAATCTAAGTCCAGGGCATCGCAGCTTTGGCACACGTTACTGACATTCCATGATTAGTCTCAACAGCCCTGTATTTTCACTAGCTGCAGTACCCTTCAAACCGGAACACAGTAATGTTTACACACCACTGCTTAGCGGCAGAATATCTGGTACTACGGTGGTACCTACCTAGACGACCTCCTGCTAAGGAAGTCTACCACCAAGTAAGATAATCCAAATCTGATCTGATCGATAAAACCCTTATAAAGGTTACAAAAAAAATAACGACATAAGTTTATATTTATAAAGTTTTAGTATGTAAAAAACAAATCACTTTTAAAAATAATCATCAAGTCTGTTTCTGAACTACCCACACAAAAATATTGCTAGAGTTATTTTGTGCACTTACATATTATTTCATATAGGAAGAATAGAACAATTTTTCAGTATTCGACAGTCATTTGTAATATCAGGACAAAATTTCGCTTCAAATGCGAAAAATGTAAAACAGTCTTCATAAAGATGAACATTCGCGAAAAATATGCGCGCGGTAGTCTTTTAATGTTTCTATGTTGTTGGGAAAGGCTTTAGTATTATAACATGAAAAACGTAGACATTTTTTTTCTCAAATACAAAAAAAATAGCAAACATACCCACATAGCACCGTTGTATTGTTTATTAATACTTAATATTTTTCATGCATTACTTATTGAAAAAAAAACAGCATTTCTTTTAATGATTGACATGCTAAGTGTTTGACTACAGCTCACCATAAAATAGACTGTCTAACGGTTGTGTGACGCTGAAGCATGATCTTTTGCAGCTTTACTCAAGACCAATGCTAGTTTTTATTCAAATATATTTGTTAACATTTCATGTGGAACTGAAGAAATTTTAATTTTTAATCTGTTTAATTTATATAAATATAAATCACTTACCGAACGTCTTAACACCATCATCTTTGACTCTCGTCTTACAGTTCTGTAATCTCTATATGTACTACTGTACTCATTGCCGTCATCATCATCATCATCTGAACACGAAAAATAGGAATTGTATCTCCACATTTTTACAACGCGTTCACTTCACTCTCTAAATCACCTCATTTAGTTTTTACTACACTGTCTACTGGAAGCACCGTGCGAGTGAAATTGAGTTCAACAGTATGTTATTTTGCAAGTAGTGTGCGCTATCACAGTTTGAAAACAATTGCGATACTATGTTCGTTGTGACACAACTGACTACTAGAATATTACCTAGACAATTAAATTCCTATTTTAAGAATGGTATTGTCAACGACCGATCAGAGACCTTGGCAAATCACTACTGCCTATCTAATGGCTAAAAAATTTCGTTTCTCAACTTTAGAAGTGGGAAAGTCATTGTGATAGACACAATGGCAGTTTTTTTGTACTTGCTGAGGTGTTTATTTTGTCAGAACCGGCGCAGGTTGTTGGTTGCTGCAATCGGATGTGTAGAGTAAGCTAAACGTATAGTTGCCAACAGTGTCTTCCGTTTGCAGTGGTTCCCGAAATTGATATCTGTGTCAAGGTACTTTTAAACCTTCTTCACTGTGTAAGAAGGCAATAGTTCATCATCCCGGCCAAGTGCGGGTTGACATACTTCACACATCTCCGGGAACTTTTTTAAGTACTCTTAGCAATGTAGGTTTCCTCACGATGTTTTCCTTCACAGTTTGAAGTCATCGACAAAACGCAGATAACTTAAAAAAGAGGTGCGTGCCATGGGGTTTAAACCCAGGACCTTTAGATTGGAAGCCGGACGGTCTCCTAACCAAACTGCTGAAACTTACTCGGTAAGTGAATGTGAAGTCAGACAAACGCGACCAAAACGTCATCCGTACATGGTGGATGTTCCCCATGTACGCACAAAGCGTTTTGATTCCACATTTTTCATTCGCACAGCGAGGTTGTGGAACTCTCTGCCGGAGTCTGTGTTCCCTGTTAGCTACAATATGGGTGTCTTCAAATCTAGAGTAAATAGGTTTCTTCTAGGTAAGCGTGCTCCATCTTAGACCACACTACTGTTTAACATCAGGCAGAGTGTGGTCAAACGCGAACCTATTTTAATTAAAAAAAAAAGAAGTAATGAATTTTGTAAAAAAAGTTATGTACGAGTACAAATAATACAGCCCCGTTGGCTCATTGGTAATATCTGCCTTGAGAGCTGTAGGGCGTGGGTTCGATTCTCACTCAGGGCAAACATTTTGTGAATAAACAAATGATTGTTATGTGTCTGGTTTGTTAGGTGTTCTGTATTTATTATAAGTATGTATTTATAAAAAAAAGGATTGATGTATTCTATCAGTTATCTGACTTCCATCCACACAAGCTCTGATTAGTTTGGGGCCAGATGGCGCTGTGTGTATAGTCTTACGATGTTTATTTATATGTAATAGATTATTACTACAAAAGAAACAATTTTAAATGTACTAGTCTAAAGAGCTATCAATGAGACTAATTCCCAAAACGTTGGCCCCATTGCCGCGTAGTAAGTTGTTTCAGTAAAATATTAGCCATAATTATGTTAAATCGCAAACTAATTAAACACTACTATTTATGCATATAAAAGTACCTATCTACCTGCCATCAGTAAAAAACATTTACGTATTAGCCAAACTGGATTACTAGAAAAACATAAAGCAACTGCTAATACGCCTTCTTAATATTATGATACCTACAAACAATAACTACCTATGTTATTGTACCTATTATAATTTTAATTAGTCGTACTATCGTTTGCATAATATTTATCGCTATATTCATAACTAGAATTTATAATTAATATATCGTGCTTATAACTTCATTACGTAATACATTTTTACATATATGTATTTGCCTTATATGAAAACAAGTAGCTGCATTGCTCTTTATTAAACTCTGACATTGAACGTGTAAAATGTAAGTGAAACAAATCAGTGCCATTTTAAAGTTCATTGACGTACAAGTTCTTTAAGATTGTTGGAAAGTCCAAGGTTTAATATAATAAAAAACCAAGAAATAATAAAAGTGCCATGTAAATATATAACGTATAAATTAATACTTTAAGTAAGGAACAATGATTATTATATTTTTAGAATTAAATTAAACATATATTTTTGTAATTTGAGCTATTTTTTACTGTACAGATAACAACGTTGGTGACCCGCTGACATCCGCCTGTGTTTAAGATAGATACTAGTAGTATTTTTTTTTGTTCGAATACAATTCAAACTCTAATCGTTTTCCAAGGCTACTAAAATATATTATACAAAATAGGTATCTATATCAATAAGTTGAAATGGCAATGGGCTAGTCATATTTGCCGCAGAACTGACAATCGCTGGGCTAGACTTGTTCTAGGGTGGAGACCGCGAATCGAGAAACGTAGTGCAGAACTAGATGGAGTGACGTTAGATGTAAGACAGCTGGCAGTGGCTGGAAGCGAAAAACCCCGTAAAACCCGGCTGATCGGGCTGAGTGCCGTGTCCTGAGAGAGACGTACGTCTAGCAGTGGACTATGCCAGGTCGATGATGATGAGGTTATCGATAGTACGCAAGAGAAAGTTCAAGGAAATATGAGTTCTGTTCCCGAACATATCAGAATAACAAAAACAAATAAAATTATTTATTTCTAAAAGTATTCTTATCGAGCTTATCAATAATGCCAATAACCTGATAAAACGTTAAATATGATATTTTTTATTAGACATATTTGTGTCAACAATGTTTCTACGCTATATTATACAAGATGTAAGATAATACAATTTTCTAGGTTATCGGGACGTTTGAACTTATTAATAATCCTGTTAGATTTGAAACACATGATTGTTTTATTGCACTCAATAGATAGTAGATATAGCATATTGTTGATAATATAAGGCTAGATAATTCTTAATGGTTCTCACAATCATAGCTTTCTGCTTAAGGAAATAAAGAAGCACAATACATAAAGCTTATTCCTTGCTCTAGATATAGAAGTATATGTCAAACATAAAATTTTAATATGTAATTAGTAATCATTTGTTGAATTCGCGGCAACGATTCCAATATAGAGCTGAACACAATGATATAGGGGTGGCAAGGCAAGAAAAAATACTTTAATTGGAAAAAATACTTTAATTGGAAAAAATACTTTACCACCGGAGTACTTGATATTCTGCAGCCAAGCAGTAGTGTGTAAACGTTACTGTGTTCCGCTATAACCTTAATACCTACTGCAACTAGTCAAATTAAATACGGCCGAGAAAACCAGCGAGTCTTAAAATAAAAAAAAATTAAGGTAATGAGCGCCAAGGCAACAATGCCCTGGACTTTGTTATGTTACTTAAAGTTGTGTGTATCGCTGCAATAGTCATGGACATACATTAACTCTTAACATTTAGAGAATATCACTTTCGTCTCATTACTTTTACATTGCAAAAAAATGCGTTGTGATTTGAATGATTTTTTCTAGTTGAAAATGTCGCTTTTAAAACACGACTTTTTTTGGAGGAATATAATTTCATAAACTAAACTATAATAATAAATAATAATCAAAATTTGTATCGGCACACTATCAATTGGTTTATCATTTTAATCCACTTACTAATAACGTAATTAGGTTAGCAATTTAGAATGTAATTCATCAGACGATCTGGGACATGACACGCGAGTGATAATGGGTGTAAATATTGTCGGCCCTGATAAGAGATTCTTATCGTGGGAAACTGATGCGACAGACACTCCGATCTTGCGAACAAAATAAAAAAATATGTATTATAAAATTCTAGTATAATTATATTATTAGCTTCTTTTTTAGTATAATACCATATGATTAGTCTAATTATAATTCCGGAAATTAACTATTACATACAAATTCATCGACATATTTCTTTTTTTTATAAAAATAGTGAATGGGAAACGAACGACACGCTCTCCTGATGATAAGAGATGAAGTCTGTCCGTGTTGCAATAACAAAACAAAGTCCGATGATTAGTGTCAATAACCCTATAATTTCACTAGCTGCAGTATCCTTGAAAATGGAATATTTACTTAGACGACTTGCTTAAAAATCTTTCACCATGTATGTATAGGTAAAACAGTTGTTTTTTAAAACTTTTTTCGTTTATATTATAATATTGTTTCACTTGCAAAAATGACAAGCGAGGTCAATTTTTACAGATAACGTAAAATTTTATCATCTAGGTCAAACCGCTTCAATTAAGTACATAATATGATAATTTAAAAATATTAACAAAGTCGTGTAGTTTCTCCTTTCGTCATCTTGAGTTTTATGTTCCGGATATGTAGCGATACAGCATAGAAGCGAAATAGCTTGACATACTATAGAATGGGGGCCTGCCCAAAGGTCGTGTGTTTCGCCCATGTTTGTTTTTAATGCCACAGATGGTAATCAAGCAGACGGTTTGCCTGATAAGTTAGCAATCACCACCGCCTATAGATGTCTACAATACCAGTGGCACTACAAATACTTTGATTCTATTAACACGTCTGTTGAAGAACCCTATGTTGAAACTCCGCGGGAATACGGAAGAAGGAAGATAATTTCACAATTTGCAAGTGTATGGCAAAAAGGGTCGCGTGAATCGCAGTGTGCGATTTCCATGAATCAATTATGTTTGGATAAGCTTTCATCGTGTCAGCTATAAACTATGTTATTGTTTCAGTAATATGCTAATCGTGATTACGTAACTTCTGAACAGGGAGTTTATCAATTAATGACGTAGAATTTGCGTCATTTGTGAACTGGTTTAAGCGATTTAACCTGTTCGGCTCAGTGCAATTGAATTGATAATAAATATAAATAAATATCGTGGGACACACAGCGCCATCTGACCCCAAACTAAGCAAAGCTTGTGTGATGGAAGACAGATAACTTGATAGAATACATAAATACTTTTTTTTTTGTAAATCATCATCATCATCATCATCATTTCAGCCGTAGGACGTCCACTGCTGGACATAGGCCTCCCCCATTGACTTCCATAAAGACCGGTTGGAAGCGGCTCGCATCCAGCGCGTTCCTGCGGTCTTTACTAGGTCGTCTGTCCACCTTGTGGGTGGACAGTGGTTGTAAATACATACTTATAATACATACAGAACACCCAGACACAAAACAAACATGATTGTGTTTATTCAAAAAATGTTTGCCCTGAGTAGGAATCGAACCCACGCCCTACGGCTCTCAAGGCAGATATACTACCAATGAGCCAACGGGGCTGTCAAATTGATGATTGTATTGTCTACAAATGCAATTAATTTATGAAAAACAACAAAGAAATTGTGAAGTGTTGCAAGTATACTGTCGGAAACCGACTCCATGATCCTTAGGCCAACTAAACGCACTGCTCCAACGAAACAGCGAGGTTTCGAAGTGAACGAAAATTCCATCGATGTATACAGTTTTTAGATTTTTATTGGTTTAATAGTAGTTAAAGTCAGTCAAGTCCAGTCATATTTTAGTAGTGGCGACTTTACTATAAGCTTCGATGGAGTTTTGGAAGCAATTCGAAAAATCATGTTTCACCACATTATATAATTTTCCCACACTCGCGCTTGTAATTCGGCACTTTATGAATAAAACACCACGATTTTATGCATTAACACTCAAATCTTTCCGCGTTCCCGTTCCTTTAAATCATTGAATATAATTATTATACAACGTTTTCTAATGACAGCTGATCGAAACTCTAGCCAAGTTTTCATACCAGTATATGCTTGACTTTTACCGGCTGCCAATAGCCAATTACAATCTACCAGTTAGTAATAAACTGAGTAATTAAACCACTATTTGCCAGAGCATACCATTCGATGACACAGCCGTCCCGTGAGTCAGTCGGTCCCGAAATATCTGTCTGTCTGTACGTCTGGCGCTATGCAATACCGGATGGTATATGTTTTGTTTTATTACTACTTTACATTTAATTTTAAGGGTTAACTTGACACAACAGAAAATGACATGCGATGAATGAACTTTGTTTGATTGATCGTTCAAAACGTTTACATATTATAGCGATGATAGCGCCAAAGAGCGTGGGTTCAAACCCCAAAATTGAGCTTGAGCTGTCCGTGTCGGAAAACAACGTGAGGAAACCGTAGCATGAATGATTGATTGACTAACTCATGAATGATTATTGCACACACTAAAAATAATGCTATACAGAAGAAATAAACTTAATTAATAGGTGTAACAACTGGCGATCTTATCGCTAAAAGCGATCTCGTCCAGGCAACCTACCGCCAAGTACTTAACGGTGTATCCCGGCAGCCTCACTTGAGAGTTTAAACAATTCCAGGCTAGGTGTGCGTTACCATCTTCGACCATGCCGTCACTTAACATTAGGTGAGCTGTGGTCAGAAATCTAGCTTGTCAACCATACAAAAAGTATATATTTTATAGATAGGGAGAAATAATTTAACTAGTGTAACTGGCTTGTTGAAATGTTAATCAGATAGATAAAAACTATTTGCTGAGCACACTATAAATCAAAATATACAGACTGCAAAAGAAAGACATTAATAAATGGAATGAAATTAAATATGAGAATACTCATTAGTTATTCTCTTTTTTTGTGATATCTACCGTAATCTCGTCCACATTTGACGTTTCGTTCCGTATCTAGACTAACTCATAATAGCTATCAACTAGAATAACTAGCCTAGACTTCAATCACTTTAATAATGTTAGGACCGGCTAAAGTATTAAGAAATTTTTATGACGCTTTTGATGACCAACTTTCCTGATGGCAAGTGATAATGTTGTCGAAGATGAAGAGCACAGACTTACGAATTATCTATTCACACTAACTTTCAAAAGACAAACACAATCAAATAAAATTTTGGGAAAACCTAGCTAGCAATTTCTTTAAAAAAACACGTAATGATTCGCGAGTTTGCCCATGACCATTGCAGCAATACAGAGAATTTTGAATAGCAAAACAAATACTAGGACATCGCTGCTATGGCGCCAATTACTTTAAGAATTTCGATAGCCCTGTAATTTTGTTGTTTTTGTTTTGTATAAAAACACATATCGAATGCTTCTGAAGTTGATTAAAATATCAAGAAGTAGATATATTTATGAAAGTATCTGTTATCAAGATAAATCCAACAGTATTTACTCCAAAAACAGACAATATTCGAGTCACGAGCAATGTTAACCTACTCCTTATATTACCGTTGTATTATATATTATATTATATGTTATTACCGTATGTCTTTCTTTTTGTTTACGAGATACTGCGTTAGTCATTTGTTTGTAGTTCTAAAACTGAAAATAGCAAATGCATCGCGATGCTTCGATGCCTTTGTCAGTTTTATCAAAAAAGAGAATCATTAGCTGAATTTAGTATGGAATTAACAAGAAATCAAAGCTAGAAAATACTTTTATTTATATTGGGCTACTTAAAAAACTATGAGCAGTTTTGATTTAGACGTTTTTTGTAAGCTAAATAAAAGTCTTTGTATTTGCCAATCCATGGATACATTGATTTAGATGTGAATTTGTTTTTTGTTAGCTGAGTTCACTTAACTGTCTTGATGGATTTCCTTACCTAAAGGTTTAGCCTTTTTTTAGAGATAAAAATATACTCCCTTTGCCAAAACGATTTTTACGAATATTTATAATTACGAGTAATCAAGTTTTAGCAAAATGATTTTCGCTTCATGTGTAGCCTTTAAGCAGGTTGGTACATGAAATCCTTTTTAAATACGGAACTTTTCACACGTACAAATAAAGAAACAATATTGTTTTATCTCTTTACAATTTTATTTCCTAAGATACCAAGGTGACCGCTTTCCCCTATCACTTTGAACGCTCAAGGTTACAATCATATATTTGTATTTCCTTATTTTTTCTACGACTTGATAAAATCCGAATGTCGTACAAATATTATGAGGGTTTACACTGTTTGATTGATGAATAACTGTCGTTGAGTCGTCTGCTAGATAAATCTGGGCACGGATGCTATTTTCCGCCTTAGTTAGATCGGTTTGTTAATTTTTTTTTATAGTTACCAAGATAGATTTTTCAACTCGGGAGAGATAACTAGCCAACCATCCAAGTACTAGAATATGTCTTACCACTATGTTTTATGGTTTCCTGACTATGTTTTCCTGTAGTTCAAGTTTATTGTTGAGATTTAAAACCATTGTAAATAAATAAATAAATATCGTAGGACTATACACACAGCGCCATCTGGCCCCAAACTAAGCAGAGCTTGTGTGATGGAAGTCAGATAACTGATAGAATACATAAATACTTTTTTTTTTGTAAATACATACATATAATACAAACAGAACACCCATACACAGAACAAACATTTGTTTATTCACTAAATGTTTGCCCTGAGTGGGAATCGAACCCACGCCCTATAGCTTTCAAGGCAGATATACTACCAATGAGCCAACGGGGCTGTCATTGTGAAACGGTCGCACTAACCACTGAGCCATCATTGCTACCTGACTACTTCGTTTTTAACTTTAATTCCTAGACAAAAAACATTTAAAATGGTCTTGACGCACCTTTAAGTCAAAAGTTGTAATATTTAAAAAATAAAAGTTAATATTTTTTTTAATTTCAACTATCTCTTGTGTACGCTTACTGTATCTCTACATAGTTTTAAACAAAGACGTTTCCCGCTGTCTGCACTCTTAGATCTTTTAAACTACGGAACGGACTTCAATAGATAGAGTGATTCAAGAGGAAGGTTGTGTATAATACTTGCATAGTATGCACCACGTTAGTATCTACATCGCACTCGTGCGAAGCCGGGGCCGGTTGCTAGTTAATTACATTGAAGTCATACAAGAGTAAGATAAATATTATCACATCTACACCTGTGTTTATAATAAATGCCACCTGTTCAAGAAAAAAACCTTGTTAATTAAAAAATGCACTTATTCGAGCATTAATTGATTATAAACCTTACGTGTGTTGTAAATAAAAACTATTTTCAATCTACGCTCGATCGAAATCCAATACCCTACTAACTCGAAACACATTCATGAGCCATAGATATAAGGTTGAATTTTATTATAACCAAGACAATTATGAGTCATATACCTAAATATAACATTTTTAATTTGCAACCTTATATCATATAGGAAAGGAATAAGGTTGATGATTGAATGACAATTGGAGATAAGAAAAGATCCAAGAAGTGACCATATGTGAAACGGACGCGATGATGTGGAGGTAATTAATAACATCCTGTGGGAGTGCAGGTGGGATAACTACGAATTATAAAGTAGAAACATGTGTATACCACTTGGATAAACGTTGGTTACATTAGGTTGGCAAACGAGTCGGTTAGGACTGCTTTTTAAACAATCACTAGTAGATAGAAAATGTAAGCCCCTTACGCTTGGTGGTAGATCTCCTTAGCAGGAGGTCTTCTAGGAAGGTACCACCGCAGTTCCAGATATTTTTCCACCAAGCAGTAGTGTGTTAACGTTATTGTGTTCCAGTGAAACTGCAATGTTGTCGAGACAAACCATCAAAAGTTTTAAAGTAACGAGCTCCAAAGCAGCGATGCCCTGGACTTTTTATTACTACTCAAAGTTTTGTGTATCGCTGCAATGGTCATAGACTAATTATCTATCACTATGAGGAGAGCGTTTCGTTTCTTTCATTACTTTTGTATACCTACATTAAAAAAAAACACGCCAGAATTCTTACGACTTCTTTTCTTAGTTTCACATTTTGTCTAACCAAGATTATCATTTACAAACTATACAGTCTTAGAATGTCCTTCTCATTTGCACTGGCTTTTCATTTGACATAAATATCTTTTTTTTTAAATATTTTCGGTGTTCTACAATGTCGTAAATGTCGAATTACCGCGACGACATATGTTTTATGATACACGTAAAGCTGAGCCTCGACGAACAAAAACGTTTTGCTTATTTAAAAAAAAACATTAAAACAGAATGTATAAATATTAATTTCAATTACATATACATTTCACAGATCTGTATAACATTTTAAAACTGTGCATGTTTAAATGCTATAATAACATAATTATTAAAAAGTCACTAGATAATTAGCATCGAAATGATTTTTCCTCCATCTCTACCAAAAGTTAAGCAAAATCTTCTTATCTATTACCTAATTAATTTATTTAACTTTATTTCATAGATTAAATTTCAATGTATAAATAAGTAAAGTAACTAAGACAAATGTAATTAATTAAGTACATAATTAATTTGTTAGTTACTAAGTAATTTGTTGAAAAGTAGGTAATTAACAGTTTAAGAGATACGGAACATAAATAAAGATAATTACATAATTATATTTTGTCTAGGTATACGTTACAGAGTGCTAAAAATAAAAATTGAAATATTAATTATGTGCTCTATAGAAAATATGAGGTTTTTAAGAAATCTTTACTAGCGTACCTGTAATATAGGTTCCTAAGTAAAGTTTAATGTAAAATCTAGAACATAAATAATGTAGGTACTTAGTAGTTACAGTAAACAATTTAGCCTGACCAAACATAAAAATAAAATAGAAAAAAATAACTTTCTCTGTTATTTAGTGAAAAAATGGGATTGGCATGTTTGCCTTTGAAAGGAAAAGGGCAGAGAGTTTATAATAATATATTGTAAAAACTTATAAGGTTGTATATTAGTATAGTATATATAGGTTATAAGATATAATGTAATCAATTCTAGATACTATTTTCTAAGAAATATAAGCTGGCATTGTAAAGACTGCCATTCTTTGGTATCGAGATATCTCTTTCAGACTTAAGGTGGTTCGATTTCCATACAAATATTTTTTTGCCGTTTATGAACAAATGGAGGTTAATTTTACAGTGAAATCACAGCTACTGACATTTATTTTGGTCTTTATTTGCGGTAAATCACAAATGCTTAAATAAAACAGTAGATTATACTTATATTCTACTGTTTTATTCAAAAATCATAAAGTCATAAATTTGATTTTCTGCTAATAAATCTACTGTTTTATTAAAGCAATTGTGATTTACCGCAAATAAAGACCAAAATAAATGCCAGTAGCTGTGATTTCACTGTAAAATTATGCTCCATTTGTCCATAAATGGCAAAATATTATTTGTATGGAAATCGTACCACCTTAACGCACAAAAAACAAACTATTTCTGTAGAGACAGTGGTAAGAAGATAAATAAAACAAACTTTATGTATTTTTTGTTTTTCGTCGTTTAGACTTATTATTGGCTAATTCCATGACTGAAACATGCATACTATGCATTTTAATGAGAAAACAAAATATATCTAGTTTTCTAATTTAAATTCAATCCACGATTTTGAATTCAAAACCGCTTTTAAAACTACTTTATCTGTGCTGGTGTTTTTGAGCAGGTATATTATATTTTTAATTCAAATGGCACCCAGCAAGACTTATTATGATTCCGGAAATACTTCAGAAGAATATCAATGTATGTTTTGTATTTTAAGCTAGGACGTTGGTTTTTTGTCTTAGGTTTTTTTGGTTCAGCCATGTCTTGGTCTGTAATATAACTACCATAATGACTGATTTCTTAACAATACGTTCAAGGTAAATCTCGTTATGAAATTAAAAAAAAAAAACAGTAAAATGATGCGCCCAGAAACTTACTTATTATAATTATTAACATCTTTTAATAAAGAAAAAAATACTAGAATACAATTTCTTGGACGCCTAGAATAATGACTAAATATTAGAAATTCTGCCCTCTTTAAAGTAAATGAAAAATTTAATAGTATGAATTCTTAGAACATGGCTTAAAAATGGTCACTTAACTGTTTTTTAATTAGCATCGATCCGTATATTATTACTTAAAGACCCACATGCATGAACAATGAAGCTATTCTATCGATAATAAATAATTAATTAGTTCAAGTTAAAGCAGGTCGGATACTTCTACATACGTTGGCATAACTTACTTCTGAACATCTGGCTGTTAAGAAAGTATCCTGAGTGGAGTATAGAACACAAAGATATGTGTGTTTGATTATTCTGTTTTGTAGTTTTCCACGCAGAAAGTAAGTTGTGAATTGTTGTGTTTTTGAAATGAATGTAGGTTAATAATAATAAATATCGTAGGACTATACACACAGCGCCATCTGGCCCCAAACTAAGCAGAGCTTGTGTGATGGAAGTCAGATAACTGATAGAATACATACTTTTTTTTGTAAATACGTACTTATAAAACATACAGAACACCCAGACACAGAACAAACATTTGTTTATTCACAAAATGTTTGCCCTGAGTGGGAATCGAACCCACACCCTACAGCTCTCAATGCAGATATACTACTAATGAGCCAACGGGGCTGTGATTAATAACATATAATTGACAAGACACAGAATTTTCATCGTCATCAATATTAAGACTTCATCAAAACGCGTTGACACCGTCCTTGACAACCGTCCTTGACAACCGTCCGTGACAACTCAACGTCAAGCGGGCACGGGGTGAGGGAGGAGGAGTCATACCAGTTTCGGGAAAAATAAGGAAAAAATCCATATTTATAATTTAGTTCGGTTATAATACACTTTTAAATATTGCAATTTTGTTTTCGTTACACATATATTTCTAAAATCATTTCCCTGTTGAAGTTATTAATAGTGTGTCGTAAGTAAAATGTTAATTCAAACTAAGTAACAATGGAGATATTTAGATGGCTTCATAATCAAGTAAACAGCGCCAACGACGCAACTAACCGCCTAACTAGTTTACCTACTTAAAGGTAACATTTTTTCTCTGATACGTAGCAGCTAAAAATGCTTATTTCAGTTTTTTAAGGCGAAGATTGTTTTTATAGAATCAAAGTCATGTTACATCACAGATAAACACATTTTGCTAAACACGTGATGGCTGTCAAAAATGTCATACAATTTCACGTTTCGTCATTGAAAATAAATTAACAAACATAATAATGGTCTATTCTTCTGATTGTCTAACGAGGTAAAGAAAACAATCTAATTTAGAATAACAGCAATTTTGATTGAAACTAAAGATGTCAAGTGTTAGTGAACCTATAGTATAACGGTGATTGCTTATACCATCAGGCTGCACGTGTGTTCGTTTCCATTTATAATCATAAAAGTTCACCATCATCGGCTGATGATTTACTGCCTTATGGTGGATGTTTTTTTGCGTCTTTATAATTTAAATTGTCTACAAGATAAGCTCTTAAAAAAAGTTATGCAAATTTCAAATAACTGCGGAACGCTACAAAGTTTTATTTATAATATACATGCTAATTCAATTGTTATACAAAATAATATTGATATGCTTATTTGCTTTGCGTGAAATGAGAAACTCTATACCAAGTAGGTACTTAAACTTGTAGCTGCGAAAAGTTAAAACGCAAGCCTTATTGTAATAAAAAAATTTGATAAATCGTATCGCAGTTTCGGTTTCCAATTAAAAAGTTATAAACTTAACCAATTGGTATTAAAAATAAGACGAGTTTTCCTGTTACTTGTGTTTATGGGAATAGAAACAAATAATAAAAACGTCGATACCATGGTTTTACTTTTTAACGATGATTTTAAATAAACTGAGCTTAGCCGCTATAGCAAAACTAATAGCCCCGAACCGGTTTTACGAACAAAGGGCCTAAGACAATTAAGAATAATTAATTCCTTCAATGACGCACGTTTAACTTCCTATCAGCGTAAAAAAACATAAAGTATTTACCACAATAGCAATCTTATGTTTAGTAACAACAATAATTACATGACTATCTTTATGAATAATAAATATAGTAGGATTAAGTTTGACTTTCAGCTTTATAAATTGATTTTATTGAATCCATAGTTCTATGGTATAGTAAGTTATAAGAGTGCAATTTGAAGAAGCATAAATGAAACATTTAATAATTTTATAAATAAACCGTGTTATAAATGAATTTCTAGATCAATTGATAGTAAAGTTTAAAGATAAAGCATACCGTATACATTATGAATATCTCGACGTAAAATTAAACTAAAAAAAAGAACTCACAATAACATTCAAGAACGATAAAATACGATTGCGTCATAAAATTATATATTTATGAGAAAGATTTTAATTATTTTGTAAAAAATATTGTCGTTGTTGACTTAAATTTTCATATTATCGTAAGTATTGACTGATTTATCTGTTGTTAAATCTTGGGCATGGCACGAGTGCTTCATAATAGTGAAAATGAAATAAGGCATAATTCGATTTGGCATAATTAAAAATGCAGGAATTTTGTAGTAAATACCAAGAATGCAAAACAATGCAAAGTATTGCAAACAAGCATGGCGTTTTCTTTGTCTCCCACCGTTTACCATAAACATACAAAGTATGTCATTTTCTTTTGTTCTTTCACACATTGTTCTCTTTATGCTGAAGATTTTAGATCCGTATCTGTATTCATAGTTTAATTTAATAGTCTTTTTCAAATATCATGTTTTAACTTTTTTTCTATTGGATTGTTTGTTTTATGAGTTTGTTATCATATATCTTGGTTACAGATTTTATAGAAAATGTTTTATAGTTAGTCTAATTTTTTGTAGTTCGGCTTTGTTATTTTTAAGGTTATTCTTTTTTTAAGTCTTGCTCTACGTAATTTTGTTTAAATATACCAGGAAAATTCATTGTAAGTGATAACCAAAAACATACTTTCATATAAAATTGTTGGAAGCTTTTGACTCATTCTATTTAATGAGTCAAAGTTCTGACTAAACAAAAAGTACCTAATGGCATGTTGTTGCAAATTTGTCTAAATATGGTTATACTCAAATTTTGAATACTACAACACCAATAGCTTGTAGCATAAGTAATTACGGTTAATTTAACACATCTATTTATTTCAGAAAACAAAAACCTATTCGGATATAAAACAATTATACTTATCTGTTTGTCGTATCATAACGTTGTTATCCCTAATAAAGTTTGTCGTCCGAAAAACAACACGTGCCAAATAAATGTTTGCTTTCCTCTAATAATATTGATATGTACTCAACACACGTTTACTCAATCATACGATTCATTGGCTATAGTAAATTACCTCATATACTTTCACATATTTTATTGATTCCAGTGATAACATGTGGTAAATTTGCATTTTCAATTCCAACAATGTAATTACCATTTGCTTTAGGTACAAACAAATCATCAATTATTTAACTACCATTCTATATAATGGGTCCCAAATGATTATTTATTGATTTAAATCCGTCGGGATCATTAATACGTGAAACGTTATTTTGATCACGAATTTAAACCGAGGTGAAATTGAGAACAAAGCTTAGAACGTGACTCTACTCCTAAGACAGTGATGCGGTTCCGATTATTATAAAATTAGGTCAAATAATAAACAGCACGTGATGTCATTTCAAATGTTAATTGAGCAATTAATTTTAATGTTGATAATATCAGAGCATGCCAATTATACCAGTTATTTTTATATTGTTTAAAAAAATCATAATACGCAAACATTTTACAAATTATAATGCAATTTTATCAAATTACCTATGAAACCTAGTAACAAACAATAATTTAAATAACCCTAGAGTAAAGTAAGTATGTAAAAAAAATTAAAAGACACTCACCAATCCTTGAAAAATCGGAAACATTTTGACTTTTCCCCAACTCCAGTATCACCAAAACACAACACTTTAAAACAATTAAGAATGTTATTTTTGTACAGTCAATATATTGTAGCACAATGAACTTTTATCTTAAAAAACACCCACTTGAGTCGCGAACTAGATACATGGCATCGTTTTAAGAAAAACAAATATTACGGTGTTTCGCAAGGATCGAGTTGTGAAGAACTTGGTACGTGCGCATGAGTCGACGCGTCAAATGCTTCTGATGTGATATGTCAGTTCGCTCCGTCTGCCCCCAGTTGTTGAATCGATTCATTCTATGAGTCATTATTGTAGGGGGGGTTGCTTCACTATACTATCTTTGTTGACATGGCTTATCATTATTTTCATTATCTTTCCAAATATATTTAAAAAAATATATTACCGCCGGTTCTATGCCATTTATTAGTGTGGCAGTATAAATTTGAATGTTTCAATAGTTTATTTAATAACTAAAAGTGAATGTATTGGTTATTTTTAATTAATGCCAACGACAATGACGATATCACTGTTATACAACGTGATGTTGTGATAGTCCTTATTAAATTAGCATATTTTAATATTACATCTTTTAATTTGTATTTTTCAATTTAAATCACAACATTTAATATTGAATCAGCAGGATTGATTGGCCATGCGAAGCATAAATCTTCTTAATGCATAAAAATTAAAATGATGTAATATTAGAACAAATTACCATAATTATATATATATGACTTTTTTTAAATTATTTATATGTATTATTATTTGACTTTTGGATGATAGTTTGAGTAACATTCAATCGATGTGCACGAAATTTTGTATTTTATTCGCATTGAATTTGTTCATAATTGTTTTAATATGAAATACAACATACGATATTGAACAATTCGATCTATTAAAAAGATTTGGGTTGCGATGTCATTGTTCACAGTGGACATTTATTAATTTTTATTTTCAAAATCAAATTCTTAACTTCAATAGTAAAATTTACTTTATGATCACTTTACTACCTTTTATGATGTATTGTCGAAATAACTTTCTGATTGTTACGCGGTAAACTATTTCATATGTAAATATAGATTTTTCTATTATTCATGGTTTGAAGAATTGCCACTACATTACTCATGAGATAATTATTTTTCATCTGAAATCACGGTTAAGCAAACATTTGCGCTGTTACATTTACTACAAATGTACTATGTCTTTTAATGTTTAGTTTATCTATAAAAGTTATGATAGCAATTCTTAGCGTTTTTACCGGTGCTATATTATTACACGACTGCCCATAAATAGGGGGTTTTTTTTTAGAGTTCATGTATGTTTGTAGTACCTATGCATGTGAATTTCTTTATTCCACCATAGCTTTTAAAACCATGAACAGATTTAGATGTATGGGGTATCGTTAGAATCCTTACACATACTAAGTGATACTGGATTTATTTAAAAAACATTGAGCATATAAAACCCAACAATGAGCTTGAGCTGCCGGTGAAGAGAAACATCGTGAGGAAACCATAGTATGGTGGTAGGGTACTTTAGTACTCGTCTGGCTAGCTACCACCCTCAAGTTGAAAATCTGCCGCCAAGCACCTAACCGTGTGTTCCGGCAGCCTCACTTGAGAGCCAGTTCCATACCAGGCAGGGTGTGCTTTACCATCTTCGACCACACCTTCACTTATCAGGTGAGCTGTGGTCAAAACGCCTAGCCTATCAATCATAAAAAAAATATTAGTTCGTGTTTTTAATTTCATCATTAAGATTATATAAACTAATTTTTTTTTCCTTTGCATTTGACACGTAGCGTATTTAGAATGGGTTCCCAAGCTTAAATATTTAACAACCTTTTAAGATTGTCAATACCAAATATAAATTAGTATATTTTCTGAATATTATGAGATGCTTAATTAGCTGAGACCAAAATAAGAACGGGACTCGTTGCTTCTAAAAATCTAGAATGCACAGACAAATACTGAAAATGTATATTTATCATTGTTCATTTGCATATAGATATGTTTTAGATGATAATTAACCATATAAAAGAGGCACATATTTATTATACAAATGCCAGTTTATATAGGTAGAGCGAGTCTTCATAGCCAGAGCTCAAATACCGCCCCAAGGCCTCTAAGTGATTTCAATAGTTTATTGTGCATTAATTTATTTACTAATAGCTGCGACCCGCGGTGTTACCCGCTACATGTTTTCGGGACAAAAAGTAGTTTATGTGTTAATCCAGAGTGTCAGCGACCTCCATACCAAATTTAATCCAAATCGGTTCAGTAGTTTTTGCGTGAAACAGTAACAAACATCCATCCATCCAAACTTATAACATAACTTATTAAGGTAGAGACTTTTGAGCCACCGTAGCCCAAACAAACGAAACGATATAAACACATAATCCTATTATTGTTTTTGATACTCGCATCTTATTCTAAATATAACTTTAGTAACTCGGTCATCGATATAAACGTTACCTATCACTTATGTTTATATCTGATATGTTATCACGTGCTAAATCCTCGATCTAAACCAGTAAAAGGTTGTCCTAGTTTATTTTCTTTGTTTTATGATGTAATTTTACATAGTACTAACATATTGTTATTTTCTTCTTTTTAGGGTTCCGTACCCAAAGGGTAAAACGGGACCTAAGACTCCGCTGTCCGTCCGTCTATCAGGTTGTATCTCATGAACCGTGATAGTTAGACAGCTTATATTTTTACAGATGATGTATTTCTGTTGCCGCTATAATAACAAATACTAAAAATAAAATAAAATAAATATTTAAGGGGGCTCCCATACAACAAACGTGATTTTTTTTGCCGTTTATATAGATTATGGTACGGAACCCTTCGTGCGCGAGTCCCACTCCTCGCTCTACTGCTTCCATACAACCGAACCCGCGCCCTTCGGCGAGTGAACCGACCGCGTTTGGTTTGAAGTGTAATGTAGCTATCGAAATTTCAGGCCCGTTCAAACTAACCATCGAAACTCAAGGTAATGAGCACCAAAGCAGTGATGCCCTGGGCTTTATTTTGTTAATAAAAGTTTTGTGTATCGCTGCAATGGTCATGGACATGCGTTATCTCTTACCATCAAGAGAACGTTTAGTTCGTCTAATTATTTTTTACAAAAAAAAAACCCCCACTGAGCTATCATCGCTATAGCCTCCTTCCGCTTTAAAATACTCAAAGCTAAAAAAAAATCTCTAAATGGGGGAAATTTTGGTAAAAATTA
Organism: Biston betularia; assembly: GCA_905404145.2. Lineage (NCBI taxonomy): Eukaryota > Metazoa > Arthropoda > Insecta > Lepidoptera > Geometridae > Biston > Biston betularia. Next base: position 1,580,755 of record FR989873.1, on the reverse strand, counting down.
GAAAAATCTTGAAAAAAAATGGGGGGCCAGGGATTTTTTGGCCAACTTCTATTCTCCAAATATGCCCCTGAACACACTCATTTGGTTTGTCTTACCCTCTACCTAACACCCTGTATAATTATTTGTGTCATATTTTCAAACTAGTCGTAAAGTACATAAATAATCTACTGTTTTATTCAAGAAATTGTGATTTACCGCAAATAAAGGCCAAAATAAATGCTAGTAGCTGTGACTTCATTGTAAAATTATGCTCCATTTGTCCATAAATGACAAAAGTTTATTTGTATGGAAATCGAACCACCTTAAGTAGAATTTTTTGTTAAGTTTAGTACCTAATTCTAATGACGTCATAGGGGCGAGTCATATATGCACGTAGAACCCATTCAACCACATAAATAGCCTGTGTAATGCTTAGGAAAATTTCAAACAAACAACATAAACTCCTCTGGGTAAATTTCCGTACAAATTTTTCATCCGCGCTCGTAATTGATCAGTTTAGCCGACAAAGGCAAACACAATATGCCTGGTTACTAAAAACAAGTGCACTTTAAACCATCAAAGTGGATATAAAAAGCCGATCTAGTGCAAAATGGACAGCGGGAGCTTTATACGACCACTATGTATTGTACCTTGTTCTACTTTCATTGATTCCTAAGAAATCCCACACAATAATGGAATTATTCTTTTGTAAAACTTTCACGAACTAATTATATTGTAAGATCTAATCCTAGGAATTGTTTTTAAAAGCAAAGCTGGGACAGTTGGCGTCAAAGAAGTACCACAGTAAAAGGATTAATAAAATTCCGTTTAAAACCTTACTGGAATCTCTTTCAAAGAATTAAAACATTACTTTTAATTTACAACAAGATTGTAACAATAGATTTTTAGAAACGATGCTAGGTCAGATTAAAAAAAAATCATATCTCAGGTATCAGTAGTACTTCTAACAGTCTAATTAAGAAATTTGGAAAGGATTAAAAATTACAAGAAAAATGAAAACAAAATTGAACTCTTAAAAAGCCTTTTTTAATGCGATTTGTTTAAGGGACTTCAACGACAACCTTTTTTTTTTTGCCACTGGTAGCAAACAATCAGACGGGTCACCTGATGATAAGCAAGTACCGTCACCGTCAAAATGGCCCACTACCATTATTATTCTTATTCAAAGTGGGGGCGATAGGTCCTGCACTGACGTCCCGCTTGGGGTGTACTGTGCATTTTCCTTTCCAAGCCAACCCAGGTCCTTGAAGTATCGGAGTGAGGCTTTAGGCCGCTGGCATAGTAGCTCCAGTGAGTTGGGTGGAATGTTTAATGACGATGACAGACATGAATGATGGCGAAGCAGCTTCATACAGCCTAGTAGTAGGAACTACCATGTACATTTTTTTTATTTTTTATGTTTGACAGGCTAGTTGTTTGACCACAGCTCACCTGATGTCAAGTGAAGGTGTGGCCGAAGATGGTAAAGCACACCTAGCCTGGAATGGAACTGGCTCTCAAGTGATGCAGCCGGAACACACCGTTAGATGCTTGGCGGCAGATTTTCAACTTGAGGGTGGTAGCTAGCCAGCCGAGTACTAGAAAGTACCCTACCACCATGCTATGGTTTCCTCACGATGTTTTCCTTCACCGGCAGCTCAAGCTCATTGTTGGGGTTTGAACCCACGCCCTTCGGCATGCGAACCTACCGCGCTAACCACTGAGCTGTCATCGCTACAGATACATGTCTTCAAGTCACGAGTAAATCGGTTTTTTCTCGGCAAGCGTACTCCATCTTAGACCGTATCATCGCTTAGCATCTGGCGAGTTAACGGCCGTAAGTAAGCCTATTTGAAATTAAAAAAAATAATAATACCGTAATATTATTTTTATTTCACCATTAGTACATTTTAATGACATCGTTGTACTAGATTTTAAAGAACTTCTCATAAATTTTGCTCTCAGCTCTTGTTGTACGTACCAACTCATTGAATTCCGTATTGACCTCAAAAAATGTTCCGTCAGATTCATCTATTTTGTACTTCAGTCACTGAAACACCATTTCTTTGGAAAATCATTGTTAAACCAAGTTAACGGTGACGGAATATTTTAACTACGTACACATTAACTACACTCATTAATCCATGGTTTTACCCACGATTTTTCCCGCGCAGTGATAAAAACATGAGGTGTTTTTTAAAGCGTTTTTTTAGTGAAAATGTTTTAAAACCTTGAGCGAAAATCTGATAAGTTTCTATATTTTGTTATATTTCTCTTATCTTTTGCTATACTCTGATGTTTACAGAATATTGTAGCGCCAATAGTTCAGTGGTTATCATGGTTGAATCAGTCGGCGAAGGGCATTGATTCCAACCCCAACAATGACCTTGAGCTACCGATTACGTTAAACATCGTTGAAAAAATATCGCATGGTGGTAGGGTATATTTTAGCACTCAGCTGGCTAGCTACCACCTTCAAGTTGAAAATCTGCCGCCAAGCACTCATGGTGTGATCCGGCAGCCTCACTTGAGAGCCAGTTCCATTCCAGGCTAAATGTGCTTAGCCATATTCAACCACCCCGTCACATAACATCGGGTAAGCTGTGGTCAAATACCTAGCTTGTCAGCCACTATTGAAAAACTTTTCCATGATAAAACTTTTTTGTATACTTCACTTTACTGTTAGAAAAAAGAAATAAAGAATAACGTTTAATTTTGTAACAATCATAAAAACAAAAACAAACAAACAGAGACAGACACAAGTTACAAAATAGAGGCTCACCTCAGCATAATGCTGGTCATACTAAGTGGTATGACCAGCGCTGAGTGAGCCCTTGTTGTAAAATTTCCTCGCGGCATATTTTGTTTGTGGTAAGATTCTAGAAGTATCACCAATACTCACACCAGTAGGTCAAGTGTCCTGACGTCATAATATAGTGCTATGTATACAAACAATTTCCGTTTGAGGAAATTTAAGACTAACGGATTTGTTTGTACTCGTGTTCATTAATCATCAGTTCAATACACGACGATCCAGGAGTGTATAAAAACCACTTCATTGACAAACTTATTTGATTTGGTTCTGTTTAAAATTTTGAATGCATTTACGTTTGCATATGTGCTTTGTTGTTTCATATGAAAATCATACAATTTTTTTTATCTAGAGTCACGACTAACGATCCGCTCTCTTGATGATAAGAGATAATGCATGTCCAAGACCATTGCAGGATACACAGAACATTGAGTAGCGAAACAAAGTCCAGGGCATCGTTGCTTTTGCGCTCTTTACATTGCGACTTTCGAGGGTTAGTCTCAACACCCCTGTAATTTTTTTTAATTTTTTTTTATGTAAAAAGTAATGTGACGAACGAGACGCTCTCCTGGTAAGAGATAACGCCTGTCCATGACCATTGCAGCGATACACAGAACTTTGAGTAACAAAACAAAGTCCAGGGTATCACTGCTTTGGCGCTCATTACTTTGAGACTTTCGATGCTTAGGATTTCGTTAGCTGCAGTACTATTCAAACCAAAACACAATAATGATTACAAAAGGCAGGAAGAAAGGAATATAATTATAAAACCTATCTAAGAACGTGCACCAATTAAACCCGAACCCATAACTGAAAACTGCATCAAAATCGGACTAGAAGTTTTGGAGAAAAATGGCAACATGGATTTGCACAAACAAACATCCTCTCACCCCAAACGCATATACCGTCTCCGTTCTGTCGTGGGTAATAAATACGTACGCGAATATATAATAGAATAAATAAATTATAAATTTACAAAAAGTGTAGAAATTGCGTATTTATTGCAGATATTCGTATGCGAAATTGTGTCTTATTCACCGATACTACCAGTAACTACGCGTGATCGATGTCTGGCGGAAAAACAGGTTCAAATGTAGCTCTAGTAAAGGTGGATTTACACCAAAACGATAAAGAGCTAAAAGTTGTTTAGTGCTTTTTTGGTGTAAAACATCGTTAATACAAAAAGAAACCAATGGGAAGAACAAGAAAAAGAATTCTTGGACATGTTCAGACCGTTTTTGTGAACCGGAGCGAGCTCATTTAACAAGAAAGAACGTTCTAGCTAGACAACTGTTGCGCACTCGTAAACCGTTCTCATATTCTTAGAATATTCCAAAGAAACTACGCGGACAAAGTTAGAACGAAGAGTGCTCGGTCTCTAATAAGACTTTTATTTTTTATGGTTAGGTTAGACAGGCTAGGTTTGACCACAGCTCACCTGATGTTAAGTGAAGGTGTGGTTGATGCTATCGACACGTCGCGGCTTTGCACGGGTGCTAAGTAGGTACTAAAGTGGTGCTTTGCATTTAATGTAATTATGCTATTTTTTTATTGACATATTATTTCATTGTATTGAAATATGTTATGATTTTGATATTTTAAAATATGATTCATAATTCATATTTCATTTATTATGAATTATGAATATGATTGGTAACTTTTTTAATTACATACTAATAATAAATATATCATTATGTTACTTAGGGTGAATGTAGCATTCTAATGGTGAAATCATTTTTGAAATCGATTGTTGTTTTTGAATTTATTTGTTACAAACATACAAAACAAATACTTTACTTGATGGTAGATCTTCTTATCAGGAGGTCGTCTAGGTAGGTACCACAGCAGTACTAGATATTCTGCCGCCAAGCAGTAGTGTATAAACATTACTGTGTTCTGGTGTGAATGTGTCATGGACAGGCATTATCTCTTACCATCAGGAGAGCGTCTCGTTCATCTCATTACTTATTACATAAAAAAAACTTTCCTCTTTATAATATTAGTGTAGAAGTGTAGATATAAACCTTCCGCTTGAATCATTCTGTCTATTGATGGAAACTGCATTAAAATCCGTTGCGTTGTTTAAAAGATCTAAGCGTACAGATGGTGCGGGCGCGAAGCTACTTTGTTTTATACTATGTAGAGATTATGGGTGACATAGAATGTGCATTCGCTCGTTTGGTGTAAATACTTCTTAAGACGACATAAAAAGTGACTCAACTGTTGTTTTGTCCAAGTGTGTTCGGTTCAAGCAGAGGCCACGTCCTCTTGAGTAACATGTTTCTCTAGGATATTTAAAAGTCAAACGAGATCTCGATGTTATACATTTTGCAGTTTCTAAACAAATGCAAAAAGATGCCGATCTAGGTAGTTCGTGGCAGATACTGTCAACTTGTATGATATCCAATGTCTTTTTTGTAAATAAATTAAGTCTTCCATCAAAGATCGGAACACGGCAGTGATGGAAGCTTTCAGCAGGGAGGAGGCGATTTCAAAAATATAAACCAACAAGCAAATGATGTAATAGAAATAAGGATTGTGTGTATGCCTTGAGCATTCATGATCTCCATCGAAGGCTCCTTCTTGCGGCGGCGTTGCGTGTCGGGTCGCTTTCTTCCCTCAGATATGGTTGAGGAGGGCGCTGGCTGGACAAGCGTCATACTCGTGATCGGGAGCTGCTCACGGGTCGCTGGTCTACTCGCGGTATACACACAAACTAGTACCTACTTTAACCTTAGATTAAGTTTAAATTAATTTGACAAAATTGCCTCTTCCTAAATTGTACTAATGTAAATAAAAATGTTTTTCAAGTTGACGAAGGTCACGGACCCCGGTGTCTGAGGCGCGTATAAATTTAAATAAAAAAAAATGAAGTCTTTTATTTTTTAACCACCGACGCAAAAACAACGGGGTGATAAGTTTGACGTGTCTGTGTGTGTGTTTGTCTGTGGCATAGTAGCTCCCGAACGGATGAACCGATTTTGATTTTGTTGTTTGAATGTTGAATTAGTCGGTGTTTTAGCTATGTTTGATAAAAATCGTTTCAAGATGGCCGCCGCCACAAAATGGCGGATTACATATTTTTAACAACTCCCTCATTATGGGTATCAAAATAAAGAACTTAACTGGTAGAATACTGTATACTATGATAAATTTCGAATCCAAGATTGCCACCACCGCAAAATGGCGAATTACATTTTTTTTTTATATGACTTGATCGAAAGTGATCTAAGCAATGATTCAAGAAATTCTGTTCAGCTGTTTAATAAAACAGCTGTTATGTATGTGAGTATTTACCACTGACCTATTCAAAATTTGGTATTATGTGTATTACTGATGTCGGGGGTTGTTTTAAATTGTACATGTATACCTACTTGTAATTTTTTAACTGTTAAGGTGGTTCGATTTCCATACAAATAAATGTTTGACATTTATAGACAAATGGAGCATAATTTTACAGTAAAACCACAGCTACTGGCATTTGTTTTGGTCTTTATTTGCGGTAAATCACAATTGATTGTATAAAACAGTAGATTATTAGCATATAATCCAATTTATGAATGATTTATGAATTTATGATTTTTGAATAAAACAGTAGATTACTAGCATAATCTACTGTTTTATTCAAGCAATTGTGATTTACCGCAAATAAATGCCAGTAGCTGTGATTTCGCTGTAAAATTATGTTCCAGTTATCCATAAATGGCAAAAATTTATTTGTATGGAAATCGAACCATCTTAAACACTGCATCGACTACCTCATTTATCAACCTACATAGCCTTGAAAATAAAGATATTTGTGTACGATACGAGAAATAGTATACAACATGTGCATAAAATATGTGCCAGTTGTAACTTTCATATAGCTGAATCATGTTGTGCCGGTAAGGCGTGAAAATGTCAAGTGTCTGTGCTTGTATAAACAGCTAATTAATTAAAAACAAGGAAATGGACAAAGATGTCAAACAGAAATAATAACGAAAGAATAAAAAGTTAAATCAACGTTCTCTACTAATTAAGAATCTGTTAAACGTCATATTTTTATAAACTACTACTCATAACAGATAAAGTACTACTAGAAGGTATGTTAATCGTAAATTATTAGATAAACTGGAAAAATTAACATACTTTGTTGACAAATAAAACCGTTATTCGATATATTTACTATAGCGGTTATAAACCTCAAAACTTACGGTGTTTTTTTTATATTTTATTGGCATAATACTTACTAATCGAAGCAAAGCAATTCATCGCATCACTGCTATTTTAAAAGTACTTAGCTACTTTCTTATATTAACATGGACCACATCTTTTTATTTATTATCAATAATGCGAATGAAGCATGCTTACCTAGAAGAAACCTTTAGTTTGCTGTTCTTTTGTTTTAGTAAGTAAATACACTATTATTTACTTTTTGATGCTTTTTATTTAACATATTTGTAAGTGATACCTAGTTAACACGTTTAGTAAGCAGAATTTCCAATTCCTTTTCTCGTGTTGAACTTGGTATCACATTTATGATTTACCAGCATTACGTACGTTGTAACATATTTTCAATAAATTATTTTTAAATATATCTGCTCATAAATACTCTGGTACGCATATTTTTGGGTTCTTTTAACGTTGCTAGTTGAACGATTACCTACATTGTTTGAAACGAATACAAATGAATAATTTCAAAAAATTGTGTCAATACAATTTAGCAGCTAGGATTTATTCAAGAAAGAAATCTAGGTAAGATAAATTACAATAATAATTTATTTGTGTAAAACATGTACAGGACATATTTTGTAACTTTTACAAGTAGCGTAAGTTATATGTACGAGAATACAAAAAAGCTAATAAGTACCCTGGATGATTTTGCACTGGGAAAACCTGTTTCGTAAAATCCAGTGTCTCCCGCTTTTCTATTTTTTTGCATATTATAAATACGAGTATTATGTAGGCTATGTACTTTTGTAGTCATGATAAGTTTTTGGTTGGCAATCTAGGTGTTTAACCACAGCTTATCTGATGTTAAGCGACGGTGTGGTCGAAGATGGTAAAGCGCACCTGGCTTGGAATGGAACTGGCTTCAAGTTAGGCTGCCAAAACACGCTGTCAGGTGCTTGACGGCAGATTGGATGGGTGGATGGATGGATGGATAGAAGGACACCTGATTGATGACACCCTGGATTAGCACATATGCTACTTTTTGTCCCGAAAACATGCGGCAGCTAGTTAAAAAATAAAAACGTGATTTTTGTCTGAAGTAAGTTTTAAGTAACAAGTTGTTTGTATAAATTTGTAAATAGTATGTTGACAATATTTTTTAAACAAAATAAAAATTTGGTTTAATACACATTTTGTCAAAGAAAAAAAAATTGTTGTCAAACATGATAAGTTCAGGGGGTCGTTGCTTTGGTGCTCATTACTATTAAGACTTATTTCGTTTACTTAGACTTAGATCGTTAGTTAGTCTCAACAGCCATGTAATTTTGCTAGCTGCAGTACCCTTCAAACCAAAACAGTAATGTATACACTCTACCGCGTGGCAGCAGCACGCTTTAAAGATATTTGTGTACGATACGAGAAATAGTATACAACATGTGCATAAAATATGTTCCAGTTGTAACTTTCATATAGCTGAATCATGTTGTGCCGGTAAGGCGTGAAAATGTCAAGTGTCTGTGCTTGTATAAACAGCTAATTAATTAAAAACAAGGAAATGGACAAAGATGTCAAACAGAAATAATAACGAAAGAATAAAAAGTTAAATCAACGTTCTCTACTAATTAAGAATCTGTTAAACGTCATATTTTTATAAACTACTACTCATAACAGATAAAGTACTACTAGAAGGTATGTTAATCGTAAATTATTAGATAAACTGGAAAAATTAACATACTTTGTTGACAAATAAAACCGTTATTCGATATATTTACTACGGTTATAAACCTCAAAACTTACGGTGTTTTTTTTATATTTTATTGGCATAATACTTACTAATCGAAGCAAAGCAATTCATCGCATCACTGCTATTTTAAAAGTACTTAGCTACTTTCTTATATTAACATGGACCACATCTTTTTATTTATTATCAATAATGCGAATGAAGCATGCTTACCTAGAAGAAACCTTTAGTTTGCTGTTCTTTTGTTTTAGTAAGTAAATACACTATTATTTACTTTTTGATGCTTTTTATTTAACATATTTGTAAGTGATACCTAGTTAACACGTTTAGTAAGCAGAATTTCCAATTCCTTTTCTCGTGTTGAACTTGGTATCACATTTATGATTTACCAGCATTACGTACGTTGTAACATATTTTCAATAAATTATTTTTAAATATATCTGCTCATAAATACTCTGGTACGCATATTTTTGGGTTCTTTTAACGTTGCTAGTTGAACGATTACCTACATTGTTTGAAACAAATACAAATGAATAATTTCAAAAAATTGTGTCAATACAATTTAGCAGCTAGGATTTATTCAAGAAAGAAATCTAGGTAAGATAAATTACAATAATAATTTATTTGTGTAAAACATGTACAGGACATATTTTGTAACTTTTACAAGTAGCGTAAGTTATATGTACGAGAATACAAAAAAGCTAATAAGTACCCTGGATGATTTTGCACTGGGAAAACCTGTTTCGTAAAATCCAGTGTTTCCCGCTTTTCTATTTTTTTGCATATTATAAATACGAGTATTATGTAGGCTATGTACTTTTGTAGTCATGATAAGTTTTTGGTTGGCAATCTAGGTGTTTAACCACAGCTCATCTGATGTTAAGCGACGGTGTGGTCGAAGATGGTAAAGCGCACCTGGCTTGGAATGGAACTGGCTTCAAGTTAGGCTGCCAAAACACGCTGTCAGGTGCTTGACGGCAGATTGGATGGGTGGATGGATGGATGGATAGAAGGACACCTGATTGATGACACCCTGGATTAGCACATATGCTACTTTTTGTCCCGAAAACATGCGGCAGCTAGTTAAAAAATAAAAACGTGATTTTTGTCTGAAGTAAGTTTTAAGTAACAAGTTGTTTGTATAAATTTGTAAATAGTATGTTGACAATATTTTTTAAACAAAATAAAAATTTGGTTTAATACACATTTTGTCAAAGAAAAAAAAATTGTTGTCAAACATGATAAGTTCAGGGGGTCGTTGCTTTGGTGCTCATTACTATTAAGACTTATTTCGTTTACTTAGACTTAGATCGTTAGTTAGTCTCAACAGCCATGTAATTTTGCTAGCTGCAGTACCCTTCAAACCAAAACAGTAATGTATACACTCTACCGCGTGGCAGCAGAGTATTGGTACTGCGGTGGTACCTACCTAGACGATCTATCATCAAGTGAAATATAGATATTTTCAAAAGTGGACTTTAGAAACTATTAATCGATATGGTATGTTAATTTATAAAAGAGTTTTTAAATAATAAATTTGTGACAAAATGCAATATAACAAACTTACTATTATTATTTCTACTTTGACAGTAAATTTGAATAAACCATCAAATAAAATTAGCTAAATTTATTGATACATTTTTTGCTTGTTTCATATTTTTAGAGCGATCTTAATTTTATGACTTAAATAAATAATTATCGTAGGACTATACACACAGCGCCATCTGGCCCCAAACTAAGCAGAGCTTGTGTGATGGAAGTCAGATAACTGATAGAATACATAAATACTTTTTTTTTGTAAATACGGTAATATACTTATAAAACATACAGAACACCCAGACACAGAACAAACATTTGTTTATTCATAAAATGTTTGTCCTGGGTAGGAATCGAACCCACGCCCTACAGCTCTCAAGGCAGATATACTACCAATGAGCCAACGGGGCTGTGTGTCTTATATCTAGATGTAACCCATGTCTCTACGAAATTAGTGATTTAAATTCAAATATTTATTTATTGCTAAAAAATCTTCCAATGATGTAACTTTTTATCTTTAAAAATCTAGATTCCACGTAGCATCCTTGCTTTAGTTACCTATTACTCCGTCATCCATCACCACTGGCCTCAATTTCGGCAGTATGACGAATATTTTCCTCATGCGCGTTGCTTTATCACGCGTACGTGACTGCAGGCTTGTCCGTTTCATGGCAACGCGCCATGGCCAACCACACGTATGGCAAACCTGATTTGCCACTTGCCATATGGACTATAAAAACAAAAAATGTTTAAGTTTCTTCCAAATACTATTTCTAAGTCTGTGGCGTAACACTAACATCATATTACGAGTATATTTGTAGGATCTAGATGCCGTATCTACTTATCTATAAAGTAGTTGATAAAGTAACTAATCTGTCTCGATTGCATATTATAATTGTAAGAAAGAAAATGTAACTATGTACAAATTATAGAAAACATACATTGGTACTACAGAGAAATCAATTTTAAATGAACTTATTTAAAACTAGCGAGCCGTCTCAGCTTCGCACGGGAAAACAAAACTCGATTATCAATAAAAATATAGCATATGACACTCAGTGATAATGTAGCATTCTAATGATGCAAGAATTATTCAGATCGGAGCCTATTCGATACAAACAAACAAACAAAAAATCTAATCTTCTTTATAATTAGTGTAGATTAAAAAACAACACTGGGGTAGATGTGTTCTAGAGTGGAGACCGCGTATTGGCAAACGTAGCGTAGGACGCCCTGAGACTCGATGAAGTGACGATATACGTAGGACAGCTGGCGGTGGATGGAAGAGAAAAGCCGGAGATCGGGCTGAGTGGCGTGTCGTTTTGTTACTTACACAATATGTTTAATTTCTCTTTGAACCCAATTCGTAAGTCAACGCGCACGAAGTCGCAAGCTATACGTATAATATTGATGTGATTGCCAATTCTACCAGCAGCGTATATTGCTCTCAAGCTGGTGGCATTGCCCCGATAAAATGCAATGCCTTGAAGCTGAGATTATCTTTGTTATGACACCATGGAAGTTCTCACCTCGCATGATACTCATGCAAAAGGGACAGTGACCGAGATAAAACAACTTAAAAGAGGTTGATTGCCTTTACTTTCTTATCATTTATTAGTGCATTGTCCGCCTTTTGTTGTGAAATTTTCTACGTATTCCAAAAAAAAAAGGGCTTTAACTTGATTATCTTTACCTGGCTTGGTTAGTGGTTAATGAAAACGGCTTTAGTTTTTGATCTGGTACAATTAACTCTTTTTTTACGGGATTATGTGGAAACAGTAGAAAGATACTAAGCCGACGTTTATGAATAAATTTTACAGTGAACTGGCATTGAAAACTCAAAAATACGCTGCTTCATAGAAACAATATTTATCTGCAGCAAAATTTATGGATCAATTGTTTCGATGCAGTTCTAGAATCGTTTTTTATAGAAATCAAAAGTTTTTCAAAACAAAAGGTTTAGACTCGTTTTGATACCGTTCCGCGTAATCCTGTATTTAAAACTCACTAGTAGATACTTATTGTCTTCTTTCTATTGGAGTCGTTGGAAGATAATTGCTGTGATGAATCTTGACATTTTGTGATTTGGGAATTTAATTTTTAATGTATTGGTGTACTCTGAGTTGACGACTATCTAATATTAGAAAGATTTGATCGTTTATTTGTTTGTAATGAATAGGCTCTGAAACTACAAAACCGATTTCAAAAGTTCTAGGCATCCCCTAGTTTTAAATTAAAAAAAAAAAGTTTTTCTTTAACTTACAATGTTCGCATGTAGAACGTATTATGTATGTAAAATTTCTATATCCAAAGTATGTATAAACAATTATTTTTTTTCGACCTATTACCTATTTTTCGACCATTTGCTAGTATAATTTCATAAATAATTGTTTGGTCCTGTTTTAAAAATGAAAGTCTTTAGTTAAACCATATAACTGTCGAATTATATCGATAGTTAGTTTCCCTTGCCTGCTGACGTCATAGCTTCGAAATTCGTTCTAGAAAAGGCAATCGGGTTAAAGAGTGAAAGACATCCGGTAAATAATGAATTTGTATGACAGTGCGTCTACTATAAATTACTGATTTATTGCTTACTAGACGATTATAATAATATTACTACGCTGTTAGCTCATTTGTTAAAATATCTGCTTCATGAGCTGTAGGGCGTGGGTTCGAACCCTACCAGGACAAACATTTATGTCACGATAAATGTTTGTTTTGTGTTTGGATGTTCTGTATGTTTGACCACAGCTCACCTGATGTTATTAAGTGATGGTGTGATAGACTGGAATGCAACTGGCTCTCAAGTGCAGCTGCCGGAACAGTGTCAAGTGCTTGGCACCAGATTTTATCTCGGAAAATCTTACCTACTAGAAAGCACCCACCATCATATTGTTATGGTTTCCTCATGGTGTTTTACTTCACTGGCAGCTCAAGCTCATTGGTATTTGAACCCACGCCCTTTACCGTGTGAACTGTCTGCGCTAACTACGAAGCTAACATCACTACAAAAATAGTAATTAGACTGAAATGTTCATTGTTTTCGATAAGTATTTTCCTGCTAAGGATGTTGAAGGTTACGATGTCACCGAATAAATTATAAAAAGCAAAGTCTCTATAGTATACGCTTTGTAAGTACAATTCACTCTGATAGAGCCTGCAAAATATATCGGTTAAAGAAAAGTGATTCCTTTTAAGGTGATCTCAAATTCCATATTCACACAAATAAAACAATTATCACCTCACGTGTGGTCTATTACCTACACTTTCTCTATTGTAAACATCCAAGAGATTTCTCGGAAAATGTGTTAATTGATACTGTTACAAAAAGTGGGACGTCAGTTTGTTACTATCACAAAACGAATTCCTTAGTTGGTTTCTGATAATACTAGGGAGCTTAACGGTTCTATGGAACTAATGGTATTAATTATTTTGAATAAGAGTACCAAGAAAGCAAAATATAATATACCATGCATTTTCTAGTCTTGTTTCTTAGTTTAAGATCTCTTTAGCAAGAAGTCGTCTAAGTAGGTACCACCGCAGTACCAGATATTCTGCCGCCAAGCAGTAGTGGAACCGGTTGGAACGGTACTGCAGCTAGCGAAATTACAGGGGACTAACCATCGAAAGTCTCAAAGTAATGAACGCCAAAGCAGCCATGCCCTGGACTTAAGTTCTGTGTATCACTGTAATTGTCATGGACACGCGTGATCTCTTACCATCAAGAGAGCGTCTCGTTCTTTTCATTACGTTTACATTAAAAAAATAGCTCCCGGTATGGCTTCAGATAGATAAATAAATAAATATTGTAGGACTATACACACAGTGCCACCAAAACAAAGCAGAGCTTGTGTGATGGAAGTCAGATAACTGATAGCATACATAAATACTTTTTTTTTTGTAAATACATACATGTAATACATACAGAACACCCAGCCGCAGAACAAACATTTGTTTATTCACAAAATGTTTGCCCTGAGTGGGAGTCGAGCCCATGCCCTGCAGCTCTCAAGGTAGATATGCTACCAATGAGCCAACGGGGCTGTTTAGTACAGGTATTCAATAGAGCATGGAGCCATATATGTTTACCAAGAACACGGTGCCTTTCCAAAACACAATAGTGCGCGCATTTGGCTTGAAGCTTTGCATAATGCAGCAGGCACTGTTGTGGTCCCTCGAGCACTGAACGCGTGCTCCGTTGCACGTAGGCTTAAGGTCTAGTTTTTTTAATAGGGTTAACATAGAAAAATGCCCCTCACCTTATCCAGGTTGCAGTTCTTTGACGTGAAATGTATAAGGCGGTTACTTGCAAAAACGAAATGTAATTAAATACGTTATATCATGATGTCTCATAACTTTGGAAGTGCAGAGTTGAATCCCCCGCCTGCTTTCTCTGCGGGAGCCCTGAAAATGTCTTTTACCTCCTGGTGGAGTGTGGACGGACCAAGACTATGCGAACAAATGTGTTGCTAAAATATGTTGTTGCATGTTTCGAGGTATCTTGGTCGCACCCACATGTGATGTGGAGGCCTTATATGTTGGCATCTTGGAAGTTCTAGTCCATCGAAGGAAAATGGCATATAAATATGTAGCTGACGCTGTAATCGCTTGCAGTACGACACCCCCGAAACTGGCATTTTAGCATCGCGCACTGTTTATTTAGTAAATGCTCAGCAGTACATTGATTGAGTCGAACGGTAGTTTGACAGACGTGTAAACAAAACAATATTTTACTGTTTATTGTAACAATAATTTGTTACAATAGTATATCAAAGGAATTAGGGACCGTTTTCGATGAAAGCTCCCAGGTGTTTTGACTTTTTTCGACACTTCCAACAATTATCATCATATCTCAACCAATTTACACAAAACCTTGACAAGTTATATACCTTAACCTACCTCATGAATCACTCTATCTATTGGTGATATGATAATCCTTTTAGTAGTTTTTAAGTTTGTTGTGAACAGAACTTTGGACGCGGCGGACGACTTTGTTTTATATATAGTGATTTTATGTATAAGTGAAAAGGCTGACAAATTTTTGAATTGCCGTAAGTAGGTACTTAGGCGCTTAAAATGTCAGAAATTGCGATCATGAAACCTTGGAATGCAGCTATCATTTAAAACAGGCATTTCGTTGGAATTCCCCTTTAAATATTTTAATCTAAGTCTTAGGGATCAAAACTTGGCAATAGAAACTCATAATTGAATTTTAAGATCCAGATTTGGTCTATTGTTTGCAAACTTGAGAAACTGTGGAGCTGTTTGCAAATGAATCGTTTTGATTCGTTTGACAATTACTTTTGGTAAACAATTCTTCAAGTTTGCTTGGTTTATAGCGTTCCAAAGTTTGGAAAGGATTGATTAAAACTCCATAAAACAAATTAAAGAGCTTAAATGTTTTATCGATTTAATTATGGCGCGTTATTACCTTTCTTAATCCAGGGTCAGCACCAATTGATAGAACAAGACGCTTCCAACGAAACCTCATTTATCAAATTATGATACCTAAGTCGCTTAGAAGTTACTTATACACATACCAGTCAATATTATAACCCTTCCTTTTGCTTTGCCGTAGTAGTACCCATTTATATTGATAACTAGCGGACGACTCGCAGTTTCACCCGCGGAGTTCCCGTTCCCGTGGGAATACAGGGATAAAAAGTAGCCTATGTCACCCGAAATAGTATAGCTTCCCAACGGTGAAAGAATTTTTGAAATCAGTTCGGTAGTTTCGGTGCCTATTCAATACAAACAAACAATCAAATCTTTCCTCTTTATAATAGCATAGATAGGTAGTTTTTATACTAATGTTTACGTAGACATACGAAACTATTGATGAGAGCTTTGCATTCTTTCGCTGACTGTGCCCATTATAAGTAAGCATTACTGTGTTCCGATTTGTTTTCTGCAGCTAGTGAAATTACAGGCCTGTTAAGACTAACCATCATAAGTCTCAAAGTATTCAGCGTCAAAGCAGCGATGCCCTGAACTTTGTTTTGCTGCTCAAAGGTATATGAATCTGCAACGGTCATGGGCATGCCTTATCTCTTACCATCAAAAGAGCGTATCGTTCGTCTCATTACTTTTACATAAAAATATGTTTTATTTTAATGTAAAAGTAATTATATTGTTTTTATATTGTTATTGAAAATCGGACCAAGATGGCCGCCACCGCAAAACGAAATGGCGAATTTCATATTTTTTCACAACTCCCTCAATATCGGTAGCAAATAAAAGGGATTTACTAGTAAAATATTGGCCACCTGTCGCAGGGTCTTTTAAATTTTTAATTTAATTAGTTTTATCGATTTTGAGTATTAATCGAGTTCACGTCGTTGTTTCAGGTGAAACGTTCCATAATGTTGAAGATGGCCGACGCTTGCGCCGACAGCTCCAAGCAGACCCGGTTCCACGAGATGCACGTCCAGCGCCACAACAACGTGAGCATATTGTACGCTGACATCGTCAACTTCACGCCGCTCTCCGAGCGACTCAGCGCTTCTGATCTGGTGAAGACTTTGAACGAGCTGTTTGGGAGATTCGATCAGATTGCTCAAGTGAGTTACTTAAGAAGAAGTCTGTAAGCTGACAGCCTAGACAAAGTAACTTCGATATATTGACCGCTCAGTTGGTAAAATATCGGCTTCAAAAGTACCGATGATAGCTTAGTGGTTAGTGCGGTCAGTTAGTATGCATGGCGTGGATTCAGTTTCGCTTGATGCAGCACTTTTTAAAGTGGAACACAGTAATGTTTGAATACTACTGCTTGGCGGCAGAATATTTGGTATTGCAGTGGTACCCCCTGCTAAGGAGATCTACAAATAAGTAAAAATAAATTAAAATTACGTGTTCAAAAATCACCACAGATAAATAAAATGTGTAGTAAGACTATTTTTACATAAACCATTTCTTCTTCGCACGGAAAAACAAAACTCGATTAACAATATATTAGTCCAGTACTTTGGGAGCCTATCAAACAAAAAAATCAAATCTTTCCTCTTTGTAATAATCAGTGTAAATTTACTGATCGTACTACATACGCACACGCACACGCATAAATATGTAAATTCAGAACAAAAATCATTTATGTTTTTTTTTTTAAGTTAATGTGTTCAATGTTTTTTATTTTTTAAACCTTAGTGGGAAGACACTGTCTGCAGCAACACAGCGAAGGCTACAGCTGCAGGCAGGGTTACTATACATAGCTGTACTATATTTTTATGAAACATTAAATTTATTTATTATTTATTTGTACTTACATTAAGCATCAGTTTCAATTGTTACATTTTCAAAGTTTTATTAATGAAATTGTAATTTTGACGTATCTTGTAAAACATAGGTACATAATATATAGTTAGTACGGCTCTGTCAAGTGCCAGCTTGAAGCACTGGAGTCAGACGAGAGGTGCGCTAAAAGGTTGATAGGCAATGACTCTTTGGTCAAGTCTCGGCTGCAAAGCCTCGAACATCGATGTATGGTCTCCTGTCTATAGGTTTTCAATCAGATAAATTTCGGGGATTGTGCCTTGGAGTTGCACGACTTGGTTCCCCTCCCTCGACCAAAGCGTCACACGTACATGGTGGACGTTCCCCATGTGCGCACTAAGCGGTCCGAATCCACATTCTTTATTCGCACAGCGAGGATGTGGAACTCTTTGCCGGAGTCTGTGTTTCTCGAAAACTACAAGATGAATGTCTCCAAATTAAAAGTAAACAGGTTCCTTATAGTTAAGCTTATTCCATCCTAGACCAGGACCTAGACCTAGAGCAGGAAGTGGTCAAAAGTGAACCTATTAAGAAAAAGTTACTATAAGGTATGAAGTACTACATTCTATCATAATTTATATCGTTTACCATACCACATCATTCTTTTGAGCTTGACCTTTCTATTTACACGAGAAAAGCTTTCCATATACCGCAAGCATCTCCACTACACTACTTGCACTACGCCTTTCTATTGAAAAGAAAATGTAATTTCCAGAACTAGCCATCCGAGCTTATTAAATTGAAACACTGAAAATAATAAGCAGGTATACTGGCTATTTTAACTAAAAAGGTGGTTAAATGATGGAACTGATACGTTTCTACGAAGGGCAATAGTTTTTATTTGTAAAATACAACCGTGGCGCTCTCTTTTTAATCTACAAATGAGTTGGTCATGTTGGATATTGAACCAGTAGAGTGTGAACGATTTGTAATAACCTGGGAGGGAATGAACCCTTTCATTCATCTCAGAGATAATAATAAACGGTCGGTTGCGTTTTAAATTTTTGCAGGTGTGATAATTAAATTCTGAAATCAAAACAACTTTATTTTTCACATACATATTTTATCTATCGCTTTTAAACAAATATGGTTGGTTATTGGAAAAAAGTTGTTCTGTGGCCCCCGAGTGATCGGATTGTTTGTTTAACTGTCAAAGTTTGGATGTAAAATTCGTTACAGTATAATGGATAAAGTTGAGTAAATTAAACAGTTACAGCTTTTTTTTTAAAACAAAATTGGCAGTGTACTTTTGTTAAAAAGTTACATAAATTTGTTAAAAGTTATTTTGCTATGTGAATGATTGCTAGGTGCTTTAATATGGTTGATGGTGTTTGACCACAGCTCACCTGACGTTAAGTGAGGATGTGGTTTAAGATGGTAAACACCCAGCCTAGAATAGATCTAGCTTTCTAGTGTGGCTGCTGGAACAATTTTTAATTTTCAACTTGAGAGTGGTAGTTAGCCAGCCGAGTACTAGAAATTACCCTATCACCACGCTATGGTTTCCTCACGATATTTTCCTTTACCGGTAGCTCATGAGGTTGATGTTTGAACCCATGCCCTTCAGCGTGCGAACCGACCAAATTAGTACACATTTTCTCTTAGAGAATAAGGTATCGTAACTACTTTTATAAATCAATGCCAAAGTCTTTTGAAATTTCATAGCTGCATCTTCCTAACGGTGCCCATGACAGAATTGATTGATGAATGGTAAGATAGTTTAAACTTGACTTAACAGTCTATTTACACCAGTCCAGTAGCTAGACCAAGCTACTGGTAAAATAAATTTTTGTGTAAGCCAAAAACAAAAAAAGAATACTTTAGTGCACAGTATGAAACATATACTGTTTGTAAATAAGTTTATTTTGTTACGATATTGCCTAAATAGGTTACCATATTATTTTTGTGATTCTTGGTTTGATTACTGCTAACTTCATGTTAAGTGACGGTGTGTTCGAAAATGTTAAACACACCTGGTGTGGAATGGACCTGGCTCTCAAGTGAGTCTGCCGGAACACACTGGAGACAAATTTTCAAAAGCTACCATCGCTACTAATCTGATTAACTGAATGAACATTTTGATTTTTTATCGAATTGTTACATACCTACTTATAGAGTTTATTAACAAAATTTAAATGAAAACTAATTTTGTTTAAAAAACTTAATCTAAAAGTCCGTCAGAGGAGGGATATGTGGCCAGAATGCTGGCAGCATTGCCACGCTGGATGACAATGCTAATCTTTTGACCAAAGTAGATACCAGCATTCTGGTCACCTAAAGCCTCCTCAAAGCGTTTCTTACTTACTTATTTTTTGCTTAGATTTATTTTTAAATGCAAATATTTTTAGGTATTATTGGTAAATGAACTCTATGTAATGTTCAGAACATAATATAAATATTTTCTGTGATCTGTAATCATTATTCAAAGAATTTGTAAAAAAAATTTCGAATTAATAACATGTTTTTGTTATAAGTTTCAACTATAGTGAAATTGTACCGATCCCACTTAACAACACAATAGGTTCAAATCAAATTTTAATATAATTGTATTCTTCTTTATGTGCAATTTTATGAAAAAATATGCCAAAATAATAATAAGCTGTATCCATTCCATGCCGTGTTTACCATCTTCGACCATACCGTCACTTAAGAGGTGAGATGTGATCAAACACCTAGCTTGTCAACAATAAAGGAACTACATTTTTACTTTTCCAAACATGTATATTATAAGTAGAAGCTAGTAGAATGTCAGTTGCAATTCTGACCAATGAAAGAAAGAAAGCAAGAAAGAAAGAAAACATATATTTTGCCCCACACAACACTACAGCAACAAAAAACACACTACAAATAAAAGGTTAGTAAAATAAAAATAACAATAATAATAAGTGGAAAGTTGTCAATGCAATAGTTAATGTGTAATCCAGTACTAGCTTCCAGCACTGGATCAAGTATCGAAGTAAACTGGTTCCATCTAAGTAAACTGGTTCCATATAAAGCCGCAAAGTACACTAAACTGTCCAATAAATGATAGATAGCTATTTACACTCAAGTTGTAAACTTACCCTTGTTGTCGCCTCTGTCGAATACTTAAATAAAAACAAGCTAAATTATGTTTACAATGTATGATTGGTGTAGATTTATTGTTTAAAATGTATAATTTAATAAGCAGTGTATTGACTAGACAATAGTAAGAAAAAGTTAGCTTAGAGGGCGCTGGCGTAGCATCCCCACCCAACCGAAGTGAGCTGGGAGGGGGTACTACGGCAGCGAACTCACTTTTCTATCGGCAGTGAAGGGAATAGCCCGTGCAATAATATAATACAAAATTGAAATATATAATATTGATTTTATCTCGGAAGTTCATATTGTTAAGAATAACCTTACATCAGAAGTGAAAAAAAAAACGCGCCTACACGCCATGCCGCAAAACAAAAAACGTGGTAACACAAAGAAAAGAAATAAGCACCGTAAGTCAAAGCGTCGGAGCTCCACAAGTTCATCAAGCTCGGAGAGCTCTTCTAGTACTGAGAGCTCATTGAGTTCGGATGATGGACGACACAGGAAGGTAAAACGCACACGACGTGCGTCCCCTGCAGTAAGTCAAAATGTAATACTATCATCAGTGATTCCCGAATTTGACCCTTTAGTGGACGATATAAAAATGTGGGTGAATGTAGTAGAAGCCAATGCTCGCGCTTTTGGGTGGTCCGATCGTGTAATTAAGTACCAAGCTTTGCAAAAACTACGGAACACTGCTAAAACGTGGTATGATTCATTGCAAAAAAATGAAACACGATGGACCACGTGGAAATGGAAGCATTGGCGAGATACATTATTAGATACTTTTCAAGCTAACCGTAATATGTACACTATGCTTAAAGAACTTGTGCAAATCAAACCTACAGAGAACCAGTCTTTGTATGAATTTTACTTTCAACAAAAGAGTCGTATTGATAGGTTACAATTATCGTTTTCCAACCAAGATATCATATCTATAATCGTTGGTTCAATTGATGACAAAAATATTTGCACCGCTGCTGAAGCCGGGAACTTTAGATATTGTGACGATTTAGCTTCCTTTTTGCACGGAAAGACGTACGCCTTACCTGAACAAAAACTCGCGGCGAAACAGAATAATGTAAATCCTAGATATGGCAATTTTCGACCACTACCATCATATCATTTCGATAAAAAAGCTGACTCATTAAAAACTGAACCGTCAACCAGTCGTTCAAATGTAAATCCAGGTTTTATTTGTTACCGATGTGGTGAAACGGGTCACAAAAAAACCGATTGCACGATTAGCGATACAGTAAAATGTAACAATTGTTACAAATTTGGTCATGTGGACACTGTCTGTAGAAAGCCAAAGCAGAAAACTGAAAAAGATGCAGAGATTAAATTAGTTGCGACCTCTTGTTCGAAGGATAAATTCATCAAAGAAGGTAAATTGAACGGATGTAAACGTCATGTTTTCATTGATATGGGAAGTAGCTGTTCTCTTATTACGCCAGCCTTGGCAAAGGAATTAAAACTTGTACCGCGACCTTTAAAAGAACCAGTTGTTTTAACGGGATTTCAAACTAATTCCACATCTAGGGTTACCCAAGCCGTGGATGTACATTTAGCGATTGATGAGGCCAAATTGCATATAGTTATGTATTTATTTAACGAGTTGTCTGGGTACCCAATATTAGTGGGTAGGAATTTCACCGAAGATAAAAGTATTATGTATACGCGGGTAGGAAATAGCTTAACATTTCGTCCAATCAGTGTTGAACAGATTGCTTTGATTGAACCATCTATGATTAACTGTAGTACCACAGAACATATGACCGTACTAAAAGAAGTTTTTACTAGATACCCTCGCGTCGTAGCGAAAGATTTAACTACCTTGGGCCAGACTTCTTCGGTCGAGTTAGATATCGAAGTGATGACAAATAAACCCGTATGTCAACGTCCTTATCGTATGTCGGAGTCTGAAAAAGTAATCACTCGCGATTTAGTGGATGATCTAAAAAAAAAACGGTATTGTTAGAGAGAGTAGCTCCCCATATGCCAGTCCGGTAATACTAGTAGATAAACCTAATGGCGACAAAAGATTGTGTATAGACTACCGTGCCCTTAATAAAGTAACTGTGAAAGAAAAGTATCCCATGCCAATTGCTGATGATTTAATTAATAAATTCCATAATTGTAAATATTTTACGTCGCTCGATTTAAAAAGTGGGTATTATCACGTTATTTGTAGCGAGTCATCAATTCCTAAAACTGCGTTCATAACACCGGATGGACATTATGAATTCCTTAGAATGCCTTTTGGTCTATGTAATGCGCCGTCAGTATTCCAAAGGTTGATGGATACAGTTTTGGGAAAAATACGATTTGGCCGGGTAGCTTGTTATATGGATGACCTTTTAATAGGAACTGAGACTGTAGAAGAAAATATTGAGCTGCTAGAAATAGTACTAGAAATTTTACAAAAAAATGGATTGACTATAAATCTTGATAAGTGTCACTTTCTTCAGGCGTCGGTCAACTTTTTAGGACATGAAATTTCTGGTGAGGGTATTCGTCCGGGAAGTAAAAAGTTAAAAGCCGTTGAGCAATACCCGGAACCGAAAAACGTGCATCAAGTACGTCAATTTTTAGGTTTAATAAACTATTTTCGGAAATTTATTAAAAATTGTGCCTTATTGTCTAGACCGTTGACCGATCTCCTGAAGAAGGATGCCACGTGGAAATGGGGCTCTGCTCAAACGCAAGCGGTTATCATTCTAAAAAGTGAATTAATAGAAAACGCAGTACTACACATTTTCGACCCAAAACTTGCAATTACACTATACACTGATGCTAGTCGGGACGGTGTAGCGTGTATTTTAACCCAAACTACAGAACAAGGTGAAAGACCAGTACATTTCTATAGCAGACAAACCACAAACGAAGAAAAAAAATATCATTCATTCGAACTTGAATTTTTAGCTATTGTTGTCGGACTTCAAAAGTTCAGGCATTATCTCTTAGGTTCTACATTCAAAATTATAACTGATTGCAATGCTGTAAAGTACACTATAAATAAAAAAGAAATAAATTCTAGAATAGGTAGATGGGTTTTATTAACACAAGAATTCACATTTGATATACTACATAGACCCGGTACACAAATGCAGCACGTTGATGCCTTAAGCAGAAATCCGCCTCCTGTAAAGGCTGCTTTGCTTCCTGTGTCCAGTGAAAGTGTGATGGAAATTACTGAAGGTGACTGGTTATTGTCAGTACAGTTGCAAGATCCAGATATCTGTAAAATTAGAGAAATATTAGAGTCAGGAGATGCCGAGTCTCATACAAAAGTATTTAATGACTACGATCTGCTAGCTAATAAAATATATCGTAGAACTGAGTATGGAAGGCGCTGGGTAGTCCCAAAACAATGTATTTGGCAAATTATTCGAGCAAATCATGACGATTTGGGCCATTTTGCCGTGGAGAAAACTGTTGAAAGAATTAAGTCTGTGTATTGGTTCCCAAAAATTAAAAAAGTCGTTTCTAAATATATTAAGAATTGTTTAAATTGCATTTATTCAAAAAATTTATACGGCAAAAAGGAAGGTAAATTATATCCTATACCAAAGTACGCTAGACCCTTCCATACTCTTCACATAGATCATTTGGGTCCATTTGTAAAAACTACACAAAAGAATACTCACTTGTTAGTAATGGTCGATTCATTTACAAAGTTTGTTTTTATTTCATCTGTTCGGACCACAAAAAGTCAGGTAGTTGTAAATAAACTTAACAAAATTTTTAAAGTCTTTGGCAACCCGAAAAGATTAATTTGTGACGCGGGTAGTGCGTTTACGTCTCACGTATTTGTTAAATTTTGTAATGATAAGAATATTCGGCGTCACATAATAGCTACGGCTATGCCTCGTTCGAATGGTCAAGTGGAGCGGTATAATCGAACGATCCTCGACGCTTTACGGAGCATGGGGGCTAACACGGACAATAAACAATGGGATCAACACATAATGAAAATTCAGCAAGGCATTAACAGCACAGTCAACAAAACGACGTCGGCTGTGCCCAGTGAAGTTTTTTTTGGATACAGACTCCAAACGGATTCTGATAAATTAGTAAGTGACAACGAAGAAAAGTCTGTTGATGTTACATCACTACGAAACAGTGTCAGAGAAAATATTACGCTCAGTGCTAACAAACAAAAACAGACGTTTGACGCGAAGCGTAAAGAAGCTCGCATATACAATGTTGGTGAATTAGTGGTGATAAAAATACCGAGCCAATCAAACGATGGCCAAAGTACAAAGCTGATGCCAGTGTTTAAAGGCCCATTTCAGGTTACAGAAATATTAGGACATGACCGTTATAAGGTTACAGATATGAGAGGAGCCGAAAGATCTTCCAAACGGTATAATGGAACTACATGTGTGGAAAATATGAAGCCTTGGATACGACTATCAGATTTAGATGATAAATAAATATATATATATATATATATACATACAAATGTGGTAAAATCAATAAACCCTCCACGATGATTCAAGGATGTTGTCAGGTATCTATAGCATATATTAGTTTCACTTATTTCAGCATCAAATGACCTACAATGGATTTAATGTAATAATATGTATTTTTTTTCGTCAGTCAAGTGCATTTGCTTCAAACAGAAATATTCGAGAAGACAGGTGGAGTAACTGATTTCATGGCAGTCGAATATGAAAACGTTACAACATCTAAATAAAACAAAAACCAGGACATTAAGTGACGTACCTAGTGTCGGCCTAAGAGAGTAACTGCTAGGGAAAGCACCATGATTTGAAAACATGGAGCCGCGTACCTAGAGTTGCCGGGCGGCCGCCAGCTAGAGAAAACTTAATCCCTGGAATTGTTAGAGTCCTACCTAAGACATATAGCCACGTACCTAGGGTTGCGACAGTGTGGCAGCGCAACGCCTTGGAAAAACTACTTGTCTTACCGCCGCACTCAGAAACGTTTAATGCAACTTTAAGTCATTACTAAGTAAAGATTTAAAAAAGTTACATCTCAGAGTCAGTTAATCGTCCGTTAGTAAGCTTAATGAGCCCTTAACTTTAAAGGACGCTAGATCCTCCCTTAAGTCCTTAATGAGTGATTTGACAATTGACATTGGGGTTTGAATTGCATTATTTTTAATTTAAAGAATAATGGATTTTGTGGAGTTTATTGAGTTTGTGGACTATGTAAGAAGATATAGAGAAGTAGGACCGAGGCGGTGTTTACGAGATTATTCCGATCCTTTTACAAAATACTCAGGTCAAGAATTTTTTGCGCGATACAGGTTTTTACCTGGAACAGTAAGAAATGTAATATTGCCAATTTCAATGTATTTTTAAATTTTTGATAAAATAATAATACTCCTAAAGAGCATGAAACGAACTTGATTTGAACCGAACCTACAACACAGTAATGAATGACGTTTGACAATTTTGACATTGAATTTTTTTTTTTTTTAACACCCAAAAATAAATGATGCCACAGTGGATAAAAGAAAAAACATTGTATTTTACTAACGTAAAAAAGTCTTTTAATGACTTCTTTTTAGTGGAAATTACGACAAACTAAAGAAACAACTATTAATTAACGCTTATATATCTATTTTTATGTCTTTATCTAATTTTCTTATGCGATTGTTACAAGCTTTTTTTATTTACGGCAACACAGACACTTTGCCGACAAATTATCGATAGAAATTTAGGACGTCGCCTTCCCTACGGATTTTTAAACCTGACTTTAACTAATGAACCCTTAAATTATGTCTCTGTGATGTAAAGATGTTTAACTTATTTAATGTTAATTAGTTAAGTGCCAATTAGGACTTATTTAATTAACGTCTCTGAGTTCGGCTGTAAGTCTGTCTGTTATAATGACTCAATAAAAGATAAAATGTTGTGGTGGTTCCTAGAGAACATTTTCATTTGTTCATTTTGTTCTCAGCCACTGCACCAGACTGTAACGCGGCCGAGGACGACCACGTGCGCAGGAGGGCCGGATGTTGTCGCCTCTGTCGAATACTTAAATAAAAACAAGCTAAATTATGTTTACAATGTATGATTGGTGTAGATTTATTGTTTAAAATGTATAATTTAATAAGCAGTGTATTGACTAGACAATAGTAAGAAAAAGTTAGCTTAGAGGGCGCTGGCGTAGCATCCCCACCCAACCGAAGTGAGCTGGGAGGGGGTACTACGGCAGCGAACTCACTTTTCTATCGGCAGTGAAGGGAATAGCCCGTGCAATAATATAATACAAAATTGAAATATATAATATTGATTTTATCTCGGAAGTTCATATTGTTAAGAATAACCTTACACCCTTTTGTAAATGTACTTACTACTTATTGGGGCTGAAAGATAATCCTAAAAGATCGGCAGCTTGGAAAGATCGTACCGAAAGTTTCATTAATGGTAACGTTACATTGTAATCTTTATTGTACAAACAAATGTTTGAAACACAAAGGATTTTTTGTTACCTAACATTTCGTTTAGTACAATTCAGTTGAATTGTTTTATACAAAAATGTTTTTGTTACGCGAACTAGCATTGTCTGCGGTTTCGTTTGATTTTGTTAAGGAATAAAAATAATAATAGCAATAATTTATAAAATGTTGTTCTTATATTGTTTACAGGCGAGGTGTAGCGATGATAGCTCAGTGGTTAGCGCGGTAGGTTCGCATGCCGAAGGGCGTGGGTTCAAACCCCAACAATGAGCTTGAGCTGCCGGTGATGGAAAACATCGTGAGGAAACCATAGCATGGTGGTAGGGTACTTTCTAGTACTCGGCTGGCTAGCTACCACCCTCAAGTTGAAAATCTGCCGCCAAGCATCTAACGGTGCGGTGCAGCGGTGGCAGCCTCACTTGAGAGCCAGTTCCATTCCAGGCTAGGTGTGCTTTACCATCTTCGACCACGCCTTCACTTAACATCAAGTGAGCTGTGGTCAAACACCTAGCCTGTCAAACATTTAAAAAAAAAAAACAGGCTAGGTGTTTGACAACATCTCATCTCATGTTAATTGATGGCGTGGTTGAAGATAGTAAACAACCTAGGAAAGATATAGCTTGTTATCATTTTACAACATTTCTTATAAACCAAACTAAGCCAAACACTAAGCCCAAACACGGCTAGCGTTTGGGGTTAGTGTTGGGCTTAGTTATCTATCTATTTCCTAGAATGTACCCACCACTATGCCCTGGTGTCCTCACGTTATCATCAGCAGCTCAAGTTCATTGTTGGAATTTGAACCCATTCCCTCCGGTGTGTGAATCACTGAGCTATTATATCGATAAAGTATACAATCGTTTTTTTTTAATGATTGGCTAGCGTTTTATCGCCATCCCACCTGATGTTTTTTTTTTTTTTTTTTTAATGTTTGACAGGCTAGGTGTTTTACCACAGCTCACTTGATGTTAAGTGAAGGCGTGGTCGAAGATGGTAAAGCACACCTAGCCTGGAATGGAACTGGCTCACAAGTGAGGCTGCCGGAACACACCGTTAGATGCTTGGCGGCAGATTTTCAAAAGTGAAGATGCGATCTACAATGGAGATACAGATTCACTCTCGACTTGAAGACACCCAGATTGTCTCTATCAGAGAACACCCACTCGGGTAACGTATTCCACAATTTATTCGTGACTACTCGCTGATCAGTTTTGATTGTTCCCAGGAGAATCAGTGCATGAGGATCAAGATTCTCGGTGACTGCTACTACTGCGTGTCCGGGCTGCCCGTCTCCCGGCCCAACCACGCCTACAACTGCGTCAATATGGGTCTGCAGATGATTGACGCCATCAGGTGACTACCACCCATCAACATCTTACTAGCTCAGACGTTGTAAAAATGATGCTTTACTAAATAATCCGACTAGTTAACTGGGTAGACGTCTACCCAGTTAACTAAATAAAAAATTATTTATGTATTCTATCAGTTAAATGACTTCCATCACACAGACTTTGCTTAGTTTGGGGCCAGATGGCGCTGTGTGTAATGTCCTACGATATTTATTTATTTATTATTTCTATTTATTTTATAGATTTGTTCGTGAAGCCACCGGCTTTAACGTCGATATGCGCATCGGCATCCACACGGGGAATGTGTTGTGTGGAGTACTGGGGCTACGCAAGTGGCAGTTCGATGTATGGTCGGATGACGTCACGCTGGCCAACCATATGGAGTCTGGTGGTATTGCCGGGTAAGTCTTTTTGTGAGTTTTGGCGGGAACGCGGAAAGAGTCGTGTCGCCATGTTGTATTTTTTTTTCCAAAACTAGTGTTTTGTTGAGTGTTACCTATGCATAAAAATGGTGGTGTTTTATTCATAAAGTGCCGAATCACAAGCGCGAGTGTGGGAAAATTATATAATGTGGTGAAACATGACTTCCAAAACTTCATCGAAGGTTATAGTAAAATCGCCGCTACTTTACTAAAGCATGACTGGACTTGACTGACACGGACTGGACTTGACCAAGACTGGACTTTGACTATAACTATAGCTACGACGTAACTTATTAATATACCACATAAAACACTTGGCACATGAAACTTAAAAATGTAAAACACTTGGCACTGGCAAATGCTCAAAATGCGACGCCAAAACCAAAGAAAAAAAAATCTTTTTGTGGCGATGATAGCTCAGTGGTTAGTGCGGTCGAATCACATCCCAATAATGAACTTGAACTGCCGGTAAAGGAAAATATCGTAAAGAAACCATAAGACGGTGGTAGAGAACTTTTAAGTGCTCGGCTAGCTAGCTAACACTCTCTGGTAAGAGTAAATAGGTTCCTTCTAGGTAAGCGTGTTCCATCCTAGACCATATCGCTTGCTTAATATCAGGATATGGTCAAGCAGGATGTGGATGCGGAAACCCATTCCATATTAAAAAAAAGTCGAAAATCTACAAGCACCTTACCTAACCTAGCTAGTTCTATTTCAGACTAGGTGTGTTAATAAATTTCGACCCCACCGTCACTTAAAATCAAGTTAGCTGTGGTCAAACAACAAGCCTGTCAACAAAAAAATAATCATACAAATTATTAATAATTATGTCACAATGTGAAGAATTAATACAAATACAAATATTTTATTGATAACACCAATGTTACACTTCAAAATTTTAAATATGTCATTCATCATCATCATCATCATTTCAGCCGTAGGACGTCTACTGCTGGACATAGGCCTCCCATTGACTTCCCCAAAGACCGGTTGGAAGCGGCTCGCATCCTACGCGTTAATATGTCATTAAACGAGTTTAACACTGATTACATGTGAACACAAAAATCTCAATATAAGGAATGTCAATACAGAAACGTCAATTTAAAAAAATATTGTCAATATAATAAAATGATATGACAAAAAAAACATAATTACTTACTAGTACCAAACATGCATAAAGAACCATCTTTCGCATTTCTGGTAGGTATAAATAAATTACGTATAATTAGTGTACCATAAGTACCTATTTATCTGTAATAATATACATACTTGTATTACTTGTCAGAAAAAATAATATATAAAGGTTGAAAGGGTTTTTCTTAAGTTCAATTTCTCTGAGTGACACAAAAACCTAAATCACGTTTTTTTTTTTTTTTTTTAATGGTTGACAGGCCAGGTGTTTGACCACAGCTCACCTGATGTTAAGTGAAGGTGTGGTCGAAGATGGTAAAGCACACCTAGCCTGGAATGGAACTGGCTCTCAAGTGAGGCTGCCGAAACACACCGTTAGATGCTTGGCGGCAGATTTTCAACTTGAGGGTGGTAGCTAGCCAGCCGAGTACTAGAAAGTACCCTACCACCATGCTATGGTTTCCTCACGATGTTTTCCTTCACCGGCAGCTCAAGCTCACTGTTGGGGTTTGAACCCACGCCCTTCGGCATGCGAACCTACCGCGCTAACTACTGAGCTATCATTGCTACAGAATCTAATGCTATTGCTACACGTCTTTTGTGAAAAAATACATTAAAACAATTTATCTTCTCAGCACAAAAATCTGACTAACTTATTAAAATAATGCGAAAAAGAATTATTTTTAAAGAAAATTGATATGAGCAGGTGCTTAGATTTAAAAGCGTTTAGAATTTAAAATACATTAGTGAATCACAGACTCATTTTTTTCATAATTTAGCTAAGCTGGCTTAGATAAGGCTTTCGCTGGAATTATATAAAGTTTTGTAGTAACAATATTATACTATACGACGTGACCTATTCAAAAGTTTGCAGATTATCCCCGGGGCATCGATGCTTTAAAATTATTGATTTGATTTTGATTGAAGGCGTAAGTTCAAGTAAAAACTTGGCTAATCTATTTTTGTAGTAAAAGCGTAAATTATAGTATAGATAACCTACCAACCTAGTAAAGACCGCAGGAACGCGCTGGATGCGAGCCGCTTTCAACCGGTCTTTATGAAAGTCAATGGGGGAGGCCTATGTCCAGCAGTGGACGTCCTACGGCTGAAATGATGATGATGATAGATAAATTGGTTAGACCCTTAGCACATGTCCAACTTGCACTTGATAGGTTTTTAGTGTTTGTTGTTCTTTTATGTATTCGTATTTTGCTTTTATAAATTGACCAAAGACTATACTGGCGGCCTTATCGTTAGCACTTGGTGGTAGATCTCCTTAGCAGAGGGTCGTCTAGGTAGGTACCACCGCAGTATCAGATATTCTGCCGCCAAGCAGTAGTGTGTATACATTACTGTGTTCCTATTTGAAGGGTACTGCAGCTAGCGAAATTACTGGGCCATGGGATTAACCATTGAAAGTCTCAAAGCAGTGATGCCCTGGACTTTGTTTCGTCGCAGCAATGGTCGCAGCAATGGTGATGGACAGGCGTTGTCTCTTACCATCAGGAGAGCGTCTCGTTCGTCTCATTATTTTTCACATTAAAAAAAAAAAAAAAGTAGCGATCTCTTCCAAGCTTAATATAGATAATCTATTTTTTTTAAAGGATATGTACATGTTTACTAGCTGAATAGATTGAGGTATAATATATATCTACATTTACAATTTTAAAAAACCGACACCATGGCTCTGAGGCCAACTAAACGCACTGCTCCAATGAAAAAGCGAGGTTTCGGATGGATGTATTAACAATTTTTTGGATTTATGTGAATTTTTAAAAACCGCTAGTTCGATTTCGATAAAATCGATTCATAATTGGTGGAATGATGGCATAACATACAAAAAAACATACGAATTGAGAACCTCCACCTTTTTTGAGTCGGTTAAAAAATAAGACGGACACACAGACAAGCAGATAGACATGGCAGGCTTTGCGCAATGGAGATCATGATCATCATCATCGAGTAAGGAACCCTAAAAATGCTAGTGTAAGATAACCTTTATGTTTCAAATAAACCCATTAATCACAAGGAAACTTTGGTCTGGTTCAAGGTATCGCTTTAGGCTAAATTTGTTAACGATGTAAGGAATATTGGTTTAGTTCGCTTCGGGACGATTGGGATGTTTACGAGCGATAAAACCTTAGGCGTCTTTCGTGCTGAGATACTTACTACAATACAAGTGCCCAATTTTTTTTTTATCAAACAGTATATTTTCTAAAACGTACAGTTATGAACGTATACATACTTTCTGTTCTCATAAAAAAGTTAAAAAGTAAAAGTAAAGTTTCAAAAAAGTATTAAAGTATTCTATCAGTTATCTAACTTCCATAATACAAGCTTTGCTTAGTTTGGGGCCAGATGGCGCTGTGTGTACTACGATATCTTTTTTTTATTCACTTACGATGCACAGACTTTTTTTTATGGTGGACAGGCTATGTATTTGACCACAGCTCACCTGATGTTAAGTGAAGGCGTGGTTGAAGATGGTAAAGCACACCTAGCCTGGGAAGGAACTGGCTGACAAGTGAGGCTGCCAGAATACACCGTTAGATGCTTGGTGGCAGATTGATTGTTAGACTTGGTCTTTGACAAAAGATCAGAAGGCCGCACTCGGGGTTTGCCAGCGAGCGATGGGGCGTCATATTAACAGACCGTATAAAGAACACGACGCTACGCTAACGAAAATCAAAACAAAATGAAATGATGAAATGATCAGCCACAAAGTTGGTCGACAGAATAGGACTGGGCGGGCCACGTTAGTCGCATGGCAAACGAATACTGGGCATAGGTCACCACAGTTTGGACGACAAAATTTAAGCGACCCAGGCTAAGGTGCTGAATTAAATCGCCACGACAGTCGCTAGACCACCAAAGCTGAAGACTGGGTAGTCTGTAAAAAGAAAAGGGAGGCCTTTGCCCAGCAGTGGAACACGAGAGGCTAGAAAATTATATTTAAGGGCAGGCTCCCACTGGCTCGAAAAGAATCCCACGTTCAATCCACCCATGCGCAATTCCCTAATTATGAAAGAACAAGGATGAGAATAGAAGGCCGCTTGACCGTAATGCCGCTCGGAAGTACGCAAACATAACTCGCAAATCTATTTAAATTTATAAGGAGAAAATAATTGGTTAAATGTTTTCTTATAAATGGATAAAATGAATGTGTTTACTTTTCCAGACGCGTGCATATCACAAAAGCGACGCTCCTCCAGCTCGGAGGCAGGTTCGAGGTGGAATCGGGGGATGGCACCTCCAGGGAGGGATACCTGGCTGATCACAAAGTGGAGACCTACCTTATCGTGCCACCCAAGGTATATCTAACGTTTGCAGGCTAGGGTATATAGAAGAAAGAAAATGTTTTTTTTATTTTGACAAACAGAGACAAACAGTTACAAGATAGGGGCTCACCTCAGCATAAAACTAAATAATAAATAATAAATATCGTAGGACATTACACACAGCGCCATCTGACCCCAAACTAAGCAAAGCTTGTACTATGGGAGTCAGATAACTGATAAAATACTTGAATATTTTTTTTTTTTTTGTAAATACATACTTATAATACATACGGTACACCCAGACATAGAACAAACATTTCTTTTTATATCACAAAATGCTTGTCCTGGGTGGGAATCGAACCCACGCCCCACAGCTCTTGAAGCAGACATGCTACCAATGAGCCAACAGGGCTGTCTGCCAACAGCATAAAACTGGTCTTACTTAGTGGCTTATCCCAAAATGGAAACCTACGTTATCGTACTACCCAAAGTGTACCTAACAATTCTTGACGCGTGCATGTCATAAACTGGAGTGGAGCTGGCTGTTAGGTCCTTGGCGGCATCTTTTCAACGTAGCTAGACAGCCGAGTACTAGAAAGTATCATACCACCAAGCTATGGTTTCCTCACGATGTTTTCCTTCACCGGCAGTTCAAGCTCATTTTTGGGTTTGAAACCACGTCCCAACCACTGAGCTATCATCGCTACAAAATCGATTCCTGGTCGAAATCGAATAGGTTCGATTCCCACTCAGGACAAACATTTGTTACAAGCATATAAATGTTCTATATGTATTACTAGCTGCGCCCCGCGGTGTTACCCGCTACATGTTTTCAGGATAAAAAGTAGCCCATGTGTTAATCCCAGCTACCTCCAAACCAAATTTCATCCAAATCCATTCAGTAGTTTTTGCGTGAAAGGGTAACAAACATCCATCCATCCATTCATCCAAACTTTCACATTTTGGTATAATATTAGTGGGATAAATATGTGTTTATTAACAAAAAGAGTAGGTATGTATTCTATCAGTTATCTAGTTGCTATAGTACAACCTTTGCTTGGATTGAGGCTTTATAGCGCTATATGAAATTTTCTAGGATATTAATATATATTTATTATATGTGATACGAGTATATAGAGCTCTGTATTTAATTGTACACAGCTTAGCTCAGGTGTAAACAGGTGTCGCCAGGCGTATATTCCCTCATTATTCCAATGATAGATGTCTTCTCTCACAAACAACAATGCTACACTTTCAACCCTCGAGTGTGGAAGTACCTATTTTCGGAATGATTTATGTTACATGTTGCTCTCCGCTTTTAATGTATTGACACTAAATATGTCATCATCATCATCATCATTTCAGCCGTAGGACGTCCACTGCTGGACATAGGCCTCCCCCATTGACTTCCAGAAAGACCGGTTGGAAGCGGCTTTTTTTTAATTGTGAATAGTAATGAGACGAACGAGATGCTCTCCTTATGGTAAGAGATAACGCCTGTCCATGACCATTGCAGCGATACACAAAACTTTGAATACCTAATAAAACAAAGTCCAGGGCATCGCTGCTTTGGCGCTCATTACTTTGAGACTTTCGATGGTTAGTCTCAACAGCCCAGTAATTTCGCTAGCTGCAGTACCCTTCGAACCGGAACACAGTAATGTTTACACTCTACTGCTTAGCGGCAGAATAACTGGTACTGTGGTGGTAACTACCTAGACGATCTCCTGCTAAGGAGATCTACCACCAAGTAAACCTTACCTGAATAATATGTTTATTGTGGTGAAATACTAAAGTTTTACATATTTTTGTTTTTCTTCTACGGGATTAACTCAGGTTTTTTTTTATGGTTGACAGACTAGGTGTTTGACCATAGCTCACCTGATGTTAAGTGAAGGAGTGGTCGAAGATGGTAAAGCACACCTAGCATGGAATGGAACTTGCTCTCAAGTGAGGCTGCCTGAACACACCGTTAGATGCTTGGCGGCAGATGTTCAACTTGGGGTTGGTAGCTAGCCAGCCGAGTACTAGAAAGTACTCTACCACCATCCAAATTTAACACGGATACGTTACACATGATGGCCTTTTTCAAGGTGTCAAGGCAGAGTACAATGCGCGCGCGGTCTCGTCTTGATTCCAAAGCTTGTTGTCCACTCCAAACTGTGGCTTTGAAACCACCAAATCCAGCGTATTAGTCCAGCGAGTGATTCTGTGAAATATGTTGGCGGATAAACAAAATATTTTTTTTTTGGCTACCTATTATAAAAGTGCACCTGTGAGAAGCCGGGGTAGGTCAAGTAAATAAAAAAAAGTATAGATTCCAGGAAAAAGAAATTGTGACGAAAAGCTGCTCCATTCATTAAGCTTTCAAGTAAGGTATGATTTAAAATGAAGAAAGTTAAAATCAAAAATCACTCCTCCAATTTTAACAATGTCATTTTCCTTCTGAGAGTAGATTTTCATTCTATAATAATCTAAATAAATCCAATAAATCTACTCAAAGAGAGTTTTTAGTACCCGAATAAACCGAATTTGCATCACAAAATTTGTTCAGGATATTAGAACGAAAATTTTTAAATATTATTCGAGTCAAGGCGAAATTTGCACAATATGAATTTGAATTATTCGATTATACTATTACCTTTTGATTTTGATACATAAAAGTGTAAAAATTATGTTTTCTTAAATATTTAACTATAAGTTTCAATAAAATATATCAACTACATTATACCTACTAGTAGAAATGATATAACAAACATGAAGGTAGTCAGAAAATATTTGTTATACACCAAGCAATTTGTCAATGAGGTTTATTATAATTGTTGAGGTTATGTTGGTCGAAGATTCGTTACAACAAGGTACGAAAACTCGTTTATCAATCTCACCATTACTCTTTTACTTACCTTGATATAGCGAAGCATTAGCAAGCGGTAGGATACGATATGTTAGGGATATAAGTTGCCAAAAATCGTTAAATAGAGCTAAATTATACTTTCTAGTTGTATTCTGCAATGATTGAAAATAGCATTGATGCCGCTAGTTTTATGTATTAAGCAAGCTGTCTCAGTAATGGTATGCGCAATGTTTTTTTTGTTAGTTTTACCATAACAAATAAAATTATGTATGCAATCGTTACAAAAGCAAGAATTCGCTCCCCAGCTATCTACACCGCATTGGCAATATACAACGTATCGATTTGAATCGCGACGCAAATCGCGTGTTCTATTCGTTTTCTGCTCGTCTATTCGATTACTATGTGTCATTCGATTGACCGCGCGCCATGAAGAGTATAAATTGGGGTTTTGCACTGGCGGATGATAGGGTTGGCTATTTTATATGCTTACAAAGTGAAAGGGTCCAATTTTCAGTTTATTAAGATGAATCGTGGCAAAAGTTGTCGAATTATTTTTGATATTTAAAAAAAAAACGAAAACCTACAAGTAATATTAAACTTCTGATAATTTATTTTAAAAAATTATCATTTCTCATTTAACATAACATTTTTTCGTACTGACTTCTACTAGCAATAATGTTTTCTATTGAAACTGAACTGACTGACTTATTGAAATTTATTTGTAATTTAATCTTTTTATTCTTGACTGAGTGTTAATTTTATAATATTATTATTATTATGTTTTAGCGTTTATGGGTCAAGTTACCCGAAATAAATGATTTTTTATTTATTTTAGTTGACATAAAAGTAGAAGTGTCATTTAGTAAAAATGTCTAATGAAGTATGAAATATTGTTGATAGTAATATATATATACATGTAATATATGTATAATATATACATGTATGTAGCTCTTACAAGCATACATTATTCTCAAACAGTTTAAGCTTCAATTGGATTGCCCAACTAACTTAGATAGTGAACAGAATAGATAGCAATCTAACCTAACTTTGCCCCTAAAACTTATAGATCACAAGATCCGAAGAGGCCCATAAATTCAAGTTATCACTAGGTACAAGTCAATTAATTAACCAACTTGGACTAACTCTGACCAGAGCATCTGTTCGAGATTTTGTCTCTTTTCTTTTCGTGTCTATGTGGATAGCGTAACAGGGATAGATGCTGAAAGCCTGAACCTTGAGTTTCCAGTAATTCAGTTTAGGAGTTGACATCTGTTTTATTGGTTCGGGTAAGATAAATTTATAGCTTGGTTTCGTATTGACTTAGTGGTAATAAATCTAAGAAGTTACTTTGAGCAAATCTTCACACGGAGTTGGATTGTGTAACTACTTAATAGTAGGTACTTCTATCTACTACCTATCAACATTGCATTCATGCAAATCACGTTAACATTTTACAGATTACAATAATATAATAATAATAATATATTATTATAATCAGTAAATAGTTTAGTTATAAAATAATAGTTTAAAAATATCAAAATCATGACATATGTCAAAACAATGAAAATGTCAATGAAATAATATGTCACATAGAAAATAATTAAATGTCAATAATTTTTTTGACTTGCAGACATTTACATAAATCTTACACACATATACATACTTACACACATACACATAACTACACATACTAACTAGAGTTTCTGGTTTCTCGACTTTTTTTATTTCTCGAGGCACGAGAATTCTCGACCAGGATTTTTGAGAGTTCCGAGTATCACGAGAAATTTTGAAATTTTTAATGAAACATGTTGATGTTTCATTAAAAATTTCAAAATTTCTATTTATTTTCAAATTTTTACTTTATTACAAATTAGTTGAGATCAGTTTAACCACATGGTACAATTTTAGTTATGTACCATAAATCGCACTTATTAATTAACAAATCAACAAGAAAAAGAGTAGGGTAGTACTTATATTTTTTTATAATTATAGGGCTCCTACCAGTTCCCAAATAAACAATAATATTTAATTAAATAAAAATAATTAGCAAAATTTCATCAACAAAATTACTAGTACATAATATATAAGAACTTCAATGTGTAGTATCTGATTAGGAATAAAATTATGCAAATGATAGTCAGTACATTTACATTTATTGTATTTACACTTTATACTATAAATTCTAAATTTCTTACAACACTATCGTTAAATTAAATATTCTTCTAGACTTTTGCAGTTAAGATTAATTTATTACCTCAATGAAGGATGTTTAGGTTTATATAGGTATGTAAGAATGCACCGTGCTCTCGAAGCGATTAATGGTACGTAGATTAGGTACATATGAGTGTCTTCAAATCAAGAGTAAACAGGTTCCTTCTAGGTAAGCGTGTTCCATCTTAGACCGCATCGATGCTTCACATCAGGCAGGATGTGGTCAAGCGCGAACCTATTCAATATAAAAAAAAAAAAAAAAAAAATATGCGCTACTAAAATATTAAGAAAAAACTACGAGCAAGTAAATCCGCGTACTTTACCATACACTTGTTAACTTTGAACGCTTTTAACTTAAAGCGTTCAAAACGGCCCATAAACCCGTCCATTTGCAAGTTTGCTCGTACATTTTCACGCTACACCGACCAAAACATTTGCATAATTGTGAGCGCGCTAACTAACTTTTCATTTCGCATAAACAGTACTGACTGCAATATTATGCTGTTAAGTTTATATCAGGCTCTTATGTAAGCTTGTGTATCTAAAAAATATGGTATTATGTTTATTGTAAAGATTTTTTTACGATTGCCAGGGTGTTTGGCCACAGCTCACGTGATAGTAGACCTAAGTGACTGTGTGGTCGTAGATGGTATACGCGCCTGGACTGGAACTGGCTCTCAAATGAGACTGCCGGAACACACTGAACTGAATAACAGTTGTGCATGACATAGCTGTTAAACGATAGCTCTTCTACGAACGCCATCTGTTTAAAGTAATCCAAACTGGCGATGAGCATGATCATCGGTGATGGCGATGATTTGTAGCGATGATAGCTCACTGGTTATCGTGGACGATTCTCACACCAAAGGGCGTGGGTTCAAACCTTAACAATGAGCTTGAGCTGCCGGTGAAGGAAAACATCGCATCGTGAGGAAACCATAGCGTGGTGGTAGGATACTTTCTGGTACTCGGTAAATGCAACTTACTACTTTTGCCAAGTGTTCAACAAGTGGAAATTTAATGCGTTCAAATTTTCTTCTGAATAATATATTTTTGGCATAAACTAACCCACATTTACTCGTAAAAAAGATTTTCAGACGGATTGCTATGATCAATTTGTTTAGTCTCATGTCTAATTTTTTTAAGTGATCTTTCGGATTCGTGGTACAATACTGACTTTTGAAAAACATGTTTTCGGTATCTTACAGCTATTGTTCAACTACATTCCGAAAATCAGACAGATTGCTATCATGCAGTTCGCAAGTTTTTTTGACATTTTTAAATATTCGGCTAGGTCAAACGCCACGCGAAAAATTTCTTATAAGGGTATTTTCGAGTTCAAGATAATCGAATCTATCAATTTGCGCTTTTAGCCGTATTACTATGAGACAAAAACTTTGTTCGTGAGCTCTGGTACTATAAGTTTGATTGCTCATCAAATATCTATCTTATTCTCTGTTTCCAGCGAGTCGGCACCGAGAACGGTCGCCTCTCCGTGTGCACGGTAGACCGAAAGGCCAGCATAGTGTCTTCTCTCTATCAGGACGTGTCTCCTACCAAGTATAAAGACCACAACATCAGCCCTGCTCCATCGCAGCACAGTTTTGTAGATGAAGGATTTATGGGACCTAAGGTAGGTAAAAGTGTAAAAGTATTCTAATATGATTTTAATGTTGGTTCATTGGTAGAGTGTCTGCTTCAAGAGCTGTAGGACGTGGGTTCGATTCCCACCCAGGACAAACATTGTGTGGTATAAACAAATGTTTGTTCTGTGTCTGGGTGTACTGTAGGTATTATAAATATGTATTTACAAAAAAAAAAGTATTTAAGTATTCTATCAGTTATCTGACTTCCATAGTACAAGCTTTGCTTAGTTTGGGACCAGATGGCGCTGTGTGTAATGTCCTACGACATTTATTTATTTATTTTATCTGTTATCTGGTTCCCATAGTGTAAGCTTTGCTTAGTTTGGGGTTAGATGGCGCAGTGTGAAATGTCCTGCGATATTTATTTATTTATGCACGTAGAGTCGACTAGCAGCCATTAATTTTCTAGCTTTTAGTTTTATGGTCAGATCAGCTCGTTGACACTAAATCATTGTATTGCCAATGATCTTGACAAAATGACAAGATAGCAACTAAAAGTATCTACCTGTCACTGTTTCGCATGGGTATGTTCGTATAAAATTTTCAAAGTAAAATCTTCAAATTACTTTAAAAACTGCATCAAAATCCGATTATAAGAAACTAAGCGATGAAATATAAAACTGTGTGTCCGATGCAAAATGCGACTTACTAAGAATCTTTTTTTCAGGTTTTTAGATCTGAGTCGATGAGGACACGTGAGGTGAACAGATCTGAATCGATGAGGACAGACGTCCTCAGATCTGATTCTATAAGAACAAACGAAGTGCTAAGGTCTGAGTCAGTCAGAACTGCTCCTCCTGGAGGTAAGTCAAATCAAATTAAGAAAAATGATCCACAATAAAGGTGATTCCTGGTGATTCTACCCGTAGGCGTTTACCTAAACCTCGTCCGTCGCAATTTCATTCATAAATCACGCGGCAAGCTTGTGCGACTGGATCGGGAGGCCTCGTTTGCGATAGTTTGATATAGAAAGAAAATGTTTTTGCAATATTTCAATGAATTTTTGGTTACCGCTAGCTGATCCGGTAATAGTATTATTTTTTAGTAAATGAGTGCTAATCCTCATTAGTGCCTAATTCTAGAAAATAATTCAACAAAATCTTTAAACTTCCTATCAGTTCCTAGCTGTAGAATAAACTGAAAAAAAAAAGTTATCTTCATTAAAAGTGTAACAGTTCCCATTCAGAATAAAAAACCCCTTCATTGTTAGAACCTTATTTAGTCCCCTATCTTTAGTTGCATTAGACCCCTCATCATTCCAGACCTGAGTCGTCGAGCTTCAGTTAAGATGGTAGCGTTCGAAGGTAACCACCCCACGAGTCCTGGCGAAGGCCTTACAAATGGAACAGCTATCCACGCCAAGCCTAAAAGCCGCAGTGGTTCCATCATCGGAGCTATTAGCCCTATTATGGGGACAGGTGAGTTTAAGAAGGAAAATGCCCGTAAAAGAACACAAGTTATTCTTTTCATAACGAAAAAAGATGTAGTGGCAAAGAAAAATAATCCAAATAAGCTTTATAAAGACCCTAAAAGAAAATAATAGGACAAAAGAAATAAAAACAAATTTATGAATATAGTAGAATAATCACAAGGCATGCATTTGTAAATTGTATGACTTTACTTGCTTTACCTTGTATGGCGTTTGCGAAACGTACGATCTCTAAACTTTTGTAATGATGGACATCATGGGTCTATAAGTATAATTAATTATTATGAACCTACCAAAGGAAAAAAACTATTGTGACAGGAAACCAACAGGTGACTATTCATCTAAGCTGACCGAGTAACTGCGCAGTTTACTTCGTCACTAGAAGTCAGTAAACCGAGAGTAAAAATGAAACTAATGGTAGCCATATGCTTGTCTCCAGAGGAATATTCAGATGTGTCCGAAATATCTGAGACCATACCACCGATGCCACAGTCAGACACACAGACTTTCTTCTTTAGGATGCTAAGTACTATATCTATGGAGTCGCTAAGTTAGTACTCTGTTGGATTGTATTTGTCTCCCAAGTCACTAACGAATTTATATTATTTGGGTTTTTATACTTTAATCATACCCCCTTTGACTCATAAAGATATATAAATTAAACGAACATTTGGAATAAAATTTTTAAATCGTCACCCACATATGGTGGACATTCTTAACGAGCCCATTAAACGCTTTGACATTTATACTGGCATGGCGTAGAACTCTTTCCCATAGTTTATGTTATTCGAATAGCACGATATACATAATGTCTTAACATCTAGAATTAGAGGTTCCTTCTAGGTACCCAAGCGTATTATCCTTGACCGCATCTTTGCTTAACATCGTGGATGTGGTCAAACGTAAAAAAATAAGAATAAAATGAAGTTATTAGATGTTTGCAGGGATTGACGACAAATAATTTTCATGTACTTCAAACGATAACTTGTCTTGTAACTCAAAAACAGTTTATATGTCATACAGAATGTTGCAATTGAAAGTTCTGGATTGCTAAGCATTCTGCTTGTCACCTTGATATAATAAGATGTTAAGATATCTCATATCTTCTCTTTATATCTGGATTCCATATTTTTCTTGTCATCTTGTAATTCAAATACTAAAATCATCACAAGTAGCTATATTGCCGCACATATTTAATTCTCAGACATTTTAAACATATCAGGTCTTCCATTGATAAATAATTATTATTGTGATGTTTGTATTTGTTCAAATTTATATAATTACCTGTCAGGTGTTCTAATTTCTGATTTTTGAGTGACCTTCTTAATCGTTATTCCAGCGACTCCGGGTGTACCGTCCAGGTCACGTCCGTCCAGTAAAATGACGAAGTACGTCGAATGTTGGGGAGCCGATAAGCCATTCGCAAATATCACCGACTCCACTCTTGCCAAAAATATAGGAATCTCTGTAAGTATGGTAAAAAAAAATTGAAGAATAGAGATAGAATAGCACAGACTGACATATATTAAAAAAATTGGTATTGTTTAAATAGAAACAATCACATTTATTTTATTTGACACAATGTTTGTATACTCACAGAATGATAAAATAAATGATAAACAGAAAATAAATAAAACAAAACAATACAAAAAATGAAGGTTACCTTATGTTTCAGAGCTTAGCAATGATAGAACAGAATCTTCTTCCTCAAAGAACGACTTGCTGTGATTGCAGGTTGGTAAATTATTTTCTTTAGCTATAAGAATTACATTTTACTGTAGTTAGTAATGCTACGTTACTTCAGGTGGTCCGTCGTTTGTTTGCCACTTATTGACATAGTGACCTCAAAGTCTTCGTCTGTTATTTTTACGAGTCTTAAATCTTTAACTTTAAAGTCATATTTAAATTGAAAAATTTTATTGGAATAAACAACTTTCATCGTTATCATCCATTTTAGGGAATTCCAAATTCATTAGGTACCGTTTCTTCTCCTTTGTTTTCTGCTTCCTCAGATCTTATTTCTATAGCTTTGTCTAAAAAGCTCGTGTGAATATTAATATATTTTTGTATTAAATTTCAGCAACAACACAGAAGGCATGAACCGCATCACTCTCTGGTTTAAGAGCAGTGTCTTAGAGCGTCAGTATCGCAATCAGCCCGACAAGCAGTTCAAGTACAACGTCGCTTGTGCAGCTCTACTCTTCCTTCTACTCGTTTTCATACAACTGCTTACAGTTCCCACGTGAGTAACTTATTGGTTGTAGTAATTACTAACTACGCATGAAATTGTTATATAGTCCCTTTTACTTTTGTCTTTTGTTTACCACAAGCTTAGTATTCGATTAGTGTTTTAGCGGTAAGGTTTGTAACGTATTCTTGGACAAGTCATTACAGACATCGAAATCACACAGATTGGTTGACCCTAATGCACACATTTCTTATTTGTTTTGAACTACTCTTCTAAATTTTGTAGTACTACGACAAATTTTTAAACAAGCATGTTTAAGTAATTAAGAAATATACTTATTAAGATCCGCACATCTTTTTTCTTTAAATACTCTGTACACTCCACTTTTAATTTATCGCAAAATCCCTTCCATATTGAGGTTGTCTGGAAGAGATTGTTACTAGAAATAATGCCGCCAACAGTTCCACTAATTCTAAGGACTCATTCATTCCTTCATTTATCATCATCATCATCATCATCATCAGCCTATATTAGTCCGCTGCTGGATATAGGCCTCTCCCAAGACGCCACTCAGCCCGATCTTCGGCTTTTTGCTTCCATCCATCACCAGCTGTCCTACGTCCTGTCGTGTCCTATATCATTCATTTATATTAATTCATGAAATTTTAAAAGTTCTATGTTCTTGTTTTCAGCGGTGTAGTTCTATACGCGTCCTTTGGGCCAACACTGCTCACTCTGCTCGTATTCGTGTACCTCTCCTGCTACGACGGTACGTTGCTGGCAGGTGGGCTGCATCCGCTTTCCGACACGCCTGACATGTACGCCGATAACTGCACTAAGCCGGGGCAGGTAAGGCTTATACTGTATTAGACTAACCTTGACTTATCTACTTCCGCACTCTCCGCGCTGTACTTTGTATGTTGCCTTTGAATATTCTGCACCGGTGCGTGTGTGATTGTAGAAGAAGAACTTTTGTCAAGACTCTCAAGACGATCTGTTGCTCCCATTGGACGAGAGCGTGGTGCATGACAGCTGCTGTCAGCTGCATTTTGCTACCGCCTTAAGAGCTACAGTACCTGCATTAAAAATCAATGAATACGTATGATTTTGAGTTGCGACGTTACTACCGGGACGGTACATGGCATATATTACATGTTACAATAGCTGTGACAAAGGCTAACTATAACACAACTGAAACGTTATCTAGCACGTTGGATCTTGTCAGTAATAAAAAGAAAGACTGACTAGTAACGCCGTCGCATTGGCTCGTCAAGTTGACGATAGGTCAGTGGTTAACACGGTCGGTTCACAAACGAAAAGCGTGGGCTCGAACCCTTACAATGAACTTGAGCTGCGAAGGAAAACATCGAGAGGAAACCAT
The DNA here is from genome assembly GCA_905404145.2 of Biston betularia. NCBI lineage: Eukaryota > Metazoa > Arthropoda > Insecta > Lepidoptera > Geometridae > Biston > Biston betularia. The sequence continues at coordinate 1,535,884 of FR989873.1, read as the reverse complement.
AGCGTGGTGCTCTGCAGTTTTGTTCTTCTGAAGGCAGCCACGGCAAAGTTTGGCATGTGTCTATTCAAATTACAATGACCAGATAGATAGATAGAACTCATTATTGTGCATCAGAAAAAAGTACAGAGAACAAAAAGAACCTTATGAACTAGTGCCAGAAGTGGCAGCCTTATCGCTAAGAGCGATCTTTTCCAGCAAACCAACAAAAGAAACATACGCAGTTATAAGGCCTACGTATACTACGGATTGTAGCTACATTGATAGACGTCACCACGTACAAGGCTTACGCAAGCCGCGTTTGTGTGGGGAAGGCATTATTAATTGTCTTGAACTGTAGTGTTAACTAGAACAATATTTAATTACAGGTGGTGGCCAACAATCGTTTCATAAGGCTGACGATTTTCCTGGTGTCAGTTCTGCTCATTTGCGCTTGCGCTGTTATTAATTTGGTATGTATTTGAAACTAGCTGCGCCCCGCGGTGTTACTCGCTCCATGTTTTCGGGATAAAAAGTAGCCTATCCAGGGTGTCAGCTACCTCCATACCAAATTTCATCAAAATCCATTAAGTAGTTTTTGCATGAAAGAGTAACAAAAATCCATCCATCACATTTTCACATTTATAATATTAGTGGGATAATATTTTATAGTTTCTAAAATATATGTTAACTATGTTTTTGTGGTACTACTCTCTAGTACCTACTCGTCTGGTTAGCTACCACTCTCAAGTTCGTCACACGTTCTCATATTCTTTATTCACACAGCGGGGATGTGGAACTCTTTGCCAGAATCTGTGTCCCGAAAACTTCAAATCAAGTCCTAGTTCTAGTTTAATTTAGGCACCAAAAAAAGTAAGAAAGAAAGAACGAACGAAAGAAATTAATTTTTATTTTGTAGCACAAAACACAAAAACAAAAAAACAGAGACAGTTACAAAATAAGGGCTCAGTTTAGTATGGTTGCGCTGGTCTTCCTGTGAGCCCTAGTAGGTAAAACAAAATACAGATTTACCAACAACAATACATAACAAAAACAACAAAAATAATAAATAAAACAAAACGGATTGTCTTTGTCAAAATGACGATAGACAATTTGTGTTGTTTCAAATGATGTGCTTAAAAAATCACCACTGTAGGTACTTAAAACTTCACAAAAGAACTGTAGGTACTTACTTAGAGGACAAATATCTTTCTAATGTTAACTCACTACAGATTGGTGCAGAATAATGCAATGGTACCTAGGATATTATGAAGATCTACCACCATTGTAGGTACTAAAATTAAAAACAAAGAAAACGTTATCAATACACCTTATTACATTATTATTACCCTATTTACATCTTTTTTTTTATTGCTAACAGGCTAGGTGTTTGACCACAGCTCACCTGATGTTAAGTGACAGTATGATCGAAGATGGTAAATCACACCTAGGTACTGTACAAATAATAATACTGAAAATGTTTATAATTTCAGTTCCAGAGTCAGGTTATCGAAGACTTTCCCGTGGAAAGGATAAACGTGACAGCTTACAACTCGAGCGCCGACAACGGTTCACAATCGTCATGGATGATGCCCATGGACCAATTTAAGTACAATGAAGTGGACTCTGTCCCTGTAAGTTTACTTTTGCAAGTCATTTATATCAATAAAAGTTTGTGAGTGTGTGTGTTTGTATGGGTGTGCGTTGAGTGTGCGCTTGCGTGCGTAGTGTGTGTAATGTGTGTGATTGAGAAAGCATGAGTAAGGTGTTAATAAATCTACTTAACTAAATTACTGATGGAGGACTTAGAGTGAAATTTTGTGTCAAGATACTCGTATATTTATTTTTTATTGATAGTTCATTCAATTTACAAGGCATATTACAATTTACAAGCAATTATGTTTCATGTATTTTAACCAGTTGTAGAACTATTTGTAATACTTAAAGGGTGGTAGGCCATTGGCTCCTAAAACACATTATGCCAAAAATAAATCATTAATTTGTTGAACTTTCATATAACTGAAAATTTTGTGACTTTTGTTTTACCAAAGAAAAGTTATTTATAAGGTTGACAGCCTAATAAATTTAAATTAAACAACTAAATTTAAATAACAAAGTACACATAGAAACCTCATAAATTAGTGTCATAAGAAACCTTTACCTTATTATAGTTGGAAGAAATCTTTACGAGTGTAAGTCAACCGTATTATAAAAGTCACAATCGAGTCGTAAGAGAGAAAAATAGTCGGAAGTTGCGAGAATGAGGGTGATTTATTTATTTTAAATCTTTATTGCACACTTACAACAATAATAATTATGTGCGAAAAGTTATTTTTAGGGTTGACAGCATAATAAATTAAAAACTAAATTAAACTAAATTTAAAATAGTACAAATAGGAATCTCATAAGTTAGTGTCATAAGAAACCTCATTATAGCTAGAAGAAATCTTTATAAGTCAAACATATAAAAGGTATCAAAAGAAAAGTCACAATCGAGTCGTGGGAGAGAAAAATAGCCAGATGTTGAGAGTAATTTTGTAGTAGATATTTATTTATTTTAATTTTTTTTTGCTCACTTACAACTGTAATATAATTATGTACAATAGGGGACTTAATGCTCAAGCATACTAATAAATGTAATATAAGCTATTGTTTTTCTTCTCTTCAGAGTTACCTGTACAGCACAGTTCTGACGTTAGCCTCGATATCAGTGTTCCTGCGAGTGGGGTTCGTGCTAAAATTCGTGCTGATGAGTCTCACTCTGGTGTTTCACATCACACTCTACGCCTCGTGCGATCTCTTCGCGCTTTACGATAACAGGGCGTTGGACAAAGAGTAAGTTCAACAGAAAAACGATTAATTTACACCTTACGACAGCTGTATATGTAAACACAGAGCTGTCACATAGATGGCGCTTTTAACAAATCCCTCAGCCTGATTGTAAAATTTTTACAAACACTTACTTACATACATACTTATTTACAAATTGTCTTGGCAATAAATAGCTGCCTTCTGTAAATCTTTAAGTTACAGTAGATAATACTAAAAGTATCATCACCCAAACATACCTACAAACAACGAATGCCGTTTCTCCAACGATGTAAAACCTCATTGCGTTTCTCCAAATAGACAAAATGTCATAACTTCGACTCAGAGCTAGGTACTCAGTTATTTAATATAGGTTTAGAAAAGGAAATTTTTGAAAAAAAAATTCGTCATATTGATACATATGAAATTATTTTTATTAGTTTTAGTTTCCGCTGACGACCACATGCCACATGAGGCGCTGATCCATATTTCATTTTTAAAGTCGTAAGCTTTAATTTTTTTTTTCGCAAGTTGTTATACTAGAGATACCTACATATCATGCCCTATAGATCGCAAAGGTTTAAAAGGTTTGTTGTCATATTATATATCAGCTTTTGGCGAAAAACTAATTTTAATAAGATGATTTTTCCATTCCAGCTTCACATCCATCCCGTACGCAGCTAAAGCAGGTCTGATCATCGTGTTCTTAGCAGCGCTGCTCCACATACTCGACCGGCAGATTGAGTTCACTTCCAGAACTGACTTCCTCTGGAAAGACAAGCTAAAGTTTGAACAAGAAGAAGTCGAGACTATGAGGGGAATCAATAAAGTTTGTACAACAATCTTTCGTGATTTTGTGACTGTATGAAATTTGTGAGATTAACTATGGAAATTAGCGATGGTTGTTCTAACTTTTCAGATTCTGCTGGAAAACATTTTGCCTGCCCACGTCGCGGAACATTTCCTCACTTCGGTAGCTTCGGAGGTAAGGTTTTTTTTATGGTTGACAGGCTAGGTGTTTGACCACTACTCACCTGATGTTAATTGAAGTTGTGGTCGAAGATGGTAAAGTTTTGATAAATGACAAATAGAAGGACCTTCGTAACCTTCTATTACAGTTACTTTCAGAACTAATGTTGCAATAGGGTAGACCGAGGCGAATCGGATCAGTGGGCGAATCGGATCAAAATAAGAAATTCATTAATATTTTGAAAAAAGCGTTGACACAGAACTCAAGCAGTTGGCGTCTCATGACACTCACCCACCCTACACCTCCCGCCATTGGTAGTGTTTCGATTCGACAAGTACATCAGTGACAGCACTGCTTGCTAGCGAGTCGAATTTTTGTGTGCGTTACAATTTTGGCGCTCATCTAAGTTACGCACTTACCATTTCTTTGTGTCATTTTAAGGATTTGTGGTAAAACTTTGAATTATATATCTTATATTGATTGGTAAGGGGCCTATTTTAGAAAACATTTTAGTTTTTAACCACAATATATATAGGTAATGAGTAAAATATTTATTTCGTAAGTCTTTAATATGGGGTGATTCGGATTGCGTCATCGGGGGCGAATTGGATCACTTTTTTAAAATGTTTTATTTTATAAATGAGGTCATCTATGCATTTTTATTTCGTTGTCGATGGTTCGTACATACAAAAGAAAGACAAATGCGGAAGAATGGCCCCAAGAAAAAAATATAGTAGCTGCAAAATAGTGGCCAAAGAGATTATTACCATACACGAATTTACAAAAAAAGAGTCTCTTTTTTAAGTGGTGTCATTAAGATACGTGGTGGAGAGCCAACCTTCGATGAAATTGCTGAAGAGATTTTAGTAGACCGTTTACTGCACTTAGCGAGTCATGACTTCGAAATCACACCCAAGGCGGTTCGTAAATGTGCATTTGAATTTGAAAAATATCAAAAAATTAAACACAATTTTAACAGAAAAATAGCAATCGCTGGTCAGGACTGGTTTAATTGCTTTATGAAAAGAAATAAGGAGTTATCTATTCGGAAACCAGAAGGTTTGTCAAGAGTAAGGATTGACATTCATCATTGCATGCGAATAATGATGCATCGTAAAATGTGCTGATCTGGGAGGGGAAAAGGCCCGTATATATGTATTATTTATGAGCTACTAATTAATATTGTTCTCATCATTCATTATTTAAATATTATTAATGATTCCAAAGCTTATAATGTTAAGAAAATTTTAATTTAGTTATATGTTATGTATGATCCCATTCGCCTCCAAAATTGGGGCGATTCGGATATTTCTGTCTTTGAAGTTTTTTATGAATATGTTGGTGAACATATGAACAATTTAAGCTTGGATATGTTTAATGCGTAGCTAGATTATTACTGATTACCATTGTGACAATAAAAGTTACATATATTAAACTTTAGTATGATTTTCATATTCTCAAAGAAAAAATGATCCGATTCGCCTCGGTCTACCCTACATGTGTTTTTTTTTAAATGAGCAAGGTAAAGTCTGTTATGTTGTAATGCTGTGGTCGAAGATGGTGAACACGCCTGACCTGGAATAGAATTGGCTCTCAAATGTGGCTGCCGGAACACACCCTTAAAGATTCTTGGCGGCAGATTTTCAGCTTGACATATTGTCAAACTATAGTTTACGTCAATGATACGCCTTTTATAAAATAACACTTCTGGATCTGAGTAACTGGGGAGACTTGGTGGTAGATCTCCTTAGCAGGAGGTCATCTAGGTAGATACCACCGCAGTAATGGAAATTCTACCGCCGTGCAGTAGTATGTAACCATTACAGTGTTCCAAATTAAAGAATCCTAGCGAAATTACTGGGCTGTTGAGAATAACCATCAAAAGTCTCAAAGTAATGAGCTCCAAAGCAGTGATGCCCTGGACATGATTTGTGACTCAAAGTTCTGTGTATAGCTGCAATGGTCATGGACATGTGATATCTCTTACCATCAAGAGAGAATATCGTTCGTCCCACTAATATTATAAATGTGAAAATTTGTATGGATTTTTGTTGTAAAAACTACAAAACGGATTTGGATTAAATTTGGTATGGAGGTAGCTGAGACCCTCGTTTAACACATATTTTATATCTCGTAAACACGTAGCGGGTAACACCGCGGGGAGCAGCTAGTTACTTATAAATAAATAAAATGTTGATTAAATTACAGGAAGACCTCTACCACGAGCGGTATTCGAGTATCGCTGTGATGTTCGCGTCGATTCCCAACTATAAAGAGTTTTATGACGAAACCGACGTCAATAAACAGGGGCTGGAGTGTCTTCGACTCCTGAACGAGATCATATGCGACTTCGATAAGGTACAGCTCTGAACAAGAATAATAACATATTTAATGGAACAAAACGCACGAGGACTCTAACGATACCTCATACATCCAAATGTTTGAAAGCAATAAAGAGAATAATTTTTCATCCCCCCCATCTCGGAAAAAGTATTTTTGCTCTTCGGTATCTGAGTGCAAAAGTCGTTTATATCCGCTACAGGATAAAGTAAATTTGAATTTAAAACATCGTGTGCACTAAGTTTGTGAATTCAAAACATCATTAAACCTATTTACTTCTACCTCCATGGGGCCGAATTTATCATAGAACTTTTTTTAATTATTTGTTAAAAATTCAGACTCGGAACCTCCTTGGTGTACGTTTTTTTAAATTTGTTTTGCGCGCGCAATTTTATTTTCCCGTCGTATTGTTAATGTAGCTAATACCTAAACTAAAATAAAAGTATCTTGTGATCGTAAAAGATTTTTTTGCATTTAGTCATTTCCTCGCTGAGGTGGGATGAAAAGTTACGTGTTGCACTCGAGTGCAAAGATTTTTCACCTCGTGCTCTTTTCGTGCGCTTGCTCGGTCATCAAAACTGAGCACGTGGTTAAAAAGCAATTTTGCTCTCTTATATAACAAATAACTATTATTTTAGAACACACAAAAACAAACAGACAGTTACAAAATAGGGGCTCACCTCAGCATAATGCTGGTCATACTAAGTGGTATGACCAACGCTGGTCTGGCTGGTCCGGTGAGCCCTTGTAGTACAAACAAAATACACATAAAGTTATTGAAAACAAATGATCAACAACAAAAACAAATATAATAAAGAAAACAAATGAGGCATGGAATCAACAATTGGGCTAAATGCCAAAAGAAAAAAAAAAGAAAAAAGATTTTTCTTTCTTTTGGATGTTTGTTACTCAATCACGCAATCGAGTGTTAACGCGCGCGTTGTGCTTTGCGTTAACACCTTGAAGAAGGCCACCAGTGACCAAAGATGTGGCTGAATCTGTAGTCATAAGTACCTGACATATAGCGTTAAGTTTTTTTTAATTACACTTTCAGTTACTTCTCAAGCCAAAGTTCAGTTGCATAGAGAAGATCAAGACCATAGGCAGCACATATATGATTGCATCGGGGTTGCGGCCAGGAAAAGAAGAAGAAAAGAAAATTGTGAGTATTTCCTCTTGATTAAGAAATTTCTTGACTGAAACATAAATAACCGCCTTGGACCAAAAATCAATTTAGGCGTACATTCATAAAAAAAAAAACAAAAAAATAGGTTCGTTTTTTTAGATAGGTATCTTATCTTAATATCGTACTTTACTTGTACTTGGTGACTTTTGAAACTAGAAAATATGAAACACTTGACACTGGCAAATGCTCAAAATGCGGCGCCAATACCAAAGAAAATAATAAAAATAATATGCGAACTTAGAAAAAAGTTATTCGCTTTGAACTTGAATAAATCTTAATTAGTTAATTACAATACATATTATACATAATGTCTTGGGTAAAAATGATGTTATTTTACTCTATTTTTCTTTTTCAAAGTTATTTTAGATAGTACTTTGTCTATCGATAGTTGTATAGGTATGAGTCACGTTTCAATAGATTCAAGAGTTTTGAAATTCTAGGATGCGTCAAGCAAAGAAGAGCACACAGTCGCCATTCTGGTGGAGTTTGCGATAGCGCTGATGACGATACTCGACCAAATAAACAGAGAGTCATTCCAGAGATTCAAGTTAAGGATAGGTAAGCTCTATTTACTATAACAATATAGCTAACGACATCACAGTGTCATATCCATATTTAATTACTAATTACGCGCAGTTTCCCTCGCGCGAATACATGATACACTGAAAAAGGGCTCGAATTTTGAGTAGTAGTTTTGTAGCTATGATAGCTCAGTGGTTAGCGCGGTAGGTTTGCATGCCGAAGGGCGTGGGTTCGAACCCCAACAATGAGCTTGAGGTGCCGGTGAAGGAAAACATCGTGAAGAAACCATAGCATGGTTGTATGGTACTTTCTAGTACTCGGCTGGCTAGCTACCACCCTCAAGTTGAAAATCTGCCGCCAAGCATCTATATATCCGGTGTGTTCCGGCAGCTTCACTTGAGAGCCAGTTCCATTCCAGGCTAGGTGTGCTTTACCATCTTCGGTGAGCTGTGGTCAAACACCTAGTCTGTCAACAATAAAAAAAATAAAAAATAAAGTTACAAGGTAGGAAGGCAAAATGGGAGGCCTTCGCCCAGCAGTAGGATAATTAATACAGACTGATAATTCTCGCTCCCCACTTCTATTGTATATAAAAAATAAAAATGTATTAATTGTTTATCAAAAATTCAGAAGGTTATCTGGAACAAATCGTTTTTAAGAGATATATTTTTATATAGCGTATAGTTTTATCTACACTAATTATAACGAGGAAAGATTTGATTCTTAGGTTTGTTTGTATTGAATATTCTCCAAAACTACTGGACCGATCTGAATAATTGTTTCATCATTAGAATGCTACATTATCACTGAGTGACATAGGTTATATTTATATTGTTAATCGAGTTTTGTTTTCCCGTGCGAAGCCGGGACGGCCCGCTAGTCATTAATAAAATCTTTTGAGCCTATTTTAAAGTAGGTACTTCATGTACTTATGTGATTTCATTTTTATGGTGTTCATAAAGAGTGCATATTGCAAAGCATTGCATTATTTGCATTGCACTGACTTACATTGCATTGCATTGTATTGCATCAGGTCTAAGCCACGGGCCGGTGATAGCGGGAGTGGTAGGCGCACAGAAGCCCCAGTATGACATCTGGGGCAACACTGTCAACGTCGCATCCAGGATGGACTCCACGGGGGTCATGGGTCGGATACAGGTCACCGAAGACACTGCTAAGTCAGTATTACAAAAAAAGATATATTTGGTTAATAACATCATAGTCACAAATCATATTCCAATATAATTCTAGCTATGAACTATTTTTAAGAAAAAAAATATTTTGAGGAAACCATAGCATGGTGGTAGGTTGCTTACTAGTACTCGGCTGGCTAGCTACCACCCTCAAGTTGAAAATTTGCCGCCAAGGATCTAACGGTGTGTTCCGGCAGCCTCACTTGAGAGCCAGTTCCATTCCAGGCTAGGTGTGCTTTACCATCTTCGACCGCACCGTCACTTAGCATCAAGTCAGCTGTGGTGAAAAACCTAGCCAACCATAAAGATAAAACAAAAACCGACTGCCGTTTTGACTCATTTGGTACAAATTTATGTGACGGTTTTTGTAGTAACTTTATAGAGTTGTTTGTGTAGTAAATTATCATAAAAATGTTGTAGTACAGAGCTAGCAATAGATCGCTTATCGCTATTACTTGCTGAAAATTCCAAGTGCAAAGTGGCAGATAAGATATTGCTAAGATATTTTTACTCGAAAAAATATGCTTGCTATGCTTGTTTTTTCAGGCGCTTTCCAGTAACCTTTTCTGATGCTTAGATACTTGTCTACATATTCTCTAACATCATGTGCAAAGTATACTAATTTCTGTTAAGTAGCTAGCTCAGTGGTTAACGCACACGGCTTCCATGCCGTAACGTTTGAGTTCAAATCCTTATTCTAACAATTATATTGAGATAACTTAAGCTAGTGGTGTTAGATCTCCTTAGCAGGAGGTCGTCTAGGTAGGTACCACCGCAGTACCAGTTATTCTGCCGCCAAGCAGTAGTGTGTAAACATTACTGTATTCCGGTTTGACGGGTACTGCAGCTAGCGAAATTACTGGGATGTTGAGACTAACCATCAAAAGTCTCAAAGTGGTGAGCGCCAAAGCAGTGATGCCCTGGACTTTGTTTCATTACTCAAAGTTCTGTGTATCACTGCAATGGTCATTCACAGGCGTTATCTCTTACCATCAGGTGAGCGGCTCGTTCGTCTCACTACTTTTTACATTAAAAAAACATGATCTGACTGCGCTAACCACTGAGCTATCATCACTACACAAAATATATATAAATACATGTAATAATTTGATTTTCAGGGTCCTCATGAATGCGGGCTATACCTGTGAGTGTCGAGGTCCCACGTACGTGAAAGGCAAGGGGACACTCGTCACGTACTTCGTGAAAACTCCTAACATAGGCGGTGGACTGTGAACAAAGGACTCTTATTAGTAATTAATAGCTAATTTCAGTAATGTTTTGCGACAGAACTTAATTAAATAGGCATACTTTAAAAAGTTGCTGAAAGTTAATTTTACTTGGTGGTAGATCTCCTTAGCAGGAAGTCATCTAGGTAGGTACCGCCGCAGCACTAGATATTCTGCCACCAAGGAGTAGTGTGTAAACATTACTGTGTTCTGGTTTGAAGGGTACTGCAGCTAGCGAAATTACTGGGTTGTTGAGACTAACCATCGAAAGTTTGAAAGTAGGATGAGCGCCAACGCAGCGATGCTCCAGACTTTGTTTTGCATCTCAAAGTTCTGTGTATTGATGCAATGGTAATGGGCATGCGTTATCTCTTACCACCAGGAAAGCGTTCGTCTCATTACTTTTACTTGTAAAAATTATTCAAAATAATAACCTTAAACAACCCCTAATAAAAATGACCTCCTATCGGTTTAATACACCCCCAAGCTTGTAACCCGGTATTAAGTGGGCAATTTGTAATAATATGTAGACATTAATTTATACAAATCAATAGGTAATTTATGGTCCAGCAAAATATTGTACAGTAAATAGTGGGAATCCATCATCAAAGATTATATTATTCAGTCAGTTGTAATTTTTCGCCATGATATCTTTTTGATATCGCCAGCGAGAGAAGCATAATATGATGATATCACAACATGTATAAGTATAACTTTAAGTAGGTATGTTATATGAGTAAAAAAATTACATTAAATATATACAACTAGCGACCTGCCCCGGTTCCGCACGCACATTTCTTTTGGGAACTTGATTACAAATCGTTGAATAATCATCACTTATATATCTTGTCTTCTTTTTTCCCTGTATTCCCACGGGAACGGGAACTACGCGGGTGAAACCGCGAGGGGTCCGCTAGTTTTATACTATTTATACCTTATAACTCCAAGGCCTAAACAAGATAAAACAATGTAAATATGAAAATGGAACATGTCATATTGTAAATAAAATCCAAATAGTTTTAATAGTAAAATAATTATAGTGTGATGTATTTGTATATAATTAATTATTATATGTTTGAAAACATGACAGCAAAAGTGAAACCTCATAATGTAGATTTAATTATTTTGCATTTAATGTACCTAATAAATAATTTGGTTTTATTCTTTGAATATGATCTTTAAGAGGGAACGCTAGTATCGTTTTTTCCATACAAATGTATTCCGCTATTTTCTCCCTGGATAATGCTTACAGACCAATTACTTTTTGTCATAAAATCACGATCTGATAAAGCTGCGTCCCTATTATTATTTTTTTCTACCAACTAATTACATAAGAAAATATGACACTTATTTTATGCCAACATAATCAGACTGAAATAAATATAAAAGATTTTTGAGATAACAAAATGATAGACATAGACTTATTCGTCTTCAAAATATTCATGCATAAAAAATATGGATAGGCTCAGTTTTTAAAGGAGAAAACCGGGGTATACGAAACCTCAATTTAGTCAAAAAGAAAGTTAAGTATAATCGCTCTGAGCTGCCTTTGTCCCTATCGAACGCTACGGGGAAAGGCTGGAGGCTGGCTGAGGGGGTTTCAGACTAATACGTATATAACTAAGGAAATAGTATTTTTTAATAATGTTATCAAGAAGTATACACAAACACAGACTATTCACACACATATAGACAGCTTGTCTGTTCGGGTGCAGTGCGATGGCAATAGTTTCTTCAAATACCTATTTTTCAATTTCCGCTGGACACGCGTTCCCTCTTAATTGTTACTCAATACTTCTTATGGCGGTAGAAATAGTACTCCAAAGAACTTAATTTAAAAGAAAAAAAAGTTTGTTGTAATTTCGATCAAAAGATAGATCGATCTGAATGATTTTCTTTTATAAAAATCTTTTTCGGGTGTAGTTTGATTTTTTTCTTCATAATTGCATAGTAAACGCGAAAGTTTTCTTGGTAAATTGTTTTGAAATAAAATTTCCAAAGAATGTATTTGTAAGTTTCTAGATTAATTAATTATTTAAGGTAACCATTCAATACTCAATATTCAATAATTCTGGCTTTACTTGTACATATTGCTTAAAGTTAAGCTACGCTTAAAATAGCCTGTCCCATTGTGGCGATGATAGCTCAGTGATTAGCGCGGTCAGTTCACACACCGAAGGGCGTGGGTTTCAAATCCCAACAATGAGCTAGAGCTGCCGCAGTGCACCTGAAAAAAAGTGAAAACCATAACAGCATTGTGTTAGGGTATTTTCTAGCACTCGACTGGCTAGCTACCACCCTCAAGTTAAAAATCTGCCGCCAAGCACCTATCAGTGTGTTCCGGCAGCTTAACTTGAGAGCCAGTTGCATTCCAGGCTAGGTGTGCTTTACCATCTTTGATCACACTGTCACTTAACATCAGGTGAGCTGTGGTCAAACACTTAGCTTGACAAACATTAAAAAATCGCGCGTGACATTTTACGGCAGTGAGTAGTTTACAGAGCACTTAAAGCAATTGTTAACTTTAAGGTACGGTTATGAGTAAAGCCCTTCATAGATATTTAAATTACCATTATTATAAGAGATAGTAGAATAATGATTCATATCCCAGTAAGTCCTTTAAATGTTTAGAAGTAGATAGGGGGCCTAAAGTATCGGTACAATGGCTATATTTTTCTGAACAAGTATTATGAATATCTTCGTATTATTTTTAAATTAATAAAAATTATGATTGGAAGACGTCATCTTTGTTTTAATTCTCAACAGTATGTATGCTTTTTCCTTGTGTCCTACCGAACCTCAAAGTTATAATAAATAAATATCGTAGGACATTACACACAGCGCCATCTGACCCCAAACTAAGCAGAGCTTGTGTGATGGAAGTCAGATAACTGATATAATACATAAATACTTTTTTTTTTGTAAATGCATACTTATAATACATACAGAACACCCAGACACAGAACAAACATTTTGTTGATACATAAAATGTTTGTCCTGAGCGGGAATCGAACCCACGCCCTTCAGCTCATAAGGCAGATATGCTACCGATGAGCCAACAGGGCTGTCTATGTCTAATACCTGCCTAGGTATTTTTAACTCGCATTTTTGTTTTAGGTAGATATTGAATACTCCGACTATAGTTTCAGCCACATCCGGTGGCTTTCATCATGGAGGCAAAGCTGAGTACAGCACGCGCACGGCTTCTCCTTGCTTCGCACTGCCAACATGAATAATCCCGCCTAGGTAAAACAAAAACTCTTTAATACTCGTGAAAGGTCTAAATAAAATACTTTAATGTAAAAACATAAAAAAATAATTTAATAGATAGATAGATAAAACTCGTTATTGTGCACACCATAAACAGAAAAAAGTACAGAAAACAAAAGAACCTTATGAACTAGTGCCACAAGCCTTACCGCTAACAGCGACCACTTCCAGGCAACCAAGAAAAGAAAAACACGATAGATAACATAAGGAACACAACAAAGAACAAAAAATAGAAACTAAAATAAATATAGAATCTAGTAAACCTCTCTCTCTCTCTCAAATCTATCTCTCTCTCTCTCAAATCGATCTCTCTCTCTCTCAAATCTATCTCTCTCTCTCTCAAATCTATCTCTCTCTCTCAAATCTATCTCTCTCTCTCTCAAATCTATCTCTCTCTCTCTCAAATCTATCTCTCTCTCTCTCTCATATCTATCTCTCTCTCTCAAATCTATCTCTCTCTCTCTCTCAAATCTATCTCTCTCTCTCAAATCTATCTCTCTATTTTAGATAGATACTACTACTAAAAACTACTGAACGGATTTCAATGAAATTTGCTATGGAGGTAGCCTGGATTAACACATAGGCTACTTTTTATCCCGAAAACATGTAGTTGTGTTTGTACAATGTTTTCGCAGTTAGTAAACTTATAAAAAAATGTTTTAATGATTTTTATAGGTACTATCATAAAATCACAAAAACAATCCGCTAAGATTTCATCAATATTCAAGGATCGGAACAACTTATAAATTTCACGTGGCCATTTTAGGTGCTCCCCATGCACTACGGTTGGTAATAATTGGTAATCACAGGTTGGGGCCACCTACGCGCTTCGATTTATATATCTGGCACCACCCCTTCTATGTAGTCTAGATACGTATAGATTGTAACTGTAAGTATTGTTTTCTGGCCTCTACAGTATATCCACTAAAAACATGCACATATTATTTATTAATTTTTCTTTTGATTTAGCATCGCGCTTCTTGTTTTTGCTACAGTTAAGTCTTTCAATATTTCCAAGTAATTGTTTCATACATAGTTACAGTCACAAAAAGTAAATCAGAATCAAGTCCGGTCGTATCCTAGTAAAGTAGAGTTAACTTTACTTTTCCTACAATTACACGTAATTACGCACACAAATACGAAAGTACTGGCTAGTTACTGAAAGTAGAAACGAAATAGGTGGCGGGCATTAGGAGATGCTAATATAGCGTAAGCAACACATAAACGTGATGATGACACTTTAAAGACAAGGTATTTTTTGTGAGCGTGTTTTGTGAACGAGCAATGAAAGGATACGCTAGGACGATACGCTCTCCTGTGGTAAGAGATAAAGCATGCCCATCAAAACAAAGTCAAGTCTATTACTGTGGGACCAAGAAGTCTTTATTCAGAGTGTATAATAGTAAGTATTAAGTCCCCGTCCCCCCCCCGTCCCCCCCCCCGTCCCCAGCCCCGTTGGTAGTATATCTGCCTTGAGAGCTGTAGGGCGTGGGTTCGATTCCCAATCAGGGCAAAACATTTTGTGAATAAATAAATTTTTGTGCTGTGTCTGGGTGTTCTGTATATATTATAAGTATGTATTTACAAAAAAAAAAAAGTATTTATGTATTCTATCAGTTATCTGACTTCCATCACACAAGCTCTGCTTAGTTTGGGGCCAGATGGCGCTGTGTGTATAGTCCTACGATATTTATTTATTTATTTATTTATTCTACTTTAAAGTAGTTTCGTTTACCATAGTGACGAGGATTTAAATTAAAATTATCTGATTTGACGGCAATTGAAAAAACAACTTATCCGAAACATTACTTAATATCTAAAATTTAACATTAACATAAATATAAAACAAATTAAAACAAGTAATAAGTTAAGTTTTTACACATTTTCTAAGCAATGTTTAATAATGTTAATTGCTTGTTAATGATGTTTTCCAAATCTGTAAAATATGTACTTACCACAACGAAGCACGTTATTAAGTCGTACAAACTGTACCGAAAATAGATCACGATATTTCACTTGTCAGAATGTAGATTAATTATAACAATTACAACAGAACTGTTTAACGCGGCAACATTCGTATTGATTATAATCATAGATCTGTGGTTATTAAATCGAATTGTAATTATCGGTTTTGTGGTTTATGGGTGAGATAGATTGAATATTCGAATGCACGAACTGAAGATGAGATATTTTTTTAATAACTTTTATAAACCAATTGGGTTCTTTTTGAAAGTATACATAATTATATTTAAACTTTCAAATTGGTCCCATAACAACTAAAAAAAAAATGAAATACTTAATTGAAATTAAATTTTGAAATTTTCATTCCGAAATAAGTAAATAAAATATAATAAATAATAAATAATAAATATCGCAGGACATTACACACAGCGCCATCTGACCCCAAACTAAGCAAAGCTTGTACTATGGGAGTCAGATAACTGATAGAATACTTAATTTTTTTTTTTTTTTTGTAACTACATACTTATAATACATACAGTACACCCAGACACAGAACAAACATTTGGTTTTATATCACAAAATGCTTGTCCTAGGTGGGAATCGAACCCACGCCCCACAGCTCTTGAAGCAGACATATATGTCATGTGTCATAATATGTCATCCAAGTTAACGAAATTCTGTATTTTGCTTTTCTGTGACTTTTTAATGTCAATTTTAAGGTCACTAGAATAGTCCCAATTAACTATTTACCTATTTCATCATCATGATGAACTCTGTACTAAAATAATGTAACCTAGTCTTGCTCGGGCTACAAAAAAAACTAAATTTAAACAAAAAAATCCAAAATCTTTTTAAACTGGAAATTTATTAATAAATTGCAAAATAACGTTTATTAACGTTTATTTTTTATTTTTTTATTTTTTTATAGTTTCGGTGACTATAACTATAGAATTTAGTTGATTTTTTTACTAAATGCATTGGTATATTCGACACTAGCAAAATTCACAAAGTGCGATGCAAAAAGCAAAGAATAAATAATTAAAAAACAATTTGGATATAATTATGTATACATAACACACGATAAAAATTATAATGTTATCCAACAATAAAAGCCCAATAAAGCAACAATTATTCGCGCGACCATTCCCACGGCATATTCAAGATCACAAGAGATTACAACCACCATATCTCATCTCGTACAGATAATGTGACCAGAGAATACCCGTTGGTCGCACAGACTAGTACAGAATGGCTACTGGTCTCACAGACCGTACCGGAAGTCGCGTGGTCACAATACAAAGCCAGGGTAAAATATTACGCGCCACTTATTCGGTTAAGATGAATCGTCTCATATATTATTTAGCGTAATAATGGGCATAGAGTATGGTATTTTTAGTACGTGATCTGCAGAAGGAAACTTTGTTTGAGTATTAGGAAAACCAACCTACTGTACTATAAAAGTTTATAGCGGTCCACACTTTTTTATTTTTTTTTATTTGAAAAGTATTGAGACAAACGAGACGCTCTCCTGATGGTAAGAGATAACGCCTGCCCATGACCATTGCAGCGATACACAGAACTTTGAGTGACGAAACAAAGTCCAGGCATCACTGCTTTGGCGCTCATTACTTTGAGACTTTCGATGGTTAGTCTCAACAGCCCAGTAATTTCGCTACCTTGCAAACCGGAACACAGTAATGTTTACACATTACTGCTTAGCGGCCGAATTACTGGTACTGTGGTGGTACCTACCTAGACGACCTGCTAAGGAGATCTACCACTAAGTATTTTTTTCAACACTTTTGTTACATTAATATTGTAGCAATGATAGTTCAGTGGTTAGTATTGGCTCACACGCCAAAAGCCCTGAGTTCAAATCTCAACAATTAACTTATACTGCCTGTAAAGGAAAACATCGTGAGGTATGCTACCATAGCGTGATGGTAGCGTACTTTCTGGTAGAACGTACTACAAAGAACATATGAAATATGTAAAGGGAACCTTAACCTTACCTTGTCTTCGTAAGACTAGTGTAATTATGTATTATTAACTAACTAAAAATTTGTAACTAAGTCTAGTGGATCCATGTTGGAGATGGCAATAAATCTAGAGGCTGTAGGGAGTTAAGATGCTGAAGAGCTCGACATTATGGTGCAACTGAGACTAACCATCAAATATGTTTGAGACGTCTCGACCAAACCACCCAATTACTTGGTGGTAGATTTCCTTAGGAGGTCGTCTAGGTAGGTACCACCACACTACCAGATATTCTGCCGCCAAGCAGTAGTGTGCAAACATTACTGTGTTCCGGTTTGAAGGGCACTGCAGCTAGCGAAATTACTGGGCTGTTGAGACTGACCATCTAATCTCACAGTAATGAGTGCCAAAGCAGCCATGCCCTGGACGTTGTTTTGTTACTCAAAGTTCTGTGTATCGCTGCAATGGTCATGGACAGGCGTTATCTCTTAACATCAGAAGAGCGCCTCGATGATCTCATTACTTTTACATTAAAAAAAAAAAGCGCTCGAAGAGTCAACACGTCCTGAGGATGCCTCGTGCTGGTTACTGCAGCGATAAGAGGATATAGAGACTTGTGCAAGTCCTCATCACTGTTGTGACTGAAACAACTGTTAAGCGGAAATAAACTAAATGTATACCTTGATTATTTTTAGATAGGTATATAAACTATTCGTTGTTTACACTCTCATTTATACATACATTTTTTTTGTGGCGTATGGTTTTTTGCATATTTTTTCATTGTCATGGCCCACTACTACAATAGTTTTAAAAGTCTTCTATAAATAAAGATTTTCAATTCTTCCAGTAATTTTTAATTTTTTAACTAAGGTTTGTTTACAAATGTCTAATAAATACCAACGACAAATTAATGAATTAATCCTAATATTTTATCCAATAAAAACGGTTTCAGTTTAAAGTCTCTCTGAGGCAACTACATTTTAGGCATTTAATAAAAGATTCGACCGTCTATCTAGCTAATCTCACAATGTCCACTTGTGAGTCCAGAAAGCAAGATCGCATCTCGCGCGCGCCCGTAATCCATGATTAATGCTGGCTGTGGCTAGCAACACCGGTAGCTGCGGTTGCCCACTAGTTTTAAAGCTAGCGTTATAGTCTACCTGAGAGCGGTGGCTAATTGGCTTGTAAAGTGAGAAATTATGGACTGTAATCTGAACAAAAAGGTCTTAAAATGGTTCGATGTTAAAGGAGGTAGTAAGGAATTACGATCGATTTCCAATAAATTATTTAATAAAATTTACTTTTTCTTTATAAATAGCCACACTTAGATATGAAAATTACTAGCGACTTGCCCAGTACTTTAGTGTACTTTAGAAAAAAAAACAAAAAAAAAAAGCGATTAAGAGTAAACAGGTTCCTTCTGGGTAAGCGTGTTCCATCCTAGACCATATCGTTGCTTAGCATCAGGTAGGATGTGATCAAACTTGAACCTGGTATAGGTGCTTAACCACAGATCACCTTATGTTAAGTGACAGTGTGGTCGAAGCTATTGAATCTTTTCTGTGTAAGATTGACTTTTTTATTAGTGTCTGCCCATCTGTTCTTAAGGTGGTTCGATTTCCATACAAATAAATTTTAGCCATTTATGGACAAATGGAGCATAATTTTACAGTGAAATCACAGCTACTGGCGTTTCTTTTGGTCTTTATTTGCGGTAAATCACAATTGCTTGAATAAAACAGTAGATTAATAGCATAAAATTAAATTTATGAATAGTTTATGAATTTATAATTTTTGAATAATACAGTAGATTATGCTAATAGTCTACTGTTTTATTCAAGCAATTGTGATTTACCGCAAATAAAAACCAAAATAAATGCGAGTAGCTGTGATTTCACTGTAAAATTACAGTCCATTTGTCCATAAATGGCAAAATTTATTTGTATAGAAATCGAACTACCTTAATCAGTAACGTGTTTTCCGTTTTTGGTTGCCTGGAAGAGATCGCGTTTAGCGATAAGGCTCCTGGCACTATCTCATAAGATTGTTTTCCTTTAAGTATTTTTTCTGTCTGGTATGCACAGTAAAAAGTTTCCATCTATCCATCTACAATCATTTTTGTAAACAATAAAGAGCTTACTTTATTTATGTATAAATTTTAGTTAATTTATCTAACTAATAAAGTTAATATTTTTAAACTTTTTATTACGAACAAAATTATTCAATCCGCTACACAATTTGCTAGATATATAGGTTAAGGTTATAGTTTGAGGCAAACAACTAGTTCGTTTCAATAAAAACCTCTTACAATAGTACTTTATTTAGGTAGGACAATATTGAAAATGCTGTGTGTTACCGTTACTACATACTATTTACTACCTACTGTTGGTTGAATCTACAGACACGGCAAAATTACAATAATTATTTGCAGACGAGTAAAACAGACCCGGAAAAAACACAATTACCATGTGAAAGCAGACAAGTGCGATCCGGCCCAAAAAGGTATTCCCAGAAAGTACCATATTGAATTTATGATCGAACCAAAACTTTGTAATTGATTTTTCGGAAATCAGTATCAAAATTGCACCTCACATCAGTAATTTGACATTATCGACTCGAGTAAAGCAGAGTTTACGGTCTCGACCAAACATAGCTTAATTGTTGGTAGGTTGGGCTGTGAATACACAAATGAAGACCACAAAGAAAACGGAGAAATCATATTTAATTAATTTTACTAAGTAATTACTTAGCAAAGTCTAGTGAAGTTTTGGTTTTAATCTATGTGGTGATGAATGATGATAATGATGATGATGAACAATATCCTATGTCTTATTCCAGGGCCTAAAGTACCTACGTGCAATATGTAAGTTTTTTTCCTAACTAATATAATAAAATATTAGTTAGGATACAGAACAAAGAACTACACATTATGTTTGTCACATAAAATGCTTGTCCTGGGTGGGAATCGAACTCAAGCAAGAATCGAAGCAAAGGTGCTACCAAATAATACAAAAGCTATCTCGTCTAGTCGACGCCACACAAAACGCTGGCCTTTATTTTACTCAGCGTTTGAGTATTGCCATACAACGCGGCAATGGGGCGCGTTTTGGGAACTATTTCCCATTGATAGCGGCCTTTTAGATTAGTTATTATTTTTAATGTTGCATGTCTTAGTTGCTTTACCTATTTATACATTGCTGTTTAATTAATTGTATAGATAGAATGTATAGTTATTGAATATTTCTGAAAGCTATTTTACATTGAATTTTTTGATAAACTTTTTTTCACTTTTCAGTGTAACTTATTCTTAAGTCTCAACCAAACCAAACGTTAATTGTTAAATTAAAGTTAAAATAGGTGTAAAAAGGGGAGCTGTCTCATAAATAAATTGTCGAAAACCTCTGCTTGTGGAGCGGTCGCGAGGTTATCGCGATCCTCATTAACGTGTTCATAAAATATTTCGTCATGTACCGGCGATATTGACCAATTGACGAGAGGAAATTCGATCTAAGATACAATCGATTGATAATGGCCAAGAAATATAAAAAATCTGGTTTTCATTTCAAGTATCATGCAACCCACAAGTCAAATACAAAGTCAAAAAGAACCTTTGACTCCTTTGACTTTATTGAAAGCCAAAGTCAAAGGTTAAACTCATTTATTTGATTTATTTCATAACACACAAAACAGTGTGCAATAATATTCATTACAATAAATACAAATACACAAGAACAACAGCAGCAACACAACAACAAAACACACGTTGTTTGCATGACAACAGTGTAAAAAGATTTTAAATATAATTATTTATTTGCGTCTATTGTCAACCATTACGATGTGCAAATTGATAAATCTATACATAAAAATGACATATATGTCAGTTCATTTTCTGGGGGATTGTATCAGAAGGTAAAGAGAAACTCGAATCGTTGTTGTACTCTGCGTCAATAAATAATTTAATTTTGGATTTCTTATAAAAAAAAATTGACATTCTTTATTAGTTATTAGTGTGCACAGTTCTCAAAGTTAAATCGATGATGATGATGCGCGAGTGAGACGGCTTCTCGTTTTCTCTCGCTCGCACAACTATAAATACACGAGCGGGACCTTTAAAGTAAGTTTAGTTAACTTAACTAATAATAATTATAATACATAGTCTATGAAGTACATCCAGCTTAGTGCATAGGATTCTTATAGCCCTGTATAGTTTATGAATCTCGGCTGTTCTTGTTTATTAAATATGTTTCCATATTATGGGAACAGCAACCAATTAGTAGCGTAATAAAACTGACATTAGGGTTGGCCACTGAATCCACATGAGCTTGTTTTCTACCATTAAAGAGTGTTGACAGGTAGTTTTTAATTCAATTTGTAGCGATGATAGCTCAGTGGTTGGCGAAGGGCGTGAGTTAAAACCCCAACAATGAGTTTAAGTTGCCGTCGAAGGAAAACATCGTGAGGAAACCATAGCATGGTGGTAGGGTACTTTCTAGTACTCGGCTGGCTAGCTACCACCCTCAAGTTGAAAATCTGCCGCCAAGCATCTAACGGTGTGTTCTGGCAGCCTCACTTGAGAGCAAGTTCCATTCCAGGTTGGGTGTCCTTTACCATCTTCGACTACACCGTCACTTAACATCAAGTGAGCTGTGTACAAACACCTAGCCTGCCTGTTGTCAAAAAAACGATGTCATTCACCAGCAGCTCAAAGTCAACGTTGAGGTTTGAAACCCACGCCCTTTGGCGTGTGAAACCACCGCGCTAACCACTAAGCTAACATCGTTACTAAATTATAAACGGCACAAAATTGATTCCAATGGATAATTATTCAAAACATGAACTGCACTTAATGTTGGTCGCATTCGACCCAATCGCTTCATGGAAGTGTATAAACAAGATCAGTCTGTTAAATTTTATTGCTTGGACCAATTTTGTACCTCTTACATGGACTCCTGGATGATTGGTGGCCGACAGAGGCCAATTTCGACTCCTTAACGGGAGTAAGTACGATTAATGATTGTGAGTGTGTTATTAATAAAGTATTTTTATTACTTATAGGGATGGGAAAGGATTTAATCTTTTGGCTGGAATGTTTGGCCGGATATTTTTAGCGTCATTACAAAAATAAATAAGTATAGATTAACAATGTAAAAATACTGAGTCCGTGCCTCTGATTTTCATTCATTTCTATGGGACCAATATGGAAATATTATATTCTTTAAAATTAAAATAGTCTTTTTTTCAGACTTTTATTATTTTTTTAAAGTGGACAGACTGCAAGAACGCGCTGGATGCGAGCCGCTTCCAACCGGTCTTTATGGAAGTCAAAGGGGGGAGGCCTATGCCCAGCAGCGGACGTCCTACGGCCGAAATGATGATGATGATGACGACTATTATTTTACAAATGATAGCATTTCTGTAAATTTTCTACTGGATACATTTCGGAGAGTGCTACTGGGCTATACGACCTTGTACTTTCATCCCCATTTTTACTACAGCATAAATAGAAAGACGGCCTACTACCACTTACACGTAGTGGATTTTTTTTGTATCTACCAAACGTTTTGACTCGAAGTTTCTCATCCGCACAGTCAGTCTAAAAAACTCAGAAGTGCAAAAATCCGGCATAAATCCGGCAAAATCACTGAACACCGTACCTACCTACGTAGTCTCACTAGAAATGCTCCAAGCGTTTTGTAGTCGCATCTTTAGTCGATCACTATTGAATTAACGTTTCGTAGAATGTAACTTTCGGCTGCTGATATTTAAACGGCGATGTGAACTTTGATTTCATATAATCGTATTATTATAATTAAATTTAAAAAATATGGCTCATGACATTTAATGGAAGCTGTATGTATATATGTTATCAGGTTTATAGCGTAGTCCGAGTCCAATTAGTCATTAGTCATGACATGTCATACATTTCGTACATGCGCGACGCAATGCGATTGAAATCGAGTAGATTTGTGATGAACAAAGACTGTGTGAGAAACACATAAAAATAAAAAAGTATTACAAAATATTGTGTAAAGGTGGTCTATTGACGTAATTTTGGTGTTTTTCCAAAGTCATAATTATCATAGATGACATTAAAAGAAGCCTGCGTCTGTACGTAACTCATTTTTAACCTAACTCCTAATCGGTCAGTATTCTATTAAGCATGCGTTATGTTAGTTTATTTATTTATATTGTTTTCGTTAAATTTAAATGCGTTGTTAAGACTGAATATATATTTTTTTAAGCCCAACCATGTTATCACATAAGTAACAGTAATGTCTTCCCTATATCGACAAATCCTAAGACGTCGTTGACGTCCAGGATTACTGATGTATTTTCTTAGTACTGAAAATTAAGCAAGAACGGCAAGCGATTTAATTTCACTTGCATTTGTGAACATGAAGTCTTCGTGTCGTAATCCTTGTGGTAGCTTAGCCGAGTTTCATCAAAATCGGTGAAACTTTTAATGATTAAAAAAAGGAGAGACAAAATAACTAAAAGTCCGCCAGAAGAGGGGTATGTGGCCAGAATGCTGACAGCATTGCCACGCCGGATGGCAATTCTAAGCTTTGAAAGAAAGACTAAATTTGTGATTTGGCAGTTACAATTTTTCTAAATCAAGTAAAGCAAGCAAGCTATTGTGAAATCACAGGGCTGTCAAGACAAACCATGGAAAGTATCACAGTAATGAGTGCTAAAGCAGGGATGGCCTGGGCTTTTTTTTTGCTACTCAAAATTCTGTGTATCGCTGCAATGATAGTAGACAGATATCACTTAGGTACCATCAGGAGTGCGTCTCGTTCTTTTCATTACTTTTACATGAAAAGCAATCATTTAATTATTTTTTTATAAGCATTAAAATTTTATAAATCATTAAAAGCATCGTAAATCAGAGTTCGAGACCGAAATTAGTAACCTTTGCGAGTTCTCAATCTACGCTATAAATATTTCACATTTCAAAATAATAACAGTACCGAATGAAATGTTACGGGACCGCCGTTCATCAGCCTATCTGGAAATGTAATTACTTTTTCATAGTAATCGGTTGACGAAAAGGTCCCTTAGAGGGAAAGACGAGATAAGAAAATGTGCACCTAACTAAATATACGGATGACCAGCGCCGGCTGGTTGCAGTCGGCATTATGCTGAGTCGAGGCCGGTTTGGGACTTAAAATGTATTTTTTATATTTTTAATTTATAAAATATGTTATGAACCTGCAAGCTTTTTGTTTTTTTTTACGTTTGTCATTTATTTTTGTATGTATTGGTAATTTTATTGAAATATCTTCAATAATAAAGTATTAAATTTAATCAAAATAAAAAAAGACCTTAAATTATACTATTTACAAAATGTATACAAAAAACTTAGTCTAAAAATCCGTCAGAGGAGGGATGTGTGGCCAGAATGCTGGCAACATTGCCACGCTGGATGGCAATGCTTAGCTTTTGACCAAAGTAGATACCAGCATTCTGGTCACTTACAACCTCCTCTAAACGTTTGAAAGTAAAAAGTATAATAAAGTATTGTCTATTGTCTATACAAGGAGTAGATATTGTAAGTATGCCGTTTTGACAGTTTGTAGTTATTTCGTTGCTACATGGAAGAACAATAAAATCTACATCTACATCACAATACTTTCGTATTTCTAATATTACTAGCTTCGCCCGCGGTTTCGCTCATGTTTTTATGGTATATGTAGCTTACTTATGTGACAATCCAAGCCAAATCACAAAAACATATTTCTAAAAAGTCAGTAGGGGAAAAATACACTTATAAATATTGAACAACTTCAAAGCCTTTGTTGTACTCTTATTCTGATTTGTTAGCTACCACCGTGCAATTACCACAAATTAACACTTTGATGTGTTATTTTAAATCGTAAATAAGAAAAAATAACAAGTTGTAAGAAAAGATTTACGGTGAGATGGTTTACATCGATTCTCGCAGTTGACAAGGGTTCCGTTTTCAAACCTACATTTATGCGCCCCGCGGTGTTATTCGCTGCATTTTTTTCGATAATACGTAACCTATGTGTTAATCCAGGGTATCAACTACATTCATTCCGAATTTTATCAAAATTGGTCCAGCTGTTTGAGCGTGAAGAAGTAGCAAACATACAGACACACACTCATAAACTTTCGCCTTTGTATATTTGTGATATTTGACATCGTTATTATATGTGAAATTAAATTTAGTGAGTTAATTTAGCGTTTTTGTTTTAAACGATATATGTATGTATGTACAATAGACAACAGTTGTTTGTAAACATATTTTATTAGAAAATATTTAAAAAAAAAATATCTGGTTGAAGAATACATCAGCATATAAACAATCCTACGAAATATGTGGCATTACAATATTATATTAACCGCTTGCTATATTTATATTTAATAATAATAATAATATAACTCTTTATTGTATACACCAAATTACAAAAAAATATATAAAAATAAAGACTTAAAACTAATGTAACAATTGGCGACCTTATCGCTAAAAGCGATCTCTTCCAGGCAACCATAACACGGAAAAATATTCTTAACTAAGGACGGGGTGTGTCGATAAGTTAAAAAAAAAAAATAGATAAAAAGAAAAAAGATTAAATAAAATAAAAATATTTTATGAATATAATTTTATTATCTTGGCAATCTAGACAAATCTTGCGTGTTTTAATCATTTGAACAAAACAAACATGTACACACAACAAATGAAAACACATTTTGTAATTTTATTTAGTTTCTTTACTATAAACATTTTTCAAAAAATTAAAAAAAACGAATGTTTCACAATATTACGTCAATTACCTACTAGCAGCTCGTCCCGGCTTCGTACGGGAAAACAAAACTCGATTAACAATGTAAATATAGCCTATGTCACTCAGTGATAATGTAGCATTCTAATGATGAAAGAATTATTCAGATAGGTCCAGTAGCTTCGCATCCTATTCAATGCAAACAAACAATTAAATCTTTCCTCTTTATTAGTATCGATTAGTAATGTGATAAATAAACATATTCAAAACAAACACACAACTACAACAAATAAATAACACACACAACGATACAACACACACAACAAAACACGTAGATACTTGGTGGTAGATTTCCTTAGCAGGAGGTCGTCTAGGTAGGTACCACCGCAGTACCAGATATTCTGCCGCCAAGCAGTAGTGTGCAAACATTACTGTGTTCCGGTTTGAAGGGTACTGCAGCTAGCGAAATTACTGGGCTGTTGAGACTAACCATCTAGTCTCAAAGTAATGAGCGCCAAAGTAGCGATGCCCAGGACTTTGTTTTGCTATTCAAAGTTCTGTGTATCGCTGCAATGGTCATGGACCGGCGTTATCTCCTACCATCAGGAGAGCGCCTCGATCGTCTCATTACCTTTACATAAAAAAAACACTAAATAAATTTTGGTACATTATTATGGCAGAAGATCAATTTCACTGGACTCTATTTTATTTTTAAAATTCCGCTTAATAGCTATATAAATCCAGCACACTGCCCGCTCCTTTTAAACTGAAGTTATCCCTTCATTCAGTAATAAACAAATTTTTTTTCTTGCTCGTTGTGCCCTAAAATATTGGTCCAAGTTTGGCAAGTGTATCGATAGGGATTCAACAAACTATGGATGGTTAAAATCCGTAAGTAAATATAAAAATAAATGGTTTTATTAAAGTAATAGTAATCCAACTGTAATGAATACAAGTGATTTTGACTTTTTATTTGGCAACTGGAAAGGCTAGCATATTTTTCGACATATTGAACCAATCAATGGGATAGGTTCAAACAGGGTAATGGCTCAATTAGTCTTGACGATGTTTTTTTACTGATCTGTGGCATTTATTATCATTATTGACATGTCATAAATATTTGATATCTTTTTTTTTGTGTAAAATGCGCATTTATATTATATGTGTGTATTAATGTGAAATTTTGAGGTTTTTATTTTAACTCTTAAGTCTATACGTAAGTGTTTCTGTCTAAATAAATAGGAATTCAAATTTCAAAAAAGGAACATTTCTAATTCAAATTATAACTATTTTATTGACATAAAACATTTACGATTATAAAAATAAAAATTATCTTCTATGATTTTGTGACAATTTTAGAAGATAACATCTTCTATGATTTTGTGATAACGTTTAGTGAAACGTCTTTACTGAAATAATAACAGTAACTTGATATATTTTGTTCTCATCCAAAATTCAAGATTCTGCGTATTGCAAGCATCCCAAAAAATACGACTCGGTTCTGTGGCGCGCTCCCAGCATAATGCCACAGATCAAGATCATATTTACGACGCTCGCGCGTACGCGGCCGAAAGTCATTACTTATCGGCCGAGCTGCTTCCAATAATTAATTGGAGCAGTTCTGGTTTACTTGTACAAAAAGCATAAAGTATTTTTTATGTAAAAGTAATGAGACGAACGATGCGCTCTAATGATGGTAAGAGATAACGTAAGCCCATGACCATTGCAGCGATACACAGAACTTTGAGCAGCAAAACAAAGTCCGGGGTAACGCTGCTTTGGACTTTCGATGGTTAGTCTCAACAGCTCAGTAATTTCGCTAGCTGCAGTGCCCTTCAAACCGGAACAGTAATGTTTACACACTACTGCCTGGGGGCAGAATAACTATGAAGAAGTATGCATTGTGGTTAATGTTTTGACAGTCCTGTTGATTCATTGGTAGTATGCATGTATTATCTTTTTTTTTTAATGTTTGACAGGGTAGGAGTTTGACCACGGTTCATCTGATGTTAAATGACGGTGTGGTCGAAGATGGAATGATGATAGCACACCTAGCCGTTAGATGCTTGGCAGATTTTCAACTTTAGGGGTTGTAACTAGCCAGCCGAGTACTAGAAAGTACTCTATGACCATGCTATGGTTTCCTTACGATGATGTTTTCCTTCACCGGCAGCTCATGCTCATTGAGCTATCATCGCTACAAAATCTGTTTAAAGAGCTGTAGAGCTGTTGTGTCTGCTATAGCTGTGTGTAGCTGGGTTCGATTCCCACCCAGGACAAACAAAATATTGTGGTATACACAAATGTTTGTTCTGTGTCTGGGTGTTCTGTATGTATTATAAGTATGTATTTACAAAAAAAGTGTATGTTTTCTATTAGTTATCAGTCTTCCATAGCTTTGCTTAGTTTGATAAGTCTTGACGATAAAAATAATTAAAAAAGTCTTTAAATAAATAAAAATCAGTGGGCATATCTTACGGCGCCATCTAGCGTCAAAAAAACAAATCTTGTACTATAGGCACCATACAACTGACTAAATACGTAAATACTTTTTTTACAAATACATTTTATAACATAAATATCCAGTCAGAAATAAATATTTTTAAAAGTGACATAGATCCAGCGCGGGAATCGAAGCCACTCCTTACAGCTCTAGTTTTGTTTAGTGTTTAACGACTTGAGCTATAGGCTAATTTGTTAAATAAAATTTTGTTACATACTCCGTCTAGAATTCAGATATGATATTACTAAAATAAATATTACAAAATATACTTATTAGGAAGCTTGTTAAGATGGTTTATTGACAATATAAAAAACATTAATAAAATTGGACGTGCCCAAGATTTTAAAATTTTCTAAATCCTTCCTAAAAAGGAAACTAGTGCCATTGAAATGTTGATTATTACAAATATTTTGTATTTTTGTAAGAAAATAATAGAATTTACAAGCTTGATTAGAATTTAGTGCTTAATTAGTGGGAGATTAAGATTTTTTATGGGTTTATAGCCTTTATAACATTTGTAGCATATTTTTATGTAGCATTTAGGTACTTTCTTGGATCTAGTATAATTTTAGACTAAGCGTGTGGTCTATACAAAACCCGCTCGCTTTTATTTTTAACTGACTCAAAAAAGGAGGAGGTTCTCAATTTGACTGTATGTTGTTTTTTTTGTATATTATGCGTTAATTCCGCCAATTTTTTTTATGAAAGATATGCGAAGATGCGATCTACGATGGAGCACGCTTGCCTAGAAGATTTTGATTCAGTCTCGACTTGAAAACACCCAGATTGTATCTCTCAGGGAACTTTATGAATCGATTTTGATGATTATTTTTTAATTGGTACACCATACTTCAGAGGTCGTATATAAATTTTACCGAAATCGATGAAGCAGTTTTAAAAAAAATCTAAAAATGATCAGACATTGATGATGTTTTCGTTTGCTCCGAAACCTCGCTGTTTCATTGAAGCAGTGCGTTTAGTTGGTCATGGAGTCGATTTTTTTTACATTATAAATTTGATAGTAAAATTATAAAGATTGCCAACAATCAGAAAAGTCTCAAAGTAGTGAGCGCTAGGGCAGCGATGCCCCGGACTTTGTTTTGTTACTCAGAGTTCTGTGTATCGCTGTGGTCATGGACAGGCGTTCCCTCTTACCATCAGGAGAGCGACTCGTTCGTCCCATTAATTTTTACATTAAAAAAAAAGATATATTAAGCTACCATTAAATTTAAAAAACTAAGTCATATGCAACGTTTATAAACGTTTTGGATTTGAAGACACCTAAACTATACTTATCAGGAAATTCAGACTCCCGCAAAGAGTTCCACATCATGCTGTTTGGTAAGATTAAGGTAAATAGATTTACTTGGTGGTAGAACTCCTTGGCAGAAGGTCGTCTAGGTAGGTACCACCGCAGTACCAGTTATTCTGCCGCTAAGCAGTAGTGTGTAAACATTACTGTGTTCCGGTTCGAAGGGTACTGCAGCTAGCGAAATTACTGGGCTGTTAAGCCTAACCATTGAAAGTCTCTAAGTAATGAGCGCCAAAGCAGTGATGCCCTGGACTTTGTTTTGTTACACAAAGTTCTGTGTATTGCTGTAATGGTCATGGGCATGCGTTATCTCTTACTATCAGGAGAGCGTCTCGTTCGTCTCATTACTTCTTACATAAAAAAACTTGACAATACAGTTGTCAAGTTTATATAATTGTAAATATTGATACAGAACCTCTGTGCGCGAGTTCAACTTGCATTTAATCGAATTTGTTGAGTAATGGCACGTGAAGACCAGTAGTCAGAGACGCTCTATTTACGATATAATCTACAATAAATCATTCTTTAATCCGAATCATATTTTCCGCGATTATTTTTATTCCCAAGCCTAGTATGGCATATTTTAATATTAAAATTGTATCAAAACATCGTTCTGTTTGATCGGATCTTATAAATCAAGAGCTTGTAAGTCGGATTTGTGGGTTGATACGAAATATGAGTAGCTTTAAGTACAATCGTTGACACAAGTCACAGACATTCTTGTCTTTCAATTACTGACGAATATTTGTAAGGTAATTTCATTGATTGTAAAAAATAAACTTCATAATTATATACATAGTTTTTATTGGATTTCGTATAATATTCTATCATGTAAGTTAAATACTAGTTATGGTCTAAGTTAATTAAAAAAAATCCAAATCTCGATGTAGATTTCTTTGCAATGTTTTCCTTCCCCGTTTGAAGTCAGCAATATGCACATAGCTTAGAAGAGACATCGGCACTGGATACTAACCTAGAATAGAAACCAGACGTTTTTCCGACTAGACTGTCAAAAGTTCCGGTAGCCGAAACTTATTTTACTACGTGATAATAGATAAAAATTATTCAATTTTACAAACAAACCTAAACACTTAAAAACTATTACGTTTGATGAAGATGTAAGTCGGGTGTTACGAATGCTAACAGTTCTGTCGTTGACTGTACTTAAGGTGGGTCACTTTTCACAGTATGAAAGTTATTTGTGGGCACAGTAGCGTAATAATTTTGTTACAGTGGACTACTTGGCGGCTTTCAAGGTGTGCGGATTATGGAATGAATATTATCCGAGTTTATCGCTATGTTATTTCAATGTGGAATGATTCAAAAGCGCATTTCAGCAAAATACATTATGATTGGAATGGAATTCTATTCCCACCTAGGATAATTTTGTGGTATAAAAAATGTTTGTTCTATGTCTGGGTGTACTGTATGTGTTATAAGTATGTATTTACAAAAAAAAAACTATTTAAGTATTCTATCAGTTATCTGACTTCCATAGTACAAGTTTTGCTTAGTTTGGGCTCAGATGGCGCTGTGTGTAATTTCAAATGATATTTATTTATTTATGTTGTTTTTGCATTTCACCACACTTTTTTTTATGTAAAAAATAATGAGACGAACGAGACGCTCTCCTGATGGTAAGAGATAACGCCTGTTCATGACCATTGCAGCGATACACAGAACTCTGAGTAACAAAACAAAGTCCAGGGCATCGCTGCTTTGGGGCTCATTACTTTGGAGACTTTTGATGGTTAGTCTCAACAGCTCAGTAATTTCGCTAGCTGCAGTACCCTTCAAACCGGAACACAGTAATGTTTACACGCTACTGCTTAGATATGCTGTACATATGAGTGTTTATCTGTTTGTGTGTAATGCTACTCGTAAAATTAGTCGAGTGCAGTTTATGTTATGATCGCTAATTGCGACTTGATCGTAAACGCGATCGATTCTGTAAATCGGTTCCTTAGTCCACATGTCTATTTTTTGTATCTCAGAATGTGAAAAAGCTTGAACTATCTAGAGTAATTTGATGTCCTTCATTCTGCTCTTAATTGTGAAACTACGAACAAATTGCTGTTTGTCTTGCTGTCACTTTCTTACATACGTAAAACATATCCATCTGTCTCACAAGCACTAGATTTAAACTTTAGTTTACTAGAATGAAAGTACTACTTACTTGTCCGTAACAATTCAAGTATTTATCTATTGAGTTTCTGTAGGTTTAGTTGAATGATCAAAGATGGTAATTACAGCCCTGTTGGCTCATTGGTAGTATATCTGCTTTAAGAGCTGACTGCTGTTGGGTGTGGGTTCGATTCCCAGCCAGGAGCTACATTTTGTGGAAAGACAACAGGCCATGTGTGTTTTTAACAACTTTTGCCTGCCAACATTAAAAAAACAGAAGTTATAAAATGTTGTGCAACTTAAGCCAAGTAAGAGTTTGAAATCTATTTATTTTGAAAAAAAAATATAATTTTTTATTTCAAATTATTTGGTAAAATTAAATATAAAAAATAGCTAAATACAATATCTGAACCCCGGGCCGGACGAAGTATTTCGTGCAGAATGTACAGACAGACACATATTTACGACTCTCTATGCATACAGATTACAGATATAGGTATATATTTTATATTCAGTTCATGTATGGAGAGATTATCTTTTAATAAAGGTAATTGGACTCGCAATGTTTGCAATTGGCATTTAGCTTCGTTAGGAAGACAATTTTCTAATTCCAATAACTTTACCTTCCTCAAGGTTGTACAATCTATGCGGAATATGTGTCTGCGGTATTGTAAACATACCTAATTAATGACATTACTTTTAATGGTAATTAATTAAATTATAAATACTTAATTAATATTAAGGATTATAATTTCGATGTGATGACCCTTATCCCATGGAAGATGGGACGGCCTCTGGTGTGGGACGCCGACACCTTGGCGCCGTCTCATCTTTTTGTGACTTCGAGACAAGCTGGTGCTGCCGCATCTAAAGCTGGAAACCTCAAACGGCACAAATATAGTTATTTATTATTTAATTAATAATAAGGATTATTACCCCGATGGGATGACTCTTATCCCATGGAAGATGAGACGGTCTCTGGTGTGGGACGCCACTTGTGTCGGCTCCTTGGCGCCGTCTTATCTTCCTGTGACTTCGGTACAAACTGGTGCTGTCGCATCTAAAGCTGAAAACCTCACACGGCACAAATATAGTTATTTAAATAGAATGTATGTGTTTGTGCTATTTGGGGTTGAAACTTTAGGTGCGTGGGGGTCGGCCGCTCTCGATTTATATCGGGACCTGGCCAAACGTTGAAAGGAGGCTTCAGGTGCCCAGAATGCTGGCGTGTAACTTTGGTCAAAAGCTTAGCATTCTTTTTTTTTATGTAAGAAGTATTGAGATGAACGAGACGCTCTCCTGATGGTAAGAGATAACGCCTGCCCATGACCATTACAGCGATACACAGAACTTTGAGTAACAAAACAAAGTCCAGGGCATTACTGCTTTGGCGCTCATTACTTTGAGACTTTCGATGGTTAGTCTCAACAGCCCAGTAATTTCACTAGCTGCAGTACTCTTCGAACCGGAACACAGTAATGCTTACACACTACTGCTTAGCGTCTACGTACTGCTTACTGTTTATTCTGTCCACATATCCACTGATGGACTTTTAGATTAAGTTATTTATAAAAAAATAGCATTAATTTAAGACATTTTATTTTGATTAATAAATTATATAAGGATTTAAATGTAGTTTATGATTTGGATTAACATGTAGGGTACTTTTTATACTGCAATCTGAACAAACTTTTTGTTAAATTCCACGCGGACGAAGTCGCGGTAACAGTCACATATAACTTGAAAGCCATAATATATATTTACCTCATCGACTCAGCTATAAACACATCCTACGTGACGTTTTGTCGGAAAACATTCTTAGTAATAAAATAAACTTGAACTAGTTTACTCATCTGACATGACTCATAACTTTGTAGGTGGTAAGAGAAAAGCCGTAATATGAGAAAGTATTCATCTACGAGTTATGAACTTTTTACAAAAAAATACTAAATTCCAATTACAATGTCTCATGATAAGTAACATCTCTGACAGCTGAAGGAAGAAGAGCTGAAGGGCGCGAGTTTAATTCCCACTCAGGACAAACAGTTAGTGGTATAAACAAATGTTTGTTCTATCTCTGGGTGTCCTGTATGTACCTATAATAAGTAGGTATGTGTTTACAAAAAAAAAACGTTCTTTTTCTTTATGGTTGACAGGCTAGTTGTTTGACCACAGCTCACCTGATGTTAAGTGAAGGTGTGGTCGAAGATGGTAAAGCACACCTAGCCTGGAATGGAACTGGCTCTCAAGTGAGGCTGCCGGAACACACCGTTAGATGCTTGGCGGCAGATTTTCAACTTGAGGGTGGTAGCCAGCCGAGTACTAGAAAGTACCCTACCACCATGCTATGGTTTCCTCACGATGTTTTCCTTCACCGGCAGCTCAAGCTCATTGTTGGGGTTTGAACCCACGCCCTTCGGCATGCGAACCTACCGCGCTAACCACTGAGCTATCATCGCTACAAAACTGTCTATCAGTTATCTGACTTCCATAGTACAAGCTTTGCTTAGTTTGGGGTCAGATGGCGCTGTGTGTAATGTCCTACGATGTTTATTTTATTTTTTATCTCAGAGTATATTGGGACAAATTGGCGATTCTTCATTTACAGGTAGGTATTTGTACGAATTAGATTACTGTTCTTGCATTACTTTGGTACCTACTTGAAAGATTTAACATAGTTTTTTTAAGATTAGCTCTTTGACGGCAGCTCATCTGATATTAAATGATTCAGTCGATGTTTGTGAACACACCTGGTCTGGAATTAAACTGGGTCTTAAGTGAGGCTCACTTAAGAGCCAGTTCCATTCCAGGCTAGGTGTGTTCACAATCTTGTTAAGAAATTAGTCTTCAAAACTAGTTAATGTTATTTTCTTTTGAATGCATCGTTTATATATCATGCCATATTTTATGCAATGAAATATCACAGCCGTAATTTTTGTTGATATAACTAGTTGTTTACAGTGAACCTTGTGACCAAACCTCGATATGAATTCTTCCTAAAAGGTGGGTCATGATCTTATTAATTCATCTACTCACATGTAAAGTATATTTGTTTCTTTAAACAAAAAAAAACTACGTAATTTATCGTAAAATACGCGCGACTTGTCAAAGGTTACTTATGCGAGTATGACGTCTAGAAGTTCTCCAAAAGTTATTTAAATTATTCACAGTATGTCACACTGTTTCATTTCGAATCGATCGATTCATTTCAGGCATCGATTCGTTCTGACTCGATTTATGATTCGAACAATGAATCACGATGCGTGGCAGAGTTTTTGATTTAAATTAAAAAATAAAATACGAGTACATTGTATTTAATTACAATATAATTCAACATAAGTGTTCAGATTTTTTTATAAAAAATTGCTTTTAAGATTATTGCAAGTAAATATAACATTAATTAATAATTTTTTGCTGCGATGATAGCTCAGTGGTTAGCGCGATCGGTTCGCACATTCGCGGACTCAAATTCCTACAATGAGCTTGAGCTGCCGGTGAAGGAAAACATCGTGAAGAAACTATAACATGGTGGTAGGGTACTTTCTTGTTTACTTGGCTGACTAGTTACCACCTTCTATTTGAAAATCTGCCTCCCGACAGCCTCACTGGAGAGCCGGTTTCAGTCCAGGCTAGGTGTTTACAATCTTCGATCACACCGTCACTTAACATCAGGTGAGCTGTGGTAAAACACCTAGCCTGTCAGTCACAAAAATCGCAAGTATCATACAGCCACTGGAGCATAATTTATCACTATGCGTAGATCCATGTTCCAATGAATACTTTTCCATTTAACCAAAATGTTTGAGTAAAAAACGATTGACTGGCATCCTATTTTGATGGTAAATGTCACAAATCAATGGTCTCAAATAAACGAGTTTCTAGCTTTCAAATGTTTCCTCTCGTCCATTGAAATAAAACTATTTATGTGTAACTCGCTTTAAAGCAAGTGCATTTAGCCGCTTATGAGTCATAACTCAAAGATGTCCTAAATGGTGGATTTAATCAAGCCTCTCCTATTTACGTCTGTGAATTTGATTTATTGCAAGAAGCTGAACGATATTTTCTAGTTAAAACATATTTCTGAGTTATATTATAAGTTTTATTAAACAAAATAAAAAATACCTTAAATTATACTACCTATTTACAAAATGTATACAAAAAACTTAGTCTAAAAAACCGTCAGAGGAGGGATATGTGGCCAGAATGCTGGCAACATTGCCACGCTGGATGGCAATGCTTAGCTTTTGACCAAAGTAGATACCAGCATTCTGGTCACCTGAAGCCTCCTCTAGACGTTTGGCCAGGTCCCGATACAGTTCGAGAGCGGCCGGCCCCCACGGACCTAAAGTTTCAACCCCAAACGGCACAAAAAGATACATTCTATCTAATAACTATATAACTATATCTAAATAGTTATATTTATGTATGAATATATTTTGTCTTATTTTTTCTGGTTGAAGGTACTTTCTAAGTTGCCGAAATTGATAAGAATAGCAGTTGTGTACGTTGTTTTATAGTCTAGCCTGTATTCACCTCGCCTATCGGCATCATACGAACCGAAGATTCTAAGAAATTCGTTCTTTTGTTTGTTGTAATTACTTTGCACGTGTTTGCTTCAGATGTTAGACTGTCGTTAGGTTATTATTATGCATTTTCTACACCTTATCATAATATACTTAGTTGCTCACGAAGTTTCCTCACCATATAACGCAAGAAAACGCTATACAGAGTTTAGACTATATTTGTAAATTTCTTGCTGAAAATCCATGTTGTTATAAAACGTCACGTCATCGCCAAAACACAACTTAAATAAATAATAATAAATAAATCAGGTGAGCGCCTCGATCGTCTCATAACTTTTACATAAAAAAAAAAAAAAGTATCATAGCACAAGGCGCTCGCCTGATGTTAAGAGATAACGCCTGTCCATGACCATTGCAGCGATACACAGAACTTTGAGTAGCAAAACAACGAACGTACAGGGCATCACAGCTTTGGCACTCATTACTTTGAGACTAGATGGTTAGTCTCAACAGCCCATTTATTTCGCTAGCTGCAGTACCCTTCAAACCGGAACACAGTAATGTTTGCACACTACTTCTGCTTCTGCGTCTGCTTGGCGGCAGAATATCTGGTACTGCGGTGGTACCTACTTAGACGACCTCCTGCTAAGAAAATCTACCACCAACTTATTTTACATTTATAAATGACACATAATTATTTATTATCAGCCCAAGTACAAACAAAGTTAAATTGATGGACTGTTATAAAACTCATACAACCTAATGGTAAGAAAGCTGTATAAAACTTCCTTTTTCGTCCAAAAGTTAATGTTTTCCATACATCAAGCGGTACACACGATATTTAACAAGCTCGTTACGGTTTCGGTTACAGTAATCGCTGAGGATTACTAGTTAAAAATTACGGTAACGAGTGAAATTTGCGCTTTATTTTAAAGGGTTCTATATACAAACCTTTGTGGCGATGATAGCTCAGTGGATCACACGCTGAAGTGCGTGGGTTCAAACCCCAATAATAAATAAATATCGTTGGACATTACACACAGCGCCATCTGACCCCAAACAAACCAGAGCTTGTGTGATGGAAGTCAGAACTGATAGAATACATGAATACATAAATACTTTTTTTGTAAATGCATACTTATAATACATACAGAACACCCAGACACAGAACAAACATTTGTTGATACATAAAATGTTTGTCCTGAGCGGAAATTGAACCCACGCCCTTCAGCTCTTAAGGCAGATATACTACCAATGAGCCAACAGGGCTGTCGATTGAATAAGCTTGAGATTCCGGTGAAGGAAAACATCGTGAGGAAATCATAACATGGTGGAGTGGTGGAGAGTACTTTTTAGTACTTGGCTGGTTAGCTACCACACTCAAGTTGAAAATCTGCCGCCAAGCATCTAGCATTGTGTTCCGGCAGCCTCACTTGAGAATCATTTCTATTCCAGTCTTGTGCTTTTCTATTTTCGACCACACCGACACTTAACATCAGGTAAACTGAGGTCAAACACCTAGCTTATTAACCATAAAGAAAAAAAACTTTTTTTTTTGTTTTGTTATGTGTGTCATGACATATTACTGGCGTTTCTATTAGCTCAGCTTCATGAGTTGTAGGGAAGCAGGGTTCTGTTCCCATCCAGAACAAATATTTTATGTATTTAAAAAAGTATTGATCTCATCACTACATTTAGAAAAGTATTGATGAGAAGATTGATAAAAACTCTTTATTTTTCACGTGCCACACGCGGCGGTCTTATCACTTAGAGCGATATCTTCCAGGCAACTAAGAAACCAAGCTTAGTTTAGTTTGGGGCAAGATGACGTTTTGCGGAAAGTTCAAAGAAATTTATTTATTTCTTAAATTCTATGTTTATAAAATTCCAAACCTGGCGTAACAAGAAAGTTTTATTGCCAGAAATAAATTTTAAATGTTTAGCACATACAAAAGTTCCATGGTTAGACATTTTTTTTAGAGAAATATACAAAAAAAATGACTGTTTTATGGCATAGCTATGTTGTATATAGTATACTTGTATCATATCGATCATAAGGAACCCTAATGTGATGACATAAAATGAAGCATCACGATGGAAACAATCGAGGGTAATGTTCACCGTTTGTCTTGTCCACGCCCTTCTTAAATGATCAGATTTCTCTTTTAAACTAAGTATTACTTCGAGAGTTGAAAGAGTTGACTACTTGGAAAAGTCGTATTTCGCCAAACTAGTATTTTTTCAAGTATGTATAGAAATAGTGGCGTTTTATTCATAAAGTATCGAATTACAAGCGCCAGTGTGGGAAAGTGATGTAATGTGGTGAAAAATTAATTTTCGTGTTGCTTCCAAAACTCCATCGAAGTTTATAGTAATTTCGCCACTAGTTTACTAAAGCATGACTAGACTGGACTGAAAACTATAGCTACAAGGCATGAAACTTGGAAATATAAAACACAAACATGTTTGTTTTTGTGTGAGTGTGTGTTTTTTTTTAATGTAAAAGTAATGAGACGAACGATACACTCTCCTGATGGTAAAAGAGTAAGAGATAACGGATGCCCATAACCAGTACATAAGTACACAGAACTTTGAGTTGCGAAACAAAGTCTGGGGCATCGCTGCTTTGGCGTCATTACTTTGAGAAAAACAGTGTTACAGAGTAAAAACTTCCTTTATTTCAAAATGACAGCCCTGTTGGTTCATTGGTAAAATGTCTGCTTCAAGAGCTGAATGGTGTGGGTTCGATTCCCACCTAGGACAAACTTTGTGGTATAAACAAATGTTTATTCTGTGTCTGGGTGTACTGTATCTATTATAAGTATGTATTTAAAAAAAAAACTATTTAAGTATTCTATCAGTTATCTGACTTTCATAGTACAAGCCTTGCTTAGT
Organism: Biston betularia; assembly: GCA_905404145.2. Taxonomy (NCBI): domain Eukaryota; kingdom Metazoa; phylum Arthropoda; class Insecta; order Lepidoptera; family Geometridae; genus Biston; species Biston betularia. The sequence goes on along the minus strand of FR989873.1, from coordinate 1,496,350 downwards.
TTGGGGTCAGATGGCGCTGTGTGTAATGTCCTACGATATTTATTTATTTAAAATGAAACTAACGTATAGGCTTTCGCTCTCGCGAAGTGACTAGGTACTGACTGCAACCGTTTCTGAACCGTTGTACGTTCGTACCACTGCGCCGTATGTGTCGAAGGTCGGATGCATAACTCTGGGCACCTTCGCGCTTGCATGTAAATAAGGGCATATATCAAACCGAGCTTGGTGTATAGTTGCATCTTCAAGGTTTAAGGTACGTTTCCTTCCTACGAGCAAAAGAAATATGAAACTTTTGTTTTACTTATATTACCGACTACAGTAGGTACACAAAAATAAAATGAGTAACCCACTTATAAAAAAAGAACTGTATGACTTTAATTATTCTTAATTTTTTTATACAAAAAGTAATGAGACGAACGAGACGCTCTCCTGATGGTAAGAGATAACGCCTGTCCATGACCATTGCAGCGATACACAGAACTTTGAGTAACAAAACAAAAGTCGAGGGTATCACTGCTTTGGCGCTCATTACTTGGAGACTTTCGATGGTTAGTCTCAACAGCCCAGTAATTTTACAAGCTGCAGTACCCTTCGAACCGGAACACAGTAATGTTTACACACTACTGCTTAGCGGCAGAACAACTGGTACTGCGGTGGTACCTACCTAGACGACCTCCTGCTAAGGAAATCTACCACCAAGTAATTTTACTTTAAATTTAGTTGTTTGTTAAAGTTACTGTTGTTAGTCAGGTAGCTTAGGATTGTATTAGTATATTAGCAGTAATAAAAGGTTAATTTATTATACGTATTTTTATTTTTATATTCTTAGTAAAACTTGGCAACTAGTCTAAAGTAACCAGCATCGCAGGTGGTTTCACTTTTTTATTTGGATTTTTACAGAAACTATTCAGGTTTGGAAGTTTTATTTTAATTCTGTCACAAAGGAATTCAAATGATCTTTCGACTTCCATTACTAACTTGTATCCGATCAAGAATTGATGTAGACTAACGTTGGCAAGTGGACTACTCAAATGTCCAATGTTCGGTAGAATCATTCTAATTTAGGTATTACATATCTCTACATAGTATAAAACAAAGTCGCTTCCCGTTGTACCTACGCTTACGGATCTGAATTCGGTTTCCATCAATAGACACCATGATTGAAGGTTTATATATATATATTACATGCATATGCATCGTAGCGATGACAGCTCAGTGGTTAGCGCAATCTGTTTGCATGCCGAAGGGCGTGGGTTCAAACCCCAGCAATGACCTTGAGCTGCCGGTGAAGGAAAACGTCGTTAGGAAGCTATAGCATGGTGGTAGGGTGCTTTCTAGGAGTCGACGGGCTGGCTGGAAAAAAAAATTGAAATAAGAAAACGCAGAGGGGGCGTACCGTGGGGTTTGAACCCAGTACCTCCAGATAAAAGCCAGACGGTCTCTCAATGAGCTTCCTGAAACTTTTGATACGTTAACATTTAACATTAATGATAAACAAAATGACGTTATTTTTTCAAGTACAACACAGGAGCACAAATGTTCGGATGAGCTTGACCATATTTCGTTGAACTTTGTTGAAACCACACCTTATAAGAGCCCGTACTCACTCGACGAGATCGGAGCCTCTGAACGTTGTCCATAAATCCACATGTCAATGCTTCCGCGCATTTATTGATATGCTAAATCGCTGTTAATGCAAGCTATATTATAACGTAGCGTATATGCTACTGCTATCGTATTCTTCGACCATCGAATAGATCACTTACAGACGTTACACGAAGCTTATTTGGAGTGCAAAACAATTTGGACAAATATTTGAATTGATCTGTTAATAAAGTTTTTTAAGACGTTAAAATATTTATAAACATTTTTTTTTTTTTTTTTATGTAAAAGTAATGAGACGGTCGAGGCGCTCTCCTGATGTTAAGAGATAACGCCTGTCCATGACTATTGCAGCGATGCACAGAACTTTGAGTAACAAAACAACGTCCAGGGCATCGCTGCTTTGACACTCATTACTTTGAGACTAGATGGTTAGTCTCAACACCCCAGTAATTTCGCTAGCTGCAGTACCCTTCAAACCGGAACACAGTAATGTTTACACACTATGTAATAAAAAAATAAAAAAAAAATATTTTTATTACAGTTGAGAGTAAAGAAAAATGACATTACGTTGGCACATATTTATAAAATGTTATCGAGCGCCTGTTACCAACATTAAAGGTGAATAAAAAAATTACTCGGATACTCAAAGCAAATCGGAGAACGCTGGCTTTTAATCTAGGGGGGGGGGAAGATAGCCTAAAATGAAATGTGTATACTTTTGTAATGACTTTATTTATTAATTTTTGAATCTTATTGGGCAATTTCGTTAGTTCCAAATATATTTATTTCTAGGTCAAATTTAGTTAGCTAAAAGTTACGGTCTTTTTGTCATTTTTGCACTATAATTTTAGAACAAAAACATCAAGTTTAAATTTTTTAAAGGAAGAAAAGGTGTTGGCTTAGCTGTAGTCCCGAGTAGAGAAGTCAGGAACCAGTTGATAAGAACTAATCCAAGTAGATCTTTCTTCTAATGAGAATCCAATTGACCACATGTTAAAGGATCATGGTATGTTGAAATAAACTCCAAGGAAAATTCCAGGAAATTAAGTTGTGAAAATTAAATTGTAAATTCAAAGAAAATGGAAAATAAAAAAAGAAGAAAACGTGGAAACACTGAAAATAACCAAAATTGCTTACATTAGTAAACGTCGTCACAGCACAAATTTCAACGAAGTTTTATTTTAATGTGAAAAACAAGATACATACCGCTTTCTTTGTTAGGTACTATCGCATCATGGTCAAAGTATTATAACTTTAAGTTAAAGGATTGAAATCTGTAGACAAAACAAGAAAATTGAACAACACGTCCATGTGGAGGCATTCAAAATTTGATTTTTTAGCAAAAATATTGCATGGATTGAATACTTACTGAAAATTAATCCATTTTAAAGCAAAAATATGTTTTTAGGGCCTTACTAGGGCAAGGATCCCTATCGATGAAAAACCTTGTCAAATATTTTATTCTCACATAGCGCTTCGTGGTAAAGATGGACGGAAAGTGAGTCAAAAAAAAAGTATTCCAAGTAACCAGCGTCAAATCTTGACAGACGTCAAGCATTGTCAATGTCATTTGAAACTCGAGAAATTAAAAAAATATTTTTGGCATCACAACTTAATTATTCGGCCAAAAATGTTGCAAAATTGTATTGAATTTAAAAAACTGTGACGTTCCAAACGAAACGTTACAACTACTGCTTGGCGGCAGAATATCTGGTACTGCGGTGGTACCTACCTAGACGACCTCCTGTTGAGGAGATCTACCACCAAGTAAAACATGGAGATTTGTAAGCTTGGGGTATATATACTAAGATGTAAGGGGGCCATTGTAAAGAACTTTTAAAATAGACACAGAACTGATCGTTAAAAGAAATAGGTAGATCTCTTTATAAAAAAAGTTTGTTAACCGTTGGCCAATAAATTCCAAGCTTAAAATTAAATAAATGAAAACCACCTCTATTTCTTGTTCCTAAGCCAATAAAATAGATGTGCTGACGTGTGCTAAGAAAATGCTGTTGCGTGTGGCAGTTGTGTTGGTTTTTTTTTAAAATGTAAATATATTGAGACGAACGATGCGCTCTCCTGATGTTAAGAGATAACGCATGCCCATGACCATTGCAGTAATACACAGAACTTTGAGTAACAAAACAAAGTCCGGGTCATCGCTGCTTTGGCGCTCCTTACTTTGAGACTTTCAATGGTTAGTCTCAACAGCCCAGTAATTACGCTAGCTGCAGTACCCTTCAAACCGGAACACAGTAATGTTTGCACACTACTGCTTGGTAGCAGAATATCTGGCACTGCGGTGGTACCTACCTACACGACTTCCAGGGCACTAAAGCATTATTAGCATAAAAGATAGCATTATTAGTTGACCTTCTTTTTATTAACTTTTAGTACCAGTCTATCAGGTAGAAAGTCGTTGGCTCCAACGATCTTAACTAGCTAGAGGTATGATTTCTACTAACTGCTCGGCTCTACAAAAGTTTATTGACTTTGACTTTATGTGACCTTTGTTTTACGGGCCCTACACGGACAACGGATATTTCACATTTATGATTATTACTGTCAGCCCGTATTAACCCACAGCTGGACCTCGTCTCTTCTGCGTCACTCATCCCTGGCATACCTACTTGGCGTACGTGCTTACCCTTATCAAGCGATATCAATTCTACTACTCTTAAAACATAATATTCACACAAATATTATAAATGCAAAAGTTTGTCTGTTTATCACGCTGTAACGTTTTAGCGAATTTGGTAGGTACTAACAGTACCAGATACCTATTCTATCGTCAAGCAGTAGTGTGTAAACATCACTGTGTTCCGGTTCGAAAGTTATCTGCAGCTGGAGAAATTACAGTACTGTTGGGATTAACCATGATGACAAACACACGTACAGAATAAATTATAACAAAAATATTATATTAAAAAAACACATAGAAATGTTGCTCGTTTTATAGTATTATCTATCTATCTATCTATACTATTATAAAGAGGAAAGATTGGTTTGTTTGTATTGAATAGGCTCCGAAACTATTATACCGATCTTAGCAATTCTTTCATTATTAGAATGCTACATTATCCGTGATGGGCATAGCCTATATTTTATTTAAAAAATATTTAGGAATCCGTATGGAAACTTCAATAAAGTAACCCAAGCTGTGAAAAATTTACCGAAAGATCCTTACTTAGCATGCGCAGCGAAAACTTTTTACAATAGAATAAAGTGATGTTTTATAGAGCAAATTCACAGCTACAAATAAGTCTGCAATATTATATGTCTAACTATTACAGTTGTCATAGATCTACACAAACAAAGAGGAAAGATTTGATTTGTTGTTTGTATTGAATAGGCTCCGAAACTACTGGACCGATCTGAATAATTCTTTCATCATTAGAATATCACATGATCACTGAGTAACATAAGCTATATTGTTAATCGAGTTTATGTAAAACCAATTATTTTGTGCTACTAAATAAATAAATATTAAAATAAATGAAGACCGAAATCCCACGACCTTACATTACAACTACCACACTCGTAACTTAGATTACTGCAAAGTCGATAATACCACGCTGGCTTGGTGCCTTGAACTATTTACTCGATACAAAGGTATCTCGAATGGCGGCCACAATACAACTCGATTGTTGACTCGAATGAAGGAATCGATTCTTTGACATAAATAACATCATGTATGACAGGTTACGGTGAGAATTCTTGCGCTACCAATTGTTGTTAGCAAGTTAGCTCTAGAACTGTGGAGCTGTAAAGTATGTTTTGTATTTGAACGTGAAGGTCATTGTTAAAACTTATTACTGAGATTCTATAGACTGTGAACTTCTTTAGACTTTCTTTAGTATTTAGACTTTTTATGTAAAGGTAATGAGACGAACGACGACGTCGACGTAGGACGTCCACCCACAAGGTGGACAGACGACCTAGTAAAGACCGCAGGAACGCGCTGGATGCGAGCCGCTTCCAACCGGTCTTTGTGGAAGGCAATGGGGGAGGCCTATGTCCAGCAGTGGACGTCCTACGGCCGTAATGATGATGATGATGATGATGAATGAGATGAACGAGACGCTTTCCTGATGGTGAGAAATAACGTTCTTGACCATTGCGACGACTACTACTACTTACACACAAAGTCCGGGGTATCGCTGCTTTGGCGCTCATTACTTTGAGACTTTGATGGTTCGTTTCAACAGCCCAGTAATTTCCTGCAGTACCCTTCAAACTTTGGTTGGTTTGGTTTGATCATGCTAATTTAATTTCATAAATATTAAGCAAACTGAAAACGACATAGGCGTCATAACATCAGATGAGCTGTAGTCAAGCACCTAGCCTTTCACTAGTGAACATATTTTTTGTTGTCTACGTTGAAGATAACTTTCAACTTGCTTCCGCATTATTATACTTTGTCATTTCTATGAAACGTATTTTTATTCAGAAGTAAACTGCGCACCACCTGGTGAGTAGAAACCGAAACATTTATTCAACAAAAACTTGAGGAAAAACTGTACGACACGTGTCATTTTATCCCGTCAATCTACAACCTCAATCGAAATCAGCAACACTAGTACTAAGTATTGATGCTATCAGTAGAGTAAAAAATTTAAAGATGTGAACAGACCGACCATCTGTAAATGTCTAAAAAAAAATTGGTGGTAGATTTTCTTAGCAGGAAGTCATCTAGGTAGTTACCGCCACAGTACCAGATATTCTGCCGCCAAGCAGTGTTTATAACATTGCTGAGTTCCGGTTTGAAGGGTACTGCAGGAAATTACTGGGCTGTTAAGACAAACCATCGAAAGTCTCAAAGTAATGAGCGCCAAAGCAGCGATACCCCGGACTTTGTTCTGCAACTCAAAGTTCTGTGTAGGTGTTGCTGTAATAGTCATGGGCAGGCGTCATCTCTTACCATCAGGAGAGCGTCACGTTCTTCTCATTACTTTTACATTAAAAAAAAAACAAGTAAGTAAAGATAGGGACTTAAAGCAATGCACTTTTTTTTTTTAGTTTTCGCGTCGCTTTTGCCAGTGTAAAGTGATTTATATTTTCAAGTTTCAAAAGTTAAATAAGTTGCCTCGTAATTATAGTTAAAGTCAAAGTCCAGTCTTGGTACAGTCCGTGTCATTCAAGTCCAGTCATGCTTTAGTAAAGTAGTGGCTTCGATGGAGCTTTGGAAGCACCACGAAAATTCATGTTTCACCACGTTATATCATTTTCCCACATTGGCACTTTTAATTCGGCACTTTATGAATAAAACACCACCATTTTTATGCATAAACACTCGACAAAACACTAGTTTTGGAAAAACAATACAACGGGGCGACACGACTCTTTCCGCGTTCCCGCTAAAACTCCCAAAAATTGCACTTTACAATACTGATAGCGTTGCAGATTGTCTGTACGTGCCTTAAAGTACTCGTAGCAGTCAATCAGTCAAGCACACGTCAGTAGCATCTTCCGGAATAAAACAAGCATTGCGTATTGAAATGTATGTGGGATTGTATGATAGAATCTGTGATACGCATCTTGGTCGATGTCAGATATGTAGGGTGACCACATCTTTGGCCCCGAGTAATTTGAAATCCCACTAATATTATAAATGTGAAAGTTTGGGTGGATGGATGGATGTTTGTTACTCTTTCACGCAAAAACTACTGAACGGATTTGGATGAAATTTGGTATAGATGTAGCTGACACGCTGGATTGATACATAAGCTACTTGTTATTCTGAAAACATGGAGCGGGTGACACCGCGGGGCGCAGCTAGCCGGTAATTTTACGCATATAATAATCTAGAAAAGATAGAGATGCGTTTCTTGGAATTCGAGCCCAGAACCTCCAGATTGGAACTATGACCTGTAACTTTGGTGTTATTAATTTTTATTTGTATTTGTAAGACGGTCTCCCGACAAGGCTGACGATACTTCAAAAAACAGCATTAAATACATTTTGTCTGTTTTTTTATTTCCGTGAGAGGTGTTGTCTTCCTAGTATGCTATGTAGAAGTATTGTAGACGAGATGTTGTTGTTTGTCAATCCTATGCTCAGTTCAAACGAGTTCAACTTTAATTAAATCATAAGCGATGCATTAGAAGTATATATAAATAGAAATTTTCATGCTATTTTCCCATATTGAGCAATTTTATATTGCATTTTACGTTCTACTAGCTGTTACCGGCGGCTTCTTCCGCGTGAACTTTAGTAAAAACTTTGCTCTGTTTGCAGTATAAAAAGTATTCTACATGTTAATCCGATGAACTACATGTGTGCCAAATTTCATGCAAATCCGTTCAGCTGTTTTTGCGTGATTTAGTAACAAACATCCATCGATCCTCGCAAACTTTCACATTTATAATATTAGTAGGAAACATGAGGATTGTTTTGAGCAAACATAAATCTCATTTTATGAAATTGATCATGAACAAAATAAAAAGAGTTTTGTGAAAGTAAAACTGTTAAATTAAAGTACATTTTTTTTTTTAATTTTTAACCATGGATCTAAAGTACCGCCGAGCTACCATAAGTAGATGGGGACTTTTCACATTTAATTTTTTTATAATGATGTTCCCAATATAATTATGTAACAATTTTCAGCTGTATCCGAATTATCTTAAAACTCCCTTTTCACTTTTGAGCTAACTTCACCAGATTATTATCAGTGTGTTTTTTTTAAGGTTGACCGGCTAGCTGCTTGACCATAGCTCACCTGATAAGTGACGGTGTGGTCGAATATGATAAATACCTAACCTGGGACGGAACTGGCTCTCCAGTGAGGCTGCCAGAACACATCGATAGTTGCTTGGGAACAGATTTTCAACTTGAGGGTGGTAGCCAGCTAGTTGACTACTATACAAAATTATCCTACCACCACGCTACGGTTTCCTCACGATGTTTTCTTTCACCGACAGCCCAAGCTCATTGTTGGGGTTTGAACCTACGCCCTCTACCGTGTGAACAACTGAGCTATCACCGCTACAATTTGATCGATTCAAATTCGAATCGATCAAATTGTTGCTACATATTCTGCGTTTGTCATAGTAAAAACTAGACCATTCACACCGTTTTTCCCTGACTAGTAAATGGAGCTAGTCTATGTCGTGCAATAAAGGCACGAGCGCCCTCATCTAGTGGAATAAATCAGGCGCGACGAAACGATCGGTGCAATGCCTAAACTGGACAATCATAACATGTCAATTCACGACCAGCAAGCTTCCCACGGATGGGAAAATCTGTTATTTTTTCTAGAAGTTCTACCCCCAGCAACCCCCTTACAACAATACTAATTGTGATGTCAAAGGAACGTTGAAGTAAAATATGTACTTATTTTTTTATTCATTGTAAAACTAATGAGACTAACGCGACGCTCTCCTGATGGTAAGTGATAACAGACTTCCAAGACCATTGCAGCGATACACAGAACTTTGAGTAGCAAAACACAAGTACAAGGTATCGCAGCTATGGCGCTCATTACTTTGAGACTTTCGATGGTTAGCCTCAACAGCCCTGTAATTTCACTAGCTGCAGTACCAGTAACATAGTCAGTGGCTGCCTTAGGGGGGTGGCAAGCAGGGCAACCGCCCGCGGCCTCGCTCTTGCAGGGGCCTCGCGTCCTGAACGCAAGGTTTCATTATTAGTGCAAGCATGTTACGGCCACTCGAGCACTTGGAACTATTTTTTTAGTAAAACGGACTCAAAGAAAATGGACCTACCTCACAATGATGTCGCCCCGGGCCTCGCAACAGCTAAGGCCGCCGCTGATCAGAGTAATGTTTACAAACTACTGTTTGGCGGCAGAATATCTAATAATGCGTTGGTAGTGGTACTGTTTGGGGTTAGATAGCGCAGTGTGAAATGTTTTGCGATGTTTGTTTAATTGTGCGCATTTTCATGAAACAAATCACTATTTCATTAATCAACATTAACACTCGTGATGACAGATGTTTCCAACGAAAACCGTTTTGTGAACGGAGAAATCATGACAAAGTAATAAAGATCAACCATCACTCCAATTTATTCGAGAAATTTTGCAAATAAATGATTATTTATTTTTAAGTTTTTGGTTGCAAAGTGTTGTATTCCGCAGTTCTCGAGATTCATAATAATATGATAATGCCGAAATTAAGCTATAACACTTACTTTTACTGGAACGATCGATCTGATCGCGATGCCACACATAAAATTTTATATTTTGTACGAAGGCGTTGCAATTTATAGGAGATGGCGGGTTTAGTTTAAAATTCTGTACAAGTTTTTTTTTTATTATTAACTAAAACAAAACTAGAGGAAAGCTGGATCTGACCGGGATTACAATTGTTGCTATATTACCCAGGACAACATTTTTGTGGTATAAACAAATGTTTGTTGTGTATCTGTGTGTTCTGTATCTACACTAATTATAAAGAGGAACGATTTGATTTTTTGCTTGTTTGTTTATCTTGAATAGGCTCCAAATATACTAGAGCGATCTGAATAATTCGTTCATCATTAGAATGCTAAATTATCACTGAGTAACATAGGCTATATTCATATTATTAATCGAGTTTCATTTACCCGTGCAAAGCCGGGACGGACCGCTGGTGATGCTGATTATAAATAAGTGTTTACAAGAAAAATATCTAAAGAAAAAATAAGAAAGAACACATTTATTTTGACGCACACAACACTACAACAAAAAAACACTACAAATAAAAGATATTTATATTTTCTATCAGTCATTTGACATTCATAGTACAGTCTTTGTTTAGTTTGGGGTCGAATGGTGCTGCGTGTAATATCCTACGATATTAAATTTATTTATTTTTATTATTTTCCATTCTGCATAATTATCACAACGTACAAACGCAACGGTCACAGTCATGTATTGTCTTTTCATATCAGGCAACATTTCGTGTTGCATTAAAACAACTTTTCTCGCTAACAGTTTTCATCTTGCACCACGAAATATCACCCCAAAGCGCGTTGTTACACGGGTTATTAAGACTGACGATGTCTCAAGCATTATCCGACCAAAATTAACTGTCATAAACGTTAACACAAGTCGTAACGTTTAACTGGCACATTAAAGCTTGGTCAAACAACCACGAGGTTTGGTACCTAATTGCCAAGATAATAAGGTACCAAACCTTTGTGGTACGGAAAGTTCAGTCGATTTTTTTTATTAAACTAGAGTAACATCAATCATAAGGAAGTTTTATAAAAACAATTAATAATTCCAATTCGGAATCGGATATAATTCGTAACGGTGTTAGCAAAAATGTATTATTGCATGTATGTGTAAGATATTTCGATAAATATGTTTGTATTAGCGGGCGCCTCGCGGTTTTACCCGCGTAGTTCCCGTTCCCGTGGGAATACAGGGATGAAAAGTAGCCTATTTCACCCGGGAGTAATGTAGCTTCACAACGGCGAAAGAATTTTTGAAATCGGTCCAGTAGTTTCGGAGCCTATTCATTGCAAACAATCAAATATTTCCTCTTTATAATAGTAGTAGATAGATAAATAGATTAGGTGAAGGAAATTTTATTCGAAAGAAGTTACTCAACAAAAATAAATTTAAATTCATCAGCATGCTTAGAACTAAGATGGTTTCGTATTGGCACAGCGGGGCTGCAAAAACTAGGATGAGACATTTCCTCCATTTTCTTGTGCCTTGATATATTTTATTTGCAGAATTCTGTTGAAAGAATTACATAAATATAGAACTAGAAGTTTGAAAAACTATTTACCTATTTTTTAATGTTTGACAGGCTAGGTGTTTCACTACAGCTCACAATGACGGTATGGCCGAAGATGGTAAACACACCTGGAACTGGCTCTCAAGTAAAGCTGCCGGAACACACCGTTCGATGCTTTGGCGACAGATTTTCAACTTGAGTTAAAAGAATATTATCGCAATCATTTTAATTCAATTAAAAACTTTCATAACATGGAAAATTAAAAACTTTACTTGTATCTAAAGATTTCGTTTAAGGAAAAAAATGTTTGAATTTAAACATAGCCGAAAAACACACACTTTTTTACCCGGAAAACTAACGCGTAATTATTAACACTGATCTATTTTTTATAATTAATATCAAGGTTATTAAGCCTATTTATAATTAATTTCATTCTGTTACGCAATTTTTCACTCATCGTGAATTCGAACACGATCATCTATCATTCACTTAATGTTATATCTAGTATTTTGTATGTTAAGTTTGTATTTATGTACATTATTACTAAGATTATTGTACCTAGCGAAATTTCAGGGTCTAACCATCGAAAGTCTCAAAGTAGAGGGCACCAAAGCAAAGATACTCTGAACTTTGTTTTGGAACTTAAAGTTCTGTGTATCGCTGCATTGGATAGGCGTTCTTTCTTACCATCAAGAGAGTTTCTTGTTCGTCTCATTATTATAAAACCTTTTTGCTAGATAAATAGGTTATCAACCGTCCGGAATTGTTCAGACAATGTTCAGTTTTCAGTGCGGACTTTATCTTTGTTCAGAATTACAATTTATCTTTATAGATTACTAGTTGCGCCCCGCTTTGTTAATTCCGCCAATTATGAATCGATTTTGATGGTTCTTTTTTTGCTTGGTAGATCATACTTTAGCGGTGGTCCCGTATAAATTTTATCGATTATAATTTGATCGATGAAATTCTGTCATTGATTTCAGAAATCAAATCACTAATTTTTTACCTCCAGTTTTTCTTAAAAATTTAGTGCTTCTGTCTACTAGGCATGTCCAGAGAAAAAAATAATAATGTATGTAACTAACAAACGCAACTTTTTATGTCGGTTTTGTAGCAAAATTTATACACGTGAACCCGAGTTAAATTGCTAGTTACATATTTCGTGCATAAACCATCATTAATCTTTATATAGAGCATTACGGAAGCAAACATACCTCACATGTAATCTATCACAAGTGCACTAAACATGCAGTAAGGGCACTCGAGCATTTCGGAATTTCATACTTTTAGTCTTTTTAGCCTTAAGAAGCTTTCTTAAAATGTATCACCATGTACCTTATCCAAATATCTGAGTAAAGCGAGTGTTAAATCACGCACAGTGTAAAATTCCATTAAATGTTTAAACCAATTTTTGTTGATAGCTTGTAGCAGAAAAAAACTTCGAAAATTAAATATTAACAAGTTATTGGCGTTTCTGGAGGTAATTTCTAAGAGAGAATAGATAATTATACTCGTTACATATTATGAATATTATGTACTTCAGCTAAATATGATGCAATAGATGTATACTATGCAAAAATTTAGAATCTATCTACACTAATATACAATTCTACACAAATGTTAGAAAGAGGAAAGATTTGTATTTTTGGATTTTTAGATTTTTGTATGTTTGTAACAAATAAACACAAAAACTACTGGACCGATTTCAAAAATTCTTTCACCTTTGGGAAGATACACTATCCCCCTGAACAAGGGCTACTTTTTAACGCTGTATTCCTACGGGAACTACGCGGGTGAAAACGCGAGGCTTCCGCTAGTTCTTAAGACGGACAAGATATTACAGAATATATTTTTCATTCAATTACTGTCCAAAAAGATGAAGGTACAGTTTTATTAGACTCCTAGCCTCTCCTGATGTCGGCGTAGCTGTATCATGATTAAAATATTAATTTCCCTACCAATTTGAACCTACGATTTTTTTATTGTCAGCCCTTACTGTTCTTACTTACTGTACTGTACAATCAAACTACCTCATGAGTTTTAATAAAACATTAATTGAATGTAAAACCTTTGCCTTTGATACGGTTCGTTGCGTAATGTTTAGTTGATTAGATATAATTCAATGTCAGTTCCTGATTGATTTACCGCAACACAGTCATGTTGGTAAATATTTAGCTTGAATAAGATTAATCAACTTTTTCGCGTACTAAAAAATTGTCTCAAAATACGGCTGGGCCGTAACCTGAAAAAGAGGAAAACAATTAAATCTCGACTCAAGGGATGAAGGACTCAAACCTCAACAATGAGCTTGAGCTGCCGGTGAAGGAAAACATCGTGAGGAAACCATAGCATGGTGGTAGGGCATTTTCTAGTGCGCGGCTGGCTAGCTACCACCCTCAAGTTGAAAAACTGCCGCCAAGCAACTAACGGTGTGTTCCCGCAGCCTCACTTGAAAGACAGTTCCATTCCAAGCTAGGTATACTTTACCATCTTCGACCATACTGTCCCTTAGCATCAGTTGCTCGTTACTCTCATTACCTTAACATTAAAACAAAAACTTAAAATTAAATTGAAGTCTATAGAAGCTTGAAGATAAATAGAACAAGTATAATATAAAAAAAACGAGGATCATGACACCGTTCTAAAGACACCCGTGAAATAAAAAACACACATACATAAACCCTGAAAACGTTACACTCCTTTTTTAGGCAGTCGTGTAAAAATAATGTTGACGCCGTATAAATTATTATTTGTAGACTGGATTAAATTGGATGGTGTTTTTACTAACTTGTTAGAATGTATTTATTGCTCTTAAGTGATGAAATAAGGTTGACACCTGCTGATAGTTGTCCTCCTTTTTGTTTGTACACCTACTATTAGCAGCCGTGTTCTTTAGTTAATAGGTACCTATTGAGAAATCATTCACAAGATTTTACAAGTTAGCCTGGGATTTAGATTAATAATAATATTATTGTAATGATAATAGCTAATTATAGATAAAATAAGAAACATAATACTGCATTCTAGGACTCAGGATGTAGCTTAGAAAGCCGCCTTCCTAAAGTGGGAAGCAGCGGTCCCCTCAAGATGGTAAACGACCTTCTGGACGGCCCAGATGTATATATTTATATTTGTTTATTGAGATAAAAACGACAATGACAATCAATTGCATCTATCTCACAATTATCCAATCTAATATAAAGTATTTTACCCAATCAAATGTGAAAATAATTTTGTTTATATAAGCCAAAGAGGTTATACAAAATAAAAATTATACAAATGCCAGATGGAGATGGAGAACAAACTTGACTCTTCTAGTTGCAAAAGATAGAGAATGATGGAGCAAGGAAGGGAAACCTTTGCCTTGCAGTGGGACAATACATGCTGATACAAAATATTTATTATATATAAAATTATATGTACAAGAGGACTTAATGCTAAAGAATTTTCTTCCAGCCAGATAGTCCCCATTCCCATCAAAACGAAGGTCAAGTCGGCGAGGCTTCCGTAGTCGCCTTAACTTTTAACTTCAAAAAAGTTTTGACTGTAGCCACCCGGACGTTGGAGTGGTATGTATACATGTACAATATGATACTAGGTACTTAACATTAATAAATAGATAATAAACTATTATAAAATATATAATAAATAAATAAATAAATAAATATCGTATCGTATACACACAGCGCCATCTGGCCCCAAACTAAGCAGAGCTTGTGTGATGGAAGACAGATAACTGATAGAATACATAAATACTTTTTTTTTGTAAATACATACTTATAATATATACAGAACACCCAGACATAGAACAAACATTTCTTTATTCACAAAATGTTTGCCCTGAGTGGGAATCGAACCCACGCCCTACAGCTCTCAATAAAATAATAATAATGGTCAAATTATAAGCAAAAAATTGGCATAAAATATGCAATTCAATTAACATAACATTATTATATATTATGCCCTTTTTTTGGGTATGTAAATATAGCTATTAGCTATTGTTACAATTTTTAAAAAGTGTATACTAAAATTATTTTTGTAAGTTATATGATTCTTTAACAAGTTTTCTAAAGTATTAAAATTATTAACTCCTATAATCTTCATTGGTCACCTAATTTACAGTTTTATATACCAACTTTATCACATCTCTAAATCTGATTAATCAAAGATTTACCTAATTAAAAAGGTCACAATAAATTAAAAAACATATAAAATAGACTTCTAATTGCATAGAAAACACGAAATGTAACATTATTAAATTCTTAATCGGTGAAAATCGTGTCCGATTTGTAAGATTATGCTAATCGAGTCGTAAAAATATTTAGTCGATGAAAATATTACTGCGGTTAAAATGTTGATCACTAATTAACAGAAGCTGTGATAACATGCTGGTTAGAATTTAATGTGAGTTAAGCAGGCGAAATTCTCGTATAATCTAAAATGTGATTTTACTTAAACTTAGCGTTTAACATTCCATGATTATTGCAACATGGCAGAATCATAGAGGTAAATAAACAAAACTAATTTACTATTATTTTATGTGTGATTGACAAAAATAGATAGATAGATAGACCCTTATTGCGTTTTAATGTTGCAGAATAAAATCTTTTTTTTATTTCTTAAAAAAAAGAGGTAAACAAAAAGTTAATAACAAAACAAAAACAACATCAACCATCATAATTATTATGGTAGTACAACGGCGGCCTCATCGCTTTTGTGAAGGATAAAAATATTCTTCGGCAAAAATGACAACGTTTTAATATATTTTACATCACAATGAATTTCTTCAAGTCACGATTACAGTATAAATCATTCTCAGTCTTTCAACACATTTTTGGTGCACGTACAGAATACGATTAATTGAGTAAGTACGAATCGATACTTTCATCGATACATTTAAATCGATTTTCAGCCGAGGTTTGATATTAACCTTAATGAGTCTTGATGACCGTCCTACGGTTCAGTGGTCACTGACGTGAGTTTCATTTAGATCTCATGAACATTGTTTTTTAATTATTTTTTTACAGCTGTTGTCATGCTAGGGGTTTGACCGCGGCTCACCTGATGTTCAGTGACCGTGTGGTCGAAGATGGTAAACATATCTTTTTTTTTAATGTAAAAGTAATGAGACGATCGAGGCGCTCTCCTGATGTTCAGAGATAACGCCTGTCCATGACCATTGTAGCGATACACAGAACTTACACGAACAAAACAACGTCCAGGGCATCGCTGCGTTGGCACTCATTACTTTGAGACTAGATGGTTAGTCTCAATAGCCCAGTAATTTCGCTAGCTGCAATACCCTTCAAACCGGAACATAGTAATGTTCTAACCTGAAATGGAAATGGCTCTTGAGTAAAGCTGTCGGAACGCAACATTACATGTTTGGCGGCAGATTTTTAATTTGAGGATGGTATTTAGACAGATGAGAACCATAAATTACTCTACAACCATGCTGTCGTTTCTTTCGCTGGTGGTACCTCATGCTCATTGTTGGGGTTACGCTCCCAGTGTGTGTACCAACCAGACTAACCACTAAGCTATCAAGGCTGCAAAATAGCTTGCTTTTTTGCTGCTTTCTTTCTGCGGATTACTTTTTCTTCAAGTATGATATATATCAATGGTTATTTTGGTTATTTCATTTTTTAAAGTTAATCAGCAAATACTATTTGATATGATTATCCAAAAAAAACAGGAACGGTGATGTTTGCTGATGAACTTTGTTCTTATTTATTCTTCGTTTCTATGCAGGACATTCGAGTTCTGCAGAAACGATTTTCTAAATCGGAACTGACAAAAAAACTTTAAGATCAATGGCAATTGTAACGTGTATTACATTTTAAATTATCTGTGAAACATACAAAATATAGATACATAAATATAAGAGTGTACCCTTGAATAGAGGTATTCCTTCTAATTTTGCAACTAATTTCAAATCAAAGTTATTGTTTTGATGTACAAGTGACATTTAAAATCTATTTTAATTATAAAAATAAAAAATAAAAAATATTTAAAAAAAATTTTTTTTTTAAATAAGGTCCAAGTGGTGTATGCCCAATATTCATATTCAACATTCGACACAGTAGAAAATCTGTATCGATCGTATAATTCGGCCGAATTATCAAGTGTTATTTTATCGATTTTGTATCGAGTCGGACCTCATTACATTATAGTGGGGTATGACGGCTCTTTAGTTTCAATTAGGTACTGAGGCTGTCGGCGAGTTTGGATACCTACAGGCAGGATTTTTTTACTAAATTCTTGCGACGATTTCCTATACTTATGTGAATGTATTTATTATGACAGTTTATGATTACTTTGTATCATTTTTGTTTTACTCATGCGGGATTACTGACGTTTAATCATAATATATTATCTACTTTTTAGGGTTCCGTACCCAAAGGGTAAAAACGGGACCCTATTACTGAGACTTCGCTGTCCGTCCGTCCGTCGATAGCTAGACAGTTGAAATTTTCACAGATGATGTATTTCTATTGCTGCTATAACAACAAATACAAAAAAATAAAACAAATATTTAAGGGGGGCTCCCATACAACAAACTTGATTTTTTACCGTTTCTTGCTCGATACTAATAACGGTATCACAGACAGGTAGACGCTTTAACTATTCACAGAATATTTAGTTTTCTGTTCTCTTTAAATATAATTAATTAAAATAAATAATTTTGGGGGCTCCCATACAATAAAAGAGGGTTTCGCTGTTTATTATAGATAATGGTACGGAACCCTACGTGTACGAGTCCGACTCGCACTTGACTGGTTTTTATATTTTTAAAGTAAAATTTTCACTTAATTCAAGAGATATATTTTTAATGTATTTCCGTTTAGAAGTTGTTTTGGTCATCAGTGGCGAGGATTTAATTTAATTTAATTTTTTTATCTAACTTGGCGACAACTTTTTTTTAAGCGTTCCAAAACCGCTCTTATGGAATATTTCGCATAGAAATTTAAAAATTGTCGCCAAACTATTTTTTATTTTTATTTTTTAGTCTTGATCTACTCAAAATAAACTTCCACAAAGTAACGCCTAAATCAATAAATTATTTTACAGCAGGCGCTAAACTTACTATTTTAGCGTTTAATTATAGGTTAATTAAACGCTAAAATAGTAAGTTTCGCGTAAATGTTTTATTTTTTATTTTTCTTGCGACAACTAATGTAAGTGTCTATAAATACACGTATATTAGTAATGTCATAATTATTTCTTTCGTATCCTGTTCTGCCAATATTATTAATCCATCCTGTGTAATAAAATTTCCAATACAACATAAGTACATATAGGTGTCGGAGTCACGTACAGAAATCGCATCAAAATTATAAAGAAGTTAAGTGAAATCTCTCGCCCGATCGGACGCACGTAATGGTGGCCCGTCATAATGACAGTTGTCAAAAACTACCGCGGAATTTACGAGCGTTCGGAATTCAAAAATTGGCGCCTAATAATGATCGTTATGCAATTATTTTCTGGGGGAAATGAAACTGGAGTGTTGTACAGTTAAGCGTTTTGAATCGATTTAAAATCATACTTTCATGACTTGAGACTGATCTAAGTTTTGTTTTCAAAACTTCGTAGACACTTCTAGTAAAAAATCACTATTAAAATATTTAGCTCGATACCTAAATTTGAAAACTTTGACACTAGCAAAATGCTCAAAGTGCGAAGTTAAGACAAGTTAGAACTTGAAAATCGGCTGTTCATATTTCAGTTCAACTTAGTTTTAATACAGTTCATAGCGTAGAGGTTCTTTGTCGAAGTAAACTGCTCGCAATTGAAAACAGACTTCTTCAGACTTTCTATCATAATTTTCGTGAGGAAACCATAGCATGCTGGTAAAATACTTTATAGTACTCATCTGGCTAGTTACCTTCAAGTTGAAAATATGTCGCCAAGCAACTAACAGTGTGATCCAACAGCCTCAGTTGAGAGACAGTTGTGTTGCAGGCTAGATGTGTTTACCATCTTCGACCACACTGAGGTCAAACAACTAGCTTGTAACCATATTTTTTTTCTTGCTTATCGCGGTGTCGGCACAACACTTGCAACTTATACTTAGCTAACATGATGACCATGTGGCCCTAATGACCCTTAGAGACACGACATGACATTCCTTTTGACTGTCCCACTGGTTCCGCACTAGTTGTTCCAGTACTAGCGCTAGTCAATGGTTCAAGTGGCACGCTGTTAGTGATCACGAACATGGCCTAGCACTTAAGTAAATGATTTGCGAGAGTAGTTTGTTGATGGCTAGCTAAAATTTCGTACCCAAAACGTGTCTAACGGCACAAGAATTTTGTTATTTTTTTATGATTTTGCTAGACTTTTTCACCACAGCATTTAGACTAGAACATAGATTAGGAGTTAGCTCTAAAGTGAGGCCGCCGAAACATGTCATTAGGTGCGATGTTCTCGTTTATACATATCTCAAGCTCATTAATGTATAAATGGACTGACTTCTTAAACGACTAGTAAGTAATTACGATTTTTATGAATGTATTTTTTTTTATATTGACATATTTATGTACCTACTCTATTTGACATTCTGTTTTTATTCGTTGACATGTACCTAATCAGTGTTTTAAAACATTTTTTTAAGATATTTGAAATAATAGTACGAAATTTGACTTTTGACATTGGTGTCATTAAAAAAAATATTTGTATTTGTATTTGGACTGCTATTAGAACAACAAGCCATGTCTGTAAGCCTCTTCTCTATAAGTATAAATGTACCTAGTTTCATAGATAAATAAATCATTCATTCATTGATTCATCAAGTCGACAAAAAAAAATACCTATTAAAACATTTGATTCAAGGTAACAAATAAATTGTGACCTATTTACTAACGGTAGATTCAGTTTTCACACGTTAATTACATCTCTGTTGTACCTACCTAATTTGATATAGTAAAAATATATCATTGCTATTTTCTTTCAATAAAAACTTTGTTATTTCTGTGTAGCTTTGGATAAACTCCTAGTTATGAACACCCACAATGCTTTTAATTAATCAACTTGCCAATTTCATCAGTATTGCCGTCATAACGCAGCGGATATTACTATATTAATTAAATTTAATATGAAATCTAGATCATATCAATTGGTTCATGTGCCTTATCTCTCTAATTTACGATCAGAATTCGCGAAATGGCGATGACGAGAAATTAAAAAAAGAACTTTATTGAAAAAATTGCAAAGTTCAGTATGTCAGACACTTTATGGAAAACATTAATTAAGATTTGACATTCGATATAAATTGGATCGTAATCGATTATTAAAAAAAAACGATTTTGGCAAAATTTAGGCAGAAAAATTAAAACGATACTCTTTGTATAAGGTTGTGTCGTTAATTAAAGACGAAAATGTTTTTGTAGCAAAATACAATTTTATGTCAACAACGCTCAAGGTTTGTAATGAATTAGCCACGGGTCTTATGCTTTCAAGCCATACATGTCTGCGCACACGCATCCTGATGGCATATTAAATCAACCAATCACCTTTTAGGCTTAATGAGACAAAAGCATCATTCATTCGTGGTTTTTTTTTATCTGAAACAAAATAACTTACACTCCAATGAGCATTATCGGGCACTCTATACGGTCACAAAAGACTATAAATACCGATTAACGCAATCCGAGTGGTTGATTAATCGAGTCATTCTCGACTCTATTCGAATCGAATTAAGCTTGATTCGAGTTTAAATATTAAGATGGTACGGTCAAAAAGTGGTCGACAT
Organism: Biston betularia; assembly: GCA_905404145.2. Lineage (NCBI taxonomy): Eukaryota > Metazoa > Arthropoda > Insecta > Lepidoptera > Geometridae > Biston > Biston betularia. The sequence goes on along the minus strand of FR989873.1, from coordinate 1,475,308 downwards.
CGTTTCTTTGTGAACGTAGTAAAATATGGTTTGTAAGTACATTGATCCGTTACGTTTTCGAATTTATTTCGCGAATCGAGATCCCGATTTTAAGGACACAACGGATTGTTCGATTTTTTAAGGCAAATTAATGTATAGTGGTAATATTTTTGCCGTTTTGTCGTATGTGCGCGCCGTTGAAATTGCCTTTTATGTTAAGTTTAACAATTAAGTCAAATAAATAAAGTTCTCAGGGCTTCTTCTGTATATCAGTTGATTCTTAATCTTAAGCTTTCATTACCACACTATACTAACGAGACGGTCTTTTTTACATTGATATTTTATATATTATTTCGTAAATTCCAATTCATTTGATATGTAATAATAATGACACGAACGAGACGCTCTCCTGATGGTAAGAGGTTTATTTATGGTCTGAGTAATCAGAGATGATAAGAAGTATCTTTAGGTATGGTATTTTATAGTCGACAGGCTAGGTGTTTGATGGCAGCTCACCTGATGTTAAGTGACGGTGAGGACGACGATCGTAAGCACACCTAGAACAGATTGCACTAACCATTGAACTATCATCATTTAGAGATAAAGGAATCCAGTGTAAAGTTACCTTTAGGTCCTTCATGTGACCGGCTACTTCGAACCAACTTTAGTCCAAACTAATTGTTCCTAACGCCATAATTTCCTTTTCTAGTGTTAATGTTGGCAATAATGTCTCCGCCCGTCCATAGATGGCGGTTGGAATTTAAATGCCATGCTTCGGCACCTAGAGGCATTCGTGATTGGTAGGAAAAATAACTGGAATGCGTATATTTACAGTGTTACCGGTTTTAAATGTAGCGATGATAGCTCAGTGGTTAGCGCGGTAGGTTCGCATGCCGAAGGGCGTGGGTTCAAACCCCAACAATGAGCTTGAGCTGCCGGTGAAGGAAAACATCGTGAGGAAACAATAGCATGGTGGTAGGTTACTTTCTAGTACTCGGCTGGCTAGCTACCACCCTCAAGTTGAAAATCTGCCGCCAGGCATCTAACGGTGTGTTCCGGCAGCCTCACTTGAGAGCCAGTTCCATTCCAGGCTAGGTGTGCTTTACCATCTTCGACCTCACCTTCACTTAACATCAGGTGAGCTGTGGTCAAAACAACTAGCCTGTCAACAATAAAAAAAAATAAAAAAAATATGGTATGTGTGGTGATCATAGCTCAGTGGTTAGCGTGTTCGGTTCATGTGCCATAAGAAGTGGATTGAAATACCCAACAATAAATTGGCGAGAGATCAAGTTCAAAATAGAGAACGTTATATCCATGTCTACTTCGACAATAATATCTGGTTTTAGATATTAGAATCCAAAGCAGTAGTGTGTAAGCATTGCTGTATTTCGGCTTGAAGAGTACGGCCGCTAGCGAAAATACAGGGCTGTTGAGACTATTTTTTTTTATGCTTGACGGGCTAGGTGTTTGACCACAGCTCTGATGTTTAGTCACGGTGTAGTCGAAAATGGTAAAGCATATATAGCCTGGAATGGAACTGACTCTTACGTGAGGCTGCCAGAACACACCGTAAGGTGCTTGGCGACAGATTTTCGACTCAATGTATGTAGCTAGCCAGCCGAGTACTTTTAAGCCTTTTATATAAATAGTCATAAAAAGTATACCGTATCACCACGCTATAGTTACCTCAAGATGTTTTCCTTCACCGGCAGCTAAATATCATTGTTCGGATTTGATCCCACGCTCTTTGGAATGTGAACCGACCGTGCTAACCACTGAGCTATCAGCGCTACAAAGATAGCACAACCTAGTGAAAAACCATCTTTAAAAAGCTGGCAGCAAAAAAGCCGTTTATATAAATAGTCATAATAAATCAAGCTGCGAATTACTTACTAAACATTTTAACCAAACTAATATTCAAATAAGATATTTTTTTGTAGAAATCTAGTACGAGCCAAAGAAATTGTTTGAATATAATATATTTTTGCTTCATGTGGAATAACTACGATCTACATTTTACGCAACAGATTTTACAAGCTTTTCAATTAGTACACATACAATTTATTTTTTTTTATCTTTATTTTTTATAGAGGGTTTAGTCAAACATGACTATGCCACCCTCATTGGTATATAACAAAATTTTCTTATTTCCTACGCTTATTATAAATACTGGTGATGCGGAACAGTATTCTGGCCTCTTCCGATAAGGGATTAGCCAGCACACTGCTACACCACCCTACATCCTTCAGGTTGTTATTGGTTTTTGCCAAAAAATCATATCGCTCAGCCTCGGTCCGGACACACTCCGCTATGACATGAAATGCGTCTTCAACCACCCCGCACTCAGTGCAGTTTGGCGTATCGGACTTGCCCATCAGGTGAAGGAATCTATTGAGCGGAATGTGTCCGGACCGAAGCCTCATGGCCGTTACAAGAGCCGCCCTACTCATATATGCTCCGGCAAACCATGCAGAGCGACACATACAAATTATTATAAATCTACATGAAAATGAAACAAAACTCATATATTTCGCTAGAAAAAAATGATTTTGATTTAAATTTTAAATCCTATGACATCTAGCCCCAAACTGAATAAAGTTTGTACTAGGGCAGGAGCTGGCAACCTGTTGAGACAGAAGAGCCAAAAAGTACTTATATTTTATATGAATAATTATAAAAAACTCTATAAATTTTAATTTATTATATAAGTTAATATGAACTAAAAAAAAGTAATCATAATATTTTTGTTTTTATTGACATTAAATCATACTGACATAATCATTTTATATGTGACATAATATTATTTCATTGATATTTTAATTGTATTGGCATATGTTATGATTTTGATATTTTTAAATATGAATGGAAAAATTATAAATAAGTATTTGTACAATTTACAAAATTTCCCAGTTTTTGAAGATCCACTAAAAATGTTGTTTTAATATTAGTAGAGAGACAAATAGCAAACACTTACCAAAAGAGTCCCTTTGTACATTTTAGGTAAAGAACCCTAAATAGTACAAAGTAACCTTTTTACGTGGCAACATTGTATCTGCGCTTATGTACCTTCTTTGAATTCCATTGAACAGGGTACCTGATATCATCTTAGATCCGCACCTAAGTCCCGATAGCAACACTTAGAGATTGACATGTAATGGGACGATGCTGGGCACATGGCAGGAATTGATTGACACACAAGGTGTTAATGGTGTACCAGAATTGTTCTAAAAGGTCTCTTTACCCTTATTTGAGAAGATATGCCGGTGGTCTCGTTTTGTAGGGAAATTTATAATGGTCTTCGTTTATGCAAAACAAACTTACACAGGGTGGTTCGCGATAAAGTGCGACTTGCAGAGGTTCCCAACGTTTTCGCAGCAAGTGAAGCAATTCAGGCATTCTAGGCTAGGTGTGTTAACCTTTTTTGACCACACCGTCACTTAACATCAGGGGAGCTGTGGTCAAACATCTAGCCTATTAAACATAAAAAAAAGAATTAGTCGGGAGTGTTTTTAGCTATGTTTGATGAAAATTGGTCCAAAATGGCCGCAAAATGGCGGATTACATATTTTTTCTCAACTCCCTCAAAATGGGTATCAAATGAAAGGGCTTGACTAGTAGAATACGATACCTCTGTCGGGAAGTTTTTTAAATTTCAAATTTATTTAAATTACGATTGTAATGGAGTTGCACGGGACATGTTGCCAGGCATAGTGGTGATGGGTTTTTTTCTTCCGCGATCTTGGGTGTTGGGTACAAACACAAAAATAAACATAAACACACACAACTCAAATACAAATGTTTTATTTATAACACCATAGTTACAGAGTCATGACAATATCCTAGATGCACAATCAACAGAAGAAAACTTTTGTAAGGTATGTAAATGGACCCCTTAAACATACAATTCGATCGCAAGTCCTGGATTCAGTACAGGTTCCTATCCTTACAACGCCATAGACCCTGGCACCAGCAAGATTTTTTATATTAATCATTGAATACTAAGATTCCTCTCATTATAAAAATGAAAAATTCCAAACACATTTGACTAATGAGCACCAAAGCAGCAATACCCTGGACTTTGTTTTGTTACTCAAAGTTCTGTGTATCGCTGCAATGGTCATGCACAGGTGTTATCTCTTACCATCAGGAGAGCGTTTAGTTCGACTAATTAATTTTTACATAAAATAAATAAAAAAATGAACTTCCGCAAAGTAACGCGTGAATCAATCAATCAAGACTACCTATTTTTTTTTTTACTTTAATAAACCTTACCTATTAAACCAAAACATTCTACACAGTTTTTCTTTAATAAATCGATCGACATTCTACCATCCATTACACCAGGAATCATGCTCGTCCCCCGTACATTAAATAAATCAGTTTCATTCAAAACGATAATGCTTTTGGACATCGACAGACATAAAAGTTCATAAAACTTGTAAACAATGCTTCGTATTTCACCATTCGTACAAATTAATGTGGCACCTACGCCTGGAATTGTTTCGATAGTTGTAAAGTAAGGTCGTGGTATAATACCGCAATTTTATACAGGTATTTCCATATAAGTGTGTGTTTGGTGCATTACAAAAAGTGTAGTATTTTACAAAACGCCGTAAAGTGGACGGTTATAATTTTTACAATATATTTTATTCATTGTATAGAGAGTTGTAGTTAGTAGTCTAGTTGGGAGACTGTCTGGCTGCCAATCTAGAAGTCATGGGTTCTAATCACACGCCTAAGGCTGTGGATTTAAACCCCAACAATGAGCTTGAGCTGCTGCACCCTCAAGTTGAAACCTGCCGCCAGATAGTACCTAACGATGTGTTCTGGCAGCCTCACTTGAGAGCCAGTTCTATTCCAGGCTAGGTGTGTTTACCATCTTCGACCACACCGTCACTTAACATCGGATGAGCTGTAGTCAAACACTTAGCCTGTCAACAAAAATAAATAGTATCAATTTTATTGAGATTTGGAAACAACACAAAAAAAAGTCTCGGGATAAGATTTTTTAAAAGTCTTTTTATAATATGTTAAATACATTTTTGATTTTTTTGTGTTGACAGGCTAGGTCTTTAGACCACAGCTCACATTATGTCAAGTGACGGTGTGGTCGAAGACGGTAAAACACACACAGCAAGCACACCTAGCCTGGAATGGAACTGACTCTCAAGTAAGGCTGCCGGAACACACCGTTAGAAAGAAGAAAGAAAGAAAGAAAACATTATTTATTTTGACACACACAACGCTACTACAACAAAAACACTACAAACACAAAGATTAAGAAAATAAAAATAACAATAATAATAATAAGTAGATAAGTACGCACCAGCGCCAGTTCTCGAAAATGGTCGTGCTTTGCTCTATTGGGACCGGTCTATCATCACGGACAGGACTATTGTCGCCAATAAGTCTGATATCGTGGTGGTCGACCGATCCCAACGCCGGGTAGTGCTCGTCGACATCACCATCCCACATGACGAGAATCTCGTGAAGGCCGAAAAGGACAAGCTCAGCAAGTACCTTGATTTGGCTCACGAGATAACCGCCATGTGGGATGTTGATTCGACGATCATTGTCCCGATAGTAGTCACGGTAAACGGTCTTATAGCGAAGAGTCTCGACCAACATCTTAAGCTTTCTCTCAAGATAAGCACTCTCGCTAGACGGTTGGGTCAAGGGTCAGCTTCAAAAGGGAGTGGTCCTTGACACGGCGCGCATTGTGAGGAGGTTCCTCACTCTGCAGCCCTTACCACCGGCAGCTTGAGCCCTGCCCCGCTGCCGGCGGCACCCTAGGTTTTAAGTTTTTTTTATATTATATATGTTTTTTTGTATATTTAATGTAAAAAAAAAATCTAAGAAAAGAAAGGCCTCTTGTGTGGGACGCCACTTGTGTCGACACCTTGGCGCCGTCTCATCTTTCTGTGACTTCGGGACAAGCTGGTGCTGCCGCATCTAAAGCTGAAAACCTCAAACGGCACAAATATAGTTATTTGGATAGAATGTATCTTTTTGTGCCGTTTGGGGTTGAAACTTTAGGTCCGTGGGGGCCGGCCGCTCTCGAACTGTATCGGGACCTGGCCAAACGTCTAGAGGAGGCTTCAGGTGACCAGAATGCTGGTATCTACTTCGGTCAAAAGCTAAGCATTGCCATCCAGCGTGGCAATGTTGCCAGCATTCTGGCCACATATCCCTCCTCTGACGGTTTTTTAGACTAAGTTTTTTGTATACATTTTGTAAATAGTATAATTTAAGGTATTTATTACTTTGGAATTGTTTCGGAAGATAAGAAATAAATAACTGAAACAATAATAATAATAAGTAGAAAGAAAAAGAAAAGAAGCAACAAAAAATTAGAAATGTTCTGTCTTTGTTTTATAAATAAGTTTTGTCATTATTTAGTGAAAAATGTTTGTATTTTTTTAAAAAATAAAACAGGCATTTATCGTCGCAGAATGCGTCAACGGTAACCTTTCTTTAAGGTTCGTATACACCAATAAACAGCGCGAGAACTTGAGATTTCAATTGGTCACGAACGATTCTTCGAGCCATCTCTAAATTGGGAATAGAATAGTGATATTCTTAAATGAGATGTTTCAAACTCACGGCATCGGCGCGGCGCAAGCGATCGATCTTAAATTACTGCATACCAAAATGATAAAAAAAATATATTTTATTCTATTTATAGTACAGTCATTTGGTATTTTTACTTGGAAAGTTTTCCAGGAGTTTTGAAAATTGGCAATCTTATAGATTTTGACGTGTTCTTTCTGTATTTCAACTTTGCCATCTCGTATCTTTGCCGCTCGCACCAGGCAAAGATACGAGGTGGCAAAGTTGAAATTCGGAAAGAACATTTCAAAATCTATAAAATTGCCAATTTTCAAAACTCCCGGAAAACTTTCCAGGTAACCTCTATTTTTTCATCCAAATGACTGTACTATTAAAGTAGACACTGGATTTAATTCGAAACTTTATTCAAGGACATTTGTTTATGTTTGACAGTTTAAGTATTTGAACTCAGTAAAGTGAACTTAACATCAGGTTAGCTGTGGTCAAACACCTAGCCTGTTAACCATAAAAAAATGACAGTGTGGTCGAAGATTGTAAACTGTCGGTTCATTGGTAGTATGTCTGCTCCAAGAGCTAAAAAGCGTGGGTTCAATTCCCACCCAGTATAAAACATAAACAAAAATGTATGTATTTACAAAAAAAAAGTATTTGAGTATTCTATCAATTATCTGACTTCCATAGTACAAGCTTTGATTAGTTTGGGGTCAGATGGCGCTGTGTGTAATATACGATAATTATTTATTATTTATTTATATACTCAACTGAAGTGTTTGTCGAGATATATTGTATATTCAAGGTATATATCTAGTTTATTCCCGCCTAACATTCGTTCCAGTTACAACAGTGATGAGGACTTAAATTTAACTAATTTGACAACAACTTATTAATTAAAAACCTAATCTTATTTAATATCTAGACTACTACTACTACTGAACTCTACTACTGAACTACCTAGTTTAACCTTAGATTAAGATTACTAACGTAACTTTCCTCTTTTTGTAATGTAAAATTGTAAAAAAAATATGTAACTAAAGTTGACAAAGGTCACGAACCCGTGTTAGTGTCTATGGAGCGTATAATTATAAATAAAAAAAAATAAAAAAATATCTAGAACTCATTTGACATAAAGTCAAAAATATAATTTGACAAAAATTTAATTAAATTAACCACATGTCTTAAAATCCTCCTCTCTCTGCAGTAACCACTTGCCGACACGTGTTTCGCCTCTACACGAGGCATCCTCAGGACGTGTTCGAGCGCTTGGGCGTAATATTTTGTACATCGGGTATGTTTTGATAAATTATGTAACAAAGCAGCATTGTATTCCTTTGTACGACTTTGCATGCGTGCGAAGCGTCTATAATTCAGAGCCCTAACGAGTCATCAGCTATCAGTCTGGATCGCTCGGTTACCGCTTCTAAACACACAATGCATAATTGTCCATTACGGATTTCATGCAGCTACTAAAAGGTTGAGCACACACCCAGAACAATTACCCATGAATGGAACTCTTTGCCGGCTGCTCTATTTCCTATAAACTACAGTTTGGACGTTTTTAAGGCTAGAGTGAATAGATTTCTTCTAGATTAGCGTGCTCCATCCTCGGCTACGCCGTCGCTTTACATTAGGTGAGTTGGTAGTAAAAGTAAAAAAAACCGAGTTTGTTTTTATTTATGTCAAAGTATTTACACAAACGAAACGGTCTTTTTTGGATAATAGAATAGCAGGCCGCCCCGACTTCGCGCAGGAAAACAAAACTCGATTAACGATGTAAATTTTAATATATCCTATGTTACCCAGTGATAATGTAGCATTCTAATAATGACAGAATTGTAAGAAAATTGTTCTGTGTCTGGGTGTACTTATTTATGTATTCTTTCAGTTATCTGACTTCCATAGTACAGGCTTTGCTTAGTTTGGGGTCAGATGGCGCTGTGTGTGATGTCCTACGATATTTATTCATTATTCAGGACCCAGTAGTTTCGGAGCTTATTCAAAACAAACAAACAAAAAATCAAAATAGCGTCTCGATCGTATCGTGACTTTTTCGTAAAAAAAATCTTCTGAAAACTGCCACATCCTCAGCAACAATATAAAGCTTCTTACACACTTAACGTTATGATTGTCTTCATTATAATTGGCCGGGCCAACTCATAACTCTGCGCGAGTTAAGGCGTCCACAGTGTGATTTGCGAGGGAATTTTTTAATGAGTGCCACAATAGTAATCAATTGACAAGTTCGCCCGATTGTTCCTTGATTGATTGAAGATTGGTCAAGTTTATTGTGAAGAGGGATTATTAAGCTTTAATGAGACGTAAATTAAGGGTGCGCGCTTGAAAATTGATTGCCGGTAGTTTTGAATTAAATGAATTTTGAAGTAAAATTGGAGTGTTTGTAAGGTTCCGTACCTCAAAAGAAAAAAAACGGAACCTTTATAGAGTCACTTTGTTGTCCATCTGTACATCTTTCGAAAACTTCTATCTCAGTTACGTGTAGAGGTATCAAGTTAATTTATATTAATACTAAATACGCTAATTTGTAGTATCTTGCATATGTGTGAAAAAAAGTAGTTACAGCCGTTTATTTCGCATAAAATCAAATATTTGCCATTTATACGGGAATCAAATTCTATAGGGTATTTCCCGTTTACCTAGAACTATAAAATTTAGCAAAAAAACATTGTGTTATACACAGTCATAAAGGAAAAAGTCTGAAACTGTATAATTTAATCACACAAATAGGGTATTTGAAAGAAAGAAAGATAGAAAAATGTTTAACTCTGTAACAAGCACAAAAACAAACAAACAGAGACAGACAAAAGTTATAAAGTAGGGGCTCACTTCAGCATAATGCTGGTCATACTAAGTATTACTTATATTTATGCAAGGAATGAGAACAAGTTTGTACGGAACCATCGGGAGGCGAGTTTGACTCGCACTTGCCTGTATTTTTTAAGTGATAGGCTTTAGCACTACTGCCTTATAGTCCATTGAAAAGTTTCATTTGGGGTTGCATTTGTTAGAGGACGCAATTTTAGCTCTTAAAACGGATAATATCAAGTGATGATACTTTTAATTTATCCACAGCAAAAAAAAAAGTTGAATGAATGACCGCTTACTTAACTTCAGGCAAAATGACAGACACAAATCTATTATAACTTAAAATGTTGTGTTGATTTTTATAAATATTATTATTAATAATTTATTCTTTTATGTTATCAACTACGTATATAGATACACAATAGCACGAAGGTTCAAATTCGGTTAATCCAAGCAGTCGTTTATGGAGATAGCTGACGGTTTACCAAACATGATTGGATTTTAAAAAATGACACCCGAGTATGTTGACCAATTTGAAATGATTCCGTTTTGTACTCTGGCTACGTCACAATAAATAAAGATATTTTCAAAGCATATTTATTTAATTCACTCGATAAATAAAGAACAGTTTGATTGTGTCAAGGATGCAATTGTAAAATAGTTATTATCTTCAGCTAATCAACATATACATCCATTTTCGTTGCACAGCATCAAAGATCTGTCTGAATATTGAGAAAAAATCGCTTTATCGTGACTAAGATCACGCCATTTTGACCTCAACGATCGATATCGAGTGTAGACCCGCCTTAAATTCGCGCCAAGACCACCTCCATGGTAATAAAGCAGAATTTTTCAAATTTCGAATGTATAATCGGTGGGTAAATTACTGGCTGCTATAGTTTGACTTACGAATCTTCGATTAATTTTGTTCTTTTTATTCCAAGTTCCATTTTTTGAAAATTGGGTATGACTATAATTTGTTTTCTTACTAGAGCAATAAGCATTATTATAGATTAAAAATTACGTAAGAGTTCTGGCGGGAAAGGTCGTGTCATCGCATTGTAGTATTTTCTAAAACTTGTATTTTCGTCAGTGTTTGTGTTTAAAAATAGTGATGTTTTGTTCATAAAGTGCCGAACTAAACATGAGTTTGGGGAAGTGGTTAGTGGTATATATATATATGTATATAATGGTAATGACACGACTTTTTGTACCGTTTTCAAAGCTAATTTAAAGCTTGTAGTAAAAAATATTCAGGTTTATTGAGATAAAAACAGACAAAAATGTAATTAAGGTGGTTCGATTTCCATACAAATAAATTTTTGCCATTTATGGACAAATGGAGCATAATTTTACAGTGAAATCACAGCTACTGGCATTTATTTTGGGCATTATTTGCGGTAAATCACAATTGCTTGAATAAAACAGTAGATTATTAAGAGAAAATCTAATTTCTGTATTATTTATGAATTTATGATTTTTGAATAAAACATTAAATTATACTAATAATATATTGTTTTAATCAAGCAATTGTAATTTACCGCAAATAAAGACCAAAATAAATGCCAGTAGCTGTGATTTCACTGTAAAATTATGCTCTATTTGTCCTTAAATGACTAAAATTATTTGTATGGAAATCGAACCACTTTAATTACATTTTTGTCTGTTTTTATCTCAATAAACCTGAATATTTTTTACTACAAGCTTTAAATTAGCTTTGAAAACGGTACAAAAAGTCGTGTCATTACCATTATATACATATATACCACTAACCACTTCCCCAAACTCATGTTTAGTTCGGCACTTTATGAACAAAACATCACTATTCGTGATCACGAAATTCGCACATAATATCTCGATAGCATAATGACGACTTGTTTAGCGGTTGGTGACGTCACGTCAAGCCACGTGACAAGTTTTGTGTGTTTAAGCGGCAAATTTGAAAATAATTTTAAAATAGCTTTAATTTTTTCTTTAAACGGTTTACAAGATATTGTCAACATCCTTAAAAATAAATGAAAGTGACAAAGGTGAAATTCAGTAAAATTTCTTTCTTTATTAAATCAGCAACCGCAACGAAATAATACTGGCAGTAAAATTAAATAAATATTTCCGTGAGCTGGGAGAGCTGGCAATTTAATACGAGAGTTCCCTTTTCAAAATCAATTTTCGTGTTTACTTTGACCTTGGAGTGTAAGGAAGCCGTTTATTTAGGATACTTTCTTATCAGGGCTGGCAGAATTCAATTTCTTTCTAATGTTACTGTTATTGGGGTTTCCATGAGAGTCCTAGCTAGATTGTTTGCCATTAAATAGATAAATCTTTATTGTTCGTACCGAAATTAAAACAATTGATTAATAATTTAAAGTTTAGCATTGACATGACATGCATTGTTCGTTTTGACATTTATATTTGTATTAATTTTATTTATTTTGTTAGAGACAGCATTATTTGTGTTATAGTTTTAATTAAATATTGGTGTTCAAGTTAGCTAAATTGGTGTATAATAACTTATGAGGTTTATCTAGTTAAAACTGTCTAGTCGCATAATATTTCGTGTGGCAACACTAAGGAAAAGATCGTGAAAGAGACTTTAATGCGACTGGTCACACTCGCGGCCGACGTGAAGAGTGGATGAGAAAATCGAGGACTGGACGAGGAGGACTCGTTTTTCTCACAAACACAAACACAAATAATGTTGTCTGTAACAATTTAGTGATTATTTATTTTAATGTAATTCTATGAACATGCTCTGAAATAAATAAATATAATAATTGTAAAATATATTAATAAATGCTGCCAGCATTCTATGAATGTGGGCTAGATCTGAATTAAATGATTTATTTATTACTAGAGCACTCTACAACATAAGCACTACAAAAATACAAATTTTGGAAAATGATCCAACGCAGAGACATAATTTGATTGAATTAAGTTTTTTTGAATGATTTATTCTTATCTGATTTATTATTAAATAGTGATCCGTCCTATCTTCGCACGAATGCAATGTAGATACTAATGTGGTACATATTTTCCTTCTAATGATGTATCTTTCTGTTGATAAATACCTCATTGTTATTACAATCTAGCCTAGTTGAGACTAATAAGTAATTTTAATATAACTTAAATTGCTAAGTAGAGTATATTCTAAGAATGCGTCCATCGACACTTTTCTTACTGTCTCTATTAAGGGGAAGACACTTTGTTCATGTGTTCTATAATATGCACACTCACTCACTGCACTGACATTACTAACTTAATACACTAACTCAAAAGGTTTTGTCCTTTTTAGTCTTCTTACTATATCCGTGTTCTCGAGAAGCTGGATAGCCTCGACATTCACATGTTGGTGAAGTCTATTTTCATGAGCTTCAGCGTATTTTTTAATGATGGTTGCGACCATGTCCACTTTGAGGTCCCGATGGAGGTCGACGTTTCTTATGTACCAAGGTGCGTTCAGTAACCCTCTGAGTACTTTGTTTTGGAATCTTTGTATCATCTGTGTATTGCTTTGTTTGGTACAGCCCCATAGCTGAATACCATAAGTCCATATTGGCATGAGGACTTGTTTATACAAGAGTAGTTTGTTGTGCACTGATAACGAAGAATGTTTTCCAAGTAACCAGTACATCTTCTTGTAGCGAAGCTCTAACTCTTCGCGTTTCTTTTTGACATGAGCCTTCCAGCGAAGCTTTGTGTCTAGTGTCATACCTAAATATTTGGCTGTATTTTCGTATGGTATTATATTGTTATTAATATACACCGGATGGTAATTTGGTCTTTTGTTTGTAAAATCTATGTGAATGGATTTTGATTCATTCAGTTTTATTCGCCATTTCCTTGTCCAATCAAATATGGTGTTAATGGCTGTTTGAACCTTTTCCACTGCTTCCTCTTGAGTGACTCCTGTGGCCATAATAGCTGTGTCATCAGCAAAAGTAGCAATGGTGTTATTTTCTAGTTTTGGGATATCACAAGTGTAAAGTAAATACAGGACCGGACCTAGAACACTTCCCTGTGGCACGCCAGCTTTGATTAGCTTAAGCTCTGAGTATGAGTCGTCTTGCCTTACCCGGAACATTCTTTGTGTTAAGTAAGACTCTAATATATCAGCAAACTGATTTGGGAGCATGTTTCTTATTTTGTGTATAAGACCTTTATGCCAAACTTTATCAAAAGCCTGCGCTACGTCCAAGAATACTGTAGAGCAAACTTTCTTTTCTTCTAATGATTTTTCTATTATGTTAGTTATTCTATGAACTTGGTGTATAGTTGAGTGTTTTTGTCTAAAACCAAATTGATAATCTGGAATTAGCTCTCTCTCTTCTATAATGGGTTTTAATCGTCTCATAAGTAGCTTTTCAAATAGTTTGGACACAATTGGCAATAAAGATATTGGCCTGTACGAAGTTGTTACATGCGGTGGTTTTCCAGGTTTTGGCAGCATTATAACTTCGGCGACTTTCCAAGCATCAGGTACGTATTTAAGTCTAAATGACGCATTGATGGGAGTGGTAAGTTTTACTATGGCTTTACGTGGAAGATTTTGAAGGACTTCACCAGTAATTAGATCGTATCCAGGAGATTTCTTTTGATTAAGGCATTTGATCTCTTTGTAAACTTCTCTTGGTGTGACGAGTCTTATTTCTAGCTCATCTTGAGATGTTTCTAACAACGTAATAGATTCTTCACTGTCTTCAGTTGGTTGAAAGATTATTTCTAAATGTTCCGCAAACCTATCCGCTTTTTGTTTGTTATTTATAGCCCAAAGCCCATCAGATTTTTTGATCGGAGGGATTTGCATAACAGGTTTTTTTAAACTTTTTGTAGTTTTCCATAAAAAGTAGTTTGTTGTGCGATCACTTGTTAGTTGACTAAGGTAGGTATTCATAGTTTCTTCATGAAAGTTTCGAATTCTCCTCCTTAACCTTTTCGTGAGAAGATTTAACCTTTGTTTATCTTGTGGGCATCTGGTTTGTTGCCATTTTCTTCTTTGCTTCCTTTTTTTAGTTATGAGTTCTCTTATGTCTTTTGGATAGCTGTTCCCGATAGTTCTTCTTTTGAGTTGTGGCGTATCACTCCACGCGCATTGTTGTATGTTCGTGATAAATTTAATAACATCGTGATCTAGTTGCTGTGGATTCCTAAGTGGAACTTTAAGGTCTATAGCAGAGTCCAAATCAAGCTTAAAACTCTCCCAATCAGAGTTTTTGTTGACAAGGGTGGGATTGCTCTCTCTTTGTACAATAGTTTCACTCAAAGTTAATAATATAGGTGAGTGATCGGAACTCATATCAAAACATTCCTCAATGTGAAGAAAGTTGGGTGATACGTTTTTATATATATAAAAATCTATTAAGTCAGGTATTTTGTTGGGATCAGTAGGCCAATATGTGGGCTTTCCTGTTGATGCGACATTGCATTTCAACTCTCTAATGGCACCGAGTAGTTCCCTTCCTTTAGTTGTTGTTAATCTAGATCCCCAGAAAGTGTTTTTAGCATTAAAGTCACCCCCAAGTATAAATCTGTTACCAAGATTTTTCAAGAATCTCTTGTATTTATCTTCTTTTATTGAGTGTCTAGGTGGACAGTATATGGCTGAAATAGTGACAGGTTGGCGTTTAGTTTTTACACTTACCGTAATGTGGTACATGTGCATGTATTATACATATAAACCTTCCTCTTGAATCATTTTGTCTATTGATGGAAATCGCATTAAAATCTGTTGCGTAATTTAAAAGATCTAAGCGTACAGACGGCGGGAAGCGACTTTGTTTGATACTTCGTAGAGATAATGTAAATAAATCTAAAATAATTTGGAAACTTGCATTGACACAGATTACTCTTAACCATTTTAGCATAAAAAAATATGTAAAAGAACTATAAAAAGCGTAAGATATAATTCGCAAATCTTATATGCTCGACGCAATTATCGTAAATTCATATCTGAAATCATGAAATATTTTTTTTTAAATCTATGTAGAGATTGTTTCCTATTTACTAAAACCCGGAAGGCGTGCAGCCCTGAGTCAACAGTTTTTCTACGAAGGCACTTAAAACAAGATCTCGACAGCCGAATTTTTCAATTAAGTGTCATAATCGAACCACGGTACGGTTTTTCAAGAAATTTATTATTTCGTCTCAAAATGTCGGCGTGAGAGACTTTATTACATGAATTACGCAGTTTTATGGGCTCAAATTGAGGGGCATGTGATATTTACATGGTTAAAAGTAGGGTACTGTAGAGGCCTAAAGCTAAGGTTATTTTAGGTCTTGTGTAAAACTGGTTTCATAATAAGTGATACAGAAAAAAAAGTTTAAGCATCTCTTCACGTGAATTATAAAAAAAAAATTGTGCGTAAAATACTTTTTCAAAATACCTTTTAGTAACAAGCAATAAAATATTGTTATATTTCTCATAGAACATACCATTTTTCATAGATGTAAATCACAAAATGTTTGTCCTGGGTGGGAATCGAACCTCCTTCAGCTCTTGAAGCAGACATACTACCAATGAACCAACAGGGCTGTCAAATGATAATACATATTAATAGAAAGTAGGGGTTTACTTGGTGGTAGACCTCCTTAGTAGGAGGTCATCCAGTTAGGTACCACCGCAGTACCAGTTATTCTGCCGCTAATCAGTAGTGTGTAAACGTTACTGTGTTCCAGTTTGAAGGGTACTGCAGCTAGCGAAATTACTGGGCTGTTGAGACTAACCATCGAAAGTCTCAAAGTAATGAGTGCCAAAGCAGCGAAAATGCCCTGGACATTGTTTTGTTACTCCAAGTTCTGTGTATCGCTGCAATGATCACGGACAGGCGTTATCTCTAGCCATTAGGAGAGCGTCTCGTTCGTCTCATTACTTTTAACATTGAAAAAAAGATCGAAAGTAAATTCAAAATACTTATTCATACCAGCGTTACTTAATTAAGCAATTTGAATGTTTATTTATTTTTGAGAAAGCCCATATTTGAGTAAACAAACCGTCTCGTTTCCCATATAAATAATTATTTTTAAATAAGATAATAAGCTTACTTTATGATACAATAACGAGAATCGGCATATTTTGCGCATTTTAACACCTATAAACATGTGAAGGTTTGAATTAAAATTTAAAAATTTTATCACACCGTAAAGAACATTCAGTGATAAAATTATTATTAAACGTTGAATATGCACAATTATCACAAATATATGAGAATATTAAAATAATATTATTTTGAATATTAATGAATAAGCAATTAAATCAATTCGGCTCCGGTATGTTTCGTGATAAAATTTAATTACTTTGAATAATTTACTGATAATAGTGCCCTATTTATTTCCTTATGGCTTTATTATAATAATTGTGTTTTTTTTTGTTCCTCTTCATTAATTATGTTATTTGGGAAGTATAAAGTACAAAAAAAAAATACAAAATACAAAATAATTTATTTACTATAATTTAGGGGCTACAATAATACTAATGGACCCTGCACTAGGAGAACCTGTATCGCAGAGACCAAATTAAAGCGTTTACTAAATAAAGTGCGACAGGTAACAGTATTTATAAACTGAAAAAAAGTGTAACATGAGATGACAACGTAGTGTGTGTATGGGTATGTGCGAGTATGTGGGTGTGAGTGTGTAGGTGTGTATGTGGGTATGCGTGTATGCGTGTAAGTAGGAATTAAAATTCAAAAATATATAGAATATGGGTAGCAAAGATCTTAAAGTTATTCTGTAAAAGTTCTATCATAAACAAGCTCGAATGATGCGTACATTGTCAATTTTATATTAATGGATTAAACACGAAATGGAATCTATGCATGCCAATAGTTATATTTCTAGGAGTATCATCTGCTTTATTTATATTATTTAAGTTATCCTAGACATATTTCATTAGTGACGTATTGACATAGCTCAAAGAATATGTCTTGATCGTTCTCTGCTTTTGCGCTCATTACTTCGTGGTTTTATAGCGATGGTTTTTTTTTTCTTTTTAATGGTTAACAAGCTAGGTGTTTTACCACAGCTCACCTGATGTCAAGTGAAGGTGTGGCCGAAGATGGTAAAGAACACCTAGCCTGGAATGCAACTGGCTCTCAAGTGAGGCTGCCGGAACACACCGTTAGATGCTTGGCGGCAGATTTTCGACTTGAGGGTGGTAGCTAGCCAGCCGAGTACTAAAGTACCCTACCACCATGCTTTGGTTTCCTCACGATGTTTTCCTTCACCGGCAGCTCAAGCTCATTGTTGGGGTTTGAACCCACGCCCTTCGGCATGCGAACCTACCGCGCTAACCACTGAGCTATCATCGCTACAAATGTGATGATGATGTGTTTAGCGCGTTTGGTTCACACACCAAAGGGGCGTGGATTCAAGCCCTAACAACGTACTTGAGCAGCCGATAAAGGAAAACATCGTGAAGAAACCATAGCGTGGTGATAGAGTACTCTATAGTACCCTTTTTTTTTTTTTTTTTTTAACGCAGATGAGATGTGGTCAAAACACTTAACCTATCAACCATCCAAAAAAAAGTCTCAATACCACTGTAATGTCGCTTGCTCCAGTACTCTTCAAACTCGAACACAGTAACGTTTACACACTACTGTTAGGCAGAAGAATATCTGATATTAGTTATTCTTGGTGGTAGATCTCCTTAGCAGGAGGTCGTCTAGGTAGGTACCACCGCAGTACCAGTTATTCTGCCGCTGAGCAGTAGTGTGTAAACATTACTGTGTTTCGGTTTGAAGGGTACTGCAGCTAGCGAAATTACTGGGCTGTTGAGACTAACCATCTAGTCTCAAAGTAATGAGCGCCAAAGCAGCGATGCCCTGGACTTTGTTTTCCTACTCAAAGTTCTGTGTATCACTGCAATGGTCATGGACAGGCGTTATCTCTTACCATCAGGAGAGCGTCTCGTTCGTCTCATTAGTTTTTACATAAAAAAAAAAAAAAATCTGTTATCTTAACGACTTTCTGCTAAAGATATTTTCCATCTAGCTAGGATTTATGTGTATCCCACTAATATTATAAATGTGACAGTTGGATGGATGTTTGTTACTCTTTCACGCAAAAACTACAAAATAGATTTCAATGAAATTTGGTATGGAGGTAGCTGGGACCCTGGATTAACACATATGCTACTTTTTATCCCGAAAACATGTAGCGGGTAACACCGCGCGGCACAGCTACTTTCTATAAAAGTTGCCCTTCAAGTAGTAAAGTAAGTTTTTAATATCATTACGTTAAATTTGGATAGCTCTTGTAGCGGTTGAACTTAGTCTTAGACTTTGTTTTGTTACCCAAAATTTTGGGTACCGCTGCAATAGTCATGCATAAACGTTGCCCTGACCATTTGGAGAGCATTTTGCTAGTCTCGTTACTTTTATAGTAAAAAAAAACGTCATGCTTGAAGAAAAAAAATGGTGTAAGTGAATCCGCTTACACGCGTTAAGCCGACAAACATGCTTAACTATAGTCCAATCGCCTTAAATAAGGCATTATATGCCCAACACTGGGATGGTAAAAGCTAATTTAATTTTAGAAGATTTTACTGCAAACTTTCCAAATCGTAAATCCAACTGCACCCATTCAAGCTGACAATGTAAGGGTCAGTTAATGTTAATGGTAATTCAGCAAAGCCTACTATGTAATGTTTTATAATACCGGAATCGGGCACCGATTAGCTCTACGACCTTTCACAGAACACGTAACTGTTACTAGACATCGCCTAGTATGGAGGGCCATCCTCGTTCTATTACGCGACGGTGTCATAGCCGGCCGTTAAGGAGCGCACAATAAAAAACATTGTTACTCTGCATAGTAAAGATCAGATCAACAATTTGGAAATTTTACTTTGGATTTATGAATTATGTGAATGTTAGAATGAATTTATCTTAGATGTGAATTATGCGGGATTACTCATGTTTAATTTCATCGTAGCGTAGGACGCCTACGATATACGTAGTACAGCTGGCGGTAGATGGAAGCAAAAAGCCGAAGATCGGACTGAGTGGCGTGTCTTGGGAGAGGCGTATGTTCAGCAGTGGACTACAAAAGGCTAATGATGATGATGAATATTATCGGAAACTCCGACTATAGTTTCAGCCACATCCGGTGGCCTTCATCATGGATACAAAGCTGAGTACAACGCACGCGCAGGCTCGTCTTGCTTCGCATTGTTTCTTTCAAACAAACATTTGGAAATTTGTTTCTCTTTTTTCGATCATAAAAAAGTGCTTGAGACTTTTCGGTCAGTTAACGTTAACATTCAAATGAAAAATTAAGTCACGGCATTGTGTTATTTTTCAAAACTTGTGTTTAAAATAAGCGGTTTTGTATTATTAGACCTGAATTATGTGCGTCATCGACATGAAAGTGATATTATTTTATAGTGAAACATGACTTTTCGTGTTGCATGTAAACAGAATCGGTCGAATATTGATGAAATTTGGTATGGAGGTAGCTGGCGCCCTTGATTAACACATATAATAGCTCCTATCCCAAAAAAATGTAGCGGGTAATACCGCGAAGGCAGCTAGTTTTCAAATAATTGTCATAATAAGTCAGTCTCTTGAAACAGCGATCTAAGCTACGCACGCGATGGAAGGTGAATCGCGATAATTTTTTTTTTTTTTTTTTATTAATTTGCCCCTTCGGGCAGGCTAAAGCTATAGAGCCATACTGCCTTGTCTTAAGTGATATTTCTGCTGTATCTTAACTATAGTTATCGTCAAAGTCGTCTTTGTCAAGTCCAGTTCGTGTCAGTTAATTCCAGTCATGCTTTAGTAAAGTAGTGGCAACTTTACTACAAAGCTTCGATGGAGTTTTGGAAGCAACACGAAAACTCATGTTTCACCACATTATATCATTTTCCCACACTCGCGCTTGTAATTCGGCACTTTATGAATAAAACCACCACCATTTTTATGCATAAACACTCGACAAAACACTAGTTTTGGAAAAAAATACAACGGAGCGACACGACTCTTCCCGCGTTCCCGCCAAAACTCCTGAATCGCGATAAGATAGCACGATGTCATTGTCCCTCACTGGTCTCTTACAAAATGTATACAATTTTCCTTACATCCCATGCTTATAGTATAGATTCGGAACATTATTCTAGCCTTTTCCGATAAGGGATTAGCCAGTACACTGTTGCACCACCCTACAGTTGGATTTTGTTTAGACTTCTTACAGTTTATATTATGATGTAAAGAGTTATGACTCAAGTTTTCCATCTGTGCTTTAAGAGTCCGTGTTGTGCCTTGTTAACCTGCCATTGGTGGCAATTTGCCTATAATTATCCAGATATGGCACCGCGGGGGAGAAATATTTTGATTAAAACACTGTTGTTAAATTGGGGACTTTTGAAATTGGGCGGTAATTTTTGTCACTTTTTCCGTTTTTGACGAGGACGCTCTTCGGTAGCGAATACTGTTAGTGTTCATAATTTGTTATTTGAATTTAGAACATCGTGTGCACTAAGTTTGTAAATTCAAACCATCATTAAACCTATTTACTTCTATCTCCATGGTGCCGAATTTATCATACAACTTTTTTTCAACTTGTTATAAACTCAGACTCGGAACCTCCTTGGTGCACGTTTTTTTTTTAAATTTTCTGTTCACGTGATATTGTTAATGTAGTAGTTAATATCTAAACTGAAATAAAAGTATCTTGTGATTGTAAAAGATTTTTTTGAGTTTAGTCATTTCCTCGCTGAGGTGGGATGAAAAGTTACGTGTTGCACTTGAGTGCAAAGATTTTTCACCTCGTGATCTTTTGATTCCCTCGCTAATGCCTGCTCGGTCATCAAAATTGAGCACGCGGTTCAAAAGCAACTTTACACTCTTGTATAACAAATACCTATAAATAAATAAATAAATAAAAATCGTAGGACTATACACACAGCGCCATCTGGCCCCAAACTAAGCAGAGCTTGTGTGATGGAAGTCAGATAGTATTATTATTATTATTTATTATTATTTTAACTACAAAAAAAAATTGGAAACATTCATTTATAGCTAATCCATCCATATAATCTTACTATTTACGTCATGAATATGTAAGTATTTCTGTTGGCTCAGTTATTTCCGTGTAGGCGTGAAAGACATTGTATTACCGCTCTTTATTTATGAAAATTACCCTCATTAATACAAGCTACCTACTATTAAAAAGATTGTGGTATCAGTTAAATATATTTCATAGAACATTTTCGACGCTCAACCGAGTCAAATAAATTTCTGCATACAAACATAACTTGATACACTTTGCGCTGGGAGTGTATTCAAGGGAGTGTTATAAAGTGCCCCTAAATATTATATATAGTAATTATTTATTTATACCAAAGTATTGAGAGGAACAAGACGCTCTTTTGTTGGTAATAGGTATATATGACTATTGCAGCGATACACTGAACTTTGAGGTTCAAAACAAATTTTGAATTTAAACAGAATTGCTGCTGTGTCGCTCATTACTTTGAGACATTCGATAGTTAGTCTCAATATCCCCGTAATTACGCTAGCTTCAGTACACTTCAAACCTGTACACATATACATTTTTACACACTACTACTTGACGGCAGAATATCTAGTACTGCGGTTGTACCTAGATGATTTTGTGCTAAAAAAATCCACCACTAAGAAAAGTAACTAGTCATTATTTTGTTTATGCGAATTGTTATGACTAAGACAATTTTTTTTAAGTTATTAGCTTATTATAATTATCATAATTACTCCGTGGGTTATTCCCCGCTGAATACAATCTGGATGTCTTCGTCGAAAGTGGAGCGGTATATTCTAGGCAAAAGAGTTTAATTGTAGACAACATCTCTATTTAGGTGAGCTGGTGATCAAACGAACTTAAAAAAAAAAGGTTTTCTTTTTAATATTGAATAAGTTCGCGTTTGATCACATCCTGCCTGATGTTAAGCAACGATGCGGTCTAGGATGGAACACGCTTATCTAGAAGAAACCTGTTTACTCTTGATTTGAAGACAATTATATTGTACTTTTCGGGAAACACAGACTCCGGCAATTTATTGTTATTATGTATGTAAAATGTATCAGAAAATATTGTATTTGAAGGAGCGGTCTCTCCTAATACAGGTTTATGTAAACTTAAAAGGAGAGGCCAAACCTATGTTTTTAAAATACGCATCAA
Organism: Biston betularia; assembly: GCA_905404145.2. Lineage (NCBI taxonomy): Eukaryota > Metazoa > Arthropoda > Insecta > Lepidoptera > Geometridae > Biston > Biston betularia. The sequence goes on along the minus strand of FR989873.1, from coordinate 1,452,784 downwards.
TAAAGATTATTTGTATTTGTATTTGTATTTGTAGTGCGTACATGGGGATCATCCACCATGAAAAAAAAACAAAAAAACATTAATCTTCTTTTATCTGGGGTAAAATTTATTTTAGGACCCAAAACATTGTCCTGAATTCGTCCAGCTATATAGCGCAGCATTTACATCTCAACGAATTAGCAATTAATATCAGACCGATAAATAAGGTCTCGTCCACACGGTGCGACTGCGCGATAACATCATACGACATCGCATGTCGTCACGTATGGGCCGCCACTTATTTATGTCATATATCGCATTTCAATTTATGTTTGTGCATGTTAATGTTCTATCAAGTTATGTTCAGGTTATGTCGGAGGGATGCGCTAAATGATTTCTGTCATTAGTAAAGTTTAATGTGATGTTGAGTTAGTGGGATGTTGGGTTGGCTCTACAAACGAGATACGCATCAAGTCAGTCATTTGCATAGTGTTCTGGATGTTGATGTTTTGTTTATCTGTTGTGTGAGTTGCTATCGTGGGTTTCATATTTAAGGTGGTACGATTTTCATACAAATAATTTTTTGCCGTAGGTATAAGGACAAATGGAACATAATTTTACAATTAAAAAAATCACAGCTACTGGCATTTATTTTGGTCTTTATTTGCGGTAAATCACAATTGCTTGAATGAAACGTTAGATTATAAGCATTACAAGCAAAAGTCGAAGACCTTACATGTAGACTTAAAAAAATCTTTACCAAATACCTCATTAAATGCCGACAAAGCTTCCCTCATTATAGTAGCGAAGGAATCACGAACTAATCATTGTTCCAGAATAATCTTAACCCATTCAGTCGCTTCCAGAACTAGAAAACAATGTTCATTAAACGAATACCAAAGGAAGCAGCAATTAGAGACGCGAGGAAAGTAGTTTAAGACGCTTAAATCTAGTTTATCCGGCTTTTTTATATATTTTATAAGAAATAAAAGAAAAATATTTTATTTTGTAACTAATTTAACTACAAACAGTTACAAAATAAGGGCTCACCTCAGCATAATACTGGTCATACTAAGTATGACCAGCGCTGGTCTTCCGGTGAACCCCTGTATTTGAAAATCAAAGTGGGTGTGGTGTGTGTGAAGATACCAGCTGCGCCCCGCGGTGTTACCCGCTTCATGTTTTCGGGATAAGAAGTAGCCTATGTATTAATCCAGAGTCTCAGCTACCTCCGTACCAAATTTCATTCAAATCCGTTCTGCCGTTTTTGCGCGATTGATTAACAAACATCCATCCAAACTTCAACATGTATAATATTACTGGGGTTAGTGTTATAAATGACGATATCCGGCTAAAAAATCCGGCCAAAGGACCCGTCTCATCCCAATATTCAATAATTGCTGACTCCATATATCCATTGAATGGGAACAATTTGTCCACGGAACCTTAAAAAGCAATAGAATGGACACTTCCAAGGATCCGAGCGGAGTTTTCTGATACCTCGTTAGTTATCTTAGCGAGCTTCTAAATAATTGTAGCAGAACATTTTAAAGGATAGCTTGGCATACCAACTTCATTCTTGTCGTGTTCGGGATAGAGATGAAAATCGAAATGTTGTTTGAAATGAATTTGAAATAGCTTAGTACTCTTTAAATCATTTTGTATGGGCAGGGTCTTGATAGATTTGTGTCTAAAAAAATAATGCAGGCATGATTCGGATTTTAAATTTGAAGTTTATGTGCAAGTGTTTTGATTGTTTACCCACGACGGAACGGAAACGGTATATGCGTTTGGGTTGAGAGGATGTTTGTTTGTGCAAATCGATGTTGCCATTTTTCTTAAAAACTTCTAGTCCAATTTTGATGCAGTTTTCAATTTTGGGTTCGGGTTTGATTGGTGCATTATCTTAGATAGGTGACAATTACTTTTTAACAGTTGTGGGTTTTTTTGCAAAATTTTTAATTTTGCTTTTTATTGGCTAGAGAGCCAGTACTATTCCAGGCCAGGTGTATTCACTATCTTAGATCAAACCTTTTTTTTGTAACTTGTGGGAAATGCTTTTACGCATACCTTTCCGCCTCGAGGCACTACCGACTAAAAACCTCACGATATTCCATGTGCAATGACATAATAACGCAGCCGCGGGACCGTTCTCGCATTCTCCGCAGCTCTGTCATCGCCAACGTTCACCTTACGGCGAACCCGCCTCGTAAGGGAGCATAACACCTCCCATTCGGCTCAAGCGTTGCACCGGGAATGTACGGTGCAACCCTCATCTTTGATCAAACCTTGACTTAACATGGAGTGAGCTGTAGTCAAGCACATAGCCCGTTAATCCAAAATCCATAATCCATTATCTGATTCTGTCCTTGTTCTTTACTGAGGGGTTGGCTGGCAGAAAATGCTTTAGCATTAAGTCCTCCCTTTGTACATATTTTTCTATAAAGTGTGCAACAAAGAATTAAATAAATAAATAATCCATTTAAAAACAGAATTAATTCTTTTAACAACATATTTTTTTTTAATGATAATTATACATACTTTGAGAGTACCTAGTCTAAACATCAACTTTCGTTTTATAAACTTTTGCTCTCGGTGTGAATCAAACTCACACCTGAGAAGCAAAGCTACCGAATAACCTGACAGGGTAGGCGACAATGTCATAGCATACTTTTAGTCAAGTTGGTATGTTATAGTAACCATAGCATGGTGGTAGAGTACTTTCTAGTACTCGACTGGCTAGCTACCATCCTCAAGTTGAAAATCTGCCGCCAAGCATCTAACGATGTGTTCCGGCAGCCTCACTTGAGAGCCAATTCCATTCCAGGCTAGATGTACTTTACCATTTTCGACCACACGAAACGATGACGACGATGTGGTCGAAGATGAAGCACGCAGACCTAGAAGATACCTATTCACTCTGACCTTGAATAGATCCAGATTTTAGATCCTCCAATAATAAATTTTTTTAACTGCAGTTTTTCCTTCATTTCGTTGCCATAGTAATTAATAGTTCCTAATGTTGAACACTGATCTAATTTTGTACATTTTGAGCTGGAAATTTAACCAATAACGGTTAAAGAATCAATCGCAATAAAATCATTCGCTGTCTAAGCTTATCTGTAAAAAGCCGCCGGATTCCTCACATAAAGACTTTTATCTTCATCTTCAACGCTATAAAGATTCGCAAAGGCTTCTAGTATCCGCATTTGGCCTCAGGCCTTTTTACTCTAATGACCCCTATTCACAGTCATAACTTGTACATTAGCAATATCGATAGCATAATATTCAACATTTGTAGCGATGATATTTTTTTTAAGAAAAAAAGTAATGAGACTAGCGAGACGCTCTCCTGATGGTAAGAGATAACGCCTGTCCATGACCATTGCAGCGATACACAGAACTTTGAGTAACAAAACAAAGTCCAGGGCATCGCTGCTTTGGCGCTCATTACTTTGAGACTTTCAATGGTTAGTCTCAACAGCCCAGTAATTTCGCTAGCTGCAGTACCCTTCAAACCGGCACACAGTAATGTTTATGATGTTTCATTGAAGCAGTGCGTTTAGTTGGCATAAGGGACATGGAGTCGGTTTTTTTTAACTGTATATTTATTTAATATACGAAACTTGAAAGCTATGAGCGAAAACCACCACCGACTGGGTCCCGGAGGTTAAACGTCCACCAGGCCGGCCTAAAAGACGGTGGAAAGATAAGCTCGATGCCCACAACAAGAAGTGGACCTCAACAGCACAAAACAGAAAGGCGTGGAAGGGAGGGAGAGAGGCCTTTGCCCAGCAGTTGGACAAAGTGAGCTAAATAATAATAATAATGAAACTCGAAACATCAAAACACTTGACACTGGCAAATGAACAAAATGCGACGCCGAATCAAAGAAGAAGAAGGATTCACAATTTAAATTACGAATCCTCGAATCGAATTTTTGAGGTGCGAATCCGACTCTATCTAAGTTATTAGAATACGGGAGTCTCGTCCAAAAATCTCTAAACCATAAATCGTAATCAATACCATAGACATTAATGATACCAATTAAATAATCGTAAAAATAGATGCTTATCGATGTATTTTCGTCGTGTAATTTATCACCACTTTGCGTGTTACAGAACTATGTGTTCAGCGTACGATATTAGACTATCAATAGACAAATATACGACCGTTCGGAAAAACGTAAAGGTTTTAATGATGTTTTGAAGTGGATGTCGGATTATGAGAATATATCGATCTTGTTGCTTAATCACGTTTGATACGTTAAATAGTTTTATGATAAGCCAAAGATGCTTCACACACGAGAATGCGATGAGGGTATTAAACATTCTAAGTAAAGTATTTGGAATTCTAATTTCATCTGTCACGTTTTAGTTGGTGGTAGATATCCTTAGCAGGTCATCTAGGTAGGTACCACTGCTGTACAAGATATTGTGCCGTCAAGCAGTAGTGTGTAACCATTACTGTTTTCCGGTTTATTTCCTGTACATTAAAAAAAAATATTGCGTTTGAATGCAACTGAAATTTAAACTAAGTAAATAAATTTGGATGTCATCCGTCTAATTTTTTTTATGTAAAAGTAATGAGACGAACAATGCGCTCTCCTAATGGTAAGAGATAACGCATGTCCATGACCATTGCAGCGACACACAGAGCTTAGAGTAACAAAATATAGTCCAGGGCATTGCTACTATGGCACTCATTACTCTGAGACATAATTATGATGGTTAGTCTCAACAGCCCTGTAATTTTTCATAAAATAGGATGCATTGCTTCTTTGTTTCAGTAAAACGTAATCAATTAACAACAAAGTAACATTGTCACGCAGCTTAAAGATGCAATTTCAAACACTCCATCTGTCTTACTAAGTACCAACGCTCCAAGATTCTACGGAACTAATCACAAGAACTACTTAATGAACACCTTGGAATCCATTGCGTCCATCTCATCTTCATCAATGTTAATGTTCACACAGATACCTACTAATTAAAGACACCAAACAATGCATCTAGGACCACAAAGAATTAGCTCGAAACAAATCTCTCTCACTATCTCGCTTTATGCATCGCGAAAGAAAGAGTGAGAGAAAAGAGAATTTGAAAAAAGCCATAATAAAGTACGTCGTTGAAACTACGTGAGATATGAATTAAATGATCAGAGATAGGACCCCGATCGAGTAATGGGACTGTATATCTTCTTAATTGGAAGGTCTTTTTGCCTGAACACATAACTTGGGGAGCGAGTACGTGAGAAAAACGCATTCTTAAATGTATGCCATTCATCTTTGCGTGATAGACGATGGTGCAAAACGTAAGATTATTTCCTTATTTTAAAAATATCATTGATTTATTAATTTTGTAAAATTAAGTAATGTTTAGCAACAAAGAAACTAAAGTAACTTAAAACTAAATACCTAGAAGTTGTTTAAATTATTATCTATAGATAGTTTTATCTTTTTTTTTTTTTAATTCAAAGTAGGTTCGCGTTTGACCACACTCTGCTTGATGTTAAACAGTAGTGTGGTCTAAGATGGAGCACGCTTTCTGATTATTATCTATCTCTATACTTGAGGCGTCATGCTCAAATTAAGTTTTTCTTATTTAGAAAATATATTTATGGCAACAAGCTTAATTAAGAAGATTAAAAAAACATGAAAGCCCACTATTTTTTTTTTTTTTTCAATTTAGCCAGTGCCATTTTGGATTTGTAACTACACCCCATGTCCATATCTGTTCAGGTATTTAAAAGTTATGTTGGAATAAAGAAACTCACATACATACAATGACATGCATAAACATAGAAATATACTATTTTAATTGAGCATTCGTGTAAAAAAGACTACATTACTTGATTCTTTTTTTTCAGCTAAATTGACAATAAACTCAAAATATACATTCGAAGCAAAAAATAGGTTACAATATTTATAGTTATGTATGGTTTATAGCTAAAAAAATACAAGAACATCATTTTTGATAACATTAACAATAAGATAATTTTTTTTTTCATAGGCATCGAAAATTGATAGAAAAGTCGAAAAACACAACTTTTAGAAGATAGTACAATTATAATACGACAACGTGATTCTTTCCCAAGTTCCCGCCAAAACTTCCCAATGACGTTTAAAATAATAAAGTCAAATAAATAATTTAAAAAAGTTGTTGTAATTTTTTTTGTTAATAAATAGGTTTGCGTTTGACCTTCATCTTGGCCGATGGTAAGTAAAGATAATTATGATCGAGAAACGTTGTCTTAAAATATTATGATTCCTAATTAATTACATTTCCGCTCTCTATATCTTATAACTAAGACCACACAACAAAAACGATATTACAGATTAGTACGTCCAACTGTCGATAATACAGTTTCCTCGAAACAAACTGATGCCAGGCGCGTATTACTACACGCAGTCTATAAAATTGAACATTAATTTCTATTTATGATTCTCTAAGACTATATCGAGCAAAGAAAGTTGCCCGAAATTTGAAAAGACGTTAATACTCTTTTTTTATGCTTGACAGGATAGGTGTTTGACCACAGCTCATCTGATGTTAAGTGAAGGAGTGGTCGAAGAAGGTAAAGAATACCTAGCCTAGAATGGAACTGGCTCTCAAGTTAGGCTGCCGGAACACACCGTTAGATGCTTGGCGGCAGATTTTCAACTTGAGAGTGGTAAACTATGATTCGTTTTGGTTTATATTTTTCTTTTTATTTACCTGTAATGAATGAAACTCATTTGAGAGCCCTGTTGATTCATTGGTAGTATATCTGCTTTGAGAGCTGAAGGGCGTGGGTTCGAATCCCACTCAGGACTAACATTTGTGTGACTAAGATCGATGTTTGTTCTGTGTCTGGGTGTACTGTATGTATTATAAGTATTGTATTTACAACAAAAAAGTATTTAAGTATTCTGTTAACTGTCTGGTTCCCATAGTACAATCTTTGCTTAGTTTGAGGCTAGATGGCACTGTGTCAAAATGTCCTCCAATATTTATTTATTTTTGGGGGTTTAACTTACGCCCTTCAGCGTGTAAATCAACCGCGCTAACCACTAATCTGTCGCTACAAACCTTTCCGCAACACACCCGAAGCATATAACCCAGTAGATATTATATAAAATCCAAAAAAAAGTTACAAACTTGTCCCATAGCGACAGTTTTTATTCCAATCACAATTTTATATCTCAAGCTCCTCTGAAGGAATCTATTAACTATCTCAAATGAAGAACGGAAATACCAATCAACATGGTAACATGATATCTTCATAGTTCGTTTCTTGCACAAAAACTGGTTGGCTGATTAATTGTTTATACCATCTTGCTAGCAGAGATGAGACCTACATAGATATTGCTGAAGAGATATATTTTTATGAGAAACTAGACAAAAATTAATAATTGCAAATATTATCTACCTACTTATCATAATTTTATGAAACAAAATAAAAAATACCTTAAATTATACTATTTACAAAATGTATACAAAAAACTTAGTCTAAAAAACCGTCAGAGGAGGGATATGTGGCCAGAATGCTGGCAACATTGCCACGCTGCATGGCAATGCTTAGCTTTTGACCGAAGTAGATACCAGCATTCTGGTCACCTGAAGCCTCCTCTAGACGTTTGGCCAGTTCCCGATACAGTTCGAGAGCGGCCAGCCCCCACGGACCTAAAGTTTCAACCCCAAAATTTATGATAGGTAGGTAGATAATATTTGAAATATTTAATTTCACATTCAAATTGCCAATCTGCCGATACCGCTCAAACCGTTGCAGATCCGAAGTAAAGACACTTATATAAATAAATAAATACATATTAACACACCGCCATCTACCCCCGAACTAAGCAGAACTTGTGTGATGGAAGTCAGATAACTGATAGAATACATATCATATGTTATACTTTCTGTTCTTTTTATTGTAAATGCATACTTATAATACATATAGAACACCCAGACACGGAACAAACATTTGTTGATACATAAAATGTTTGTCCTGAGTGAGAATCCAATCCACGCCCTTCAGCTCTTAAGGCAGATATGCTACCAATCAGCCAACAGGGCTGTCATCTTAAAGCAGATTGCTTACAGATTTTAATCGGGACCTGGCCAAACGTCTAGAGGAGGCTTTAGGTGACCAGAATGCTGGTATCTACTTTGGTCAAAAGCTAAGCATTGCCATCCAGCGTGGCAATGCTGCCAGCATTCTGGCCACATATCCCTCCTCTGACGGTTTTTTAGACTAAGTTTTTTGTATACATTTTGTAAATAGTATAATTTAAGGTATTTTTTATTTTGTTTAATAAATAATGTAGCCCGTAAATTTTAATTGAACATTGCTAAAGTTAATATGCGCCTTAAGTAGCGTGTTTTATTTATAATGAGCATTTTAAGCATCGGGTAACTTTAAGCAATGTTTAACGATAACACGCCTTAAGATTACACAATTTAATATGTGTGTTGCGCATGGGAACTGAATAGCATCCGATGATTTATTGAAGAAGCAATTGCTTCTGCTATTGGTGTTATAGAATGCGGACTGTTTGCGGTTTGACCTCTATACATGCTATTGTGGGATTCTGAAGCTATGTGTGGGGAATCCATGTAATAACTTCTAAGGTTCTATGAATCCTACTATACTACTAATGTTATAAATTTGAAAGTTCGTATGTTTGGATGTTTGTTACTCAATCACGCAAAAACGGCTGAATGGATTTGGATGAAATTTGGGATACACAAAGCTTAATACCTGGATTAATATATAGAATACTTTTTAAAACACATTTATTTCATTTAAAAGTTTATTTATTCATTTACTTCCTACTATAATATTATTAATATGAAAGTTTGTATGTTTGGATGTTTGTTACTTAATCACGCAAAAGAGGCTGAACGGATTTGGATGAAATTTGGGATACACAATTACACATAGCTTATTTATTACCTGGATTTACTTAATATAAAATACTTTTTTAAAACCAACTTATTTCATTTGAAAGTTTATTTATTCATATATTTCGGATTGACAGATGTCAGATGTCAGTTTGACAGATGTCAAATTCATGACTTGCTTATTTGTTGCTTACAGTCATGTTTCATATCTCTCTGAACCTCATTCTAAAGTTGTCGCGGACAAAGTCGCGGGTGTCAGCTAGTGTTGAATAATATAATAAGGTTACTCGATTCATTATTATGCATAGACTGCCCTGTTCGTTAAATTGGGAGAAAATGTGCTCAAGAGCTGTAGGGCGTGGGTTCGATTCCCACCAATAAACATTTATGTGACGATAAATGTTTGTTCTGCGTCTTGGTGTTATTTATATAACACTAGCTTGTGCTCGCGGCTTCACCCGCGTTGAGTTAAGATTTGGGTTCAGAGAGAAATTAAACATGTACATTGTTTCATTCATTCAATTTAAAAAAGGAGTTTGTCAAAATCAAAATTTTTCACGTTTTTGAAGTCAATTTTATTTTATAGGCATTTTGTAGCCGTTCGTCCGTACTTAAATTTTTACAACCGATTTCGATCCTGATTTTTATCAATATCGCACAATTATCATTTTATTTATAGTTATTGTTTATTTAAAGAGTAATTTCGTTTGTAAACATGAGGGTTCATTATCGTTATGACGATTGTAAATTTTGACAAGTGTTTATTGTACTGCTTGTATTGAATTCAAGTGGTTATTATTAAATATTATTTTTGAGTTAACGTGATTGGATTCTGTTTATATTGATCCAATGTGTTTCGGTAATTTAGTCAATTGTGATGGTGGAATTTCGTCAAATTTTTTTTTCTTGTTTTAAAATCATATCGCTTTTTAACAAAGCTTAGAGCTTTTTTGCTTAAGGTGGTTCGATTTCTATACAAATAATTTTTTGTCATTTATGGACAAATGGAATTGCAGTGCAATCACAGCTACTGGGATTTATTTTGGTCTTTATTTGCGGTAAATTACAATTGCTTGATTAAAACAGTAGATTATGAGCATAACTTACTGTTTTATTCAAAAATCATAAATTCATAAATAATTCAGAACTTTGATTTTCTGCTAATAATCTACTGTTCAAGCAATTGTGATTTTAACAAATAAGGACAAAAATACATGCCAGTAGCTGCGATTTCACTGTAAAATTATGCTCCATTTATCCACAAATGGCAAAAATTTCTTTGTGTGGAAATCGAACCAACTTAAAAGAAACCAATTCACTCGGGGTTTGAAAACATTTAACTGGATTTTTTCTTTGCGTTTTGTTCATTACGCAAACTGCTAAGTAGTGGATATGTATGTTATATGTTCCTCTATAGATACAATCTGAGTGTCTTCAAGTCGCGAGTGAATCAGTTTTTTCTAGGCAAGTATGCTCCATCGTGGACCGCATCTTCACTTACCATCATGCGTGATGGCGGTCAGTATTCTACTAGTCAAGGCGTATATTGACATACCTTATTTTGACATGTAATCAGTGTTTTAAAACTCATTTAATGACATACTTATTAAAAAATTTTGAAGTGACATAGGAGTCATTAATAAAATATGTATTTGTATTTGTATTTCTTTCATTTGATACCCATATTGAGGGAGTTGTGAAAAAACATATGATCCGCCATTTTGTAGCGGCGGCCATCTTGGACCAATTTTCATCAAACATAGCTAAAACACTCCCGACTGATTCACCTTTTAAACAAAAAATAACAAGATCAAAATCGGCTCATCCGTTCGGGAGCTACGATGCCACAGACAGACACACAGACACGTCAAACTGATAACTCGCCGTCGTTTTTGCGTCGAGGGTTAAAAAACGGGACATTAATTTTATTATCTTTTAAGGCAGCATTGCCAGTTCTTGTGCATATTCTGTGCTCAGCCCAAAGCCAGCCGAAACGGCACTTCATCGCGATAGTACCGAAACAAGGGCCTTAATACAGCTCTGGTGGGACATAAATATATCGCTCTTCGCAACTCTACTCTCCCATGAGTAGGACAGCCAGGGGGGTACTATAGGCCACAATGAAACATTTTTTTATAAACTGTCCCACTGCTGGGCGCGACCCTCTTCCCACTACGTTGGCCAATCGCGTGTTGGCAGACTTCACATAATTATGTTTTTTTTTTTTTTTATTATACGCTCCACAGACACTGGGGTCCGTGACCTTTGTCAACTTTACTTACATATTTTTTTTTTACAATTTTACATTACAAAAAGAGGAAAGTTACGTTAGTAATTAAATAGTATGTAATTAAAATAGTAATACACATATGTAATTATGTTCAAGAACTTCTGATTTTTAAAAATTCAAAATAGGTTAGCGTTTGACCACACTCTGCTTGATGTTAAGCAGTAGTGTGATCTAAGATGGAGCACGCATACCTAGACCTAAACCTATTTATTCTAGATTTAAATACACCCATATTGTAGGTACCTAACAGGCAACACAGACTCCGGCAGAGAGTTCCACAACCTCGCTGTGCGAATGAAAAATGTGGGATCAAAACGCTTTGTGCGTACATGGGGAACATCCACCATGTACGGATGACGTTTTGGTCGCGTTTGTCTGGCCGTCCGGTAGAAATGTGCAAGTTGAACCAAATTGTGCAGTTTCGAAATGCATCCGGTAGAAAACTAAAAAGCTAGCAACTCTACGGCGATGCTCAAGCCTTTGATATTTTCCTTCATAGTTTGAAGACACCGGTAATACAAAGCTTAGAAAAGACAGAGATGCGCGCCGTCGAACCCAGGACCTCCAGATTGGAAGCCAGACTGCCGCCCAAATAGGCTGCCGAAACGTTTAGTCATAGTAAAACACTTCTTTAATTACTTGGTTGTACGATTTAGAAATGTTAATTCCAAACTGATTCTTAGTAGTCCCTAAATGGTAAACTCCACGTTTCCGATGGTACGGTGTGCTTGCACGCGACATCACCCATTGAAGATTGCCATCTGCCGACCACTATTCAAAGGTTAGCTTTTAATAGTTCTGTCTAGTTGATATTCATGATATTTGGACTGAAAAAACAACTCGTAATAAATACATTTTGTTTATTAGCAGATAACCTAGACTAACGGAAGCTTGTAATTGCTAGTAAATTTTTTGCAAAAAAAAGTCAATCAAATTTTGTAGTAATTTTTTAATTTAAGAAATAAAATTTTGTTTAAAAAAATGTAGAGATAGAGGAGAGATACTATACAGAGTTTTTATTTCATTATTTTATACAGAATCTACAATCTATATAGAATGATTTTGGCAACAAAACCATTTTCGTAATTTTGATAAAAAAATATCACACAACTCAAAAAAATGTTGCTATAAAAATCTAGTTAAATATTTTTTTAGTCTTCTTGATGCATATTTCTTCAGACAACCCTGTTGGTTCATTGGTAGTAGGTCTGCTTCGAGAGCTGAAGGGCGTGGGTTCGATTCCCACTCACGACTAACATTTGTAACTAAGATCGATGTTTGTTCTGTGTCTGGGTGTACTCTATGTATTATAAGTATGTATTTACAAAAAAAAAGTATTTAAGTATTCTGTCAGCTGTCTGGTTCTCATAGTACTTTGCTTAGTTTGGGGCTAGATGGCGCTGTGTTAAATGTCCTCCAATATTTATTATTTATTATTTACATGTAAGGAATCATGATGCATCGCGATAAGTATTACTTCTCTGACCTAAATTGTTAACAAATCTAATTTGCTTATTATGTTGCCTGTACACGGAATATGAGACTTGAAAGATAAGATAATAAACCTAATTGACGACTGAATGGAACCACCGCACATGTTTATGAAAATCTATTAAACGGGCAAAGGGAAAAGCAATTTAAATTTATATTATTGATTATCTCGCAAGCACATTGAATCTTAATTCTGTGTTTCTAGTTCTATATCGTATCATGTACATACAAATAGGAAATAGTAGTAATATAAATCAATAATGTATAAATAAATGATTGATAAACATTTTGTGGTATTTTTTATTTTTTACTTGGTGGTAGATCTCCTTAGCAGGAGGTCGTCTAGGTGGGTACCACCGCAGTACCAGTTATTCTGCCGCTAAGCAGTAGTGTGTAGACATTACTGTGTTCCGGTTTGAAGGGTACTGCAGCTAGCGTAATTACTGGGCTGTTGAGACTAACCATCGAAAGTCAGAGCGCCAAAGCAGCGTTGCTCTGGGCTTTGCTTTGTTACTCAAAGTTCTGTGTATCGCTGCAATGATCATGGACAGGCGTTATCTCTTACCATCAAGAGAGCGTCTCGTTCGTCTTATTACTTTTTACATACAAAAAATAAATGTATTTACAAAAAAATAAGTATTTAAGTATTCTATCAGTTATCTGACTTTGCCAGAGAACTAAAGTAACAGACATAGCTCAGCGTATTAGCAAGCTGAAGTGGCAATGGGCTGGACATATTTGTCGCAGAACTGATAACCGTTGGGGTAGACGTGTTCTAGAGTGGTAGCGTAGGACGCCCTGAAACTCGATGGAGTGATGATATACGTAGGACAGCTGGCGGTTGATGGACGCGAAAAGCCGAAGATCGGGTTAAGTGGCGTGTCTTGGGAGAGGACTACAAAAGGCTGATGATGTTGATGATGATGATCTGACTTCCAGCCTGGTTAGCCTCATCAGCCCAGTAATTTTGCTAGCTACAGCACCCTTCGAACCGGAACACTGTAAATAAATAAATATCATAGGGCATTACACACAGCGCAGCAAAGCTTGTACTAACAAGCTTTGCTTAGTTTGGGGTCAGATGGCGCTGGGTGTAATGTACTACTATATTATTTATTTCATAGTGATTTCATAATTTATTTTTCATGATTCTTCGTGTAGTTTGTTAGGTAGGAAAAAAGAAATATGAAAATGTTCAGAAAGCATTGTGTGCAAACATTACTGTGTTCCGGTTTGAAGGGTACTGCAGCTAGCGAAATTACTGGGCTGTTGAGACTAACCATCTAGTCTCAAAGTAATGAGTGCCAAAGCAGCGATGCCCTGGACGTTGTTTTGTTACTCAAAGGTCTGTGTATCGCTGCAATGGTCATGGACAGGCGTTGTCTCTTAACATCAGGAGAGCGCCTCGATCGTCTTATTACTTTTACATAAAAAAAATAAAAATAATCTCATGAGCTAGTGCGACGAGTGGCAGTCAGAATTAGAATTACACCTACTATAACTAATATCTTGACATTTTTATTTCTACAATTTCTAAATACACTGCCACTTTACGACTTACACGGTAACTTAAAAATTAGAGCAAATTTCATATTTTAACACCTTCACAGAGAAAACAGCCCAAAGATAAACATTAAATACAACCATGGCAGCCGTAAACTCTTTATTACTATTTATACAAACATTTTAGCACTCATAAATTCAGTAATTCAATATAACAACAGCTTATCTTAAGTTTTATTTAAATTTACGATCTTTTACCGGCTGATCTCGATTTGAATGGTCAATGGACGAAATTAAAAAAGGTTGCGCGTGTGAAAACGAGAAGTCATTTTTGGGTTCCGTAAGAAGACATTTTTTTTTATAATAGATATATAAACTGTATTTATTATAAGTAGGTATGTATTTATAAAAAAAAAAAAGTATTTAAGTAATCTATCAGTTACCTGACTTCCATAATTCAAGCTTTGCTTAGTTTGGGGTCTGATGTTGTGTAAGTTGTCCTACGATATTTATTTATTCTGAAGTTCTTTGGGCATATCTCCAGGAATGAGGACTCGATCGAGAGACTTGTTGTGCAAGGCCGCATAGAAGGCAGTAAACATCGTGGTCGGTCTCCAACTCGTTGGGTTGCCCTTATCAAGACGATTACGAAGTCCACTGCAGTACAGTGTGCTCGCAATGCGGAGGATCGCCACAACTGGAGAGACATCGCGCGACGTGCAGCAGCCCTAGGAACTAGCGGTGACGATGGGACGCAACCCTGTCCATCTGCATCCACGACCACTCTGCCAAGTTGCCAAGAGTGTTCGATTAAGAAGAAGAGAAGAAGATTTATTTATTCATTTACTTATTTAATGTTAAAAAAAGTGCGGTACACGCACGGTTCAGTACAACTTGGCAAATAGGGAAGTCAGAGACGTGTGGTAGCACCTGCATTTCCAGTCTCGTCTTTGTGGGTAAATCTACACCCAGGATTTGAACCAAACCACCAATACCGGAGAACTCAATTTTACCACCCACCGCACTAACTTAACCCTAATATTTAACTGTAAATTATTTATACCAACAATCTGATTTGTATTCAGTTTAATCCCTGGTACCAATAAAATAATTGATAAGTTGCTAATCCATAACGGAATTCGAAATATCAATTTACAATGGTATCAGTGTGTGATTTTATTTTTGTTTAGGTATGTTTATTTTTGTGGGTAGATTTGAAAAAAAAATTAATCATTTTTATCAGCTTATTTGTTATACAAATAAATCGTTCTACAGTGACTTGACCTGTCTTAGCGCGAGCATAATGTGAGTGTACCGTTGGCAAAAAAATATCTGAATTATTAGAATAATCGTTTCAAAATCTGTGGCTGGCTGATTGTTTGATTCAATAATTCTTTATCGTCAATACCAAAGATTGCATTAAAAAAACTGATTTAATAGTAACAACTGTAAGTCTTATCGCTAAAAGCTATCTCTTCCAGGTAACCTTAAGACGGGTTAGAGGAAAAATTAGACGGTATGTGTCAATAACGAGGGTATATATACCCTCGATATATATACCGTCTGAGAAATTATGACATCCAAAAGGGTTTTTATTTTTTTTATTTTTATTATTATACGCTCCACAGACGCTGGGGTCCGTGACCTTTGTCAACTTTACATTTTGCACCAGACAAACTCATTAACCCATCCAAAAGGGTTAATGAGTTTGTCTGGTGCAAAATGCTTTCTCGAAAATTATCATTTTGCACCTCGCCTGTTGAGGATGTGCAAGTAAGTATTGAAATAAACTGGAATCTAGTCTGCAGTTGACTTATTTATGACCTTACTGAGCTATTACTTCGATTATTTTCAAGTTTTTTTTTTTTTTTTTAATGGTTGACAGGCTAGTTGTTTTGACCACAGCTCACCTGATGTTAAGTGAAGGTGTGGTCGAAGATGGTAAAGCACACCTAGCCTGGAATGGAACTGGCTCTCAAGTGAGGCTGCCGGAACACACCGTTAGATGCTTGGCGGCAGATTTTCAACTTGAGGGTGGTAGCTAGCCAGCCGAGTACTAGAAAGTACCCTACCATCATGCTATGCTTTCCTCACGATATTTTCCTTCACCGGCAACTCAAGCTCATTGTTGGGGTTTGAACCCACGCCCTTCGGCATGCGAACCTACCGCGCTAACCACTGAGCTATCATCGCTACAAACTTTCTCACTTAATATAACGCACATATATATCAACATCAATGCTACACTTTTCTTTCAAATTACCCTAAGAAAAAGCAGCCTTGGTAACCAAGAAACACTCTAATGTATATGAAAATAAGATTGAAATATCATGGCAGCCGGAGGCTGGAATAAATCAGCTTAAGTATGCTGACAGTGACAATTTGCAATTTAACTGTCACCGTGATCTAGTCTCATTATAGGAGGTGCAAAAACATTGAGAGAAACGGTTAAGAATTCCAGGAATAGCTATTACAGGGAAATGGTGACGCAAATTGTGGAAACTATGGAATTGGATCAAAGGAAGCATTTAGCAGTGTCATCATCATCATCATCATCATCATCATCATCATCAACCTAGCATAGTCCACATAGGTCTCTTCCAGGACCATTGGGAGGGGTTGCCCATAGTAGCCACGCTGTGCCTGCGGGTTGGCGAACATTCGTCGGTATACATTCTGGGGCCCGCGGTCTACAACCGTGTATACCCGCTTCCATCCGGGATGCACCCTCCACCGCGTGCTTCAGAACCAAGTTAAGATCTTGACTGCTAGATACATTTTTTTGATGACATTGACGAGTATTTCAAACTAAAAGATTATTAAATTATTAGTGAGTAATTACGATTTTTATGTATTTTTATTATGTTTACAATACTTTTTATATTGACATATTTTTGTACAGACATAATAATAAATAATATTTTAGAGTTTTAAGAGGGGTATTTTATTGTTAGAATGTTAGTATATTTATGTATTCTCAAAAGATAGTGCTGTCCATTTAGGTAGATCTATGTAATATCTTAACTTCTATTTAATAGTCTAAAAAAACGTCTAGAGGAGGCTTCAGGTGACCAGAATGCTGGTATCTACTTTGGTCAAAAGCTAAGCATTGCCATCCAGCGTGGCTATGTTGCCAGCATTCTGGCCACATATCCCTCCTCTGACGGTTTTTTAGACTAAGTTTTTTGTATACATTTTGTAAATAGTATAATTTAAGGCATTTTTTATTTTGTTTAATAAATAAAAAAATTTAATAGTAGGTACTACAGCTTGGCCAAAAAGTCTAGAAAAGATTTTAACTTTTTTTTTTAAATGTTTTATATTTGACAATATTTTTACGTTGACATGTTTTTATATCGACATAATATATTATGTACTTTATGTGAAATTTTGGTTTTTATTAATTGGCATGTGTCTGGATGTTCTGTATGTATTATAAGTAGGTATGTATTTACAAAAAAAAAAGTATTTAAGTATTCCATCAGTTATCTGACTTCCATAGTACAAGCTCTGCTTAGTTTGTTTAGATGGCGCTGTGTGTAATGTCCTTCGATATTTATTTATTTTATTATTATTTATATTTATATTGATCGACTTTTATTTACCCGTGTGAAGCCGAGGCGAGCTGCTAGTATAAAATAAAATGGTCATCAACCACGTTTTACCTCACTTGAAACCAACTTAATAATAATGTAACTTCACAGGAATAAGTAATTAAAATTAAGGGTCACATTTATTCAACAAGACGCAAGTTTGTTAACAGAGATTGTAAGTTAGCAAGTGTAAATTAAGTTAACGCTGTTTAACAACTTTACAACTTTAATACAAGCGGCTGCATTTCAAAGTGGATTTATTTTGATTGTTTTGTTATAATTTAAGAGCCACAAGAATTGTTTGTGGGACTCTGTCTTAATACAACATTCTCAATTTTTTTATCTATCTAAACTATTATTAAGAGGAAAGATTTGATTGTTTGTTTGTTTGTAATAAATAGGCTTGTTAACTATCTCTTCTTTTTTATTTTATTTTTAAGGTTCATATTTGTATGTTGTTGTGATTTGTTTTGGTTTATAATAAAGTTATATTCTATTCTAATTTGAGACTTAACTTGAATTATATAAACTAAACAAACAAAAAATCATTATGCCAAACGCGTCTAAACGCATGCCAATCAATCTATACAGAATGGAGTCAAGCAATTAATGCCTCGCTGGCCACACAAGCGCAAACGGACCTTAGATTAATACTTATTGCTAAACATTGGAATTGAATCGACTATTTCACACTCGGAGTCACGAACAAAAAGCTGTGCGCCTGATATGTGGAGAGCGCAGTAAGGGAACCAGAAATAATAGTAAGCATTACTGATCTAAAAAGCCCCGTTGGCTCATTGGTAGTATATCTGCCTTGAGAGCTGTAGGGCGTGGGTTCGGTTCCCACTCAGGGCAAACATTTTGTGAATAAACAAATGTTTGTTCTGTGTCTGGGTGTTCTGTATGTATTATAAGTATGTATTTACAAAAAAAAAAGTATTTATGTATTCTATCAGTTATCTGACTTCCATCACACAAGCTCTGCTTAGTTTGGGGCCAGATGGCGCTGTGTTTATCGTCCTACGATATTTATTTATATTTAAAAAAACTCGGAAGCTCTTAACTTTGATTTTTTGGTTTATTTCTATCAAAAACAAGATTTTTTGTTTTTATAGTTGACTAGCGGACGCTACGCGGTTTCACCCGCGTAGTTTCCGTTCCCTTCGGAATACAGGGATAAAAAGTATCCTATGTCACCCGGGGATAGTGTAGCTTCCCAACGGTGAAAGAATTTTTGAAATCGGTCCAGTAGTTTTGCTAGCTGCAGTAACCTTTAAACCGGAACACAGTGATGTTTACGCACTACTGCTTGGCGGTAGAACATCTAACTGTTACATATAAATAAGACAAATGTAAAATAGGCTATGATAATTTCGTAAACAAACACACTTTTCAAGTCAATAAAATTTACTTTAAATACACGTCCGACATTTAATTGGAAGACAAACATTTTAAACACATGCAATTCAAACTCGATTCAAATACCAACACTATCGTATATAATAAACGAACACCTCATTTACAAAATAATCAGAAAACCTCACAAGCGCCAAAAATAATTCCATAAAAATCTGATGTCATTTTTAAAGGTCAAGGCGCACTAAAAAGTGTTGCGGTGTAATTAGGTCCGACATTTTTGTGTAAAAAAACAATCAATTTAAAAAACATTATATCATTTTCCCACACTCGCGCTTGTGATTCGACACTTTATGAATAAAACACCACCATTTTTATGCATAAACAATCGACAAAACACAAGTTTTGGAAAAAAATACACCGGGGCGATAAGACTATTTCCGCGTTCCCGCCAACACTCCAAAAAGCGACATTTTTTTTTTTTTTTTCTTTGGTTTTGGCGTTGCGTTTTAGCATTTGCCAGTGTCAAGTAATTATATATTTTCAAGTTTCAAAAGTTAAATAAGTGCCATCGTAGCTAGTTTTAGTCAAAGTCGTCTTTGTCAAGTCCAGTTCGTGTCAGTTAATTCCAGTCATGCTTTAGTAAAGTAGTGGCAACTTTACTACAAAGCTTCGATGGAGTTTTGGAAGCAACACGAAAACTCATGTTTCACCACATTATATCATTTTCCCACACTCGCGCTTGTAATTCGGCACTTTATGAATAAAACACCACCATTTTTATGCATAAACACTCGACAAAACACTAGTTTTGGAAAAAAATACAACGGAGCGACACGACTCTTCGCGCGTTCCCGCCAAAACCAAAAGCGACATTAGTGAGTTCTCCAGTTGGATGACATTCCGATGAACAAAATTTAAGGACTATGAACGTACTTTGTAACAACATTCAGACAAAAACAGTACTTCCCCGTTAAAGTTGCCGTGTATGTTTTTTGTATTTTTAATGTAGGCATAATATGTTTTTAATTTGGTCGGGTTATGAAATTTCCCTCGTAAGGTTGACGAAACTGCATCACACTCGCGAAATCAGCTTGTTAGAAAGTATCGATACTAAAACGTGTTACCTACTCATTTTCATAATATTTGAATTGTTTCCTAGCCGTGCTTATGATCAGCTATGCTCTTTTTATACCTACAAAGACGGCGTGTTCTTAGAAAAGATAATAACCTAGTTTTTATTTTTATATTTTATTTTTAATATTTATTTTTATAGTTTTTGTTTTTTTAATTTATATGTGACAATTAGGTTAGTCAGATGTCACATCATGTCCTAGTGCTGCCGTACCCCAAAACATCGATTCCCATCACGAGAAATCGATCTCATCGATACCGCTATCCAGCACTATCGTATACAATCTCACAGCGATCACTAATAGGTGTATCTCTTACAATAACATCGCAACGACAGGTTATGGGCAAAGGTTATCCGCGGTCAGGAGATGAGCCTACTTTCACTGGGACGGTGGAGCACTGGAATGCAGTATCCAAGCTTCTAACTACTACGTAAATGGAAAGTAAAAAAATAGGTACCTACCTGCGTAATTATAATAAAATTAACTGTTATGACCAAAAATCATATCACTACATATTATAAAACAAAGTCGTCCGCCGCGTCTATCTGTCTGTTTGGAATAAACTTTAAAACTACTAAACGGATTGTCATGAGAGTTTTACCAATACATAAAGTGATTCATGAGGAAGGTTTTAGGTATATGGTTTGTCAAGGTTTTCTGTAAATTGGTTATATGATGATAATTGTTGGAAGTGTCGGAAAAAGTCAAGCCACCTGGGAGCGTTCATCGGAAACGCTGCTTAATCCCTTTGAGATAAAACAAAACAATGCATGGTGGATTATTCTTTTTTCAAGTGGTAACTGCAGCAAAAAGAGGATATAAAGACTTGTAGAAGTTTTCATCACTGTTGTGACTGAAACGACTGTTAAGCGGAAATAAACTAAATATAAAATTATGCATTGAACACCCAAAATGAACTTCCGCAAAGTAGTTAACAATCAATTAGTTCTGAGTATCATTTAATTTACTTCATCAAAACCGGTTCGTGGCAAGTGAAGACATGACGAAAATAAAAAAAGTTTTTTTTTTTAATTCAAAATAGGTTCGCGTTTGTCCACACTCTGCCTGATAATAAGGAGTAGTGTGGTCTAAGATGGAGCACGCTTACCTAGAAGAAACCTATTACCGTGTTAGGTGTACTGTCCACTGTTGAAACTAGAAATAATAGCGCACAAACTCAGGTTATAGTGGATAAGTTACTGTTTAGTTTATGTGTTTAGTTTAAGACTTCTTTAAAACGAAAATGTTAAATTTTTCAAAATACATAATACATAAATTAAAAAAAAATATCTATCTCGGAGCAATGTAATGTATGTGTGTGTTAGTAAGACAAATCCAACAATTAAAATTAATCTTGTTCACTGTTTTACACTGAATTGTAGAACTTTTGACTTACCTTCTTGATCAGGCCATTAATTTATGCAACTTTAAACCGTACTGCATTAAGCATAAGCATACCGTCGACAGTAAATACACTTGTAATTAAATATCTCTACGTGCAATATACGTTTACGATACTGAGCTTTATTGCATTATACTAAAAAGGTGGTGTCGAATAGAATATATGAATTATTGTCTTGTAAATGTGCGATTTCAATAATATGATCTTTATTATTACGGAATGGAATACAGAAATTCTTGGACAGGTATTTATGATTGCATTATTGTGCCTGTGGCTAAAGTCGAAAATTGCACGTATCTTTTAATTTGATGACGTCACAGATCACACTAGTTTTATGATTCTAACTCAACTCAACTGTAATCATAAAACACTGGATTTATAGATCAGAGTTGTTCCTGGATTGCTAGGTTGAAATTGTGAATTATTATCCGACTTGGTGGTAGATCTCCTTAGCAGGAGGTTGTCTAGGTAGGTACCACCGCAGTATCAGTTATTCTGCCGCTAAGCAGTAGTGTGTAAGCAATTAAGCATTACTGTGTTCCGGTTTGAAGGGTACTGCAGCTAGCGAAATTACTGGGCTGTTGAGACTAACTTTATCAAAAGTCTCAAAGTAATGAGCACCAAAACAGCGATGCCCCGGACTTTGTTTTGTTACTCAAAGTTCTATGTATCGCTGCAATGGTCATGGGCAGGCGTTATCTCTTACCATCAGGAGAGCGTCTCGTTCGTCTCATTACTATTTACATTAAAAAAAATAATTGAAATATACTTTTAGAGACGATCCGGAATATAACTCGGGCTTTGTTTACCGGAATATGATTTTTCTATATCCTCATTTGAAGGCAAGGCAAAAACCAAAAGTGTATTTTAAAAGCGTCACTTGACTGTCAGTTTTATTTTAGGCAGTATGTTTACCATTTTAGACCAATAAACAACGTAACGTAGCGTAGGGCGCCCGGAGACTCGATGGAGTGGTGATATACGTAGGACAGCCGGCGGTGGATGTAGGCAAAAAGCCGCAGATCTGAGTGGCGTTTCTTGGGAGAGGCCTATGTCCAGCAGTGGACTTCGATAGGCTGATAATGATGAAACACTTAACATAATATATAAATTTGTAGCAATGATAGCTCAGTGGTTAGCGCGGTAGGTTCGCATGCCGAAGGGCGTGGGTTCAAACCCCAACAATGAGCTTGAGCTGCCGGTGAAGGAAAAACATCGTGAGGAAACCATAGCATGGTGGTAGGGTACTTTCTAGTACTCGGCTGGCTAGCTACCACCCTCAAGTTGAAAATCTGCCGCCAAGCATCTAACGGTGTGTTCCGGCAGCCTCACTTGAGAGCCAGTTCCATTCCAGGCTAGGTGTGCTTTACCATCTTCGACCACACCTTCACTAAACATCAGGTGAGCTGTGGTCAAACACCTGGCCTGTCAACCATTAAAAAAAAAAAAAAACATAAAATGAGCTGTGGTAAAACACATAGCTTGTTAAACATAACAAACCGGCAAAGTGCAAGTCGGACTCGCGTACAAAGGGTTCCGTACCATTATCTATAAAAAGGTCAAAAAATCCTGTTCGTTGTATGGGAGCCACTTAAGTATTCATTTTATTCTATTTTTGAGTATGTTTTGTTATAGCGGAAACAGAAATACATCATCTGTGAAAATTTCAACTGTCTAACTGTCACGGTTCATGAGATACAGCCTGGTGACAGACGGAAGGACAGCGTCTAAGTAATAGGGTTCCGTTTTACCCTTTGGGTACGGAACCCCTAAAAAAAGAATAATTGTAAACATTGACCGCCCTCTTGGTTCATGGTAGTATATCCAAGAGCTGAAGGGCGTCGGGTCGATTCCCACCCAGCACAAGCATTTGTGACATAAACAAATGTTTTTTCTGTACTGTATGTTTTTAAAAAAAAACTATTTAAGTATTATATCAGTTATCTGACTTACATAGTACAAGCTTTGCTTAGTTTGGAGTCAGATGGCGCTGTGTGTAATGTCCTACGATATTTATTTCCGTACATACCAAACCGTTTATATAGGATGAAAAAAACACACGGAAAAAGGTCTACCCAAAATGTGTACCATCTCAAACATGCTCACAGACGCCGTTAAGATCGCACTTGAGATACAAAAAGAGCACATTATCTATCACTACGTAAGAAGGTGCACTCTGGTCTGCAGTGCGGTTAATTAACAAAATTCTCTTTGTCTGAGGGACATAAAATTTTACGAGAATCAAGATCGGTGCGCAGTGGTCCGAACCGCCATGGTGCGAATCAGAGATATATAGAGGATAGATGTGAAGACTGACCATAAATGTAGAATGTAGCTTTACTTGGTGGTAGATCTCCTTAGCAGGAGGTCGTCTAGGTAGGTACCACCGCAGTACCAGTTATTCTGCTGCGAAGCAGTAGTGTGTAAACATTACTGTGTGCCGGTTCGAAGGGTACTGCAGCTAGCGAAATTACTGGGCTGTTGAGACTAACCATCGAGTCTCAAAGTAATGAGCACCAAAGCAGCGATGCCCTGGACTTTGTTTCATTACTCAAAGCTCTGTGTATCGCTGCAATGGTCATGGATAGGCGTTTCTTACTATCAGGAGAGCGTCTCGTTCGTCTCATTACTTTTCATACAAAAGAAAGAAAAAAAAATGAAATAGGTTTCATACAACGGCACAGAATAAATAACAGTTATTAAGAGATACGATAGGTTCACCACAAACGCCATCTATTGAAACTAATCTGAACTGGCAATCTCCATACGAAACATATATTTTTTTTATTATTTGGCTGTTCCTTATTTATTTTTTTCCTAAACTACGCCAGCATTTAGGAGAACAAAACAAAAACTAACTGAAAATTTTCTGTGAAAAAGTTAATCAACATTTGGCACATCCGTTTTATTTAATTCATCGTCGCCTGCTGCACAAAAAATTGGAGCAGAGCATGTATGGAAAAGAATCATAAAATTTAATAGGTTTTCCTTCAAAAAGTACTTACGTGAGTGGCCTTTATACAGGCTCATCATACTTTTAAGGGTCCTTATGAGTTCAGCGAAATACCAATTGATGCTCAGATTATGGTCCAAAATGGTGCTATTGGTGACTTTGTAAAGCATTCCTTTTAATTGGATGAAACTTAACTTTATTGCTTATACGTTTTTAGATTTGAAATGGCTCAAATATAATCTACATTGTATAATGTAATTTGCAAGATGTTTCGCTATGATATTGTGGTTCGATTTCCATACAAATATTTTTTTGCCATTTATGGACAAATAATTTTACAGTGAAATCACAGCTACTGGCATATATGTTGGTCTTTATTTGCGATAAATCACAATTGCTTGAATAATTCAAAATTTTATTCAAAAATCATAAATCATTCATAAATTTGATTTTATGCTAATAGTCTGCTGTTTTATTTAAGCACTTGCGATTTACCGCAAATAAAGACCAAAATGCCAGTAGCTGTAATTTCACTGTAAAAGTATGCTCCATTTGTCCATAAATGGAAAAAAATATTTTTATGGAAATCGAACCACCTTAACCTAATTTTGCCAGCCATTTTTAAAAACCAGTTCCATTTAAGGCCAGGTGTATTTACCATCTTCGACCACACTGTCACTTGAAATCAGGAGAGCTGTGGTCAAAATTAAATACCTAGCCTTTCAATAAAAGAAACCTAACGTTAACATTTCTATAACTCTGAAAAGAAACTTGGAACTGGTAATGAGAAAAAAAATGTCCAGAAAATTCCCAACAAAATGGCGGAAACAAACGCACGCCATAAAGCAGCCCAAACGGCACAAAAAGCACCGGTTTCGCACCAATTAGTACTTTCCAGTGCATACCAATAGCGGACGCGGGACAACCCATCTTCTACCTTATTTGCAACCAAAGGTACACACGAGATTTATCGTACGATATTTTATTTAATGGCCGCGTTTAATCGGATAATATTAGCTTGAGTATCTATGAGAAATATTAGTTAGATAAATATATATCGTAGTTCATTTTTCACAGCCACAACCTAAGCAATTTTTTTGCAAATATATATATGCATATATAGTTGATTTATATAATTTCTATGTAACACACATTACCTTGTTTTTGTACTATAAGAATTAAATAAACCTTTTTTTAAATACAGAACACACCCTTGAAAAAACATGTATTTATCAGACAAATGCGCATGGTGGTAGACCTTAGCAAGATGTCGTCTAGGTAGGTACCACCGCAGTGCCACATATTCTGCAAGCAGTAGTGTGTAAACATTACTGTGTTCCGGATTGAAGGGTACTGCAGCTAACGAAATTACGAGGTTGTTGAAACTAACTATCCATGAGCGCCAAAGCAGATGCCTTGGACTTTATTTTGTTTTTTTTTAAGGCAGCAGGCTAGATGTTCGACTACAGCTCACCGACCATGTAACGTAATGGGCGTAGTGAAAGATAGTAAAACTAGAAGAACTAGCTTTAAAATGTACTAGAATACGCTGATAGTAGCTTAGCGGCAGAATTTCAATTTGTAGGTCATAGCCAGGTCATAGCTAGCCGAGTACTAGAAAGTACCTTTTTAGTTTTCTTATGAAAATTTCTTTCAACGGCAATCCAATCTCATCGTTATTTACATCCTTAGAATAGAATAGAATATAACTTTATCATACATCAAGCATACATACATTATAACATACAAAACTTAAAAAATAAATAAAGAAAATAGCAAAACAAAAACTACATAGACTAATAAATATATGGCGTCCAACGGCGGCCTTATCGCCTAGACCGATTTCTTCCAGACAACCTTTGGATGGAAAGCAGTAGAAAACGGTTATTAAGATAATAGAGCATATTATGTATATACAAACAGAAAAACACTATAAATTAAGAATATATAGTTATAATAAATATATACATGAGCATACAGAGCCATGCATGCATGTTTACCCTTTGGCGTTTGGACCGGCCGCGCAAAAAAGCGCAAAGCATCAAAATCATACTTGTATTTTAAGATACATCTCATGAACATAAATTCGTGTGTACTCTGACTCGAGCGCTTATAAATCAATTTTGGGTGCGGTCCCTTTGGCCCATTGATGGCGTAATGTTGAAGAAAGTGGCCTCACAACGGCGCTCTGTGGCGGGGAATGTTCAACTGAGACATTTTTTATCAGTGAATACAAAATGATAATGACGCGAAAAATTGTAAAGCCGATTTCAATAGAATGAAGAGAAACTATACATATCATTTTACTATATCGAACTATAGTATATATAGTAGTATCGAAATATAGTATTTTAGGCTCGATATACCTAGTATAGTATTTGTAGGTTTTTTTTCGATTTGGATTTTTATAGCTTGGTATAAAAAAAACCTATTATGGCCTATACCTATACCTATTATACCTATTGTGGGCAGGGCACATAGCACGCAGAACTGATGGCCGATGGGGCTGCAAAGTTCTGGAGTGGGAACACGGACCGGCAAGCGCAGCGTAGGACGTCCACCCACAAGGTGGACAGACGACCTAGTAAAGACCGCAGGAACGCGCTGAATGCGGGCCGCTTCCAACCGGTCTTTATGGAAGGCAATGGGGGAGGCCTATGTCCAGCAGTGGACGTCCTACGACTGAAATGATGATGATGATGATGATGATAAAAAAACCTATTATAGGTATATTTTGAATTTATATGTTTTTTAACAACACAATAAAAAAATATTGAATTTATTTAGATTGATGGATAACTCTTAGTTATTTTCACCAAAACCTAACTAAGAATAGAAATACTTCTTAAAAACATTTAACATTCAAATTAATGGCATCATTTGCTGTTAAATAAAATTGATTAAAGCAAAAATTTAGTAACGATATGGTATTGATATTTTTTTGTACGGAAATCTTAAAGAATATCTCATTTTTCAAAAAACCATTAATTACAATAATTCAATAATTAATAAATATAAAACGAACATAGCGATTACATTTTAATAAATGTCTATAGTACGATGCCCTAGACTTTAAAATACAATATTTTATTATAATTAATTAAAAATATCGGACTTTTAAAATAAAATAAAACTTTCATTTGTTACTTAAAGTTCTGGATACAGGCATGGGCGCTACTATATCAAGAAAAAAACATTTTATTTATTTAATTCTTTATTGCACACACTTACAAAATAATAATATGTACAAAGGGAAGACTTAATGCTAAAACATTTTCTACCAGCCATCCCCACAGATTATAAAATGTGGTTGTAGGTGCGCATCAAAACAAACATATTTTACACACACTTAAACACACATAATACACAATACACAAAAAAAATAAACAATACATAATTATGCATAAATAAATACTCATTACATTAGTTACATTTTTTTATTTTTTTACGCATGTATTTAGCCACGATCTCACCTGGTGGAAAGTGACGATGTGGCCGAAGATGGAGCACGCTTGCTTAAAAAATACCTATTAACACCTTTACCTATACCTATTATAAATACCTATTCCTACTAATATAATACATACTCCTAGTATTTATTTTATTTTATTGTATTAATGTCTAATTTAAAAAAACTTGCATGCCGAAAGGTAGTCTGTGGTACTTCTCGACTAAATATTATTATGTTTTACATCTGTTCTTACCCATAGCGCAATTTTTTTTTTTTTTATAGCTGACAGGCTTGGTGTTTGACCACAGCTCACCTGATGTTAAGTGACTGTGTGGTCGATGATGGTAAAGCACACCTAGCCTGGAATGGAACTGGCTCTCAAGTGAGCCAATTAAATTAAGTGTGTCAATTAAATGGATTATTATTATTATAACTAATAAATAGTAATATATACTTTATATACTTAACAACGTTACTCTATTTTTCGACACAAAACAACAAATTGGTCCGACAATCGACAAAAAGCAGCAAAACCGTCTTCACACATTTTCTGCGTTATTTTTATCGGAATGTCCCCTGTAGTTAATTTGTACTACACATTTCGGCAAAGAGGCACTAAATTCAGTCCTGTCTCTGTTAACGGACTTTAACGGTCTTTATCTTAATGTTAACACTTTGTTTAAGAACTCGTAAACTTTGGGCCATAATGTGCAGTCAAGATATAATTTGCATCGCCTTAAGTGGAGGACTTGCAGACCGTCTCGCAACTTTATATTATGGATTAAAACCCTTATTTGTTTTATGATAGAATAAATTCACGTTTATATATTGAAATTAAAACTTTAAGCTATATCTTGCATTGCAATAACCTTTAACATAAGCAAATAAATTTTATAAATATGTACAGTGAACATTGAACAGTGTTTAGGATTGAACACTACTTTGTTTTTATTTAAATACTAGCTGTGCCCCGCTGTGTTACCCGCTACATGTTTTCGGGATAAAAAGGGATGACAACCCGCACCTATGTGTTAAAAGACGCATCCTAGATACTCATCAACGCTCACTATCACTACACGTGCTGTCATCTGCCATTGCCATGCTTCCATTGCTATGGAACTGGCTCTCAAGTGAGTCTGCCGGTGCTTGGCGGCAGATTTTCAACTTGAAGGTAGCTAGCCAGCCGAGTTCTAGAAATTATCTTATCATCATGTATAAATTTAATTTAATTTTAATTATGGTTTTTATTTTGATTTTAATTTTATTGGTTTTGTTTTTGATTTTAATTTAATTAATTGTATGTTTAAAACAAAAAAAATGTTTAAAGAATTGTCATCTCGTTTGGTCGACGCCACACGTGAACAAAACGCTGGCCTTTATTTTGCTCAGCGTTTGAGTATTGCCATACAACGCGGCAATGGGGCCAGCGTTTTGGGAACTATTCCCATTGATAGCGGTCTTTTAGAGTAGTTATTATTTTAAGTTATTTTGTTTTGTTTAATTGAAGATATTTATTATACTTTTTTTCATATTATAAATTAATAAATATAATGAGTAAAATAAATAAAATTCAGTTAAAAAAAAAAAAAAATTAATTGTATTGACCCATTTTAATGCATGTTGTGCTTCTTTAAATAAGCAACGCAATTAGCTAGACAATTACTTGAGTTATGTAAAATTATAATAATTAATTATTTGTAATTATTGTAGTTGCTAATATGAAGCCTCAATAAATAAATAAATATCAGAAACACTAGGGAAGTCATAGGTATACACAATTGTCGTAACAAAGCTATAATGATAAAAAGACTAACAACAATGTCCGAATATAATGTCAATGTCAGAGACTATAAAAATGTAATTTCTAATAATAATTCAAATATTCCTGTCTGTTTCAGTTAAAATTTTTCGTTAGCAAATTGTAACACACTATCGAAACGAAAATCACTGTTTTTCGCTTTAACAAAAGTCTTGAAAAGGCTTAATATGTTACAAAAATGATACGGAAATCTTTGAACGCTCATAAAACTCACCTTTGTCGGTTCAAAGTTATTACGTGTAAAATTACGACAAATGTTATAAACTGTATCATAAAGAACACAGGATTCCTTTTCAAAGAAAGACATTAAAGGACCAAACAAGGTTTTTAGGTGGTTTATTTCATTTGCGATGCGCATAAATACTTTTTTATCGGTTATATTTTTTAAAAGGAGTTTTTTATGTTGAAATACGAATGATGTGATCATCAGAAATTGTCCGACATTTATTGACATAATAAATTAAATTAAAATTAGTAAAATAATTACAGAGAAAAATAATTTTTTTTTTTATGCTTAACAGGCTAGGTGTTTGACCACAGCTCACCTGATGTTAAGTGACGGTGTGGTCGAAGACGGTAAAGCACACCTAGCCTGGAATGGAACTGGTTCTCTGGAGGCTGCAGGAACACACCGTTAGGTGCTTGGTGGCAGATTTTCAACTTGAGGGTTGTAGCTAGCCAGCCGAGTACTAGAGAGTACCCTACCACTATGCTATTTCCTCACGATGTTTTCCTTCACCAGCTCAAGCTCATTGTTGAGGTTTGAACCCACACCCTTCGGCATGCGAACCGACCGCGCTAACCACTGACCTATCATCACTACAAAAATTAAATGATGTTTGGAGTTGAAATTTTAATTATAGGGTCGAAAATAGTTTAAATTTATAATTGTTCAATATTGTACAAAAATAGCTATTCCAAACAAAACACAATCGCAATGGAACTAAATTAATTTGTACCTCTGATGATATCAACAATAGTCTTTGTGTCTCTATCCGGAATAATAACTCCGCCGTAATCTGTGGCAAGCCATATAGAGCTTCCAATTTAACTGGTAGCCGACGGTAGCTGGTAGAGCACGCGATTAAAAGGGGAGAGTTCACAGTAGCGAATAGAAAAAAATAATGTATTTATTTTTTAGTTACAGTTACCGCACAGTTATTCAGATACATTACAGTCATGTCAAATTTTAGAACAAATGCATGCTAATTAGTCAATGTAAAAATTTATACGAACAAAAAATAAATCAAATGTCAACGGTATGCAGCAAAATACATGTCATAAAAATAATAACAGAATGTCAAAAAAATAATAATAATAGGATGTCAAAAATTATACAAGTATTTACAAAATAACTGATAACTGATAGAATACATAAATCGTTTTTTTTTTTTGTAAATACATACAGTACACCCAGACACAGAACAAACTTTTGTTTATATCATAAAATGCTTGTCCTGGGTGGGAATCGAACCCACGCTCTTCAGCTCTAGGAGCAGACTACTGAACCAACTGGGCTGTCAAATGATAATACATGCTAGTATAAAGTAGGGTTTTACTTGGTGGTAATTGTGCTATAATTCTTTTTTTTTTTTGTACGACGTCTTCAGCTATAGGGGCGAGAGCTGTAGGGCGTGGGTTCGACTCCCACTCAGGGCAAACATTTTGTGAATAAACAAATGTTTGTTCTGTGTCTGGGTGTTCTGTATGTATTATAAGTAAGTACATATTAACAAAAAAAAAATGTTCATGTATTCTATCGGTTATCTGACTTCCATCGCACAAGCTCTGCTTAGTTTGGGGCCAGATGACGCTGTGTGTATAGTCCTACGATATTTATTTATTTATATTAAGTATTGTCTTACATCTTAGTGAAAAATTTAATTTGTGTGAATACTATTTAATGCTACATTACCCGTGATGGAAATAGATAGAAAAATCGCGAATTTTCCGAATGTAACCATAGCCTTAGTAAAGGCTAGCTACCTAACTAGGCTATCGGAGTATCAGCGTGCTGCACCCCATTAATTACATTATACGTTAGCGCACAATAAATTAGTTTTGTTCTAACGAGCACGTCTGTAGCACACTTTGTGCTTAATTAATTTAACAGATTTGTACTACTAATGTATCTATATATATTATAGCCTATATATATATATATTATATACTATAATTATAATCATGTATTATGAGTGTTTGGCAAGCTCAAAGTAGCACGACGCGCTATGGAGAGGGCTATGCTCGGAGTTTCCCTACGAGATCGAATCAGGAATGAAGAGATCCGTAGACGAACCAAAGTTACCGACATAGCCCAACGGATTAGCAAGTTGAAGTGGCAGTGGGCAGGGCACATAGCACGCAGAACTGATAGCCGATGGGGCTGCAAAGTTCTGGAGTGGTGACCACGGACCGGCAAGGGCAGCTTAGGACGTCCACTCACAAGGTGGACAGACGACCTAGTAAAGGCCGCAGGAACGCGCTGGATGCTATCTATCTATCATGGTGTGGGCTGTTATAAGTTCTGTCATCATTTTAGATTTTAATCCCAGTTCTTATAGTATCAACAAATTTCGTAACAGTGCCATCGCAGCGATGATAGCTCAATGGTTGGCGCGATCGGTTCGCATGCCGAAGGGTGTGATTGAGCTGCCGGTGAAGGAAAACATCGTGAGGAAACCATAGCACGATGGTATGGTACTTTCTAGTACTCGTCTGACTAGCTACCACCCTCAAGTTGAAAATCTTTCGCCAAGCATCTAACGGTGTGTTCCGGCAGCCTCACTCAAGTGCCAGTTCCATTCCAGGGTAGGTGTGCTTTACCATCTTCGACCACACCGTCACTTAAGGTGAGCTGTGGTCAAACACCTAGCCTGTCAAACATAAAAAAAATCAAACCCACGCCCTACAGCTCGAGAATAAAAAAAATTAAGATATATTACAAAAAAAAATATTTCATAAAATGAGTTATTTACAGATTTCATCGTTTTTTGTAGTCCCTGCACTAGGCGAGGACCCGTTTCACAGATTAGTAAAACTTATTTCGATTATACCGATTATGATCCCGGTACTTTATAAGTGCTTAAAGTTTATGTAAAAATGTATGCAACACTGTCATTGAACGACTTTACAGTCCAATTTATTGTAACATTATTATTATAAAAGCTGCAGCATCAGTTATGCGTTAATAATTTTGGTATTTTGCGCACTTTATTAAAAAAAATTGGACAGGTACAGTTACGAAACTAAATTAAATAAAATATGTTACTAAAGTTGACAAAGGTCACGGACCCCAGTGTCTGTGGAGCGTATAATAAAAAAAAAAGCTAAATTAAATGTATGACGTTTATGCAATTACAAATACCACTAATATTATAAACGGAGTTTTGGCGGGAATGCGGAAAGAGTCGTGTCGTGTCGTTTTTTCCCAAAACTAGTGTTTTTTCGAGTGTTTATGTATGTTTAAGGCATATACCTAGTCTAGTTCCGCTTAACAGTCGTTCCAGTTCCAACAGTGATGAGGACTTAAATTAAACTAATTTGACACAGCTTATTAATTAAAAACCTAATCTTACTTAAAATCTAGAACTAGTTTGACATAAACCTAAAAATATAATTAAAATAACAAAAAATCTAATAAAAATAACCATAAGTCTTAAAATCCTCTTCTCTCTGCAGTAACCACTTGCCACTTGCTTGCTTGTTTATGTATAAAAATGGTGGTTTTTTCATAAAGTGCCGAATCACAAGCGCGAGTGTGAGAAAATGATATAATGTGGTGAAACATGACTTTTCGTGTTGCATCCAAAACTTCATCGAAGCTTCACAGTAAAGTTGCCACTACTTTACTAAAGCATGACTAGACTTGACTGATACGGACTGGACTTGATCAAGATTGGACTTTGACTATAACTATTGGTACGAGGCAACGTATTTAACTTAAAGAAACTTGTGAACTTAAAATACTTGACACTGGCAAATGATCGAAATGCGATGCCAAAATTTAAAAAATTATAAACTAGCTGACCCGACAGACGTCCTGTTTTAATGAGAAATATGCACTAAGAAAATTAAATGATAAATTACTTATTTTATCAGTATAATTCCGACCCATGCATCTTTTGACTTATTATTTTATTTACTCGGCCACAATTATTGATTACCATCTAGTACAAATATTTAAGTGACAATAATTAGATAGTTTTTTTTTAAATAAAATCGTATTGACAGGAACTAAATGCTCTCCCGTTGGTAAAGGGTAACGCTTGTCTATGTCTATGACCATTGCATTTGTACCCTAAACTTTGAAAAAACCAGTCTAGGGCAGGCTAGGGAGCTGCTTTGATGCTCATTACTTCAAATCTGTGAAAATTTCAACTGTCTAACTATCACAGTTCATGAGATACAGCCTGGTGACAGACGGACAGACAGACAAACGGACGGACAGTGGATTTATAGTAATGGGGTTTTATCCTTTGGGTACGGAACCCTAAAAATCCAATTTCTCGTACATCTATGCTCACTCATAATGTTGTATAGAGTTTATGCGAAAACACATTATGTGAATTTTTTTAGATGAAACCGTAGAACCCAGCTAGTTTCGCATAATCCAAATAAATATATTTTTTAACGCGCACCCACGTACGCGTCCGAATTCTTTTTGTTGAGCAAATATTTATTTTGAAAGTGAGAAAGCCATTTCTGTGTTATTTGTTCTCGACCAACATTTGCCTTGTGCAGACTTGTTTTAATTTTAAATGCAAGTGCACTGATCTTTGATCTACTTTTATGAAAAACAAACTAGGGTTTTTGGTTTTTTTATTTGATTTAACTTTTTTGATGTAAATTCATAATAATTCATTTATTGTATGTAGTGTTATAGTTGAAAGATGTTATAGTACCTACCTATACAATATTAATGCAACACATTACCTTACGGCATGGCCAAACGTTTAGAGGAGGCTTCAGGTGACCAGAATGCTGACATCTACTTTGGTCAAAAGCTTAGCATTGCCAACCAGCGTGGCAATTTTTTTTTATTTTTTTTACTTTTAATAGATCTACGTTTGGCCACCAACTCGCCTAATGCAAAGCGACGGTGTGGCCGAGGATGGAGCACGCTGATCCAGAAGAAATCTATTCACTCTAGCCTTAAAAACGTCCAAATTGTAATTTATGGGAAACAGGGAAGCCGGCAATGAGTTCCATTCGTGGGCCGTGCGCATCAAAAAAGTAGAGCGGAATCGCTGCAATGCCATTTATGTGCCAGCATTCTGGCCACATATAACCCTCCTCTGACGGACTTTTGGTTTAAATTTTTTATACGAAAATAGTATTGATTTAAGATATTTCTTTTGTTTACTAAATTTTACGCATGCAAACAACATTATTGTTTGTATTGGATAGGCTCCGAAACTACTGGACCGATTTCAAAAATTCTTTCACCGTTGGGAAGCTACACTATCCCCGAGTGACTAAAACTTTTTATCCCTGTATTCCTATGGGAACGGAAACTACGCGGGTGAAACTGCGAAGCGTCCGCTAGTTATGTATAAAAAGGTTACTGGATTACGCAGTACCAGATATTCTGCTGCCAAGCAGTAGTGTGTAAACAAAACTGTGTTCCGGTTTGAAGGGTACTACAGCTAGCAAAATTACAGGGTTGTTGATACTAACTATCGAAAGTCTCAAAGTAATGAGCGCCAAAGCAGCGATGACTTCGACAGCTTTTGACTTTGTTTTATGTATTTACCTATTTGCTGTTTTGCCACAAATAATACAACCTTATGATACGGCTAAATGCAGGCTGTAACTTTGGAAGCAACTTGTAACCTATATATAGCTTTTGGTTTTTGGCACGAACGCGGAAAGAATCGTGTCGCCCCGTTGTATTTTTTTCCGAAACTAGTGTTTTGTCGAGTGTTTATGCGTAAAAATGGTGGTGTTTTATTCATAAAGGGCCGAATCACAAGCGCGAGTGTGGGAAATACCTAGATATAATGAGGTGAAACATGACTTTTCGTGTTGCTTCCAAAACTCCATGGAAGCTTTATAGTAAAATCACCAACCACTACTTTAATACATGACTGGACTTGACTGACACGGACTGTACTTGACCAAAACTGGACTTTGACTATAACTTTAGCCATGAGGACACTTATTTAAACTTTATGAGGAAATTTATGAGGAACTTTTGAAACTTGAAAATATATAAATACTTGACACTGGCAAATGCTAAAACGCGACGCCAAAACCAAAGAAAAAAAAACCTATAGTTTGATTTTTTCTTTTAGGTACAGTTTATGAGTAAATAGATTTTTTTAAGTTATATATTTTTTTATACAATACCTTAAGTGAAATACAATGAAACCTTTAAGAAAACTCCGAAACATCCGACCTTTTAAATCTCGAGAGAAAGTCCTGTTGAATAAATACGTTCGCAATCCGTACCGAAAACAAAAACGCAGATCAGGAAATTGCAGATTGACTTTATGATTTACTAATTATATTATTGTTACCAATTCATAAAAGTTTTTTTTAAATATAATAGTTGATTGCGTTTGACCGCCATCTCGTCTGATACGATGTAGCACGTTTGTCTACGAGAAACCATATCACTCGCGTCTTAAAGGTATCCAGAAAATATCTATCGGGGAACACTCAGTGCGACAGCAAATTTCAATGTCCAACTTATTAAGTTCAAGAAATCACTTTCATTTATTTAAAAAAAAATATAGCTTGAATGTATTGTCTAGCTCATGTTAGATTTTTTTCAAATATAATTTTATTCTAAAACTGGGCACAGAAATGATGGTGGTTGACAATAATAATGGTTATTATTGTAGAAGTATTAAATTGGTTTATTATACAATTGATTGATTTAAAAAATATATACTTACGCTGAAACTGTGTTTGATCTTACAGATATGAAAGTTACTTTATTACAATTTTATGTACTGTAAATTTGTCGTTTTTTTGTTTTTACGTTAATTTAATTTGAGTTTGGAGTTGTGTGTCGGTTCCATTCTTATTCTGTGCTAAAAGATATGACCAAGAACTTGTCATTCCTCAGCACACAATGTGACCAAATACAAAAATAAATTGGACCATATATTTTGTGAACTGGGTTATGTGTAAGTTTTTTTGTAAGGATAAATTTATACTGTGACAGTTTATAAGAGGGGTCAGAATCGTGGACGCCTTTGTCGATTTCGTGCGCCGATATTTTTGCTGAAGTCAAATTTAAATTTCACGTTTTTAGATTTTAAATTTTGTGTGCATTTGTTGGAGATAAAAATCTTTATTTAGTAGTTCGTTTTTTAGAGTTTAACACGACGGGGGAAATGCTTTTATTTCTGCTTTTAGGTGCAAATTGGATGTTAATATTCGACGGTGAATGGACGCTATCTGCAATTTTTGTTTTTGTTTAATTTGTAAAATAAAAAAAAATGATTTTAAAATATATGAACGGCAGAATATCGCCTGATACTGCGGCGGTACCTATCCAGACAACCTCCTGCTAAGAATAACCAAATTTTTATGTAAATATAATGAGACGAACGAGACGCTCTCCTGATGGTAAGAGATAGCGCCTATCCATGAACATTGTAGCGAAACACAGAACTTTAGAAAACGTGAGTAATTAAGCATAAGTAATACAAAAATTTGTCAAAACCACGTCAGTTTCCATAGTAGATCTTTCGCAGTTTAGAACAAAAACAAATAAATACGTCGCTGCTGATGTTGGTTTTTATTTTACTTTTGTTTTTATCTTAATGTATATATATATAATATAATATATATATATATATGTGTATACTATGATTACTTTACATACATGTATTATGAGTTGTCAATACTTTATTTTGTGACATGTAATCAGTGTTTAAAAACTCTTTTAATGATAATATACATTTAAAATGATATAACGGAGTTTGACTTAAAATATTTATAAAATATTTGTTGGTAACATCAATGTTACCAACAAATATTTAAAATCAAATTCTCATTCTGAACGATCGCTGCTTTGCTTCCCCGACGGCGCAAAGTATGCGTGCGAATAAATCGCCAAACATTCCTCTTGGTATCTGCGCACACCTTAAACAGCCAGTACCTTACGTAGAGAAACAATTATATTATCAATTATACCATAATCGAATAAAATCTTCGCGTATCGATGATCGCAATTAATAATTCGACACCTACCGCACGCTTTACCTAAAATTAACTTTAATATCAAGGATGACACTTAATTGAATATTCCTCAAAAAACATCGAGTGAATAAAATGTATGCGCATTTTTGATAAGTAAAAAATACGCGCGTTTTAATTTTAAAAGTTCAATTTTGCGTAAAAAGTGGAATTATTTGGCGATTTTTATGTAGACGGATTTCCTTCTTACTTCGTAAAGTTGTTGTATTGATGTCTTATGAAAATTTTAATGTAGAATAAATTTAATATTTAATTTAATTAATAACAAACATATACATACATATCTATACTAATACATATACAGAATATATCAGTTAATTCATTCGTAATATTTATAACAATAAAATTAATCGATATTTAATTTAAAAATTAATTAAAAGTTTGCCCTAAAATGTGACTTCGTGACTCTTCATATTTCAAATACAGCGCGATAGCGATGATAGCTCAGTGGTCAGTGCGGTCAATTCACACGCCGAAGGGCGTGGGTTCAAGCCTCAACATTAAGGAAAACATCGTGCGGAAGGTGGTAGGGTATTTTTTAGTACTCGCCTGGCTAGCTACCAATCTCAAGTTGAAAATTTACCGCCTAACGGTGTGTTCTGGCAGCCTTACATGAGAGCCAGTTCCATTCCAGGCTAGGTGTACTTTACCATCTTCGACCACTCCGTCACTTAACATCAGGTGGGCTGTGGTTAACACCTAGCTTGATAAACATAAAAAAGTAACAGAACAAAAAACATCATTTTAATTTATGTATATAAACAGTTAAATTCAATCACCCTAATTGCTATGCTAGGGTTTATTTATCGTGTTAGCATCTTCGACAACATTGTTACTGCACAGCTTGAGCCCTAGCAGTGATAATGACCGTGTTGACAGAAAAAAATAATTGGAAAAGTGCCACATACTGGGAAAAAATAGTGGTTATTTATGATGCATATATCAAATTAATTAATTAGTTATGCTAATTTTTAATTATCATTTCGTAATAACGTGTGATTTATTGAATTTGGAACTATCCCAAATTGTAGTACAAGTTAAATGTAAATTTATGAAACAAAACCAATAAGTAGCGATGATAGCTCAGTGGTTAGCGCGGTAGGTTCGCATGCCGAAGGGCGTGGGTTCAAACCCCAACAATGAGCTTGCGCTGCTGGTGAAGGAAAACATCGTGAGGAAACCATAGCATGGTGGTAGGGTACTTTCGGCTAGCTAGCTACCACCCTCAAGTTGAAAATCTGCCGCCAAGCATCTAACGGTGTGTTCCGGCAGCCTCGCTTGAGAGCCAGTTCCATTCCAGGCTAGGTGAGCTTTACCATCTTCGACCACACCTTCACTTAACATGCTGTGGTCAAACAACTAGCCTGTCAACCATAAAAAAAGTACATAATTATGAGCTATGTGGAACTGTTTCTACAGCGTTAAGAAGTTCTTAATTTTTTCTGAAAAATAATGACTAATAATATTAATATAATACATGTATTTACTTACTATACTTTTAACATCTGCACGTCTGCGTGCAGACTGAATACATTGTGACTAAATTCAATAATAAATAATTGATGTAAGAGGTATGTAATTGAGGTATGTATTATAATAATTATATACCTACGCGAATAAATTATTTGATTTAAAAACATAATTATGAAAACCTATTTGAAATGCATTGCAGGGAGTTTTAGAAATATAAATCAAAGCTAACAAGTAATATTTACAATTTAAAAAAAAAACAATCCATCTTTAGACAAAAATAGAAGTAGATATTAGTCATTTTGGTTTAAAAATCCAACTACTGAATTGGTTTTAATGAAATTCCTGTGAAATTAATCTGAAATCGTACCTACCTATATCATTTCAAATAAAAAAAATGTGTTTTCAAATCGGTTTATATAGTATATGATGGAGTTATGTGAGAACAAACATAAAAAAATACAACCGTATTGAGAACCTCTTCCTTTTCTGAAGTCGGTAAAAAAGGAAAAACACTCGAGCTAAACGTACCTTCATCGTGCGAACCGCTAAACAATGGAATTCGCTGATGAATTTGGAATCGTTGTCGTATAATGTACCTACACATATTTTGTTAAAATTTTGAATTCATATTTATATGTAAGTTTAAAGACATTTATTGCTCAAAAAAATTACAAAATTCGCTTATTAGAGAAATTAAATAGAAATATATTTTAGCTGTATCCCACTAATATTATAAACGTGAAAGTTTGGATGGATGTTTGTTTGGTCATGGACAGGCGTTATCTATTACCATCAGGAGAGCGTCTCGGTCGTCTCATTACTTTTGACATTAAAAAAAAAAACTCTTTCACGCACAATGTGCTGAACGGATTTGGATGAAATTTGGTACGGAGGTAGCTGAGACCCTGGATTAACACATAAGCTACTTTATCCCGAAAACATGGGCGCAGCTAGTGTTTTTTTTAATAATATGGTATTCTCCCTGCACCGATGTGGGCTTTAATTTGATCTAGTTAGCACAACTAAAAACTTTTTTGACTTTTGTGTTATCTGTTCGTTTTCCATGTGAAATAAAATAAAAATAATGGAAACCGCAGAAACGCGCTGGATGCGCGTCGCTTCCAACCGGTCTTTATGGAAATCATTGGGGGAGACTGACGTCCTACAGTCGACGTCTTACGGCTGAGATGATAATGAATAAACATAACTTGAAAACGATGCACCGATCTCAACCGTCAGGTCATTTTTCATACCCAATGTAGGCCAGGCTGACCACCTTACATAAATAACGTTACACTTTACGACACTTACCATGTTTGCACGAAAAAAATCAATTAGCCGCAGAAGAGCTTTCTCGAAACAATCCATCCATCTTCTTGCCTTTTTCATCGACAGTTTTTTCATAAAACCTCATTTTATTGATAGGTTAACGATTTTGACAGCGGTATCGATCAGTTTGGTCTTGATAGTAAGCGGTCAGTGATTTTGGTGTCTCGTCGTTGCGTAGTCTTAAATTTGATCTAAGTTCGATCTGATAGGATAGGTGGTAGGATATTTTCAAGTAGGTACTCGGCTAGCTAGCTACCATCTTCATGAAAATCTACCGAGTACCTAACGGTGTGTTCCGGCTGCCTCACTTAAGATCTAGTTCGATTCAAGGCTAGATGTGTTTACTATCTTCGATCTCACTGTCACTTAACGTCGAGTGAGCTGTGGTCAAACTACTAACCTATTAAAACATTTGAAAAAAACCCGGTTAATTTTGGTCATGATCAAATTTAAATTTGTTTTGACCTTCGAATGCCAGTCAATTGTTTCTATATATTTTGAAGCATTTTGTAAAAAAATCAAGTAAAATAAGTCTAAGGCACAGTCAAAGTCACATAAAGCAAGTCATTGTCGAGTCCGGTCGTACCCGAGTAGAGGCAGCGGCCGCCTTAGCTGTTGCGAGGCCCGGGGCGACAGATCATTGCGAGACCCTTTTTTTTGTCCGTTTTAATAAAAAAAATAGTTCGAGTGCCAGAGTGGCCGTTACATGCTTGCACTAATTATGAAACCGTGAGTTCTGGTGGGGTTTTGTGAAGTACGAGGCGCGAGATACACGTACGTATGTATACATAATTATGGTAAAGATTTTTTTCTACTTGGGTAGTTGAGGACGCGAGGACCCTGCCAGAGCTAGGCCCCGGGCGGTTGCCCTGCTTGCCACCCCCTAAGGCCGCCACTGGTGAGAGATATATAATCTATATCGATAATATCTACCATGTAAATGTCAGTCGCTTTATTAACAGGGCGTCATCTTTTATTTTATAGGTGTGCCGTTTTCCTCAAAAATGTTGCTTTAACTGGAATTTCTGACACTTGACAATTGTTTCTTCAAGCCTTCTTCTGACTGAGTTAAGTTTACATAACTATTGAGCTAAAAATTAATAGTAGGTAACATATAAATAACTAACTTGACTTGTAACTTTGCAGTTATCAATAAAACTTGGTGGTAGATCTCCTTAGCAGGAGGTTGTCTAGGTAGGTACCACCGCAGTACCAGTTATTCTGCCGCTAAGCAGTAGTGTGTAAGCAATTAAGCATTACTGTGTTCCGGTTTGAAGGGTACTGCAGCTAGCGAAATTTCTGGGCTGTTGTGACTAATCATCGAAAGTCTCAAAGTAATGAGCGCCAAAGCAGCGATGCCCCGGACTTTGTTTTGTTACTCAAAGTTCTGTGTATCGCTGCAATGGTCATGGACAGGCGTTATCTCTTACCATCATGAGAGCGTCTCGTTCGTCTCATTACTTTTTACATAAAAAATATTTGTATTTTATATTAAAAAAAAAATGTTATTGTATGCCCAAAATAGTAGCTGTTGATACTTTACTACACACCAACATTATTATTAAATACCTACAATACAATCTTTTGTTTTTTTTTAAATTTTAAACTAGTTTGGACAAAATAATAGATTTTTTTTATAGATTTTTTTTTTGACATTTATTTTTATTGTGATTTAAATTCGTACCGAAAGCTTAATCATTTTTATGATGAAAGATAGTGTAGTTAGTAGTTATAATATTAATTATTTTATCCACGTACCCTCAAGTAGACCTCTGCACATTTGACATTGGATTTACTATTATTATTAATTTACCAGAATTACGCAGTACGTCTGATCTCATCTCGCAAATTGACATGCTAGCCCATTTTTTCTTTGCTAAATGTGTTCTTTCACAAAAAAAGGCGTAAAATTAAATGTATTTAGGACAATAACGTAACTATCGAAAGCGCAACTTCAAAGAACATCTAAGTACCGACTACACACAAACGACAAATGTACCGACATGTGTGTCTGTCACTAAACGGACGACATAAAGTCGATCGAGTCGTGCACTGAATGAGCAGACTTTTTGCTTGTACGCTTAATTTGTCTACTACTCGTATTTGCCGTTGTTATTGATGCACTGAAAGCCATACTAGTAGTAAGTACTTACCGTACTTATCGTACTTATCGTATTTGTCGTACTTGTCGTGCTTGTCGTGCTTATTGTACTTGTCGTACTTGTTGCACTTGTCGTACTTGTCGTGCTTGTCGTACTTGTACTTGTCGTACTTGTCGTACGTGTCGTACTTGTCGTACTTGTCGTACTTGTCCTTATCGTTCTTGCGTGCTTGCGTAAATGTGGTACTTGTCATACTTATTGTAGGTATTAGGTATATTAACTCAGAGTATAAGATACCTGCGTTTGAAATCAACCCAATAAATTACTACGTATAGGTACTGCATGAAGAAGTACCTAATATGATTATGTTATACCTATTAGATGTATATGTTACACAGATAAACTCTCAAATGTATAACATTAGTGTGATTTCATCGAAAACAATATCGTATTCTTAAGTACCTAGATTCTCAACAGTGTTTTGTATTCGAATTGAAATTGTAAAATCAAAGTAAGCGCAAAGTACTAAAAGTAACATGATTTTCAAATGTAAACTCTATTTATTTCTTCAAAGCTGATTCTCTAGTTTTTCGTATACATTAGTCGGCTTCGTTTGCTGCCTCATTAATTAGGGATCTGTCTGTCCTACTAGAATCATTCTAGCCACAGAATGCGAGGAAAGTAAAAAGTTTAAAGCGTGCGATTGGCCTTTTTGTCGGGCAATTAAAAATAATTGTGTAGTAATTACTAATGTTAATGAAATATGGCGGTAAAGTGGTGACGGGATGATATACTGTGTGTTTGTAGCGATGATAGCTCAGTGGTGAGCGCGGTAGGTTCGCATGCCAAAAGGCGTGGGTTCAAACTCCAACAATGAGCTTGAGCTGCCAGTGAAGGAAAACATCGTGAGGAAACCATAGATAGCGTGGTGGTAGGATACTTTCTAGTACTCGGCTGGCTAGCTACCACCCTCAAGTTGAAAATCTGCCGCCAAGCACCTAACGGTGTGTTACGGCAGCCTCACTTGAGAGCCAGTCCCATTCCAGGCTAGGTGTGCTTTACCATCTTCGACCACACCTTCACTTAGCATCAGGTGAGCTGTGGTCAAATATCTAGCCTGTCAACCATAAAAAAATTATAAACTTATGATAAAAAGTAAGCAAGTTCTTTTTTGTAAAAGTAATGAGACGATCGATGCGCTCTCTCGTTCTCGCACTCGAAGTTCGTA
The DNA here is from genome assembly GCA_905404145.2 of Biston betularia. NCBI lineage: Eukaryota > Metazoa > Arthropoda > Insecta > Lepidoptera > Geometridae > Biston > Biston betularia. The sequence continues at coordinate 1,408,583 of FR989873.1, read as the reverse complement.
TAGGGTGAGTAACCAGCCCTAGTGTCAGAGCTACTATGCCACCCAAAGGCCTCAGTATAAAACTAACAACCGGTACCCACGATTTAACGTGTCATATAATCCATCGAAGTACTCAGAAAGTTGGCAGCATTGCCGCGCTGGATGGCAATGCTAGGCTTTTGATCACAGTAGATACCACTTGCCACGTTTACTCGGTGATAGATCTCCTTAGCAGGAGTTCGTCTAGGTAAGTACCACCGCAGTACCAGTTATTCTGCCGCTAAGCAGTAGTGTGTAAACATTACTGTGTTCCGGTTTGAAGGGTACTGCAGCTAGCGAAATTACTGGGCTGTTGAGACTAACCATCGAAAGTCTCAAAGTAATGAGCGCCAAAGCAGCGATGCCCTGGACTTTGTTTTGTTACTCAAAGTTCTGTGTATCGCTGCAATGGTCATGGACAGGCGTTATCTCTTACCATCAAGAAAGCGTCTCGTTCACTGACGCGTCCTATAAACGGTTGACCAGGTTTCTTTACGTTTGTAGTACTAATAATCGCAACTTTATCGTCTTTATTATGACGGAAGCAACAAAAAATCTATACGAAATTCCTAACGACCAATTATGGAAATGCATGGAAACAACTCCCTCAAACAATCAAACACCTCGACTAGACATACTTAATGCGTGGACGCTCGCTAATGACCTCTTCAAACATCTTCAGTAATCCTATCAAATATGCTATTCAACTACTACTCGGCTACTTAAGTAGTCCGGGTGCTATGTTCTAAAATATTGTACAAACAAGTTAGTGCTGGAGATGAGGGGTGAATTTTTACCTCGAACAAGTTTTATTTATTTATTTAATTAATTTTATTTTTTATTTTATTATATTCGACTTCACATAGATAACTACATTACTACATTATGTTATAAAACTTACAATATAATACATCTAAATGTGCTATCTTTTTTAAGGAAGTACCTACCGCATGCTTTATTACAACAATTTTTTAAAAAATATCAGAAACTAAGGTTATATAAGTAAGCAAATTGATGGACTACATTAAGTTACATTTTAATTAATTAAAAACGGCTAAAAGCCAGTTACATTAGTCAGTTTCTCAAAAAATCTACATTAAATTGATGATAATTGATTTATGAGAAACTTAGCTTTTAAGGTGGTTTAATTTCCATACAAATATTTTTTTGCCATTTATAGACAATTGGAGCATAATTTTACAGTGAAATCACAGCTACTGGCATTTATTTTGGTCTTTATTTGCGGTAAATCACAATTGCTTGAACAAAAATTGCTTGTAGCGATGATAGCTCAGTGGTTAGCGCGGTCGGTTCGCATGCCGAAGGGCGTGGGTTCAAACCCCAAGAATGAGCTTGAGCTGCCGGTGAAGGAACACATCGTGAGAAAACCATAGCATGGTGGTAGGGTACTTTCTAGTACTCGGCTGGCTAGCTACCACCCTCAAGTTGAAAATCTGCCGCCAAGCATCTAACGGTGTATTCCAGCAGCCTCACTTAAGAGCCAAGTCCATTCCAGACTAGGTGTGCTTTACCATCTTCGACCACATCTTTACTTAATATCAGGTGAGCTGTGGTCAAACACCTAGCCTGTCAAACACTAAAAAAAAAAAATTTTTTCTTGAAGTTCATGTAATTAAACTACCCACAGCTCCCAGTCTATGTTGTCGGAATGTAATTTATGTTGACACCACGACATGTTTACGATGTTTTTGTGACGACCACACACGTCGAGTGTGGATTAGGGGTTAAGACCTGTGTCCACTGGACAGCGCATCTAAAGGTTAAGAAGTGATGTTCAAACTGACATAAGCGATAAAAATCTACAGGAAATAGGTAGTGTGCGTCGAAGTGACATGAATTAGTTGTATAGGGTAATACAATATGATAATATTATAACACTACAATCTGTATTAGGTTAGTAATTTCTAATTTAAATAACTTAAAATGATAGGTTGCCATGCAACGCGGCAAATGGGCGTTTTGCGAGCTATTCCCAATGATAGCGACCTTTTAGATTAGTTTATATTAATTTATTTTTAGTTCCACTGTAGTATTAGAAATACTGTATTTTGTATGTGAGGTTGTAATTTGTAGATAGTTTAAAAATTGTAAATGATTTATATGTATATTGTATCTTCTGTTCTCAGAAACATATTCGCCGGATTCAGTTCTAGTGGGCCCAGTTAAATAAATAGCTGTAGAATCGTTTCTGGTCCCAAATGGTAAATTACAATAACTACCACCCATACATAGTGGAATTTCCTTGGGTACCTACGTACCAAACGTTTTCTATGTTTCTCATCCGTACGGCCAAGAAATGGAAGAAGAGAGATATAATCTAGGTCTATTCAAGGTCATAGTGGTATTTTCTAAGTTTGCGAGCTTCATCTCCGACCACATCAACGCTTACCGTCAGGCAAGTTGGTGATCAAACTTGAACTTAAACGTGTTAAAAAAACAATAACAATCTTTAATGAGTATTATTTTTCGCAAATCATCAATATCATTTGCATACTTTTACGTTTGTTTTATAAAATAAATGACACAAACATCTTTAAAATTTTAACGATCCGTAGATGTCTGTGGTTTCAGCAGTATTAGCTAATATAAAACATGTAGAAACTTATAAGTATTAAAAACTTGACACAAGTCAATACATTTTCAATAAGTCTGTATCTTTCTTTTTAAAATACCATTGGGCAATTTACTAAGTGTTTATTAATCAATTTAATAACCTTCACTTAACATTTAATAAGAATTTTCATCAATTTAGTTTTTTTTTTAATTTAACGACATAATTTTATGTATTGATCAGTACGGCTTTTAAAGCAAATTAAAACAATTTACTTGCCAGTGAATGAGACATTTTATAAATAACTTAACAATTAATCATTGAGTTGTACGTATAACACGTCATTGTTTTTTGTGTAGCTGAATTGAACAGTGTGATTTTTAAAGCAAATGAAAGCACTCGGCAATGGATTTAATAAGATTTTTTATTAATTTAGTTAACAATGGGTTATTAAATTGAACGTTATACGTTGCTTTCACTATTTAAGCCTTCACGGTATCAATACCAGTGAAAATCCCCCTTTAACATGTCTAATGACATTCATAACGAGTGCCAATTCTTGCTCGTTACAGTTAGACTCAACCAAGCAGACATGCAATTTGCGAAGAACAGTAGGTACCATCCACAGAGCTAAAAATTAAGATGTTGCAAGTTTACCCGATCGAGGAGATCTTCAGATAAGGTCTAGTGAACATTCTTCATCGAAATCACTTTATATTATTCGTTACAGTAAATGAGAATTAGGATTCGTATGAAATAAGAGCCGCCTTATACAGAATCAAAATATGGTGCAACACTTATGTTATTGTACAAATTGTAATAAATATTTACAGTATGGGTATAAATAAGTAAAGTAACTAAGACAAATGTAACATGTAAAATAATAACTAATCTAAAAGGCCGCTATCAATGGGAATAGTTCCCAAAACGCGCCCCATTGCCGCGTTGTATGGCAATACTCAAACGCTGAGCAAAATAAAGGCCAGCGTTTTGTTCACGTGTGGCGTCGACCAGACGTGATGAAAATAATACAGTATTAAATAACTAAACTCAAAATACTAATACTTAGTATTTTTATTAATAAATAGAAAAAACTTCCTTGAGTTAACTCAACTGATAGCCAGCTATCTCAAAGTAGGAATTTTGAAGCGATGATGGCTCAAAAGTTACTACGTTTGGTTTACAAAACAAAGGACGAGGGTTCAAACGCCAACAATGAGCTTGAGCTGCCGGTGAAGGTAAACATCGTGAGGTAACTTTATAGTACTCAGTTGGTCTTGAAGTTTAAGTTACCTTGAAGTTTTAGTTAGTTTAAAATCAACTGCCATACACCTAACGGTGTGTTCCGGCAGCCACACTTGAGCGCCAGTTTCATTCCTGGCTAGGTGTGTTCAGCATCTTTGACGTTCACTTAACATCAGGTGAGCTGTGATCAAACACTAACCCAATCAAATTATGAAAACAGGAAATTCTAAGACAAGATTAGAAAAGAAAGAAAGTGTTAAATAAAAAAAGGTAAGTGATCCTTTACATTTGCGACACCATAAACGGTATAAAATATGTATATACTTGCAAAAACCTTGCGGTTTCACCCGCGTAGTTTCCTTTCCCGTAGGAATACAGGGATAAAAAGTAGTCTATGTCACCTGGGGATAGTGAAGCTTCCCAACGGTGAAAGAATTTTTGAAATCGGTCCAGTAGTTTCGGAGCCTATTCATTACAAACAAATAAACAATAAAAAAAATTTCCTTTATAATAGTAATGTGTATTTTAATTAAAATAACACAGCGAAATGCTTTTCTAATCAAACCATTTATTTGACAAAACCACGATGCCGAAACAAAAGAGTATCGGCCAAGCGCACGACATAAAAGTAACAGGCCACTTATAAAAAGTATAAAAACTCCTTGGTGTACATACACCACAAATAGTATAGATGTATTTTTTTTTTCTTTGGTTTTGGCGTCGCGTTTTAGCATTTGCCAGTGTCCAGTATTTATATATTTTCAAGTTTCAAAATTTAAATAAGTGTCCTCGTAGCTAGTTATAGTCAAAGTCCAGTCTTAGTCAAGTCCAGTCTGTGTCAGTCAAGTCCAGTCATGCTTTAGTAAAGTAGTGGCGAGTTTACTATAAAGCTTCGATGGAGTTTTGGAAGCACCACGAAAAGACATGTTTCACCACATTATATCATTTTCCCATACTCACACTTGTAATTCGGCACTTTATAAATAAAACACCACCATTTTTATGCATAAACACTCGACAAAACACAAGTTTTGGAAAAAAATACAACGGAGCGACACGACTCTTCCCGCGTTCCCGCCAAAAACTCATATAGATGTATATTATGTATATTGACATATTATTGTTATTTTAACATAGGTAGAACTTTTTTGTTACATATTGGAAAAAAAAATGTAACTTTGATGTCACATTAGTATTTGTAAGATTTTTTTATTTTAATTTGCGTCGTCTATTCTTTCACGCCTCATCTTTAATATCGATCCAATACGAGTATTCAGCAGTGATTGTACAACCTTCAAGCAACATTGTCAGTAAGTATCGAGTAGGAATTTAACTAATCTGAAATTATTACACGTCTTTCCTTATCTTTGGTCATCGCTTTTGGAATTAGCATATTATTATTGCAGTCCACTTGATAAAATTATTATTAAAAATCGAAAAAATACTGGTGTATTGATTCCACAAATTTAAATACACCATGTGGTTTTATATCACAATTTTTTTTTTTTTAGATTACAAATTCAAAAATAATCTCATTTTTTTTATTTTCCGTACCCGAAAGTTTATTTAAAAGGACCTTATTAAATGTTATGCCTATCATACTTGTAACAATATTTTTTATAAATAGAAAGAGATAATTTTTTTGTTGTGCTAAAATGAAAAAAAAAATAGAACCTTTAGAACTAAAACCACAAGTAGCGGCCTAAACATAATCCCTTCTAGGCAACCATTATGATGTAGTGAAGCTTAGAAGTAAAGTAATAACTTTTATATTTTTGCTGTTTGTAATAGTTGGTCTGTTAAAATGTTCACAGAATAATTGTAGCGAAATCCCGAACAAGAAATGAAAAATACCGTAAAATAAACATATTTTTCTAGGGTTTCTTATCCTTATTTGAGTATCAATCGCAAAACGAATACTCATAAACACTGCATTTTTTCTGAGCCCATCTTTATCACCCTTTTGTATATTTCCTCGTCAACACAAATCTTAATAGTCTGTAGGAAAAAGTAGTTAAAATCGCGATCTGTGACACACCTAACTTCCTCCAAACTCTTGGGAAATTTTCATCAGATAGCGTATCCGAGAACTTGGTAAAAGCTCCGAGCCACACCTGTGAGGAATCGAACCCACAACCGCAGTGCAGGGTGCACGTACGCGACCCGAGAGACATGTGCCGACGCAGACGGGAATTGTGTCATGAGCGGAGCGAAAAACAGGGCCATAAGCGGTAGCGGATTTCATAAAAAACTGCTAATGTCACAAAATAATCACAATTTATTTTTGTTTTGTTTATGCTTTTTATTGTTAGAAACTTTTAAATATGTTAAACGTATAACTACAAATGTTTATATACTTATTTTTCGATTAAGTGTAAAAAGCATTAATGCGGCAAAACATTTATTTTTTTCATATTTTTAAACCAAAGATATTTTTTACATATACAAAGTCTATAGTGAAACATTTGTATCTAAACCTAGATCAGATATCATTCAGTTTATAGACACGCAACTAATACAAGCAGATTTAAAAAGCTCATTAAATATTCACTTCATTATAATAGACAATGATTTTAAATTTCAATAACTGAGTAATTAACTAAAATAAAATAATCTAAAAGACCGCTATCAATGGGACATTATGCTTTTCCAAAAGCTACCATTGCTGGCGTACGAATATAATTTTTCTTAAATTCAATCAATTATTATAGTAACAAACAAAAAACCGGCTAAGTGTGAATCCGACTCGCGCACAAAGGATTCCGTACCATTATCTACAAAAACGGCAAAAAATAAAACACGTTTGTTGATGTTATAGCAGCAACAGAAATACATCATTTTCAACTGTCTAATTATCACGGTTCATGAGACACAGCCTGGTGATAGACGAACAGACGGACAGACAGCGGAGTCATAGTAATAAGGTCCCGTTTTTGCCTCTGGGTACAAAACCCTAAAAAATATATTAAAATTGTGTAGATACATGAAATGTCAAAATTTATGACTGTGATGTAGGTCAACTCTATCTGCGGAGGGCGACAACCGCTCCTCCTCTTCTACCAAATCTCGGCTTAAAACGTGGTCACGTACTTTACCGGGAGCGTTACAAATCATACCTAAGACAGCGCTGCGATGTGCCGACAATGCCGTACGTTAACTCCTGTTCGTACAGTCACTTGCGAAATATATTCGAGAGAATCTGGAACAACGAAAGGAACTCGTTTAACATAACTGAGTATATGTAGGAAAATAACATAAACAGGTCAAGCTGGACGCAGTACTAGATATTCTGCCGCTAAGCAGCAGTGTGTAAGCATTACTGTGTTCCGGCCTGTAAGGGTACTTATGAGACGAATGAAACGCTCTCCTGATGGTAAGAGATAACGCCTGTCCACTGTGACCATTGCAGCGATACACAGAACTTAGAGTAAAAAAACAAAGTCCAGGGCATCGCTGCTTTGGCGCTCATTACTTTGAGAATTTCAATGATTAGTCTCAACAGCCCAGTAATTTCGCTAGCTACAGTACCCTTTACACCGGAATACAAGAATGTTTACACACTACTGCTTAGCGGCAGAATATCTGGCACTGCGGTGGTACCTACCTAGACGACCTCCTGCTAAGGAGATCTACCACAATCTGCCATTTTAGCTCCGTTACATCTTCCCAAATATAAGACTAAGGCTAGAAGTTTGCAGATAATCTCAAAAGACGATATACACCAAATAGTGGGTATACAATACATATACCCTGAATACACCAAACACACCAAACCCCACGGTTTGGTGACATTTTGGGACCGGCGGCACGGGGGCAAAATATGCATTCAAAGAACTATCTTGTCTGGTCGATGTAATACGTGACCAAAACGCTGGCCTTTATTTGGATCAACGATTGACATACAACGGGACAATGGGAGCAGCGTTTTGAGAACTATTCTTATTTATAGTAGCCTTACATGGTGGTAGATCTCCTTAGCAGGAGGTTGTCTGGGTACATAGCAGCAACGAATATTCTGCCGCCAAGTAGTAGTGTGTAACATTACTGTGTTCTGGTTTGACGGGTACTGCAGCTAGTGAAATTACTGGACTGTTGAGTCTAACAATCGAAAGTCTCAAAGGAATAAGCGCCAAAGCAATGCAGCCCATTACCCAATGCTACCTTGGCGCTTCGTTTTATTACTCAAAGTTATGTGCATCGGTGCAATAGTCATGAAGATGCATTATATCTTACCACCAGGAGAGCACCTTGACTTACATTCAAAAAAGACTTTTAAAGTTTTTCCTTATTTTTAATTTTGTACAATTTTCTTAGCAATGGGCCAAACTCGGCCGGATTGTGATTTTTCTGTTTTTACATTTGCGCGCGTTGTTTTAAGTAGTTCCAGCCATTAAGTTTAAAAAAAAAGAAAAGCGTAGTCCATGCTAGACCACATTGGATTGGGTCAAACGCGAACCTATTCCGTACAAAAATTAAAAAAAAAGTCCAGACCACATTCAATTACAAATATTTTATTGATAACACCAATGATACAAGTCACCTCAAAATTTTAAAGATGTCTTTAAATGGGTTTTAAAACACTGATTACATGTCAAAATAAGGTATGTCAATATAAAAAATATGTCAATACCAAAAAAACATTGTCAATACATTAAAATGACATGACAAAAAAATCATAATGACTTACTAGTAATTCAATAATCTTTAAGTTTGAAATACTCGTTAATGTCATAAAACAAGGTCGTTTTCATTCATTTTCATTCATTACATTCGCACTACTACCTACTACCTACTCATCGATTTATAACGCTCTGCATGTCTCCTTTGATAGAAGCGTGACATCGTGCGTGGAAGGCTCCTGAATGGTAGAGGTCACAACCCTCAGACTGAGCAAAAGAGGAATACGACAATAGGAAGAGAAGGAGGATTTAGGTATTGACATAATTATTTTATATGTGACATATTATTTCATTGACATTTTCATTGTATTGACATATGTTATGATTTTGATATTTTTAAATATGAATGGAATAATGACCTGTAACTTTGGTGTTATTATTAAAATATTTGTATTTGTATTTGAAGGAATCGACATCCATTTCAGATCGGAGGTAATAATTTCAAGTGGCCCTTGGGATTAACACTACAAATATATTATATAAAAATACAAATACAACACTGACTTGTCGTTCTGAAAAATATGCTCTCCTTGATTTCATTTAAATGACGCACGGACCCGAACTCCAGCGATTCATAATTGATGTTAATACGTAACAATTATTTACGTCGAGCTTCAAGAAAATTATTTATTATTTATACTAGCTGTAATTTTTAAGTGAATATATGCAAAGGAACGGCTTTACTTAATGGTCATGGCTTTTTGTTCTTTTGCAAACATATTGTGACAAATAAAAAATTATTGTTACTTAGTATCGATCTCATTATATATTTTTTAAGCTATTGCATAGCTTCTATCGCGGGCCTTGAGCGTGGAGACCGAATCCAGAAATTCCGTAACGAAAATAACCTAACACCCCCCACTCCCACTGGCACAGCGGTGATACTTTTTAGTTTTGCCATCTATCGATGAATAGCAGAACTTTTAATGCAATAGCTTTACCGCGGCAGTCCCCGAGTGCCACACGTCTTTTTAATTTTTTTATGGTTGACAGGCTAGGTGTTTGACAACAGCTCACCTGATGTTAAGTGACGGTGTTATCGAAGGTGGTAAAGCACACCGAGCCTGGAATGGAACTGAATCTCAAATAACAATAATTAAGCAGTATTAAATAACAATTAAATATTTCGTATTGAACTAAATAAATAAAAATGCAATTAAATTTTTGCCCAATTATTTTTACTTAGAACTGAAATTCCTTTTTTTTAATAAATTATAATAATATGATGGTTTAAATTTGCATTTGAGAAGGGTAAAACCATTCACTACGCTGGCAGAATCCGAATAGGCAAACGTCATACATCTTCAAGAACTTTTTTTAACTTTCGGAAATTTAGGTTTCTTCACGATGTTTTCCTTCACCATTTAAAAAACAATTTGAAGTAAAGGCAATTTATATATACCGTGAAATGCGAGAGCGGTCCCGCGGCTCGGTTATGATGTCATTGCAGAAGGAATGTCGTAGGGTTTTTAGTCGTTAGTGGCATCCACTTGGTGCTGAGCCCGACATAACCCGACTACTGTGTGTGTGTGTGTCCCCTGGACTGGTTTCCCAAAACTTAGTAGTCTCTACACAGAGTAGTCTCTTCTCATTATGAAGTAAGGTCTCAGTCCACCACGCTGGCCAAGTGCGGCATGACAGCCTTCACACGTCCTCGAGAACTAACTACTACTAACTTTCGGACATGAAGATTCTCAGGATGTTTTCCTTAACTCTTTGAAGTCATCAGCAGTACGCACATTATTTTGAAAAGATTGTCACGTGCCATGAGCTTCGAACCTAAGACCTCGAGATTGGAATCCAAACGGTCTCCCAATAAGGCTGTCGAAATTTTTACTAGGCTACCGAAACTTTTACTAGGCTGTCGAAACTTTTACTAGGCTGTCGGAACTTTTACTAGGCTGTCCGAACTTTTACTAGGCTGCCGGAACTTCGTTTTAAGTTTTTATTTGTCTATATATACCAATTATAATTAGGAATGATTTGATTTTTCGTTTGTATCGAATAGGCTCCGAATCTACGGGACCGATTTGAATAATTCTTTCATTTTTTATTTTTTTTTCAATTACATCTTTAGAATGCTACATTATCACTGAGTGTCATAGGCTATATTTATATTGTTAATCGAGTTTTGTTTTTGGACGGTATTTTATAATTTTAATTAGTTTTTGTAAATACATTCTTCTAAGTAAGTACCTATAGGTAATTCAAATTACTAATATTTCAATATCTTTGTCAGTAAGTAGCTAGGTAAGTACTTTCTTCTAATTATGTATTAATTTGATTACGTATTATAATCACAAGTTAACAATCAATCGAAAGTTAAAGTGCTAAAGGGCACTTGTAAACTTGTAATTTTTTTTGTTCACTTATCCGTTGGACTATAAACTACACATGATTCAATTGCGGGCAAACACACTATGGTCATAGTATGACATAAATGCAAAGCATTTCGCCTTAACTGGATAACATATTAGCCGGTAACTAAAAAACTTCGCTGGGTATAAGGTGCGTTGCATTTAGTACTGGTGTCTGAGATTTTTCCCCCTACGGCGGCATCACCAAAAGAAAACGGTTATGTGTTGACCTGTTCGGTTATGGTTCTGTATTTCTTCCATGCCACCTTAACATGAATAGGACAGAAGGCACAGGTAATAATAATATAGTTGGCAGTGTAAAAAAGAAGTAATACTATTATAATAACCAATTAACCAATTTATATATCGTCCACTCCGTCCACTCCCCGTCAGCTGCCGCGGAAGACGCAGCTAATAGAAAGAGACTCAAGTACGCCTCTATCGAAACGATGTACTTTTTCGGACCGGTCGCAGTGGAGACTCTGGGTTGCTGGGGGACCGAGGTGAAAAAGTTTATAAATGAAATAGGTCACAGGCTTAGGGATAGGACAGGCGACTCCCGCTCCGGTTCGTTCCTGGTGCAGAGGTTGGCCATTGCCATTCAGCGCGGAAATGCGGCGAGTGTGATGGGCACCTTTGCGCCGGGAACGGTCAGGGGCGGGTTGTTTTAGTTTGACAATTTATTTATTTGTTTTATTATTATTAGTATTTTTTAAATGAATTGTATTTTTATGTGCAAAATTTATATATGTAAATATTTCGTTTTATTTAAATACATTATTATATGATTATTTTTATAGACTTACTATAATTATGTTTATGTATGTAATTTTCATTTTATTTTTTTCTTATTAGTATTACATCTCCCGTCTGTTTCTTATGTTTTCTATCGTATTTTTCTTTTCTTGGTTGCCTGGAAGAGATCGCTGTTAGCGATAAGGCCGCCACTTGTGGCACTAGTTAATAAGGTTTTTTTTCTCTGTACTCTTTTCTATTTATGATGTGCACAATAAAGAGTTATATCTATCTAATACTACTTCATTTTGGCTCCAGTATTCTCCTCGCCTTACGCACACACACAAAAACACACACACATTTATTTTGCAGCTTTCAACATTGTATCAACTCCATTTATTTTCCCTAATATATGTATTTAATGCCCAATGTTTCTCAATTTGATTTGTTTACATTTTTTAACTTGTTTAGTCTCCTGCGATACAAGTTATTTTTTGTCAGTTGTTTTTTATTAGATGAAAACGAAAGTTACTAAAAATTGTAAAACATCGCCTTTAGAAGAACACGGTGTTACTTTTAATGTACTTGTAACGGGTATGAAATATCGACTGGCATTTTGGTCAGACAATTAAAAATAAGGCCAACTCACAGTAACATGGCAACTTTTAATATAAATGTCGGCTACAGAATGAAAGCCTGCCTTTTGCAATTTACTTCATGCTTTGTGATTATGAATGACAAATATATTGTTTCTTACTTTTTGCTAATGACATGATTTACGGCGGTTTTTTATTATGTTCTGTTATGATTCATGTGTTCTTCTTTTGGATAGTTAATGTTATTTTTAAAAGCATATTTTTTCTGCACAAATTTTGGCATCCTTCCTCATCCAGGCATCCTTACGATGAAAAGGATTCAGAAACCAGTAAAAATCAGCATGCCAATAATAAGAATTAAAAATAAGATAAGGATCTGTGATTGGGTTAACATAATATATACCTAAGCATAACATAGACAATCTGTAGCGATGATAGCTCAGTGGTTAGCGCGGTAGGTTCGCATGCCGAAGGGTGTGGGTTCAAACCCCAACAATGAGCTTGAGCTGCCGGTGAAGGAATACATCGTGAGGAAACCATAGCATGGTGGTAGGGTACTTTCTAGTACTCGAATGGCTAGCTACCACTCTCAAGTTGAAAATTTGCCGCCAAGCATCTAACGGTGTGTTTTGGCAGCCTCACTTGAGAGCCAGTTCCATTCCAGGCTAGGTGTGCTTTACCATCTTCGACCACGCCTTCACTTAACATCAGGTGAGCTATGGTCAAACAACTAGCCTGTCAACCATAAAAAAAATAAAAAAACATCACTCTAATATTATAAAAGAAAGTTTGTGAGTGTGTTTGTATGTTTGTTACTTATCCACGCTCAAATGGCTAAACCAATTTTGGTGTAATTTGAAATGAAGGTAGTTGACACTCTGTATTAACATAAATAGGCTACTTTTTACCCCAAAAATGTAGCGGGGCGCAGATAGTAAATTAATGAGTGAGTTGAGGTTTTGTCAGGAGACATGATAGCGACAAACGGCGCACACTAGCTCGTTTCCCCGCATATCTATTCCACGCATATAGATCACACGCCCGCTATAAATCAATGCCATATCGGGATTTACCCAGAGCGGATAAATAATAAATAAATAATTATCATGCTCGAATGTGGAGCAAGAAAACGTATAACACAAGAATTTTTTGTAGTAGGTTTATGTAAGATTTCGTCTGCAATTTACACCGTGTGTGGTTGTGTATGTTTCTGTATTGAGCTTGTGTTAGTTCAATTGACAGCCCTGTTGGTTCATTGGTAGTATGTCTGCTCCAAGAGCTGAAGGGCGTGGGTTCGATTCCCACCCAGGATAAACATTTTGCGGTTAACAAATTTAATGTTTGTTCTGTGTCTGGGCGTTCTGTATTTATTAGAAGTATTCAATAGTAGTAATATTCATTACTCTTATAAAAAAGTACTTTAATGTAGTTCCAGTCATTTAGTTTAATGTAGTTCTGTATTTACAAAAAAATAAAGTATTTAAGTATTCTATCTGTTATCTGACTTCCATAGTACAAGCTTTGCTTAGTTTGGGGGCAGATGGCGCTGTGTGTAATGCCCTATGTTATTTATTATTTTTATAATAAACTATCCAACGATAAATGTTTGACAGATTTTTGGAATATTTTTACATTTCTATAGACATTCCTACCTACCTAGTAGATGCTCTAGATTGTGTACTTAAAAAAAATCGCCGAATCGGTTTGCGTTTTGTTCTTTTCTAATAAAAAAGTTGGCTGTTTCTGTCACAGGAAAAGGACAAATGGAAGAAATTACGGGACAATTTTTCCTAGTCAAAATTATATTATTAAAATACTTTTATATACATTTCAAAGGTTTACAAGTAAAAAAATCAACGAACACTTTTATTGAAGCATTGTTTTTTTGCATCATTTTAAAGTTGTGAGTTGTTTTAAGAAGTCTTTCGGATTTCCATGTCCTCATTCAAGGTATCGGATTCTCTGAGTGGTATAATTAAATTTCGCACGTAGATAATTTAGTTATTTAGCTGCAACACCAAACTGTATCCTCGATTTTGTTATCGTCTGTTTTCTGAATTGCCCCCCACTAAGAAAGCCAATTCAAAGAGTAATATGCCATGATTTCCTGATCATTGAAAGTTAAACAAAAGGGAAACAAGCTTAAAACAAACATCGATTTATCATACTGGTTCAGTGGTGGGAAGTGCTTCATTCCTACAACATTTTATACATCAAAAGATGTAAAATTATAATTAGTTTTTGAAAGCAGAAAGAGTTCCGTTATATTATAACATTATGTCTACTTAAAATACTTTTTTATTCGCCGCATTGACAGAAATCATCTCCGACTTGCATTGGCGCAAAATTCTCAGATGTGAAATTTTAAAAATTAAACTGAATTGATTATTACGCAGGGACTGAGTACCTATTAAAATATGACAAGGTTTATTTTCCGATGGAAAATTAACTTCTTGTTGTCGAGGTCCCTAAATAAAGTGTCGTTTCGATTGAGCCGTTTCTGTCATAGGTTTTAAATGTTTATTTTGTTGTTTAAATGCCAGCTGCGCTAATTCCGACGCGACGTGTTTGCACATAACTTCACTTCGCTTTAATGTTTGCGCCTGATTGTTTTCAAGGCCAAGATTTTGATTGTCTGTGTACTTATTGTCTCTGAGTCAGTTTGGGATTAACTTTTTTCCATCATCATCATCGGTCTCTCCCAAGACACGCCATTCAGCTTGATCTTTGTTTTTTCGCTTGGATCCATCGCTAGCTGTTGCTGTATCGTCACTACATCGAGTCTCAGGGTGTTCTACGCTACGCTTGCCAATTCGCGGGATTCACTTTAAAACACATCTAATAAAGCTGTTATCGGTTCTGCGAGAGACATGTCGATTGCCACTTCAGTTTGCTAATAAAAAAAATTATTATAAAATTTGATATGCAACGACATAGTAGTTTTACAAAACTTTACTACTTGTAGCTTTTCCGTTGAATTAACTCGTTAATCTTTGGTAGTTTTTTACCGTAGGTTGGCAGGTGGCACCGCAGATTGTTGCTAGTATAATAAACAACAACACAAATTAACATTCATCATCTACCACAGCAATAAATCGATAGCTTCCGCGAACCTGCAAATCTGTTGCAAGTAAATTACGTTGAAAAAAGCATTCCCGAAATACCGCTACAGACAGTCAAAGGTCATCTTTGTGGTTATTGCGCATTTCACTAACTCGGCACTCCATCATCAACAATCATCAACTGAAAATAAATAATTTAAATTTGAAACTCTTCTTCATTTACATTGTTTCTGTACTCACTGTTCGTATTTTGGTGTGAGTAATAAAGAATTATTTTTTACTTTATTAATAATAATTGTATTTGACAAAAGCTGAGCTTTAGTACAGTCCAATTTCATTTGCAAATTATAGCAGTAAACTTTGCATAAAAAAGTCCAGTAATATTTTATAAATTGGATTAAAAAAACTAAATTAAAGGCGGCTGTAAATACAGTTTTACTTAATTTTCATGTGCCAGTTTTATTTGTTTGGAATTAACTGCCACAGTTTCGAATTACGAGAAGGTATATAGTAGGCTTTGCGCTTATTTAAAAACATACTAAGTATATTATCATGCTTTTAACAATATTGACAGCCCTGTTGGTTCATTGGTAGTGTGTCTGATTCGAGAGCTGAAGGGCGTGGGTTCGATTCCCACTCAGGACTAACATTTGTGTGACTAACATCGATGTTTGTTCTGTGTCTGGGTGTACTGTATGTATTATAAGTATGTATTTACAAAAAAAAAATAGTATTTAAGTATTCTATCAGTTATCTGTCTGCTCTGCTTAGTTTGGGGTCAGATGGCGCTGTGTGTAATGTCCTATGATAAAAAAAAAAAAAAAAAAAAATATTATTCGGAGTGCACTGGTATCGATAGATGTCCCATGTGTGCTCGAATCACCTGGCCTATCCAGATCGGATGGGCTGACCTTGGTGGCGTGGAAGAACGACAAATGTCTAGTGTCTGTCTGCCTGTCATCTGGGTCACACCATTCACTCCCTGCTAGCCGCCGGAAGACGCGGCCAGCAATAAGCAACAAAAGTACGCGATATTTTGTTGTAGCAGCCACTTTTGAAACGATGAGCAGGTAGGATATTGTGGCCAATAGTTTTGTCAGTAAGATAAGGCGCAGAATAAGGGAGAAAACAGGTGACGCTCGCTACGGTTCCAACCTGGTGAATTTAAAGGTTGGGTTTCACTGTTCAACGCAAGCCTCTTTTCGCCGGGTACGATCTGGGCAATTATTGTATAAATGTTAATATTGTTTTTAAATGTTTTTGTATATGCATATGTTTGTATTTTTGTTTTTAATTTTGAACTATTTTACCATTCTTTATACCATGTTATTTACTGATGGGATGGCTGGCAGAAAATGCTTTAGCATTAAGTCCTCCCTTTGTACATTTTTTTTTTATGGTTGACAGGCTACGTGTTTTGACCACAGCTCACCTGATATTAAGTGAAGGTGTGGTCGAAAATGGTAAAGCACACCTAGCCTGGAATGGAACTGGCTCTCAAGTGAGGTTGCCGGAACACACCGTTAGATGCTTGAGAGTGGTAGCTAGCCAGCAGAGTACTAGAAAGAACCCTACCACCATGCTATGGTTTCCTCACGATGTTTTCCTTCACCGGCAGCTCAAGCTCATTGTTGGGGTTTGAACTCACGCCCTTCGGCATGCGAACCTACCGCGCTAACCACTGAGATATCATCGCTATTAAACACAACGCTACATGTTTTTCTTTAAAGTGTGCAATAAAGATTTAAATAAATAAATATACTATAACAATAAAAGATAAAAGATAAATTTATTTAACAGAAAGTGTTAGGCACATACACAAAGAAAAGAAAACAGTGAAATTAATACAAACATAATTATGTCAAAAATGAAAATGATATTTCAAATTTTGAACTTTAATCGACCCAGTGTCGAGGTTGTATGGAGTACTGTGACCTTTTTGACTTTTAATAGCCGCCATAAAAGTACGCAAATTAAGTGATTATCATCGGTAGTTTGCTGAAAACCATAATGTTCAATCGTAAACTTAAGACAATGTTAAGAGGACAATCTCATTTTGTTTTCCTTCTTAAAATATTACTGACTGGATGATACATAACATTGAAAGTCGACAGAGAACATAACTATCAAACGTAATGTCATTGTAGTTACTATCAGATAGAACATTTTCTTGTCATATTTGTATTTTCACGAAAATTAATATCAAACACTTGAGAAGTATCAAATTTAAATAAATGTGTTAATTTTGTACTTTTTTCACTGTATACTACAGTGAAAAAAGTACAAAGTGAAAAAAGTAGTTTGTACTTTTTTCACTGTATACTACAGAAAAAAGTACAAAATTAAGTCAGTAACCGCTGCCCACAATACCAGTCTATACTGGTAATGTTATAAAGAGGAAAGATTTGTATTTTTGGATTTTTGTAACGAATAAACTGAAAAACTACTGAACCGATTTCAAAAATTCTTTCCCCATTGGGAAGCTACACTATCCCCGGGTGACATAGGCTACTTTTTATCCCTGTATTTCCACGGCAACGGGAACTACACGGGTGAAACCACGAGGCGTCTGCTAGTATACTATAGATGAAATTTAGTATGCAGGTAGCCGAGACCCTGGATTAATACATAGACTACTTTTTATCCCAAAAACATGTAGCGGATAACACCGCGGGGCGCAGCTAGTTGTTGGAGGTTGTGGAACTCTCTGTAGGCGACTGTGTTCCCTGTTAGATACAATATGGGTGTCTTCAAATCTAGAGTAAATAGGTTTCTTCTAGGTAAACGTGCTCCATCTTAGACCACACTACTGTTTAACATCAGGCAGAGTGTGGTCAAACGCGAACCTATTTTGAATAAAAAAAAAAAATAACAAAATAAAAAGTTAAAAGTAACACTTCTCCTTAAGTGAAATGATGTTTAATTCCGCTCTTAAAACAATATTCGTCATAAACGTTTAGCTTCGCATTCCGTTTATAACATTATCTTTATTAACACTCAAAGTGTCGTAAAACCAAAAGTGTATTTTTACTGGTTTTGTTTTGACTTTTAATGTTTGACCACACTTGTCGACAAAAGGTAGCTGTTTTTCTTTAATAATTCATCGGTAAATGAATACGGACTCCTTAAGGTGGTTCGATTTCCATACAAACATTTTTTTTCCATTCATGGACAAATGGAGTAAAATTTTACAGTGAAATCACAGCTACTGGCATTTATGTTGGTCTTTATTTGCGGTAAATCACAATTGAACTAGTAGCATAATCTACTGTTTTATTCAAAAATCATATATTCATAAATTTGATTTTATGCTAATAAGACCAAAATAAATGCCAGTAAAAGTGATTTCACTGTAAAATTATGCTCCATTTGTCCATGAATGGAAAAAACCCCCAATTGAATCGCTGAAACTAATTAAGTTTTCCCAATGACAGTAAACAAATAGAACATCATTGTGATGGTATTTAATTTGATAACTAGTTTACTCTCACCGATTCGAGCAAACATTGGATTCTAACACCGGGTTGCGTGATCAGAAGCAATTGAAAGCTAACAAATACCTCCCAGGTAACACGAAATGCAATGAATGTGAGAACTGAGCTACTGTGCTTTCACTAAGAATTAGAATTAACTCACCTGCCATGTCTGAAACTAATTGTTTTTATATTGTTTATTTATTTTTTGTATTGTTTATTATTGTTTTCTTACATTGCATTTAAAAAAGTACCTAGTTACGTTAAATTTTAGCGAGACCGAAAGTTTTTCCACACCCTTTATAAAAACAACTTAATATCAGAGAAGGAATATGTGGCCAGTTTGCTGGCAGCATTGTCACGCTGGATGGTATGGCTCACCTTAAGCTAAGTGACGGTGTGGTTCAAGATGGTAAAGCACACCTATTTTTGTTTAAATGTCAAGCTCAATAGTAGATTTCATTGTTTCATTAGTTTCATTGTTTTAACATATGTAATGATTTTGATAATAATTTTTAAATATGAATGGAAATATGACCTGTAACTTTGGTGTTATTAATAAATGATTTGTATTTGTATTTGTATAGATTTGAAGATTTAGTTTGATACAGATTTCTCCCTAAAGTCACAGTAAGTAAATGGTGATAAATCACAAAAGGCGAGTATTCCAGTGGACTAGTCTGATTCCCACGCGAGCACTATTAAATATTGGAACAGTAGTCACGACGGCTGCCCCCGGGCTTACTCTCCTCACGCCTGGCTGCATAGACCGAGGAAATCTTACAGAGCTGGCAAAGAATGACAAATTGAAATATTATAGGATACTAGCTGCGCTCCACCCACTACATGTTTTCAGGATATAAAATAGCCAGGGGTTCAGCTATCTCCATATTAAATTTCGTCCAAATCCGTTCAGAAGTTTTTGCGTGAAAGAGTAACAAACATCCATTGATCCAAAACTTTCTCATTTATAATATTAGTGGGATTTTTAACAAATTAATAAAAAACATAGTTTAAGAAAAAAAAATACGTCATATTTATCAATTAGATTTGATTTTCAAAGCCACAGTAATCGTTTGCCGACAGACAATTCGGTTGTTAACCGCAGACTTAAACGCTTCAAAAATACTAAATAATAATAACAAATTCAAAAATATGTTCTAACAAACAATACATTTTAATTTACTTTTAATGTTAATTTTTGTACAAATGAACTAATAAATGCAACACTTGTATGATCATAAACATTAAAGTGAATATATTTTGGCGGCCAGCTTGATTTTATCTCTCTAGTCCAACTCTACGCCGTCTTATATCTGCAAATAATAATTGATCCAAAGATTGAGATATTTCATAGATTTTCATGTCGGCTCCATTAATCTGCGAGATTCGCTACCGATTGATTTATTAATCGACGTTGATGATTGTAATTAGAAGAAACAAGCAGTTAAAGACAAGCCTGTAAACTGTATATGGGGCCAAATTAACAAGTAAAAGTCAGTAATTAATATATAAAAAATGGAATTGGCGGCGGCAAAAAAGAAATCAGTTTTGAAGAAGAACTTTTGAGAAGTGACGTCATCAGCAATGTTTTGCCAAGTTATTGTGTTTTTTTTACAAAGCGATCAAGATATGATATATATTATATTTGTCAGTTGCGACAAACGGAGTTGCTTGCCAAATACAAATACAAATACAAATATTTTATTGATAACACGAATGTTACTAGTCACTTCAAAATTTTAAACATGTCATTAAATGGGTTTTAAAACACTGATTACAATACATGTCAAAATAAGGTATGTCAATATCCAAACTTCATATAAAAAAATATTGTCAATATAAAAATACTGTCAATATAAAATATGTCAATATAAAAATAATTATTATTATGTAAATCTCAAAAAAAAAATTATTATAATGATATGACAAAAAAAATCATAATTACTTACTAGTAATTCAATAATCTCGTCAATGTCATAAAACAAGGTCTCTAGCAGCCAAGATCTTAACTTGGTTCTGAAGCACGCAGTGGAAGGTTGCCTATCCGTTTGTAATTTTATGCAAGTAATACT
This sequence comes from Biston betularia, assembly GCA_905404145.2. Taxonomy (NCBI): domain Eukaryota; kingdom Metazoa; phylum Arthropoda; class Insecta; order Lepidoptera; family Geometridae; genus Biston; species Biston betularia. Next base: position 1,387,771 of record FR989873.1, on the reverse strand, counting down.
ATTGGTATTTAATGCAATGTATCAATTTGAAAGATTATGATTTGTCCCACTAATATTATAAATGTGAAAGTTTGGATGAATGGATGTTTGTTACTCTTTCACGCAAAAACTACTAGAGGGATTTGGATAAAATTTAGTATGGAGGTAGCTGAGACCCCGGATTAACACATATGCTACTTTTTATTCCAAAAACATGTAGCGGGTAACTCCACCTAATGGGAATCTAACCCGCGCCCTACAGCTCTTGAAGCAGATAATTTACTAAATGAGCAACCAGTGCAGTCATTTTTACTATTCAGTATTTACGTTATACGTTAATAACCCGTTCCTTCTTGCTTCACCGTAGTCGGGTATAATTTATCTTTGCACCTTCCACATTTTAAGCCACATCACAATTTTAAATTTATTCCCGCTGCCATAGCAGATCCGAAAAGCGTCCGGTACGCTTTTCGGATCGCTTAAAACGCAGACAGCCCAGAGGGCCGATATGCAAAACTCGTGGACAAAATTTTAGCTACTTGAAAATTACGCGTAGAATATTTATGGCTCAATTTTGGTTCCCCACAATGCGATGAATTTCGGTGGCTTTGCGCTCGGAAATATTTTAGGTATGGTAGGGCGTGCTGGTTTAATTATATTCGTATATTTTTTTTGTTCTTAAACCGGTGAATCTTTTCGCTGCGTTTGTTATTTACAGAGATTTACGCACTGTGTCCGATATATATATATTTTTTGTAATTAATTATAACGGTATGAGATCTGATAGGATGACTCTTATCCCATTGAAGATGGGACGGCCTGTGATGCGGGAAGTGACGTGTGTCGATAGCGCCATCTCATCCTTCTGTGGCTTCGGGACAAGCTGGTAGCCAAGTCAAGAGAACGACACAATGTTTAGGGTTGAATTTTTAGGTCCGTGGAGGCCAGCCTCTCACGAGATATATAGGAATCTGGCCAAATATTTAGAGGAGGAGTCAGGTGACCAGAATGCTGGCATCTCCTTTGGTCAAAAGCTTAGCATTGTCATCCAGCGTGATAATGCTGCCAGCATTCTGGCCACATATCCCTCCTCTAATGGACTTTTAGATTAGGTTATTTTTACAAAATTGTAAATAGTGTTAGGAGTATTTTCTATAGTAAATATACTTTAAAGATATTTTTTAAGGTTTTATTAAATGTTCAAGGTTTATGTCTAGTTTATTTCCGCTTAACAGTCGTCCCAGTTCCAACGGTGATGAGGACTTAAATTAAACTAATTTTAATTTTACACTGCTTATTAATTAAAAACCCAATCCTACTTAAAATCCAGAACTCATACTCTTAGAAATATACTTAATTTGACAAAAATTAAAACTACAAAAAATCTAATTAAAATAATCAAAAATCCTCCTCTCTGCAGTAACCACTTTGTCGACACGTGTTTCACCTCTACACGAGGCATCCTCAGGACGTGTTGACTCTTGGTCGAGACTGAGAGTAAGGTTTTATTAGTTTTTTTTCTGTATTCAATTAATAATAATTATGAGGTATTATAGTGGTGAGTCTCGACCAACATCTTAAGAGACTCGCTTGATGGTTGCGTCAAGGGTCTGATCCAAAAGCCAGTGATCATTGACACGGTGCGCGTTGTTAGGAAATTCAAAATACAAATACAAATACAAATATTTTATTGATAACACCAATGTTACAAGTCACTTCAAAATTTTAAACATGTTCTTGCAGCCCTAGCCGCTGGCAGCTTGAGCCCTGCCCCGCTGCTGGCGGCAACCCTAATTTTTAAGTTGTTTATAATATCTATGTGTTTTATATAGGCACATACATATATTTACTATAAAAAAATTAGGAAGAGAAATAAATGAGTGAATAATAATAAGAAATAATTAATATGACACTAATTCGAAAGTACTTTCCTTCACTTACAGATAAAGAAATTTTTTTCCAAATAGACTTATAAATGGCGTGACTTCCGAGGTAGCACACAACCGAATTGAGGACCTTTTTGAGTCGGTTAAAAACAATAATGTTTTCATTACTGTAATCAAACAAAGTCACATATTTTTTTAGTCCTTCTTTTCCTTAAATTTTTCAGTTTTTCTTTTTAATTTTTTAATTTTTTTTCCTGCCCGTCGTATCGGTTTCAGTGAGTGATATCAATGCAAGTAATTCTTTCGGCGTGTCACCGTGCTCGGTGGAATGGCACCGATGTTATAATCGATCGGAGACGTGATATCTTTCGTATGTTTTTTTATTGTTATGATGAATTGGGACCAGAGTTTTTGGGAGATGTCGCTTGGTGTATTTATGTGTCGCAATGGGAATTAATTATGAGTATGTGATACCGTTGCGACAGTCAATTTATTAAGTTGTTTCGATTTCGAGCTCATTTTTAGATTAGATTATTTATTGTTTTATTTTATAGGTTTCGTAGACTTGTATCCACATCAAATTTCTACCAAGTTTTTGCAAGGCTACAAAATAATTTGCGCCTTTTTTTAACTTGTATAAGTCCACTTTTGACAACGAACTGGTAAGCTAAAGGCTATAGGGCAGTCAAGCCTTTTTTTTTAAATAGTTGTCAAACTAAGTGTTTGACCACAGCTCACCTGATGTTAAGTAACGGTGTGGTCGAGGATGGTAAAGCAAGCAGCTTAGAATGGAACTGGCTCTCAAGTGAAGCTGCCGGAACACAGTTAGATGCTTGGCGGCAGATTTTCAACTTGAGGGTAGTAGCTAGCCAGCAGAGTACTAGAAAATACCCTACCACCATGCTATGGTTTCCTCACGATGTTTTCTTTCACCGGCAGCTCAAGCTCATTGTTGGGGTTTGAACCCACGCTCTGCTGCATGCGAACCGCTTGCGCTAACCATTTGGCTATCATCGCTACAAAATTAGCTTAGTTAAAATGAACACTGTCAAATCCCAGCTTATACCGTGTACAAATAAAAAAAACGGTAAAGATGTTCTTATTAAAATGCCTTGTGACGCAATGCTAGAAAAACTTGTGTCATCTTATCCAAAGCACTATATTTTCATTAGAAAGCATTAGACTAACTATCGTAGCTGTCAACACAGAAAAAAATATAAGTATCATACGTTATCGTTAGCATAAAATATCTTATAGTAATTATGGTAATAGACTTGAATTTATGTGATTTATTTGAGACGGTAACAAAGGTGGCAGCTAAAGAGCCCATAACCGTTCACTAGGTTTTGAAAACACTAAATTAAGCATTACTAACAGAAATATAGCAAGTCTTTGTGACCAGAATGCTGGCATCTACTTTGGTCAAAAGCTTAGCATTGCCATCCGTGGCAATGCTAAGAATGCTGGCAATTCTGGCCACACATCCCTCCTCTGACGGACGGAAAAAATCTGATATGAAAAATAAAAGTGAACGATGATTGTGACGACCCAACGTCTTTTTCTGAGTTTCTGCTATGTTCTAGGTTAGAAAATCCGTAGCACAAGCTTTTACAAACATTGATCTGTGAGCTGTAGGCGAATACCTAGCCTATCTACTATAAAAACATTATCGTGGCTGATTAAGTATACTAAGTTGTCAGGGGCGTAGCTTTTTTTTTTATAATAGATAGGCTTGCGTTTGATCGCCATCCCGCCTGATGTTAAGCGCAGATGCGGTCTACAGTGAAGCACGCTTGCCTAGAAGAAACCGATTCACTCATCAGCTACCGCCATATCAATGATACGGGGCCCCCGGGCTACAGAGGCCCCTAACGTGCGAAAGCAAAAATTAGTAAAATTATATCCACAATGTCATTAAATCTCGTGCTTACCAGAAAAAAAACAGTCATACGATCAACTGTCCATATAATCAATAATTTAATTTCAATTTAATGCAAGCATTTTTGTTTCTTTTGTGAGAAATCTTTACCCTTCATTTGGGCCCGCCAACTAATTTTTACTACATTTAAGGCACGCTACGCCACTGTTAGTGGTAGATCTTCTTCAGGAGGTCGCCTAGGTTGGTACCACTGCATCACCAGATATCAAGCAGTAGTGTGTAAACAATACTGTGTTCTGGTTTGAAAAGTACTGCAGCTAGCAACATTACAGGGATGTTAAGACTAACCATTGAAAGTCTTAAACTAATGAGCGCCAGAGCAGCGATGCCCTGGATTTTGATTTGCTTGTCAAGGTATCGCTGCAATGGTCATGGATATGCACCATCTTTTACAATCAGAAGAGGGTCTCATAAATTTTACATTAAAAAAAAGCACACAAAATTCACTACGCAAAGCGACAGTTAACATCGTGTGACATTGCTTTTGCACTTAACTTTTAATCAGTGATTTTGCTTATTTCCAATCGAATAATTTGTAGTAAAATGTTGCCTTCCCTTCGTAAATTCTCAACTCAACATCGTAAATAAAAATTAACACTGTCAAAACCGTTTAAACATAACACAAAAAGTGACATTTAAAAAGGCGAACTTTCAATACTGGCAAACAAAAAGTTGGAGCGACATTCTTCCTTACAACTCTCTCTATAAACACAGTGTAATCGGCGCATCGAGAAGAACCGATTCGAGTCGAGTTTACTCGATTAAACGAATCGATTCTCGAATCGCTCGCATCGAATGATTTATTGCGCCAACACGTGTTTTTTGCGGCTCGCGGAAACAATTTTGGAATCATTTATACCGACCGCCCGATCGGTGGTCGAATACAGATGCCGTTCGGAATATTTAAAAAGTAATTAGGTATAATAGTCAAAATTCAATGTTGCCACTTGAAAAATTATTTCAAAATACTTAATTGTGATTCACCGCAAATAAAACCAAAATAAATGTCAGTAGCTGATATTTCACTGTAAAATTATACTCCATTTGTCCATAAATGGCAAAAATGTATTAGAGGTTTATCGGGAAAGCGGAAAGTCATACCCTTTGCATTGTATTAGTTTCTAAAACATTTATTTTTAAGTGATTATCTATGTAATAGTGGTGTTTTGTTTATAAACTGTCGAATTACGAGCACGAGTATAGAAAAGTATACGTAGAAAAATAAGCATTTCGTGTTACTTCCAAAACTCAAGCAATGCTTCTAGTAAAGTTTTTTTATGGAAGAAGTAGGTTATGAGACAAACCAAACACTTACCTGATGGTAAGAGATTGCACAATTGCACATGTCTATGACAAAATAACATTTATGTTATAGATGTTAAGCAACGGTGTGGTCGAAGATGGTCAAGCACACCTAGCCTGGAATGGAACTGGCTCTGAAGTAAGGCTGCCGGAACACACCGCTTGCTTGGCGGTAGATTTTCAACGTGAGCATTACAAAAGTACCCTACCACCATGCTATGGTTTCCTCACGATGTTTTCCTTCACCGGCAGCTCAAGCTCATTGTTGGGGTTTGAACCCACACCCTTCGGCATGCGAACCGACCGCGCTAACCACTGAGCCAAAAGTTGAAAGTTAAAACCTTTAACCTTTCGTAAATTCTTAATTTAAATTGACTTATAAAAAATAAAATATATTTAATTTGTTACGTAAATTTTTAATACCTTCCTTTTATACCTTTGACTATACGTAAGAAGATAGGTATGTCTCTAAATACAATTATGAAAAAACATAGCTTAAAAGTACAATTTTGGATAAATTCCTTTTTTTTTTGGCTACTGTATTTTGCTTGTGTGAAAATAGGGTGGATGGTTGTATTGACTTTTCCATCTGGACACGTATTCCGAGTCTACAAAGATAAACGTGGTCATACCAGTTCTTGGCTGTTTTACCTTAATTTTGTGAGCATGTACCTTCTTTTTAAACTTTTTGGCACAGATGAGTTGATATTGAATTTGACAGGGGCTTTCGATCGAATACAAGACTCATCTTCTGTTAACGGTATTTCTTTTATCTTACATTGTGATTATGTTCTTGCTTTGTGGAGTACTGTTATGGAAAAATTCTCTCACAAATTTTTAAACCAATGATTTTTAATACATTTCATACCTTTGAATTTGACATTAGGTTTATTTTTAATGTTATTGTATAACATTAAAAATAACGTAATAATCTATACTACGTACGTAACCTATAATACGTAATCTATACTATTATAATATAAAAGGAGAGCTTGTTTGAAAGCGCTAATCTCTGGAATTACCAATCGAATTTTACAAATTATTTTTGTATTTTATAGCCTATTTTTTGAGTTGGCTATTTTACATCACGATATTACCCTTAGGAGTCGATGGCGTGACCACGGGGCACAGCTACTGTAAAGTATTTAGGAGTGTTTAAAATTAAAGTCAAAAGATAATCTTTACAATTTTTTCAAAACGTGCCATCGCCTCTCATCGCATATCATCGCCTGCGTTTTCTGATAGAAAATGAAGCCTACGTGTTTATTTAGGATATCAGCTATTAAGATTCCAAATACGAGTACAATTTAATTCTGTCTTTTTTTGTACTATGGAATAGTTTCACATTTGATCTCATCCTGCCTGATGTTAAGCAACATTGTGGTCTAGGATGGAACACGTTTACATAGAAGGAATGTGTTTACTCTTGATTTGAAGACGCTCATATTGTTCTGTAAAGTTATCAAAGCGTCGAGAAGTAACAGACATACAAACTTTCGCTTTATAATATTAATATGAAATGTGATATTAAAAGTAATAGAGCTACATACGAGTACATAACTAACTTTTTTTTCTGACGTCATTGTCTCCAATTTTAACCATGCTTAATTATTACATGACTACCAAAAAAGGAGTGTAATGATTTCATATTTCATGTATGTATGTATGTGAGTTTGTTTATTCCATCACAACTTTCAATGTCTAAACAGATTGTGATGTACGACGTATTGTTAGAATCCTTACATCATCCAGAGTATAACTTTTTTGAAAAAAAAAAATCTGTTTTCGTGTTTTTTAATTTTCTTAATGAAGTTTTTCTCACGAATCGCATAATGAAACGCCCAAAAGTACCAGCACGGGGTTGCGTTCAGGACTTTTAAGTAAATTTTTTTGAATTCTCAAATTGAAAAAAAAAATAACTTTGTTTAGTAATACCAATTATTTATTATAATCAAGTGATATAAAAACGTATAAAGTTACCTACACCAAAAGTGCAACACTGTAAAATGTTTACGGAGACTAAAAGACAGATAACGAAAATCACTTTTTTTTAAATGGTTGATAGGCTAGGTGTTTGAGCTCACCCGATGTTAAGTGAAAGTGTGGTCGAAAATGGTAAAGCACACCTGGCTTGGAATGGAACTGACTCTCAAGTGAGGGTGCCGGAACACACCGTTAGATGCTTTGCGGCAGATTTTCAACTTGCTTGGGTGGTTGCTAGCCAGCCTAGTACTATAAAGTACCCTACCACCATGCTATGTTTTCCTTCACCGGCCTCATTGTTGGGGTTTGAACCCATGCCCTTTGACATGCGAACCTACCGCGCTAGCCACTGAGCAATCATCGTTACAAAACAACAATATTAACTAACAACAAAATTATCCCACGTAACCATCCTTCCTACCCTGGGGCTGATGGTATCTGCAATTGATTTTCCCCCACAAAAAAAGAGGTTCCTGAACGCACCTCTGGACATACCGATCATAACTTAGCGCAACCCACAAGCCTTGACTGACAGGCGCCGTAAAACTTTACGAGGATCGAACGCACAGTGCGATTCAGGCCCGTTTCTGGGGACAAAAAAATTAGAGCACGTACAAGCGCTCGACTCATGAAAATTAATAAGTGTTCCGGAGAAACGGTCTGTGCAGCGGTTTCGCCAATTTTTTACTGATGACAATTTGTCCGGCCCCAAATTGAATTTTTCGGCGTTTTAATTACGGGGTAAGGTGAAATTATTTTTATGGGCTTAATGTGGGGACATTAAATCATCAGATGCCGGATGTGAAGAACCGAGAAGAATGGACTGGACCAAGAACGCTTAGAACTGAACTTCTTCTTTGTCAAAATTAAATTTCAATTTTTTTTTTATTATTAGATGGTTCTCTCCCAGTATTTAGCCACTTCAATACCGCGGGAGGTGGCCTCTTGGAGGTCTTCCATGGTTCAGGATACCGGACAGCGAGGGCATGAAAGAAGGTGCTACATGGTTTGCGCAGGATCCCCACAGTTCCACTGTACCGTTTTGGCGTCCGAGTATCCCCACTTGGCCAAGTAGCCGCTGCAGGAGCGATCCTGCAGCGACTACTTGGGTCCGGAGTTGTACTGAACTGAACTTAACAGAGAGTGCTATAAGCATATAAATTTGCGAGATTAAGTTACTACATTAAACGAATGTCTGGAAAGTGGAACAGTGCCCTTGGCGGTAGCTTATAGACTGCTTTTTTTAGACCTGTTAGCTCTGCCTAGTTAGTTAGTTAGTTAGAAAGTACCCTACTACAATGGTTTAGTTAGCTAGTTCGTTAAAGAGAACCTTACTACCATATCACGGCTTCCTCAATCTAGCTCATTGATGGGGGGTTGAACCCACACTCTTCGGCGTGTAAACCGACCGCGCTAACCACTGAACTATCATCAGTACAAATTACAACTATTGTAAGAATAGAAATATAAAAACGATCAAACATTGGTTTTTGAACGCTATACCGTCCACAATAGTGGACTATCAAATAGATTAGACAACAAGATCAATGTCTCAAAAACAAACTGGTTTTTGTTTTCTATTAGAATTTCCCGACCAGTTTCGACTTCATTAATAGCCAGCACAGGTAAAAGTACTTTTGACAACAAATACTCACACAGTAGAAGGTTCCGGTCTGAATTACAGATCTTACACAAGCTTAATTAATAAATTAAAAAAACCTGGATACCCATAAATAAATGTTTTTTTGTTTTTATTATAACCAAACAACAATTTCTTATGATACTCCAAACATTCAAACCTGTTCAGGCATTTAACACACAAAAACATGTACAATATGTAAATACATACATACACCTTAAAAACATAACACTCCTTTTGTGTAAAAGGCACAACTCTTTGCCGTTATCACGCCTGACGTACTTATTCATATTTTACAGCATTCCTGACAAACCATCGTATTACATCAGATTATTTTAGTGTAAACTCTTTATTTATGACATTCTGCCATGTAACCGCCATTTACAGTTATTATGTTATTTCTAACATTCCACTGGATTTGTCATAAACATTAAACCATTAGGATTTGCTACTGGTTATAGCTGGTAAAGTTTGCTCAAACTCAATGGTTACCTTGAAAAAGATCGTAGATAGGTAGTTTCGTGACATTATTTTAATTATTAACACATATTATTCTACATAGGTATATCATATGAAAATATTAAAAAATCGCATAAATTATCTTTGTGTAGCAAATTTGTTAATTTATGTATATCACTTTACAGTACATATAGACGTTAATACTGCAATGCAAATTATTCAAATTCATGACTGACAAAAGTTTTTTAAATTTATTTACCTCATGACTTTTTACCCGATTACAGCATAGCCAAAAGAAAGGTGTATGTTTTTAGCTATCTATGTATGTATGTTTGTTTGTTCTACTGTAGCGCGTATAATACAAATTAAGTATCACCGATTTGTTATAGTTTGGGGAATTATACTTCCATAGTCAGGTTATAGTTATTTTTATTTAAAACTTGATATCGTAATGAAATCTGTGAAGTTATATCCAGGGGGAAAAAGCGCTTATCGCAGGGACTGGCAATATTTAAGTGTTAAAGGCTTTTTTACTATGGACTAGCAGTTATCTATAAAACTTACTTTGCGTGGGAGCAATGCCAAATTAGAAAATTCCAAAAAAAAATTGTTGTTCCGATTACTTGCTACCAAACTTCATAAGATCACACTCGCTGGATTAATCTAAAGATTTACAAGAAATTAAGAAGAAATTTCATCAAAATCATAGTTAATTTATTGGTCATGTCGCTTTGGACTCCTTAAAAAAACATAGACGCATAAATTTAATAAATCCATCTGTCTATTTATATACATAATTATGACTGTATATATATAGACACACGTTTAACCACACCCTGCTTTATGTTAGATCGATGCAAAGACCTTATTTTATCAGTCAAATAGTTATTTTTATAATCCAAGTCCATAATTTTAAATATTATAATACATTTTTGCTTTTTTGTTAATGTGAAACATAATTTGTCGTTCTATTTAATCGACTTTAAAAACGGCAATAAATTTTATTGCAAGACTACCCATGTATTTTTTTGCGATGCGGTTATACTTTTAATCTTATAAGGTAACCGGCCCAGATCCCGAATTCACGTACAAATTGTCGTAAAAGGCGCTCGCGGACGTGGCAAAAAGCAAATCATACTGGAATTACCTGATTAATTGTTTAATTAATTGTACCCCAGTCCGGAATCGCCGCCGGTTTGTTTTTATTGCAGTTGTACAATTTGGGCTTATTACAGTTATGATTGCGCTGTTGTTAAGGAGTCGCGGTGGTGAGTCATGAAGGTTAGGGTTAGTTTTTTATTCAACACGTAATGAACTTCGAAAGTGGTATCAGCGTTTAAAATGTTCATGTAAATGCTCTGAGAATTTTTGCTCGGGCAAGGCAGTCGACAGTTCATCCATTCGTAGAAAGTATATTATTTAAGCAATACTTTTGACAGCCCTGTTGGTTCATTGGTAGAATGTCTGCTTCAAGAGCTGAAGGGCGTGGGTTCGATTCCCACCCAGGACAAAATTTGTTACATAAACAAATGTTTGTACTGTGTCCTGGGTGTTCTGTATTTATTAGAAGTATGTATTTACAAAAAAAAAGTGTTTAAGTATTTTTTAAGTTATCCGACTTCCATAGTACAAGCTTTGTTTAGTTTGGGGTCATATGGCGCTATGTGTAAAGTAAAAAAAAAAAAAATAAGCCTTGATGGGAGACCGTCTGGCTTCCAACCTGGAGGTTCTGTGTTTGGAATCCCTCAAAAAGTAGTAGTGTGTAAACATTTCTGTGTTCCGGCTGTCGAGCCTATTCCCTATTCACCGAGTCTCAAAGTAATAAGTGACAAAGCAGATAAGATGCCAAAAATACCCTGAGTAATAAAACAATATGTTTTATTACTCAGCGTTCTGTGTATCGCTGCAATGGTCATGGACAGGCGTTATCTCCTACCATCAGGAGAGCGTCTTTCGTGGTTTTTCGGTGATGGTTTGTGATCGCCTTTGATGGTTTCGTGGCGCAGTGGAAGCGTGACTGGGCCCATAACCTATTTAAAAGATATGGATGGCTTGCAACAGACTGAGTTTATTTTACTAATTAAACCTACCCACATATACATAGGTACCTACTCGTATATGTAACAATTATCATGTTACCTAGGTACTTACTTTATTTTCTTAATTTAACAGTCTGGAAGAGATCACTTTCAGCAATAAGGCGCTACATGTTGCAGTAGCTCGTTAGGGTTTTGTTTTATGTACCTACATTTTTTTGTTTCTACGTAAGCACAATAAAGAGTTCCTATCTATCTTTTTACCGTCGTCTATGAAGACTTGCAACATTGAATCCCCAGAGAGATGTTTACAGACTCGTTTAGAACTCTTTATGCTGTAAATCCGCGGAAAGACGTTTTCTTGTGCAGTTTGACAAATCCTGGCTATTTTGAAATGTCGAAATAGATCCTCAGCATTTCGCAAACATAATAAGACACTTTTACGTTCCTTATTTAGATCAGACTGCGCCTTCCTCCGTGATCTCACCACCCGTATCTCACGTTCTGATCTGCTACTTGTTAGCGGTATCTGATGACGGCGGGTCATCAATTCCGCTTATGATTTGCGGGAAAAAATGATGCGGGTACAGGTGAGTTCAAAACGAGATAATGACGAATTTACAGATCTCTGCTACGTATTGGAGGATGTGAATAGAAAACGTTTTGTAGTGATGATAACTTGGTTCATACGCCGAAGGCTCAATAATGAGTTTCAGCTGCCCGTGAAAGAAAACATCACAAGGAAACTAAAAATGTTATTTACCGTGAAGTTGAAAAGCACTTGATCGTTTTTTCAGCAGCCTCAGTCCTATTCCAGGGTAGGTGTGTTTCGCATCTTCGATCACATCGTTACTTAAAATTTAGTAAACTGTGGTTAAACAGCTTACTTGTTCAGTAAAAATGACTACTTATAATATTGGTCTCAGCCATTGTACTAGAATTATGCAATATTTTAAAATTGGTCTTAGGTGAATACTTTGGTTGAAGTATTAGAGGGGAAAAAGTTTGTATGTAAATGGTACTGCGGGGCAAGACGAGGCCGTACTCGGCTTTGACCCAATCAAACTAAAACAAAAATGTTCAAGTCAGTTCTCATACTTAAGAATTTTTATTATTTTAATTTTGAACTAGTTTTTTTTTATTTTTCGGCAAAGCAGATGAAAATCTTTACATGCTAGACAACGTTACAAAGTTGTCAGAAAGGACCAGAGAAGAGAGACCAGAGAGAGACCGAAAACGCTCCATTGTTTTTTTTTTTTTTTTTTGTTTTGGCGTCGCGTTTTAGCATTTGCCAGTGTCAAGTAATTATATATTTTCAAGTTTCAAAAGTTAAATAAGTGCCATCGTAGCTAGTTTTAGTCAAAGTCGTCTTTGTCAAGTCCAGTTCGTGTCAGTTAATTCCAGTCATGCTTTAGTATAGTAAAGTAGTGACAACTTTACTACAAAGCTTCGATGAAGTTTTGGAAGCAACACGAAAAGTCATGTTTCACCACATTATATCATTTTCCCACACTCGCGCTTGTAATTCGGCACTTTATGAATAAAACACCACCATTTTTATGCATAAACACTCGACAAAACACTAGTTTTGGAAAAAAATACAACGGAGCGACACGACTCTTCCCGCGTTCCCGCCAAAACTCCGCTCCATTGTTACTAACCTTAAACTGTCAGCTGTCGAATTATTTTCTTTTAGGGTTGCCAACACTTAACTGCACAAATGGCGGCAAATTTAAATCTTGCGTTAATTTTGGGACAACCTTTATAACCTTCCTGGAATAATGTTTATATGTAGAAAGTTCGAATATAATTGCATCAGGCTGTATATAAACAAAAACGGTTACGTTGATGACATGACTGAATTTTTGACAATGATATTTTGAAACAGGAAGCTGAGATGTACGGATAAAATGTTTATACAAAACATCATGTATAAAAACACCGACCAATTTATTTTAACAGTCGTCAAAACATGTAACTAAACATTTTTACATTGATAATAGCGCGTATTGTTTTTTTTTTTAAATGTTTGACAGGCTAGGTGTTTGACCACAGCTTACCTGATGTTAAGTGAAGGTGTAGTTGAAGATGGTAAATCACACCTAGCCTGGAATGGAACTGATTCTCAAGTGAGACTGCCGGAACACACCGTTACATGCTTGGCGGCAGATTTTCAACTTGAGGGTGGTAGCTAGCCAGCCGAGTACTAAAGTACCCTACCACCATGCTATGGTTTCCTCGATGTTTTCCTTCACCGGCAGCTCAAGCACATTGTTGGGGTTTGAACCCACGCCCTTCGGCATGCGAACCTACCGCGCTAACCACTGAGCTATCAGCGCTACAAACTATTGTTTTAAAGATACGTTTGTGGTGTAGTTCCAGTTTTTAGTAAATTAGTTTTTATTCTAAGTTATGCAATATTTAACCTTATAGCATTATAATTTTATGAATGAAAGCGGAGTAGTATTCCAAAATTAAATTATTACGTAATTGACTAGATCCTGTTGATGTGTAAATTTAGTCAAATGTGGTGAGAAATACTAAATTAGCATTTATTTTTACATGACTAAGCAGAAAGGTTACGAGTTTAGTATCTGTACGTGAGTGTTCATTTTCCCTCGTATCTTATAAACGTTTTTTTTAATGAGACTAACGATACGCTTTCCTGATGGTAAGAGATAACAGATATATATCCATGACCATTGCAGCAATACACAGAACTTTAAGTAGCAAAATAAATTCCGGGGCATTTTTTTTAAATATTCGACAGGCTAGGTGTTTGACCACAGCTCACCTTAAGTTAAGTGACGGTGTGGTAAAGCACACCAAGCATGGAATGGAACTGGGTCTGACGTGAGGCTGCCGGAACACACCGTTACATGCTTGACGGCAGATTTTCAACTTGAGGGTGGTAGCTAGCCAGCCCAGTACTAGAAAGTATCCTACCATGCTATGGTTTCCTCACGACGTTTTCCTTCAGCGGAAGCTCAAGCTCATTGTTGGGGTCTAAGCGTCTAATTTAGACTATTCATGCTCATTTAACTTCTAAATCACCATCGCCTTATCTGCCGCCAATCATCTAACGGTGTGTTCCGGCAGCCTCACTTGAGAGCCGGTTCTATTCCAGGCTAGGTGTGCTTTACTATCTTCGACCACACCGTCACTTAACATCAGGTGAGCTGTAGTCAAAACACCTAGCTAGTCAATCATAAAAATCATAAGTTCACACCCTGTGCCGTATCATCTAGAAGTACTACCGAATCATCATCATCCTCAGCCTTATTCATGCCTGTGCTGGGAATTAACCTCTGTCCTAAGCATGTCAAGTCTCGCCCATAATCTGGTCCAGGTTCGACCCGCAACGATATCTTCGACCCATCTAAATATTATTTTATTGTGCTAATACATAGGTTCAAATGGAAATTACGTTTTACTCTTATCATAATAGTTTGAAAACGTAAGTGAACATTGTACAGTTAACCTTATGGATTGCTTTCACGACAGTGTATTGCTTTTACGGTAGAGTTGCGTGTTGCTCCCGTAATATCGATTGAGAGCTAGATCCGCGAGAATTAAGTCGGCAGCCACGAGCACAGAGGTTCACAACTGTTGGTTAGCTAAATAATTCAATTAGCTATGGTCTTTTGAAATAAATAAGAAATAGCTTAAGGCATTGGATTAACGCCTAATTAAAAATCTATGCTCTTGTATTAATTATACGGGATTATTCCAGGTTTGATTAGGTTATATTCTCCGACTAGTTTAGATGACATCTGTGCTCTTTATCAAGGAACCAAAGCAAGTTACAATGTGCGCGTGGCTGCACGCCACTTCACGCTTCATACCTGATCTACCTACCGCACCTAACCTACCTTGACCGTGACCTATCTCGTACCTATGAATAAATTAATCTTTGTGCAAAATAGATGTATTGCCATACAATGTGGCAGTACGGCCAGATTGGCCAGTGCTTCGAGAATTATTGCTTTTAGATTAGTTAATTATATTATACTGAACACATTACTCACTAAAACACATCATTCGTGCACCAAATTTAGCAAATTTTTTTTAAATCAAAAATTAACAAAAATTGACATTATACAGCAGGTGAGACACCTATGACACTGAAGGAGAGTACATGGTACTCGATTCTCGTTATAATTATGTAATAATACGGTATAATATATTATTCTTTAACATTTAGTTTGTATGTAGGTATAATTGTTTAACATAATATATAGAGAAACAAGTTTCCGATATTTTGGTACAGAACGTCTCGGTTTAGTAACTTTTTGAAATGGTATCATACCATGTATCACTATTAAACTCATTTGTTTGTAATTAAACTATTTTGTTAGTTCTAAAGGATAATAATTACAAAATTACTGTCAATTCACACATACACTGAAATACATTAAACAACTATTAATAACAAATAATAATTTGAACTCATTTATTTATGATTTGATTTTATTGCATGCTGTCTGCACCTGTAATTGTTGCGACATTATATCTATGTACTTTCTTTTTTCCTTTTCACTTTTAGCCATGAACATGTACATGTATATGTACACAATGTTGGTGTTCATAAAATAAATAAATAAATCTTATGTTCAGGCTTTAGTGAATTACGTAAGAAAAAAACTGTTGTATACCCCTTGCACGTAGCACGGCAGCAGCCGACAAAGGGCACAGAGCAAGCACGACTGCTTCGCGAATAACCTATGTTTTTACCTGTTATTTATTGTTTTAACACATTTAGCTCGGGAGTTTTGCAGTTTTTACTCCTTATTTATGGTATAAACTCATCCGGGCTGTGTGGTTTTCTCGTCACGGTTTGTGATTTTGTTTGTTTAGATGCTTAATTGTTTTTTTAGGACAAATGAAATTATACGTCTTAAGGTGGTTCGATTTCCATACAGAGAAATTTTTGCCATTTATGGACAAATCGAGCGTAATTATACAGTGAAATCACAACTACGGGCATATATTTTGGCCTTTATTTGGGGTAAATCACAATTGCTTGCTAATGCTATGCTAATAATCTATTGTTTTACTCAAGCAATTGTGATTTACCGCAAATAAAGACCAAAATGAATGCCAGTAGCTTTGATTTCACTGTAAAATTATGCTCTATTTGTTCATAAATGGTAAAATTTGTTTGTATGGAAATCGAACCACCTTGGATAGCTGAATCTAAATACGATGGATAGTAAGATGAATGTGATTTTTAGTTTTACATATTTGGTTGCTTACAAGATATTTTCATTTTTTTTTTCTTTGGTTTTGGCGTCGCATTTTGAGCATTTGCCAGTGTCAAGTTTTCAAGTTTCAAAAGTTAAATAATAAGTTGCCTCGAAGCTATAGTTAGTGTTATTGTATGTTTTCAGGGTTCATTGTATGTATGTATAGGAGTTTTTTTATTGCACCATAACTTTTCAATGCCTGAACAGATTAAGATGTATCTTTAGAATCCTGACACAGGCTGTACATTTTTGGAAAAAAATATATGCTTTCGTGTTTTTTTCATCTTACTAATTAAGCTAAATTTTTAAGTTGATTTCATTTCATTAGTAACTTTAACTTACTAAGTTAACAGGTTCCGGAAGTTCACATTACACAAGACTAAGGAGGAACAGTATTCCGAGCCTTATTAATCGATTTGCCAAAGATTCGTGAGAGGGATGTCAATGGACAACTCCTCACTGCAAAACGTAAAACACAAACTTTACTTGGTGGTAGAACTCCTTAGCAGGAGGTCGTCTAGGTAGGTACCACCGCAGTACCAGTTATTCTGCCGCTAAGCAGTAGTGTGTAAACATTACCGGTTCGAAGGGTACTGCAGCTAGCGAAATTACTGGGCTGTTAAGACTAACCATCGAAAGTCTCAAAGTAATGAGCGCCAAAGCAGTGATGCCCTGGACTTTGTTTTGTTACTCAAAGTTCTTCTGTGTATCGCTGCAATGGTCATGGACAGGCGTTATCTCTTACCATCAGGAGAGCGTCTCATTCGTCTCATTACTTCTTACATAAAATAATAATAATAATAACAGGACTATTATCGCCAATAAGCCTGATATCGTGGTGGTCGACCGAGCTCAACGCCGGGCAGTGCTCGTCGACATCACCATCCCACATGACGAGAATCTCGTGAAGGCCGAGAAGGACAAGCTTAGCAAGTACCTTGACTTGGCTCACGAGATAACCGCCATGTGGGATGTTGATTCGACGATCATTGTCCCGATAGTCGTCACGGTAAACGGTCTTATAGCGAAGAGTCTCGACCAACAACTCAAGAGACTCTCGCTAGACGGTTGGGTCAAGGGTCAGCTTCAAAAGGCAGTGATCCTTGACACGGCGCGCATTGTGAGGAGGTTCCTCGCTCTGCAGCCCTAACCACCGGCAGCTTGAGCCCTGCCCCGCTGCCGGCGGCACCCTAGTTTTTAAGTTTTTTTATATTATTTATGTTTTTTTTATATGTATGTAATGTAAAAAAAATTTAAAATTAAGAAAAGAAATAAATAACTGATAATAATAATAATAATATGCAGAAGATTTCAGACAGAGAAACAGCTAAATGTCTCCGGATGTCAGCGGGATATAAAAAAAAAGTAACTTTAACTAAAATCGACTTGATCCAATTTCGTTTAATTTGAATATAATGACAAAGATAAAGTAATACATACTCAATTCACAAGAAGAAATTAAACATTTTCCTCCTTTCTAACACTTATATGGTTATCGCGCTTAGATTGCTTTTGACATGATGATAACAAAATGTGGAACGAATTGCATGAAAGACAGAACACCATCTTGAATGACTAGGCATCAAGTAAATTCTATAGATTTTCCTGTTTGCATCGTATTGCCTATTAAGTTTCTCATTATTTGTAGAAAATGTTACTGCATTACTAAAGCAATAGCAAGAGAATTTACCAAATATTTGTGTTACATACGCAAGGGAAACGGAAGGTTGGTCCAGCCGATGGGTCGACGATTTATTGTCACTGTCGCGGGTGGAACTTGGACCAGATTGGCACAGGACCGAGGCAGATGGCGTAACCAGAGATAAACCTATACCCAGTATTAGGATAAAGATGGCTGTGGATGATGATGATATATAAGGCGCTAAAGTCAGTTGAGAGGCATGCCAAGAGAATGATAGGCAGTGATACTTTGGTCAAGTCTCGGGTCTTGTGTATTGGCTTTCTACCGGATACATTTTGACCTTGGAGCTACGAGTATAAACCCCCCCCCCCCCCCCCCCCTATCCCCATCTACCCCATCTACCCCTTCTATCTATCTCTTTTTCCTACCGGACAGCCACGGATCTCCGCTACAACCAAAGTTTCAAGTGTTCATAGTAGATATTCCTCATGTACGAACTTAACGATTGTTTAGACTACGTTATTTAGCTTGACTTAACCGACATTTGAATGATAATGTTTAAAGGTAGGTCGTATGTAAAAAAACATGCTAAGGGTAAAAAACCCCTATGATAGTAATTATGAGATCTTTAATTATTCATTTATAAATAAATATCGTAGGACATTACATACAGCGCCATCTGGCCCCAAACTACTATGGAAGTCAGATAACTGATAGAATATTCAAATACTTTTTTTTTGTAAAAAAATTATATATATTTATGTATTAAAATATCTACGTTTTTCGAGATAAAAAGTAGTCCATATGTTAATCCATAGTATAAAATATCTACATTCCGAATTTAATTCAAATTCATGTAAAATCCTTCAGCGTGAAATAGAGCCACACAAACAGACAAACTTTCACATTTATGATATTAATGTGATATACAAAGTGAAACCTGATACAATTTCTCAAAAACAAAACCCAAAATAAAATAAAATATTTATCCACCCACACGTTATTTTAATGTTGCGCTAAATGTTACTCACCTCTGACTAAATCCCTAAAATTAGATCTTGCTCTGACCTTTCTGCCTATCTGACCCGACTAATCTTTGACATGTATAATTAATAGATGCAGACTCTTCCGCGACTTAAACTAGTTTAGTACTGAAATTCTAAATAATATTAACATTTAGGTGTCACGATGAACGCTGATTCTAATAAATATTGGCACAAAATTGGTACAAATTATTGCATAGCTGTCTATTAAAATAATACAAGTATTCTTTTTTGTATTTAGTTCTTTTGATTCATACTATTAGGTATCGAATGCAGACAGATGCTATCTACGTATATACATACATATAATAAATCTGTAAGCAAGTCGTGTCTGTTCGTTTTTTTAATGTTTGACATGCTAGTTATTTGACCACAGCTCACCTGATGTTAAGTGAAGGTGTGGTCGAAGATCGATACCTAGCCTGGCACAAGCTCTCAAATGAGGCTGCCGCAACACACCGTTAAGTGCTTGGCAGCAGATTTTCAACTTAAGGGTGGTAGCTAGCCAGCCGAGTCCTAGAAAATACCCTACCACCATGTTTCCTCACGATGTTTTTCTATCACTGATAGCTTAAACTAGATCAAAATCATCGCTACAAATGTACATTCGATTTACCTGGTCGTTGAAATTAAATTTGTGATTAACTTTGCACTTGGTTGTAGATCTCCTTAGCTAGAGGTCGTCTATGTAAGTACTACTGCAGTATCACATGCTCTGCCATCAAGCATTAGTGTGTAAACATTACAGTGTTCCGATTTGAGTTGTACTGCAGCTAGCGAAATTACAGGGCTGTTGAGACTAACCATCGAAGATGTAATGAGTGCCAAAGCAACAATGCCCTGGACTTTGTTTTGCTACTCAAAGTTTTTTGTATTGCTGCTATGGTCATGGGCATGCGTTATCTCTTCATCATCATCATCATCATTTCAGCCGTAGGACGTCCACTGCTGGACATAGGCCTCCCCCATTGACTTCCATAAAGACCGGTTGGAAGCGGCTCGCATCCAGCGCGTTCCTGCGGTCTTTACTAGGTCGTCTGTCCACCTTGTGGGTGGACGTCCTACGCTGCGCTTGCCGGTCCGTGGTCTCCACTCCAGAACTTTGCAGCCCCATCGGCCATCAGTTCTGCGTGCTATGTGCCCTGCCCACTGCCACTTCAACTTGCTAATCCGTTGGGCTATGTCGGTAACTTTGGTTCGTCTACGGATCTCCTCGTTATCTCTTACCATCAGGAAAAAGTGTTGTTCATGTTTAACATGCACATATTTAAGGGAGAGCACTGTCTGCTGCACTACAGCTATACGTTAAAGCAGCAGACAGGGTTACATATTATTAATAAGTCATCAGTTATGGTTACAATAAAAATATTTTGTATTTGTATTTGTATTGTATGTCAATATTTTTACATTAAATTACATGTTTTAAAATAATCAATTTAAACGTTGTGCATGATTGACATAAAGCTGTCGGTATATCACGTGGGTAACAATCAATCCCGTACATTTTCAGACTTTTCTATTAGCTTTATCACTAATCATCCTAAATTTTTGAAGTCGGAAAAATATAAACTCGAATTTCAACATCGCCCTAAACAAGACTTAGAACTAAATTTGTGAGTAATTTTTTTATTAAGATACTTAGCAGAACATTATTTTATCACTTTTTTATTCAAGTGCCAAAAAAATTCTCATTTTGCATTCTAATTGCCAGTATTGATTATTTATCGGCACGGCATGTAATGGCAGCACATTCCTATCACTTAATTAAAATAAAACTAGGCTATGATTAGATTTTTGCATTTTTTCTTATTTCAATTAATTAATGGACGTCATTAGTGTTAATAGATTAAGAGATAAGCCAAACTTGATAATTTTAAATCTGGTTTTCTAGTGAAACGATATAGGTGTCCTGTTTCTTTTTTTAAAGTTAATGATCTCCGATATCTTAATAATTTTATTTACGTGTTTTTTTTAGTTATATTTTATCAAAAGAGCTACTGATTATACTAAGTTCTGCTGTACAAACACTAGAAGTTTTTTTTAAATATTTACTCTTCACAGTCACCGGGATCCATGAACTTTGTATACTTTTTAATTACACAATATATTTAGTTACTAAAAAAATCTATTTAAGTATTTTATCATTTATCTGTCTTTTATAGCACAAGCTTTGCTTAGTTTGGGGTCAGGTGGCATTGTGTGTAATGGCCTACGATATGTATTTGTTTTTTTTTTTTAATTTAATTCTCGTATAGGAAATATTATAATAAGGTCGTCTCGAATGTTAGGATTTCTCATACGTAACAGCATATTTTTAGTTAGTTTAATTATTCTTTACCTAACGTTAAAGTACTAGTTTGTGTGTAACAACAACTACAAGTACCTACTGTTAGCGAAATTAAGTATTTAATTTGGATTGTATACTGTTTCTTTCAAATGAATATAATTATTGTTGTATTGACTAGACGTGGCACTAGTTGTCTGTGAGCGCGGCTTCAACCAATAGGACGCTAGTGGAGAGAGAAGTAGACAGAGTGGGGTTTTTACCTCTGAGTAAAGCCGCGTCTCACAGGCAGTTGAGTACCAGCGTTCGAGACAACTCCACTTAATACATAGTTGGTGAATATTTTGAACCATGTGGATAAAACAGTGAAATGTGAGTATTAACTAATTATTTTATTTAAAACCCTATAAAAGTATTCTTAATAAGCACAATAGCTACATCCTGATATAATACAAACTCATAAATGGCACTAAACGTTAACATCTCAGAAGCGGGATAAACGAACCCAATTTATAAAATTGCTCGTGTTAAAAGTTACTATTTTTTTCTTTTTGTCTACACTCCACTAAACTGCTAGTTTCTATATCACGATTAACGATAAAATTGAAAATAAGAGGGTAGTCTGTGAATACGTTTTGTATTTCTTCTCATCTCAAAATTATTTTTATTGAATTTATATGAATTGACTACCTGTAATAAAGTTGAAAATATTAAAGTATGTCACACCGAGGGCACGTGATGCCATGTCGAGTGGTGGAACTTGTTTGTAGTTGATAAGCATCACGTGGTAGAATTTTTATGTGTTCAGAATAAATTTATTGTTAATTTTAAATACGTTTGTATCCAATTTCAATTACCACGTCAATAGACAACAGAATACAAGGGCAGACTCCTTTTGTGAAAACTTCTCGTTCCAGGGACGAAAGTAAAAGACCTCGAAAGGGTGTATGGCACACACCGTTGAGTCTTCCAGCGACTCGGCTTGCAGGCGAATGATCGCGTAGTCGGATTAGCGATCATTTATGCAAGCGAGGAAGTCTTGTGACTCCCACACAACCGGGCTGACCGTCTGCCGCGCAGCAGAGCCAACCACCGTTCGCGCAGCCGGGTCAGCCGCCACTCGCGTAGCCGAGCCGGCCGCCGCCCGCGCAGCCGAGCCGGCCGCCGCCCGCGCAGCCGAGCCGGCCGCCGCCCGCGCAGCCGAGCCGGCCGCCGCCCGCGCAGCCGAGCCGGCCGCCGCCCGCGCAGCCGAGCCGGCCGCCGCCCGCGCAGCCGAGCCGGCCGCCGCCCGCGCAGCCGAGCCGGACGCCGCCCGCGCAGCCGAGCCAGACGCCGCCCGCGCAGCCGAGCCGGACGCCGCCCGCATAGCCGTGCCAACCGCCGCCCGCGCAGCCGAGCCGGACGCCGCCCGCATAGCCGAGCCAGCCGCCGCCCGCGCAGCCGAGCCGGACGCCGCCCGCGCAGCCGAGCCGGACGCCGCCCGCACAGCCGAGCCAGCCGCTACCCACACAGACGAGCAAGGCGCCGTTCGCGCAGCCGAGTCGGGGTGCTGCTCGCGCAGCCGCGCCAGCCACCGCTCAAGCAGCTGGGCCGGACGCCGCTCGTGCAGCCCAGTCTCCAGGAATTATCCACGAAACTCGACCCCAAGCAAGGATGTCGGTGAGTTTGCTCAATTTCGGTGTATGTCTGAACTCGTTGCCGTTTTAAAATTCATTCCAAGTAGTAGTTATATAGTAAATATAAGCACTGTCACGATTCTGATCTACTGCAGGCAGACCTAGATAATCTCTGCTACTATTGTGCATCAAATAAGCTCGTCCTAAAGATATCTAAATGTAAAAATCGCGGGTAGTAGATCTGCTCACACCTTCACTGATACCTACAAGATTAATGGTCAAACAACAAGTCGATCTAGGAGTGACACTAGAGACAAAACTACTCTCCGATATACACATTGAGGTTATTTCTAATAAAGCCATGAAAACCCTTGGCCTTCTTCTCCGAATCACTAGACTTTAAAATACTTAAGACTTTGAAGATTCTTTATTGCTTATTAGTTCGAAGCCAACTCGAATACGCTTCGCAAGTCGGGAACCTATATTATGAAAAATACATCAACATTCTTATAAGGCCCCAAAGAAGGTTCCTACGGATTATTAACTTCAAAGCTAAGCTTATACAAGCAGTTAGTACAAGCTTTGCTTAGGTTGGGGCTAGATGTCCTCGAATAAAATTATTTTATTTATTTACGAGCTCTGCCTTTGACTACGATGAGGTCTGCTACCACCATCGCCTGCTGCCTGTCCGGGTGGGTCTTGTGATTCCTATAAACACAACTCACGTCGACCCAATTCCAGCTGTACATTCCGCGCTCACAGAAGTGGGATTCTCCGATTTTTGTTTCAGATAGTAAGTTTTTACGGATAAATATTTAAAATTGTTTTAAATTTGCATCAAATCGTCGTCATTGTAACCAAAATGAGGTGTAAGCGAAAACACACTAAAGATATAACTCTAGAATACATTCCTAAAAAGACAATTGCCACTGTAGGATTTGAACCAAGGACTGTTTACACCACCCATGTATATTGGATGATTTCCCAACTATTAGACTGCCACGACTCTCTGTACCTATCCTTTATATGTAACTAGTGACACGCCCCGGCTTTGCACGGGTGTAATATAGGTACTAATGAAGTGCATATACGTGTATTATATACTTTAAACCTTCCTCTTGAATCACTCTATCTATAAATGGAAACCGCATTAAAATCCGTTGCGTAGTTTAAAAGATCTGAACGTACATATGGCGGGAAGCGACTTTGTTTTATACTATGTAAGAGACGCTTTGTTTTATACTATGTGTGTCTTGCCATTACATGCCGCGTGTTTCAGAACCAAGTTAAGATCTTGGCTGCTAGAGACCTTGTTTTATGACATTGACGAGTATTTCAAACTTAAAGATTATTGAATTACTAGTAAGTAATTATGATTTTTTTGTCATGCCATTTTAATAAATTGACAACATTGTTTTGGTATTGACATATTTTTATGTTGACAATATTTTTTTCATATTGACATGTTTGGATATTGACATACCTTTATTTTGACATGTAATCAGTGTTTTAAACCCCATTTAATGACATCTTTAAAATTTTGAAGTGACTTAACATTGGTGTTATCAATAAAGTATTTGTATTTGAGATGAACGATCTTGATAGTTATGATCTGTTCCATTCAACACGTTGAAAAAGTAAATCGCAGTGCTTGAAATATTTATTTTTAAACCATTAGGTACTGCTATTATAAAAGCTCCTATGGCATAAAGTCTCATTGTATTACATTAATTGTCCTTCACATTTGGCGATACCGATCAGAGAATCGATCTAATTGTTCAATATATCCGGTTTATCATCATCTTTGTACTTTGTGTTCGTCTCTATTCTTTCATAATATGTTTGACATTTACAGCAACAAAAGAATGCATATTTGTATGATATTTATATAAATTAGCCGCCCTAAAAAATATGGTCGTGACCAAATTTAAAAAATTGATTTTTACTAGCTGCGCCTCGCGGTTACCTATGTGTTAATTCAGAGTCTCAGCTATCTCCATGCCAAATTTCATCCAAATCCGTTCAGTAGTTTTTGCGTGAAAGAGTAACAAACATCCATCCATCCATCCAATTATCCATCCAAACTTTTACATTTATAATATTAGTAGTAACACTGACAAATGCAAAAACTGCGACGCCAAAAACAAAAAAGAAAATAAAATATGCAAAGCCATGTTTCTCTAACCGATAGATATATATATTTTTACAGACAAGAATTTCAAAACTGTATAAAATGTACTATAAATCTTTTAATTTTATACATTTATTACGGGCAATTGACGTTTTTCCACAATCTACATGCCTTCACCTTTTTACAAATACGTCCTAACACTCTCCCATTGGCGATCTGATAAGCGTATCCAACACACGCATCGAATGCACGCATCGACTCTTGCGCAGTAGGACACCATGACTTACCGAATTATTAAGGACAAAAAAAAATATTAATTGTGTATTGTATTGTATATGTATACCTACATCGAATGGTGTTAGTTTTTAATACTCGGCTAGCTACTAAACTCTGCCATTAAGAACCTTACGATGTGTTTTGACAGCCTCATTTGAAAGCTAATTCCTATTTCGGGCTAGGAGTGGTTATCATTCAACCACACCGTCACTCAGGTGAATTGCGGTAAATTATATATATATATATATATAAAAATTAAACAAACATTATCCCGCATATTATGATCCCGCACAGGTCGAACAAAATTCTTAACTAAAATTTTAACATAGATTTTAAATGTTACATTAAAAATAAGAAATTATTAAATTACTAGTAAGTAATTATGATATTTTTGTTTTTATTGACATTTAATCATATTGACATAATTATTTTATACGTGACATAATTATTATTTCATTGTATTGACATAATTATTATGTTATGAGTTTGATCTTTTTAAATATGAATGGAACCTGTCACTGTTATGGTGTTATTAATAAAAGATTTCTATTTGATGACGAAGTTTATTTGACAAATATTTATAAATTGTTATTTACCTATTTGTGTGTTTTTAGAAATCTGGAAGCATTTTACTAAGTAGTTCATTAGTAATTAGCTAATTGCTGTCCTAAAATCTTCGTTAAATCTACGTTGTTTTTTTTTTACTTTGTACATGGTCGAAAATCTTATAATTGCATAAAATCATTGCCACCCGTCGCCAACCTAAACTGGGATAATCTCAATCAGCGCCACCTAGCGGCCAGCACATATCCGGATGATTTATGCCGCGCACAAGACTCAGATGTTTTGTCGCTTCTAATTCTGGACTGGCTTCTTTTAACTTGATTTAACGTATGATTGTAGATAGTCGACGAGGCAGTGTTTTATGAGGTTGGAATTATGGTATCAGAATGTTCACCAGAAATGGTAAAATGTATCTGATATGGTTATGTTTCAGAGCAACTTCTCAAAACTAAGTGTATCACAGATATAGCAAGTATTTCACTTTTTGTCAACGTTGTATCGCGTGTGAAAGGAAGAGCATCGTAACGCTTTGTAGCGTTAATAATTTGTATTCCACGTCATAGTAGTGTCATAACTAAGTATCAACATATATCTAAAGGACAACCATCTCTTCTAAGCAACAAAGGAGAAATTGTAATTACATACTAATAATACATACAGTACACCCAGACACAGAACAAACATTTGTTTATACCACAAAGTTTGTCCTGAGTGGGAATCGAACCCATGCCCTTCAGCTTTCAAAGCAGACATACTTGGTGGTAGATTTCCTTAGCAGGAGGTCGTCTAGGTAGGTACCACCGCAGTACCAGATATTCTGCCGCCACGCAGTAGTGTGCAAACATTACTGTGTTCCAGTTTGAAGGGTACTGCAGCTAGCGAAATTACTGGGCTGTTCAGACTAACCATCTAGTCTCAAAGTAATGAGTGCCAAAGCAGCGATGCCCTGGACGTTGTTTTGTTACTCAAAGTTCTGTGTATCGCTGCAATGGTCATGGACAGGCGTTATCTCTTAACATCAGGAGAGCGCGTCGACCGTCTCATTACTTTTACATAAAAAAAAAAAAAAACTACCAATGAACCAACAGGGCTGTAAAAAGGTGTTTTTTTTAAAATAATAAATTATAATTTAAAGTTATGATCTACTAGCTGCGCCTCGCAGTGTTACCCGCTACACGTGTTCGGGATAAAAAGTAGCCTATGTATTAATTTAGGGTGTCAGTTACCTCCATACCAAATTTCGTTCAAATCCGTTCAGTAGTTTTCGCGTGAAATAGTAACAAACATCAGTCCATCCATCCAAACTTAGAATATATTAGTGGGATACTGTCAACTGTCCTTGCAAATTGGACACAAATACCAAATAAAAAAAAATCGAAAAATTTTCTACTTTTTTTATGTTTGACAAGCTAGGTGTTTGACCACAGCTCACCTCATGTTAAGTGACGGTGGATACTTAAATTTAAGAAATCAACCTATCAATTCAAAACCCAT
Source organism: Biston betularia (assembly GCA_905404145.2). Lineage (NCBI taxonomy): Eukaryota > Metazoa > Arthropoda > Insecta > Lepidoptera > Geometridae > Biston > Biston betularia. Next base: position 1,360,252 of record FR989873.1, on the reverse strand, counting down.
CTTCAAATTGACGTTTGTTGTCAGCGGAAATTTCTATCGCACCAGTCATAGTATCCAAGACCTCTAACCTGGTAAACTAGTCTAATATGGTAAACTATCGCTCTTCCTAGTTAGGCGGAACATTCCCCTTTATCCAGAATTGTAGAGCCACAACGATCTGATAACGAGTATTTGTTGCGCACACGTGGATTCCCCAAATTCCTGGCTTAAAGATCTAGAGATAGGTTTGTGTAGATTCCTCTGACCTGACTTAGAGAATATCCGATCACTTGAATCAGCAATCTTTTTGCAATGAACTAGCGTGATTTCCATCAGGCGACCCGTTGTTCGCATAATTTTATTAGTCGTAAAGTTTTACTATAGAAACTGACGTGTTATTTTTTTATGGTTAACAGGCTTGGTGTTTGACCACAGCTCACCTGATGTCAAGTGATGGTGTGGTCGAAGATGGTAAAGCACACCAAGCCTGGAATGGAACTGGCTCTCTAGTGAGGCTGCCGGAATACACCGTTAGATGCTTGGCCGAGTACCAGAAAGTACTTAGCACTAAATACCCTACCACCATACTAGGGTTTCCTCACGATGTTTTCCTTTACTGGTAGCTCCAGCTCATTGTTGGGGTTTGAACCCACGCCCTTCGGAATGCGAACCGACCGCGCTAACCACTTAGCCTTCATCGCTTCATCGATTTCATAGCAGGTGACCCGTTTATTCGCATAATATCTTGGTAGTACTTAGCTATTCTTTGCAGGAAATCGTCAAGGTAAGTACCATTAGTACCAGATATTCTGCCGCCAAGCAGTAGTGTGCAAACATTACTGTGTTCCGGTTTGAAGGGTACTGCAGCTAGCGAAGTTACTGGGCTATTGAGACTAACCATCGAAAGTCAAATTAATGAGCGCCAAAGCAGCGATGTCCTGGACTTTGTCTTGCAACTCAAAGTTCTGTGTGTTGCTGCAACGGTCATGGACATGCGTTATCTCTTACCATCAGGAGAGCGTCTCGTCCGTCTCATAATTTTTCACATCAAAAAAAAAATACATATAAAACTTTTGTGTCGCTGCTTTAACTCCTTGAAAAAGGTCTAGCGGAAACTAAAGTGTATTTTTCGCAATTAAACGTGGTTAATTCAGCAAGCAAATTTCATAGCGATGATAGCTCAGTGGTTAGCGCGGACGGTTCAAACCCCACCATGAGCTTCAAACACCCAACGATGTGTTCCGGCAGCCTTGATTGAGAGCTATTTACATTACAGGTCGTGTGTTTATAATCTTCAATCGTCAGTTCACAGCCTGTCAACTATAAAAATATAAAACAAAAACCTTAAATATAACAAAAAAAAAATTGCAATCAACAGTTCTAAAACAAGCTTTTTCTGCCGAATAATTAACAGGTTGCACGACTGGTTTTAGTAAATGGAACAAATGTCTATTGTATTTTGTGCGCCGCAGGAAGCAGAATGTTTCGACTCGTTCTCATAAATATAACAAATTAAAAATCAATTTAATCGAAACAAAATGTAAAACTTATTCAAATATTCGTACGTAAACGGTTAGAAAATTAAAAATAGTCTCTTAAAAAGTGTCACAATCGAACTTTGAAACAATGCCGCTGTTATAAAATGCAGAATTTATTGTAATTATATATTCTGACAATAGTGTTGGCGTTTTTTTGACCTTTTGTCTGTCTGTCTCGTTAATTGTTGTGGTGACTTAATTTTTCAAAAGAAAAACTTCTCACAAGCGTGAGTCGCACTCGCGTAAAAGGGTTCTGTAACAATGTTATCGTTGTTTGTTTCTAATACTCAGTTTGAGGGTTTTATCACTATTAATAGCTGTCATTGAAACCCTGTTGGTTCATTAGTAGTATGTCTGCTCCAAGAGCTGAAGGGCGTGGGTTTTATTTCCACCCAAGACAAGCATTTTGTGATATAAACAAATGTTTGTTCTGTGTCTGGGTGTACTGTATGTATTTACAAAAAAAAGCTATTTAAGTATTCTATCAGTTATCTGTCTTTCATAGCACAAGTTTTACTTAGTTTGGGGTCAGATGGCGTTGTGTGTAAAATGTCCTATGATGTTTATATTTATATTATTGTTTATGTTTTAGTAATTGGTGGTAGATCTCCTTAGCAAAAGATTGTGTAGCTACTACGCCAGTACCAGATTTTCTTCCACCAAGCAGTAGTGTGTAAACATTGCTGAGTTCTGGTTTGAATCAAAATTACAGGGTTGTCGAGATTTATCATCGAAAGTCGAGATTATCCAAGAAAGTAATGAGCGCTAAAACAGCGACGCTCTAGACTGCAAGTAGCAAACTACTCAAAGTTCTGTTTTACGCTGCAATGGTCATGGACATGCTATCAAGAGAGCTTTTCTTTCGTCGCATTATTTTTAAAGTAAAAAAAAAACATGAACATATTTTACATAATTACATTCATAATAAAATATACGATTCATTTTAAACTTTTTAGTATTCAAAAGTAGGTACTCGTAGCACTTTACGTGCTGGAGCTATTGAGTTGCAGTAACTCGTAACTTGTTTAGGGCTTAGAAATTCTGATCTTGATGTAGATTTCATCATCATCAGCCTATCGTGGTTTACTGCTTGACATATCCTCCCAGGATACGTCTATCAGTTCCATTGTAAAGCCTTTACACACCTCATGTCATGCTGTTACCATGACCATCACTTTGGCTGGGATTAGCTGGGTCGTCGGAAACTTAGAGTCGTTCATTTGAAGAGTTTGTCATTGCGCTGCTGCCCGTAACCAGTCTGAAATGACGTTAACCATGATGCCAATCCCGCCATCAACCGATCTACTTTAAGTAAACTCTACAACAGCCTATGCCGTATTCTCATCGCTTGGTTTACACCAGGATGTTGATTTAACTTACTGACGTTAGATGTTGGTTGATTTTAAATACGTGTTATCGCTGACCTTCAAAGCCCGTGTCCAATTGTCCATCCCTACCCAAAAGAAACAACAAATAATGCTATTAACTTTATAACATTTTTACGATCAAAACACCAAACTATTGTTCACTTTATTGCCAATTTCATCTTAATATGAAGCAATACTAAATAAATTAACAGAGACCCCTGTGAACAATATTATGACATTATTATAAGATACGTCGAAATTATGCATTAATTTGTCGAATTAGACGTTTAATGTACCGATTGAACTTTTAATTAAAATGCTCTGTATAGCAATAAGTTGTGCATAAAATTGGGCACTGCTCTAAATAGGTTAAAAAAATTGTCTAGTGCGAGTACTACTCGCGCATCAAGGGTTCTGTACTCAATATGTATAATGGAATTAATTGATTCAGGCGTTACTTTGCGAAAGTTCATTTTGAGTGTTTAAGGCTTCGTTTCGTAGCGATGATAGCTCAGTGGTTAGCGCGGTAGGTTCGCATGCCGAAGGGCGTGGGTTCAACCCCCAACAATAAGCTTGAGCTGCCGGTGAAGGAAAACATCGTGAGGAAACCATAGCATGGTGGTAGGGTACTTTCTAGTACTCGGCTGGCTAGCTACCACCCTCAAGTTGAAAATCTGCCACCAAGCATCTAACGGTGTGTTCCGGCAGCCTCACTTAAGAGCCAGTTCCATTCCAGGCTAGGTGTGCTTTACCATCTTCGACCACACCTTCACTTAACATCAGGTGAGCTGTGGTCAAACACCTAGCCTGTCAACCATAAAAAAAAAGAAAAAAAAAAGTTTATATCCGCTTAACAGTCGTTTTGGTTACAGGTTATATATAATGTACTCGCAATATGATAGTTAATACAATAATTCCATTGTATTATCAAATATATTGAGTTAGACCATTTTTAGGACTTTAGATTCATTATTATTATTCCATCAATATACCGGTATGTTTTTAGAATAGAGGAAAAAAAACGATATATATATATAACAATATGAAATACACTACAGATATGTTTTATGGAAACCGACTGTAGAACAAATGTTAAAAAGACAAAAAAAAATAAGCAAATTAAAACTCATGACGTAAGCTTATTATGATTCATTTTGACGCCTTTTGCACAAAGAACCCTAAAAACTATAAAAAAGTCATGTTCTTATGTTTTTAGTAATATTTACATTATGGTATTGCTAATAACTTTATTCATATTATATTAACTTTATTTTGATTTGCTATATCCTAATAAATATGCTTTTTGCGACTAAATAAATGGATAGATAGATTAATTTATATTTTGTTTACATTACGAAAAATGTACAAAACATGAAATAAATTTAAAATGAACATTAGTATAACATGTGTCGAAACCACTATGGAAATTGAAATGGTTTTGACACGTTTTTGTCTTACTTATGCGTGAAAAGAAAACGCATATCCACGACCATTGCAGCGATACATAGAACTTTGAGAAGCAAAACAAAGTCCGGGGCATCGCTGCTTTGGCGCTCATTACTTTCCCACTTGTATTAAACACGTTTACTTTACCAATAAACAAAACAAAAATCTTTATTTATTTTTTTTTTTTTTTTTTTTTTAATGCAAAAAGTAATGAGACGAACGAGACGCTCTCTTGATGGTAAGAGATAACGCCTGTCCATGACCATTGCAGCGATGCACAGAACTTTGAGTAACAAAACAAAGTCCAGAGCATCGCTGCTTTGGCACTCATTACTTTGAGACTTTCGATGGTTAGTCTCAACAGCCCAGTAATTTGGCTAGCTGCAGTACCCTGAGTAAATGTTATGTAGGCAAAACCACCTTAATAGGCATAAAGTAGCAAGACCAGCACCAGCATTTACAAGGAATTGCCCCTCCTCCGATTGCCGCGACCTCGGAGCGCCGCTCCGCCTCTGAACTGAGCAGACTGCTTGTGTTACGGGGACGAAGCGCAAGCCCGCGGAAAGCGTGCCATGGGAAGACAGGTTACACTATGCTGGTCACAACTAATTATATTTCAGTGATCTAAAAAAGGTTATTACTTTTACCCACACATAACGGTGTCTGAGAGGTCTATAGACCTGGACTGAGACATCGTTTTATCATTATAATTATTTTGTTACAACTATGAACTTAAGACTGAGCAGACTAAATGAATTATTAAGAGAAAAATATAAAATTTGGAATTAAGACTACTTTTGTTGTTTATATATGTATGAGTATGTTTTATGAGTGTAGGTATGTGTGTAAAGTAAACCACATACGAATACATTCACAGAAAAAGCTGCTCTCGTTTCGAACTGTCTATTCTGTGGACGTCTCAATAAATCAGCGCCATGTACGAGGTAACGGCATGATTTTGGAACGTTTCGGGGTCCAATCACAATTAGCAGGGTTCCTCGTTAAAAGGCTCGGAGAAGCAGGACGCCTTTTGACAGTGCAGGTGTGAACAAAAGTGATTGCTCCAAGTAGCTGAAAAACTTTGGATTTTTTTTTAAATAAATAAATATCGTAAGACTATACACACAGCGCCATCTGGCCCCAAACTAAGCAAAGCTTGTGTGATGGAAGTCAAATAACTGATAGAATACATAAATACTTTTTTTTTTTGTAAATACATACTTATAATACATACAGAACAAACATAATTATGTTTATTCACATAATGTTTGCCCTGAGTGGGAATCGAACCCACGCCCTACAGCTCTCAAGGCAGATATACTACCAATGAGCCAACGGGGCTGTCAAAAAATGATGATGAATTGGCTTGTGTTTGACCGCCATCTCACCTGATGTTAAGTGATGATGCGGTCTACGATGGAGCACGCTTGCCTAGAAGATACTGATTCACTCTCGACTTGACCCAGAAGATATTTCCACTCTTGAACACTAGATGTAGAAATGTTGTCAGAAGTTGTCAGTTCTGCGGCAAATTACACTTTTTTTTTTTAAGATTGACAGGCTAGGTGTTTTGACCACAGCTCACCTGATGTTAAGTGACGGTGTGGTCGAAGATGGTAAAGTACACCTAGCCTGAAATGAAACTGGCTCTCAAGTGAGGCTGACAGAACACACCGTTAGGTGCTTGACGGCAGATTTTCAACTTGAGTCAACTAGCCAGCCGAGTACTAGAAAGTACCCTACCACCATGCTAAGGTTTCCTCACGATGTTTTCCTTCACCGGCAGCTCAAGCTGACTGTCGGGGTTTGAACTCACGCCCTTCAGTATGCGAAACGACCGCGCTAACCACTCAGCAATCATCGCTACGAACACATTAACTTACTTAGTTACATCATAATATGTCAATAAGTAATTGTACTTAATAATTAGTTTTTTACTTCCCAGGATTTGCTTAGATTGGGGATAAATAAAATGTGTATAGATGTTTTATTGTTGAATATTTATTTACTTTAGTTAATTTTTTTTTTTTTTTTATTAATTTGCCCCTTCGGGCAGGCTAAAGCTATAGAGCCTTACTGCCTTGTCTTAAGTGTTATTTCTGCTGTATCTTAGCTATAGTTATCGTCAAAGTCGTCTTTGTCAAGTCCAGTTCGTGTCAGTTAATTCCAGTCATGCTTTAGTAAAGTAGTGGCAACTTTACTATAAAGCTTCGATGGAGTTTTGGAAGCAACACGAAAACTCATGTTTCACCACATTATATCATTTTCCCACACTCGCGCTTGTAATTCGGCACTTTATGAATAAAACACCACCATTTTTATACATAAACACTCGACAAAATACTAGTTTTGGAAAAAAAATACAACGGAGCGACACGACTCTTCCCGCGTTCCCGCCAAAACTTTTACTTTAGTTAAAGTCAGCTGCGATGGCGCGAGTTATCGCCGCGTCTGTACGTGAAACGATCGAAACGCTTCCATTATGCGCGTTAACGAGCGACATTTCATTCCAAAGTCCAGCCACATCGGGAAATGACCGACAATCGGACACCGCGAAAAAATAATGATTTGTTACAACTCACTGCGACATCAGTCCGATTAATTCAAGTGACAAAAATCGTGTTCGAGACAGTTTGGCTTGACAATCGGATTGACAGCTTTACCTGTCAAACTTTAAAGTCCTTTTTGTGTATTCTTTGCTATATTAATAGTGTAAGAATTGGAACGGAAGGGATAATAATATGTATGTATAGTAATAACTTGTAACCGTTAACGTTTTATTGTGTACATTTTTAGGTGGAGCAGTTATACATGGTGTTTGGTTTTTTATTTAATTTTGTGTTTGACCATATCCGGCCTGATGTGATCAATATATCATAGGAGGTATTACACACAGCGCCATCTGGCCCCAAACTAATCAAAGCTTGTGTGATGGAAGTCAGATAACTGATAGAATACTTAAATATTTTTTTTTGGAAAATACTTACTTATAATACATGTAACATACAGTACACTCAGACACAGAACAAACATTTGTTTATATCATTATTATTTTATTTAATTTATAACTATAATTTCTTAAATCCCAATTACTATCTAGCGACTTTTTAAAAATGTAATTATTATTGTAATGCATAGTTTTGGAATGCGATACAAATCAAAAGATTGTGTATTTGTATTTATTGTTGTGAAATAAATAAATATCACAAAATGCTTTTCTTGGGTGGGAATCGAACCCACGCACTTCAGCTCTTGGAGCAGACATACTACCAATGAACCAAACAGAGCTATCGATACAGTTTAGGATGGCCGGCTTACCTAGAATAAATTTGTTTATTCGAGATTTCAAGACAACAATGGAAATGAAATTATTTTTCCATTTAGTTACATGTCGCATGTAAAGCGTTTTTTTAATTACATTAAGTATTGAGACGAACAAGACGCTCTTCGATGGTAAGAGACAACACATGCCCGTTATCATTGTAGCAATACACATAACTTTGAGTAAAACAAATTTCAGGGCATCGCTGTTTTGGCGCTCATAACTTTGATCCATTCGATGGTTAGTCCCAACAGCCCTGTAATATCGCTAGCTGCAGTACCCTTCAAACCGGAACACAGTAATGTTTACACACTACTACTTGGTGACAAAATATGTTGTACTGCGGTGGTACCTACCTAGACAACCTTCTGATAGAGGCCTCTAGAGGAGAGCTTCTTTCGTGTTTTTTTCAAGGTTCGACTATCGGAACAAAGATCGTTGAATTAACACCTCACATGGCGGTTATCTCATGAACCAAGTCATGGTATATAGCACTACTATTCATTTACGTTGTGAATGTCGAACAGTGTAAAATGAACACGCTGTATTAAGGTTTTTTATTGTTAATGTTTCTGTTAACCGGTTATTTTTAACGGTTGAACGTGAATCGGTATAATTGCTGGATGACGTTATTTCGACTTGCACCGTGACACGCCTGGAAAGAAGTCAATTAGTGCATACTAAAGAAACAATTCAGTGCATTTACAACATGGAAACTGTGGTATTACTATAATATAAATTTTGGTATAAAGACCAAAGATTTACATTCCAGGCCTGGTGTGTCGTAAGTGTTTGATATGAGTTTTGTGTCATACCTATGTAACCCATTTTATATATTTTTTTTTTATTGTTAACAGGTTAGGTTTTTGACCACAGCTCACCCGATGTTAAGCGACTGTGTGGTCGAAGATGGTATAGCACACCTAGCCTGGAATGGAACTGGCTCTCAAGTGAGGCAGCCGGAACACACCGTTAGATGCTTGGCGGCAGATTTTCAACTTGAGGCTAACCAGCCGAGTACCTACTAGAAATTACCCTACCACCATGCTATGGTTTCCTCACGATGTTTTCCTTCACCGGCGGCTCATGCTGATTGTTGGGGGTTGAACCCACGCCCTTCAGCATGCGAATAGACCACGCTAACCACTCAGCTATCATCGCTACAAAACTATTCTATAACTACGTATTACTATACTATTTCATTGGAGCGCGTTTAGTTGGCCTAAGGGGGCATAGAGTCGGTTTTTTTAACTGTAAATTAATGTATATTAATTATTTCCTTAATAGCGTACGAAAGATTCAATAATGCAGATCAAATTATACATAGCTGGTCAAATATTGAATCGCTGGAACTAATGTAAGCCACACAGTAGTTGACAGTAGCAGCCTGAATTATTTAAATAATTCATTGAAATTTAGATCAACGAGGTTCGACGGTAAGTGATGCAGCGCTTGTTCTAAACAAATTGTATGACAAAGTAGTTAAACGTCCTGAGTGTATACTGTATTTGCTAAAAGCACTACAATAGAATAGAATAGAATATTTTATTAGCCTTATAACTACATATGTTGCACTAGGCACGTCAAAATTGACTTGGTGGTAGATTTCCTTAGCAGGAGGTCGTCTAGGTAGGTACCACCGCAGTACCAGATATTCTGCCGCCAAGCAGTAGTGTGCAAACATTACTGTGTTCCGGTTTGAAGGGTACTGCAGCTAGCGAAATTACTGGGCTGTTGTTAACCATAAAAAAAGATAGGGAGGTTTCGGAGTAAAAGAAAATATTCGATGTATACAATTTTTACATTTTCGATGATTTATTAAATACCGCTCGATCGATTTCGGTAATATTTATAATTATGGAACCACCTCTCAAGTATTATTTACTGAGCATTAAAAGCATCGTTAAAATCAATTCACAATTGGCAGAATTATCGTGATACCAAACATTAAAAAAAAACAGTTGAAACAATCCTTTTTTGAGTCGGTAAAAAAGTCTGTCCATCAACATTGTTTTTTTTTTGTTAGTCTATGTTGCTGTAAAATTTATGAATTTAAGAGATTTCCATGTTTATAAAACCCGCCTACGTGTTACAGTTATATCAATATTTAACAAACAATCTTTTGAGCAAGCTGTCAAGAAAAAGTCAAACAAACCATTCTGAATATTCATGAAAGACAATTCTGACATTTCTCGAAATTCTAGTTCTCATGCATTTTGATCAGAATTATGCATGAATTAACATAGTGTTAGTCACTGGAGTTACACATTAAGCATTGTTTGTTTGTATGAAGGTAAAGAGAATGAAAGATTAGACATGAGCTAGAGATTTTGGAAATTGTATGTACAACCCTTTTTTTTTAATATATTTTCGAAATTCATTTCACTTTTTACTAGTACTGACATCAAATACTGTCTCTATAATTTTTTGAGCAGTGCGTTTAGTTGGCCTAAGGGTCATGGCGTCAGTTTTTTTTTAATTGTAAATTGTCTGTTATCCTCAGACAACTAGAAAATTGGATAAGGTGTTGTCGCCACTTGTATTTGCCGCCTTGCCGAACGCAAAACAATCAAAGTCTATACCGAAAACTACGTGCCAGCTGTTGATGGATATCACCGTAACGGAAACCGAGACGCTTTCGCTTCTTTTCTTTCGCCCGATGGTCCGACCGCTTGCAGTCACTTGGCTCCTAGTCGTCTTTGAGAACACACCTGCCTGAGCATGACTGTCTGGTGTTATTTTAACCTGTGTCGCTTTTAAAAGCTTAGGCGACCACGCTGCACATTTAAAATACTTCGGATTTTCAAAACCATTTTTTCCCCCATATCTGATTACCTATTATTTATGAACTAATATACTATACTAATAGCGCATTTTTACGTAGACAGTACTTCTGTTTCAAATAGTTTTTTTCTATAGTGTTAGTGTTTATACTGAAATTATATAAAGTGCTTGTCGACGTTGTAATTTCTTGAAGCTCAAAATAAACGGTTCGATTTCACTTTCAACAGACGAAATGCTAAGCTGTGGAATTTATCGCCGGAGTGGACGTTCCCCGATAGATATAATCTGGATGCCTTCAAATCACGAGTTTATCAGTTTCTTTCGTAAATACTTGGTGGTAGATCTCCTTAGCAAGAGGTTGTCTAGGTAGGTGCCACCGCAGTATCAGATATTCTGCCGCTAAGCAGTAGTGTGTAAGCATTACTGTGTTTCGGTTTGAAGGGTACTGCAGCTAGCGAAATTACAGGGCTGTTGAGACTAACCATCGAAAGTCTCAAAGTAATGATCACCAAAGCAGTGATGCCCTGAATTTGGTTTTGTTACTCAAAGTTCTGTGTATCGCTGCAATGGTCATCGACAGGTGTTATCTCTTACCATCTTGTTGGTCTCATTATTTTTTATATAAAAAAAATATAATCAGATATTATTAGCTATGATTTCTTTCCAGTTAAAAATTCGTCATATTAATCCTACAATTTTCTAAATAAAATAGCAGAATTTAAAAGGCACTCAATTTAATTCCTTTGTTTCATAATATATTAACATTTATTTATAAACGTAAAAAAAACACAAACACAATTATAATCAAAAGATCGTATCACATTGATAAAATTCAACGATTAAATTTAAAAATGTCTTGATACAGTTTCGAAAAAGGACGTTGTAATTTAAACAGTTCACTAATTTGTACATTGCGTCCAAATATAATTATGCATTTACGTAGAAAATGGCTGTAAAACTATATTAAAAATGTATAAAAATAGACAAAATATCGGTTCTTTCAATTATTAATACTTAATTTACGTATCCTATGAACGATCTCACAAATGGAATGTAATAAAAGTATAAAAAATCCAACAAAAGAAACAAATAACAAAAACACACAAGCATCACTTAGATTCAAAACTTAATTACAAAAAAAATCTAAATTACTACTTAATACAAAAATGACTCAATAAAACTGGCCTAAAAACTAAAAAAATAAATAGTTAAACGTTTATATAAACAATTTAATATAATACAAGACTCAAATATTTTGTACATTTAATTTTGAGCTACATTTCAACTGGCCTTTGAATCCCATTCACATTACAAAACTAAAATTATTAAAACTGGTAAAAAACACTGGCACAATTCTGGCATTCAGGTATCGAATAATTGAAACATCTTAAAGAATATATGTATCAATTATTAAAATGCATTTCATAGTTTTCAATTTACTATCTAAAACAATGACTTCTCAAGCAGTATATTTAGTAAAACTAACCGCAAGAAAAATTTATATCTATAATGGTAAAATCAGGTAATCAAGAGAGAAGGAATGTTTAAAGTTACTTAAATACTGTATGGCAGAGTATTTAGAGTTAGCTATGAACAGAACAACTACACGTAATTAGCTTAGTTATATACAGATAAATATTAAATCATGGCCTGGCATTCTTATGGCAATACTTTTCTTTCTCATCCAGTCATTGGCACTTCTTCCGTTCGTTTTGGAACCAGAGATAAATCTAGGGGATTCTTCATTAGGTCTTTTCCGGTGTCTTCCCTAAGGTCAATGCTTAATTCAGGTTCCGAGTCACTGATTTCTTCGTTCTTAGGACTTCTGAATAGGACTGCTGTAGATTTTAGGGACAAATCTATTGGCTTGTCTTGGTCTATTGCTATTCCCGCAACTGCTGGTGAATGTTGGAGCAAATCACCCCCATTGCGAATTTGCCAGTTTGTGATGCCTGATGGAACTGATCTCATTTGCATTGGAGAAGGCATGAAAGGACCGCTTCTGGGCGAGTAGCTTGGAGATGGAGAGACTGTAAAAGGAGAAAGAGGTAGCGCTGGTTTCCGTTTTCTCACGTCTTTTGATTGGTTTCTAATCGCTTGTAATCTTACGTCCTTTTCACTGCTGGGAGATGAAGCGGGGCGGAAGATGCTTAAGCCGCTGGTGCTTCTTGAACTATTGTCATCTTCAGGATCAGCTGATGACGCTCCAGAATCTGAAGGGGATACGCTTTGACGCGTAATATCTTCAGTGAAAGGACTCTTATCAGAGTTTTTATAGTACTCAGCTAAAGCTGCTGCCGGGAGTAAATTTGATGGCAAAAAGGACGGGTTTATGGACGTGTTAAAGTTTGGGGGTGATTTGCTGGATTGCAATTGGTGCATTTGTTGTTGCTGCTGCTCTTGTAATAGACAGTGGATTTTAAACCAGTTTGATCTTCGACCGTATCGTGAGCCAGATTTTGACATGCCCACGAGAAGGCATTTCCGTAGTCTGCAAGCTTTGCACGCCGTTCTGTTTTTCTTATTGATGACGCATTCCCCGTTGTTTTTGCATTCGGAGATTGAGGATAAGTTGTTGTACGTCCGCCCGAAGAATGACTGCAACAAAACAAGAAATTTACATTTTAATGATGTAAACAATCAGGCCGGATCGATTTCCAAGGGTTACATCGATATGATGTATGCAATAAATGAAAATTAAAAAAGGGCATTCGATTTTCGCAAGAAAGCAACAGCGCCAATTTTGGCGAACACGCCTGCATTAATTTAGTATAAAATATCGACAGACTTCCGTCGGCGTCGCATAAAAAATGGGAGTTTATAAGCGATACAGTTAAAGAGAATCATCCGTGGGCCCATTCAATTTCAGGCCGGCCCGGTTCCGAATTAAAAATTACATTTTTCAAAAAGTCATCATAAAGAGCAGTGCAAGCCGTATTAAAATCTGGGTCAGCGCGAATAAGGCCGTATCTCACACTTAATATTACAGAAGTGGGCTTGGGCCGTATCCTGTTGCGTCTCTTGACATAAGTAATGGGGTTCCTCCGCGAATTTTTTTAAATAAATTTGGAAGTTACCCCGCTGGGAGCGGGCCCAGGTCTCTTCTTACTCAATTAAACTCGGACAAAAGCATAAAATATGTGAGTGTAGTACAGTTTCACTCGGTGACCAAGCCGCTGCCACAGAAAAAAAAAACTAACAAAGTAACAACTCCTAAAAACATAAAATTAGCTGCTGATTTAACTTTGCAGTTAATGTAAGTAAATAACCATAAAAAAAGTTAAAAGTTAAGATAACCGTCTAATATTCTACCATACACGTCGCAATAGTATGCTTTCAAGAGCAGTACCTCTGTTATATTTGCTTCTCTGCAGTTTTGGTGGGGTCTGTGTTACCGCTTTCAGCAGTAAATAACGATATGTCTCGTTATTTTGGATTACAACAATATTTCGGAATGCCATTTCAATGTATTCAAATTACATCCTTAACATATTGTCTGCGTTCTCATTACAATTTGAATTTTTAATTCCTATCTAATTATACCAGGGACAATTTATTAACAAATTTTAATTAAAATCCAACGGTATTTAGTACCAAGTTTATTTTTAGAAAGAGATTACATTTCTTCATTTACTTCGGTGATTTAAAATTTTACAAAATTGTTTTTTAAAATAGCTATTACAAACTTTTTTTTAATATTCGTTTTTTTTAATACTTTTTGATGTGAAGCAGGATGCAGTCAAAGATGAAGCACGCTTACCTAGAAAAAACCTGTTCACTCTAGATTTGAAGACCAAATTGTACTTCGCGGGAAAAACAGACGCCGGCAGAGGGTTCCACATCTTCGCTGTGCGTATGAAGAAACATACAGGAAATACAAAATGGTGTTTCCTTTTTTTTTATTAACTGCGTAGTATTATAGTTATTGCAAATAAATGTATATTTACATTTATTATTACTTATTACATAGTCATAAAAAGCTAATTTTTAATGTTATTTTTTTTTGCAGTAACGGATACAGAACAACAACAAAATAAAAAAAAATCTGTTACTTAATCTGTAACAGTAAAACGTAGGCACGCGCCACAAAAATGACCAATTTAAAGTGATCGCCATCAAAATGACTCATATTTTGCAAAAAAGCATCGGACACTACCTATTACGTTATCCATACGCACTGGACACACCTAAGCGATCATTGCGACTATAAACCAAATTAACGTATCATCAAAAATAAGTTTTTGTGGAAGGATAACGATCAATCAAAAAACTAATTTTCGATTGAAAACTACAAATACAAATATTTTATTGATAACCTAAAAATAACATGAAAAATATCAAAATCATAACATATATTAATGTCATTAAAATGTCAATATAATTAATACCTACATATAGGTATCAAATATAAAACATAGTAATTAATTATTTATCAATTTGTGTTCTAAATTTCATCCAAATCCGTTCAGTAGTTTTTGCGTGAAAGAGTAACAAACATCCATCCACACAAACATTCACATTTATATTAGTGTTGACAGCCCTGTTGGCTCATTAGTAGCATATCTGCCTTAAGAGCTGAAGGGCGTGGGTTCGATTCCCGCTCAGGACAAACATTTTATGTATCAACAAATGTTTGTTCTGTGTCTGGGCGTTCTGTATGCATTATAAGTATGCATTTAGAAAAAAAAAAGTATATATATGTATTCTATCAGTGTAGTTAACACGCTAAATAACAGCTCTGTTGGTTCATTGGTAGTATGTCTGCTCCAAGAGCTGATGTGTGGCTTTGATTCCCGTCCAGGACAAACAGCTTGTGGTATAAGCAAATGTTTGTTCTGTGTCTGGGTGTTCTGAATGTATTATACGTATGTATTTACAAAAAAAAAGTATTTATGTATTCTATCAGTTATCCGACTTTCATCACACAAGCTCTGCTTAGTTTGGGGTCAGATGGCGCTGTGAGTAATGTCCAACGATATTTATTTATTTAGTGGGATGGGATATAGTTAGATTATTATTATTGTTTCCTTTTTTTTGCAGTCGCCAGTTTTGCTCCAGTATCTCTGGACGTAACGAAACTAAATCAAGTCACGTCTGCTTGTTTCGCTCAAACGTTCAATTAGTCATATCTGTAACGCGCGATCCGCGCCCGTAAGGAAACTCATCCTTATCAGCCATTTCTAATCAACTGACTCATTCCATCTCAGCGAAATTGCAACAATTTCATACATCCGTAAAAGTTGTATGTATGTTCGCTTACCGATCTTCTTTAGGATTCCGTACTCAAAGGTTATAACGGGGCCGTCTGTCTGTCTATCCGTCAGTATCTCATGAACCGTGATAGTTAGACAGTTAAAATTTTCACAAATGATGTGTTTCTGTTGCCACTATAACAACAAATACTAAAAAACAGAATACAATATTTTTTTTTTGAAATGATTTAATTATTATTGTTATTTTTTTTTTTATACAACAAATGTGATTTTTTGCCGTTTTTATATAGATAATGATAATGGAACCATTCGTGCGCGAGTCCGACTCGCGCTTGACCAGTTATTATGTTAAGAAGTAATGATACGAACGTAGCGATCTCCTGGTAGTTAAAGATAACGCGTGTCCATGACCATTGCAGCAGTATTCACAAGTTTAAAACATCTGCATTGATGCAATGAGTGCCAATGTTAGCTCATTTATCTGTTTCAAGAGCTGTAAGACGTGGATTCCATTTCCACCAGGAAAAACAATTATGTGACGATAAATGTTTGTTCTGTGTTTGGGTGTTCTATAAGTATCATAAGTATGTATTCACAAAAAAAAAGTATATAATTATAATGTGTATTTTAATTAAAACAACACAGAGAAATGATTTTCTAATCAAACCATTTATTTGACAATTGACGCTCTCCAAAACAAAAGACCATCGGCGAACCGCACGACGGAAAATGTAACTGGCCACTTATAAAAAATATAAAAACTCCTTGCTGTACAATGTACATACACCACAAATTATTATGTTGGAGTTTTGGCGGGAACGCGCAAATATATGGTTATACAAATAAATAGATGGAAAATTAAGAGAAAAAATAAATGCCCATGATAATAATAATAAAATAATTGAGACATCTTAAGAGACTTTCGCTAGACGGTTGGGTCGTGGGAAGTGGGAAGCGGGCATTGGGAATTGGAAAGTGGGCAGTAGGCATTGGGAAGTAGGAAGTGGGAAGTGGGACTTGGAAAGTGGGCAGTGGGCATTGGGAATTCCGAAGTGGGAAGTAGGACTTGGGAAGCGGGAAATGGGACTTGGAAAGTGGGCAGTGGGCAGTGGGCATTGGGAAGTGGGAATTGGAAAGTGGGCAGTGGGAATTGGAAAGTGGACAGTGGGCATTGGGAAGTGGGTAGTGGGAATTGAAAAGTGGGCAGTGGGCATTGGGAATTGGAAAGTGGGCAGTAGGCATTGGGAAGTGGGAAGTAGGAATTGGAAAGTGGGCAGTGGGCATTGGGAATTGGAAAGTGGGAAGTAGGCATTGGGAAGTGGGAATTGGAATGTGGGCATTGGGAAGTGGGAAATGGGACTTGGAAAGTGGGCAATGGGCATTGGGAAGTGGAAAGTAGGCATTGGGAAGTGGGAAGTGGGAAATGGGACTTGGAAAGTGGGCAGTGGGCATTGGAAAGTGGGAAATGAGAAGTGGAAAATGGGACTTGGAAAGTGGGCAGTGGGCATTGGAAAGTGGGAATTGGAAAGTGGGCAGTGGGCATTGGGAATTGGAAAGGTGGGCAGTGGGCATTGGGAAGTGGGAAGTAGGCATTGGGAAGTAGGAAGTGGGAATTGGAAAGTGGGCAGTGGGCATTGGGAAATGGGACTTGGAAAGTGGGCAGTGGGAAGTGGGAAGTGGGAAGTGGGCATTGGGAAGTGAGAAGTGGGAAGTGGGAAGTAGGAAGTGGGAAGTGGGAAGTGGGAATTGGAAAGTGGGCAGTGGGCATTGGGAATTGGAAAGTGGGAAGTAGGCATTGGGCATTGGGAAGTGGGAATTGGAAAGTGGGCATTGAGCATTGGGAATTGGAAAGTAGGCATTGAGAAGTGGAAATTGGAAAGTGGGCAGTGGGCATTGGGAATCGGAAAGTGGGAAGTAGGCATTGGGAAGTGGGCATTGGGCATTGGGAAGTGGGAAATGGGACTTGGAAAGTGGGCAGTGGGCATTGGAAAGTGGGAAGTGGAAATTGGGAAGTGGGCATTGAGAAGTGGGAAGTGGGAATTACAAAGTGGAAAGTGGGAAGTGGGCATTGGGAAGTGGGAATTGGAAAGTCAGAGTCCAAGAGAGGTGGGAGTTGACAGAGTCGTGTCGCTCCGTTGTATTTTTTCCATAACTAGTGTTTTGTCGAGTGTTTATGCATAAAAATGGTGGTGTTTTATTCATAGAGTGCCGAATCACAAGCGTGAGTGTGGGAAAATGATGTAATGTGGTGAAACATGACTTTTTATGTTGCTTCCAAAACTCCATCGAAGCTTAATAGTAAAGTCACCACTACTTTACTAAAGCATGACTGGACTTGACTGACACGAACTATACTTGACCAAGACTGGTCTTTGACTTTATCTATAGCTAGGAGGCAACTTATTTAACCTTTTAAACTTGAATAGATAAAACACGTGACACTGGCTAATGCTTAAAATGCGACGCCAAAAACTGGAACTGAAAAACTGGGCTTGACTGACACGGACTGGACTTGACCAATACTAGACTTTGACTGTAATTATAGATGTGACGAGGCAGTATGGCTTTATAGCTTTAGCCTGTCCAAAAAGGCAAATTAAATATAAAAAAAAATTACCTAGACGACCACCAAGTAAAAGATCAAGGGAAAGGAGAATCTAAGGAGCTAGCTAAGGAGATCTACCACGTAAAATTATGGTAAACGACCACTAATGTAATAAAATGTAACAGGACACTTGACCTACAGATACCATTTACAGATATCTCAGATCCATAAAGAATAGCAAACAGTCCACCTACGCTGCCCTTTTTGTCTGCAGCAAAAAATATCGTAATTTTAAGCAAGACTCTTTGTGAGCCTCCTTTATAAATAAATATCGTAGAATTATTCACACAGCGTCACCTAGCCCTAAACTTATCAAAACTTGTGCTATGGAAGTCAGATAACTGATAGAATACATAAATACTTTTTTTTTGTAAATACATACGTATAATACAGTCAGAACACCCAGACACAGAACAAACATTTGTTTATACCACAAGCTGTTTGTCCTGGACGGGAATCAAAGCCACACATCAGCTCTTGGAGCAGACATACTACCAATGAACCAACAGAGCTGTTATTAAGCGTGTTAACTATAAAAAAACGAATCTAAAAGTTTTGAAACATTATTTAAAAAGCAAATTAATTCGACATAGTAAAACAGTAACCGAAACCTCTCCCTAACCATCACCAAAACCTGATAAACAAAGTAAATCTCGAAAGCAACGATGAAATAAAGTTAATATTATGTATCTGAGAGCATGTTTATGACAAAACGCTGGGACCTCACAGACTTTATGCAAATGCTTGTCCGAATTGGGTAATCCAAAGATTTATGTGCGCTCGCGGTAGTGTTTTTAAAGTTGTATACGTATTCATAACAATTGATCCCATGTTGATTTGTCCCCTAGTGATGCTCTAGAAATCAAACGCGTGAACCAATTTTGATGATAAAATCTTTACTTGGTGGTAGATCTCCTTAGCAGGAGGTCATCTAGGTAGATACCACCGCAGTACCAGATATTCTGCTGCCAAGCAGTAGTGTGCTTACATTACTGTGTTTAGGTTTGAAGGGTACTGCAGCTAGCGAAATTACTGGGCTGTTGAGACTAACCATCAAAAGTCCCAAAGTAATGAGCGCCAAAGCAGCGATGCCTTGAACTTTGTTTTACTACACAAAGTTCTGTGTATCGCTGCAATGGTCATGGACAGGTGTTATCTCTTACCATCAGGAGAGCGTTTCGTTCGGCTCATTATTATTAAACAAAAAAAATAAAATATAATCTAATGAATCTTTTGATTATTGTTTTTTTCCTTTGATTTTAATTACCCTTGCAACAATTTACCAAAGTTGATTTTAGCCGAAAAATTAACGCTTTTCCTTCCTGCAGAACACATTTTATAAAGTTCATGATTTCATTAAAAGTAATTTAAGGGAACATTCGTTTTCACGTTATGTTGTCTAAATATATATCCGAATAATAATAATTAAATGTATTATTTAGGTAATTAAATGACACTCAATATTGACATGAGTTATTTTAAAATTTTGATATAGTTTGACTAGTAGGCATATTTTTTATTCTAGTGTATAAACATTCATCATCATCGTCCTAGTTACCTGGAAGAGATCGCTCTTTACTGTAAGGCCACCTCTTGTTGTAATTGCTCATAAGATTCTTACATACATACATACACACATAAATACTGACATATTATATGCATACATGGATCCTGAATACGTTACACCACTTTTTTTAGCAGACGTGAAAGAATAAATTTGATAAATTATGATCACTGATACAACAGGTAGTTCGTAAGGTGTAGATACAAATGCAAAGTCATATTTTAAAATGACAGTGATCATTTCTATCTTCAAATATAGAGCACTTATCGATGGTCGAGATATAATGAGACGCTCAATTACATGCGTAGCTAAAGTACAAACTGACAGTAAGGATCTTACGAAAAGTTTTGCCCACAGGTGAACAAATACAAATATTTTATTGATAACACCAATGTCACCAATTTCACTTCAAAATTTTAAACATGTCATTAAAAAATTAAATATACCAAAAATCAATTTACATTGTCTCGGTATCGTGCGAACAATTGTATGTAAATAAATTAAATTAAAATTATTTATTCACATTAAATGAAAACCAATGATATTCCGAAATATATTCAAAGTCATATGTCTTCACTTTAAATCGACATTGGTTGGAGTATTTATTCTTTATCATCGCAACTAACATGAATTCAGTTTTGAAAGGCGTAAACGTTTATCGTGTCATTAAATGAGTTTTACAACACTGATTACATGTCACAATAAGGTATGTCAATATCCAAACATGTCAATATAAAAAAATATTGTCAATAAAATGACATGACAAAAAAAAACATAATTACTTACTAGTAATTCAATAATCTTTAAGTTTGAAATAATCGTCAATGTCATAAAACAAAGTCTCTAGCAGCCAAGATCTTAATTTGGTTCTGAACCACGCGGTGGAAGATGCATCCCGTACGGAGGCGGGTACGCGATTGTAGACCGCGGGCCCCAAAATGCATACTCCGACTTGACGGGCCGGTGTGACGGTGTTACAAGCTGGTCTTTCTTTTTATTGCTGCGAAGATCTAACGTACTGTGGACGCCAATGCGTTGAAACTTATCAATGTTAGTATGGGTGCATAGGGCTACCTGGTAAATAAGCTCACACGGCAACGGTAGTATCTGCATAGCCTACACACCTAGCGTAGAATGGAATTGGTTCTCAAATATGCCGTACACATGGTTAAGTGTTTATCTAATTCTTATTCAAAGTAAGAGCGATAGGTCCTGCACTGACGTCCCGCTTGGGGTATATTCCCCCTACCAGCGTCTATCCGAGCCAACCCAGCTCCTTGAAGTATCGGAGCGAGGCTCTGGGCCGCTGGCATAATAGCTCCAGTGAGTTCAGTGGAATGTTCAATGACAATGACATGAATGATGGCGAGGTTAGTGTTAGGAGTTAGGCCCTTATTTATTTTAACTTTTAATTTGTCTTTCTTAGCCATGCAACACAGGGAATCCTACGGAAAAGACTAGTAACTAAAATTTTTAATTGTTCACAATTTTTTTTTTGCATTGTCTTCAACTTTTTAAGTTGTGTAAGGTGTTGTGCTCCTGTTAGGTTAAATCGTTCAATGAATTCGTTTTCAGTGAATATTGATCAATTGGTCTTCTTTGATTCAGTCTTTAGTGTTTTTCCAAATGTGTAATGCTTACCTTTCAATGCATAAATTTTTAACTAGTTTTCTTTAGCAACATGTGTCAATTTGCAAGCTGTAAAAATAATGTATGTAGGTATGTATCCAATAAAATATTAAAAAAAAAACTAATAAAAAAAAACTAACGTAAAACTTAACATCAAGTGAGCCGTAGTCAAACAGCTAGATTGTCAATCAGAAAAAAAAACACGAAAGTTTAAAAACTATAATCATAGTTATATTTTATATGACAGTGTCAGATTATGATTTAGATTCAAATTTAATTTAAAAATAACAGAACATGTTTAAGAGAGTTTTGAATGATTAGAAAATTTATTTTACTATGTAATCTATATGAGATGAAATCTTAATTTATCATAATAAAGCAATAAAATTATGATAACACATAAGTCACTTAAATTATCCATTGGCTTTTCCAATACATCCATACTAATTTCACCCATACTGTGCGGTATTTATTGAACGGGTTTTGTTCCATACTTGGTATAATGAACGAGGTGTCTATTATAGCTGCAATGCCTAGTTATAACAAATTGATTGCGTTTCGTGAAATATGTTATACGAAGTATGGTTTATGCGACATTGGTGAAGTGAACGCTGACGTGACTTTTTTTTTCTTTTGATACTGTACAATATTAAATATCTTAGGGCATTACAACCTGACCCCAAACTAAGCAAAGTTTGTAACTATGGAAATCAGATAACTGATAGGGTACATAGATTTTGTAGCGATGATAGCTCAGTGGTTAGCGCGGTAGGTTCGCATGCAGAAGGGCGTGGGTTCAAACCCCAAGAATGAGCTTGAGCTGCTGGTGAAGAAAAAACATCGTGAGAAAACCATAGTACGGTGGTAGGGTACTTTCTAGTACTCGGCTGGCTAGCTACCACCCTCAATTTAAAATTCTGCCGCCAAGCATCTAACAGAATATTCCGGCAGCCTCACTTAAGAGCCAGTTCCATTCCTAGGTGTGCTTTACCATCATCAACCACACCTTCACACCTTTACTTAACATCAGGTGAGCTGTGGTCAAACACCTAGCCTGTCAACCATAAAAAAAATGATTTTTTTAAATACGTACAGAACAGTATAATTTATATTATATAATTTTTATTAGTTTACTGACACCACATAAGTACAGTGTACTAAATAATTATACTATAAATAGAAGAATATGAAATTCAAATTCAAATTCAAATTCAAATGTTTTATTTGCATAAATAGGTACAGTCAGGTCGAAAATAATATATAAAAGCATCCCAATAACGGACGGTCTTATCGGTAAAATCAATCTATTTCAGGCTATCTTTGGATGAATGGTTGGTTGTTGGTTTTGTGATATACGAAATTACAGGGATTTTGTGACTATCCAACGAATGTCTTAAAAGTAATGAGCGCCAAGGTAGCGATGCCATGGACTATTGTTTTCCTTTTAATGTTCTGTGTTTCGCTGCAATTGTCATGTGTCTATTACCATCACGAGAGCGTATCGTTCGTCTCATTACATTTACATAAAAGATGTAGCTGTATGAGATTATATTGTGGTGATGAATGTTAAAAATAAAATTTTCTATAATATATTGTAAAGTATTGAATATACTCTACAATAATTGTCATCTCGTTTGGTCGACGCCACACGTGAACAAAACGCTGGCCTTTATTTTGCTCAGCGTTTGAGTATTGCCATACAACGCGGCAATGGGGCCAGCGTTTTGGGAACTATTCCCATTGATAGCGGTCTTTTAGAGTAGTTATTATTTTAAGTTATTTTATTTTAGGTCAATTCTTGTGTGTTTATTATATGCGTTTACTTAAAACACGGTAGGTATATACTCTTTTTTATGTATTGTAGAGTAATAACAAAATAAGTCAAGTTATAATAACAAATTATGTTTTTATCAAACAAAAAATTGGATATTGACATAATTATTTTCTGTCAAAAGAAGAAGAAAATTACTACATTAATAACTGGGATTAAATGTTTTTATGAACATAATAATTAATACTTTAATAATCTCTACCAGTTTCTCCACTAAACTTATATTTAAGTCATACACCCTGTTTTGTGACCAGAATTAAACTTTTAATATTTCACTTAATTAAGCAATTTTATATAAAATTTTGTTTTGTATTATCATCATAAATATATATCAATAATAGCAAACTAAGCTTTATGTAAAAAGTTTTAGCTTAAATCATAAAATATATTTTTATAACATTCGATAAAAAAAATTAAGTACTGAAATTATTATTAAATGTTCATTATTAATAGACTGCCGTCCAATAAAAAAATCAAAATAGCTTCAATGTATAGAATTTCAACTCAAAAAAAAGTACTGAAATCATTAAATAAACAAATAAATATCGTGAGATATTTGACACTGCGTCATCTAGCCCTAAATTATGCAAACTATGGTAACTACATAACTGATATACTTAAATTCATTTTTTTGGAAATACTTATAATACATACAGTACACTCAAATACAGAACAAACATATATCGTCGCATAAATATTTGTTCTGGTGGGAATCAAACCCACGTCTTATATTCTTGAAGCAGATAATCTACCAAGTAAGCTAACAAGGCACTCAGATAGAGTTTAACATAAGTAACAATTATTATGCGAGAATTTTGTATAATATAAATTCCTTATTAAAAATTAAAGCAATCATTTAATTAAAATACAAAATGCATTTCCGTAAATCGTGCGTTTAACTAATTATATTTAAATACAAAATCATCTTTAGCAAGAACTACTTTAACACCGGTAACATAACTTAGCTTTAAGTCAATCAAAGTCACTCAAATTCCGAGAACTGACGTATTCTAACTTGAATGAAACCATATCTCAGAATCTTTTTACTATAAACAAAATGACAAATGTTATAAGAATTTAAAACGATATAGTGGGCGTATACCTCACGGTTTTTTATTACTTTGTCATAATGAAAATTGTCGAAGTCACAGTTGTCATAGAAAAAAATATGGAATTGGAAAGTATTTTGACAGAGTATGTATTTGACGTTATGTATTTTCTCACGGCCTAAAAATAGTATTTTTCATATTATAACAATGGATTTTGTTAATAACTGCCGACATATTTTATTACGTCTAAGCGTGATATATAGGTGGATTAGGAGATTTGAAATCGAATAACAAATTTTATTGTTTTTTTGTTGACACGACTATCGGAAATCCATAGTGAGCCATCGAATATCCCAAATTAATGAGTACCTACTGAAGCGATGCCTTGTTTTTTTTTTTACTTTACAAAGTTCTGATCACCGCTGCAATAAACAATAAATAAATATCGTAGGACATTACACACAGTGCCAATCTAACCCCTAACTAGGCAAAGCTTATACTATGGGAACCAGATAACGGATAGAATACATAAATACCTGTATAATATATTATGTTTCTTTCCATACAAAGGTTATCTGGGAGAAATCGCTCTAGGCGGTAAGGCCACCGTTTTATGCCACATTATATGTATTGTTTTGTTTTGTTATTCTTATCCATTCTTTATCTCTTTTTTAAGTTTCATATTTGTATGTTATAATGTTACATACATTAACATACAAAAACTTGTTTGGTGTGTAATAAAGTAGTATTCTATTCTAAATACATTAAAACAAAAAAATGTACCTATTTAGAATTAAACATACAGAACACCCAGACACAGAACAATCGTTTTGTTTATAGCACAAAATGTTTATCCTGGTTGAGAATACATCAAATGGCCATAGACAAGCATCTCTTACCATTAAAAACACACTACATTTTATACATTTTTTACTTTTAATTAACTGGTGCTAGTGATTTTGTAAAAAAAAAAATACCAAAAAGAACTGTCATTTGAGTTTTACACAGTAACAATTAGAGCATAATTTTATGAAACTTTATGAAGCATCGTATCAAATCCCATTTTGCTATTCGATGTGAAATCCACCTGTGGTTTTGTAAGATCGCCCAATAATAACATTGTAAGTAAACAAAATAGGTTGGTAGTTATTTTCAAACCGATGATGGGCCGCGCGCTACCTACTGCACGCAAGGCCCTCAGGCGCAGGCATTTCATATAATGGTATCACCATAGTTATAAGAAGGGCGATTGTCGTTATTAGGATCAATTTT
Organism: Biston betularia; assembly: GCA_905404145.2. NCBI lineage: Eukaryota > Metazoa > Arthropoda > Insecta > Lepidoptera > Geometridae > Biston > Biston betularia. The sequence continues at coordinate 1,334,653 of FR989873.1, read as the reverse complement.
TTTTTATTAAACAAATATGTTTTTGCGCGTTAATCCTACTTCTATACTAAGGAAGTATGGATGTATATTTGTTACACTTTCACGCAAAAACTACTGAACGGATTTGGAAAAAATTTGGTATGGAAGTAGCTGAGACCCTGGATTAACACATAGGCTACTTTTTTATCCCACAAACATTTTTTTTAAATGTAAAAGTAATGAGACGAACGATTCGCTCTCCTGATGGTAAGAGATAACGCATGTCCATGACCATTGCAGCAATACACAGAACTTTGAGCACCAAAACAAAGTCCGGAGTATCGCTGCTTTGGCGCTCATTGAGACTTTTGATGGTAGAACGATGATAATGCGGGTAACACCGCGGAGCGTAGCTAGTAATGAAAAAATGTAAAAATTTGGACGAATGGGTTTGTTACTCTTTGTCGCAAAAACTACTGAACGGATTTGGATGAAATTTGATATGAAGGTAGCTGAGACCGGAGACTTTTTATCCCGAAAACATGTAGTGGGTAACATTTCAGGGTGAGTTAAGAAATAGTTGTTTGATAAAAAACAAACTCTACAGTTAAAACGACTTCCTCATTCCACAACTGTAATACGAAAGACAGATTTAATTTAAACTCGAATATTCATCAGTAAGCATTTGTAAATAAAAAGTAACTCGCTTATCGCTTCGCTTATGACAACAACGCACCCGATTGAGATACATAGTCGTGAGAATACAGTGACCATGGCACTTACCATCACCATTATTGATATGCACTATTGTTTGAGATACTCTGATTACTAGCATTAAAGGCAAAAAATAAATTTACTTCACAAAGTAAATTTATGTATTGATTGATGTATTAAAATCACAACGGAAGGCAAAATCACAAGGCGGCGTTATAATTTATTTCATGTTTTTTTTGCAATGTAAAAAGTAATGAGACGATCGAGACGCTCTCCTAATGGTAAGAGATAACGCCTGTCCATGACCATTGCAGCGATACACAGAACTTTGAGCAACAAAACAAAGTCCAGGGCATCGCTGCTTCGGCGCTCATTACTTTGAGACTTTCGATGGTTAGTCTCAACAGCCCAGTAATTTCGCTAGCTGCAGTATCCTTCAAACCGGAACACAGAAATGTTTACACACTACTGCTTAGCGGCAGAATAGTTGGTACTGCGGTGGTACCTACCTAAATGACCTTCTAAGGAGATATACCACTAAAGTACTGTGTATCGCTGCAATGGTCACGGGCATGCGTTGTCTTTTACAGTAAAAGACAACGCATGCCCGTGTATAAAACACCTGATAGTAACTATCAGGTGTTTTATATTAAAACAAAACTATTTCATGAAAAAAACTATACAAGTTGCTTTATTTAGTTAAGGTGGTACGATTTCCATACAAATCAATTTTTGCCATTTATAGACAAATGGAGCATAATTTTACAGTGAAATCACAGCTACTGGGTTTTACTTTGGTCTTTTTTTGCGGTAAATCACAATAATAAAACAGTAGATTATTAGCATAAAATCAAATTTATTAATGATTTATGAATTTATGATTTTTGAAGAAAACAGTAGATTATGCTTATAATCTACCGTTTTATTCAAGCAATTATGATTTACCGCAAATAAAGACCAAAATAAATGCCAGTAGCTGTGATTTCACTGTAAAATTATGCTCCATTTGTCCTTGTATGGCAAAAAATTATTTGTATGGAAATCGTACCACCTTAAGCGAAATTTGCAGAATTCTATTTTTTGTTAATTTAAAATAAAGATCCTCAGTGCGCATCCAGCCATCTTCTTGCGCAAGAGTTCGGTTGCGTCTCCTTGATGTATGGATTGTGATTTTTGTATGAGATTGTATGTAAGTTATTACGCACTTACATAATGCGTGCGATGAACAATAAAGATTCAGATTTATTCGGCTGATGTGTCCGAATACATGAATATAATAAAACTGCACTTATTTCTTGAAAGTTTGCGGGTCTGTTTGCATACTTTCTTTAAATATATAAATACATAGGACATTTCGCACAGCGCTATCTATCGTGAAATTAAGTAAAGCTTGTACTATGGGAACCAGATAACTAATATTTTTTTTATAAATACAGAACAAACATTTCATTTATACCACAAAATATTTATCCTGGGGTGGAATCGAACCCACGCCTTTCAGGTCTTGAAGCAGACATACTACCAATAAACCAACAGGCAGTCAAATTAGTTTTTATGTTTATGTCAAAATTAGTTCTAAATATAAAGTACTTGGTGGTAGATCTCCTTAGCAGGAGGTCGTCTAGGTAGGTCGAAATTACTGGGCTGTTGAGACTAACCATCGAAAGTCTCAAAGTAATGAGCGCCAAAGCAGTGATGCCCTGGACTTTGTTTCGTCACTCAAAGTTCTGTGTATCGCTGCAATGGTCATGGACATGCGTTATCTCTTACCATCAGGAGAGCGTCTAGTTCGTATCATTACTTTTTACATTAAAAAAAAGAAATTAAAACTACGGTTAAGTTTTTAATTAATAATATGTTGTAAAATTTAAGTCCTCATCACTGTCGTAACTGAACTGTTAAGCGGAAATAAACTAAAAATATACCAACCTTCAACATTAAAAAAAAAAAGTATCAAATCAAACAACAAATGAAAGTGGATTTCCACGTAGAGCCGCACAACAGAACTGGCATGTTAAAATTTTGGAGCATCTTGTCGGTTTTGCAATGTTGTTCAATAACTTACGTGACTGTATTGTAAGTTTATGTTGGAAATATGTAGTAAAGCTCAAATATCGTAAGTAAAACTAGATGTAAATAAATCTAATTATATTTTTGTTAAACGTAATAATGTAATGTTCGTATCCAAGTACCTACTTAGTTTCTTTAAAATAAATATTTGTTTGTAATCATTTGATATTATGTGATCATTATTTGGTTTTAAGTAGTTTAGATTAAACACTTTGATTTTTCAAAGTAAAAATTAGTTTTCTTTTAGGTGTAAAATTAGTGTAGCACTAATTTGAAACATTTTAATTGTTTTTGGGACATATATCTACGTAGGTAACTATACCTTTTTTAAGGGCATAATACATTATAAACTAGCTGACCTGCGTTCAATATTGTGTGCGTTAGCTCAAAGTAATATTTACTGCGGAAAAGCACTTTTTTGTCGAGAGTGTGAAGAAAAGGTGTCCGGCAAATAAAGTTTTCAGGTATCGCGTACGAAGTCGCGGGTGCAGCTAGTCGTAAGTAAAATTCTGGTATCGTACATACTTTTGTTCATGATATGTATGTTTATGATGTTACCTGTCCTACTTTCAGCTCCTGCAGGACGATTAAAATCAACCTAAGGTGTAGAACAGATCACGTCCAACTAGATTCTAACTTTTTTTAGGCTTGGGACTTAAATGCAAATTAATAAGTATTCACGGTGTTTTAGCTGGAACGCGGCAAAATCATTTAGATAGACATAAACAATACCTATATGGTATTATTTACACTAAATCTACATCTATACCAATATTATAAAGAGGAAAGATTTGCATTTTTGGATTTTTGTATGTTTGTAACGAATAAACTCAAAAAATACTTAACCGATTTCAAAAATTCTTTCACCGTTGGTAAGATACAATATCCCCGGGTGACATAGGCTACTTAGGCTAGGAAACTGTGAGGCGTCTACTAGTTTATAATAATTGAAAAAAAAAAAACAATTTAAGAGGAATAAATAACACTAACAATGCTTGTGCAATTTCGCTGGATAGTAATTATTACGTTTATTTAAAGAAACTTAATTTAAAAAAAAACACAAATGCTCTAATAAATACCGCGCATCGCATCTCAACAGTCAAAAATGTCATCCGACCGCTGACCAAATCAATAATAGATTCCCAATAAAAATATAATCACATTTTCGATATTTCCTCATCGACAAAACGGCACCATAAACATTCGTCTTTTAGAAAATATAATACACCATTTTGGTTTAATTTGCATGGAGAGGTCATATGCGTGGGTGCGGGTCAAAGTAGGCAATGGAAAATAAACTTGGGCACGTGTGAGAGCAATTAACGCAGCGGGGGTTCCGTATCTCAACAGATTCACTCTGCGAGAGTCAGACCGTTCGTATCGTGCAACTGAGATTTTTGCCCTTTTCTTTATTTATTTAGCAGATTTAAGATAAGATAAGATATTTTTATTAATACTTATTAATATAAAATAAAAATCTACATGATCTAAGTAGATTTATAATCATCTTATGATTGACTAGCTGCGCCCCACGGTGTTACCCGCTACATGTTTTCGGGTTAAAAAGTCGCCTATGATGTGTTAATCCAGGGTCTCAGCAGCTACCTCCATACAAAATTCCATCCAAATCCGTTCAACAGTTTTAGCATGAAAGAGTAACAAACATACATCCAGTCATCCATATATAACTTTCACATTTATCACGCTACAATGGACATGGGCATGCGATCAAGAGAGCGTCTAGTTCTTCTCATTAAAAACCATTAAAAAACTGCCGTGAATTATTTTTGCCACTGATCTGTTTTCAGTACCCTAACGGTACTCTATTATCTAAATAATAAGATTGAATGCTACAGATTTAGATGGTGGAAGCGTGGGTTTTAGTCAAATTATTCAGATATATGATCACAAGTGACTCACATTGAACCAGTTTAGTTTGGGCACCTGTACGAATGAAAAATGACTATACTCAAAAATACGGACATTTGGATTTTGTGCGTAAAATAGTATCAGAGAAATGGAATGAGTCACATCTATTTATGCGCAAACAGGGTTTGAAAAATATACTTAATAGATTTCACTTTGCACGTGCCAGTTTTTTTTGGGACAAATTTTGCCGAAAACGGACATTCGAATTATAGGAAAAAAAATTAATGGATTAAATAAATATCATAGGACATTACACACAGCGCCATCTGACCCCAAACTAAGCAAAGCTTGTACTATGGGAGTCAGATAACTGATAAAATACTTAAATACTTTTTTTTTGTAAATACATACTTATAATACATACAGTACACCCAGACACAGAACAAACATTTGTTTTATATCACAAAATGCTTGTCCTGGGTGGGAATCGAACCAACGCCCCACAGCTCTTGAAGCAGACATGCTACCAATGAGCCAACAGGGCTGTCGAATCATCGACATCGACATCGATTATATCAATTAATACATATTATTTAAACTAGTTTTATAAAAACATGTCTACATCAGACTTAGTAATTCAACATCATCAGCCTTTTGTTGTCCACTGTTAGACATAGGCCTCTCCCAAGACAAGTCACTCAGCCCGATCTTCGGCTTTTCGCTTCCATCCACCGCCAGCTGTCCTGCGTATATTGTCATTCCATCGAGTCTCAGGGCGCTACGTTTGCCAATTCTCGGTCTACATTCTAGAACACGTCTACCCCAGCGGTTATCGGTTCTGCCACAGATATGTCCAGCCCATTGCCACTTCAGCTTACTAATACGCTGAGCTAAGTCTGTGACTTTAGTTCTCTGGCGAATTACTTCGTTCTATACTGATACAATCCCTTAGAGAAATATAACAACCAATAATTATTTTTGCTTTTTACTTTTTGGGTACAAAGTTTAAGCTCCAGCCTTGTCCCGTGTTTCGTTTTATTTGGTACAAAAATATAATAATTAACTAAATTTACTTAATTTAAATTTACTTGTTAGCTTTAAATTTGAAACAGCTTTCATTTAAGAAGAAAAAATATGGGGAAGTAACCTAAAATAGATTGTTGTGATGATATCTAAGTACTAGCGTGATCGGATCACACGTCAAAGGTGTGGGTTCAAATCCCTACAATTAGCTTATTAGTTATTAGCTGCCGGTGAAAAAATTGTGAAAAAATTATAGCATTGTGTGGTAGGGTACTATCTAGTACTGGGCTAGCTAGCTACCACCCTCAAGTTGAATGAAACAATTCCGATTACTCAACAAAAACTTGCAATACCCATTCATTTTTCCTTATACCCATCGTTTCCTAAGAACAGATTCCAGAAATTGTTAGTCATACATTAAACATTTGATCTAGATATGTAAAAACCAGATTTTCTCTTATATGTAAAACTAGTATTGCTACCGGCATTTCTCGCTACTTTACACGTCAATTAATCATAGAATACTTGTAATATTTAAATAAAACATTTAGAGTTGAATCAATCCGTGGAAATGTTTTTTATCGCCTAGCTCAGTGGAGAATGTAGTTTTTAAAAGGTTGTCAGGAAGTAGTACTTTGAGTTCTAGAATTGAGATTGAACCAAACAACGTGAGTGACATCTCCTGTACAAAAAAAAAGGAAAATATGTGCCTTATGCCTCTCCGCAAGGCAAAGGATGACTAAAGTAGTTCTTTGCGCTAAGTGCAATAAAACGTTTTGCGGCGAGCATAAACATGACGTTTGTCACAAATGTATTATTTTTTACATTTCCACCTAAATGTTAATTTTAATAGTTAATTAGATTCGTCATTTTTAATATTTACGTGTTGTTAAAATGTAAGTTTTAAAATGTTACAATTTTTGATTTTGCATAAAACTATGATCTCATTCATAAGGCTGTTTAGATAATTAATACGTCATATTCGTTAATATAAATGTAAAAAATATATAAATAAATACTGTTCTTAAATAATAAAAACAAATATAATAATAATAATAACAATAATTTATTTATTTGACATATAACATGGTGTATAGATACATTAAACCATAGGCTCCCGAACTAGTCAAAGACTGTGTGTCAGGAGCCAGTGGCTTCTCCTTTTAGATTAAGATACAATAATAATATTACAATAAATCAAGTTACATTAAATTAAATAATTTTGAATTTTGAGTATATATAAAGTTTCCAGTGTTGCCGAAAATAAATATGAATAAAAAAAACGTAAAAATATAAAAATCTAGTATGTACATATTTTATTTTAATAAAACCCTTTAACCCCCTTCGTAACATACAGCTGCAGTCGAAACGACGAAGGTTCGTGTTAAGCGCGGAAAAATAAGGTTAGTGATCTAGGGTTAAGGGCTTTCCTGGCTGTCTCATAGTAGAATGGGAAGCGTGGAATTAGGTCATGCCGAAGCGTATTCTCCAAAGTGTGAAAACTGACAGACAAGCAACTTTGCATAGATGTTCACGGCTTTGGAGCCTTTTGCAAACAAGCGAGTCATTGCTGATTAATTTCTTAGCAGTTTTTAACATCATGGGCACTGGTAAAACAAACAAACAACATATTTATACATTAATTGTATACTTAAATCCGTTTAAAGTATGTCGAGATTTCCCCTAGAACCTTCCGTGAATGGTGATATCACGCGTGTTGAAGTATCGTTTCTGTGAATGTAGGTTTATACGACTCACGATATTGTAACTATTTTTATAATGACGTCATTATACACAACGGTCTGCGGTCATCCTTACCTCATGTACCTCGTGTATTTTAGAGTAAGGTCACAAACTGATGTAATAGTAAAGTTTAGGTGTAAATTATTATTCTTATAGATATTCCATATTTAAGTTTACTGTTCAAATGTATACAGCTTTTCGTCGCAAAGAACCGAGCAACATTTTTAAGTGTTATGGACTTATTACATTCTAGCAGTGCACGGCGGTTTCACCCGGCATCGTATCGTGATATTAAAATAACCTACCTCAAGAAATCACCTTTATGGGGGAATGTCCTTATATAAGTAAAACACGAGAAAGTCACAGGGAACAGTTTATTTGTCCACCAGGCATACAAATTAATAAAGAAAAGTTCGTAGGTTAGAATTTAAGCGCGCGCGTACAACCGCGTCGATCGGGAATAGAGTAGGTGACGACTAGCTTTGCGCGGTAGATGTCGCACCACCGTTTGGCGGGCGGCGTCGGCAGAAAGAGACCGAGCGTGGAACACGCTTAGGAGCGAGAGAGACGGTTGTATGCGCTTAGTCGAGGAAACTCGCTGGAACACAGCCGGCTCGGGGTGGCAACATCTCTGAACGGTTTACTATACCTATCAAATATAACCAAAATGATATTTTTTTCTAGAATAAAATCTGTGTTTTTTTTTTCTACAAAATAATGTAATGTGACGATCAAAACACTCTCCTGATGTTAAGAGCCAGTCCATACCCATTACAGCGGTATTCAGAACAGTGAGAAACAAAACAAAGTCCAGGGCATCGCTGCTTTGGTGCTATAGTTATGCTAGCTGCAAGTCAGACCATAGTAATGTTTACACACTACTGCTTGGCAGCAGAATATCTGAATAACTGCAGAGTATTGAGACCTCTTGCGAAAAATAATTTTGTAAAACTTTTAATAATTACACTACAGAAAATACATAGCAGATAGACACTAAAAAGGATCTCTTCCAGATATAACCCCAGATAAATTGATAAAACTAATGATAGGATGTGATTTATTTTTTTAATTGCTTAGTAAAAAACAAATGCCTACTAAAAAGTTAATGATTTCGAACAAGTGCTGGCCTTACTGATATAGGATAAAAAAAGCTAAAACCCTATCAACAATATCTCAAACGTCTTTCAACGCATAAATCTTGACGCAATAAAGATGTTTTATTTACATTTTCTAACGACATTCTGTCGAACGTCATCCATTAACAATTTAAATTAATGGCTCGTAGTGGTATAACACCATGCAAATAAATACAAGAATTTGTCGTATGCTAGTGAAATGCATACTCAACACACATCAAAATTTTATTAATTAATTCAATTCCTTTATTATGCCCCTGCCTTTTATATTTATTTTGTTTTTATCTGGACTGCGCACGAGTCGATAAAATATTTGTCACGTTTTGGTACAAGCTATAACCGTAAAGCGTTTAAAAGTGGCAGTCATTAAAGTCGAAGCAAATTTTACGTTTGCTTAAAAAATATTTAGAAAGAACTAAATTATGAATGTGAAATTGGTTCACTATCACATAAAATTTTAAGCAGTTGTGATTTATAATCCAGATGTGATATCACGTTTAGTTTCAAATTTTATTTTTACGAATTATTACCACTATTTTGTTACACTGATAAGTTAGTAGCCTGCTTCATCAGCTGTGTGGCGTAGGTTTAATTCCTGCTCAAGGCTAACATTTGTGTGATGAACGAAGATGTTTGTTTTGTTATTAGATGTTTTGTATAATTTGTTTGTTATAATTGGTACATATTATTTATTGTATCAGTTATTAGGTTTCTATAGTACAAATTTCACTGGGATAGATGGCGCTACTGCTGCGTTGGAATGTCGTCCAATATTTATGTATACATACATAATATGTATTATACGTGATCAACAGAGCCCAAATTATCAGTAACCTATTATTTATCTACTATTGGGCCAGTCCTTCTTCTAAAGACCGACAGGGAATAGTTATCCCGATCTTTTGCAAAAAATTTGAGAACAAAGTTTGAAAATAACACACTATTTTACATACATATAAAATGACTGCTTTTTCTATATTACCGCTGCTTTTACAGTTAAATCGGAGACTTTTGGGTGGTTTAAAATTTTCGCCAGTAACTTTTTAACTATTTATGTTTAAAGTATTTAACGCTGTTATCTTAAAACTTGACTGTAACAACTTAGTTTCGTAAGCGGCACTTAAGGTGGCCATTTTTTATTGTTAGGGTCATCGTACACTGTCTTATTGTGGTTTATAGATTGTTCAGATTTAGTGCCGGTATCGTGGTGATAAATTTATTGAGCCTTATCATGTGGTAATGGAATTTGTCGGTATGGCACTAGCCTTACATTTGAGGTCGATGGCTCTTCACCTAATAAACTTTTGACTTGAGAATGTAAGGATGATTAGAGTGATTAGAATAACTTTTTATAAGAAAATGGGGGTTATAGTTAGAAGTGCGGCAACTAAATTTATGATTTCAAATTAACTTGAACAGAAATTGGGTCTTTATACAAATACATAATTACGCTTGGAGTGTACTAAGCTGAGAGGAGGTAAATTTACTCATAATTATAAACTAATTTTATTACCCGCCCCGGTTTCGCATGTGTGCAATGTAGATACTAATGTGGTGCATATGCAATTATGCATGTGTTATATAAACGTTCCTCTTAAATTACTATAACTATTAATGGACCCGCATTAAAATCCGTTGCGTAGTTTAAAAGGCCTAAGCGTACAGACGGTGGAAGAGACTTTGTTTTGTATTATGTAGAGATAAACATAATTTTGAAATTGGAAAAAATAGTCCCGTGGACAAAGTTCGTTAACCCTTGTCTAATAGCAGATATTTTTTTACAAATGTTTGCCCATGTTAGTTTTGCAAAAGTTATTAATAACTATGAGCATAAAACCCCTACTACATTAGAACACGCCAAGCCCCTATAGAGAATCTTTCAGATCAAAACTGAAAATATTATGAGAAAGAAATAGTGCTAAAGCAAAAACGTGTCATAACTAGTTAAATTTTAGTACACTTTTAAGAATTTGACTTATATTATTTTTTAATATACAAGCAGTTTTGATGTTTGTCAACCCAAATCACAAAACGCACCAGTTTAATTTCTGTGATTGTAGGATGTTACGCTATCTTATACATGTAAAGGTCATTGCAAGGTGCAGATAGAGAGCAGGATGTATAAGTGGCAGCGGCTAAAACGTAAATAATAAATAAATATCGTAGGACATTACACACAGCGCCATCTGACCCCAAACTAAGCAAAGCTTGTACTATGGGAGTCAGATAACTGATAGAATACTTAAATATATTTTTTTTTGTAAATACATACTTATAATACATACAGTTCACCCAGACACAGACACACGTACGTAACAATATTTCTTTTTATTTTAATCCAACCAATGTTTTTAAAATAAAAGTAACATTACTAGTTGGGCATAACGCCCTAAATGCAAAATATACCAGTTATGAAAATAACCTTTGATTTGATTTATATCAAAATTATTAAACATGATAAATAAATATTACCATACCCAAACAAATGTAAAAAAAAATATTTTGAACTTTCTTCATTATTCACTACATTTTAAACTTTCCTATGTGGCTTCATGTAAGTGTCAAACGTCTCACCTACATTTTTTAAAACAAAAGCTTTCATATTTATTCTAAATTCGTCAAACTATTACAACCTTTTTGTCTATGCCCTACACTATATTTACGGGTTAATCATCTTCACTTTATCGACTCCCGCCCTATTAACGCGTGCCCTGGACAAAATTGTCTTTCCTTGTGTGAAAATGGGATAGCTAAAATACTTATCTCTTGTTTTAGCGTGTGAAAATCCTAAAAATAGCGTGTGTATCACAACCCACGTCGTTATCGATTCTCAGGTAAATACTGCTGGTCAATGTAGTTCAAATGCAAATATGAGTTAATATTATGCAACAATGCGGTGACCCGCTTATCGCTTCGCTCGTAGTTATGTTACTGTACCTCTGACCACAGTACTGTCTAATGGTCGATAGTCAACTCTAGATAGTGGTAACTGCCAACCATCGACTTTCCCTTAGCTGAGATTTTTAATTAGATTAGCTCGTCTTAAGATTGTTAGTGCAGTACCAGGATGTTGTCTTCATTATTAAGTTTCTTACACACCAACTGTTTTAGTTTAGATATAGTAGAGATAATTTATCATCATCATCCACAGCCTTCTTTATCCCATTGCTGACTATAGGCCTCTCTCTTGTTACGTTATTTGTCTCAGTCCTGTGCTAATCTGATCTGAGTTCGAAACGCGACTGTGACAATATCGTCGACCCATCTTGCGGATGAACGACCAATACTCTGGTTATCTTGCCTTGATTACTACACTGTTACTTCACCTGTCATCACTTTACCTAGCAACGGGCGTCTGCGATATCGACGTCTCAGACTTTCGTTCTTCGAAATAAAGTTATTTACTGCCTAAAAAATGAACCATAAAAAACAGTTTTCACTTCATCACTTGATAAAAAGAAAGTTTGACAAGAAAACGAGCCCGTCCTATTCAATCAAGTATTTATTCTCGAAAGAAAACTACAGCACTTAAGTACGATTGAAATTCCTGCATTGTCATTACTAAAAATGAAATTGTAACATTGGCCTTTCGTCGGTAAAATATTGCCTGTCAAAAAATCTGATTTCGATTCGTTACAAATTCAATATCAATCTCAAGTACAGAATAGCTGCCAAATAATACACTTCGTTGCTGTTGGAGTGGTCTAAAGAGTAGGCGAAAGCAGAATTAGTCATATTAAATAAGAAAAGGAAACTATTAAAATATACATTTTAAAATAAATCTTTCAAATAAAGTTTTTTCTGGGTATAATCGTAACAGCATTTTTTTAAATACCTGCTTTATTGTTGTTTAAGTATTGTTTGTACCTTGTACTAAGCGGTTTGATTCCACCTTTTTCATGCGTTCTGCTAGACATTGGAATCTGCTGCCCGAGTGGGTGTTCCCCAATGAATATAGTCTGGGTACCTTCAAGTCGCGAGTGAATCGGTTTCTTCTAGGCAAACGTGCTCCACCATAGACCGCATCTTCGCTTAACATCAGGCGGGATGGCGGTCAAACGCAAGCCTATCTACTATAAAAAAAACCTTTTTTTTCTAGTTTTACTAGATATATATTAATTATTTAGTGTATACATTTTAGAATCACAACTTGTCAAGCAAAATATTTCAATTGAAACGGTTCTCGATAAAAATGTGGTATCTTTGAAATACATTTTATGTCTATTATAAAATACATCAAAGCATTATTATTTATAATACAAATAGGTCAATTATAAAAAAATAACTTGCTGGCTCATTAAAAAATTATGTAAAAAGATAAAAAAAAGGAGACGAAACAAATGAAAAATATTTTATCACTCAATAAGTTTGTACATAAAAATTAGAATTCGCATATTATTATCTCGATTTCTTTTCAGTTGCACCACACAATTTTACTAGTAATTGTTTCGAACTATAATATCTGAAATATGGAACATTTATTATAATTTTCGGCTTGTCAGTCCATCTATTGAAATCCGAGCGTGTCTTATCGATAATTGGGTATCATTATGACTCGATATTATCGAGTTAGCTGCCGAATCGAGTTACTCGATTACAATGATGAGACGTTAATTGTTTTTTTTTTTTTTGCCTTTGTGATTGGATTTCTATTGACTACCGAATTGTATTGGAGATTAAAAGGGATAGGTGATATTAATAACACCTATTTAACTGAAATCGAATTAAAAACTTTTCATTCTTTTAATTATTTTTTGTTTTTCTGTATTTTAATTATTTATACCGGAGACAGATACTTACAGAACTTTTTCGAAAAAAAAAAGTTTTGGCGGAAACGCAAAAAGGTGTCGCTGCATTGCTTTGTTCATAACATTTTCCAAAAATTATGTTTTTTCGAGTGCTTATTTATGTGTAAAAATAGTGGTGTTTTATTCATAAAGTGCCGAATAACGTGCGCAAATGTAGGAAACTGATATATATGTACAAAAAGCGACAAAATAAAAAAAACAAGAAGTAACAAAAGAAAAAGAAAGTACAATGTTATTAATAAAAGAAAACATCGATTGCTTTAGGCGTTAACAGTCGGTAGCTAACAATCTATTACAATAGTTAACTGATAAATCTAAGGCACTATCTTCCTGAACTATTATTGTTGTAATTAAATAATGAAATTATCGTTTGTTTTAACATTTACATACTTATGTCATTGCTGCATTGTTGTTAGCAGTAGTGTGTTTATGTTAAGTTACTTAAGCCAATATAGAAGGCTATTGCTTAATAATTAAGATATCAAATACAATTATTGTATTTGATATCTGGAAGTTTAATGTTGCTTCTAACCAAAAATATTGCGAAAGCTTAACTGACAAGGCCGATCGAAGCTATAACATTAACCCAGACTGTGATAACAATTTGGACTTTTTATATTTTTTGCCATTGGTATTCGTTTTTATTTTGTTAAATATTTTAAATAAATAATCTTTTCTGTGGAGATACAACCTAAGATTTAAAAAATGATAAGCCGTACATAGCTACTTACAGTCATGTCTTGAAATATTCGATTTGGATCATTCTTTAATGACAGCTACCTCATTTAAATGACGATTGTCTGGCGTTAATCATTTTTTGTGATGATAGCTCATTAATTAATCATTTTAATTTTTAGATTTGAGTAATGAAATCTTCCAAGGCAGCGTTGCTTTGATAGGATCACAACAGTTGGTTTGGTAGTTAGAATAAAGTTCCGAAAAGCCCATACCGCTTTTTTCTTTGAAATTTTGTACACTTATATATTTTGACCCGCTTGATCGTGTCTCGGGGTTGCCTACACTACGTATGCCTATGCGTGATCTTTACTCTAGAACACGTCTACCCCAGCAGTTATCGGTTCTGAGACAGATATGTCCAACCCGTTGCCACTTCAGCTTGCTAATACGCTGAGCTATGTCTGTGACTTTAGCTCTCTGGCGAATTACTTCGTTCGTGTCTCAAATAAATGCCAAGCATAGCTCTTTCTATAGCTCGCTGAGCGACTTTAAACTTGTGGACCATTCCCGCTGTGAGTGTACGCGTTTCGGCTCCATAGGTCATGACAGGTAAAACGTACTGATTAAAGACTTAGATAGGCATGTGTAATTATGAATTTATATACAATACTAGCGGATGTCTCGCGGTTTCACCCGCGTAGTTATCGATCCCGCGGGAATACAGGGATAACAAATACCCTATGCCACCCGAGGATAGTGTAGCTTCCCAATGGTGAAACAGTTTTCAAGTTTATACGTTACATACAAAAATACAGATCTTTCCTCTTTATATATAGATTGATAGAAGTACCAGCTATTTAATTTATCATCAAAACTGGTACCCATTACCTTGTTTTGTACTTAATACTGGGCTCTTTTCAAATCTTAGAGAATATTTGAAGAATATTAGAAATTACTCTGAAACAAGCAGAAAACAATTAGTGCTCAAGAACATAATTATTCTATTTATACGCTCCGTATTTTTTTTCTCCGACCAAAGTTGGTGATCGTTCAAGAATTCCGTATTATTCTTTATAAAGAACTCGACGAGCACTCCCCTATGTACTCATGCTTGTATCGATTTAATTACCCGCGCCGATACAGTACCGATCGAGAATAGAACCGAGTTCTCATGTCGATCACTTCAAAGACGGCTCAATTAGTGCTGTATTAAACTAAATTATAACGTAACCGCAGATGTAGAGGATAAGTATCAGAGTGAGCAAGGTTGTAAAGTTGTTGAAGGTAGAGTGTGCCACGATTTACTTGAAGTTGAACTAACAAAACCTTTTATAGTAAATACAATTAAAAATATGCTAAATAGATACTACTATTAAGCGTTACACTTATTTTTTAAATAAACAAAGCAATGCAATGGAAGTCAGATAACTGATAAAATACATAAATACTGTTTTTTTTTGTAAATACATACTTATGAAACATACAGAACACCCAGACATAGAACAAACATCTGTTTATACCACTACCTAAATGTTTGTCCTAGGTGGGAATCGACCCCACGCCCTACAGCTTATAAAGCAAATATACTACCAATGAACCAACAGGGCTATCGAAATGGAAATGAGAGTATATTTATTTTTTTGTGCGGAATAATATAATCGATTAATACGTGATTGTCATTATCATTGGTGACCATTTTCCATTTACAAACGATAGTTATAATATAACATTACAAGTAAATAAGAGTAATAGTCTATCTTTCCTACCGTATCTATCCGAAAGTCATAGATACAGTATTACTATTAATTAATACAACATTTTTACAAAATTCTCCAAAACAGTATACACTAATACTCGTAAATACTACTATACACTAATACTCGTAAATAAATACTCGTAATTCCAACGAAAATTAAATCCGTATGGCAACTAAATTTCTCACCAAGTCGCCAAAGAGTTCATTTTTTCTTTCTTAAAACACGAAAAAATATAATTAAAATAACAAACATAAGCAAATCAATCGCAACAACAATATTGTGTTTTACATAAGTTAACAAATTATTAATAAAATTTCAACGGTTCAACAAAACGGTGTAGAAACAACTTTGGTATACTTCACACGCGGCTTCACGTAGTCTATTTTTCTATGTCTTTGGCACCAAACTAAATTATAAAGTAACACATTAATGAACCTGTGTGGTGTAATTACGGTGTATTAGAGACCCGACAATTATATAGAAGAGGGTATTTATCCGAGTTTTGGATAACAGTTATTTGGCGCGAAAGTCGAGCTGTGTGTGGTGTCCGATTAGTTAATAGGCGTTCAAATTTGTTGTTTTCAACGCTCGTGATATGAATCGAATCGTAGTTCTCAGCAAATCGATAAAGTTGTCGTATAACTTTGGTGTTAAAAAGTTACCTGTAACTTTGGTCTTGAAAAGTTCCATTCCAGGCTAGGTGTGCTTTACCATCTTCGACCACACCTTCACTTAACATCAGGTGAGCTGTGGTCAAACACCTGGCCTGTCAACCATAAAAAAAAAAAAAGTTACCTGTAACTTTGGTGTTGAAAAGTGACCTTTGACTCTGGTGTTTAAAAGTTACCTGTAACTTTGGTGTTGAAAAGTGACCTTTGTCTCTGGTGTTTAAAAGTTACCTGTAACTTTGGTGTTGAAAAGTGACCAGTAACTTTAGTGTTGAAAAGGTTACCTGTAACTTTTGAAAAATTACCTGTAAATGTGGTATTGAAAAGTGACCTTTGACTTTGGTGTTGAAAAGCTTTCATTCTGTTACATAATTTCAGAGTTATGCCAGTAGTACAAGTTTTTAGTAATGAGTAGAACAACTCGCTGTCGACTTAGCACACCCTAGGCTTTTATAACCTTGTATAACTCTTTAAAAGATGCCACAAAATTAAATATCAATGTCAACACGATATTCGTTAGTTCTTTAAGACTCGATTCCCCTAACAGGAAGTGCTATAATAATCCGCAATAATACGGGGGCGAAAGGCTAATGGATCATAAAATTAAGTATACTATTATTATAAGATATGAATTTATTATACTGTTGTAAAATTAAGTCATTTTGTCGACCGCTAAGACGAAGAATCACTCGATTTTAGATTCCACAATGGTATTGTAATAATTATTAGTGGATTGATCAAAGTCACTAGACGTTTAGGAAATAGAAATATTAATTTATATTGTGTTCACCGCAAGCAGTTGTTATCCTAGTACCTACAAAATGACTAGCTGCGCCCCGCGGTGTTACCCGCTACATGTTTTTGAGATAATAAGTACCCTGTGTTAATCCAGGGTGTCAGCTATATGGAGGTATATCAAATTTCATCCAAATCCGTTCTGTAGTTTTTTGCGTGACAAACACCCATCCATCCATTCAAACTTTTATATTTATAATATTAATTTTTATTTTTTTGTAAATGAATCTTTATTAAACAATAAAAAAAAACTTACATTAATACCATTTACAAAATTTATTCAAAAAAACTTACTCTAAGTCCGTCAGAGGAGGGAAATGTGGCAGAATGCTGGCAGCATTGGCACGCTGGATGGCAATGCTAAGCTTTTGACCAAAGTAGATGCCAGCATTCTGGTCACCTGTTTTTTTGTCCAAAGAAAATTCTTTATGACTACCACCGACCTAATGACAGCCTACCAACTAAAACCTCTGAAATGTTTCACATCGGCGCTCGTAGAGGCACGCTTTCGCACTCTTCCACGGCCTCACCGGTTCGCTAACATTAAAGTAAACCTTCTTTTTTATTATAAACAAAAACACTAAATTCAAAAAGAAATTCGAACAAATGAAGTCATAAAACAGCTATGCAAGATCGTAAAATGGGTGCACTTTGACCTGGACCACATCTGTGGTTATGTAAACTAAATGCAGTTCTGGGCCATTAGTTGCTTTGATGATCAAACTATTGATGTTTAAAGTTGATATTTTTCTTAACTTGGTTTGTTAAATTAAGGTGGTACGATTTCCATACAAATATTTTTTTGCGATTCATAGACAAATGGAGCATAATTTTACAGTGAAATCACAGCTACTGGCATTTATTTTGATCTTTATTTGCGGCAAATTACATTTGCTTAAAAAAACAGTAGACTATCAGTACAAAATAAAAAATTTAATGATGATTAATATAAAATTAAATTATTCAAATAAAAAGTAAATGATTTTTTTTGAGATGCTCTCCTGATTGTTGGGAATATATTTTACATCAACTCCCGTTTCGGGACGACTGAGACTAAACAGAAATACGGTTACCTATCGCCTCACATCTCGTCCCTAGTCATCCAAGTAGGATGGCTTGCACCTAGTCCACTTTCACCCGTTCTCACGCTACGACCACTGAACTTTGCGTATTGATTAATGGTGCAACCAACACTTCCTTTTGTAGTTTATTGGCGCCCGCACGTGGGCGACTGTTCTAGATTACTGAATACTGCTATGTTTTTATGATTACTAGGGGTAATTGCTTGAGTAACGAGCTCATTTATGAGGTTACGCAGAACGGTACCGTTGATACTCACTAAGCGTTTTTCCCCCCATATGCTTCAGGGGCAGTATGGTGGTTATGTGGGACTCTCCACCATAGAATAGAATGGAATATAACTTTATCATAGGTACACCAAAACAAAACACAACAAACATACAAATATGAAACATAAAAAAGAGATAATTAACAAAACAATATAATACATACTTGGTGTATAAGGGTGGTCTTATCGCCTAGAGCGATTTCTTCCAGATAACCTTTGGATGGAAATAAAAACAGAAATAGATATGCACCATACACCATAGTGGCAGCGTACCCGCTAAAAACCATGGGGTGTTTCTACCTGGTGCCTATGTATCAGGGCTACAACAGGCGTTCGCACTAGTCTGCGGCCCCGACGGCGCTGGTCCCCTGGGATCCCTGTTAGGGATGGAACTGGAGAGCCTTCATCCGTCTTTCCTGGAGGTGGGGGACACCACGCGCGTCACCTCTGGGGCTTCTCTTGTCTACTCTTGTCGGACGAAGGATCCCATGTTATAGAGGTTAGTGGAAGGCGTGGATCCTCCTCCGTCGCCCGGCTCTCAAACCGGAAACTCAAGCTCATTGTCGGAGTTTGAACACATGTTCTTCGGCGTGTGAACCAACCACGCTAACCACTGAACTAACGTCGCAACAATATATTAAATAAACTAGCTGCGCCCCGTGGTGTTACCCGCTACATGTTTTCGGGATAAAAAGTAGCCTATGTGTTATTCCAAGGTCTCAGCTACCGCCATATCAAATTTCAACCAAATCCGTCCAGTAGTTTTTGCGTGAAAGAGTAACAAACATCCATCCATGCATCCAAACTTTCACATTTATAATATTAGTTGGATAACAAAATTTGCAAGTAAAGCCCCAGGACACTGCTAGTCCGCAAATAATGTCAAACAGTAAGTTATCTAGTACCATAGATTATCCATGTTAGTGTTTATCTTATCCTAGCTGTTACAATTTAATAGCGGTCAACGTTTTGCCCAGATAGAACTAGCGTGCAAATAGCTTGGAAGGTTGCACACATCAACAGAGTGGAGATGAGTTGACCTCACGCACACATAGACACGTTCACCTGCAGCGACACACTCGTGCGCACTGTCACATGAAAAGTGGGGAGTGTAACGAGCGCGTTCTAGTTTGTTATTTATTTTGTAAGTATTTAATTTTGTAGACACAAATTTAAAGCAAAAACTTCTATCATTAATTCGATGAACAACTAAAAATAGTTTCACTAAATTTGATGATTATGTATTTACGAATATTTATATACATAAATAATTATACATAGGTCTTTTTTTCTTTTTTTTATAATTATACGCTTCACAGACACCGGGGTCCATGACCTTTGTCAACTTTAATTACATTTTTTTTTACAATTTTACGGTACAAAATATAATTATAGGTCATTCATAGACTTCGAATCAATTATTATATAAAACAATATTTGTGTAAATAACAACAGACTATATATGTATTTTGTAAAGATTTCAAACCATGTCCTGAATGTGTCTTTTGTGGTATAAAAAAAATGATTTTTCTGTGTTTGGGTATTTTATTATTGTGTATTTGTAAAAAAAAAAAGTATTTAAGTATTCTATCAGGCGAGTGTTCAAGGTATATATTTCCGCTTAACAGTCGTTTCAGTTACAATAGTAATGAGGATTTAAATTTAACTAACTTGACAACAATTTAAACATTGAAACTTATCTAAAACTTTACTTATTAATATCTTGAACTAAATTTGATACAAACTAAAAAACTAAGACAAATTAAACGAAAAACTAATTAAAATAAAATAACCACAAGTCTTTATCCTCTTTTTGCTGCAGTAACCACTTGAATGCTCAAAATAAACTTCCGCAAAGTAACGCGTAAATCAACTTTACTAATTTTGAGGTCAGATGGCGCTGTTTGTAATTTCCTAAAATATTTATTTATTTACCCCATGAAAACACCGAATGCGTCACCACACGGTCGAATATTGTCGAGCAAACCTGCCTTAACATTTTAAAAGTTGCGAATAAAATAACATATCATTAAAATAGACACGCATAAAAAACACATTTAAAAATATCAAGCCTTCCCAATAAATCACAAACTTGACTTTAAACTTTTTTCCTCTTGACCTAATGTTTCATAATTAAAAACAGTCTAGAATATACCAAGATCCTATTTTGTAACAAGAACTATAACTAATAATTAAAAATCGCAATAAAAGCTCACTGTGACCGCAGACTAACGAATCAACTTTGACATTCCACGCACACATACAAGACATCGATAGAGCATCACCTGTTCACTCGATCGCGACCTCCTATCCAGACTTCATATTATTATTAATATTGGTCAACACATCCACACAAGCATACAATACTAACCTACAAACAAAAACATACCTTAACCGGTAACGCGCAAAATTCAAATTGGAAACCGTTGTCCGATGAAATCGAGTAATGGAATACTCACACATGTTTAGGCAACGTGTAGTGTGCGTTGTAGATGCTTTTGAATGGGTTGTGCAATTGCTAAGGTAACTTTGTATTCTGTGACGTTTGTTATAGGGTCGTTATTTGTTTGTACTAGGAAGTGAGATTGGATAGAGCACAGCAAAATGTAGCCAGTTCTAAGGTCGTGGGAGCCGACAGTGCCGATTCGGTTAGTTATATTATTTTCGATGTAACGGTATGAAATTTTGATAACACATACTGTATGAGATGACGTGTGGAATGGATTATTGTGTAGTTTCCACAAAGTGACAGCTTAGACATGTATTGTTGTGTATTGTTGAAATTTAAAAGAAGTACAGCTACGAAACGTTTTGTACGTTTAGATTCAAATGAGAATTGTCTTGCTAACGAGGTTAGCGTATCGGAATAATTTGTGATTAGGAATACAGATTGCCTTTTATAAAAACTTTGTCTATATAAAGATTATTTTTTTGCAATTTTTGTTGTCAATAAAGGTATTATAAAGGTCCACAGGAACAGTACTTTATTTCTGGATGAAAGATAGATGTCGTTGTCGACCCTATGTACGTTTACTGTACCCCTGACGTGTATGTAAAATTTCATGATAATCGGTTTAGTAATTAAAGGGTGAAAGTGTTACAAACAAACTAATAGTCGCATTATAATATTTTAGTTAGATTTTTTTTATATTTGACAAGCTGGGTGATTGACCACAGCTCTCCTGATATTAAGTGACAGTGTGGTCGAAAATGATACAGCATACCTGGCCTGGAATGAAACTGGCTCTTGTGAGGCAGCCGGAGCACTCCGTTATATGCTTGGCGGCAGATTTTTAACTTGAGGATAGCACTAGCCATCCGCCAGCCAGAGTTGTTAAAATACCTGCTTGTCTATACTATTCTAAAGAGGAAGATTTGATTGTTTGTCTGTATCGAATAGGCTCCGAAACTACTGGATCAATTTCAAAAAATATTTAACCGTTGGGAAGCTACACTATCCCCAGATAGCATAGGCTACTTTTTATCCCTGTATTCCCGCGGGAACGGGAACTACGCGGATGAACTACTGGCCAATAATTTGGTTTTTTCACTCATTCGAACAATTTAAATAAATATCGTATGTCTT